>OX031010.1:58298666-59556166 GCA_943735925.1 Pollenia amentaria | reverse complement strand
ACTTTTTAAAGTTAAAAACTTATGCTTTTTGTATGCATATTTAAGAACTATTCACGTTCAAATTATGTTTAAAGATGAATATGGAATTCTAGTTGAATGTGAGCACTAACTCAATCGTGTATGCAAGACATTTTGATTGACATATGAAGACAATTTTAAAGCAATCAGCTAGAAAAACTCCCCAATTATTATACAGTTGAATCAAAATTTATCCACCACCCTGTTGATTTAGACTTAAACCTGTATACGTAGATAAAATACGTTAAAAATATAATTATAAGTTGTTCATATTTTAAAGCTTTCGTACAAGTTAATATTTTAGAGTAGTCAATGGAAGAATATAAGTGTTCATATCTTGGGGTGTTCATATATTATGGTGTTCATATTATCGCGTGTTCACTGTATTCTATAAATTCTACAAGTGTTTGTGATAAATCACTATAGTTATGTTCACACCCATCAAATATTTGATGTCCTACACGTAACCACTAGTTCTATCTTTAAATTGTTTGCTTTTGCATTGCCATTAAACAGTTTCTAAATTACATTATACAATTATCTTCTTACACAAAAATCTAAATAAATCAATAAAAATTGTTATAAAAATAATGTTAAAGTTGGATCAATTTACTGGTCACGCTTTTTTCTTTTTGGAATTTTTCGTCAAATATTTGTAAGGTCTGAACATACCTTAAGCATGGCAATTTAAGTATAAAAAAATCATTAGGATAAAAATATCCCAAAGTCATTATCCAGTATCTACAATAGTAAAATGTACGTTTGTTTTAAAAGAAATAAAAGTGCTATATTTAACATTATATTCCCTTCACCATAGTATTAAAAAAGCAGCTTTGGAGTTTTAAAATTTTCAGTGGTTTTGGGTTTCAAAAATGGCAATTTTTCAAATATTTCTTCTAAAATCAGACCTTAATGTGTCAAAAAAAAATATTTGAAATCCGGTTGACAACCGCTACCGTGATTAATATCGATACCGTGTAAGTACCGTTTAAATTGAATACCTGTATTGCTAACGATATCGAAATTTTTTTTTGCGCCGAAAACGAAATTCCATACATTTGCGCCGAAAAAAGTTCGTTCCAGAAAATAAGGAACGCAACGGCGCCGATCAGCAACGAACAACTAACTTTTTGGGATGGAACGAAGACAATATCGGTCGGGAAGGTTATTTTCGGTGCTATAGCAATGAAAAATCATATTGTATTCAGAGCTTAAACATATTAAATCAAAAATCTAAAAAAATTACTTTTAATTCCAAATTTCAATAAATATTAATACAGTTCCCAACTGAATAGGAAGAAATTTTGTTCGAAGAGAAAAGCATAATTTGTTTTGTCAAAAATAATGAATCGCTTGTGATTAATTTTTTAATTGGTTCTCTATTTCAGGTTCGTATTGTCATTCATCAAATATCGATCAATCAAAATATTCGTGTACGCCTTAATCGTTTTTTGTAATAGATTAAAGAACAAAGGTTGTATGTACTTTAATCTATTACAAAAAAGGACTCAGGCGTTTACGACAACGCCTTACACAATAAAGCCGATTTTTTGCACTTTCTCTGTGTCACTGTTTGCATATCACGTGAATATTTTCTCTCGCTTTCAATAATAACAGTAATAGCACATTTCTGTTGCGCCATGTTATAGGCTGCAATTTGACGATTTTCCGCGTTAATTTAATCGACATTAAAATTTTCACTTCACAACGACAACTAAGCAAATTGCGTTTAATTTTATGTGTGC
This sequence comes from Pollenia amentaria, assembly GCA_943735925.1. Classification (NCBI taxonomy): domain Eukaryota; kingdom Metazoa; phylum Arthropoda; class Insecta; order Diptera; family Polleniidae; genus Pollenia; species Pollenia amentaria. The sequence continues at coordinate 59,554,403 of OX031010.1, read as the reverse complement.
TGCAACGCTCCCAAGTAAAAAGAAAAACTCAAAAACGAGACGCTGACGAACAACGTTTTTCAGTTTCACAATGACAACTAAACAAATTACGTTTCAGTTTTTGTCTTATGCTGCAACGCTCTAAACTGAAACGAAAACGATACAGAAACGAGACGGTGACGAACAGTAACGTTTTAAAGAGTGGAAACAATTTAAGTTTTTTACACTTGTGCAAAAAGAAAATAAATTTATTAGCTTAAAGAAAAAAGAAAGGAAAAGGATATTTTATTTGAAATGAAGCCTTCCTATAGTTGAATTGCTTTCAGCTCCTCGTGGAAATATCTTTCTTAAGGGCATTTTCATTGAACAAGCAATTACAAGTTTTTGAAGAGTATGTGGAAAGATGGACACAATACGCGAAAAGAGTTGCATAGATCTTGATGTAGATAATAAAAGTTGCAGTTCGAATTCATCTTAAGACAGGGAAAATTTGCCGTATACGCCAAATAACAATAATATAAAAGTTTCTATACCGATACCAATATAATTAAAATACCGAAATAATATATATTTTAATACCGATACCTTAATTCGTTTTTGTTGCAAACCTTGTCTGTAATTCATATTAAGGCAAAATGTTTTTATTTCTCACAAACTTCAAATTTTTAAATAAATTTTTTTTACACTAATTTTTTTCTGTTGTTAATATTATTAAAGCCAGCAGAGTAGCATTTTGTGGTATGAAAAAATATTTAAAATTTTAAATTATTTAAATATTTTCCGATATTGCAGAATAAAAATTAAACAAACATTTTTTTTAAGTTTATAAGTGCAGGCAGCATTAAATAAATTTTAATTTTTTTTGAATTAAGAAAATTTTATTTGTAAAAAAAATGAAATGAAATGAAAATATTTTTAAACACCAATACATTTAAAAAATGTCTTACTAATACAAACATCTACTAGCTACATTTTCATTTGTGTTAGGTACCTGTCAAAGAGTCGGCATACTAGTTGTATACTATGGCTAAAACGATTATTTCAGAGAGAAAAATTAAGTTATTTTTCAATAACTCGGTCGTTTATAACGCTATTTCTATAATTTTCACCGCCGGGATTCTACTAAACTCAAAAACCAAGTCTATAAATTACAATCAGACTTAAAAAATTAAGGTTTTACTTGGAGGCCACACGATCAGTTTTTGTCTATCAATTCCTTTCAATTTCCTCTCACTCTCATTTTTTTTAATAACACACTCACACTTTTTGAATTAACCTCGAGATTGCTCTCACTTTTACCTTGCCATTTGTTTGACAATTTTACGTTCAATTAAGTAATTTTTCAATAACTCGGCCGTTTATAACCCTATTTCTATAATTGTCACCGCCGGGATTCTACTAAACTCAAAAACCAAGTCTATAAATTACAATCAGACTTAAAAAATTAGAGTTTTACTTGTAGGCCACACGATCAATTTTTGTCTTTCAATTCCTTTCAATTTGCTCTCACTCTTGAAAAAACGACCTAAACGGCACAGGTAAGACTTATTTTTCAACGAAAAAATAAAAGTTCGGATGAAACTCTTAAAGCGAGTTTTATTTCGCGGTCATTAAATAAAAATCTTTTGACAAGTTTTGTTTTCCCGCCATAAAAAACTCTTTTTCACCTAAAATAAAACTCACTTCTCCGTCAAAATACTCTTTTGAGGAGTTTTTTTTCGTCTAAAATAAAAATTATTTTGAATATTTGCTTCTTTTTTTTAATGCCGATTTATTTAGTTGCAATTCAACCTAATAATATTACACTGCTTTAAAAATTGTAATAATTTGACCAGCAGCAAGCTGAGCTTTAGTTTTTGGCGGCTAAATAAAACTCTCTTTTTAAGAGTTTAATTCGACCTTTTATTTTTACTTTGAAAAATAACTGCTTTAGATGGTTTTTTGTTTTTATTTCACAAAATAACTGTTATAAAAGAATTTTTTTGATTTCATTTATAACTGTTACGGACCCTGATTTTTTGTCAAAAAAAAAAAAAAAAAATTAATTATGTGTAAAATTTTGCTTTGAACAATTTTCGCCGCTTTCGTTGAAAATTTTTCAATTTTGGTCAAATTTGGTCGCCGTCAACGTATGTTTGACTGGCGTTCACAACATCTGCAATTTCATATCGGCTTCGAGTGGAATATTATGACATTTTTAACGTCACGACGTAATCTCTTTTGATAGTTTTCGACATGAGTTACAGACACACTTTTTTCTCACATTTCGAGAAACGATGGAATATTTAGTTTCACATGTTTTCGATTCGAGAAGTTCTCACCAAAGTTACTGAACATGGGTACTGGACATTAATGCAAATTCAAAGCAGAAATTTAAAAAATTGCAGCAACAAAAATTGCAAGTCTGGGCAATGACTTACTAGAAACAATTACTGAAAATAAGAAATAATTTTCTTTGCATTAAAATCTTATAAAAAATATTATAAGCGTCATTTACAATTTAATACAAATTGGTGCTATGTCCCTCATTTTTTAAAAAGACTTCAATAAAATTTTTGTTCAAGAAATTAAAGGAAAATATGTAAGTATATGACATACTTTGGAAAATAACAAGACAGAAGAAAAAATCAAATTGTTGTTCTAATTGCAAATAAAGCCTTATGTGTCAAAATTTAGGCAGTCGTGGGTTTTTGCCCATACTTTAGCCATTTGTGAACCGATCTAGCTAAATTTTAATGGAAAACTTGTTAGGACTACATGTGTCAAAGGTATATTATAATTTAGACTCCATCATATACGGCGTCTTTGGAAAACTCATTTTAACCATCAAGCGGAATGACGGCCATCGTTTAATTAACTCCGGCCTTGGTCTGGATAAACTTTAACAAAGCTGGCAGAGGTTAATTTTTTCAATGCCATTTTGTGTTTCTGATATTAAATTGTGAGTGACAGTATTTGTTCATCCATTATTAACACACAATCATTGGAAATATATTTAAGTAGGCGATTACGAAGAAAAAAAAGCAAAATAGAATCAGTCGATGCAGTACTACCACCTTTTAAAACTTAATGATTTTGTGTTCATATGGCAGCTGCAGCTTTGAATTTCTCGAAATAATTGAATCATTCTGCAGAAAACTCTAATTAAAAAAAAACAATGTTTTTGTCCGGACAACATGGGTGAGAGCCCACCTATAAAAAAATTTTTGTGTCGGCTTAGTTTTTGAAGTTGTCTTCCTTTTCTTGCTCTTCAGTTAATTGCTTAAGACTAAATTGTGAACAGTATGCTCGAATAGCAAATTTTGACATGTTTGAATTGCCTCATTTTAGAATTACTTCAATTAAATATCATTAAAAGGTCAATTATTTTTAAACTAGAGCAGAAAATGCATATAATTTATTAAGCAAATATAAATTTTCTAAAACTTTAATAACAATAAATTGATAAAATTTTAGCCAATAAGAACTTTAATTACAAATTGCTTCTTTTTGTTAAATCGAAAAAATTTTGGTTTTAATTTGTGGAACATCGGCCTTAGTTATAAAACTGATTTATTTTTATAAATAGGGGGTATGTATGTAAGTAAGTATAACCACAATATTTTTTCTAAAAAATTATAGTCTTGAGATTCCACGAGGAAAACAATTAAAAAGTAAAAAGGATATATTCGGCCTTGTTGAAACTATGATACCCATTATTATTAGTTACTAACTATTAGAAATTTTAAACAAAAGTTTGAATGGTAGATAAATAAAATAGTTAGCCGAATTGGATCATTTTTGCTTTCGAGCATTTCTCTTTTATTATTCACTGCCTGTTTTTCAAACTAAAATAAAAATTTTAGTTTAGAAATTAATATTAGATTCGTTCATTTACAGAAAGTTATTGATTATTTTCAATAATTATTACTAGTTAGTGTTCATGTACTCGAAAAACTTGCAAGGAGAGAGTGGAAAAAGAGCATACAAATTTGAGAGACAAACAATTTTTGGAAAATTTCTGATAGTAAAATTTTTTCTAGCAAGAATCATGGTGAAGTAATACAACAGGTGGCAGCACTAAGGCAACAAATACAACATTAGAACAAAAATGAAAAATAAGTCTCCGTATAACTCAAAAATTGTATTAAGCTAAAATCAAATTTTGCCGCCGAACGCGATGAAATAAAATAATTTTTAGCCAATTTTTATTTCACTATGGGGACTATCTTATTTAATTTTAATTTAAATAATTAAAAACTTTAATACAATACAATAATCACAACTGCTTATTTCATCATGTAAAAAATTATTAAAATTATACCACCTGTTTCATGTTTTTGTTTATAAAACAAAAATAATTTTCATAATTATATTACAGTTAATTAAAATTTCCAAAAATATTATTTTATGAAGTATGCAAAATTAATAGAGTTTGATGCAAAAAAAAAAAAAAAAATAATCAGTCTATATAAGCGTGATTTTCTATGTGAAAAAGGTCAGAATATGGTAAAATGTTGTACTCGAGTTTCAATAAAACATAATGTTACTTCGACAAGAAATTTTTCATCTAAAACAATCGCATTCATATTTAGATTTTAAAATTTGTTAGAAATTCAAAGAAAAAACTATACTCGTACTCAGTAGTTTTTCTTAAATTAGTAAGAAACAAAGGTAAAATGCGTTTTTGAAATCGCCAACATAATCGCCAACTTTTTTAAATTTCGTCGCCAAATAGGTTCATAAATGTGGCGAAAAATCGCCACGTCTGACAGCCCTGCTATTGAAAACTAAAACAAATTTGGGTTTTTTTATTGTTGTTTCAATATAAATTCCCAAGTGAACATTTTTAATTTATTTTTAAAAACAGGCAGTTAAATTAAAAAAAAAAAAATTTGAGTTTTTTTTATTGTTGTTTCAATAAAAATTCCAATACAATAGACCATTTTTTATTATCGACATCCAACTCCAGTAGCTCGTTTCTGTATTTCTCGCATCGCAAATTTTCTCACATTAAGTGTGAAACAAAAAATTTCATCGTTTCTCGATTTGTGAGAAAAAAGTGTTTCTGTATTTAAATGCGAGAACAGACAACACAGATTCTGTTTTAACTGGAATACTTCCAGTAATTAAGTGTCAAATGCAAGCGAAACGTCAACGAAAGAAATATATATAATAAAAATAAGGTTGCCAGATTTAAAGATTTATCGACATTTTGACATTGGCAAAGTGACAATTCGTTGATTTTTTTCTAGTGACGATTCAGTCTACGAAAAAAAAACAATTTGAAATAGTTTTATATGTTTGCGTATTAGGCACCACAAAAAACCGATATCTTTAAAAACAAGGCAGATTAAAAAATGTATCGGCAAAAGCAAAATTTCGAACGAAAACTGTTTAATTTTTATTTGCTTGGATTATTAAATACATTTGTTTATGTGATCAAAAGAATAAACTATTACCCCATTTTTCAGTCAATGCACTTTAGGAAATTTTTGCCTTTTACTTTGTCCAAAAGTGTTTATTTTACTTCAATATGATATTTTGTCACTCCTTTGTGTGATTTCTGCAGGGAAAAATAACAATCTGAAATTTTAAACTCTTATCGGATTAAGGAAAATAAAATAAATAATTTTATTTAAATAGACCTCAAGCTTTATGTATGTATAAAATATGTATTTTTTTTTTTTTTTTTTTTTTTTTTTATTATTAAGTGTTTATATGATAAAAATTTGTGGTTATATGATAAAAATCGAACAAAATTCGTCAAAATTAATTTTAAATTGTCCGAAAAAAATAAACGATTTTTTTATTTTTTCTTAGGATATTGACGTTTTTTTCACAAATTTATCTGGCAGCCCTGCATAAGACAAACACAATGAAAGGCTAAAAAAAATTTAATAACAAAATATAACAATTGTGTTTTATATACTTATTTTCATCATTTAAATTCTTTCTTTTAAAATAAAATAAAATAATACACATTCTTGTGTACATACATACATAATTTGGGCTCCATTTTTTTAAATTTGTTTTGTCTCGCATCAATTTCAAATATGACTTATTTTGACAGTTCTTGTGAGAAACTTTTTGCAAAATATTGTTACAGAAACACTTGTTCTCACATCCTTCCAATAATTGCTGGAAAATTATTTAAATGACAGATAATTCTCGCAAAGTAAAAGTACAGAAACACTTATGTGAGAAAAACCATTTTTTGTTTCATATTGCACTGTTTTTGTCATAATTCACTCGTTTCATGCGGGAAATTTTACGATGCGAGAAATACAGAAACGGGCTACAGGATGTAAAACACTTTTGCTACCTCTGGAGCATCATAACATCATCAAACCGTCCCATGAAAGCCCGACATTTGCTCAACTTAGCACAATATGAAAACCCACATCAATCTCTACCCGCACAAAAATTAATATCTCTAATTCGTGTATAAAATCAGTGCTCCTTTATGGGTGTGAAACGTGGAATATGGCTTCCAAAGATTTAAACACCTTGCAAGTTTTCACTAACAAATGCTTAAGAAGAATTCTGAAAATTTTTTGACCCAACAATATTTCAAATACAAAACTCTGGGCAAGCACACATCAAAGTCAAATACAAATAGAAATTTTGAATGGAAAATGGTGGCGTTTAAAGTGCTCATTTCTAAAGAAATTTGCGAAAAAAAAAATTTTAACGAATTTTGGTCGTAAAATTCATTTCTTTCGTTTTAAGGCTACAATTTTACCTTGAATAGGATTCATTTAAAAAATTTGAAATCAGCGAATTTTTTTAACATACCTACTAAAGAAACCTTAAAAATCAACATGTAAAAAATTTAAAAGAAAAGCATTTTTTTTTTTGGAAAAAATGTTATCGCCATCGTTTTTAGCGTACAATTTCACCTTGAAAAGCTAATATTTGAAAAAATAAAATTAGCCGATTTTTTTATTTCCTACTAAAAAAACCTTAAAAATAAAAGTTGAGAAAAAGTCTAAAAATGGAAATTTGGGAGCCTCGAAAATTATTTTTTTGATATGTCGTAAATCGATGGCACAATATCGATTGCTAAGTCGACCTACGGTATAATATATATATATACATATATATATGTGCTATAATATTTTTACAAAGTGTGAAAAGTTAGAAAATATTTTATTACTTTTTCATATAAAATGCTGAAATTTTAAAATGAATTTATCTTAAAAATCAATTTATCCTAAACAATTTATTTTTAAATTAGACATTAATTTATTTACTATCTGGTTTTAAAATAATTTTGTCTGGAAAATAACAATATGAAATAAAAATTTGTATTCAAACGAATTTGTTTAACAGGCAGTTTGGCTAAGTGCCAAAACATCATAATACTTTGCAGTCAAAATCAAAAATGTAGCATCAAGTTAACGTTTGCTTAAGTGCGTACACATCAATATCTATTTTTGGTGCACTTTGGGAGAGATAACATCTTAAAATTATACACGGTTGCATTGTAGAATGTATTTAAATAACCGAGTAGCTTTGCAAGCCACGTTTCGGAAAAAATTAGGGACAATGTTAAGGATCAGTGTTGCCACCTTGTGGATAATAACCCAAATTAAGTGTGATCTTAATTGTCTTGGAAAAATCGTGGGTAATTCCACCTAGATCATGCATTACTTTAAATTATATCGTTCTTATAATTAGATTATTATATTTCAGTGATAATATTATTGATCCAAAAAATTTACAGTCTTCTTAACCAGGGTCAATGTTTCTTCTTAGAAAACGATGGAAACATCGTTTAATACATATTTGCAAAAGCTTGATTATGAATGGCACCAAATGGACTATTTGGATTAATATGAGATTCATATATAAAATTTGGCGACGATAGCTACATACCATACATATGTGAGAAAAATTTATCTTTTTAAAAAGTGTGACGAACTTTGAGCAATTTTAAAATATGAATTAAAGTCTTACCCCCATATTCATAAAAAATATTTTTGATTAATAAAAGGTTTATTAAACAAATTTTCATAGAAAATTCGATTCATAAACCTAAACCTTAAATATTTTTTATGAATATGGGGGTTAATTTGTATACCCTCTGTCATTCCGTGTGAAACTTTTTATTATACATTTATGAATCAAAATGTGGAACCACCACCCTAAAAAATTAATAATTTTGTTACAAAAACTGACATAAATGGTGGAATAATGCACGGAATGATAAAAGAGTTTGCACAAATTCGTTTTATATGACTGGAAATCATACTGTTAAATTTCGTGAAGATCAACCAATAATTTACGATACGCCCCATACAAACCATGCTCTCGGAAAAGAGTTTAGTACGCCTTAATCAGTAATAAATATGGCTATCCTAATAAAATTTAGTACGTCACAGTTTTAAGGGACTGTCAAATTTCGTGAAGATCGGTCCATAATTTACCCTAGCCCCATATAAACCCTACTCTCGGAACACAGTTTAGTACGCCTAAATCCGTAATAAATAATGCTATCATAATAAAATCTGGTACGTCACAGTTTTAAAGGGCTAGAAATCACACTAGTAAATTTCGTGATGATGGGTCCAGAACTTACCATAGGCCCTATATAAAGCCCACTGTGGGAAAATAATTTAATTCGCCTTAAACCCGATTCTGATTGTCGGTCAATAATTTAATATGGGTCTAAACCGCAACCAATTTTATTGCTGACGTTCGTTTTTATAAAGATTAATTTATAATATTTATATATCATACAGAGCCCACTCCTGAAACTGCAAGCGGTTTTATCGGTTTAAAATCGTTTCGTTTTCCAAATCAATTTTCATCACATACCTGATTATAGCTATTATTTCATGGCAAAACGTTGTGCTAGTAGGTGCAGAATTGGCAAATAGCTCAAATCTCTCTTTAATTGCTTTAAGACGAAAAAATCTCATAGAGATGTCGATATTTACACAAATTCGGTATAATGAAATCTTAACCTCATAATATATTTTTGCCCATGGAAGTTTAATTTCATATCGGGTGTAATATCTTTTAAGGGCCATTAATAAAACTTGGCGTAAGGTGATGTTAGGAATAAATTGACAGATAGTACTGTTTTATCTGTCAAAACTCGTCTGTTACCTGTCCGGTTACAATAATGGCCTAAAGTCGGGTATTTGTGCTTCATATCAAGTGAAACTTTGAACTTTGCTGGTGATAACATTGTTAAGTCTGGGCTCACACTATGAAAGTTTTCTTTCAGAAAGTCTGAGTTAATTGGTGAGAGCGGTGAGAACAATCCTCTCTCAGTAATAAGCTCAGAGTTTCTGAAAGTAAACTTTCTAAGTATGAGCCCAGACTAAGGATATTAAATTTTTAAATTTTTAGATTGGAAATGTAAAGAAAAATATTTCTGGCAACGCGGCTTAACCCTTAAGCAAACACCAAAAGAGTACTCACAGAGACTAAATACTTATATTTTATAAGTAGTTTTTTGTGGCTACCGCAAGAACTCACACAACCGGGCTCCGGGGCCTGGATGCGACTACTTGTATGTTAAATAATGTTTTATGGCTATTGCAAGAACGTTTTGTTGTCAATTAGCATAATTCTTAAAAATAAAAGTAATAGAAATAATGTTTTTTTTATAAGTTTTGCTTCGATTTTTTTACTACAGACTATATAATAGTGCAGAGGCTGGCTAGGCAATGGTGGTTCCAAAATGAATAACAATTTATTGCCAAAGTTTGTCACGCCCACAGTTAGAAATAAAGATTACGCCATCCTAAAAACAGAGTTGAAATTTTCTGCGAATGTCGCAAACATGACGTCACGCGAAATGCATCCTATTGGTTAACGCCACAAGCTATACAGTGTTTGCAATTTTAAAACGCAATGTGAAAATTACATAATATATATGACATTGTTTGTGCTTTCAATGTAATTCTTTGGGGTTGCGTTGCGTTTTACATGATTAGGGCCTAAAAGAAAATTCAAAAAAGCCTGGCTAGTAGCTGGTATCCACTTAAGGGTTAAAGAGGTGTAATCGTGAAACCTAAATGGATTGCTACAAAGTTAATTAACCTAATTTACAATCTTACTTTCTAAAGGGACTTAATTGTGGAAGTTGTGCTTATGTGCGAATGAAACTCTCTTTTGGTGCGAAGGCAATTTGCCGGAAGGTTATTTTGCTGGGTGAAATAATAAACTAATTTTAACATAAAACTGAATTTTTATATTAAACGTTTTTAACCAAATAGAGGATGCTTTTTCTTATAGGGACGTTTGTTTCGGGGCTAAAAAAGTTTAATTCAATACATGAAAAATTACCTGTTAATTTTGACACCCAAGATCGTCTCGTCCTGGAACACTCGGAAAACACTTTGTACGTACGTCTAAAACCGTAAAAAATAATGGTTGTCATAGGACCAGAAATCACACTGTCAAATTTCGTGGAGGTCTATAACATATAATAGGCTCTATAAAATGCGCATTTTTGGACAATATGTTCTTTAAAAACGCTTAATACCGCAACGAATTAAAAAGCTGTAGGTCAGTAAATTCTTACTCTCGTTGGATTCATTAAATGTATTTAGCGCAATTATTTCCCAAGCAAATAGTCTCAACCTTTCGGTTATGTCACAGGACTGTCCGACAGTCTTACCCGTTTTATCAAAATGTCATTGTGATATCTCTATCCATGTCAGATTCATGGAATGTCAAATATTAAAATTATTATTTATATAGTGTAAATGAATGAAAGGACTTTCAGTATGAGTAAAAAAATGGTCATTTTAAGGTTTGACATTCTATAAATCTGACATGAATAAAGAAATAATAATGAAATTTGGCAGTTACGTAGACTAAAATCTTCCTAAAACAGTGCATTTCAAAACATCCCCCTTTTCTTAATATAAATATACCACAATTCTCAATCTCAAGAGTATTTTCATACTAAATACTAAAAAACAATAGAAGTCAAAGTTGAACCTTAAATTTCTCAACAACTGCTGAACCGATTTTAATAAAATTAAAACTGTAGGAAATTTCAAGAAGTCTTCTCTCTAGCAAAAGTTACAGATTTTTAGCCGATGAAAAACGATTTTCAGCTACTGTATGCCGTCACCCATTTAGACTGCAGCCATTTAGACTAAAAAATTTAAAAAGTAAACTTATTTTTATGCTTAAATTATCATCAGGAGATAAGTATAAAAAATATTAAACAAGGTAAAAGTTCGTACTCTTGGGACTTTATTTAAATTCGTGTTTTTTTAAAATAATTTTGCGCAAACTTTAAAGCTATGTTCTTTAACATTAAGCCATCAAAAAAATATAGTACATTGGAGGGAAAAAAGGGCTTTAAATTTGTACTTTGGAATCTTTTTGTAAACGTGCGTTTTTTTTTAATAATTTTACTCGAACTTGAAACTAATGTACTTTGACATAATTTGGAGTTGCAAAAAAGGTTTAACATTTTTATTTTTTGTGAACACGTTTTTTTTTGTTTGGCCGTAATTTCTCCCAAACTTAAAACTTATGTTCTTTAACATAAATAAAGTACATTTGAGTTCAGTAAACGAATTGTGGGACAAAATGGGTAAAAATGGAATTTTATTATCTGTTGTAATAAACATAATTAAGATTTACAATTTCTCAAATAAAATTGTTTGTTTAATTGTGCTTATGAACTCAAAGGGACAAATAAGTGGTAAGCAATTTGTATTATGAGTACTAATAGTTAATTATAACTGAACTTGGTGAAATTGGCCGTTAAAGTATTATTTTTTTTTTGTAGACTTAAATTGAGTCGAAATCGAAAAGTTCGGTGTAGATTTTAAATTTGATTTTATAGATAATCGATTTTTTGGTGTCTGTTTAGTAATTGGTAGCACAAAAATGCACTTTTTATTAACATATTTCATCACTTTATTATTAATGGGGTAATCAGTCTATTTGTTATAATTATTAACAAAAAATTCAACGTGTAAAAAACAAAAGTATTTTTCTGTGGAAATAAAACAACACAGGGTAAAAAAAATCAATAAATATATTAAAACAAATTACTAAAAGGAAAAGCACGCGATTTTATATAATATTAAATACAAACACAAAGTTATGCAAATATTTACAATAAAATCAAATTGGCGGGTTATTTTGTATAACAAACTACTGCCATATATGAATAATATACATTTTATATGGTTGTAGAAACTTTTTTTGTTTTACAAAACATTTACGTTTAATACTACGTATCATTGCGCGCTACGTTTTGATGAACCATGTCAGATTGTGAAAGTAAATCACATTGCAATGTATTAAAATTTAGTTCATGTATACACGTATCAGATTAGTTTGGCGAAGTAGCATCTGTTTAGCAGTGGCTTAGCATTTGGGTTATCACAAAAGACCAGTCAGTAAATCTAAACATAGCTGGCTATCTATATAATCCAGTCAAGCAGAACACTTTCTTAGATCAAATTTATTTTAATCGCATTACTACTTATTACGGTTTTATCTATTTTGGACTGTTTTTCGGATAAGGACTTAAGTCGGACCAATGTTTAAATTGGGACCGCTCCTAACTCATTTCAGAGCATAATTTATATTCATATGAAAATATACAACATATTAGGGTATTACTATTATTTTATACGTAATAAAGGGGTTTCCAAGATAAAGTCCTATATTGCAGCTTAAGGCTAGTTTACACGGTAATACAATGTATTACGACATGCCAAAAAATGATGTAGAATGAGAAAAATCTTACCCTGTAAAAACAAAATGTATTGAGTAAGAGAGAATACGGATACAAAATTTGACAAACGGTCGGTAAATGTTTATTTTCTAAACCATTTTAGAAACTTATGTATTCTCATCACACCAGAGTCGCATTTTAACAGAGTATATTGAAGGTGGTAACATTTTTAAAAAATTACAAAAACAAGCAGAATCAACTCAGGAAATGTTGTTTTTGTAAATATTGTAAAACTGCAACCATCTGCTTTTTTGTTATTAACTCACTTTGCTTTTATTTTACTTAAACCATCCGTGTAAACATGAAAAATAGTTACCAACAGATTTTTATTTTTTTATTTTAAACACGGAGAGAACTTCATAATATTTTGATTCCACAAAGTCGTAATACATTGTATTACCATGTAAACTATGAATATATGAATTTTTGCAGTGTTATATACTTCATTGCGATCCAATGGAAAGCTAAGGTAAAATGTAACAAGAAGAAACAAAATAATAGTCTTGTAGTGTATAAAGTCATTCCTAAAAATTCAAGGAATAGAACTATTACAAAAAGCTTTATAAAATACATAACTGAAATTTAACTCATAGAATAAATTCGAAAAATAAAAAATGTTGAATATAATTTAAAAAAATGTTTCAGAAAAATTAAAGAAATAGCTATCTAATTTGTTTGGACAAATTTTGCTAGCACCAATAGGTAATAAGTTACATCGATGAGAAAGTACACCTGGTTGTCCGAAATGTCAAATTTTGACCCCCTCTAACTCAGAAGCTTTTTGACCGATCTTGTTGAAAACTTGTGTCTAAACTACTATCCAATAGAACTAATCTTTCGATTTGGATGAGGTTATTTTTTTTTTTTTTTTTTTTTTTGTTTTATTCCTACACTAAATCCCGCGAAGCTTTTCGCTTGTCTGCAGGAGACCAGAGTCGGGAATCGAACCCGCAACCCGGGTACTGATAGACTAGCTCACTACTAGCTAGCCTACCGGGGCACCCTAAATTAAAGTAAATTGAGTTTGAACACATTAAATTAAAAAATTGATTTAGCAAATACCACAAACGACCAACTCAACACTGCATATCTCGAATACCGTATGAGGTATCGAAAAATTGATTACGCCAAATAAAAGATCAGGGCGGAAAACCTAAGGAATCGGTCTTAATTCAAAACCGCAAAAAATCCACATACGACATTTAAATAATCAACCGACGATATGTGTGTGTATGTTTGAATTTAATAAGAAAAAACAAAATGGTTAAACAAGTTTTTGATAAGCGCCCGTCAGCTCTCAAAAAAGTAAATATTTGGCAAAAAGATTTCAGGCCCAACCATAATATACATATGTACATAAGCTAACTTAAGCTATTGTCAACAATTTCGCGGAAAGCCTGTCAAATGAATGTAAAAAAAGCAAAATAAAAAAACATTTGATTCGTTACGGAATGTGCGATCAGTTTCGCAATTTGCTTAAGCAAATAACAGTTTGAGAAAGCTAAAGGAAAGTTTCCTTAGCCCTTCAACCACTTTTAATTTATTAGTTTCAAGTTGTTCACTAAGTTATTCATTAATTCGTGCTATTGCTGTAATCGGTGAATCGCTCGATTAATTAACCAATTTTTTGGATTAATCGGATAGTTTGGTTATTAATCGGTTAACCGATTAATAAAGTTTTTTTTTTATAAATTAAGTTATTTCAATAAATAATATTTGGAGTTTTTTAGTAAAAAAAAAAATAAAAACACACAACAAACATAACAATTCTTGAACTAAAACGAGCAAACAAAAAAATAATTCGTAAATATGTAATACATAGTTTTTAATTAACACATATTAGCTCTGTTCCAGATGCATAACGAAACAGTCCGAACTTGCACAAAGTTTCCCAAAAACGTTCCACATAACAATTTTTGTGCAATTAAGAGAGTAATTGAGAGAGTATTTTTTTTTAATTTCCTGTTCAAATTTGCACGAACTTTTTATTTGGGTAAGTTCGGACAAGAATAAACAATCAGCTGTTTTTTTTAACTTAAAACTGAAGAATTAATCAGGAAATTTACAAGTAAAAGAAAAAGTTTAATTATTATTAAAAAATATATTTGAAAGCAAAATGTCAAATTTTAATGAAAAAATTAAAGTGGCAAATGCATTATTGCATACATATTTCCCTTAATCTTCAACATAAAAGAAAACAAAATAAAAAAATGACAATGATGCAAATGTTTTGGTTTTATAATGTTATGACTTTTAAGCGTCTTAAATCTTTAAAATAGATCTTAATTTGAAAAGTAAGCATCATTAGTATTTGAAGAAGTGCAAAAATGGTTTTTTGCGTTCCAGCAATTTTGGGTAACTTTGGCAAATTCAGAGAGTAATTTTCATTTTACTCTCATTATGTATTAATTAAAAAATAAACTTTGAGATTATTTTATTTATTAATTCAATCGTTTAATGAGACCTTTTTAGATAATCTTTTAGAAAATTTATTTAATTCAAATGTTTAAGATTTAAGCTATTCTTTTCTTTAATTTTGATAAAACTTGACTTGAAAAAAATCTTTCACTTATCGTAGATGTTGGAGAAATCGAAAGCAGCCCATAATACAGAATATCTAATTTCTCATTCCTTTTCCTGGATTTCTCTAAACATATAAAGTCGTCCATTATGCCATTAGAGCCATGTTAAATGTTAAACATTAACACTTTTTATGGTTTCGATTAATTCTGTTAAAAGATTGATATGAAAAGATACGAGAAGATACAAATAACTAAACACATACATATGTACATATAAAATGAACGTGAAAAAAGCTGTTGACAGCAAACACTTATTTGAAAGCAAGATCGCTGAACACCTTCTTTGTTTGTATGAAAAAATATTGTCTAAACAAATTCCTTTTGCATATGAGACGAAAAAAATAATTTAAAATACAAAAAAATATGTTATAATAATACAGAGAATTAAAAATTTTGTTACATCGGTTAAGCGGTTAATCGACTGAAATTAACCGGCTTAATCTTTAATCGAAAATAGCCAATTTTTAATTAACCGATTAGTTAAACGGGTAGTAATTAATGAATACCCTATTCTTCACACAAACTGCTTGTCAAAACTCGCTTGAATTGACAGTCATGGCACAGGCTGCTTGCAAATTGATAGTCAATTTCATTTTAAAAATGCCCCCGACGAAGCACTCAACATTTTATCAAAGTTATTTTGTAAAATTCACAAGAATTAATCCAAATTTAGATATTTAAATTAGGCTTAAGTTCATTGAATTTAATTTGCATTAAATTATTTTTATGAAGAAAGGAATTTTTACAACATGGAAGATTAATTAAAATTGTTATTGATAATTTTCATTCTTGACTGACCTGGGATTCGAAGCCAGGCTGTCTGGCGTGTGATTCGAACCCAGGCGGCTGGTTACCCTGACATGTTTCGACCTCAACCACTATGTCTTCTCAAAGGGATTTGCCGTCTTACACTCGCAGCCATCGAGTGTACAATACTAATTATTCACAAGAATTTTTAAAGATATATATTTTTTTAAATTGAGCACATTTATTTTTAAAAAAAAAAATATATTTTTGAAAGGAAACACAAAAATTAATTTGTGATGAGCTCTTAATATATAATTGCTAAATTAAGAAAAGAATAAATTTGAAAGAAATCTATTGGGGGTGTTCATTTAACAATTTTTCAAAGAAAATTCGTTTTATAAGCCTTAAATATTGTTTATGAATAAGGGCTTAAATATATAAGTGCATATCCGAAGAAAATTAAATAGTTTTTATTGATTTTCTTTGAATCGATTTAGCGTTTTCTTTACTCATTGCTGCATTCAAAATTTCTTTAATTGTTAATTTTTCACTGTTAAGAAATTTTACGCAGGATCAGTGGTGGATTTTGGGGGAGATTAGCGCCCGTCTACACGGATTATACGGGCACTTGGGTAGATTTTAGGCGTTTGCCGGGGGTAATATTGTCGTCTAGGGAGAGCTAGTCAAGTTATGGGAGGTTGTATAAGGGATTTGCTATTTTCACCGATGGATTGAAGATGAACGGCACGGGTGCGGGGGTTTGTATGGAGGATCTGGACATTGTAAAGTCATATAGGTTTTCTGACGACTGCAGTGTATTTCAACCGGGGGTTCTAAGGATCTTGAGGGCCGTGGAATCGGCAAGAGGCAACATTCCTAGGAGCTCAGAGGCAACTATATATGCTAGTGGGTGATTGAAGGAGAAATCTTCGGGGAGTATGTGGTGAGGCTGTGGGTACCGGGTCACTGCAATATCACCGGCAATGATATGGCGAATGAGTTGGCGAGACTGGGCTCGGAAATGGAATATCTTGACTGTCTGGAGTCGGTCTGGCCTCCAATGGGCTAATATTTTGGAAGGATCTTGGAATGGGTTCTGAGCGAGACTGATCAGGAAGTCCGATTCGGATTCCCTGCTGAGCAGGAGTAGGGTCTGCGTTACCATGATCCATGACCATGATAGATATTATCGCGGGCCACTGAAGAACTGTATCTAACTTGTAGGCTAAACGCAGGTTGTGTGAGGACCCACAGGAGTTGGAGACAGTTGAGCACATTCTGTGTCACTATCCCAGGCTTCAGGCTAAAATATATAGGTAGTGGATACTTAGGCAAATTATAAGATGACGCGGGCTGTGGGCTTGAAAATCTTACATGATTTGTAATGGGAATGACTTGGATGCACAAGAAGAGGCTGGGTACATATAGGGCAGTTTTCTGTTTAGTAGGGATGTTAATTCTTGTTTGGCTCGATTTTTATCATCCACAACTTTCTTTATTCTTGTGCTTTTACTTTTTATTTTAGCTATTCTTCTAATTAGTATTCTATCACTTACTAAAGCGACACAATGGACTATATTGGTCTCTGGGTGATAACCCAACAGCCTTTCTACTTAACCTAACCTATTTTTCATCATCTTTTAAAGAAATAGTATAGTGCAGTAAAATTTTCAGAATCTTGTCCAAAAAATCTTTTATTCTGCTACTCTACATAAAAAAATCATTACATATGTTAAAGCAAGTGGGAACAACTTTTTTCGTTTGTATAAAATAAATCTGGGTCTGTAAAAAAATATAAAATTGCGTACATTGTAAATTTCTCTTCTTTCACCAATTCAAAATTTTAGAATTTCAGACATTTAACATTGCCTTACTTATCGGACTTAAATTTACATCTTTTTCTTGACATAACTTATTTTTTCCCGAAAAATTTGCGGGAACCTGAGAAATGCCGTATAAAAAAACACTAATATACAGCTACTCACACTATAATAGGGATGCATAGACAAACTCTCATGTTTCAGTGGTGCCACTATCATTTTTAATTTTTATAAATTTAACAACATGCATAATTGCAGACTCGTACACAATTTTTATAAATTTTTTAAATTTAACAACATGCATAATTGCAGACTCGTACACAAACTTAATTTAAGCCTACAAAAATATAAATACTTATTTATGATAAATTTTTTAACGTAAAAACAAATGAATTTATTAAAAAACATTTAAAATATTTTAATTTTATTGTTTTTGGAACTCATAAAGAATATCATCTTCATGGCAGGTCGAATAAAAAATCCTAATATACAGTATAATCGCGAAAAAGTAAACTGAAATGTCCTGAGGGTTGTTAACTTTTTCGTCTTATTTATTAACTTTTCTAAATTGTAAAAAATGCAATAATAAACATATGTATGTACCTATATTTTTTTCAATGACTTAGTTTAATCTGTACAAAGCAGAAACTTAGATCTAATTTATACCGGCTACAATTTATAAATAATAATTATACAATCAGTCATGTATTATGTGTTAGGTGCTACATATGACGTTTGTCAGAAAATTAGTTTTTCAAACATTTTCAGATAGCGAATTCTGGGTATTTTCTAAACATTTGCCAGCCATCCATTAATTACATTATTGTCTTTTCAGGTTGCTGTTACACGAACTCGCGCTTAGCTATTGATATTGAAATTACAACAGTGATTGCGCAATTACGTTTTCGATGCGTCAAGAAAACATTTGTACAAACATGCTTTAAGATCGGCATATTTTGGTCTTTGTAATGTTTTCCTGTATGCTTTTTCCTATGTATTCTTCAAAGCCTCGAAAATTTTGTGACGTTTCGTTTTTATTTTTGAGATGGCAACTTCAGATATACAATAATACAACGCCGATAGTTTTTCTTTAATGTATTTCTCAATTTTGTTTAAACTCTCAACTTTCAGCTTAAAATTTAATCTAATTTGTTATCGTTTGTACAAATCAGTACTTTTACTAATACGATCTGAAAAGATAACTTAGAGTTAACGTTTAGAGCGGCACAGAAGCGCTAAAATTTGGTAAACTTGAACGTAAGATTACTGTATCGCGATTCTACTGTAATTTTTTGGTTCAACGCACTAAGTTTATGAATTATAGGTCGTAAAGGTTTCAGAGCACTTTATTAATAGTATAGGAAGAAAAATATAATCTGAATCTTTAAAGTATTGGTATCATAATAAAGTCTTTCGAAACACATTTCATATGATGTATTAAATATACCGATTTATTAAACCCTTAAGAGGATTTATCTTGAACTTTTGTCGATATGTATAATAATATTTCCTCAAATATAATATGTTATAGAGAACACCCCAAGTTTTTGTATGCTATATTTTTAGAAACTCCATCATATAAAATTTTAAAGTTATTAGGGTTAAAAAAATTTTATTTTGGAAAACTTCACAATTTATTTATAAGTTTGAGTTAAAATATATAGTGGTAATAGTTTATGCACTTGTTACATAATGAAATATAGTAATATGTAGATATTTGAAAAGTGTTCCGGAAGGCTGAAAACCCGCAATACAGAAAAACTATTAATCAAAGTCCTAATAACTTTGGTAACATGTGTATATTAATGTTAAATAATTATTATCATATCGACATAAATTAAAGATAAAGCAAATTTAGTAAAAAAAGTCAGTCAAGAAGTATGAGCATTTGAAATGGGCTCTTAATGGGTTAATAAATCGGTGTGCTTTAAGCACTATGTGAAAAGCACTTTCAATTTTTCAATGATACCGATACTGCTAAAACTAAGAGCGTTGGCGTGACAAACATCTTCCTATATAACTTCTTTTAAGGATACTAAAAAGTAATAATAATATATATTTGGTGGTAGGCCGCGCTTATATTCTTGATACAATCCGGTTCTTTGCTGTTTAACCAAAAAATTATTATTATATATTATAAGCACTAATTCTTCTAATTTTTGATTATATTAGCAGCACTTTTTCTGTTTTGTAGCGTACAAAAATAGAAATTAGTTTAATTTGACTACAACGACAAAATTAACATAGACAACAACCTGCAGCCATTTAGCCGTGTCGTCGTTAAAATAATCATTTCCATATACACACATGTATTCTATTGTTGACATATTGAAGTCGGTAGTCTGCTGTCTTGAATGTGTTTAAAGCATAAAATATATACATGTCGTGTGTAAAAGTCATTGCATTTGTAAAATCAGACGCAAAGCCATCTGACAAAAATTCAATTAGAGCGTGCTCCATTTTCTTCTGACAAACCATCTGACATCAGCTGTGTCGGAAATCTATGCCGGGGGAAAACGGCAGCGGCGGTGCACTCTTGACGGCATCATTAGCCGGCTGAAGTTAATTTTTTACAATACCGATGTTGTATGATAATTTCACCATCGAATATAAATTATGTTCATATATATAAAACAAACGTTTTGCTTGTGGTAATTAGCTATTTATTTAGTACAACATTTAGGCCACCATTACTGGAAAGACTATTATTAGTTTTATTATTGTTATTAGCAACCAAAGGTCTTAACTATAACTACCAAGAAATTTATTGACAGAACTACAATTAAAGACATCAATTATCTTTTATTAATTGGTTCAATTAAGTTTATTTGAACTTCCAAGAGTGAATGCTATTCATATAATGTAACACTAAAGGTGTTTAAATGATAAGCCACATTTTCCTTTGTTCTAACTATTCTAACATAAATTGATTTCAATATATGAACAAAGCCATTGTAAAAAAGTTACCTTTTAACTCCTTTTATCCATGTTTGGTCTATAAGTAAATTTTGTGTGCTAGAGAACTTGTATTATGATTTATTTAATGAATAACTTTTTATACCCACCACTTGTGGTAAATGATGGAATACAAAGTTTGTCATTCCGTGTGCAACTTTTTTATTATACATCTAAGACCCCATAAAGTATATATATTCTGTCTCCTTGAGTAATGCTTAGTCGATTTAGCTATGTCCGTCTGTCTGTTCGTCTGTTGAAAACCACTCACTTCATAATAAAGTTTAATACTCCACAGTTGAATAGGACTGGAAATCACACTAACAGTTAAATTTGATCGGTCCATCATTTACCATAGACCTCATATAAAGCCCACTCTGGGAAATTAATTAAATGCGACTTAAGCCGTAGCAACTTTGCATCATATCGCCATAAAAAATGTCATGCAATTTTCTGATATACGGTCTATAGTTTACCTCAGATCCCATATTAAGCAGTCTAATGAAATTCACTGTTAACGCTACACCTAATTTCATTGCTGTAAATTCATTATTATTTATGTTTTTAATGCCAGAAACCCCTCTACAGAATTTTGGGATGATTGGTCCATAAATTACTATTATTCCAATATAAATTGCCTTCCTGAAGATCATTTTAGTTCGGCTAAAACTTTTACAAATCATGATATTTTACTCAAGCTAGTTCAAGTTTCTAAGAGGAAAAGCATTTCCTATAACTTATTGGATGGTTCATGTCTTATTGGCATGCACCTTACCCTTAAGGTTACTCCAAAGAAAAAAATTCAAAGCCGTCAAATCGGGCGAAAGCTGGTTAACAAAGTGTCGATTTGCCGATTTTTGATCTAAAAATGCCAATTTTTTTAAAAACACTTAAACCAGGGTAACTTTACTTGTTAACGTGCAATTTATTAATTTCGGACAACTTTGGAGCATTTGTCATAACCTAAACAACAAAATATAAAATCTTTTTTAAACTGTATTAACTAATTTTACAAAAAAAAAAAAAAACGATTAAAAAATTAAATTTACTTAACGGATTTAATGACCACAAAGAATTTTTTTAACTTTTATGATTAGTATATTCAACATTTTTCATTTTTCGAATTTATTCCATGAGTTAAATTCCAGTTGTGTAGTCTGGTAGTGTATAAAGTCATTTCTAAAAAAAAAATAAAAAAAATTAAGGAATAGAGCTATTACAAAAAGCTTTATACAATACACAACTGAAATTTAACTCATGGAATAAATTCGAAAAATGAAAAATGTTGAATATAATAAAGTTGCTTGAAAAAGAAATAATTCCCAATATCTATTTTATGATTAGTATTTGTGCTTATAGGCTAATGAGTTACTATCAATATCAAAACTCAACAAAAGCGAAATTAAGAAAATTGTTAAAACTGCAATAATTTTTATATAGAACTTGCAAGTAAATTATTAAAACCTTTTGATTTTGAACAAAAATCTTATAAATCTTTAAATATGATAACCCTAACAAAATTATGAAAAAGGAAAATATTTCTTTTATGGAAAATCTGAAAGTGTTCCCCAGCTTTATTTCTGAAAAAGAAAAACAAATTTTAGACTCTGAATTGAGAGAGTTAAAATTTTAAAAAATTTTAAGAAGATTTAAAAGGAATTGAACTAAATTTGAAAACTTTTTGTCAAAAAATTTCAGACTTAAAACGTGAGTTGCTGTCAAAGTTTGTAAAACAAATGATGGTCCTTCCACATTCTTTCCCTGGAAAATGAATCATTGCAAGGAATTCTTTTTCATAAAGATTATTGATATTAAAATGGATTTAATTAAGCTATTAAACTCAGATACGTATCTATAAAATATTTGTTAAAATAAAATGTTGGAAAAAAATTTTCAACTATAAAAACAGTTTTAACCTAATATACTAACTTTTTTAAATTAACTACAATTTATTTATAAACATAGGGGGGATTCACAAGGTGTGCTATTAAGTCATATCGTCATAATGTACTAAATAATATTTTACAATTGTTTAAAAAAAAAATATTTTTTTATGTTGTTTGAAACAGAACAATATTTTTTTTAAACAATTGTAAAATATTATTTAGTACATTATGACGATATGACTTGATAGCACACCTTGTGAATCCCCCCACACTTTTTCATTAATTTTTATGTTTTTATGTAAGTTAATGCTGAATTATTCTGTTTTGTTATTTTTTGTGTTAATAAAAAAATGTTTTATTGTTCTTAAAATCGATATAATTAATTTGCCGATTTTTTTAATTGAAGTGCCGATTATGCCGATTTTTTTTGAAAATAAGCGGATTTTTTATCAAAATTATCTTGCACCCCTGATTACATGGGTAAATACTGACAACTCTCCCTAATGAACATACCTGTACCCATGTTCTGTAACTTTGGTGAGAACTTCTCTCATCGAAAAGATCTGAAACAAAATATTCCATCGTTTCGCGAAAAGTGAGAAAAAAGTGTGTCTGTAACTCATGTCGAAAACTATCAAAAGATATTACGTCGTTACGTTATAAATCTCATAATAATCCATTCGAAATTGATGTCAAATTTCAGACGTTGAGAACGCCAGTCACACATATCGTTGACGGTGGCCAAAACTTACTAAAATTGAAAAATTTTCAATGACAGCGGCGAGAATACAAATGTCGGCTATAGCAAATAATGCAGAGGGCGACTTTAATTTTTGTGGTTTAAAAAATAGCTTTGAAAATATTCGTATATTATTCAAAAATGTTAAAAGCAAAATAATTAAACAATGAAAAAATCAGTCAAAAACAAAATAATTATCTTTCCCATGCTATTATTCATTGCATTTTGCATATTTAATACATATATTTTTTAGTGGTAATATTTTTGCTCACCCCGTTTTTATGCGTGAGTTTAATTGACAGTTCAAAGCGGGAACTTTCTCACAAAAATTTCACAGACACACTTTTTCTGTAAATTGGCGAGTAATTTCCTGACGTGACAGCTATTACTCGCTAAAAATGTTAAAGACGCAGTTAAGTGAGAAAAACAATTGTTTGTTTCAATTTATGGCATTTTTGTTTCATTTCTCGCATTTCAATCGAAAAGTTTCTCGAATCGTTAGTTATAGAACATGGGCACTGGTACTTATTATAAATACTATGATCATAAAGTTACTCATACGCCACCCTTTATAAGGTCTGCTCAATAACTGAAAATAATTGTGTGTTTTCAATAATTGCTACTAGTAAATGTTCACGCACCTATGATAATGGAGAAGAAGAGGAGTACGATTTTATGCTTCTTTTTTGCCAAGTCAAAAAAGTGAATATAAAATCACCATTCTCTGGAAAGCCTTCAAAGAGCCATGTATGTATATGAATGCCTTTTAGAATCTCTGGCGAAAGAAGCGAGAGCGGTGTATTAAAAGGATATCAATGTGTAAATGAGCGAGCAGGCCTTGTACATAAAAAAGAAGGAGTACAGAGGCGTTCTAGAAGGCATCCGTACTCCTTCTTTTTCCGCTGGAAAGTTTTCCCTTTTAATTCCTTTCAATTCACAATACACTCACACTTTTTTCACTAACACATTCACACTTTTTAAAGTAACCGACCACTAGTTTTGAAATTCACCTTTCTGTTTGTTTGGCAATTTTAAATTTAATTTTTACAGCTGACCACAAATTCATTTGTTTGCTTCCTTTCAAAAATATATTTCTATACAAATACATTTGCTTCAATTGATAGTCAATTTAATTTTAAAAAAACGCAAGTCGAAGAAACAACTCAAAATGGTTTATAAATTTTGTTCATATTTTTATTATCAGGGATTATTTTATAAAAAAACACAAGAATTTTTCAAACACACAATTTTTTTAAATAAAGAACACATACATAAGTATGTACATACATATCATATGTCTTGGGTTTATTTAAAATTAAATTGACTATCAATTGAATGGTATATTTTAAAGACCAGTTAAGTGAACAAATAAAACAAAGAAAACTTCCTCGCAACCTTAAAATTGCATTAACAAAACTGATATTTTTCGAATTTCTCGGCTTTGCTTCACCATCACATGAAGACAGTATGTAATTTTCTTGCAACTTTCCAAATGAATCATATGAATCACGTATAAATCTTGTAACTAAGAAAGTCTTAAAAAATGTGTAAACGATGTATTAACCTATGACAAGCAGCTTGTGTGAACAGCTAATAATTGAACGTTTGGCTGCAGGGTTAACATGAAAGACGATTTTAATTGTTCATTATTATTATTATCATCTAACGAATGACAAGTTTGAACACAAAAATACGGACAACAATGCCAAATCAGATAAATTAAGTTGGTTTTCTTACTAGTAATTGTGCTTTTAGAAATGACAAATTATTATAATTTATAAAAACTACTTGTATGTAAAAAATGAAAGTTTGAATAGAGAATGCAAGTGTTTTTCATTTTAAAAAGTTGGGGCTTTAGTGATAAATTTATTTCTTGTATTTATTTTACCTTTAGATAAGATCACAAACTGAACAAATATTTTTTTTATTTACTTGACAGCTTTAATAATTGTTTTGTTTTTAATCCATTTCAACATTAAGGCCCTAATCATGTACAACGCAGCGCAACGCCACAGAACTAACGCAACGCCAAAGAATAACATTGAAAGCACAAACAATGTCATAAATATTTTGTAATTTTGTTGTTGCTTTCTACAGAAATTCACATTGCGTCTTAAAATTTCAAACGCTCCATTGCTTGTGTCGTTGAAAATTTAAAAACGGTACATGAATTTCTGTTGAAAGCAACAACAAAATTACAAAATATTTATGACATTGTTTGTGCTTTCAGTGTTATTGTTTGGCGTTGCGCTGCGTTGTACATGATTAGGGCCTAAATATTCATTAGAAGGTGTTTTTTTTTTGACAATTTTATATTTTTATTTACAGATGTTAAAGTTTGAAATCTGTATTCTACAAATCAAGTACATGTGTAGCTGTGTTTTTTAAAACAATTCATAATAGGAAGAGCTTCGTTGTATAGAAGTTCACTCTAAAGGAGTTCGACTATATATAAAAAGTTATATGCTGTATATAAAAAGTTGATGGAATCCTTTTAAATTCTAAGTATGACGTATTTGTTATATGTAAAACGTATGATGTTATATGTTGCAAGTTTCACATTTTCAACATCTTCCATGCATTTCTCCGAAATGTATGCAAATGTGAAAGGACTGTAAACGATTGTTTCACATTTTCTTCAAGATATTGATCAGTGTAAAAAGGTTATTGAACAATATATTGACCATGTCACTTAGGTTATCTTTTTAATGTGCTGCGGATTCTGAAAATCGTTAATTGCGCTATCTAGATAATTGCCTTATGACAAATACCTTCAAATAAACTTCAATTATTCTTGTCAACTAAATGTGTTGTAAGCTATCGGACTTGATCGACTATACGTTCTCAACAATTAATTTGTGATTGAAGTCATCACTGTGATTTTCATGCTAGAAATGTTCAAATATTTGCAGACCAAACAGTAAATATCCATACATTTATTCATGAGCTGCCCAAAACGACAAGGAATTTTATTGTGTGCAAAAGACCCCACCATGAGACAGTTTTTTTAATTATGCAAATAAACCCCAACAGGAAAAAAAACTAAAGTTAAACACGCAATAAAAGGCCCTACAATTGTTATGACAGAAACGATTTTCTGACACCTTTTTTTAAGGAAAAACCTAAAGTGCTGTAAGGACATTAATGTTCGTGCTAGTGTTTGTTGTTTGCATAAGTCACAGTTGAGATTGTTTAATTTGATAAGAGCATTAGTCTGGACTTAGTCATTGAATGAATTTGCAAAAGAAATAAATAAAAAAAAAATATTAGGACAATAGAAAATGTATGACAAAATATAAATTAATAATAATAATTAAAATAGATTTTTACATATTTTTTAGGAATTTATTAAACTTTGAAATTTTCTACCAATTTTACTGCTAAATACAAAAATAACTACCCAATAAAAATTTTTTCTATTTTGCGAAGCACTTATGGTACATTTTAAAAAGTAAGCCCACAATTATGCTCTACGCAATAAGACATATAGAGATGCAGAATGGTAAGTGAACGAAATCTTAATAAATATGTACAATTTGAATAGCAACGACATTCCCTTACTACGATGCAGGTTTGTAAAGGAGCATACAAAAGAATAACCGTAACAAAAAATTCAGTGTACAAAGCTGATCGTTAGATTTACCAATTTTGATATGCGTTGAATAAAGCGTTTTCTGTGTCAAAAATGTATTGCTTCAAAGTGGGAGCTCGCCATATAAAATTCCTGTCTGCCGTAAGCGTTATGGAAAGCGAAACGTTTACGTTTCTCCTTACAAAACTGTTGGAAGCTCCATTTATTATTGGGAAGTGTTTCCAGAACTATTCTGTAGTAAAGGGTGGTCCAACCAAAATGCATAAAGAGTTTTCAAAGATTTAACTTAATATTTTTTTATTATGAGAGTAGGAGCTATTACAATTATATGTGAAACCAAATATCGGCCAAATGCCCGCCACGGCTTCGGTATGCCACCGTCAATATTTTGAATAACTCTGAAACATAATTGACGTTTAATGTCGTTAATGTGCCGAATTATCTCATCCTTTAGCTCTTGAACTGTTCTTTTCTTATTGAAATACACTTTTTTCTTTTATATATCCTCAAAGAAAGCAGTCCAAAGGTGCCAAATCACAGGATCGTGGCGGCCAATTAACATCGCAACGACGTCAGATAACACGGCCATTGAATTTCTCGCGCAAAAAAGCCATTGTTTCGTTTCTGTGTATCAAGTGGCACCATCCTGTTGGAACCACATATCGTCCAGGTCCATATTCTCGATTTCTGGGCACAAGAAGTCCGTTACCATCTCGAGATAGCAAACACTATTCACAGTTACTGCTTGGCCGACCTCATTTTCGAAGAAGTACAGCCCGTTGACGTCGCCAGACCATAAACCGCACCAAACTGTCACTCTTTGTTGATGCATCGGCGTTTCAACAATTACTCATGGATCCTCATTTGCTCAAATGCGGCAATGTTGCTTGTATCGAATCCACTGAGGTCGGTTATGCTGACCAAAAAAAACACGAAGTGCACCAAATGCATTTTGATTTGAACGCCCATTTTCAGTAGGAAAAGAGTTATATATCAAAATGTGGAAAAAATTGATAACTATGTTACAAAAACTAGCATAAGTTTCGGCGGAATGCACATATTGATATAAGATTTTGCACAAAATTTTGTTCTTTATGACTAGAAAAAATATCACTTAATTTCTTGAAAATCGCTTCATTATTTACCATAAAGCCCACTCTCGGAAAAGTCTTTAGTACTTGTAAAACCGTACCGACTAATGCTGTTGTAATAAATTTTTGTCTGTCACAGTTTTATATGATAAGAAATCACACTGTCACAAGAAATTTCTGATTCAGACAATGTCGGAATATTTTGCTGGCTGGGAACATAAACCAAATATACATATCGTTACCTAAAACGCAGAAAGCCCTAACTAACTAATTAAAAATCAACTTTTTCATTGATTCTGATGTATTGCATCAACACAAATGTACACAAAAAATGTTGGAACCTTTCGAATAAAATTAGCGATTTTATTAGCAAAAAATAAAAAAACGATCTTATCTACGAAAGATTATATGATAAACGCTAAAAGGCCTAACTAGCAGTTTCCATAACATAAGAAAAATAAATTATAAAAGGCTTAAATCAATTTATCAAATTATCCTTTTAACGTTTGCGTTTTAAGTAACAATATGTATACATATGTATATTAAAATTAAAAAATAAAATAATTTTTCAAAATTGTGTTCAGTAAAGCCTGGTACTCTGTTCAACATTTCACGTGAAAAGCTGTTAAAACTCATATGAAAAAAACTTGTGCGGAATTTCTTTGAAATTATGTTGATAGAGTTGTACTCTGTTTAATATGTGAAAAAGTGACGAAATGTTTCTGACAACACTTTTTATTTAAAAAACTACTTTTTAGTAAAATACATGTGAATTTTGTTTACATATGCAAAACAATGTCGCATACATTGAAAGATTAAAAACATCAAATTGTGCAAACTCGCGAGATGGGTAACATTGATCCATGTCAAATTTTTCGGAAGAAATAATAGATGTTGCTGAACATTTTCCACAAATTGGAACAGAGTACTAGGCCTAACGTCATACGCCACATTAATTTTTGAAAACTGTGATTTCCTTAATGTTGCTGTTGTCCAACTATGGGTATGTGATAGCAGTCGTTTTAAAGAAGTTGTAAAAAGGGCGTACAGTACAGGGATGGAAAAATTGCTACAATTGTACTTTTTTTGGTACTATTTAAACTTGAAAAGTACACTAGTACACCAATAGCTAATTGAGTACAGTTAAGGAATTTTCATAGTTTTAGTAATTTCATATGGCAAATCATAATTTTAGCCATATTTGCGAAGTGTAAAGAACAAAATTTTACAATTAATATCTTAAATAGTTTAGTAAATTTTGTCCAGAAAATGTAATCAATGGAAAACTAGTAATAAAGTACCAGTATTAGTAAAACTGTTTCCAAAAGAATACCAACATTTTGATAACATACATAAATTCGCAATTTAAAGATCTTGCTGACATTGAAATATTAAAATCTAACAAAGATTTAAGTACGAGTATCAATGATTTCTGGGCAACACTTTTGGAAATAAAAAATGAGGCAAATGAGTAAATGTTTCCAAAAATCTCGAAAATTCATCTGTAAATGTTGAAAGAATATTTTCTTACCAAAATATTATCCAATCCAAAGAGAGAAACAGACTAAAAACCGCAAATCTGTGCGGCTTATTACAAACAAAGGACTTATTGAACATACAAAATTGCAATTGTTATGATGTAAATATACCAAAAAATATATTATCCAAATTGTAATTATTCTATCGAAATCTAATTGAAATACGTACATTCTTTTTCTTAATATGTAATTCCAGCTTATATAATATATGTGAAAGTTTGTATGTTAAGATGTTTGTTAGTTTGTGGCTCAATCACGCGAAACCCGCTAAATGGATTTGGATGAACTTTGGTAGACGTATAGCATATAGACCAGATTCAAATATATGGTACTTTTTAAGAGTTAAGTCGGTGAAAAGCTGGTATTTTGGTACATTTTCTCTTTTTGATAAATTTTGTATGCAGATTGCCAATATATGGCCAAGATAAATATAATGGACACTTTTTAAGGGATAAAAACGGAACAAAAGGTACTTTTCTTTTTCAATGAATTTGGTATACATACAGATTATAGCCTACACTAACATATATATAAAGGGCTGATAATCTTCTACCTTTGGTACTTTTTCTCCTTTCGAAAAATTTGATATAAGGATAGAGTACTTATTATGATATAAAAAAGAATAAAATTGGCACTTCTGGTACTTTTTCTCTTTTTGATTAATTTGGTATATATGGTCCAGTGGTCGGAATATACATATTTAGAGCTTTTCATATGGACAGTTCAATGCCGGTTGTCAAGAGTATCGAGTGCTCAAAACTTGTCTGTACGTGTTGGCGAAAAATAATAATTGCTAGAATGTTGTTTATTGAAATATTTTTACATAAAATAAGTATAAACTTCATAAAATTTTATAAATCTTGCTCTTATTTTCACGTGAACAAATTCACGGGTAAAATCTAGTAGTTTATATACCAAACTAAATTGTTTTTAATAGTATATGCAAATAAGATTTTTAATACATTATTGTGGTATTTTTTATAAACATGAAAACAATTTATTTGAACTAAAAGAAAACTTTTAGTACTATTTACGTCAAAAAATTACAATTTTTTAAGGTTGTTGGTACAATTATAAAATAATATATATAATTCTCATTGCCATCCCTGGTGCAGTAATTTTTATGAAAGAACTATTTTTTATATTTTTTTAACTTTAATATCGATTATCGCAAAATAATTTTTTTTCTGATATATGATGTTATTACAATAAGCCCTTAATATGTATTTTTATTTATTAAACAATTTGAAAATTTGAAGGACAAACATAATTTGCGAAATAAAACATTTTGTCCTAGAGCTTCATAAAGAATCTAAGTGTGTTGTACTCTTTGGTCCGAATAAAATCGATAAAACATTATGAACACAAACAAACTCACTTTTCTTGCAAAATTCGAGGGGTCAAACGACATTTCCGAATTATTGCTCGTTCGGCGCTTGTTATTTAAATTTCATTTGGAAACCAAACATACTGTACGTTTTTGTCAAAACAACAAAGTCGCCCTTCTATTTAGGTTTATTAAAGTCAAAATCGAAAGTAGCGTTTCCTAAAGCCAATATAAAATAAATTTTGCCAACAATTTTAATTTTTTTATACCATGAAATCCAAGCAAACCCCCCTAAATGCAATATACTAATTTAGCAAACAAATATTTCATGAATAATATACTCCTACACGAACGTTGTTTATTTTCTTAGGTAATGGAAAACTGCCACAGAGTTTCCCAAGCCTAAGAATTGTGATAGATATTTTCTTCTCTAGGTGTTAGAAACAGAAAATGCATACAATTGTGTTTGCTTTTGAGAATCTCTGCCTTCTATGTAGTTTGAGAGTACTCAATTGTTAAGGCAAATGGTTAAGAGCTAAATATTTCCTATGAACATTCAACTAGAATTATTCGAAAAAAAAAAAATATCAAGTTCAAGTTAATAATTTCAAAAGAACTTTTGAAAAATAATTCAAGAATATTTACTTAATAATGTTTTCTTTTTATGATTTAATTAAATGTAATTAGAATTGGCAGTGCTGATACATTGGAAATTGTCGCCTCGAAATCAACGGGCAGTGAGCCCTCTACGCCAGAAGATAATATTAATGTAGTGGTGAGAGTACGACCCTTAAATGAAAAAGAAAAGCGTGATAGGCATGGTTCCATACTACAATTTCCGGGAAATGGCCAAATAATCGTAAGAGCATTTTTTTACTATTGAATATTAGGGAACTGCAAACTATTCATGTACAAAATTAAAATTTTAGATTGAAAGCCACGATTCGGCCAAAAGTCGTAACCGTGAAAGTGTTCGCGTCTTTACCTACAATGTTGTTTTCGAACCTGGTGCTACACAGGAGGATATACTTGACTATTCGGGTATTAAGCGCATTATTGAGATGGCGATTGAGGGTTTTAGTTGTACAGCATTTTGTTATGGTCAAACCGGGTCCGGTAAAACACATACCCTTACTGGACCACCCGACTTGGTAAGATTATTTGGTCTGGGTTTTAATAAAATCTGGAAATTTTTAATTTTTTTTTTTTTATAATTTAACAGTTTATCGGTAAACCTAATCCTAAAGATCGACGGCATGGCCTTATCTTCCGGTCGTTTTTATACCTCTTCCAATTGATCAAAAATCGCAAAGAAATCACATACGTTTTGAAGGCATCATTTATGGAAATTTACAATGAACGGGTAAGTAATAAGAATCTTCTAAATTTCAATTTTGCGACTTGGTTATTTTGATAATCAGCTTATGTGATAGATAAATTAAAATCATCTCTATAAATCAGTCATAGCCACTCCATAGCCTCGCGAGCAGGGTTACCGCTAGGATTTTTTGAAAAGTCGCACAAAAGGTCGTTTCATAAAAATAAAGTCGCACAAAAAAGTCGTTTGAGAAAATAAAAGTCGAACATCTTTTTTTAACGTTTTTTAATAATAAAAAGCATAGCAAAACAAAAAAAATTTAACAAAACAGTTAGTTTCACTTTTTTATTTTCAGAAGCCTCTTTTGCATAAGAGTTTTCCTGATATCGCTTAAAAGTCTCGCAACCTGGGCAAACTGTATATTTTTACACTCTCGCAAATGAACTGTCAAAATTTGTATGAGAATTCAATAACACAAACTTCGTAAATTTGTCTAACAATTGCGCTTATCAATTGTGCATTTATACAAACAGATTTTTTTTATGATTACCGTCGTTTTCAACGAAAAATTCAACAATTAAAACAACAAATTCATTGTAAAAAGTTGCACAATAGTTAAAAAGGCGATTCTTGAAATAAGTCTCGGAAGTTTGTCCATGAAACCCCCTATTATTATTCGATTTTTTCCATTTCTCTGAAGATGATTGTTTTGGTTCACTAAAAGCTGTTTACAAATACTGCAAAAAGGCCGCTATGACTCCATGTCTGGCTTAAGCCCAGTCTCTTGAATACCTGCAGCGATGTTAACGTTATCCGTCTCAGACTCCATGGTTTTATCTGCCTCTGAACGCGTATTTCTAGCTCCAACTTATTTTTCGTTTTCAAATTTCCTTTTCTTTTTAACAAGAAATCCTTTTTTAAAGAAAAAAATAAATTTTATATTTTAAGTTAAAGCAAAATATTCTCATGTCCGTACATGCCTGTCCATGTTTTACGAAAACTTCATCTTTCGTTGACTCGGTGGCTTAAAATTATTTTGTAAAATAAAGGCAATTTTTTTAAAAGCCTTTTTGCTAAAACGTTATTTTTAAACTTTTACTGAAAATTTGCGAAGAATTTGTTCAACACATGAAAAGGTTGCACAAAAGTGATAAAAGTGTTGTCAAATGAATAAAAATCTGTGAATTGCTTTGAAATTTTAACGACTTTTTTTTAACGATTTACTACAAGTTAGATGCTTTACAAAAATAGGGTAAAAAGTCGCAACAAAATTAAATAAGTCGGAAAAGTCGGTGATAAAAAAAAGTCTTCTCACAAAAAGTCGCAGACCGCTTTAAAAGGGTCAAATTGCGACTTTAGTCGGGCAAACGGTAACGCTGCTTGCGAGGCAGTCAATAATCGTATTTTTCACACAGACACGGTCGGCAATTCACATGTATACAACAACTTTGTTTGTTTCAAAACATCAGTTTATCATCAGTCTCTGCTCAAGCTTTGTGAAAGCAACACCATGTACACTTGTTTGGAATTTTTTTTTTTTTTCGTAATCAACACAAAAGCACACAGAGCAACAATGTTCAATAATTCTTGGGAGCCGCAGTGTTGTATTTGTTTGAAGCAATTAGCAAAATGCGACAAATTTAATATAAGGCGGCATTACTTGTCATGCCATATTAATTATGAAAAAGAAATATTTAAAGCTAGATTTACACGATTGAAATTTTCTTCAAAATTGCTCTTAAAAATTCTTCAAACTCGTGTAAACAGCAAAATTTCTTCAAAATTTATTGATCAAAATTTATTTCAATAACATGAGCACAAACATGATCACACAAACACGTGTATGTGCTATGCTGAATGTTTGTTTACATTTAATTCTCTTTACTACAGTTGCGTAAAAATGACGTCAAAATGAGAGTAAAAAGTTAACGGACCTGCGCAATGCACTATCTTGTTTTCTTTGTTTCATGATGTTTAACTTTTAGTTTTATAAAAAATACTTACGGCCAATTTCACAAAGTTCAGTTATAATTAACTACCAGTTTTAACCGTCAAGAACATATTGTTAACTGGAAG
Organism: Pollenia amentaria; assembly: GCA_943735925.1. NCBI lineage: Eukaryota > Metazoa > Arthropoda > Insecta > Diptera > Polleniidae > Pollenia > Pollenia amentaria. Next base: position 59,520,044 of record OX031010.1, on the reverse strand, counting down.
TTAAGCTTGTAGTTAGTTTAAACTGAACTTGGTGTAAATTGGCCAATAAAGGTATGATTTAACGACAGCTTTTAAAGGTCACCAAACTATGCGCGAGTGTTGTCAAAGCTTTTATTGTGTCATACACTTTTTACTTTACGCTTTTTTTGTCATACAACGCGACGTCATGCAACGCGACAAAGTTGTATCTGACACGGCCTTAAAAGTAATCATTTCAGCGAAAACTTTGCAGAGTAAAGACGTAAAAGAAGAAGCAATAAAATCAATTTTAGCAGTAAAATCTTTTGTCTCCCCAAAACAGCTCGTTGCTTAGAGCACTCTTTACTCCAAATTTTCTTTTTCTTTTATATTACATCTTCGTTTTGAACAAATAGCGAGCGATAATTTTTCATAAAAATGAAAAATTAATGTTTTGACGAAATAAGATTGTATTGTTTATTGAGAAATATAAGCAAAAACAAAGTGCATGGTTGCGAAGCAATTTGTGTGGATTGTTAGGCCCTTTAACCCGACCCTACCGCTATCATCAACAAACAAAGAGTTGCGCAAGTAGCTTGCCGAGTCTGAGAGGGGTCAAAGTGTATGTTTGCCAAGCAGTTTGTGTGGTTTATTTGGCATTTTTACAAGGTAAATTACGCATGAAAACATTTAGCCATATGTGTACACATATTTTTTTCATATTGAACTTGACACTTGAAATAAACGAACACAAAATAGTAACGGTAATCACGATGGTTAGTGCAAAGTGAGCACGTGATGCAAATGTGAGCAAAAATACGCACAATTGCACAACACAACAACAAACTGAACGTATTTTCAATTCTCTTAATTTTACTTACTTTGCACCAAAAAAATCTTGAGAAAAAATAGTAGGGCATATTTGCTCAGTTACAAATAAGTGCAAACAACAAATTTTGACAAAAAAATTTTTATTTTTAAAGATAATTTTAATTTGTTCCATTGAAAGATTTTATTATTGTGCTTAATTCCCTTTTTTTATAATTGATAAAAAATACTGAAATTTGTTGTTGGAGGATAAGCTGTTCCTATGCGCATTTCACGGGTTGCTTAGGCCAGATCATCAGGAAACGTTCTCCTAAATAATTTTAGAAAATTCAAAGCTATTAGCAAACAAGACTACATAGGGAATGAGAATTACCTACACTTTTTGATAATAAATTTTTGAATTTTTTTTTCAAAAGTTACGTCATATTCAAAATGGCATAATTTCGCCGAAGTAGCCGAATGTGTTGAGTTTATTTTTTCAATATCTCAAAAACTACTGCACATATGAAGATGATTTGTATGTAATTTTAAAGAGAATACTTGGGGCTACAAACGACATTTTGAATATGACATAATTTTTGAAAAAAAATTTTCTAAATTTTTTTCGTTAATATATGTTCCTTATAAAATGAAAGAACCTTCAGTAGTGAGCTAGTCTATCAGTACCGGGGTTGCGGGTGCAATTCCCGCCAGAGACTCTGGTCTCCTGCAGACAAGCAAAAAACTTCGCGGGATTTAGTGTAGGAATAATAATAATAAAAAAAAAAAAAAAATTTCATTCAAATCGAAAGGGGTCGGGTCCCACTCTTGGTCGATTTGACATGGAATTACCCTAATGTAATTTTCTATGCGAACGTTAACGTTCGAAATCGATGAACAGACATTTAATCCATATTTTTGTTATGTTTTGAAAACTTTTTATGTTATATTTTAAAAAATTTTGTTTCATTCAAAAGATATAAAAATTTTAAGGCAATTTAAGCAGACATTGCAAAAATAAGGGAATTATAAGAAAATCTTTACTGAAAAAGAAGAAGTATTAAATTTTATGCTTTGGCACTCTTAATATATTTTTTAGCATTTTTAGTTTTTTTTTAAGCCAACTTAGCTTCAAAAATTTATAGGATCTGGTCACACAGCTCAATGTCCCAAAAAAAATGCAATTTCCTGTTGCTCGATTTATTTTTTCAATTCAAGCTATTTGCGTGGAATTTTAAATTATCCAATTTTTTTTTTATTTACATTGGCATAACACGCCCTTCCTATTTATTTTTATATTGATGGAAGAGAAAAGTAAAAATTAACAATTCCACGCTAAAAATTATAGAAATGCATTCGAAGTAGACAAATTGTCATCATTAAGTGTCTGTGAGCAGGACGAAGCAAAATAAAATTGAAATATTTTAGGTTAATGGGTTCAATTCAATTAAATTAATACTAATTGATTTGAAACGATTATTCATTAAATGGCTTTTTCCACTGTCATTTATTTGTAAAATTAATATCCATTTAGTTTAGAGTGCAATACGTGTTAAATTTTCTAAATTAATAAATTTTTAAAAGATTTGGTCAAGGTGGAACCAATAAAAGTTTCAGTTTAAGGCTTTAAATGGAAATTACTTTTACGCTGTCTGAGACATAGAACCAATTTATTTAAGACCTTTGAGAATCTGTATAAAAATTCAAATATTACTAAAAAAAAATAGCCAGGCGCGGATCCAGCTTTTTGGGGGATGGAAAGCATTGCAGTTATTTCAATGTGGAATAATATTAGTATATCAATCATATTCAGATTAAATCAAATGAAGAGCTAATTTTAGAAATATAAAATATAAGATTAAAATAGCAATATAATTCCAAGAATTATAGAAATAAAGATTACGACATCAGGCAGGCATAACATTATTTTACTGGGCATGTAGCAACTCTGACGTCACATAACCTGTGTTCTCATTGGCTAAAATATTTAAGCTCTCAAACTGATATATTTATGTTTAAACATAACAGTGGGACAATTTATAATTTTTTATTTAAATTATTAAAAATAAAATAATTTTTTTTTAAAGTAATTTTTTCATAGTTTTATTTATTACATAAATGGCTCAAAATCACTAATGTTGTAAATTTCAACATTGATTTTATGCCAGAAAAAATTTTAAGCTATAATGATGGCTCTTGCTTTATAGTATTGCAAAAGTGACCAATAAATTTATCAAACTTTAGCTTAATTTTTAACAATTTTTATTGATCTACTTAAATGTATTTGTAAGAAGATAATTGTATAATGGAATTTTGCAACTGATATATGATCTATGAACCCAAACGTTTTGCAAAAGAAAATAATTTTTTAATAAAACTAGTGGTTACGTGTGGGACTTCAATTATTTAATAGGTGTGAAGATAGCTTAAGTATTTGGAAACGAGTTCTTTATTACGTAATAGCCCGTTTACATTTTTTTCTCGTACTTTTTTAATTCCCTGTTTTCCCGGGATTCCCGCCCAAAATTAAATTAAATTTACCGTATTTAATGATAAATTTATTTACAGCTTTTTACCCTTAAACAGCAGTGGAGAATGAAGGATACCAAGTATGTCATTCCATGTGAAACATTTTTAATATCCATCTAAGACAATAATTATTATTGTGGTCATTTTATTGAACTGTATGGTTTTTAGTCCAAGTTTTTAGATTTTAATCAGCCTAAAGTTCATCAAATTTAATTTTTATTAAATAATTTAATAATTTAATTTAACATTAAATTAATTAAAATTTATTGATAACTTTTCATTCTTGGCTGATCGGGCATAGTTACCACACTTTCTCTTCAGAGAACAAGCTTCGATCCACCAAAAAGGTGAAAATACCATTTGGTTTAAAGATTGATGTTTGACTATTTACTGAAAGCAGACTTCAATGGAGGTGAGTGTTATACGGCAAAGATTCTCTGAAGAGACAATGTGGTTACTATTGAACATGTCAGAATCAAGCTGTCCGTGAACGTCGGTTTGATCCCCCAGTCCATGGTATAAAACTAGTATGCCGACTCTTTGACAGGTACATAACTCAAATGTCAGTGGTACCTAGCTCATAAAACTATTTCCACCACTAAACATAGTTGCATAAAATCGTATAGAATATGGCAACAATTTTTTTTTCTAAAATAACAATTTCTTAGTTCAATAATTTTCAATTTATTTAATGTTGGCTGCATTTATAAACTTTAAAAAACAATGTTTGTAAAATTTTTATTCTGCAATATCGGAAATATTTAAATAATTTATGATATCAAATATTATTTTCATACCACAAAATACTACTCTGCTGGCTTTAATAATATTAACAACAGAAAAAAAATTACTTTCAAAAATATTTATTTAAAAATTTCTAGTTTGTGAAAAATAAAAACCCTTTTGCAAAAGCAAATGAGCAAAATGTATTGGAAAAAATTATTAATTATATGTTTGTGTCATTAAATTAAACAAAAAGTGTTATATTGTGAAAAATTTTAAATAGAAAAATTTTAAATTTTGTGTTGTTTTTATGTGTTTTGAATTCACACAGAACGTATGTATATGTGTGAGGGGTGAACTAAAAAATTGAGAACGCTCTCTCACGTTGGCATACTAGTTGTATACCATGGCCCAATTAGTAGGTCTGATCGAAACGCCTGCTGATTTTTTGTAGAGTTGTGTTTTTAATCATAATACATAGGCATAAATGGGAAAAATGTCAAAAGTTGTTTACATTTTTTATTATATTTTTTTTTAATATTCTGTTCGATTTCAAGAAATCGTTTTTCTTATTGTTAAAAGAAAAATAAATATAATAATTGTGAAAAAAAATTTTAAATAACCATAATAATAAAAAAAGTGTAATAACATTAAAATGCGTTATTGTGCAGTGTGTAAAAACATTTAAAAAGTGAATGCGGTACGTTATTTTCAGTGGAAAAAGACCCAGTGGAAAGTACAAAATGGGGTAAAATTTGTGGCAGGAATTTGGCTTCATCACATGAAATTTGCGCAGACCATTTTTCGGAAACAAGCATTGTACGCCAAAATTCCGGTTGAAAATTTTCATTAAACAAAATAAATACATGATAAAAACAAAACACATTTTTCTTAACAGGTGACAAGTTTTTGACATTTTTTTTACATTTGTATATTTGTTTATACATATATACTTAGCTGGTGAGGCCTAACTCCATTTGTGAAAATAAAAATGCAAAATTTTTTATTCCATTTTTCCCGACGTTTCGTGAATTTTATGTTCACTTCTTCAGGGGATTCGTCTATTATTATAAAATAAAACCATCAACATTTGATAATACAATAAATTGAATGTAACTAACTTACATTGAAAAAACAATTTTGTATTACATTAATCTAATTTTTAAATAATAAAAGTCACAGCTAGTGTCGTCATCTACTGTTTTTCAAAACAACTCTGTAACAGGCGCTTAAATTGTCAGTGTCTTCTTTTTTATTCATTGTTCTGTTTATTTTCTGTTGAATTCTTAAGCTTTCTGTAGTATATCTTTTCCTCACGTTATTTTCCTTGTCTAGTATTCTTATGTTGTCAAAATCAGGTTTATGTTTAGTTTGTAATATGTGTTGTGATAATGCAGTGCTTTCTTTGTTTTTGTTTATGTCTGATTTGTGTTCTCCCATTCTTGTCTCCAAATTTCTCTTTGTCGTCCCAATGTAAACTAAATCACAGCTGTTGTTGTTGTCTCCCTTGCATGGTATTTCATACACTACATTATTTTGTTGTAGTTTGTTTATTGGCGTTTTTGTATTTGTAAATATTGCACTTAATGTTTTGTTTGGTTTGTAAGCAAAGCTCATGTCATTATTATCTATTGCGTTTTTTATGTTTTTATTGTCCGTGAGGCCCGGTATGTATTTTACACTGTAAAAATATTTTTCCTCCTTATCAATGTTTCTATTTATGTTTGTTATTATAGGTTTATAGGCAGATATTAGATTTTTAATTAAATTTGTGGGAAAAGCATTATCTTTAAGTACTTTCGTGATTACATGTTTATTTTTGTTATGGTATTGTTCATCACTAATATCAAGAACTCTACGTATAAAATTTTTTGCAGTATTTACTATTTGGGATTTTGGTTGAGTAGCGTTGAAATTGATAATTCTGCCAGACGATGTATTTTTTGCATACCAATCAAACGTTATTTCATTGTCCCCTCTATGTAATTTTGTGTCAAGGTATGCTATTTCTCTGTTCTTTTCAACTTCAACGGTGAATTTAATTTTCGGGTGATACCCATTGAGTGCTTTAAGTATATCGTCTTTGTCATTAATATATATTATAGCCAGTATGTCATCTACGTACTTTGCCAAATATTTAATGTTCACGTTCTTTTTGTGTAATTCTGCCAAGGCTATGTCAAGTAAATTATCCAAAACAATATCGGCAATAGTAGGGGAAAGAGGATTTCCCATTGGCATACCGAAAATCTGTTTGTATACCTTGTTATTGTATGCAAAGTAGTTGTTGTCATTCAAACAGAATTTCAGTATATCCAAGAATTTTGATTTTGGTATGCTAGTTTTCGTTTTAATAGTGTCCCATTGGTCCATAATATTTTTTATAGCTGTGTAAACAGGAACATTGGTGAAAAGGGAAACGACGTCAAAAGAAACCAATGTGTCATTCTCATCAAGGGTGATGTCCTTTAGCTGTTTTTTTAGTTCCAAAGAGTTTTTAACATTATATTTTTCCGAGATGATATTTTTGAGTATGAGTCCTATGTGTTTGCTTAACTGATAGCACGGGACTTGAATGGATGATACTATGGGTCGTAATCCCACATTTATGTATTTTAGGTAACCCGTAAATTCTAGGTGCCGTTGCAGCCGAACAAATGAGCCTATGTTTTTGGCAAGTTTCTATATATTTATCCCTGTATAGTTGACTAATAATGCTGTTATTAGTTCTGACTAATTTGCTGGTAGGGTCCGTATTCATAACTTGGTAAGTATTTTTGTCCTCAAGTAGTTTTTCCATTTTCCTTTCATATTCTTTCTTGTATATTGCAACCGTTTTGTTTCCTTTATCCGATTGTAGTATAATTAGGTCCTTATGTCTCTTCAAAAATGTGTGAGTTTTCTCATAAATGGCTAAAATTAATTTTTCTTTAGGTGTGTTCCGTATGTTCCTCTTAAAAAGTGTAATTCTATTTGCTAATCTAGTCCTTGTCTCATCCTTTTCCCCATGGGTAATCTCTTCAATTTTCTGAATGCACTGTTCTACATCTGCTATGATTTTCAGTGGCGAAAAACCCTGTTTATTTATTGGTAAAGCAAATTTTTTCCCTAATGATAACAACCATCTGCATTCCCATGGTATATCAACTTCGGTTCTGTTTTCAAGCCATTCCTCATTAAAAACCAATCCCAGCTTCATAAATAACTTTTCTTTCAGTGTATTAAGTTTACTCGTCTGTTTTTGTCTTGCATTCGTGCTTATATATCTATTTCTATCAGTCTGATTTTTCATGAAAGCCTCAAAATCATCTATCGTCAAAAAGTTTTTTATAATTGGTGGCGGAATGCACCTACCCAGTAAAAAAAATTTGTGTTTTTTGAAGCACTTAAGAGAAAAAGCGCATAATTGAGCACTTCAATAAGAGAGCTCTTATACAGCAGTAAATGATAATGAATAAAATATACAAAAATAGCTGCTATTTTAGTGCTGCAACGAAGAAGGTTTTAAAGCGATAACAAAATAAAAATATGTTATGGTTTACGAAAATGCTTAAAAAAGACATTTAAACAAGTAAAAGCAAAACAAAAATTAATATTTTAATATAGTTAGCCCTTAAAAAAGCGCTTTAGGAGTGCTTTGTTTGCGTGGTTTATTATGTTAAAAGGAGCGCTTATTGTCAGCAGAAAATAGTCCTCCAAACCGGGAACACTCCATACAAAAATCAGGCATCCCATCAGCAGGTTTGAAGCGATTTGAGGTATGAATTCATATATAAAACCTGCTCCTTTTGGAGCACATTTTTTACTGGGTATTTTCATCAAATTTCAACAAATTAGTTTAATATCACAGTACAACACATGATTTGCCAACTCAATTCTGTGAACTGTATGTGAAATTAGACCCAAAAAGAAGAATTTCTGCATCATTCGTTTTGTCTTCTTACCTGCGATTTGAAGTTAGTATCGATTTGAAGTTAGTACTATCGTATAGGGGAATTTATCACGTTTTAGGCCCTGTTGTTTGACATAGCTCGACAACCCCTAGCCCAATTTAGTTGAAATAAATTTTAAAAAATTAAGAATTACAATTCCCTTAATCTGTTCATATATTGTTTTCCTATACAAGTAACACTTTCGAAGTTAAAAATGAATGTATGAAGGGAAAAAATTATTTTTTGCCTAAAAATTTAAATTTTTTTTTTTAAAAATACATAAAAAATCCAAAATGGAAAAAAGTTTCAAGTCTAGTTATTTTTTCGCAAAGTCACATAACCTATGAGCAAAATGAGACAAAGATCATAAAAATCGATGCACGCGTTTCGCTTTTATTCGCAATTGAGTAAAGGTATGAATTTCAAAAATCAGTTATAGCCACCACCCTTAAATAGTTTTTTTCAAACTATTAGATCAAACTACTGTCAGTCAAAACATATAAGGGATGGACGCCATACAATTTCTGCAACCATGTCTTTTTAACCTATTTTACCTCTAGAAGCCAAACGGGCACGTACGGGCATATAAAACCTTTTGTTACCAGGAGAAACACAAAACAAACAGTTAATTTTTTTTTATCATTATACATTTAATAAATACATCAATCAATACAAACAAAAAATAAGGCAATTCGTTACCTATTTTTCGTGATATTACACCTGAAATCGCAACAAATTGACTAAAAATTGTGTGTTTTTTTGAAAACTGAAAGTCGGTCAAATTTGAACGTTTATATCTTCTAAACTAAAAATGTGATAGTATTGAGAGTGGCATATTTGAAATCGTTGAAAAGTTTCCTATAACACGGGTTTATTCAAAACTTCGTCGGTGCTCATGAAAATTTTGATTTTTGCAACCTCGTTTGCTCTACGGGCGCCACTGTGTGCCGTAACGAATATTGCTTTTGTGGTGAAATGGAATCAAATCTAGTTTCATAAGATTCGAAATCACTCTACTAAGTTTCGTGAAGATAGTGACATAGTTTCACATACGTCCTTTAAGAAGTCCATTTTTGAAAATACAATAAATATTGATCATCACCATGTTATAGCGTTACAGCTCGGGGTGAGCTTTAGCTTGATCAATTATTTTTCTCCATTCTTCTCTTTTTTGTGCTTTCTGTTGCCAATTTCGATTACCCATTATTCTTAAGTCGTCTTCTACACAGTCTATCCATTTCTTTCGCGGCCGTCCTTGTCGCCTTATACCCGATGTCGTAAATTAAAATCAATTTTCGCGGTCTGCTGTCGTCCATGCGTGCCACGTGTGCTGCCTATCCTAGTCGTTGCGCTTTTATAAATTTTATTATATTTGTCCTATCCTCTCTGGGCAAAGAACGACCTCTTTGCTGCTGATATGCGGTCACTTATTCCACCATCCACACTGTTGTCCTTCTTTAGAAGAGCGACCAGAAATACAAAGCTGTTGTAGTGAAATTTGGTTGGATAAGATAACTAAATTTATGAGCCCAAGATAGATTCAATAACGTTTGAAATACGTTTTAAATAAGTTCCCGGGAAAGACTCTAATAACAAAGAAATCTTGCAGATTTATTTTTAAATCTTCTTTAGAATCTATTGTTTTTAAAACAAAAACCGCTAACTGAAAGTTTTTTGTCTAACACATGCATACATACTTACAAAGAAATAGGCATTTAAAAATTTACATAACCTTTTATTTTTAATCAACTTCATTTGGGTACCCCGGTAGGCTAGTTGGTAGTGAGCTAGTCTATCAGCGCCGGGGTTGCGGGTTCGATTCCCACCAAAAGCTCTGGTTTCTTTCCTGCAGACAAGCGTAGAGCTTCGCAGGATTAGTATAGGAAAAAAAAATTAATTCATCAAGGTAAAAGTTAAAGGGGTTTGTCATTCCGTAACTTCCCAAATATTGACCTTATATCCTATTAAGTATATATATCTTCTGGGTTCTTATGACAAGAGAAGTTCAAAATCCGGTTGAGCATCTGTCCGTCCGTGTGTCTGTCGAAATGGTGTTTCCGAAGTTCCTAAATATGATAAGTGTTATATAATTATATCACATATAGTCCGGAATTGTTCGCTATTGCAATTCAGTCAGATCGGTCCATAAATGGCTGAGATATGAGAAAAAACCACGACTGCTTGTTATATACATCACTTAAAGTAACAAGGTACTTTTTAGACATAAATACATAAATGTACAGTGCAGTTGATTTACCCATGTCCGTCTGTTTTTCTGTATATCTGGAGTGCGGAAAAGGCAAAAGATTCTAAATTAGGAACAAACATCTTGGCTATCAATACACAACATTCGACATTATGTGGGCGGGATTGGTGAAGTGTGCGTGGCACTTCCCGTACAAAGACATTAAAGATTTCTGTATATCTGGAGAACGACGAGAGCCAGTGTTTTAGGATCAAGCATTTTGGTTATCATAAGACAACATCCGACAAGATATTTGCAGGAGTGGAGAGGTGGTCGTGGCACAAGATAGATTTATTTATATCTAAAGAACGGTAAAAGAAAATTTTCGAAATTTGGAAAACATAGCTGGCCTTTAAAAATATGGACGGGCTTGGAAAAATGGGCGTGCAAAGACATTATAGATTTCTGTATATCTGGAGAACGGCTAGAGTTAAAACTTAAATTATGAACAAATAGCTTGGTTATGAATACACAACATCCGACAAAATATGGGCGGACTCTAAGAAGAGGGCGTGGCACAAACGAACGTTATTTATATAACTTTCTGTTCTTTTCGAACCGTAGTTAAGGGTATATAAAACTCAGCATAACCAAATATAGCACTCTTACTTGTTTTTACTATTTTCCAAAGATTTTCGAATTTTTCTTAATTGAAATGTAATATTTTCTTGCACTAGGATGGATGTTTTAGTACTATATGGAAAAAACAAGTCACAGTTGTAACACTAATTACTACTAGATTTTGAGTAGATTTTGTCAAAATCTAGTCAGAAAGTATATTGTTTTGTATGGGAAATCTATCTAGTAAAAGCAACTAGATTTTGCTGGACATCTCGTAAGTACTGCTGTGTGAAGGGCTATAAGAAACAAGAAAAATATCAAAGAGATTACTTCTCCAAATTCTAAAAAACCTATTAATCCTGATCACAAAGCTATGCTTATTTTAAGGGCCCGAAAATAATTATTATTTTGGAATTTTCAAGGGAAGAAAGCAATCACAAGATAAAAACCATTTTGATCGTTTTTAACTACATATATTTTCATAAAACCAAATGCTTTTTAAATTCTTGATTTTTTTTGGCAGAAATAATTGTTAGTTTTGACTTTTAGTTTTTAGTTTTTGTATAACCTCTTTAATTTTTTTAAAAAAATTTTTTAAACTTGTAATATATCCTTTTTTCTTGATGGCCTAACGATGTCAAAAGTGTATATTAATAACGACTTATATTTCGGTAAAAAAAAATTACAATTATGTTTTCAAATAAAAATTAAAATCAGAAAATACCAATTTAGGGGCTTATTGTTAAAACATCATAAGCCAGCCGTATTATGTGTTTTCCCAATAACACTCCCTCCAACCCCTGGATTGCTTTTGACTTTTTTGTTCCTGTTTTATTGAAAATAGTTTTTTTACAGTTCAATATTTTTGTTGAATTTTATTTAGCAATAACATTATACTCATAACACCAATTTTTAATAGCTCAAAAACATATTTTGAAGAAGTATAAAAGTCATGATTTTTTATTGTGTAAATGTACTAAGAAATTTTGTAAAGAAATGATGAAAAGTTCTCAACAATCTCGCAAAATATAACCTTTTAAATTTTGGTCGCTTATGAAAGTTATGTGAGTCAAATTGTATTTCTATTCCATTTTTTTCGAATTACAGCCTAAGCTTCATATTCATAAAAAATATTTAAGGCTTATAGCAGGTTTATGAAACGAATTTTCTATGAAAATTTGTTTAATAAAGCTTTTTTTAATGAAAAATTTTTTTATGAATATGGGGGTAAACATTTTGTGACAAGGCTTTAGGTTGCAAGAAAATTATCTGTGCCGAATTCTGTTCTGTATCTCCGTCCCAAAAATTATACAGTACGGATCTAACACTACTTAATTATTTGGAGCTAGATTTTTACTCCCCTAATTAATTTATTTTATTTTTGTCAAGTTTAATCTCGTTTTTGAGTTTAATGGCGGCAAGAGTGATTTTGAATTATAGGGCTTACACGGAAAATAAATTACACTATGGATCCATTGCCGAAATGGTTATAAGTGATTAACGCTTGAAAATTTTCATATTGATATGTTTTATTTGAAATAGAATCTAATTCATGAGGGTCGTTTGTTAGGTCCAGTTATGAACAGGTTTTCACGGAATTAAATAGCCTTCGTATTTCATCCAAAAAATCTTGTTAGCATTTTTTATGTCATCTTTTTTTAACCGAACAATACAGACATATCCAGGGTACATTTACACAAGTTTTGTGTACTAAAGAAGTCTTAGCTGGTTGTCCCTTTTTTTGTTTCTTAATATGTCTTCTTAATGCCAAATTCACATTTTGAATATATTCGTAAGTATAAACTTCATACAAAAAAAGACAGCTAGCATTCAGGGCTGTCAGATGTGGCGATTTCTCGCCAAACGTGGCGATTTTCAAACTCTTTTGGCGACCTAATTTTCGATTTGGCGACATGGCGATTTTTTGGCGATTTATAAAATAGTTGGCGATTTTGTTGGCTATTTTTGATGAGCCATCTATTTGTTTTGAAATTTGTTAAATTCAAAACGAAGAAATAATATTTTTTTTATTCTAGTATTTCAATGTATGAAATTTGATGCATTCATGTGTATGACCAGTATTTTAAATTAAATAATGTTGAAATGGCTGATGAAGATAATCTTCGAGAAATTTTTTTTTCACATTTAAATGTGCTCTTGAAAGAAGTAATAAGTAGAATTCTTTGAAAATGAATATAATGAAAGTTTATGAAAATTTTTCCATTATAACATGTGACAAATTATCACATAAAATTTGTTTTTTTTTTTTAAAATGTTTAAAAGATTTTTTATGAATCCTAACTTACCCTTGGATGTTAATGAAACACAATAGAAAAAAAAAAGTTTGTTAAAAGAAAAATGTAATGATGATATTCAATCTAATTAAGATCAGTTTAGGCCAACAATTTATAGCTACAAGGATACGGCAGGTACCTGTATTGAAATATTGAAATTCACTAAATATCTGCTTTGAAGTAGAATGCGATATGAAGTTTTCGACACGTTTTTATGAGCCAAAAGTTATATGAATATAAATAGCACACGTTGCATTTCTTTTCTACCTTCACAATGTATTTCAAAAAAGAAGACAACAAGTTAGTCTTCTTGGTGAACTATATAGCGTTTTAGTTATATAATAGAACTGCAACTACATACAAATATATTGTACATCCAATATTTGTTTAATACTTACCGCAAAATCTTTTTTTTGTTACTTTAAGTAGACTACTATAAAATATTTTAAACATTGCACCTTTTTTGTTAAATAAAAATTAAACAAAATATATGGCGACTTTTTTTGAATTTTTGGCGGATTTTAGGGATACGGAACAAATTTTTTTTGGGATTTATGAAAAAATATTTTTAATTATTCTAAAAATACATATATTATTGTCGAAATCGAAAAAAATAAATGCTTTGGCGATTTTGGCGATTTTTGACATTGAATTTGGCGAAAAAGATCAAAATCAATCTGACAACCCTGCTAGCATTATGTATTTAGCATGTCAAAAAATTCCGATATTGGTGCAGCTTTGTCTCTCGTACTTTACCTGATCAAACCGCAACAAACTCAAATATTTTCTGGATTGTGTTGGATTTATGTGAAATAACGAAAGTGTTGGTATTCTTAACCTTTTATATGTAAGAATATTTAAAACACAATAAAACAAATTGCGAAATAACAAACGGAACTTATAAAATAAAACGTATTTACATACAAATATAATTAGTGACAGGATTCGTAGAAAAAGATTGGTGCCAGAGATAGGGTTAATGAATGTACCGTTTATACGTTCGTTAAAGTTTACATTGAATTTCAATGAATATTTTCATTAAAACATTGAATCAACTTATTAGTCAATGAACGTCATACATTGATTTTATAAAAAATAATATTTTCAGTATTCCTTGTGTAAATGTACCTTGGATATATCATATTACTGTTTTTTTAAGGGTCGGTCTATATTCTATAATAAATTTTACATAACAAAACCTGCTAGGGTCAACGCAAGGCGAGTTCATACATGTGACCACATCATAAGAGAGCGTTAGTTTCTTTTTTTTTTTTTGTATGTAGGTTTTTTTATGTATGTACGTATGTATATTATAAAAATGTGTAGAATGTATAGAATCTGACATTACATAAAAGTGCTGTAAAAATTTTGGTACATTTTGCAAAAGATGTAAAATAATTTTCTTTTCGAAATTTTTCTAAAAACTTACAAAATTTTTAATTTCGACAGGTTATCGATTTATTGAATCCCGGTTCGGCACGCAAACCTCTATCAGTACGATGGTCGAAAAAGTCTGGAGGGTTCTTTGTTGAAAATCTCTTTACAGTAGATTGTGAGGAGTTAGATGATTTATTGGCTGTATTGGAGGAAGGTAAGTTCTTTAATATTTTAAATAAAACAATAACAATAACATTTTATTATAAAAAATATAATATATTCAATTATTTTACTGACCTACCAAAATATTTAATTGCAAGTTGTTCATGTGTTGCAGTTTTTAAAACTTTGAGTTTAAATTACTTATCATCTGTCAATTAAAGTAGTAATTTTAAGCAAACCTACACTTAAAAAAATAAAATTTTCGTGATTTTAAGTTGTAATATTTAATTGCCATTGCACACATTTTAAAGAATTTCAACATGGGATGATTTCATGGTATTAAAATATTTAAACAAAATTTACCGTTTTACTATTTTCTGTTTTAAAGTAATTAAAATTAAAATTGAACTTGTGTTTTTGCGTGTAACTATATGAACACAAATTCGTTACTCAATAGAACACTGGCCAAAGACAGTAACGCTATGCATTTAATACATTCATGCCATTTAAAAAAGATCAGGGAGTCGTGAAAGGAGTTTTGAATTTTCTAACAGCCCATTAACAATTAAGGACATAAATAGCAATTAATTTCGTTACCGTTTGTCTATATCGGTAATTTATTCAGAGTAATACAATTACAAAAATATATAATTTTTTAATAGTGTTATAAAAGGTTTACACACTTTACTCTTTAAATATGCAACTAGTTCAAAAAAAAAAAAACATTCAAAAGAATAATAAATTACACTGGCTCACAAATTTTCATCTTTTTGCCATAACCTCAAAAATGAGATGTTTTCCAGAGCTGTAAATTAATCATTCTTTTTTGATTTTAATTCGTTACTAATTGGACAAATTTTGAATTAGTTCTTTCCACAACAAAAAAGAATTGAATGCAATTTGAATCAATTCAAACGAATTAGGCAGAAATAATTTCAATTCGTTTCCAATTCAAATGAATTCGTAAAATGAGTTGAAATTTGTTTTTAATTCAAATGAATCTGTAAAATGAATTAGAACAATGAATTGCAATTCAAATGAATGAAATCAAAAATGAGTTGCAATCAATCAAATTCAAAAGCAGATCTAGGGGAAATGAAGAAAGGCAAATTTCTCCTACCATAATGAAAATATTCAGTACAAAAACTTAAAAGCCTTGTCCTGGATCCGCGCCTGATCAAAGAAAACATTGTGTTTGGAGTTTGTATCTTCAAGAAGAACTGATTTTTATTTTGAAATGCGCTGTATTTTACATAAAAAAATTAGTTGAAAAACAAAACGAGAGTAATGCTTGCTGTAGATTTTAATTCAAATTTCAATCAATTTTCAACAAATTCATTTGAATTGGAAATGAATTGCAATTCATTTTTACCAAATTCATTTGAATTGACTCAAATTTCATTCAATAATTTTTTTGTGTGAAAATAATTAATTCAAAATTTGCTAATTCAGAGCATTAATGATTCGCGAATTAATTCAAAAATGAATGATTCATTTACAGCTCTGATGTTTTCTAAGATAAATTGGGGCTGCCGAACACAAATATGGCATAAATTACTTTTCTCAAGAAGCGTTTTCGGGATTTACGCAAAACCCCAGTTTTTTTGCAGTTGATAAGGCTATTTCCAAAAATCTTGAGAACTGATTTTTTGAATTATGCAAATTTTACACTGTTACAAAGATATATTTTTTTCTTTCAGCCTATATCTATACTGTTTTGTTTTTTTTTTTAAGTTATTTTAAACTTCAACATTTTAAGTCCTTCCGTTAAAAAAGTCGCAATATAAAGAGTTAAAACATCCAAATTTAAATTTTCAATAAACCAATGTTTGTTTCTTGGTTGTGTTGATTGCAATAGTGTTCAGAGACAATTTAATTTGTTTAGAAAATTCTTTTATTGGCCGAAAATGGAATATTTTTATCTGCTGTTTCTCCTTTTATGTTGTGATGACGTTTCACAAATTTTCATCCAGCAGTATTTACCCATCATGGTAATATCCCAATGCCGCTGATAACGCTTTTCCGTTACTGAAAGACCTGGGTGAAATCTTTCACCATGTTCGATACAATGAAATGAGTATAAAAAGTGTTAAGGGAAATCCATTTTTAATGACATGTGTGCTTCTGTAATTTAGACTTCGAATAATACTTAATTATTTGATTGATAAAAAAGATAATTGTATAAAACTTGGAAACTTTAGCTCTTGCAATTCTTTAGATATACAGAAAACTATATGATTTTTTTATGGGGTTAGCACGCCTACCTGTCCACTTTTTGGAAGCTGTTGTGTATTGATAACCTAGTTATTTGTTTTAAATTTAAAACCTCTCTCCGTAACAGCTAACCAGCTATAAAGTAATTCATATTGTATTCGCTTGGGAGGTATCATGCCCAATTGAAAATTTGCAAATATTTATAGTTATCACGAATTTACATTGAAAATTATAGGAAAATCAGTTCAGAAGTTAAGGAGTCTATAGGAAATAAACAAACAAACATACAAACAAACGCATTCACCACAGGTGGAAAGAGTATATAAATATAAATATTGATGATCTTAGCCCATATAAAGTATATATATTCTGGGTCCAGATCAGTAGCAAAGTTGATTTATCGATTTTCGTGAGTCCACTACAATGGGGTTTCCAAAGACCACAGAAATAATGAGGACTAGGTTGTTATATATTTACATAACATACATATAGTCCGGAATTGTATGCTATTGAACTTCAGCCGGATTGGTGAAGAAATGACTGAGATATGAGAAAAAAACCACATGGTTTTCTTATTATAGCACTCTTAATTATTATAAATATAGATGGGATAAGGACTAAAAATAAAATATTTTATGCCAAAACTTATACTTTTAACTTATCTAACTCTTATTTTAAATCCGTAATTGTTTTTAGGAATGCGCAATCGTGCTGTTGGATCTCATGCTATGAATGATCATTCCTCTAGATCACATACTATTTTGACGGTGCATATAATATCTGAACAGCAAACCGATGGAGGTGTATTTTTATCGAAACAGGGAAAGATTAATTTTGTGGATCTGGCCGGCAGTGAACTGACCAAAAAAACCATGAGTGAAGGTAAAACTTTGGAGGAAGCCAACAATATTAACAAAAGCTTAATGGTATTAGGTAAGTTTTTTTAAGAAACTTTCTTAATTTCTTTAATTTTAATTAATTTTCATTTTATTTTATGTTTACATTTTAAATATTATCCAGGTTATTGCATTGCTTCGCTTAGTGATAACAAGAAACGTTTTGGTCACATACCCTATCGGGACAGTCAGTTAACGAAATTATTGGCCGATAGTTTGGCCGGAAATGGCGTTACTCTTATGATTGCTTGCGTATCGCCAGCTCAGTACAATTATGCCGAAACATTGAATACATTACGTTATGCATCGCGAGCCAAGCGCATACGTACTAAACCTGTTATTATGATGGATCCAAGAGAAGCTTTAATTCTTAGCCTTAAGCGGGATATACAGTCATTGCAAATGGAAAATGAACATTTGAAGGCTGCCTTAAATCTACACCATAATTCGATAAAAGAAGTGGGCGTTGAAGGGCCTGCATTGGTTGAGATTCCTACAGATCATGGCGGAGTTATACCTAAAGTTGATCTGGAGCGTTTGCCGGAATTAGATGGCAGTGAATTGGCGGAGTTAGTAAAGTTGTATATGCAAGAAAATGAGGCTTTGAGGCAGGAAAACAATCATCTGTTTACGGTGCGTGAGACTATACTCCGGGACCAGGAAATCGTGTGTCGCGAAAATGAACGTTTACTGAAGAAGTTGGAAGATGTTAATAAGTAAGTTTATTTTTTTGCATTGACAAGCTACAGAGGGGAGATGTACATTGTAAATAAATAAAATAATTCTTTTTGGCGCCCCACGGTATAGATTTTTATTCCCACCACCAACATATTGTTCGGTCTGTCTGTATTATCTTAAGTATATGTATAGTGTATACTGGTTTCTTCTGAAACTCTAAAAGGATAAGTCCGTTCGTCTGCAAAAAAGGGACGAGGGGAATGAAATGTGATATGATGGCAGGTTTATACAACGCGACATAGTCTATAAAGTCTAGTTTACACGGTAATACAATGAATTACGACATGTCAAAAAATGATTTAGAATGAGAAAAATCTTATAATTTAAAAGCAAAAATCATTGAGTAAAAGAGAATACGGATACAAAATTTGACAAGCGGTCGATAAATGTTCATTTTCTAAACCATTTAAGAAATATATGTATTCTCTTCATACAAGAGGTGTATTTTAACAGTATACATTGAAGGTGGTAACATTTTTTTAAAATTACAAAAACAACCAAAATCAACTCATATTTTTTTTTTTTTTTTTTTTTTTTTTTTTGTATAACTGTAACCATCTGCTTTTTTGCTATTTACTCAGCTGTTAAATATCTTTGCTTCTATTTTACTTATACCATCCGTGTAAACATGAAAAATACATACAACAGATTTTTATTTTTTTTAACACGAAGAGAATTTATAATATTTTGATTCTAAAAAGTCGTAATACTTTGTATTACCGTGTAAACTAACCTTAAGCAACCCATTTGACAAAACTTACTTAACATTTTTGATTAATATCAAAAATGTACCAAATTGATACATAAATAGAGTTTGTTCCCGGGATTTCTCGTCCCGGGATTTTCAGTTGTTTTTAATTCCCGCTTTCCCGGGAATTTATTGCGGGATTCCCGGGAAATTTTGAAGATAATCTTTTATTTTTAAACTTTAGTAAATTTATGTCAGACTTGTGTCTTTAGTTGTTTTATCCAACTTAATTTCACCACAATATTAATATTTTCTACAGTTTAAGGCTTTTAAACTAATTTTTGAGAATGGGCTTTATATTGGGCCTATGATAAATTATAGACCTATCATCACGAAAGTTTTTTTCTTGTCCTAGCAAATTGAAGTGGAAATTTTACAACATTATTATAAAGCTTTGCGTTTAAGGGCGTAGTAAATTGTTTTCCTAGATTGTGTTTCATATTCGTCATGTCAAGTGATTTTGATACTTATAAAAGTAGAAAGTAGAAATTTGTTTGCATTTCGCCACAAATTTATGTTAGTTTTAGTTGAGTTTTTAGGGAGGTAGTTCCACATTTGGGTGCATAACTCTTTTCCTACTTAAGCGATTCTGCTGGAATTCAATCCCAAACAGACTAGAAGATCAAGAAACAATTTGATACCCAAATGGCAAAATCGGCTTAGAATTAATAACGGACTAATAATAAAAAACTTTATGGGACCTTAATGTCACATGGAATGAAAAACTTAGTATAACTTCATACACTGCCGATTAAGGGCTATAAAATTGTAAAAAAATATGTTATTAAATATACATATGTAGTAACTAAAATTTATCCTTTCTGCTAATTTTGTTAAACGGTAAAATTGTTTCAGCATTCCTACTACGTAATGTTGAGTTTTTAGTTCGTAATCACCCTTCCAGAATTTTTATTCGCGTAAGACTAATACTGTCATTCTAATTATGCAAATAAGCTCTGAACTAGACAATGTTTATACGTATATTGATTTCTATTATCCTATTAGCATCAATATAACCTCTTAAGTGTCTTAAAATAATTTTAATCTTAAATTTTTTACGTTCTTGTTATATAATAGATACAAGATTTAATACTTTTAAGCGTAATAGTCAATAAGAAATATTAGTTTCATTGGAGAAATAAGTAAATAAATAAAAAAAAATTCTGAATCCTTCTGAAATAGAGTACGAAGGAATTAGTAAAAAAGAAATTAAACTATTTTACGCGACAGAGCTTATGAACGATGCTTTCTATAAAAACTCATAAAAATCGAAACAGATCCATAATTTAAATATTTTCAAAATACTTTATTAATTGATAAGTTCGAGGCCACAGTTGCTTTTTAATAAATTTTAATCTCTATTTGTCTTTCTTTTTTCAATGTTTCCCCATCCTTTGGATGGCATCTTCAGGAATCTTAAAAATAAATATTAACAGAAACATAAATTTTTGAAAAACCCTGTGACATTAATAACTGTTGTACAGAAAATTATATTACATAATTTTATATAACATATAATTTTATATAATTTTCTGTACAATAGTTATTAGTGTAACAGGGTTTTTAAACAATTTCAAAAACAGAAAGACAAATAAAGATTAAAATTTATTAAAAAGCAACTGTAGCCTCGAGCTTATCAATTTTTTTTTTTTTTTTTTTTTTGTTAGGACCAGCACTCAGGGGATGACCCCTACTAATGCAATGCATTGTGCTGGAACTAGGAAAATAGGTTATGGGAAGGAGGAAAGAGGGAGTAGTGCTTGTGAACATTCGACTTGAACTTATTCATGTTGTAAGTGAGAGGGAAGACTTCAGCAGGAAGGTTATTCCACATACGAACAGTCCGGCCAAAAAACGAATTTTCCCTGTAATGCGTTGTACGATTCACCGGCCAATCGACCACAAAAGGACGGGCTCTTGAGGGAAAACGTGTATTACGAACAAAGCTATGGGTTTCAGGAACCAAATTCCTAATTTCATCAGAACACATCCCGTTGTAGTAACGATAAAATAGGCAAGTACAACCCACATTGCGACGGTGCTCAAGGGAGTCAATAGAATTGGTTACCATACTGTCGCCAATGAGAACCTTCGCCCTCTCCTGCACGCGGTCGAGAAGCTCCAAAATAGACTTTGAAGCACCGGCCCACACATGAGAGTTGTATTCCATTCTCGGTCGGATATAGGTGGTATAAATAGTAAGGAGATCAGATGGAGTGAAGTATATCTTACACCGTTTCAAAAAACCGAGGCACTTGAATGCTTCTTTCGACACCTTGAATATATGTTCTGTCCATCGGACATCACATTGTATCCTCATGCCCAGAACATCAAGAGATTCTGTTTCCTCAATATTTAATAAACTGTGGAAAATTAAAAGGTCGAATAAGGATAATAATATTTTTAAAATAGACAGTTTTCGAAAGAGGAAATTGAATCCTTGGATTTTAAATTTCATTATGTATTTAGACCACAAAGTGTTTTCCCCTCTGTGCTGAAGAAGAGAAATCACTTAAATTGATAACTGGCTCATTGTTCCATTTTCAATTTCTCGTTTTAGATCGAGACTAGAGAATGAGAATAATGGGCTGAAGCAATAAAATTGGCAAAGTCATAAAATCAAAAACAAGGGATTTAAAACTTAGACACTTAACGCACTAATAATATTTTTTTTTTAAAATATTTAAATGTGAAATTATTGTTGTGATTTTCTTAAAACTTTATAAAATATTTGTATGAAAATATTAATGAGTTTTAGATCTTTAGAATAATTAATGTTGTTTTTTATCCGTATTTAAATTTAAAGAGTTTGTGTTCGTTCTCCTCTAATACCTGCCAGGCCAGCAATATCGTCGGGTTCGGGCAGTGAAACAGCAGGAACTGAAATTTGGACAAATCCCCAAGACTCTCAAACTGATGAAGAGGTATTTTATCTGTTAAAAATCTGTTTAAATAAAAATATAATTTTTGTAATCATTTCGCTTAGAATCCTCCTAATCTAAAAGGTCGCATTTCGGAAAATAATGAAAAACGTTCGGATGAAGAACAACGACAAATAGATCAACATCGTATTGCTCGCAACATTATGGAAATGGCAAATAATTTTCCCAAGAATACTTTAGGGGAAGCAAAGGAAGAAAATAACAACAATCGAACAAATGCTCAAACCACAGTACAAGATGATCTAAGTTCTCATGTCAATGGTTTAATGCCAGAGTAAGTTTTTGTTTTATATATTTAATAAACTAATTACTAAATTTCATTTATTTATAACATTTTTATTTCCAGCATGTTAATTTAAGACATTCAATTACAAAAGAATCAAATGCAGTTGTTATCATCAATAATAGTTTATAGTTTTGTAAGAGGTTTCAATTTTTATAGTATCACTTTTTGTATATTTAAGAATTGATAAGATTATATTTTTATGATGATGTACGAGTGGTATTTGAAATGCTTTAAAAGTGTATATTTAAAATATAATACATTGATATTAAATAAATTATTATAATAAGTAGTTTTACTTATATATATATATATATATATTATTTCCCTTATGGTACCTTTATATTATAACATATTACAGAGTTCCCAGTAGGTAATGCGTCTCATAAATTCTCGAAAATCAACTGTTTTTCCTTTCCCTTTTATTCGGGAAATTGGTCAGGGAATCTCAGGAATTTTAAGTGAATAGTATTTAAAAACAAGTATGAAAGTATAGTCAGCAAAGCCCTACCATATGATACCCTACAATACAGAATTTCGAGATACATTTTCAAGAGTGTTCCCTATTTTTGACCCAAGCGCAATCATGGACCCGCCAGAAGCAAATTATATTATGAATTTAAGATTCATACCTGACCTTTCATTGTTATGTCAAGAAAATAAAACATTTTTATGACTGCTCTGGATTCTTATAAATTAAAATTTTAAGTCCTACATAGACATAATAGCTACACAAAATAAGGTAGTTCAACTCTCTTTTTTGTGACGCTTATTGACATCATGACAATTTGTGCTACCAATAAAAATAAATAACGCGGGACAGGAAATGTTTAAGTTCAGTTTTATCTAATAATTTGATCATATGTATGTACAAGTGTGCTATTGTATACTTTACTATGTTAATTTAAATTTTATAAAGCACAAGTAAAAAATTCCCTTAAAAAAGGATCTTCACGTACTTGGTAGGTATGAGTACACATGGTGAAATAATGCAGGTGGCATCGCTACGGCAACAAATACAACATTACAACAAAAATGGAAATTAGTCCCAGCTAATGTCAAAAATTATCTTAAACAAAAATCAAAGAGTGCCGATGAACGTGATTAAATATACATATTTATATATTTTTATTCAATTTTTATTTAATTGTTGTCAATTGAAATTAAATTATCAACAACTTTAATGAAATACACTAATCACAACACAAAAAGTGGCCTTTTTTAAACATAAACAAAACTTTGACAAAGGCATGGACAAACAATGCACCGTGTAAGATTTTGCTAATCTAGCTGGACAAAAGTCGTTTTTTTTTTTGAGTTTAAATTTGAGTAAATAGGTATATTTATCAGATATGTTATAACTAGGGCAACCAAAAAAAAGCAAATGCTTATTTTTTGGTTTGCAAGATAGAATGGTTTTGATTGAAAACAAATTCCGATCATAAAGAAACAAAAAAAATAAGCTATATTTGTTTGTGCTTTTTTTTGCTTATTTTGCCAATATCGGCTTTTTTTTAGTTATTTTTGCAATATCGGCTTTTTTTACTTATTTTGCAATTTTAAGAACATTTTTCTTTTTTTCATATGAAAATTTTTTTTTTGCGAAAATCGTTATTTTTTGACGTGGCAACTTTTTTATAAGTACTAAAAAAATCAAACCTTTTTGTGCTGTAACAGCTTTGATTAAAAAAATCGTTCAACGTGTGGTAATATTTTGTGTTTCTCTGTATGTTATTTTTTATGTTACTCTGTCTTAGCGGTACTGTGACGTACTTTTTACATTGTTGTACCTATATATTTTTTATGCGTTTAAGTTTTTAGTATTAAGTCATTTTAGTAACGTATTTTATTATTTGCTTGTTTGATTTCTTTTCTCTCGCAAATTTCATAGCTGTATTCTAACGATCAAATTCATCAGCCACACAGCCACTTCATACAATAATACTCTCAGTAACGTATTTTTCCTAAGTCACACAACTGGCATGTATATAAATTCTATAACGTCTTCTTACCATCATAGTTAACATGACCCACACTATTGCTTACCCCATCTGACTAGTAACATCTATTTTCCGTCATGTTCTTTACCATGGGCAACATATGTATGCATTCACTATGTAACGTCTTTTCAACGTTCATAGAACTAAAACGACGTTTCAGTCACGGAGCATTGCAAAAGCACATTTCGTTTATTATACTCACTTATAGTTCTCAGTACATAGTTCAAATGATCAGGCCTGGAACAGAATAAAGTAGTTGTAGCAGTAGCTGAAGCTGACGAATGCTCTATAGCGCAACAAAGATCAAAATTTCGAACTGAACGCTTCAACCTCAACTGCAACGACTACTACAACTACGTATTCTGTTGACACTACTTTGAAACTGCTGTTTTTAACTTTTGACAGCTTGCAGCGCTATTTGTAACGTTGCACTACAGCGACTATTCTGTTCCCCACTTCACTCCCTAAATGGTTTTTATGAATAGTTTTCTTGCCACGAAATAGTCAGCACACATACTTTTCTTTCCGACTCTCTGTACAACACATACAAATACTCTTTGGTTTTAGGTCGTACACGACTTGCAACGTCTTATTTTTTTTAAATATAGTTTTTGTATAAAGTTACGTCTGTTAGTTCCCCTTTTCTCTGTTTTTGGTATAGTAACGTTTTTTTTTTTGATTTTTTTATATAGTTTTAGCTATTAAGAATTTCTCTGTATATATTGTAACGTTTTTAGTAAATAATGAGTACAAAATCATATTTTTAAATTTATATAAGTGAACAATAGTATTTAAGGACAAGATTTAAAATAAAGTGGTCAGTCGGTTAATGAAACCGAAGTTGATTTAAATCTAAAGTCTTCCTACAAAGTTTACATTTACATTTTAAAATTCTCAGTGAATTGTGTTTTAAAGTTGTCTTAGTTTAAAAACTTATAATATTACATAATCTCTGCGTTTTGGATGTAAGTATACATTATTTTTAAATTTATTAAAACCTTTGTTAAAATGTTGTTTATTTTTTTTTTTTTTTTTTTTTTTATTTAGAAAATGCCTAAAGTCAAGGAAAGCAAATCGGTTTGCTTGCGCAAGCTAGTCAAACAGTATCCAGATTTAAAAACTGATGAATCAACTTTGGTGTGTAACGTTTGATCAAAACCTTTATCTGTTGATAAAAATTACAACATAAAACAACACCTGTATACACAAAAGCACAAAGATCTTAAAGAAAGAGAATTCAAAAAAAAATTACAACAAACTTTTCTACAAAGTTCTACAAGTTCATCAGCCGCCCATAAATTCTGTATTGATCCTTGTGAAGCCTTTGTATCTGCAGATATACCCTTATACAAAATTCGAAATTTAAAAATACTACAATATCTTCAAAACTATACATCATTCCATATCCCATCCGAATCGTCACTTCGAAACAAATAAGCAAAAATAGTTTATGAATCGACAGTAAAAAAAATAAAGGAAGAAATACAAAAACATTTTATTTGGGTCTCTATAGACGAGACCACCGATGCGTCTAACAGGTTTGTGGCAAACGTTGTTGTGGGTATAATGCATGTGGAAGAACATATTTCTGAAAAAAGATTTTTAATAAATACAGTTGTATTAGAAAAAGTCAATCATTCCACTATAGCACGTTTGTTTGATGATTCAATGAAAGAATTTGGCATAGATAAAGAGAAAATTCTTCTTTTTGTAAGTGACGCCGCAACCTATGTATATGGTTAAAGCTGCAAAAGCCATTGCAGTATTTTACCCACATATAACTCACGTAACCTGTATTGCACATGGAGTTCACAGAGTTTGTGAACAAATAAGAGAATGCTACTCAAATGTAGACTCATTTATTGCAAATGCAAAAAAAAACGTTCCTTAAATCTCCTGCAAGGGTTCAAATTTTATGAGAAACAGCACCAGATATACAAATACAAATACAAATACAAATACAAATACAAATTCTTCAGCAGTGCGTATATGCCAGGCTTTAATGAATGAAAGTGATTTGCGGACCCAAATATTGTTCATTTCTGCAAATTTTGGTTTTTTACACGAAGTTGTAAAAAAATTGGAAACGAAAAACCTTTCATTGATTTCCCAAGTTTCCATAGTTATGGACACCGTAAGAAAAGTGTCCGATGTTCCAGGGGATATAGGAGACAAAGCTAATAAAAAATTAGTCAGTTTTATTAAAAAATGAAGGTTTTTCGGTACTAAAAGATATTGGGGATATTTTGGGAGGCAAGCGGAATTGTGAGTCCAATCGTATAAAATATTCTTCAGAGCAAATACTACATTTTAAATATGCTCCCTTAACATCTGTAGACGTAGAAAGAACATTTTCTATGTACAAGAACGTGCTGACTCCAAATAGACAGAGTTTCCTTTTCGAAAATTTATCCCATCAATTTATAATTTACTGTAACAACGCATTAAATGAATAAAGTATGTGTATATCAATACATTTAAATTGCTTTTTTTTTTAATTTTACAGCTTTTTTCATGTTTTTAAACGCTTTTTTTAAGAGCTTAAAACTGGTTTTTTAGTGCTTTTTTTTGGTTGCCCTAGTTATAACATAAGAAAATGCAAAAAAAAAACTATGCCTAATTTGTCAACAATAACAATATAACGTTACTTTAAACTTGAATATTTTTGAGTGAATTAGAAACAACAAACACACTTACATGAAATTGCTCATTTTTAAAAGCGTGTAACTTTTTATTGGAATGGAATTTTTAACGATTCTTTTTTTTTTTGTTTTGAAGCTCAACTTATTCGGTGTTACCCAGTAAAAAAAATTTGTGTTTTTTGAAGCACTTAAGAGAAAAAGCGCATAATTGAGCACTTCAATAAGAGAGCTCTTATACAGCAGTAAATGATAATGAATAAAATATACAAAAATAGCTGCTATTTTAGTGCTGCAACGAAGAAGGTTTTAAAGCGATAACAAAATAAAAATATGTTATGGTTTACGAAAATGCTTAAAAAAGGCATTTAAACAAGTAAAAGCAAAACAAAAATTAATATTTTAATATAGTTAGCCCTTAAAAAAGCGCTTTAGGAGTGCTTTGTTTGCGTGGTTTATTATGTTAAAAGGAGCGCTTATTGTCAGCAGAAAATAGTCCTCCAAACCGGGAACACTCCATACAAAAATCAGGCATCCCATCAGCAGGTTTGAAGCGATTTGAGGTATGAATTCATATATAAAACCTGCTCCTTTTGGAGCACATTTTTTACTGGGTTAATACTCATTTTTGTGAGGTTGATGACGTAGAGCATCTGCTCTGCTGCAGTCACGTCTTGGGGACATTGTCGTTGTCGTAAATTTTAATTGATATCAACAAAAAGTTCAAACGATTACTACTTAGACCACGATAACGACTCTCGTAATAAGGCCCATTTTACATTGTCATTGTCGTAAGTTGCAATTGATATCTACAAAAATTTCAAAAGATTACGACTTTGACCACGACAACGACTCTCGTAACAAGGCCGATTATAACATTTTCCCCTCAAATGTAGGGCCTGTTCGGAAATGCACCACTGGGCTGCATCTGTGATTAGATTGCAATGCTCATTTGAAACTTATCTAAAAAATCCAAATACGAATTTGGTACTTTTTCGAAATTCGGACGATTAAGGGGTAAAAACCTTAACTATTTTTGGTACTTCTTTACAAAGCATTTTTTTTTTATTCAGTTACACATACGTATTAAATTATGGGCTCCCACTACAATGGGGAGAAAAAAGTACCAAAAAGGGGAAATACGGGAAATTAAATTTCTTACTTTAGCTTTTTGGTTCTACAACTGGCAATTTTTTCAATAATCGTTAATATTGGACCTAGAAACATAAATTTCAACATGCAATGTCCTGAGTGGGTAAGAACCTATGAGGGAACTTTTTGGTACTTTTTGCTCTTCAACTGGTACTTTTTGAATTTCCGTTAGTATGAGACCTAGAAACATAAAATTAAACATGCAAAGTCCTGAGTGAATGAGTATTTGTTAGAGGTATCTCTTGGTTTTTTTTCGTTTTTTAACTGGTACTTTTTTAATTTTCGTTAATATTAGACCTATTAACATACAATTAAACATGAAAAGTCCTGAGCGAATAAGAATTCGTTAGAGGGATCGTTTTTGGTACTTTTTCGTTCTTTAACTGGTCCTTTTTTTAATTTTAGTTAATATTGGACTTATGAACATTAAATTAAACATGCATGGTCCTGAGTGAATGAGAATCTGTAAACGGCCTTTTTGGTACTTTTTTTGTTCTTTAACTGGTACTATTTAAATTTCCGTTAGTATTGGACCTAGAAACATAAAATTAAACCTGCAAGTTCCCAAGTGAATGAGAATCTGTAAGAGTGGTTTTTGGTACTTTTTCTTTTAAAATTAAAAAAAGCAATGCGTTGAGTGAATGAGCATCTCTAAGAGGCACCTTTTGGCTTTTTTTTGGTGCTTTACCTAGTACTTTTTGATTTGCTGTTAATATTAGACCTAGAAACATAAAATAAAACATGCAAGTTCCTGAGTGAATGAGAATCTGTAAGGGGGATTTTTGGTACCTTTTCTTTCTCTAACTGGTACTTTTTTAATTAAAGTACTGCTTTTATTAATTGAATACTTATTGTTGTTCATTAAATAAAAAAAGAGAACAGGTGTCTGGTTCTATTTTGAAATTCGGCTCTTTAAGGGAGTGAAAGGGTAAAACCTGTATTTTGGTACTTTTTTTGTCCCCCATCTATCGTTTAAATCAATGCACATAGTACAATTTTGGTACTTTGTCGGAATTCGAACGTTTAAGGGGCGAAAATCGTACCTAATTTTGTTACTTTTTCCAATATATTTTTCCTCCATCTATTTATCTTTCATCGCACAGCCTTAATGCCTGAAGCTAAAAAGTTGACATTTGGACCGGCAGGCGTTTGGCCAAATTGATCACGCTTACCTCATATCTCATAAGCTAAAGGAGATGCCAAAAAATTCAATACTTATTGTTGTTTGTAACGAACCTCCGGTTATCCGGGTTTGAAGCTGGGGTATGCTCAGCTCGCCAGGGTTCTTACATAAATTTTTAATGACAACACTTTCTTTTGTATTCGTAAATTAAATGTTTATTTTACTGTATTTAGTTGCAACTATATTATTATTGTCCAATTTCACGTACAATTCACTTAGATTTACCTCATGGCGGTCGGACCGGTATTCTCGGCTTCTCCTGCGCTTCTTTCTAGCTATGTTCCCCCCTGCAGATGCCGGATGTAATCCAGGCTCTA
This sequence comes from Pollenia amentaria, assembly GCA_943735925.1. Classification (NCBI taxonomy): domain Eukaryota; kingdom Metazoa; phylum Arthropoda; class Insecta; order Diptera; family Polleniidae; genus Pollenia; species Pollenia amentaria. Next base: position 59,490,344 of record OX031010.1, on the reverse strand, counting down.
CCTAGTACCCTACGTTGCTGGGTGTAAACCACAGCGACCTCTACCTCTGGAACCCTTAGACAGTGCTCAAGCTATGCCTACCCAGCAAGATGTAATCCATCCTGGTATGCCCTAATCCCTCCTCTTCAGCTAGAGTAATCCCGCTGACCCAAAATTCCCAGGAATTTTGTACTCACACTTTTCCCTTTCCTCCGTCAAAAAGCGAGCAAAGTCAAAATGTCTGTTGGTATATTTCTCTTCGATTTAATTATTTTCTCTCTATTGTATGTACTGTGATTGTTAAATGGTTGTGATTCTTACATTGTTGGCAGCGTTGATGATGTTCTATCGTTGTTGTTGCTGCTGTTCTTGTTGATGATGACGTCGTTGCAATTCGGCTTCGGTTTTGACTTCTCTTGTCGTAAATACCTTCAGGTCACCAATATGGGCTGTGCGCGTCCTCTTTTGACCTTCCCTACGTACCTCGACTATACCCGATGATACTAGTCGGCTGATGCGGTAAGGGCCTTCGAATTAGGGTGCCAGTTTTGCGGCAAAGTTATCTGCGGCGTTTGACAGGTGGTGTTCTGTAAACCAAACTAACTCCCCTTCCTTCGGCTTTTATTTTCTTCGGCGTAGGTTATAGTAGCGGGCTTGGTCCTTGGCTGCTTTGACGAGGTTCTTCCTGACGATGGAAAATACTTCTTTCAGCATTTCGCTCTGCTCCTGGGGCTTTCTTTTGTCTGTACCGGTCCCTGGCGTTACTTCGTCGTATAGGGCGGCTGGGAGCCTCGGCTCTCTGCCCTGTACAAGGAATGCTGCGCTGTATTGGGTAGTGTCGGACTTGGCAGAGTTTAGGGCTAGCTGCAGCTCCGGCAGGAGCTTGTCCCATGTCTTCTGATTGCAACCGACGTACTGTGCAATCATGGTCTTGACTGTTCGGTTGAACCGCTCCGTGGAGTTTTCCTGCGATTCCGCGGTTGCCCTTCTAAATGGTACTAGCTCTGACCACTTCACATAGTTTCCAGGGCGCACACTCTTTGTCGACGGCTTCGCACCTCTTCCGCCACCAGTTGCATTCTTCTTGTTTCTCCTGCAAGGCCTGACACACATCTAATGGGTCTCGCGACAAGGCCTCGGCTACCGTTTTAGCGTTGACCTGCCTGTTATCCACACCGAGCCGCTTCGAATCATTCTTTTTGGGAGCCATGATTATGGCAGTTTTGTAAGGGCGGTTAGAATGTTCTTTTTGAATATTATTATTTCAAGAGCTTGTCCATCCCCTCATTGATGCGCTTCTGTAACCCAGGGTTGCGCTGCGCATATCTTTGCCGCACTGGACTGCCGTCTTTAATGGTGATTTTGTTCTCGGTTAATGGCGTCTGGCCGCTGATGTCATCCAATTTTCTAAGCTCTTCTCTTGGGAGCGCCGCAATTACCTCGTTCTCACCCCTTGTAGCCTTCTCCTCTCCTGCCGTAAGTTGTTCATGCACCGCCGCCATTACTTGGTGTGAAACGGGCGTAAGTTTTATCACCTGGCTTCCACATTGCAACTCGCACTCTACTGCCCTGAGAAAATCTAACCCCAATAAAACTTCATCGACCATTGTTGGCATTACACCCATCTCCAGCATGCTACTTCTCTCTACTATAGCCCCGTCTGCTAGTCTGATCCTGTTGTATACTGGAATCACCTCCCCGCTTCCTCTCAATTCGTTAGCCACCCGCTCACTGATGTAGCTTCTTGAAGCTCCTGTGTCAATCGTGGCTTCTCTATGCTGCTCCCCGACCTGTACATGGGCTCTGTTTGTCTAAAACTTCTTATTGGTGTGGGATTAGTTCTCACTGGGCCGTCGCCTTGATTCTGGCGCGGCCCTCCGGCATTTCCCGGATTTCTTCGGCAGCAGTCTCTTGTTCTAACACCTCTTCTGTCGCATTGCCAACAAAACAATACGCTGCTATTTTGACAGAACCGTCCACATCTTCGGCACGCGGTGGAGGGGTTTATCGGTGTATTTTCCTCTGAGGAAATCACTTGACGAGTTCGGTCTTCTTTACGCGGCTTGGTTGTCGCTCAATGTGTGGTTTTCCAGTGGTGCTCGTAACAAGCGGCTGGGGACCAGCAGTTGTTCCTTCCTGGGTAACGTACTCGGCGTCATAGGACCACGTGCGTGTTGTTGCTCCAGATCTTTTATTCGGGACAAGATCTTACCCTCGTGCCCATTTGCTACAAATGCTGCCAGCCTCTTCATCATTTCGTCGACGGTACCACTAGTATCCATATCAAACTCTTCCAAATACTGTGCTAACTCGACCTTTCGCAAGGTGTAAATACACGATGTTCGGACCATGTCTACTGAATTGTGCCTGATGCCAATCGGGGATGATTTGTGTGTGTGTGTATTCCGCTTATGCGTCACGTTTTATGTTTTCTTTTTTTTTTGTTCGTGCGCCAATGTTACGAACCTCCGGTTATCCGGGTTTGAAGCTGGAGTATGCTCAGCTCGCCAGGGTTCTTACATACATTTTTAATGACAACACTTTATTTTGTATTCGTAAATTAAATGTTTTTTTTTACTGTATTTAGTTAAAACTATATTATTACTGTCAAAATTAACGCACAATTCACTTAGATTTACCTCGTGGCGGTCGGACCGGTGTTCTCGGCTTCTCCTGCGCTTCTTTCTAGCTATGTTCCCCCCTGCAGATGCCGGATGTAATCCAGGCTCTACCTAGTACACTACGTCGCTGAGTGTAAACCACAGCGACCTCTACCACTGGAACCCTAAGCCAGTGCCCTAGCTATGCCTTCCCAGCTAGATGTAATCCTGCTGAGTCAGGATGGATGTAATCCGTCCTGGTATGCCCTAATCCCTCCTCTTCAGCTAGATGTAATCCCGCTGAGTCAGATGGATATAGTCTCTCCTATTGTTTTCTTAACCTACCCAGCTAGATGTAATCCCGCTGAGTCAAGACGGATGTAATCCATCTTGCTATGCCCTGTCACTATCCCGTGGTTCCCTAGCACTGTACTTTTATGTTTGCCTTTAGCCTTACCGGTTGTCCGCACTTGTTATCCGATCGCCGTGACACAGAAAAAGAGACCGCAATTTACGTTTTTTAAACTTTTAACGTTTTTATTTACATGGGGGGTTATCGCGTATTTCGATTCGAAGGAAGTTATTTAAGACTTCGAATAATGTGTACTTTGCACTACGATTTTCACATTAAATATTTGTTTCAAATGAATGGAAGTTTTTTATACATCCCTTTCAAAACAGTTACCATATATTTTTTTTTTTTTTTAATTTTTGTTAAGAAAAAGTTACCAAATATGATTTTCATATTAGAAACGGCCATGCTCTGAAATTGATATCAAATAAAGTTTTAATCGATGGAGATTTTCAATTATTTTTGTTTAAAATGAGCTAGTTTTTCCTCATTTTAAGAGTAGTACAGATAAGTGGTACTTAAAGTATAAAGTGCATAATATCACGTGGAATCGATTTCAGAACATGACTGAAATAATACACAAAAGTAGTTCTAGTGTTTCTAAAAACTTTAATGTTCTAAATTTACATTTTTCCCAGTAGTATTTTTTAATATATTGAAATACATATAGGAATTTTAAGAATTTTTCAAAAATAAATTGATATATAATCTATAATGTAATAATCTATAATGTTAGAATTTACTGTAAGAAAATGGCGTGAATTTAACACATTTTTAATTTTACTTTCCAAAACCTGTCGATATGTATAGGTATTTATTTAATGTTGTTTTTGGCAGTATATTTAATTTATAAAAAAAACCTTTGACAACAATCTTCAAACGTAAATTTGCATCAACAAGAGTAAAGAATATATTAAAAAAAATCCATTTATTAACTTTCAATAAACTGAATTTTGTATGGATATTTTTTATGAAGAAGGTCTCAAATAAATAACAACTTTTAATTAAATTTATTTATAACGTGCTAAATTCCCAATTTTTAATTTTGATAAAAACACTGAAATTAATTGTTGAGGGAAAGCTTGTTTCTATGAGCATTTTGCTGGTTGTTTAGGCCAGCTTGTCATGAAACTTTTTCCAAAGACTTTAGAAAAGCTAAAAATATTATACAAAAAATACTATAAAATATAGTGAATAGGAATTTTAAACACTCAGGTCTTACTTGTAACAATATCAAAGCTTCAACAAAGCCACAACAATAAGTTTAACTTTAAGTTTCTCGTTATTCTTTTAATATAATTTAGTTTTCGATTAGACAGCGTTTTTGGTAGGTACTTCCCAGCTAGCATTTTCAATCGTCTGGGAGTCTACTGGGAATCTCATGACGAGTGTTTTTGATCGTCGACGAGCTCATTTTTTAATTGTAGACGATTCCTCGCACGGGAGTAACTGTTACACAAGCTGATTCCTCTGTGAGATACTTCTACAACACAGCGGAGGACGCTTATATTAATCGTAGAGGGAATCGTTTACGATGTATGTAGAGATTATCTAACGAGTCTTTCAAAAATCATACCAAGAGTCGTCTGAGACTCACTTAGGGATTATTTTACAACTCGTGAAATGCTCAGCCGTATAACTGAGCTACCTAAATAAGGGCATCAAGCGTGTTTTTCATGTCAAAACTTATAATTTTCATACAATTTATATCAAACAAACCTTAAGGTCGGGAAATCAACATCATCCTGCCGGAAAATCTTATTTTACAGATCCTTAGATCGGTTTGTTTTATTGAAATTGCATTGAAAATAGAATTTTCATATTTCAAAAACGATCTTATTTAGGTAGCTCAGTAATTCTTATATGACTCTTACAGAGAGTCTCAAAAGGCTCATTCCAAGATTAAAAGACGAGTGTGTCAAAAATTTAAAAAAAAAAATTAGATATTTTTGTTTTTGTAACTCGTCAGATAATTATCAGAAGACTCTTTTAGGAGTTGTATATTAAACATAATCGTCTAACAAACAGCCTATGCTAGCTGGGTTCTGCCATCTCACTAATACTAATAAGCATCAACACAAGCACAGTTTTCGTTGTGCCCACTTCTGGTGTATACCAGTGTTGCCAGTGAAATTTCGAGAAAGATACATTTTATTTTCCAAAAAGATACACTTTTTCCCAAAAAGATACATTTTGAAAAAAAAATTTAAATCAATTTTTAACGTTTAACATTTATTAACATAACATTTTTATTTCATATTTAATGAATAGTGCAAACAAAATGATATCATATAAATTCATTTTTATATTTATTTAAGTCATAAATATTAGCTATGTAATTTTTAAAAATGCAGTAAGCAAACTTTAAAATTTATTATATGTAACCATCTTTGGAAGTTATCAAAATCAATTCATTTTTGTAAAAAATAATATACGAGTTTAGGCGTTATTACTAATGCCCGTAATTTCTACAAATATAAATATAGCTGTGTATAGAAATCTGTGGTGGAAATGCGGCCAATTTTAAAAGAAAACTTATGGTGACAAGACGTACGGCAAATAAACGCTGAAATAGGTAAAGATAGCTATTAGGTACGAAGACGAGACCAGATATCTTTTTGTAGAAATTACGGGCATAAGGCGATTATATGAAAAAGTTCACATATATTTTTCTTCTAAAATGTCATCTAAACACACATTCACAAGAATAGGCAGACGACAGAAGAACTTAGAATACCTAACATCAAAATACATGTTACTTTTGTAGTTTCGTACAGACGGTGGTCAGATCATACAATAGTGTACGCAGGTGTTGCCAATAGAAAAATGTTCCTGACAATGGTGCCAGTGTCAGATGCATAAATTTTACTCGTCTGCCAAATACAAATGAGCTTACAATGCTCACACAGTAGCAATACATTTTTAGTCAATTTTAATGCAATTTAACCAACGCTGTTTACCAATATTGTAAGATCTGACCTTCGTCTGTACGAAGCTTATTTAGTGGTCACTGTTTTTTTTTCGTATTCATAACGGTTTAATATTTTATTTCTGTACATTTTGCGTACAGATTTAAAAGATACGAAATCTATTAGGATTATACATGATACATGAAGTCATCAAAAGATACGAAAAATGTATCTTTCGTATCCTAACGGCATCACTGGTGTATACATTCCACTCATCGTTTTATTTCTCTCTTCGATCATGTTGTGCTCTGCTTACTTTAGTGGTGAATATTCTTACTTTCCCCCAAGGGTGTTTGTCTCTCTTTTCTTCTGTTGTCCTCGGCAGGGTTGCCGAGCTTGGTCTTTTCCGACCAAATTTGGTCGGATGTTTTGCGTTTGGTCGAATATTTTGCGTTTGGTCGGATGGTAGGCCAAACTTAATTTTGGTCGGCAAAGCAGCAAGTGCATATCTAATATCTTTTTTACAAAACACAATTTTTTTATTGTTGATGAAACTGTGGATGTGGCAGTGAAATGAAATGTATTACGTTAGTAGCATATACGGTGTAATCTCACCTTATTTGAGATTACCAAGTCAGATGCCGTTAAAATTTTTGTTCTTATAAAAAATTCCTTATCAACAAACAATATTTCTTTAAAATATTTTATCGGATTGGCAACAAACGGCGCTAACGTAATGACTGGTAATGTTTTCAGGAATACTGTTCTGTACCAGCCCATAAGATATAATTTGTATGTTATACAAGATGGACTTCTTTGGAAGAATTATAGAACTGTGGGATACTTTAATACTGTATTTTGTATCATATTTTTCAATGGTATAAGAGGCGCCGAACTTGCAGAAAGTATGGGTGAGTTTCAAAACATCTGTTGGCAGAGAAACTCGCTTTTTTAAGCATTCTACAATGCAACCGTGTTGATTATTTGTCCCGAAGTACACCAAAAAAGTTATCAACGCGAAACAATAAGCAAACTAGGCATTGTTAAACTCTTTGATACATTTTTTTACTTTGTATTAGGATGTTTTGGAGCTCAGTAGAGCAAGGAGGGTTCAAAAATGCCGGAATTATCGAATTTCTTCCTTAGAAAAAGATTCTTGCGAGCTTTAATTTTCTGGCATTAGGGTGGTACAAACAGAGATCTGGTGGAAAAATACTAAAACGTGATACTTGAGGTCAATGGCCCCTAAGGCCAAAATATTGGTGTTCTCGAGACAAAAACACTGATATATAATATTTTAAGATCGGACTGTAAATGCCTAAGAGATAACGAAAAATGTAGAAAGGCGATCCCTCCATTCGGCAAAAAAAATATTTTGTGAAACCTCCTTGCAAATATACTTTATATGTCCACTTTATGTGTCCACTGAAAAAAAATTTCGTTCCTGAAAAAATTTTAAAAATGATAACAGGCCATTTTGTATTTTATATAAAGACATATTTAAGTTTAAATATTTTAAAAATTTGGTCGGTTATGCTAGGTTTTGCAGACAATTTTGGTCGAATTTTGGTGCCTGGTAGTTTTTTGAAATTCGGCCTTTTTGGGGAGTAAACGGGTAAAACCTGTATATTTTAAAACTTTTTTGACACGAAAGAAATGGAGACGCTAACGAAGTAGCGGGTTAAATGCTAGTAAGTTATAAATTCGACTTGTAAATTAATAAAAATTAGTTCATTTGTGTATTTTTCAAGAAATTACGGTCCAAATTTATTAAAACATTGATATTGTCATATGGAAGGTGCTTTGGTAAAAAATAGCTTCGGAAAAGCTTAAAATTGAAGCTGCAAGCAAATAAGTGCAACTATGCTATTTTGCACAGTTGCAAGGGTAACACAAATTGACGTGAATACCTTTTATGTACATACGTATTTATTAAAATTTGAATAAAAGGTAAAAAAGCATAAACAATTTTTTAAAAACGCTAAATAAAATGTCAAATGCTAAATGAAAATTTTGCAGCTAAATAAAAATTTGTAATGCTAAATTTAGCAGCAAAAATGCCAAAATGGTCACACTGTTTACGAGGTCTACAAGGGTGCTTTACTACCAAGAATGATAACCGCTTATATGTTTTCTTAACCAGTTATTATTGCAAAATCCACACCCTCCGCATAAAAAAACACAAAAAAGTTATAATATAGACTTCTAAAGAAATATGCAAAATGTTTGCATAACTTCAGTTTCTGTTTTTTATTTTATTTTGTAAGTTATTTGTATTTTGTATATAAGTATGCATGTACTTTAAATGAGTTATTTATTATTGTTTTTTAAATAGAATTTATTTAGTAATAAAGTTTTTAATTAAAAGTATTTAGGTATAATTTTAAATATTCAAAATTATATATAATAATATACACAGATAACTTACGTAGTTTAAATAATAATAATAATACGTAATTTTTGTTTATAATCAGAAATATTTTTTTTAAATAAAAATGCTACAAAATTTTTACATAAAATGAAGTAAAGTAAAGAAAGAGAGAATAAAGTAAACGAAAATAATCAAAATGAAAAAAATGCTTAATAAAAGTAATTTACAAATGTTTTAATTTAAGATTTTAACAAACAATTATGTACATTAAATGTAGTTATTTTGTTAAGGTTTCTTAAAGATTTTGTTTGCAACTAAGAGAAATATTTATAATATTTACAAAGAACTTATTTTTATATTTATTTATAGATCTACATGTAGCTTAATTAATTGTTAATGTTTTATTATAGATTTAAGGTTATAAATATAAAGTTTAATCAAGAGAGAGAAAGAGAAAAAAAAGTGAAACATGAAAATATATTCCCAGAGTTCAATTATCATTTTTAATTTTTATTTATAAACATCATTGATTGACATCTTGATGAATCTAATTATATGTTCTAATTCAGTTTCATTATAATTCCTATTAGGAGTTCTGAAATGTGTTAGCACGTATGTATTTTAAATTTTCTTCCGTTTTTGTTTGTTTGCTTGAGTTTAAATCTTATTAAAAAAAAAGGAAAAAAAGAATTTAAGCTAATAACCAAAGTCTATTTAGTTAATAATTTTATCATAAACATAATAAGCGTATTTTGGCGTTTCTTTTATTAGTGTAAGAAAATTTTAATTTTTTGTCTCTTGTGTATGATGATTGTATTAATCAGAAGTTTTTTTATTTCAAACAAAAACTTTATATTTGAAAAACAGTTTTACAGCCATACCTAAACAAGAGCGGAAAACGGAACGTTTTCTTCCGCTTAGCTGTTACGCTGATATGGCATTCCTAAACACGAGCGGCAGCGTTGTGTCACGAACAGTAGTGTTAACTTTCTTGTTTTATAAAACCCACATAATAGATATAATAAATGGAGATAAAAACGCTATATCGACCTAAAAATAGCTTAAATTCTTTATTAACAATAATGGCCAACTTCACTATTAAACGCGCCGTCAAAATCGGATTTAACAATTGCATATGGGCATGAGAATTTTTGACAGCTAAAAAACGCTTTCCGCTCTCGTTTAGGTGTGGCTGTTCATCAGCCATTAGAGAAGCAAAAAGAGAGCAAGAATGTAAATAGTTAGAGTTAGAGATACAATAATTCATATATACATTTCTTAAATAAGATGAGCAAAAACAGTTCAATTTATATTTACACTAGCCGTTGTTGAGTTGTCCCGTAGCCGAAGAGGGATATAGCTCTTCCGAGTATTTTGGTCGACATTCGGCACAAAACCATTTACCTTGAGGAGCCACCATTATGCCCACACATTCAAAGTGAAACCATTCGATGAGGCAATTTTCGCCATCGCAGGCTATCATCTCGGATACCTCATCGTAAGGGCAGCGGCAATAGCAATATACTGATTCTCCCTCACGTGGTTGCCTAGCACCGGCTGGGGGCCGAATGGGATAGCGAATATTGTTGGCCTTAAAGTATTGTAGTGTGGCAAAGTCTGGATTGGGCAAGAGCGCTGGTGGTATTCTGTGGTTAAAGGCTGTAGTTTGTGGTGTTGGGGGTGCTGGTGGTTGTGATGGTAATATTAAAGGTGGTGGGAGTGCAGCAGCGACTGTTGGATTAATAACTGAAGCATTTAAATTGGTTGAGTCCGAAAAATGTTCCTTTAAAGTGTCTTCATCACTGCTTGTATCGTCTGTCGTGTTGTAGTTGCCAGATTTTGTGATAGAATGATTTATTGTGGTGTTTAAACCGATCTGTGAAGGCCTTATTTTTAGCGTTGGTATGGGAGGGAATTTATTTTCTGCTTTAGAATCCTTTTTCTTGGAAGGTCTTTTGCGAGACGATCTCTCACCGCCGGTTAGTGAAAGTCTGGATTTCTTTTTACTAGATGGCGTTGAAATGGTAGTAGCAAATGGAGTTCCTGGGGTTGCGGGAGTTTTCGGAGTTCTTGGCGTTTTGTTTTTAATGTTGAGTATACTCTTTGATGGTGTAGGAAGATCTTCTTTTCTCCACGTTAGCTGAGGTGGTGGCTGAGGCTTAAATGCCCTTGAGCCAATCATTAAAGGAGGACCATTTATGAGATTTTCGTCGTCACTAGTATAACCATAAAATTTGTTGGGTCTTCTTTGACGTTTTGATCGTTTGAGAGAACCATCTGCATCAGAACAACTACTACCTTCACTCATTCGATATGAATTACCATAAGGAGGCATTGTTATCGGCCTTGGCGTCAAAGTGGTTTGCTCTGTAGATGCCATAGGCGGTGGTGGAGCATAAATTGTCTGTGGCATTATTTTTTGAGGTATTGTGTATAAGTTTGTTTGCTGAACAAGCTGTGAATCTATCACTGGATTATCAAAAGTTGCAGTTGGAGATAATGGTCTCGCGGAAGCCACCTGCAGCATTTTATTTAATGGCTGTTGATCTTCAAGACCTGTTTGCGCCGGCGCAATTGTTTGTTCGAGTGCTGAAGCATGACTTGTGTGTAGGCCTTGGCCTTTGCAGGATGACTTACGATCACGTTTCTTCTTTTTTACTTTAATTTTTGGTTTTTCATTTGTGGCCACTTCTTCGGGCAGTGAAGGTGTTGAAGGACGACTGTTTTCTACGATGTCATAATTGTGAGACGGTGAAAGTCTAGTTTGAGCCATAAGTTGGGCTCTTTTTTGTGCCAACAACTCGTTGGCCAACTTTTGTGGATGTTCATCATAGAATTCTTCATCAGTATCCGATTCATTTGTTTCCAAATCGCTCTCATAGAATAGCGGCTCCTTGGCTGGGGATGGTGGTCTTTCCTCTACCTTTTCATTTTCTTTAGCATTCTCTTCATCATCTACGTTAACAACCTCCGTTATGGAGACAGAGAGTTTGTGTTGTTTAAGTGGTGACATACTCTCACTCCGTTTACGTATGCGGTCTCGCTCCGACTTTTTACGATGTCTTTTACGCATTGAATTGTTTGATGCCATGGACGAGTCACTATCTTCCGAAGATGATGTGGATGATGATGAATCAGAGCCAGATGAAGAACAAGAGCAGTTTGAACCACATGAACAACTTGAATCGGAACTAGAACTGGAATCGCTGGAAGATGAAGAAGCATCTGACCTTTTAGCAGACTGTCGTCTAGGGGATTTATTTTGTTTCCTTTTAGTAGGAGAAGTTTCGGGTGTTGAGCTAACATCAGCTGCTGGCTTTTTAAAATCCCCTTTTGGAGCTTCAACTTGTGGTTCTGGCGCTGGTGGTGGAGGAGGTGCTGGTTGAGGGTCTGGTTCAATTTTACAATAATCGTGGTCAGAGCAAGCTACATGTACTGGTACACGTTTGGGCTGTTTATTCTCTTCATTAGAGGCTTTTAAACGCTCTAATTTTTCAACTGTACTGGGTTGTTGGGCTTTTAAAAAGTTTTTCCAAATTTCTAATACTTGCTCCGGTTCTACTGGTTCTAACGATTTATTATCCTTGTCCTCGTTCTCTGCCTCTGAAGGTGGCGATAACATTACACGTGGCAAAGCATTTATTTCACTTTTTGTTTTCGAGTCAGAATCTGAATCCGAGTCATCGCTAGAGTCTGACTCTGAGAGATTAGGGGCTGTTAAGTTTAAATCTTCTAGTAATTCTTTTGAGCGTTTGCTCTTTTTACGCTTTTTGCGTGGTTTGTTTGTCTCTAAATGCTTTTTTTCATTTGTTTCGTCATTTTTGCAGTTCTTCACACCACTACACTTAATTTTTGCCTCTTGTGTTTCCTTTTTTTCAGCCAATTCACTATTTTCCTCTTTAAGCAGCGCTTGATTATCAACTTCAGATTCATCTAAAGGTTCTTTTTTGATCTCCATAACCTCCTGTTTAATACCTTGTAAGTCTGACTGCGTTTTAAAATTATCTCCTCCACTAGTGTTTTTTGACACATCAAACTCATTTTCTTTATTTTCCAAGGAGTCCTCAGGATCTTTTCGCTTTTCTGACACAGGTGATAACTGTTGATGCACTAAGGCATGTTTCAGCAAAAGTTTTCTAGATATGAATTTTTCTTCACAATTATCCTCTATACAGGGATATCTTAAGTCGCCACTATGTAAACGTTTGTGTACTCTCAGATGCATCGCTTTGGAAAAGCATAAATTGCACACTTCACATATAAATGTCGTAGGAGGTATGCAGAAATGGTAAACATGCCGCCATCTCTTTTGTAGACATCTTTTGCAGATGGTACTTTCGGTTCCATGTTTCCAAAACAAATGCTTTGTGATATCCAACTTGTTGCGATATGCAATTCCACAGCGATAACACAAATGATGTAATTTGTGCTTCCACACGTGTGATGACAGTTTGCTCTGATCTCGACAATCTTCTAGACACACATCACAAGCAAAATGTTTTTTGCGCAAATGAACCATGAGACGAAACGGAGACGGTATGTTATCTAGCTCGCAGAGACAACAGCGAAATTTAACGTCAAATACTGAGACTTTATTGGGTGCCCCAGGACATATGTGGCACAAGATCTCACTGAAACTAAAGAAATTTGCTCGACACATGAAACATAGAATGGCAGTGCGCAAATGCATTTTACGATTGTGCAAATACAGCTCTTTATGCGTAGAAGTGACAAAACGGCACTGAAAACATTCAAATATGCGTTCATTAAAATGGTTAGTAAATGCTCCGCCTCCATAGGTGCAATAGCTATTACAATTAAAATAGTGTTCTTCTAAATCGGGTAGAAAACTTTTTAATTTTGCAACTAAAGTCGCGGGCAACAGTTCTTCGGCTGTTATACTGTCAACTGTGGCGGTAAAACGATGATTTCCTATCATGTGCAGCAACAAATTTTTGCCATTAACTGCTATACGACGTGCATGGTTACAATACAAACACAAGGGATAAACTGCCTTTAAACAGATTCGTACAAAATCTATGATTTCATATTTATCTATAGCTCTATCTAATTTTAAATCGACGATGACTGTATCTTCATTTGCCACCTCAATACCATCAGCAGGTGGTAATTTCTCTACCTCCACAGATTTTGCATTGTCTTGTTTATGTTCCTCCTGCTCCCTGTTATCACATACATCAATTTCTGTGTCATCTTCTGGTTCATCCTCTTGGCGTTCACTTGGAGCTACAGGTTCTTTGTTTTCATTTTCTGTTGATTGGGTCAGCGAAATATCCATAATATGTGGTATCTCTGGTGTATTTGGTTTTGGCTCTATATTCTCATGATCTGACAATTTGATCTCATGTTCAGCATGTTTTTGTGGGCGATCTATCAGAGGGGATGCTGATGGTTTATTGCATTTTTCACTTTGCAACACAGTATTGTTAATATCGGATACTGAATTTTCGTTGTCAGTTATTTGACTGGTTTCCATGGGTTCATTAAAGGATTTTGCCTCGATACTTTCGCTCGAAGTATTAAAATTTTCGTTGTCTATTGATTGGTTGCTGTAATATAAAGTTTAAAAACTATTAATGTAAAAATTAAAAAAAAAAAAGGTTTTATATTGCATTCCTATAACTAAAGTCATTTAAATTGATGCACCGAATTTGTTTCTATCAATAATTATACAGAAATATTCAAGTGGGAAACGGAAATGATTATGGATTCATTAGTTATTTTTAAGATTTTAGGGGGCTGTTAGTTATTATTATTTTAGCAGCGAGATCTGAAGAACAGGCGAATTGGCAATCATTGGTCGGTGTTCGTTGAACTCAGAGATTTTCCGGTGTGTAACTCAGATTGTCGTGCGTACGGAAGTTAATAGTAAAACACTTTACCCCACTTCAAAAATATTTTAATACACATTTTTGAAAATTCAAAAATTAAAATATAAAAAATTCTTTACGCAAAGTGAGGGGATTTACAAAATAAATGAATTAATGTTCTCCCAGATTTTATATTATACATTTTTTATCAGCCCAATCACGAAATTTTTTTCCCCCATTTCTCCTGTCACAAATAAAAATTCCGCACGTAATTTCACACTTTTTCCCAAAAAATTTTCCTCAAAAAACGGGGAGTTGATAAACAGAGAGTTGATAAAAAACTGTAAGTAGGATTTTTGGAGAGATGCTGAAAACGAGATTAACAACATGGGCCATCAAATATTTGTTATTAATCAGACATGTGATGAAAATATATCGATTTCAAAACGATCGTTTTTAAAAAGTGTTATGAATTTTGAGCGTTTTTAAAATCCATTTCTGAATTAAAGTCTTAATGTTTTGTTCAAAATACAGGTAAGATAACTATATAAAAAAATTTGAAAGAATATAGTAACGAAATAAGCAGAAAATACATTAGAAATAATTTTGTTAATTTTCTGAAAACGATATTACCGTTTTTAAATCGTTTCGTTCTCTAAAACGATTTCTATCACATATTTGAATATGATTAAAAGAACAATAAAAAAAATACACAGGAGGAATAACAATCATAGGTCAAAGTTGTGACCGTAAAGCTAGTTGGTGATACCGGTAAACATGTCACAAAATATATGTTTAATGAAGAACTTGATGGCTATGATATTTTTTTAATTTTTGATTTTGAATTAAATCAATTTCATTTTATCTTGCACAGCCACAATTAAAAAAATCCAATGTTAATAAGAAAAACCACTTCGGTGATGCCACCCACTCATTAATTTTTTTGTTCCCGCGGAAATTATAATAGAAGAATTTTAGGAAATACATATCGGCAGTTGCTGTTAAAGTTGGTTATTCTCCATGTACACTGTATAATTTGGACTGCTATATACCTTCTAATATTAGGATCTAATTATCCCATGCTTTACTTATGACACATATCCTGTACTGTTTTGAAGTGTATGGCAGCAACACTCGAACCAATATTAACTATTTGCGGATAATATGTATCTAATTGGCATTTCCTTTGTGACGTGACGTGATATTTGTACGACAAAATGTAAAAAAAAAAATTAAATGAAGAAAAAGGTTTTTTTATATTTGCAAAGTAATGAATAAGCACTATAAGAAAAAAAATTTTAAACAATCAACCCTAAGGATTTGAAGATATAAACAAAAATATGCGCTTGCGTGACGTTACAAAAAACCGAAGTGGATTTTGACTTGCATTATTAAATTGCATAAGTCTGCGAATTGAGCAATACTTTTTGTATAAAACCATTTTTAGTTAGCTTTGGACTTATAAAGATTTAGTTTCCAAGTTATCAAATTTAAGCACTTTTGCTCGTTTAAGGTGCATATGGGCATTTCCAGCGAAAAGTCTACTTTTTGTAATGTAACGCCAGAAAGCAATCAACCTTGTATTTTAGGACCATGTTGTTCAAATGTTATCAATTTTACGTAATGTACAGCTATTTGCGCTTTACACCAAAATATAAAAAAGTAAATTATACATATCCAATTTTTTGAGAAAAATTTAAATTACTTCTGGCGTTACGTTACAAAAAGTAGACTTTTCACTGGAGCTGCCTATATTACAATATATTTATAGTAATCAAATTTTTAACCCGGTGTCACCATATTCATTCAACTTCATAGGCTGTACATTTCCACAGTTCATTGATATGAGACTTTTACTTACATTATATCGAATCGTAAAAACACGTAAACCTACATCTGTTTTAGGATATTTTCGTTTCTCTAACTCTACTCGTAACCCTGAAATAATCATGCCTCGAACAAAAAATTGTATTTTCGAAATATCATTTTTAGTTAAGTCAGCTAGAATATGGAACATACAGCCACGACAACTCAAAACTTTAAATTAGGAAATATCAACCATACGACCTAAGATTTTAGAATACTCATATGTGCCCCTATGTGCTCGATTAAATAAGTAGTATGTATTATTTAAATTAAGTATCTTCCGTGAGAAATAAATTCCTTGGGAATATTTGTGATTGGGCTTTATAGGTTTTCGTCTTAATTTTATAAAGTTACGAACTGTGATCTACTTTAATGGCGCTTAGATAAAATGTTTTTCTCTTACTTAATTAAAAAAAGTTCACAGGGGGTTTTAATAGGTACATTGAACTTGAGACATAACCCAATATCAGGCAAACAATTGTAAATTGCTAAATTGTGGATGATTATAGGGTCCCTGGCGATTGTTTTGTGGTGTTACGAATGAAATTAAAAATCAATATTCAATATAAATAAAGACTCTTTAACATACCAATAAATTGTTTGTGTTGGCTGTGATGTTATCGTCTCATCAATATCCATCATATCACTGCCAATAGTATCACGTCGCTCTTGCGTGGTACCCAACTGTTTAACAGGACTTGGCGGCAGTAGTAAGCATTGCTGATGTTGTGGCGTTTTCTGTATTTGTTCTTCCCCACTTTGTGATAAAGCCGGACGTCTTGGAGTAAACCAGCGAGAATTGGGTGATGCTGGAGGTGTTGGTGACCAATTGTGATCGGCCGTTCTATTGCTTGATTGTGAAATAGTTGGTTGTCGTGGTAAAGCAAACGGTTTATTGTTGCGGAAAGAAGTTTTCTTAGTGCGTTTTATGTCCAATTTAGTTCGTTCTATTTCTTGCATAATGCGTACGAGATTTGAATTCGGTTCGTCCAGAGAATCATCATCATCTAGTAATAAATCAGGATTTTGGGACTTATTTTTGTCACATCCACTTTCATTGGCAGTATCATCTTGTGAATTGCCTGCTTCCGTTGCGGATTCTGTTGCCGAGTTGCGGTCGATTTCAATATCTTGTGAATTGGCAGGCGTAGATTCGGCCAGCAAGGAATTTTGTTTTGCTTTAAGAACAGTTTCCTTTGGGATGCAAGTTTGAGGTGCTGTATTAGTTATAGGGATGGAACAATGTACAGTTTCACTATTATCCTTATACTCCTTATTGTGCTCCTCTTCTTCTTCCTCCTCATCAACTTCCTCTTCACTGTCTGATGTGGTTAGGGCATCGTCCACAGATTTTTGAAACTCTTTGGGAACACGTAATTTAAGTTTGGGAACAACTAGTTTAACAGGAGGTAATGGAGCAGTTACCTCTGCCACCGGCGGCCTGTCGGGTGGTAAATTTGGCTCCAACTGCACGCTTGGCATTTGTTGGTGTATCCCCAGACTCACACTTGTATCAAAGTTTTCTTGTGTTTGTATTTGTGCGGGTGGCATATGACTTATATTACATGATTCATCAATAACCATATTACTACTGCTGTTACTATCTTCACTATGAATAGAATTAAATGTAGGTGGTCGCTGGTTTCTCTCAGCTTGACCACTATCACAGTTCAAATTGGAATTGGAAACAATGGTGGGATTGATATTGTGAGTACTTATGGTTATAGGAGGAACAGTACAATTCACTTGGTTTCTGTAAATTAATAGGAAATTTTAATCAAATAAGTTTTAAAATTTAAAATAATAAAATTTCATCCATACCTTTCATTAGAGTCTTGCGGTATTATCAACGTTTCTGATAGTTGGATTTGCTTTTCCTTTTTCTTCTTTAACTTGGAGAAACGCTTACTATCCGGATGAGCTTTGCACTGATTCGTATGTCTACCCTTTTGTCCGCACAACGAGCAGGGTTTTATATACTCGCTGCAATCATGCTGAGAAAACTGTTCACTCTCCATAAAGATATGTTGACAGGTGCAACACATAAGGAATCGTGATTCTAATGCATAACCTTCCAAAACCGGGATGCTGTTTCGCAGAGCCTCTTCCGAATTAAAATGATTTTGTTCCAAATCATGTTTAATTTCTAAATGCAATGCCAACTTCTCAGCGGTTGGAAAAAAACGAACACAATACAGGCACATGTGGCGATTGTGTTGTTCGCGTATATGTAAAAATAAATTCCAATTCTCATGAAATGTATTGCAAGTAGAACATTTATAATAACGTTTCTTTGTACTTGCAACAGCTGGCTGAGTAGAAGGTGCAGTTAGTTCTTTTAAATCAATTATATCAGCTGGTTTTGTTGTCGATAAACTGTTTGAGTTTTTGGGGCTAAGTATAGGTGGAAGTTTAGATGGCGGTGGCAACTGAGGGGTTGTAGTTATCGTTTGATTAAACGGAAATAGACTGTGAGAAGCTAAACATGTGGCCTGATGTGCGGTTAGTGCAGCAAACGAATCAAAACTTCCTGTCTTACATTTAAAACATAAATATTTTGTAACGCCTGCAGCGGCTGGTAGTAGTGGAGGTGTAGGAATTGCTAGTGTGCATGTGGGTGTCAAAAGCTGCGTTTGCAACGTCGGTGCTGGCAATTGAATTGGTGCATAAACTGTAGGTAGAATAGTGAGTGGTGAATCATCACGATTTGTGATTGTATTCAGAGTCGCCAGAGGTTTTTCTAGTTGTTGCAACAATAATGATTTAATAGGCGATGGATTTACAGCTGCCGTTCCTTGCAAATGTAATGGGTTCTGAAATAAATAATATTATTTATTTATTTATTTTCATTTTAATAAAACTAACCAAGCCCTCTGGGCCATATATGGTTAGCAAGCAAACAATACTTAAACAACAAGACTAACAATTCATTTTTATATGTATTAAATTTAATCTTAAAAGTTAATGTTAATGTTAATGGCCCCCCAGCCAAAAATATATATTTACCTATTACCATTTACAAATATGATGAAGTCCAGTCAGCAAGAAATTCTAGCCTAAATGATTTAAAATTGACTTATTGTAAGCCTTGCAAGAAAGAGAAAACATTTTATACTCAAGAGACAATTTATTCCACACTCTTGATAATCTAACAATAAAGGAATGTTCATAAAAATTTGAAGAAATTCTGTTGATAATAAGTTGCTTATTGCGATCAGATCTAGAAAATATGAACTTTTTAACTAAGAATGTTGGAGTTTGTGTTACAATCGTTTTATAGAATAAAGATAATAGTTTATAAGTAACATAATTCTGAAAAGAACACCCTAAAAAATTTAATACGCTAGGAGAAATATGTTCCCTCCTTGATTTATTATAAACATATCTAACAACTCTATTAACAGAATATTCAATTCTCTTCAAATTACCAGAATTAGTGCCAGTATAGATATGAATACCATAATTTATAACCGACATCAAAAGTGCATGTGCAATTCCATACTTTACATGTAAGGGCAAGAACAGATTAAGTGCATATAAATAACCTTTTTAGGGTAAAACAAATTCTAGAATTGACCCTATTAATATGTGATTCAAACCTAAGTTGACCATCGATTATAATATTAAGCACTCTTAAGGAATCCACAAAATTAATTACCCCTCCATATAAGAAAATGTTCAACTCAGAAATATCATTTGAATGCGGACCAATTGAAAGTGCTTCAGTTTTTGTGGTGTTGATCAAAAAGCAGTTATCATTCATCCATCTTTCAATATTACGCAAAGTGAAATTAGAAGTAGCTTCTAAAACATCAATAAAATCACGATCACAATGAAGACCAGCTGTATATCATCAACAAACAAAAAAAGTTTGCAATAACTTGTATCAATAGTATCAACAAAGTCATTCAAGTATAAAATGAACAGTAACGGTCCCAAAACAGAGCCCTGAGGCACACCAGAACTCACAGCTCCAACAAATGAACTCTCCTTGTTTAGATTAACAAACTGAGTACGATCAGTCAAATATGATCCAATTAACATGCATGCAGTTCTAGAAAATTTAAAATAATCTCTTAATTTTTGAAGCAATCTAAAGTGATCAACCCGATCAAATGCCTTAGATAAATCTAAGGATACTAGGAAACATAATTCATTTTTATTCAAACATTCTCTTACTGTATCAGTCAATCCCAAAAGTATTGAGGTTGTGTTATGGCCACACCTATATGCGTACT
Source organism: Pollenia amentaria (assembly GCA_943735925.1). Lineage (NCBI taxonomy): Eukaryota > Metazoa > Arthropoda > Insecta > Diptera > Polleniidae > Pollenia > Pollenia amentaria. The sequence continues at coordinate 59,470,198 of OX031010.1, read as the reverse complement.
GGTAATCCCTAACAAGTGAAAAACAATTAACATGTTCAAGTATTTTCAATTTCATAATATTTTCTACAACCTTAGAAAGCGCGGGTACAATACTAATAGGCCTAAGATTTTCTACAGCATAACTATTACCATGCTTTGGAATTGGTACTACACGAGCTAGTTTCTAATCCTTTGGAAAAGTAGATGTTGTAAAAATCGTATTAACCAAATGTAGAAGAAGTGATGAAAGGTTAGGTTAGGTTAGGTTAAGTAGGGTTATGCGCCCAAGGGCGCAACTCCACTCGGAGACCAATGAGGTCCATTGTGAATCCCTTCAGTAGAGGAGAAAAAAGGAAAAAGAGAAAAAAGAGAAGTAAAGAAGAAAGTGATGAAATATACAGGTAAATAATTTTTATAAATTTTATAGGAAAACCATCAACTCCAATGGAGTTTGATTTAATATTCAGCAACGAACTACATGGTTCAACCTCAGAAATATTACCAAATGAAAACAAACTTTCACCATTAGTATTTTCAGTAAAATCAAATGAACCAATATTACTAACGCCATGATTACCAATAAAAGCATGATTAATAAAATTAACATCAACGTTTTCACCACTCAAACCATTACCACCAACACAACCCATATCACGCAACTTCTTCCACATCTGAGAATTATCCACATTCTGAAACCTTTTCATATCATATTTCCTTTTTTCTTTCCTAATAACAGTTTTAACTTTATTTCGATATTTAGTATATATCTTCCAACTATAATCGGTAGGGTTATCAAAGTAGGCTCTATAAGCTAAATCACGAAGAGACTTAGCAGCAGTTACAACACCACAATTCATCCAATCATAATTCACCCTTCTCCTAGTTATTGTTCCGGTAGGTACACAGAGAAAAAGCTTTTCAATAAGGTTATTTATAGCAAGAAGCTGTTCATCAACATTGTTTGTAGAAAAAACTAGTGATACAGCAAATTGAGCAATATGATCCAGAATTTGATTAAAATCAATCCGCCTATAGTCTTTAAACGTAATAGTATCATTACTACATTCAACACCTTGCTCTAAACACAAATATATAAGAGAATGATGGGATATTCCTGGACATTGCATTTGTCCAGAGGAAATAACTTTAGAAACATCACTTACCATAAAGTAATCAATGAGGGATGTTGAATTCCTCGCTACATCAAAATGAGTAGGTATTGAATTATGAACAATGCTTAAAGAAAAACTATAACATAATGAACGCATACTCATTGATTTAGGTAACTCAAAAAGGTTCTCATTGAAATCCCCCATAATAACAATATTAGAATAACGAGCAAGAATATCACCAGATTGTTCTTCAAAAATTTTAACATAGCGGGGATCATCATCCGGTAAGTAAACTACACATACAAGTAAAGGCTCAAAACCACCAGTTACCTCAACATAGATAGCTTCACATTCACCATATCTACAAATTCGTTGTACAATTTTGTAACTTAATTTCTTTGAAATATAAAGACCAACACCCCCACCCCTAGTAGGGCGGTCACTCCTACAAAGATTATACCCTGGTATTTGGACAGACTGATCAAGTATAGTTTTACCAAACCAAGTTTCAGTAACTCCAACTAAATCTAAAAAGCACCCCAGTAGAATACATCTCAATTCAATAATTTTCGGATTCAGACTTCCACAATTTATATGACCAATATTAAGCCGATTAGAAAATTTTCCAATCGAACTTAAAACTTTATTGTCGCTGACAATAGGACCCATATTGTAATTAGGTAAAGTCATAGAAATAATAAGTTTGGTAAGGGGACCATTTAACATAAATAAACTTAAAACTAAAATTGACAATTATCACGTATTACGTTTAACAAATTTGAAAAAAAAGTAACAACTTACCTCTGTCTCACTATTTTCCATTGATAAGACTTTGTTTTGGTTCTCAAGTTCATCCATTTTATTAAATTCATTTTGTTCTTGCATTAGTGTTTCGGGAATTTCCGTCTTCTTATGTTCTAGGCATATATTGCTAGAAACCTCAGGTTGCCCTTGTTTCGGTTCTTCTTTAAAATTAAAAAATGATTTTCGACTTTCTTGTGATTGACTTTCTTCATACAAATGGGCCTGTTTCTGCCGAGGTCCCATAGATTCGCCATCATCGCTTGAATAGGACAATTTCCTTTTCAATGTTATTTTTAAAGGCTTGACTCTATCCTCCTTAATATCTTCCATTGGGTGGTCAATAACCAAGTGTTGTGAGGATGATGTAGTTGTGGAGTAAGAAACTGAGGAGGCCAAAGAGGAACGACTAGCTTCATCATCTTCGTGAGGGGTTGCCGGATGTGGCGACAATGAGAAACTTTGCTTTTTATATTCTAAATCATCAATACTATCATCATTATTTTCCTTTATTTTTAAATGTCTTTCATTGTCAGAATCAATTTCCATTTTGTCATCAGTATGGCTATTTATATCAATTTCTTGCTGTCCGCTGTTTAAATTCATTTCGTCTTCAATGACATTGCGGGATTTTTCATTTTGGGGTTCGGTTGATGAGGACATAGCTTTTGAGTCTAAAGATATTTTTCTCGACGTTGGTATTGCCATTTCTTCTTGTGTTTTAAATTCACTGTCATTAGAATTCTTAATTTGATCCCCTTCGTTAATCTCATTATTAGAGTCATGATCGCCATTTAGTTTAGGTGACTGCAATATAGTTACTTTTAGATTTTCATCTTTTTCATTCTCATTGTTTGATAAAAGTTTATTGGTGCCTATATTACCATCAATGGAATAATTTTTATTAGGATCTTTATCAATTGTAGAATTCCATAAATCGGATAATTTACTAAAAGTTTCTTTTGTTTCATTAACATCATCTATATTCTGCTCCACATCATTTTCTTCATCACTACTGGATTCATCACTTTTAAATGAAGCTTCTAGTGGAGATTTTTCTGCTTCATTGCCACAATGAGCTTTCTTAACTTTGTTAGAAGTCACTTCAGTTGATGGAATATTAGTTTCATTATCACTGTTAACTCCATCACTCTTTGGAGGGGATATTTGAGAGGATTGAAAATACGGCAATTCATTGTTATTTGCTGCTTCATTTTCATTACATACATCATCGCGTCCGTTTTGCTCAATATCTTCATTGTTAGTAAGATTAACGTCTGTTGTTTCTGAAAAACTATTTTGAGTTACTTTTTCAAAAACTTCTGGGTCACTTGTTAAAGAATCGTCTTTAACATTTTCACTTTTACTCTCCCTCGTTAATGTTGATGGGGATTTGTTGTATTGAAAACTATCTTGGCTACTACTGTCATCGTCTAAATCAAACTGATATAAGATCCGATGATTATTGGTATTTTTTCTAACTCTGGATGGATGTACAGTGGTAAGATTTCCTTCAGGTGATTTATCACCGCGATCAAGTATTCTTTTAGCAGTTTTTGATTTATCATGACCCTCTTCTATTTCATTTTTATTTTCATCAGGCTGTTCTAGGCCTTGGGTTTCTTTAATTGGATTTTCTTTTTTATTTTCATTATAATGCTTTGTTTTTGTTTCATTTGTGTCTTGTGATACTTTTTTTAAAGCCTGGATATTGATTTGTACCTCCTGTTTTGTTTTATTATCGTTTGTTTTAAGATCATGGTGTGACTCCTTTTTTTCATTAAAAACTTCTTGCAACTTAATGTCTTTTGCTCTATCAATCTCTTTTTCTTCATCTTCACTTTTAAGTAAGTCCTCTTCCTGCTCCAAAGAGATGCTATCTAAGACGGTTGTTGCATTTTCCTTTTTCTCTGCAATATTATCATCTTCATTATCCGATCTTAATAACTCATCTTCTTCAGTTTCCTTGTTTTCTTCAAATTTACATTTTTTAGCTTCATTTGAATGTATTTCGTCCTCGTCTTCATCATCTGTCAAATAATTGTGTTCTTTATCCTCCACATTTTGCGGCTGTGGTTGCGGTTGCGATTGTGTTTGCGGTTTAGCAAACGCTTGCACCTGTTGTGTTGTGCTAACATTATTTGACTTTTGACTTTCATCGACTTGATGATTGTCGTCAGCACTACTTATTTCCATAGGTTCTTCGTCATTATCATTATTAACTTGTTCTTTGTCCACAAATAGTAATTGAATATTTGTGGTTTTAATTTGATTTTCTTCTATTTGAGTTGTGGTTTTTGTTTTACACTGTAAGTGATCACTTTCATCTACACTTTGTTTCAAACTATTGGAATCTTCTGTTTCTACTTCTTCGGTACCATCTGGGGAATGTTGTGTTGCATATGGCTCCGAAACAGTTGTAACATTTATTGATTCTGTTTGTGTTGGTTGATTAGTAGTTTCCATAATTTGTTTGGGTTATCCACTAAAATGAAATAAAGAAATAACTTAGTTAATTATTACAAAAAATAAGAACAGCCAGAAGTGTTTACTGAAAGTAATAAGTTAATAAAGATTATTCATTTTCAAAAGTAATATTTAAAAAGCTTCCGTATGCAGAATGGAAAATTTCGTAATATCGGGACCAGTCCTTACGAAATTGTGATACTTTTTATTTAATCAAAGAAACAGTGGAATTATAATAGGTATGTATCTTTTTAACGCTTCTAACCTCAATGACTTGAAAATGTTCAGAAGTGATAAAAAAAACAACGGCTATTCAACAAAATTATAAGAATCCTTACGAAATCGCTATAAATTGGCGTTTGAGTAAATGGGAAAACTTACAAGACTTGTTTCATGAAGCCCCTTTTTAACTTTTGTGTAATTTTGAACAATTAATGTCAGTTTGTAAGAAACATCAATACAAAAATAAATTTAATTAAAAAAAAACACAAAAATTTACAATTTGTGTTCAAAAATAAAATTTGTCTAGAGAATGCGAAAAGACGACATTACTCAGATAATTCAAAGAATTTATGTTTATGATAAAGTTTACAAGCCAAAATCGTTAGGAAAATTTGTGTAAATGAATTTTCATACTATTTCGGACAGTTCATTTGCGGGGGCGTAAAAATGCACAGTTTGCACAGACTTTAATGCGATATCATGAAGCATGAATACCCTTATTTTAATATTTTTTAATGACTTTAAGAAAGTAGAACAATAAAGGTTCATCCAAATATTCTTATTTTGGTAAAAAAAAAATTCCAAAATTTCGGATTTGGTACAACAAAATTTATAACATGTTACACGTTGGCGGAATTCACACTTGGTAATACATATGTATATAGTATCTATGTACATACATAAAAACCTTTTAGGTACACTACAATATTAGAATAAAAAGTGTGAGCGAGGTTTTTGTGGGTATTATAAACAAATGTAAAAATCAGACATTTGTTTTTGTTTTTTCAAAGAATTTTATTCTAAAATCAAGAAATATACACACCTATTTTTTTCTAATTTGTATTGCTGTAAATTAAAACAATCACAGCTTTAAAATGCGTTAAATAAATTGTTTTTTTGTTAGACTTTTGACTGAAAGGGCAGCACTGCTCTTGCCAACAGGCAATTGCGTCAATTGGTTTGTGTTTGACAGCCATTGAAAGCATGAATTAGGCTACGAATTGCTCCCTCAGTGATAGTCCCGAATGCCTATTTTTTACTTCTTAACCTGAAGAAAAAGCTCGTCGAAAAGATACGATAAAATCGTGTCAAAAACAATGACCTAAGAAATATATATTTTTTTAAATGATAAAGAAGTTGGAGAAATATTGGACAAAGTGGGCTCAGATCAGACTATGTTAAAAAATAAAAAGATTTTATATTCAAAAACCTGCGTTTCATTCAAAAAGAAGTGTAGAAAAAACTTTAAATTAGTTTTCTTTAATAACAGTTTTTTAACTCCTCCAATTAAATTATTAAAAATATGAGAAAGTGAGATTCCTATTATAGTTTTTGCCGCCTTCAATGGATACTGAAATACAATTATATTTTTCGAATTTCTAACAGTTTTGTGTATTGCCCGTTACATTGGCTTTCACGGTTGTTTTGGGAATGATTTTTACGAAAAGAATAGTCCATCAAAAGTAAGTATTGGGTCTGATGCACTATACATATTTGTATCTACTCTCTAAAAAATTACCAAGCCGGACACCTGGAGTTTTAAACTAATTGGGGTATGCTGAATCCAGTGGCGCTAGCCGTTTTTTTTTTTAAGTAAGCTCTTGTTTTCGAGGTATACCGTTATTTCGAAAATAGAGGAGTTTGCACAATATACATATATTCGCGTAAATGAAAACGGTTTAATTAATTGAACAAACTTAAAAAGTCTAAATTCCGCAATAAAATTTAAGTTAGGTTAAAATTTTTTCTAATATGTAATATAATATGTAATATGTAATTAATTTTCAAAACATAATTTTTTGGCAAAAAAAAAAAAAAAATTTAGCAACATTTCGAAATTTTTGTTTTTTAAAATATCATAAAAAATTGGGAAATGCAGCTATGCTTCTAATTAGACATATAAAAAACGAAGTTGACAACAAAACAAGCCATAAATGGTTAAAATCTGTTTACAATTTTTGATTTAATTCACAAAAGACGAAAAACTTAAATTAAATTTATGAATTTCATAAAACGCAATATTTGTATGGGAGCCATTAAGAAGTTGTGATAAGTATGTTTTTTTTTATCTATTTATTAAGTTTCAGTAACCTAGTCTAAGGGCCAAATCGGCTTACAAATTTCTACTTAATTAATACTTGACCCGTCTAGAGATAATCTAGGCGCTGCAGGGTCTAAATTTAATAATTTCAACCATACAAATACGGCGCATTTTAAAAAGTTTAACCTTGCTAAAAAGAAAGGAATTTCGGTTTTTTTTTTGATTTGTTCAATAAACTAAACCGTTTTTGAGTTATGCGAATATATATTATGCAACCTCCTGCATTTTCGAAATAAGGGTATATTTCGAAAACAAGAGCTTACCTAAAAAAACGGTTAGCATCACTAGATTCAGCGTACCCGAATTAGGTTAATAAAATATGTGAACTGCTTGTCAAAAAAAGTGTCAAATTCTAGCACGGTGTAATTAACCCATAAAAAACATATTTTGAAAAAAAAAATATCTTTTCCATGAGCTATAAAAAAAAAATCTAATTTTATCAAAACATTATCGAAATACATATCATATTTATATCACTGATTTTAGAATATAAAGCTTTTCAAATCGTAAAGAAATGGTTAAGATTGATTGATGAGTTAAACCTTATTGATTACTTTCAATGAAACTCTTTTATTTCGTTGAACTTGTTTGTTTTTTTCTTTTTTAATTTGTATAACTATTTAACTAAAAACACTATTTAATTTTGCGTAAATACGACAGTTAACTATGTAAAGGGTCCGCCATCTAACGTTTTTTTGGGTCCGCCATCTAACGTTTTTTTCAACTAGTGCTTATTTCGTGATTGGTAACACTAAGCTCGTCTGATTTGACAGATAATTAGTTTTATCCTTCCGCTGAACGAATATGGTTGTGTATACGCTTGAACAACGCTGGGAAATATTACGACATTACTTTGAAAATCATGGTAATGTTGCAGAATGTGTGCGAAAATTGCGTACGGATTTTGGAAGAAGAGAAGCACCGTCAGCTCCGTATGTTTGTTATCTTGTAAAAAAAATGAAAGAAACTGGCATCCTCATCGATAAACCAAAGCGTGAAAAGCCAAAAACAGTGCGTACACCCGAGAATATTGCTGCTGTGGCAGAAAGTCAATTCACCGTCGTTCTCAACAATTGAACATTTCGGAGACATCATTGAGACGAATTTTGCATAAAGACCTGGGTATGACGCCATTTGAATGAAATTATTTTCCATTATTAACCGGAAGGATTGTACTTTCAAATAAAAAAAGAAATTTGAGAAAATATTCAGTAGTTTTTTTTATAGCATTTTCAAAAAAAAAAGTTATTTGGCGGACCCTTTATGTATTCAATTTAAATAGTTCACATGATCCACATTTATATAAAAATAATTGAGTTATAAAAATAATATTTGAATTAATGAAAATTTGATGATTTTTCCGTTTAAAATATGATGATGAGTAGGAGGAGACGGTGTTTCGCTTTCACTGTCAATGCCCGGTCTCGGGGATATAAGGTTTATGCATTTTGACTTGTCCAATGTAGAACTGAAATCGATCTCTCTGTTCTGCAGCGAGTCGAGTTGGTTTGAGGCGGTGACTTCTGGAGAATAGTCTGGTGAATACAGGCTGACTCTTGTCACTGGCGAATGGTATCACAAAGGGACCGCTTTAAGGACCCAAATGTGCCGGACTCGTGTCGGCTGCACATTGAACCTAATTTAACCTAACCTTCCCTTTAAAATATGATTTTTTTTCACCAAATGATGATTTTCTTCCCAAAGATTCTGGCAATGCTGCGTACTAAAATATTTTCTGGGATTGGGATTTAAAAAGGGCATACGGTATATTATGCTATTGTAACGGTTTAAGGAGTGTGTTCCTGGGTGGAATTTATTTGGCGCTATGGTATAAAGTGTTTCGTTGGCTACATAAGAACTTAAAATGATAATACACGACAGAAATATTATTGGAATGCAATTTTTTTTATATGCAATCTGATAAAGTAGGACCACTTCTGGAAATAAAGATGTCACCAAATTGATTTTGCAACAAATCGATTGTTACGCGTGCTGTATGGCAAGTTGCGCCGACTTGTTGGAACCAAGTGTCGTTGATGGTGAGCTAATAAAATTTATTATTATTATTTATTAGTAGTATTTTATATACTTTTAAATAACATTAGATGTTCTTTTACAAATTACATCAATAAACTCGAATTAAATATTTCTTATTAAAGTTACAATTTTTATTCTAAATATATTTTGATTAATCTCATTTTTAATACTATTTGGCAGCATATTATATAGATTTAATCCTTTGTAGAACAGTGATCGTTGCATTGTGTTGTTATCTGGTCGTTGTAGTCTAAAATCTGTAGCGTTTCTTAAGTTGTATGGTTGAACATCCCCAACGTATCAGAATTGCTCTACTAAATAATCAGGCGCTTTCCCCAGTTTCATTCCCCATTTTGGAAACAAAATTAAGTCAGCAAGGCTCGATAGCTCTAGCCATTCACCGTTACGTCAGGCCCTTGTTCATTTCGAAAGAGTGTATAAACAGCACCCGTCAATTTTAATGGATGTTATGGTGATTCGTTAACGGATTGAGGATTGTCTTCACTCCAGTGTTACCACCAGCAAAATTCAAAAATAATCTTGAGATGACGCAAAATTATTTTCCAGAGTGGTATTTTTATGGGAGCCTTGGTCAAATATGGACTGATTCCAAAACTATTTTCGTAAGATAATTTAGGTTGCAATAAAATATATGTTTTTGGGCCAAATGTTGTCCAAATTCCAACATATTATGGTGGTTTATGGGTGCAAAGGATCTATTAGAAAAAAAGTTCGTATTGGGGCTATGTGAAACAATGTACCGGACCGATTCTCAAAATTTTTTTAAAAAAACGAGGTGTGAACCAAATTTCATTAAATTATATTAAAAATTGCAACTTTTTCTTCGCGCAGAAAGTCTTCATGGACAGGCAATCAGCCAGCAGGTCGGGCGTCCCAGATATTTGTATGTGTTTCATGTATCAGCACAAACTCGTAGTACCCTATTCACTTAAAAAGATCAATATTAGTCATATTATTAAGATTCATATAGTAATTCAAAAAATGTAACATAAATAACAATTAAAATCTCAAATAAATTAATAAAAATTAAATCAAAACTTAAAATTATAAGTTCTACTTCCATATATCTAGGGAATATTCATTGCCGTTCCTTTGTATACTTTATTTAGTAAATTAAATTCCTATAATAGTTTCACATGACAGTCCGTTTCCCAAATAAGTTTAACAAATGTTAAGGGCGCTAAATATTTCTAAACAAAAGCATTTTAAATGATAAAGCAAACACAAAATTCATTACTTTTTGTTTTTTTTTTTAGTATAAATACTTTTTTTTCCACTAAACTTCGGGTTCTAAATCACTATGAAGCTAATATTTCCCGAAATCTAATCGTCAATCTGGCGCCGATCACTATCAATCTTTTGCTTCATGAGCTATGGAAATTTTTGTTTTTAATAAACAGGGACTTTATAGATCAACAATATCTTAAATGGTTAAATTTTTATCACAAAAAATTCAAATCCTTATACATACATATTTGAAGGATTCACAAAGTAGTCATAAAGTTGTAAAGCTATATGTCTTAAAATAATTACAAGAAATATTTATGACTGCTGTGAGCAACCACTTATAATTAAGATTTCTATTGTACAGCTATGACCAAGCCCTATCCAATAGGTCTGCTTACCGCTACAACAATACAACAGTACAAAAAACAACAGGCATTTTGTTTGTGTAAATTTCCTCACGGTTGTCAAAATCTTACTACTACATAGGGAAAACAAAAGGAAAAACGTGATTTGTATGCATGTATGTGTGGCAAAAAAACAAAAAACGTAAACAAAAATATACATGTATAAGCAAAATATAAACAACTTTTGACATCGTTGAGGTATAAACCAAATAAACATCTGGCTCCTTGCGCAGACCTAGTGGATAGACCTTGGCTATGACGAATCAATGAACACAGCATTAACTTTTATTTTGTTTGAAACACAACAATATTTTTAAACAATCGCCCAATTATTTGTTTTTTTTTTTCATATATTTATAAAGAAAACAATATTAAGCAAATTACATCATGAATTAAAAACATAACATTCCATTTAATATCCAGTGAGATCAAAACTTAAAAATAAATATACATAAAAATATAAATTTTTTGTATAATACCTATAATTGTATTAACATATTTTTTTAACCTTACAATTTCCTCACTGTCATCTAATAAAGCAATAGCGAATGCATTGCTATCAGCCATGTCACAGAGTACAATTCCGTTCGGAAACGGAATTCATTCCGTATTTTGGTGCTTCAGAAAATTACGAAAAAACTTTGCGGAATGAAACCATTTTTGTTTTCATGAACGGTATGGGTGTTTTCTGTATCTCAAAGACCAAAAAACTATCAAAATATACTTTCTATCAATAAACAAATATGTTTTTTTCAATTCCGAACGGAATCATTCCGAACGGAATTGTACTCTGTGACATGGCTGTACAATTACTGAGCCTGTTAACGTACGTTTTCTAAGTCTTTTAATTTCGTCTCTAACTTTGGGTATTCGTAAATATCAATGAATGCTATCATTAGTCATATACCAAAGAGTGTTTGCGATCATTCTTAATGTCTTAGATTGGTATCGCTGTAATATTTCGATTATTTGTTTTAAAATGAAAGAATTTCAAATTACACCTGATCTACACCTCAAAAACATTACCCACTCTCTACCCACGAGAGTAAAAATGACACCAAATTCGGGTAATTGTCCACAAGGTGGCAACACTGCTTCACTCCAAATACGGCAATTTAAATTGTTGTCGTAGCCATTTAACCAGAAATCAACTTACCAAACCTAATTTAACAAAACTGTCAACACAGTTAGTCATTCTCAGCTGGCAAACGATTATTATTGATATCGAAAGTTCTCATGAAGTTAAAAAAACCCATGTTATTATGAACCAAGCTTTTTAAAACTTGAAAGCGTAATTTCTAGTCATATAAAACGAACAATAAAATAAGACATATGTACGAACCCAGTAAAAAGTTTTAAGATTTCCGGAAGCAAGAAGAGTACATGAGCGCTGATATATGCGCTGGCTTTTACATGCTAGTTAGAAGCAGCAGAGTAGCGAAACAATTAAAATTAATTTTTCAATTTAAGTAAACAAAAATAATTTAATATCTTCGCATTATCCCTTATAAGTAAGCAGGTTGTAAGTGAATAATTAAAATCATTATTTTAAAGAAACAATTCTCGAATAAATTTCTATGTGCTTCTGTTAATCAGTTACATGGAACCAGGTTGCATTACAATGCTTTAAAAATACTTCTTTTTTTATTATGAATTCAGTCATTAAATTGTTTTTTTTTTTTTAGCAGAGAAGAAAGAGGAGTGCTTCCAAGTGGGAACTCGCCATATGAAAATCATGCCTCTTGTCAGCAGGTTTGTTAGGGGGAATTGTGCTTCTCTCCCTTACATAACTGCTTATATAAATAAAATTTATTTAAATCGAAAATTCACTACCTTAATGATACATATTTAATATTTGTACAAGTGTAAGAACTACAAGTTTTTAAAGTAGAATGTATTTGGTTAAAACAAAATATAAACAAAAAACTAAATTCAGGCAGAAGTTCTTCTTCTAGTTTTATTGCCTTAAACATACCATATGTTTGTCTTTTATTTTCAAATATAAAAATTACAATCTCACATATTTGCATTCTCTACATCATTCAAACAAAGAAGAAAAGAATCGAAACCCAACAGCCAATTATATTTAAATATATTTAAATTCAATTGTCAAACAGTTGCAAGGCATCGTGCTGAAGTGATTAATTTTGATTATTGCAAAAAATTCCTCTTCTTTATTACAGTAAATACCAATTTCATATTATGTTTTAAATACTTCAACAATATATCTAATTTATTTTCAACTTTTTTCAACTTAAACTTATTTAACAATTATTTGTTAAAAATATTTTGTGCAATTTTTTAAAAAAATAAAAAAAAAAAAATTTGATTTCATGCCTTCCTATGACAGAGTTTACTTTTTATTATTAATATGAGGGAGCTTACACGGTGTGTTTTCAGACATGTCTAACACGTTTGATATGTTTGTATGGGGTTATTTAAACGGTGTCTTTTCAAACATGTTTGTTTTATTCATTCGCTTTTGGAAAATTTATAAATTATAATAAATGTTGACTAAAAATATTTGTACCCAAAATGAAATTTCGTATGAAAATGGATAATTCTTTTTTTAAGAAACATCTTACCTGTCTTGTTAACAAATACAATATTCAGGGAATAATTATTAGAAATGCCCTTATCATGTTGATTGTAAATATTTTTTAGGCCCTAATCATTTAAAACGTAACGCCAAAGAATTACATTGAAAGCACAAACAATGTCATAAATACTTTTGCAATTTTGTTGCATTCTATAGAAGCAAAATTATGAAATAATTTTCATAATCTTTAAATTAAAAGTTTTTTAATAAAATAAAATATTTATTTTTCTAAAATTTACAACCAATATTCTTGCGGAAATATTTCAAAACAAATGTATTTATTAAGAAGTAATCATGTATCTTACAGCTGAATAATGTCGATTTGCCTAACTTGCTAGTTTTTGCTGGTAAAGCGTTCCTCTACTTTTTTATTTTTTTTTTAATAATTGGGAGGAACATTTTGTAAATTTTAAATTTACTCTTTCGTTGCAAGTTTCTGCTAGTAAAGTAAATGAACACACCTAATAGGTTTGTGGAAGCATGTTTAAAAGAGAGTGAATAAAACGGACATGTCTGAAAAGACACCGTCTAATTGCCCCCTATATCCCTTAAATATATTAATAATAGTAAAATTGTCTTATCCCCTAATTTTTTAAATGTTGTGTAATTATTATTAATATTCAGCCATATTCTGAAAAACGAAATCAAGCGAAATTGAAATCGATGAATACTTCCAGTAAATTTTTTTTGAAAATTACTATAATTTTTACTTATTTTATGAGAAGTTCTGATTAAGCTGTACCCATTGCATGAAGTATTTTAAACGTAATATTTTATTGAACAAAAAAAAACTGGATCGTTTTCAAAGTTTGTTCGAATTTAATTTAACTCGAATTCTATTCCCAGAACATGTCTGATTATTATATACATATGTATATATTTAAGTTCATTATTTATATACATATTTATTATTTGTACTTTGAAGTTTTATTTCAAAAAACTATCGGCCATGTTCCAGAAATCGAAATGATGTGGAATTCAAATCGAACGAGATTTTAAACTCAATTATTTACAAAATGACTGCAGTTTTTCAAGTTTTAAAGAGTTGTTCTTGTAAAGTTATTTGGTAGTCAAAGTATGAAGTACACAAAGAGGAATAATTTTTTGAACTTTCTTGACAGGCTTGTCTTCAAAATTTGTTCAATTTTAAATCCACTTCATTTCGATTTATAGCACATACCCGTATAAATCGGTAATTTAAATTACAATAGCTGATTACTTTAATAAAATATACCTAGATATGTAATTTCTGTATAATAAAGTTTCTATATAACTGAAAGATTTTCTGGTGCTTTGAAGATTCATTATAGTTTTATTTTATCATGTTGCAATTTCACAAATTGTAAAATAAATTTCGATGGCGTAAAAAAAATTTTAAAACTTTTTTTCAGTACGTGGAACTCACCAGGTAATTTTTTTCACAAATAAAGCTTTAAATTTGTGTTTGTGTAAAATTAAATGATGATTATCTTCTAAGTTTATGATGGCATTTAGAATACATATCTATCAAATTATGTATGTACTAAAATATTAAATTAATTAACCCATTAAGGCCGTTATGCACTATCCCACGAAGTCTTAAGTATTTTTCGAAAATGCTTTCCTGATCTGATTATTGTTTGAAAATTTTCAAAAAACAATAACAACTTATCATGACAGTTTTGTATTTTTTTCAAAATACGTAAGACTTGTGTGATACATACATATGTCTAATTGAAGTGTAACGATTGCATTTTAAGATTGTGCAAATAGCCTTATTTTATAGTTTTTGGAACCTTGTATTTGTTGGTCTGAACAGTTTGTGAATAATGTAGTTGTTCCATATTTAAATTTATTGCTGTTATTTTTGTTACCTTATTTCTTATGCGTTTAAAACCCCCATTTTTTTTTTTTTTTTTTTTTTGCCAACTTTTCTACATATATATTCGATATGTTCTTTATAGTTCAAGTCTTTTTCAATTAAGCAAAAATGATATTTTCTATTATTTACTTGTTCTATAATCACAATATTTATTTTGAATATTATATTAGAGTTCATATTAATTTCCATTAACATGTTTTAGTTTTCGTTAAATTTTAATTTATTCACTTTAGCCATTTGCAGAAAACTTATTTTTTTAATTAGTTTGTCTTTTAGTTATTAAAATGGAGGGATTCTTCTCTATGTTATGTCGAACACCATCTTCGCTTGATTAAATTATCCTGCATTGACATTTTATGGTAGATCCAAAATCGGCTTCGCTTAATAAAGTGTTCCTGCATTGTCGAAAGGGTTTCAAACTGTACGGCATTTTGACCACCGGCTTCGCTCAATGAAGTTTTTTTACGAACTTTCCTTAGTAATTTACATACATGATTTTTGTTAATCATTGAAAAAAATTGGTTGTTTTGCAAAATATAATTTTTTAAACCATAATATTTTATATGCTGCAATCATATAAAAGCTTGATGTGTTCTCTATTTTAAATATATGTAAATAAAAACTATTTTATTTACAATAATTTTAAATAGGTAACTTACGTTTTGCAAATTTTTAAAACAAAAACTAATTAAATTAATAGGTACCTATTAATAATATTAAAATAAATTAATGGGTAACAATGTGGCATGTTTTATTGCAGTTTAATTGTGACTTAATTTTAACGGCACAGTTTTATTTCTTATTCAAGATCGAATTTTTCTTGGAACTTTATGACGAATTTATACACTGTATAAAATAATAATGGTCAAATAGTTTTTGTATAAAATAATGAACTTTAATTAAAGTTTGTGTTTTTGAAATATTTATTTTAATACATACCTATAGGTATAGGTACAAAATCTTTTTATAAATTTCAAGACAGCAAATAACCTTTCTGAAAAGTTAAATTTTTAGTTGCAGTCTAGGTATTGGGTTGTTCATGGGAGTCTTGTTATCAGGTTATTTAGTTATATTCACAACAAAATACATACATACATTTATTGATTTTTTTTTTTAAATATAGGTATTTTGTTGCTGTAAATATAACTACATAACCATATTACCTGATAAGCCGCCTTTCGTGAACAACCCAAATATTGGCCCCTATTATGAGTTACATTCGATAAACGATTTTCGCTGGCTATCGAACATCGACTAACGAATGTTGATTTGGTATTATGAGTTGGCAGCACTATCGAAAATTTCGTTGTGCATCGAATTTTTCAACGAAAACAAATTTGCTTTCGACGGTGTAAATAATTTAAAAAACAATTGTTGAAAATGTACGTTTTTGTTAATTTATTAGTTTCGGTGTGCAAATTCCACATTTTTAATTATTTTTGGTTATTTTATGCAGGTCTAAAGTCGACAGTAGTAAGCGGCAGTTGGAAAAGCTTGTTTCCCTTATAGAACAAAATCCTTTGTTGGCAAAATGAATTTTTACAAAAGTTCAGGCTACAGGTACAGGCCAGTTGCAGTAAGCGTTCATCTTCATCAGATTTATATTAGTTTTTTTTTTTTAAATTTGTTAACAAAAATTTTTTATTTAATGTGACAGCTGATAGAAAATGTACTACTGTGAATAAACTAAATCACAATAGTACTTTTTTATCGAATGTATGCCATAATACCAAATGAAAATTCGTTCGATCAACTAATTCGACTGCTGTCGAAAATCGAATTAAGTTCATAATATGCACCATTATTTTCTAAAAAATTAAGTTTTCAATGTAGATTTGTCAAAAAACTTTTTAAGTATGAATTGAAAGTTGTTAGGGCTCGTAGAAGCTTTCTGCCCAAAAAATTATCTACTTCAAATCTTAGAATAGAAAGCTTAATAAATAATAAAAAATGATTGATTGAAATTCAGTTTACGTGGCACACGAAAAAAAAATAAAAAATATATGCCGCCCGATTCAGAATTAAAAAAAAAAAAAAAAAAACCATAATTAAAATTTAAGGGGGCTGTAAGGACCATGGGGCACCCTGGACCCAAAAAAAAAACGCCGCGCCCACTTAGAGCTATTAGTGGGTACTTAAATTAAAGGTAATTGTGTAAGAAAAACGACAATAAAATTTAAGGCGGGTTCTCACCCGCCAGGGGCAGAGCAGTTCCCCATCCCCACTAAAATGTATGTGTGGGAACTCAAATTAAATGTAACTTGCTTACAATTGAAAATATGCATTTTGTTTTTGTATTCGATTATTATTTTCCCATCTAGATTAGTTTAAGAATCTTTTAGATGCAGACAAGCTTTAGTCAGCGAAGCCGGTGTTTGTTATACCATAGAAGAAGAAAGCCGGCTATACTGCGGCGATTGAGTGTATAGTAAAATAAACAATCAAAATCGCATATATTTTAAACCAAATTTTTTTTATATGCAACTATTTAAAAAAATTCATTCCATACTTTGAAATTTAGTAGTTTCTCGCAGTCAAATAGCATAATAATTTTTACTTCACGTCTTATGTTATATTATAATGTTAGCTGGGAATTTTACGGATTGTTTAACACACTAATTCATACACACATTCTAAATAAATACATATACAAAAATTTATACAAAACAAAATGAATAAAAAAAATTAAGAAATACAAAAGATAAACACAAAGAAAAGAAAAAACAAAATATCATATTCTCGACATACAAAAATTTCACTCAAAATAAAAACGCGCCTTTTTTTGTAGAAAAAATATAAATATAAAATAAAATATATGTATGTATTACAAAAAAAAAATATTTACTAAGAAAACACAACTACGCTTTTTATTTAATAAAATATGCAAATTACCTTTACATAAATTTATTTATATTTCACATTCAGGACTTTATTTTATCATTTATTTCACAAAATTATTATCTTGTTTTGTTACAAGTGCGCCATTTAATGTTAATACATAGTTTTATGGCCTTTAAAAGTAACAAAAACACGTTGCTTCAATTGTTTTGCTAACAAATTTCTGGTTTTTGTGTTGTCTGTCCGTGTGTCTTGATGTAAACTGCTGCCATAGGTCTTCTTTACTAGAAGAATAAACAGCAGGCACAATAAATAAGACTACTAAATCCGCACACAACGACGTTTTCAGACCAACTGAAATGAACCACCAACATGAAACGAGTGCGCGTCAACGAGCCCGAAAGTCTGTGTCTCGCCCAGCGGAGTCTCAACGAAGCAAAAACAAAAACAAGACCACGGACAACCGAGCGCGCTCTGCGTTAGAGGAGACACCCTCTTATTCAATCGTAGCCAGAATTTTTAACAATTTTTTGGACTAAAAATTAATTTCACAATTTTTCAACAGTATTTTAGTTATTACTCAAAGAAAAATATTTTTTTAAACAAATTTGTTCTTTTGTTGGTAATTTTTATTTTTTGCGTATTATTCTTTTTATTTCTTAGCGTGATTTTTTATTCTTTTACGAGAATTTGGCAAAGCACACTTTTTTTCTTCCGTATTTTTCTTACACACGCGAACTTGGGCAAAATTTCAGGCTTCAACTTTTAAACACTATTTTTCTAATATTGCTTATTTTTCTTCAAAAACTCTTTATATCAATCGATAGTTAACTGTTTAAAGAATATATTTATTATAAATGTATAATAATTGAAGCGTTTTACATATGCTTATTTTAAATTGAAAAATTTTTTTATTCCACAAACAAAAAAATTTGCTGAAATTTTTGGCGTTAGCCATTTTTCGTTTAGTCAACCATTCACAGTGTTGTAATTTTAAGTAGCACGAATTTCACTGAGCTGTATTTAAAATGGTACAGTTGACATCGTTGCAGTAAGTGTAAGAGCAATTAATAATATGCTGATAAGTCAATAGAGAGCATTAAATTATACTCAAAACAGCAAAAAAATTAAAATGTTTAAAAATGTCAACCAATATTATATTAATATCACTTTTATCAAAAAAAAAATAACAATTAACGAACATTGATATTTGTTATTAAAAAATCAACTGTGCATTAAAAAACGTAGGCACTGTTGGCAGCACTGCAAAATGCGTTTCCATAGTTTTTATCAACATCCGGTGTGCAATTACAAATAATGACAGAAATGGCAAATAACTAAGTACACTTGCACAATTAATTTTTTTTTATTTATGTTCAATATGCACTTTTTAAAACATAAATTTAATATTAAATGGGATGCTTGAAAGTGATGCTTTATTTTTTTCTTTCTTCTATTGTTAAATACTCATACTAATCATATAAGTATAGTAACTTTTAATAAGAATTAAGTTGGCCTAAGGCTATATATATGTGTTATAATGAATGAATAAAAATAAATAAATATATTGTGTCAACTTATGGATAAACCTTACAAAATGTTATGGAATAATCCTCTTTCAAAAATATTACATATTTCGGAAAATAATAATAAATTGTTAATAATTTAATATGTACACCTTTAAATGTTTTTAAAAAATTTCCTATGATTTTTCCCTTGGATAGCTTTATGTTTGACTTATCACAAATTTAGTAAAATTTTCAAAAAAAAAAAAAAATGGTAATAAGCTTCTTGAATAAATACATTTTGGTAGAATTTTACACTTTCTTGTGGCATGTAGGGCACCTGGCGTTTTAACCGAATTAGGGTACGCTGAATCCAGTGGTGCTAACCGTTTTATAGGTAAGATCTTGTTTCCGAGATATACCGTTATTTCGATAATTTAGGAGGTTGCACAACATATATTCGTGCAGTGAAGTTAACCGTACGGTAGTTAACCTTTTTTACGGTAATTTTGACCCCAAAAGGTGGGAAGGTAATTTGATGTAAAATACGGTAATTTAAAGAAATTTTGGTTTTTGGTATACAACATATATGTACTTACATATGGGAATTTCCAGAGAAAAGTCTACTGTTTGTAATAAACCGCCAGCAAATAATAAAAATTGTTCTTCAACAAAATCTTTATATATATTTTGGTGTAAAGCGCAACTAGCTCTACATTTAGTAACAAAAGTAATAACATTTGAACAACATGGGCCTAAAATACAAGCTTGTTTGTTTGCTGGCGTTACGTTACAAAAAAAAGACTTTTCGCTAGAAATGCCCACATGTAGGTTTTATGATTTTAACTTTTGAGGGGTTTAAAAATATATAAATGTTAAACCAAAAAATTAGAATGTTGTGTTTCTGCAAATATTTTGGTTACACTTATAAGTACACAATATGAAAAATGAGGTTACTCATTGTATATTATTAATTTTATTTTAAACTTTTTGTTTGCTTAAAATATTTTTAAACATATCAAATAGCAGTAATGGGATAAATTTAACTATAGCTTTCGGATTATCTTAACTACGGGTCAGAGATTAATTATGGATAAAGTTAATTATTTAATTAATCAAGCATTCTGTGTAGGATTTAACAATATCGTATTTACTGTACTGTTGACACTGCTTTGTCTTGATTTGGTTCGGATGGATTTTTATGTTTGCCACTTCAAATGTATGTATTTCTTCTTATTTTTAATGTAGTTATTTAACGGCCAATTTCACCAAGTTTTATATAATTAACTATCAGATATACTGCCAACTACATATTTTTAGCTGGAAATTAAAGCAATAGTTAGTTTTAACTGAATTTGGTGAAATAGGCCGAAAATTTTATTCACATAACCGAATTCGAATATAATCAAGTTATGTGAATATTGAAAAAAAATCATATTAATTACAGCGACAGCAGGCCTGTGGTTTTGCAACAGATAGAAATCTTATGAGTTTTGTTGCGACTGTCAAAAAATATAATGTAACATTACAGTTTGTAGTCACACTATCCCACATTAACATGCTTCCGTTAAAATGCAACCCTGATCAAATGAAAAGTATTATTGTTTAGAAAATTTTCAAAAAACGATGAAGTCGTATGGGTTGTCAAATTTTTTTTCGCAATAATTGTAATTTTCATAAAATATTGCATTCACACTATCATACTTTTAAATAATACTTGAGTTTTTGACATGAATTAATACAAACTGCCTGTTTGTATAACGCGAGCGCAAAGTGACTCGTAAGTGACAAATAAAATAAAGTTTTGGTTGTACAAACAAAGTAGTAAGAACCAAAGTTGTAAAACAGGGCAGTATGAAAACCATAAGTAAAAGTGAGGGTAAAATAGGCAACATATTTTGCAACTTCTTTATCAACATATTCACAAAAGAACTTGAAAATGTTTCCCAAAGTTGTATTTTTTTTGCAAAAGAACACGAAAATGTAGAACATGTAACATTTATGCAATATATTTCTCAGAAAAAAAAACGCCATTAATTCACCAGTAGCTCGTTTCTGTATTTCTCGCATTGCAAAATTTTTCACATTAAGTGTGAAACAAAAAATTCCATCGTTTCTCGATTTGTGAGAAAAAAGTGTTTCTGTATTTGATTGCGAGAACAGACAACACAGATTTTGTTTTAACTGGAATACTTCCAGTAATTAATAGTGCATTTACACCTACACCATAAACACGTTATAAGTTGTTTATGATGATAAACTAGTTTAAGAAACTTGTTTATCCATACAAATTATAAACACGTTTGTAACTAGCTTTTGAGATAAACTAGTTGCAAACAACCAGTTTTTGTTAATGCAACTCTGTTCTTTTCAAATTTTGCTCTGGCAACGCTAGTGATATTTGACATTTCATAAAAAAAAAAATAAGTTAAAAAAGTTTGCGTTCAAAAAAGGAAAATTGTTTTATATAATATGGATAACGAAAATAAAAGGTATGTTTATCGTATGTATAAATGTACGTTCACCAACGTTTTTAAGTTTTTTTTTTACTGAAGTCAGCTGTTTTGTGACACGGCTGTTAAACTGTTAACTGTCAAAACTGCTGATGTAAACGATATAGTTTATGAAAGTAGTTTACGATCATAAACTAGTTTGAAAATTACAAGTGTAAATGCACTATAAGTGTCAAATGCAAGCGAAACGTCAACGAAAGAAATAGATATAATAAAATTAGG
This sequence comes from Pollenia amentaria, assembly GCA_943735925.1. Classification (NCBI taxonomy): domain Eukaryota; kingdom Metazoa; phylum Arthropoda; class Insecta; order Diptera; family Polleniidae; genus Pollenia; species Pollenia amentaria. Next base: position 59,448,290 of record OX031010.1, on the reverse strand, counting down.
GCTGCCAGATTTGTCGATTTATCGTCATTTTGACGATTTTTTGTTCCAAAATTGGCAAAGTGCTGATTTGCTGATTTTTTCTGGTGAAGATATTATTCAGTCTTCAAAATAAAATAATTTTAATTAGTTTAGTATGATTATATATTCTGCACCACAGAAAAACGATATCTTTAAAAAAACATGGCAGCTTAAAAATTTAAATTTTTATTTCCTTAGATTATTTAATACATTTGTTTATGTGATCAATACATTAAGCTATTACACCATTTTTAATCTATGCACTATAGGAAATGTTGGCCTTTTTTTTTTTTGGCAAGTTCAATATGATATTTTGTTACGCCTTTAAGCGATATTTTCAGGAAAAAAACAGTCTGAAATTTTAAATTGTTATCGTATTAAAGAGAAAAATAAAATAAATAATTTTAGTTAAATAGACCTCAAGTTTAAGTATGTATGTATATATGTATAAAATATGTATTTTACCCATGAACTTTACCAATTTTTTTGATTATGTTTTAATAAAAATCAAACAAAATTTGTCAAAATTAATTTTAAATTGTCCGATTTTTTTTAAACAAATTAGCCGATTTTTTCAAAAATTTATCTGGCAGCCCTGCATAAAACGAAAGCAATGAAGGGCTTAAAAAAATTAAAATAACAAAATTTAACAATTGTGTTTTATTAATTTTCATCATTAAAATTCTTTCCCTTCAAATAAAAAAAAAATAATACACATACTTGCGTACATAGATACATAATTTGTGCTCCATTTTTTAAATTTTATTTTTCTCGCATCAATTTTAAATGTAACTTATTTTGACAGTTCTTATGAGAAACTTTTAGCAAAATATTAATACAGAAACACTTTTTCTCACATCCTTCCAATAAATGCTGGAAAATTATTTAAATGACAGATAATTCTCCCAAAGTAAATATACAGAAACACTTATGTGAGAAAAACCATTTTTTGTTTCATATTGCACTGTTTTTATTATAATTCACTTGTTTCATACGGGAAATTTTACGATGCGAGAAATACAGAAACGGGCTACAGTACATTTTAATTCAAGCTAAGTTTCCATTGTAATCATGATTAAATAAAAAGGTGGCATTACTACGCCATATGACGATTTTTTGCTCTTGTATTGTTTGTCTAGTCTTAAGTCAAGGCTTTGTTTATGTTTATAAAAAGTCCACGTTTTGTGCTGTGATTATTGTATTGTATTAAAATTTTTGATTATTTAAATTAAAATTAAATAAGATAGAAACCATAGCGAAATAAAAAATTAGCTAAAAATTAATTTATTTCATCGCGTTCGGCGACAAAATTTGATTTTAATTTAATATAATTTTTGACGTATACTGAGACTTATATTTAATTTTTGTTGTAATGTTGTATTTGTTGCCTTAGTGCTGCCACCTGTATTATTTCACCATGATTGTAATAACTTAAGGCCGGTATTCACTATCCTACATAATCGTACGATTCATTCACACGAAAATCTGACGGAATTCTATCCGACATAAAAATAATGTCTGCAAAATCTGCTGTCAATGCCACATTATCCCACAAAAAAGATGCAAACTCAAATGACTCATCTACTTTACAAGAAAATGCAACTCTGATTGCATATAATCTATCATTTTATGAAAATTTTCATAAACATTTGCAGGTCGGTTAGACTTGTCAAAAAAATCTATCACTCAATTCATTTTTAAGCCACTCTGTCATACATTATGAGCACACACGATTTTTTTTGACATATCGTGCGATTAAATAGGAAAGTGAATACCGGCCTTTAGCAATACTGCAACAAAAACAAGCAAAGCCTTAATAGTCAGCTGTTTTTGAGTCCACCTTGTAAATAATTACAACTTGTTATGATATTTCATTTTTTTTTGTATTTAGTAGTGCTACCATACTTTTGTCTTAATTAAATAGGACTCTTCAAATAAAACTAAAAAAACAATCTGTATTTAAAAACGATTTAAGCTTATATGAAAATTAACATACAGAGCTGTTCTGAAAATCACTTTTATTTAAATCACGTGATTTCAAATCACTTGCGCCTTTTAGGGCTAATAAATCAGAGCAAGTTAAACTCTATTTTTGGTTTAAAATGTGTTTAAGCCAACAAATCTATAAATCAGAAAACATATAAACCATCTTTAAACGCATAAAATTGGGCGTTTAAACAACCAATACAAACCATATGAATTTGTCTACATTTATCGTAGTGCTGCCACATGTTTCTTTTTACACTACATATAATACATGGGACACTGATTTACAACTGTTGAGTTTAAACTACATATAAATTTAAGTTTAGTTCAACTAAACCAGCGTTTAAACACTTACTGATTTATTAGCCATTAAAATCACACGTGGGTTAATTTTGTATTCCAGCGTTAAGTCTTTCGGTGTGATTTTCAATTGCCGGAAGCACACCGAGAAACACAAAAACGAAATGATTTTTAGAACACCACAAAATCACACGTGTAATTTTAAAAGCACGTGATTTGAAATCACGTGATTTTCAGAACAGGCCCGATAATATAGATTTAAATGCTATCCTGAAAATTGGACATTATAATATTTGGTCACAAGCGTACATGACGGAATAAGAAGGTGGCCTTTCACGGCCAGCTGTTCACAGTGTTTTTCGCCGTGTCGTAAGTTAAGGGCATAATAAACCACACAAATAGCTTGGAAAACATGTTAAAATTTTACGTTTGTACAAAAATTTTTGTTGTTAATTGGGGTGTTTGCTGTTTGGACAAACATTTGGAGCAATGTTTTTAGAAATATTAAAAATGTTTAATATTTGGCAGCCATGTTGGATATTTGTCAAACTTTTTGTGGTGTCTAGTGCTAAAAGTAATCCTTTCATCGAAACCTTTGCAGAGTAGAAGAAGAAGCAATAAAATCATTTTAAGCCGTAATTTCTTATTTTTTTAGCAGCATAGTTTGCCCCAAAACCGATTTTTGCTAAGAGCACTCTTTACTACAAATTACTTGTCTTTATTTTATATTTCTTTTGCGTTTTAAACAAATAGCGAGAAAAATTGGCGCGGCACAATCAACGTGAGCATTCATTGAAAGCAAAACAAAAATTAAAATTTAATGTTTGTACGAAATATGATTGTGTTGTTTATTGGCAAACAGAAGCAAAAACAAAGTGCATGTTTGCCAAGCAATTTGTGTGGTTTATTACACCCTTTAGATTGTGAAATATTTTGGTATTTACATTTTTTTCGCCGTTGTTCCAATTGAAATATCAAATTAAGCAATGTTAACTCTGTGCTTTTTAAAATTTGCATGGCTAAAAATTCTTTAGTCAGTCTTCTGTGTTATTTTTTAATTGATAATACTTTTTTATTTTCGGTGGCAGTAAATCTAATTCTATCACAAAATTTCCTGAAGTACAACAAAAATGATTTGTACATAATAATAAAACAAGTTAGAGTGCTATATTCGGCTGTGCCGAATCTTTGATACCCTCCACCGACACGAGTGGGCTCGATATGATAAATACATAAACATTATTAACTAAGCTTTACAAAAACGAACGTCAGCATTAAAATTGGTTGCGGTTTAGACCTGAATTAAATTATTGACCGACAATAAGAAAATTTTATGCGTTTCTTGTTAGAACTTTGAACTGGCTTGAGTAAAATATCATGATTCGTAAAAGTTTTAGCCGAACTAAAATAATTTTTAGGAGCGTTATTTGTATTGGACCTATGGTAAATTATGGACCAATCATCCCAAAATTCTGAAGACTGATTTCTGGTATTACAAAAAATAAATTAGAATAAATTTCAATACAGCAGTGTAATTAGTTTTAGCGTTAACAGTAAATTTTACAAATTTGCATTGTATTTTTTCTGGCCATATGGATTTAAGTAAAAAATTTCACCGCAATATCTATATCTGTGATGGTTTTAGGTGAATTTAATTATTTTCCCAAAGTGGGATTTATTTGGTTTTAGGCGCAATAAGCTGTTTTCCGAGAGTAGAGTTTATATGGGGCCTATGGTAAATTATGGAAAAATCTTCACGAAATTTGGCAGTGTGATTTCTGGTCCTATAAAACTGTGACCTACCAAATTTTAGTGAGCTAGCGTTATTTGTTGCGGTTCTAGGCGTACTAAGCTCTTTTCCGGGAGTAGGGTTTATATGGGGCCTAATGTTAATTATGGACCGATCTTAAAAAAATTTTACAGTGTGATTGCTGGTGTGTGACTGCTGGACTGTTTTCCGGGAGTACGGTTTAAATAGGGCATAGTGTAAATTATGGACCGATCTTCAAAAAATTTTACAGTGTGATTTCTGGTTCTATAATAGTGTGACGTACCAAATGTTAGTATTATAGCGTTATTTATTACGGTTTTAGGCGTACTAAACTGTTTTCCGGGAGTAAGGTTTAAATAGGGCCTAGTGTAAATTATGGACCGATCTTCAAAAAATTTTACAGTGTGATTTCTGGTCTTATAAAACTGTGACGTACTAAATGTTAGCGTTTTTTATTGCGGTTTTAGGCGTACTTAACTGTTTTCCGGGAGTACGGCTTAAATAGGGCATAGTGTAAATTATGGACCGATCTTCAAAAAATTTTACAGTGTGATTTCTGGTTCTATAAAACTGTGACGTACCAAATGTTAGTATTATAGCGTTATTTATTACGGTTTTAGGCGTACTAAACTGTTTTCCGGGAGTAAGGTTTAAATAGGTCCTAGTGTAAATTATGGACCGATCTTCAAAAAATTTTACAGTGTGATTTCTGGTCTTATAAAACTGTGACGTACTAAATGTTAGCGTTTTTTATTGCGGTTTTAGGCGTACTTAACTGTTTTCCGGGAGTAGGGTTTAAATAGGGCATAGTGTAAATTATGGACCGATCTTCAAAAAATTTTACAGTGTGATTTCTGGTCCTATAAAACTGTGACGTACCAAATTTCAGTATGCTAGCATTATTTATTGCGGTTTTAGGCGTACTTAACTGTTTTCCGGGAGTAGGGTTTAAATAGGGCATAGTGTAAATTATGGACAGATCTTCAAAAAGTTTTACAGTTTGATTTGCGGTATTATAAAACTGTGACGTACCAAATTTAAGTATGCTGGCGTTATTTATTGCGGTTTTAGGCGTACTAAACTGTTTTTTGCGAGAAGGGTTTATATGGGGCCTATGGTCAATTATTCCACCATTTATGTTAGTTTTTGTATCAAAACTATCAATTTTTTTTGGGTACCGATGTTGCTGGATTTCAATCCCAAACTGCTTAGGATAACTACAAGCAATTTGAGACCAAGTTTGTTATTTTTTTTTCATACTTTATGGGGTCTTAGATGCATAATAAAAAAGTCCGCTACAGTAAGTTACGGGTACAGCAACGTTCGCTTAACTGAGCCTTTAGCACCTTATTGTGTAAAACGCAACGTAACATCGAAAATTTCATTGAAAGCAAAAACAAATTCAAAAATATTTCATAATATTGTTGCTGCTTTCTACAGAAATTCATACGACTTTCATAATAGGGGGGAATATTATGAAAGTCGACGTCGACATGAGTCGACAACACCAGAAAAGTAATTGTATTTTTTGAGCCGTTTTTAACAATAATCGATTACTATTGACAGTCACTTATTATTTTCTAAGACGCCTTTAAGTCGACATCGAGTAGAATTATCTCTGTTTGATTCGACAGAAAGTTTTGAGACGACTCAAATGAAAGTTAAAGAAATTTTAAGTTTGTAATTTTAAGAATGTAAACATATTTATTAAATACGTTAAAATAAAAAATGCAAATTTAAAAGAAGTTATGGGCACAAATTAAACACGAAAATTCGGAAAAGTTTGCTAAAATAACGAAAATTCGCTAAATTTTTAATTTAAGACGATTGCCTCAACGAGCAGCAAAATGGCGAAAATTTGGAAAATTTGCAAAAATAGCAAAAATTCTCGAAAATTTTTAATATTTTAAACAAGCCATAAAATTAATTAAAAGTCGCTAAAACTATAAGGAATGACACAAGTTCGGTAAAAATTGCAAAATTAGCAGAAATTCGCATACATTTGCTAACAGCGGCATGATAGCAAAGTCTTATATTTATTTATAACCGTTAAAGCTGTAAATAATCAGAAAACTTACAAACTTGGAAACAAACCCTAAAATTTATTTCAAATTGCTAAATCAGCTAAGAAAAAAAAAAAAAAAATGTCAGAAAATAACAAAAAGAACATTTTGCAAAAATGGCGAAAATTCTCAAAAAATTTTAATACATAATAAGCCAAAAAATTCCTTAAAGACCCTAAAATTATAAGGAATGGCAAAAATTCAGTAAAAATTGCAAAATTAGCGGAGATTCGCAAAAATTTGCTAACAGCGGCATGATAGCAATGTCTTTTATTTATTAATAATCGTTCAAGCTATACTGAATCAGAAAACTTACAGTAAAAAATAGCTCTTTACGTGAACATGGCAAAAATGCGCGAAAAATTCTAAATCGGAAACAATCTCTAAAATTAATTTGAAATCGCTAAATCGGTTAAAAAACAAAATGACGGAAACTAACAAATAGCGTTAAAAAATTAGCTTTATGATGATTGTTTTTGTCCGATTTTAAATAACTAATCGACGTCGACACAACTTTCTTATAAAATACCAAATTATCGAAGTTATGTAGTAGACGACTTGATGTGACAACAAATAAAAATTAATGTCTACGTCGACAACGACTTACATATATAATAGGGCTGATTGTTTTTTAAAACAATCGAGTTATAAATAACATATTTTTGTATCTATTTAAGTTTTGTAGATATAAGGTTACCCAGTTTACCGTTTTTAACACTTTTTCCCCATAAAACTTCAAATTTCCAAAAAATGCCATCTTAGTGGATCGATTTGGCAAGAGACCAAAATCCGGTCCGAATTTAAACTTTTTATCTTCAGGCGTTTAGGCTGTATGATGATAAATCAGTTATAATAATAATCCGGGAAACCAGAAATAGGCGCTAAAAAACGCGTTTAATGCGCACTAAATATGCATTAAAAACTCGAAAATATGAAAAATATAAAAATATGCACCAAAAAATTCAAAAAATTCTCATATAAAAACAAAATATTCAACAATTTAAAAATATTATCTAGATATTAACATCCATATGAGATTTTTTAAAGGGATTTCAGAGCCATTTAAAAGGAAAATAAAGCTTTTTATAGATGGGAGCTTTGAGTAAATGTGTACCTATTCGAAAAGAATTTAATTTGCAAAAATATTTTTCCGGCGAATTTAATCCTAATACCAACATAATTAGAGGGTTTACGGAAACAAGCAATCTAATTTTAAATAAGTTTTTATGGTTAGTATGTGAAACTATAGACTGATTTTCACCATTTACATAGACTTCGTCTTTAGTACAAATTAAATGTGTTTAACAAATTTGATAAAATTACGAGTATCTACAAAATTGCTACTTGTTCCTTGCACACAAAGTTAACATGGACATACAACCAGCCAGACGGATGGATGGACATTGTTAGATCACTTTAAACAGTGATTCTGAGTCGGCCGGTATACTAAAAGATAAGTCCAAATTTATATGTTTTACATCGCCAAAAACGTATATAATTGCATTTTCCTTAATTTTTGCTTATATAAATATACAATTTTAAAGTTTGAAATAACATTCATCTCTAATGGCAACCTGCGTTGGCTTACAATTTTGAAGTCGGCTGTGCCGAATCTTTGACACCCTCCACCGACAGGATTGGGCTATATATGATATCTGCATATATATTATTAACTAAGCTTCACAAAAATGAACGTCAGCATTAAAATTGGTTGCGGTTAATTATATTAAATTATTGACCGACAATCAGAAAGTTTTATGCGTTTCTTTTTAGAGCTTTGAACTGGCTTAGGTAAAATATTATTCGTAACAGTTTTAGTCGAACTTAAACGATTTTTAGGAGGGTAATTTGTATTGGTCCTATGGTAAATTATGGACCAATCATCCCAAAATTATGAAGACTGGGAGTAGGGTATATATGGAGCCTATAGTAAATTATGGACCGATGTGACGTACCAATTTTTATTATGATAGCATTATGTATTACGGTTTTAGGCGTACTAAACTGTTTTCCGGGAGTAGGGTTAATTATGGACCGATCTTCACGCAATTTAGCAGTGTGATTTCTAGTATTATAAAACTGTGCCTTACCGAATTTAGTTATGTCAGCATTATGTATTACGGGTTTAGGCGTACTAAACTGTTTTCCGGGAGTAGGGTTTACATGGGCCTAGGGTAAATTATGGACCAATCTTCTCGAAATTTGGCACTGCGATTTCTAGTCTTATAAAACTGTGATATACCAAATGATATGATTGCATTATTAATTGCGGTCCTAGGCGTACTTAACTGTTTTCCGGGAGTAGGGTTTATATGGGGCCTAGTGTAAGTTATGGACCGGTTTTCACAAAATTTTACAGTATGATTTTCAGTCGTACAAAACGAATTTGTGCAAAATTTAATATTTATTACATTGTTTGTGCTTTCAATGTAATTCTTTGGCGTTGCGTTGCATTTTACATGATTAGGGCCTAAATAACTTTTTCGTTTATATATATTTTTTTCAGATTATACAATATACAAAATGGAAATTTTTTTTTTCACTAAATATGGAACATTATGTCCCTTAAATGTCCAAGTTTTCAGCTTTGCCATTATGGGATGTTTTAGAAGAAATACGAATACGTATTTTGTATTATATTTTTAATACATTTCCAAAATGTATTTTGTATTTTAAATACCTGCCGCTTAAGTATTTTGTATTTCAAAAACATTTTCACAAAAAAAAAAATTTACTAAATGATGGCGTATAAGTAAAGTAATGATTTTTTTGATCAATAACTTGTTATACCCTCCACCACCTCTAGTGGTGAATGAAGGTATACTAAGTTTGTCATTCCATGTGCAACTTTTTTATTATTACATCAAAGGTGCCCGTAGACGACATGTTTTTAATATCTGACTTGTCAAATGTCCCACTTTAAAATACATACCTGTCGTGTGTTACCTTTAAAACATTGCATCTGTAAAAGTCAGACGCAAAGTTATCTGAAAAAATTTAAATTAGAGCATGCTCTTCTGACAAACCATCTGACATCAGTTGTGTCAGAAATTTATGCCGGGAAAAAAACCGGCAGCGGCGGTGCACTACTGACGGAATCATTAGCCGGCTGAAGTTAATATTTCACAATACCGATGTATGTATGATAATTTCACTATTGAATATTAATTATGTTCATATATAAAAAAACGTTTTATTATAATAAGGATATAGTTTCTTCGAATTTAAAGAAAAAAATGTTAAGATGGCTGAACTCTTTTACGGTGCAAATAAAAATTTTTGTGGCGGCAACAGGATATTTTGAAACCGAGAACAACTTTGGTTTCTGCAATAACTATGCGAAAAAACAGAGACAATGTCAGAAGCAAATTACATGTACGCGTGAATTATGTAATTGAATTAAAATACATTAATGGAAAATATTTACATATATAAAAAATATAATATTTGGTTGTTTATTGTTCAAAATATAAATCAAAACTAAAAATTTTATAAAACATGAAAAATATTTCAAAGAAAGAAAATTTATATATGTAAATTGATATTAATATATAAAAATTATAAGTATGTAGTATGATAAAAAACAGTACAAAATAATAATGGGTATAGTTTTTTTCCTTTATTTATTCCACTTGGGAACATAGGGCTTCTACAAGATTATTCCAACTTAATCTATCGTTACATATAATTTTAATTTCATCAAAAGTTTTGTTTAATGTTTTAAGTTCTTGGTTAAGTGTTCTGCGCCAGGAGTTCTTTGGACGACCGGGGCGTCGGCTGCCTTGAGGATTCCATTCTAAAGCAGTCCTCGTGATGCTACCGTTTGGCTTTCTTAATGTGTGCCCTATCCATTTCCACTTTCTTTTTGTTATTTGGCAATTTATAGGTAATTTATAGGTACCTCGTTCGTCAATCTCCAAAGATCGGCATTGGTTATTGTGTTCGGCCAAAAGATGCGACAAATTATTCGCAGGCATTTAATGGGTATAGTTACATACTCGTAACCACTCCCTCAATTAGTTGAGGGCACTCCTGAGTCCTTTTTATGTATTATTATTTTATAATATAATTATTATACAATTTAATAAACAAGAAACATTTAATAATAATAAAACAATTCAAAAAAAAAATAAAATTAATATTATAAAGTACAAACTAATACATTAAATATTAAACAAATAAGAAGAAATTTTAATTCAGCAAGACTCAATTATATTTAATTTTCTCTATTTTTATTTATTCATATATTTTATTTTTAAGTTTTATTTCGGAGACGAGGAATCCGGCTCCGAAACGAAGATGCAATATATACAATTGCAATATTTTAGTTTAATAATTTACCATCTGTGATATAGTTTGACAAAAAAATTTTATAATTTAACATTAATAATTTTTTAATAGTAATAGTTTGTTTTCATTTGTGTTGTTAATAAAAAATTTATGTTTTATGTTGTATGTATAAAACTAAATTTGTAAAATAACGTAAAAATTTAAACAATTGACGATAAGATTATAGATATGTAAGTTATATTATTACTGTGAAGCTGTATTGTTGTGGTTTTTTATTAAATTATTGTTTTTCTATTGTTTATGGTTACCAGATCAATAAAAATATCTCCCTGAAGATGTTGGGAATCTCCAACGAAACGTCGGAAGAAAAAATTATGTTATAATCTTTTTATTTTCATAAAACACAAGACCTTAATAAGCCCGTTTAGAGTTTTCTAAAAAACATAACAATCAAATTTGTAAAAGGTCGATAATAATTAAAATTATAGAAGAGTTTTTAATTCTACCCTCAGTAGTTTCATACTTATTTACGTCAATCATACCATCGTACTTTGTTTTTCTTTTTATATTTGAACTATGAATATTTTCTAATTTATTTAAACGAAATTTAGGTTCCTCCTTGTGTCTCAAGGCCTTGTAGTTTTTAATATATCCTGTATCCCTTTGTTCAATATACTCTTCTCTAAATTTATTTCTTTTTTCTATATAGTAATTTCTTGTTAAAATTATTCTATTGTATATATTCTCTCGATTGCAATAACCGTACTCAACACTAATTGGCCTTTCCTTAATAACAGAATGATAACTGTTATTATAAAATTCTATGGACTTACTAATTTTCTCCATTATACTCATTGATTTTTTCTCAAGCGTTAATATCCTAATTTTTTCACTTAGTGTGTTATGCAACCGTTCAACATCAGCATTTCCTGTGTGATTATTAGGTTTTACAAGATGATACTCAATGTTCTCATTTCGTAAAAAATCCTGCTCTTGAACTCATTGTCAGTTATTAGTTTAATAAAATTACCCTTTTGAGACTTATATAGTCTAAGTTTTTCTATAATCGTCTGATTCGTTCTATCCTCCAAATAATAAGCTGCAGCAAATTTTGAAAATTTGTCAATAAATATTAAAAAATTCGACTTTGAATTTGTATAAATATCCATGTGAATAATTTGGCTAACATCATTTGGAGTTTCCGTAATATTAAATTTAGATATTATGGGATTTCTATAAAATTTTGCACGGTTACATATATCACAATTATTTATTTATTTTTGAATTAAGACCTTTAAATTAGGAAAATAAATTTTTCTTTTCAAACCCTTCTAGTTCTCATTTATTCCTGTATGACCTGTTTCATTACGGTGATACAAGTGAATTTGTTTATAAGTTTCATCCTCGGATGGCATATCTAAAGCATGATACGAACATCTTACAAACTTGATAGCATTATTTCCTTTATATAACTCTATGATTTTCCGTTGAAGTATGTTATATTTGTGGTCATCTAATTCAGTAAAAATACCTACCTTTCCTTTTTCTATATTCTTCTTTAGAATGTTTTCTATACCATCTCCCAGCTCATAAGAATTTATATACACTTTCCTATTCCCATGGTTAATTTCAAATTCTATGATTTTATTTTCGGTCAATATTATTTGCGTTTTAAACCTATTTACAATTGTATCTAGAATGCCAATATGATCACATCCTTCCTCTGACTGAGAATGAACAGTTGCTATAGTCGTACCTGCATTATTACATATTGATTCGTTATCACTTTCATTATCAAAAAAATTTATTTCACCGGAATCGGCATTTATTCGGCTAAGAAAATCTGCAACTAAGTTATCTTTACCTTTAATATAATGTACAGAAAAATTGAAATCACTAAGCTTTATCATCCATCTATAAGGTCTAGGATTTAATTCTCTGCTTTCTGATTTTATAAACAACCATTTCAATGGCTGATGATCAGAAAGAATCTGAAATTTTACACCAAATAAATAGGGACGAAAATAATTTGTGGCCCAAACTATTGCCGAAAGCTCTCTTTCAATTGCCGAATAATTTCGTTCATGACTGTTTAGAGTTCTGCTAGCAAAACAAATAGGGTGGTTATTCTGTTGTAAAACAGCTCCAATTGAATTTAAACTAGCGTCAGTAACCAATTGAAATGATTTCCCGAAGTCCGGATACTTAAGAACAGGACTTTCGGTTAAAATTCCAATTTAACACCTTTATTTAAATACTTAATCATGGGATAAGCAACCTTTTAATAGTCCCTAATAAACTTTCTATAATAGCCAGTTAGACTAAGAAAAGATCTTATTCCTTTAATTGTAGTTGGTAATTTTAAATCAAGAATAGTATTAACCTTCGCTGGATTTGGCTTGACTCCTTCAGGTGTTAAAACATGACCCAAATTTAAGGTTTCCTTTGCAAAAAATTTGAATTTATTTATCTGGATTTTGAGATTTGCTTCACTCAATTTATTAAAAACTATTTTTATATTGTTAAAATGTTCTTGAAAACTGGTAGAAAAAATTAGGATATCATCTAGATATACTACACATATCTTATTTATAAGATCACGAAGAACATAGTTAATCAACCGCTGGTATGTAGCCGGTGCATTCTTTAATCCGAAAGGCATTCTGATGAATTCATAATGTCATTATGGCGTTGAAAATGCAGTTTTTGGACGATCTTCCTCCTTTACCAGAATTTGGTGAAAACCCTTAGCTAAATCAATAGTTGTAAAGTATTGAACCTTACCTAATTTATCCAAAATAGCATCTATATTAGGCATAGGGAATTTGTCGTCAATTGTTATTTCATTAAGCTTACGGAAATCAATAACTATTCTCCATTTCTTTTATCCAGAGTTATCTATTTTTTTTAGGAACTATCCACAATGGACTGTTATATGGTGAGCTACTTTCCCTTATTATACCATGTCGTAACATATCCTCAATTTGGTTACAAATTTCCTGTTCATGAATTTGTGGATAGCGATATATTTTAGTGTAGACCTGTCTATCATGTAATGTTTTTATATTATGTTGGATTACATTAGTGTTTCCTAATTTTTGTCCTTCAAGAAATATTAAATCTTTATATGAGGTTAAAATTACCCTCAAAGCAGACTTTTCTTCTTCATTCAATCCATTATATAATTTTCCCAAAATATTCCGATTAATATTAATCGAATATAATTGGTGGATCTCAATATTACTATTAGAAAAAGTTCTCATAAAATCAATTATACAGCCATTTATAGTTAATGTCTCATTCCCATAGTCCAGAATAGAATCTAACGGTTTTAAGATATTCCCACCCAGAATAGCATTGAATTTTTTTCCACTAAAGTCAGCAAGTTTCCAAGCCATTGTAGCATCCTGCTTAAATTCCTTAGGTAATTTAGTAATAATTTCATATTCTATAATTGTCTTGCCATTCATAGAAAAAAGTATTACAGGGGTCATAAGTTTCAATCTTTCATATTGTGGAAATTTTTCCCTGTTCATTAATGATATTGTTGACCCTGAATCAAGAAGAACATCCATTTCCACACGTATTATGAGAAGTGTTTGGTTGAAGCGATTATATGAAAATTTACTTGGTGTTCAAAACTATCATCTACTTCTTTAATATGATCTATTTCCATTTGGGAGTTATTTTTCTGCCTGAAATAACCACTAATATTTTGAGAATTATTATTTTGCCTAAAATAACCACTATTTTGAAAATTATTCCGTTGATTACTTTCAGAATTTGTCAAATTCCTAGGCTGATTTATAAAATTTCCAGAATTAGAAGATCCATGACCTCCATTTGAAATATTACCTCTATGACCTACATTGTTGTTTTGTCTAAAATAACTAATTCGATTGGAACGATTTATATTATTTTCGTTTATACTCTTATTATTCGAATAATCTCTAATTCTATCACTACTTACGAAAGTACGATGGTTTGGATTATATTCAGTTTTCACAAGTTCAGTTTTACTTATTTCATTTCTTATCAAACCTTCTCTATTCAGCAAGCTAAATGAGTCTCTTAATGAATTAACATTCCTATTAATTATAACTGATGCTAAATTAATGTCTATATTATTTAAAAAAGTTTTTAAAATAATTTTCTCTGCATTTAAAGGACTGAATTCTACAGGTTTTTCCCTATCATATTCATATTCTCTTGTTTCTTCCCAATTGGCATTAGAGCCCAATGTTCTCATTACATGAAGCGCCTCACATTGCAGTTTATTCCATATTATTCTATTGTAGATATATTGTTTCACATCTGGTTGCAATCACAATAGCAATCACACTCTCAACCACTCGTAAAAATGAAGTTAAAGCATATATATATATATATATTTATTTTATGAGCATCTTTTAATATATCGTTTAATGATAATGACATTGCTTGCATTTTGCTTCAATAGTTTTTTATATTAATTTTCTAAATTTAATTATTTAATGTTATTTATTTATAATTAATTTAATATATTTTTGGAAGCTTTTGCTTTGAAAAACTTAAGTTTTAAATTTGTTCAATGTCAATTTAATTAAAATACATTAATGGAAAATATTTACATTTATAAAAAATATAATATTTGGTTGTTTATTGTTCAAAATATAAATCAAAACTAAAACTAAAAATTTTATAAAACATGAAAAATATTTCAAAGAAAGAAAATTTATACAAATTGATATTGATATATAAAAATTATAAGTTGTATACAGTATGATAAAAAACAGTACAAAATAATAATGGGTATAGTTACAAACTCGTAACCCGTGTGACCAAATATAATAAACCTTATGTAAAACAGCAATTTTGACAGACATTCACAATTACATGCGACTTGAAAACTTGAAATTTCAGATGTAAAAAACATGTCGTCTACGGGCACCTTAAGACCCCATAAAGCATATATATTATGGCTCCTTGAGTAATTCTAAGTCGGTTTGGCTATGCCCGTCTGTCTGTCCGTCTGTTGAAAACACGCTCACTTTCGAAAAACGTAGAAGAAAAGAATAAACTTGGTCTCAAATTGCTTGTAGTTATCCTAAGCAGTTTGGGATTGAAATCCAGCAACATCGCTTCAGTACTGTTAAATTTCGTGAAGCTCGGTCCATAATTGACCATAGGCCACATATAAACCCTACTCCAGGTAAACAGTTTAGTACCCATAAATCCATAAAAATTAATGCTACAGTACTTTTTGCTTATAGTCCACTACAATAGTGGCACAACTTTTGTGGACTATAAGCGAATTTAGACTATAACCGATTTTTTTATACGTCATTTTATGGATAATAAGTGAATCCTAGTATGATCCACATTTTTTTACTATATAAAAATTAGTAAATTATGTAGTAATAAAAAAGTAACCAAAATTTGACATTTATAAAAGTTGCCAGAAAGGTAAATAAAAACATATTGCCAGCTTGTTAAAAAATATATAAAAACAGAGTGGACTGTAAGCAAATTTTTTTGCATAAAGTATTAGAAACGCATGCAAAAAAAATGTGGCTTTTAAGCAAAAATGGACTACAAGCGAAATGGACATTAGAACAAATAATTTGTATGAAATTTAAAAAAATATGCAAGTGAATATGACTGTTTTGGCTTTAATCGGGGTTTGGCCTTTAAGCGGAATGGACTATAAGCGAAAAGTACTGTATCATAATACAATTTGGTACGTCACAGTTTTATGGGAAACGCTCCATAGCTTGTGGCGTTGAAAATTTTAAAACGGTACATGAAATTCTGTAGAAAGCAACAACAAAATAACAAAATATTTATGACATTGTTTGTGCTTTCAATGTTATTCTTTGGCGTTGCGTTGCGTTTTACATGATTAGGGCCTTAGTTTTTAAGCCCCAAGGTGACTTTGGCCCAACCTGTACTAATATTTTTAAGAAGTTCGTACTGGATTCGTCGGTTATTTTTCCTGTTCATAATTTGACCATTTAAATTAATGGGTCGATTACGGATGGTAACTGAACTGAAGTTGTTTTGCCAGCAGTGAAATCAGCCAAAGACGCTCATGTTAAAATATACAACATTTTTTTATTTAACATTTAAGCGTCCGCGGCGTTGCCTTATTTCGCTGCTGGCAACTCAACTTCAGTTCAGTTGCCATCCGTAATCGACCAATCAGAAAACATTATACAATTTATTTTATATTAAATTTTGCCTTAAATTTTTATTTGGTTTTCAATATAATGTGACTTTTATATTATTTTTTTTTAACAAATTAGATACAATACAATATTGAAAAAAAGTAGACCTCAGATAATGAAAAATCGCAATTATCATACTTTCTTATTCAAAATTTTTATATATTTTTTCAGCACTGACATTTCTTTATAAGTTTTAAAACTAATTAAAATAAAAAGATAAGTTTTTATTTTTCTCGATAAATTAATAAATATTAAATGATCTTTTTAACTAATATTTTAAATAAGTTTCTCAATTATTTAATTTAGTTAAACTATTCGTTTAGAATAGAACTTTTGAAAAATTCGAACGCAGCTTATAAAAATTATTACATTTTTTTGGTCAATTTATTATCGTTGACCTTCCAGTTATAATAAAATAATTTACAAAACAAATTTTAAAATATACAGAATCGCAAAACAAAAAATTAAACAAACTTAAATAATTCTAAGAAAAAATCAAATCCAATCAAATAAAATGAAATAAATTTTAAAAATTATTTCAGACAAGTTTAGTAATTACGGCTTATAACACGATCCAAATCATTCCAACTGCATGAATAATCGATTTGTAGCAAACCCTTTTTGCTCATACCGAATTTACTGTTATAAATTCCACTGTAGAGCGAAGAAGATGGACGACGTCCCAGAGTTTGACTGCCGGTCATGGCCAAACAATTATAACAACTGGAGGGGCCATCGGTGGTGGGGCCATAAGTCGAGTGAGTTCCATAGATTTGATGTTGAGCCTGTGACAAGCATTCGTAGCAATCGGATACACTACAGCAGGAGGGCAATGTAGAATAAGGATTGCAGTAGTTGTAAGATTGTGGCATGGGTGGTGGGGAGGGGAATTCCAGTTTGGGTGCTGGTTTTGAAATTCGTCGCTGTGGTAGAGCACCATAATTGGAAACTTTGCGCTGCAAGGTCATTGCGTGATAATCATCACCAATAGAACTGTGCGGTTCAGTTGAGGATGAAGATGAAAGACCTGTAATGGCAATAAGTATTACAAATTTACATATGAATAAAATTTAATAAATATCACTGTTACCTCCAAATCCCGTGTAAATATTTTTTTCAACATCTTCCAAGTTAAGAGCATTTTTAAATTTTTGTGCCATATGCAAGGTCATGTAATCATCATATTTATCCGCTCCTCCAATATCGTAAAGACCGCTGGTACGTCTTCTTTGGGCTTGGGGATTACAACATTCCATTTGGCATTGAAAATGAGAAGAACGTCTTCGGTCACGCGGCATTGTGGCAGCCATGCGTGGTGGTTCCTTAACCTGTTCTCGGCCGTAGAAATAGTTCGAATGTATAGGTTCCTCTATTGGGCTAGGATAATGGGTTGTATCGTAATAATTTTGAGCCTGTGGAGACAACGGCTTTTCAACTTTTCTGTAAATTGCAATTAAAAAAAAAATTTTTTTTAACAATGTTTGGATTCAATTACAAAAATAAGAAATTGCTAGCATCTTTCTAAAATTCCACAATACGAGTATTCTAACGTTGAAAATAAAAAATATCCTGGGGGCTAATTCTGGCAGTCGTGATCGAATACTTTATTTTAATTTAATTTCTTATTCTTTCAGTCGATAATGAACGAATGGAAATTATTTTAGTATTGTGGAAATTTAAATGAATGCTTTACAACACTGAAAAAATTAGTTCGATTCGTTCAGTATCGCCTGAAAGAATAAGAAATTAAATTGCTTTCGAATCGAAAAAGTATTCGATCACGACTGCCAAAATTAGCCCCCTGATAAAAAATGGCTTGAAGAAATTTAAAGGAAAATATTTGTTTTAATCATGGATTTGTTTGGTCTTTAATATGCTCCAAATACCTAGACCATTTGGATTAGGGCCATTCCAAAGATTAGCTTAAGTGGGCCTAAAGAAATGTAATTTAGTGTAAATATTTCCTTAATTATAAGATTTTGTGATACTGATGTTATTTCGGCTCAAATTTCACTTAGTTAATACAAAAATAAAAAGGAAAAAATTACCAAAAAACTTCATAACCGCCACAGAGTCCTTCCTAGAGGAATAAAATGTGGGGCACCCTTAATTTTTTCTGATATTTCTCATGAACATACTTATCCCCTATATACTTATATTCCTTAAGGGGGCTTCCATATAAAGTTCAACATTTTATAAAATTGTAAAAAATTGGCCCCCATATCTACCAGGATGCATCTAAACAGATCAAATACCCACTTTATTTTTCATTCCCGACATTTATTCTTAACAAACCTACCTGCTTTCTTTATTCCTTAAGGCGGCTACCATAAAATTGTCAATTCTATATATTAAAAAAAAGTCCCATTTCTGCATAGGAGTCTCCCTAGAGGAATAACATGTATGACCAACCTTCATTAGATTTTCGTACTAAATATTTTCTCAAACATACTTGTCCCTTATTTCCACCCCTTTGGGGGTTCCCATACAAATTTGGCAGTTTAATTAAATTCTTAAATTTGGACTCTGCAGCGCCTAGATGGGTCAACTATATGATCGACCCAACTTACATTGTTATCCCCGTCCCATAAATATCAGGAAGGAAATATTAAGAGAAGTCCTCGGTCTTACATTTTATACCTCTAGGAAGGACTCTGTGACGGTTATAAAGTTTTTTGGGCCATTTTTCCTTTGCCCTCACTTTGAGCTTGATGAGCGTCCCCTTTCCTTTTTCCTAAATCCCCATTTTTTAGCACATACTTTTTTCCCAAGCCTCATAAAAGTAGGAGGTCTAGCTCATCCCAATCCTGTTACTAAGAAACTCCATATATCACTATCCCATAGCTAATAATTATATATCGTCGCTTTTCTTCTTAAACCACATAAACGCCATTTTCTGGAAATTTACTTTCTTGTTTTTTACGGTAGAAAATAACATTTGCCACCTAATTGCATTCTCATCTTGATACCTTTGTATGAAAATAAAAAAATTCAAGCCAATTCTAAAAACTCGTTAGCGCCGTACAAAATGACATGTGCAAGGCGAATTCATGTATACGGTGGTGTCGATACTACAACAAGTAACAACACCAAAAACACAACAATGTATTTTTTTGTTGCTTTCGTTGATCGATATGTCAAAAACACAAGCAACTTTTGACATTTCTCTCTCTAAGTAAGAAAATAAAGTAGCACAGCTGTGCTTTCAACGCCACCTGATAAATGAAATCGCTTTGGACATGTGCATGCAAAATCACCACCACTAGTGGTGAATGAGGGTATCCTAAATTTGGCATTCCGTGTGAAACTTTATTCATTCCAGACCTCATAAAGTATATATATTCTGGCTTCTTGAGTTATTCTAAGTCGATCTAGCCATGTCCGTCTGTTGAAAACACGCATACTTTCGAAAAACTCAAAAGATAACAATGTTGATGTCAAATTGCTCTAGTTATAATAAGCAGTTTGGAATTGAAATCCATCAAAATCGATTCAGTAGGATGAGAGTTATGAGTCCAAGTGAGGAACAACCACGCTAAAAAATTGATAATTAAGTTGCAAAAACTAACATAAATGGTAGCATAATGAAAGGCTTGATATAAGATTTGGCACAAATTCGTTGTATATGACTAGCAATCATGTTGTTTCGTGAAGATCAGCCCATAATTTACTTTAGAATACTCTCGGAAAACAGTTTAGTACACCTAAACCAGTAACAAATAATACTACTGTTAAAGCCAGGGAAACCAGAAATATTTTCTAAAAACGCGTTTAATGCGCATAAAATATGCAGTAGATACTCGAAAATATGCTACGAAAATTGTTAAAAACTTGCTCCAAAAAATCAAAAACAGCTCATTGGAAAACAAAATATTCAACAATTTAAAACATTTGCATTTAAAAAAAACCTTTGAGATTATAATCGGTAAAGCCCAAATACCATTGTACGAACATACTAATTTTCCTGATTTTACCCTTTTTGAAAACGACAGTCATGGGCTCACAAAAACAAAGTTATATTATGAGGTTAAAATTCAAATAAGAGTTATTTGGGGCGACTATTATCTAGATATTAACATGCATGTGGGAGCTTTGGGCAAATGTGAGTCGATTCGAAAAGAATTTAATTTGCAGTAAATTTTGCAATCAATTTCATCTAAATATCAACACAATTATATGGTTTACGGACACAGACGTCCAATTTGGAAAGAAGTTTTTATGGTTAATATGTAAAATAATAGACCGATTTTCACCATTTATATAAATAGATTCGTCCTAAGTACAAATTAAATGTATTTACCACATTTGATAAAATTTTGGAAAATACAGTGAACAGCCCGAGGGACGGATGGATATTGTTAGATCACTTTAAACAGTGATTCTAAGTCGGTCGATATACTAAAAGATTAGTCCAGCCTTCTATATATTACATCGCTAAAAACGTATATAATTGGGTTTTCCTTTATTTTTGCTTATATAAATATAAAATTTTAAAGTTTAAAATAACATACATCTTTAATGACAACCTGCTTTGGCTTAAAATTTTAGAGTAAAAATTAAATGTAGATGGCGAAATTGAAGCAACTATATATTTAAAAAATGCTGCAAAAATGCTCTTTCTACTTAATTATGCTAAAAAATGCTGTAAAAGGTAAAATATGCAAAAATATGCACTAACAAATCGATGCCAAAATTCATAAAAAGCTCTAAAACGGATAAATATATTGTTTCTGCCTTCATTGGTCGCACAAGGAATAACATACAATTGCATATTTATGGTTTCCCTGGTTATAACTAAAACACTGTTAACTTTCGTGAAGATCGGTCCATAATTTACCATAGGCCCCATAGTCTAAGCCCGCAACGAATAATGTTTTTGCAGCTGAGTTTGGTCTTTCGAAGTTTTATAAGGTTTCAAATCACAGTAGAAAATGTCGTGATCGGTGGTCGTGAATCGGTTTATAATTTACCATATTCTCAATATAATGCTGACTCTGGAAAATATTTATATTCTGGTAAAATTGGATCGCATTTAGCATTATATGGCCAGAAATAATATCATTCAATTTTGTAATAATCGGTCCTTAACTTATATCCCATATAAAGCAGGCTTATGAAAACTACTTTAAAATTATAAAACGCCATAACAAATTTCACTTCTATATCGAAATTTTTTCGAATTTTGGCTTTTTAATACCAGCAATCACTATACAGAATTTTGTAATGATTGGTCCAGAATTTACCATGGATCAAATATAAATTCTAAGCTGCGACGAACTTTAAAACTGACGTCTATTTCTATAAAGATTAATTAATAAATTATAGATCCCATAAAGGGCCTACGCCTGAAATATTCTAACTGTCGGTGGAGGGTATCAAAGTTTCGGCACAGCCGAATATAGCACTCTTACTTGTTATATTGAAAGTTGGAACTGTTAAAGTCGGACCCACCAATTTTTTTGTTAATGTGATAAAAAAGTTTCAGGTCAACCGGAGCATTTTTGTTGCGGCGCCAGTCCCTCAAAGCCAGTAACTTCGGTAAAAACGACACTTTTCGTGGAGTAGCTCAAAATCTGTATATCCTTTACAGCAAAACTGTTCTTCAAGCCCCTTTTATTTTAATAAAATGCAATTTTTTTCCTGCACGGCAAAGTTCTATCTCTATATCTAAACAAAATATCTTAACAAAATCCATTACTAAAAACCGTTCGAGCCAAAATCCGTTTCGGACCATAAATGATAAAAGCGTGCCCATAGCGGGTTAATATCTTAGACCGCCCCAACTAGTTTTACATGACCAACATTTATTTTAATTCTCTGCTCTTAATAGTAGCTCCCATACAAAGCGTAAAATGTATAGAAAAAACATAAAATTTGTCGAACATGAGTTATTTTTTTTTTTTAAATTTTTCGAAAGCGAAAATTCGCAGTACAAAGCATAAAATAATATTTTTTGGAAGTTAAGAGTCGTCATTTTGGAGATATCAAAATTGGGGTTCCTAATTTAATTTGTAGCAAAAATAATAATTTAATTTGCAAATTGCTTTTTGCGCCAAAAACATGTAAGTGATAAATTTAGGTACAGTTACTTAAAATCTTGTTAAAAAGTTATCCAGTTGTTTCGGTTTTCTGGAAACTTAAAGAAGAAACGCGACGATATATTATTTGTTTCGTATTGTAAATTGCCATAATAATCAATAATGAAATCTTATTTTCCGCATAAAAAAGGACTCTTATATGAATCTTATCCGCATAGCATAATTTTTTTAGGGTCTATTATTGGCCATGGGTTCCAGATATGGTGTACTCTGAAAAACTTGTCTTTATATACTGTGTAGGGTATCAAATAGTCGGGCTAGACCGACTATACTTTCTAACTTGTTTTAATTGATTGTTTTTTGAAAGTGGATTTCATTTTGAGAAGACTAGCCGATATTTAGCTCTTTAGGTATGCCCTACGTTAAATATTATCCTCGTACTTACTTTCTGATATAATCATAGTTTTCTAAGTCCCAGGGATCCACATAACACCTCTGAGATGGTAGTAGTGTTGTACTATAAATGTCTTCTGTATTATCAATCGTATAATATGGTGACTCTGGTGAATCGTACGAGTCATTATACAGGGCATCTTGTGGTAACGGTTGTTTTGGACCCCGTCTTCTAGGAGTTGTATGACTACGTTCACGCATTTTTTATTTTTTTTTTTTTTTAGTTCTGAAAATACAAAATATTGTATATTTTGGTATTACAATTGCAATCATGTTGCCATATTTTATATATAAAAAATTTTGATTTGTATGCCCTTCACCACAGCTGGAAAGGTTATATGTATGTATACGAGTTTGTTATACCCCTCACCACTAGTAGTGAATGAGGGAAGTTTGTCGTTCCGTGTGAAACTTTTTTAAAATTCATCTAAGACCCCATGAAGTATATACATATACATATTTTGGGCCCATTAGTAGTTCTTAGTCGGTTTAGTCATGTCCGTCTGTCTGTTCATTTGTTGAAAACACGCTTAATATCAAAAGACTCATCAGAAAAAAACAATATCGGTGTCAAATTCTTTCTACTTCCCCTAAGCACCCAAATGTGGAACAACCTCCCTAAAAATTGCTATTCTTGTTACAAAAATTGGTGACAGAATGATCCGATTCTCATTAAATTTTGCACAAGTTCGTTTTATAGGACTGGAAGTCGGACTAAACATTTCTGAAGATGGCTTTATAATTTACCATAGGCCGAACGAATATAAAGCGGTCTTGCGAAAAGTATTTTAAGAAGCATTAAATTCTAAAAAAATTTTATTACTGTATTGAAATTTGTTCTAATTAAAGTTTTATTAATATTTCTGAAGAACGATCCATAATTTTCGATAAGTCCAATATAAAATCCCCTACTGAAAATCCAACTTTAATATGCCTAATAATATTTCTGAAACAAATCTGGATGTTTTATATAAATTAGGCAACAAATTATAATACTGTGAGGTCAGGTTTTATAAATATTGGCTTATAATTTTTAGACCCCATATAAAGCCGACACCTGAAATTTTCAAACTCTCGTTGGAGTTTATAAAAGATCCGGCACAGTCGAATATAGCAGTCTTACTTGTGTTATATTTTATTTCCGAGTTAAATTGTAACAGACAATAAAATACGGGTTTGAGTAATTTTATACCATGCTAATTATTTTTTTCTGTCAAATTAAATATTTTTTCTTTGTGTTTTTATATAATTTTTAAGCAGTTTTTAATCATTTTTTTTGGCATATTTTAGCATTTTTTTTTGCAAAAATTTAGCATTTTCTTCTTATTAACTTTGGGCAACACCGGTTCTGACGTCTTTTACATAACTGAAGGTGCAAAAGTCATCTAAAGAAAACACCATACCTATAAATATTATAGACCCAACGGAAAAAAGTAGAAAAGCCTCCCATCACCATTCCAAATTTATTTTTTATTTATACGGGGTGTCATTGGAGACCTGGGTCTGGCCTTCTTGCATCAACTCGACATTTCTTTAAATTAATTCATTTAAAGAAACATCGTGCTGATAACATCCGGAAATTGATTAAAAATCCGAAGATTTTACATTTTTTTTGTCATAGTATGTTAAACATGCAAAAAAGACTCTGTCTGAAAATAAGTCAAATAGTATGTCCTCGCCCAATAATCAGTTAAGTGTTTGTTGTCAAAAAAACTCGAATTTAGAAATTACCAATTTAAAAATTCCCGGGAATTTCAAAAATATTTTATCTTGTAATTCTTGGGAATTTTTAATATTTATAGTTATTGCAAATTTTTTATAATTTTTGTTATTAAACAGACCAATGTACAAAAATTTTGAATAACTTATGGAAAATGTAAATTAGAATTGTGAGACCAATAAATTAGCGACGCCTTAACAAACAACATATTTTTAAAATGGCAAATATGGATGCAAAAAATTATATAAAATTGTACGTAATTTGAAACAAGTGGTTGGACAACTTAAAACACCGTGTTTTATTTCACACGGGAAAAATAATAAAAAGGGAGTAACTAATTAAAGTAATATAACGGTCGGCGGCATGAAATAACCCCCCAAACAACATCACGGTTTTGATTTTATGGCATAAAGTTGAAAATTTGTGAACCAGTGTAATTGAAAGAAAAACCATATAAAATTAAAGTTTTTATATAATGATTTTTTATATGTATGTATTTGGATCTTAATAAAAATACATTTAAAACTTCATTCAAGTCTTAACGAATTTCTTTTGGAATCCAGTTTATAATACACCGCAAAATTATGTCCCCTACTCATACATATCATGGTTTTGGTACTTGGAAAATAGTTAATTGTAAGAAAGCATTTAGCTTTTCTTATAGATGCATGTTAGAATGGTTAAAGGTGCTGCTTCATTCCCATTTAAAGAATATGATACTTCGAAAGGTTTCACTTTCGGAAATTAGCATGAATATCGCAAGGGACCATTTAACCTACTAGCAAACTGGCTTATATATGCAGTACATCACATCCGATATTTCGAATCTATAAAGTACTATATCCTCCTGTAACCGATAACATTTATCCCTTTTTTGTAGGGAAGTATTCATAAAAGTTGGTGTAAAGCAGTTTTTCAAGAATTTTTTTTTAAAATAATACATACGCCATGCCGCCCATAAAAAACCGAGATATTTCCTAATATCCCGATAAATTAATCATTTAAACAATTAATTACATGTAATTAAAAGTTGGCCTCAGAAATCTAAAAAGGACAAATATCATGAAATTATCTTCAATGTTAGAGTTCTTACCGTGATCGCAATCTTTACATCACTACGTAAGGGGTGTTTTTTTAGGAGCATATAACTTTTTTTCTTAAATAAAACGAAGCAAATTCAATGAAATTACCGAATATTTTACCGTGAGATAATAACAAACAAAATAACAAAAAAAAAAAATGTTTAAAAATAGGCCTTTGACCTCCGCGACTGCGCCTAATGCATACCATCCAGTTGGTCTAACTTTGCACTACTGTACCGAGCATGCCCTATCTTATTTCGTCCATAGTGCGTTGAATGTTGACGTACCTTAGCAATAAGTAGTCCACAGGTGTCAAATCACACAAACTAGGTGGCCAATTCACTGCTCCATTTCTTGACATAATTCGGTTAACAAACGTTTGGCTCAACAAAATAATGGTTTCACGCAACATACGGCATGTTGCATCGTCTTGTTGGAACCATTTCTCTTCCAAATGACTTGCAATGACATAAGGAATAACAAATTACGAATCATTTGCCTGTAGCGTTCATGAGTATGACAGCTGGTTTTATAGTTATTCCTATGGGAATTTCTATACGTCTAAAATAAAATAAAAACCCTTTATACATATGGCGGTTAGATAAAATTGCGGATTAATCTTCGCTCACAAACTCCGTCCTTTTTCTAAAAAAGCATGCATGCAAATTTTCATAAAATTATATTTGGGGATACTCGGTGGTGTTCATCCTCAGTATATCGCAAATATTTCTGGACCTGCAGTTACATGCAGAAGCACTTGCGATCAAGGAAGCTATAAACTTGTTTAGACGAGCTGCTGTGAGTATTGACACTGATTGCCGCACTGGCATTATGACAAATTGTATTTAATAGCATTTTTTATCCTTACATTTTTATACCCTTATTATCGTCGGAACGCATGTAAAGTGTGAAATATGCGTTCACACTTGAAACATTTAACATCTACAATCAATAAAAAATGTCACCATTTCTTATAAAAAGCTTTTATGTTTTTAAATACATTTTTTCTACAAAAGTGCTAAAATTTTAAAAGAAAACACCAAAATGTATTAAGAATTCATTCTGTATAATAATATAAAAAAAATTAAGCAAAAAAGGCTTGCAAAAAGAAAAAACTTGAAAAATGGTAACGCTACTTTCAAAAGATATGCCATTTTGTCAGTGATGCCACAATAATAATCGAATTTATTGCCACTTTTCAAATGACGACACTAAAATAATCGGAAGATGTACATTGGAATATAATGAGATAGGAATATCGTGTAAAAATTTTGATTTTTTGCTCTTTTATTATTATGGGAAAATTTCAACATCTTTCCAAAGTGATGGTTGATGTTCCTGATATGAAACACTCCTTTAGAGCTTTTTCTCTACAAGATGTTCCTATTTCATAATACTCC
This sequence comes from Pollenia amentaria, assembly GCA_943735925.1. Taxonomy (NCBI): domain Eukaryota; kingdom Metazoa; phylum Arthropoda; class Insecta; order Diptera; family Polleniidae; genus Pollenia; species Pollenia amentaria. The sequence goes on along the minus strand of OX031010.1, from coordinate 59,420,963 downwards.
ATTCTACATCTTTCGATTATTTAAGTGTCATCAGTAAAAAAGTGGCAATAAATTCTATTATTATTGTGGCATCACTGACAAAATTATGTTTGTTTTGAAAGCTTCAAGTATAACCTTTTTGAAAGTTATTTTTTTATTTTTTTTAATCAAAATGAAATTTTTTTTACAAGGTTAGCACTTTTGTAGAAAAAAAGCTTAAATAAATAGTAGATGTTATTTATTGCAAGTGTGAATGTATGTTTCACATTTTCAACATCTTCTAAGCATTCCTTCGGAATGTATGCAAGTGTGAAAAGGCTATTTCATTGATCACATCAAACAAAAATTTTACCATTTCTGAAAAAAAAATTTTTTCAAAAATATTCTTTCTACAGAAGTTCCAAAATATTTAGTCTAATATCTTCGACCTTTTCAATATTATTTCTTCGTAACAAATTTTCAAGCTCAAGGTCAATTTTATAAAAAATATTTATTATTTTTCTAATATTTCGTTATCTGTAGCTTCTTGGATAAATATTTTTTATAAAATTGACCTTGAGCCTGAAAATTTAAAGAAAGTTCCAAAATTTTAAAAGAAAACACAAAAATTTTTCAATTCATTTATTTAAATTTTTCTCTTTTCCCATTCTTCCTCACTTTGTTTCTTATTAATATTCTAAAAAGTACGGCAAAAAGCTGCCGCACAAAAAAGTAAACAGGAGGAATAAGATCATATGTCGAAGTTGTGCCGATAAGGCCCGTTGGTGTTACCGATAAGCTTGTCACAAAAGAAATTTTTAATAAAGGACTTGCAAGGCTATGACATTCTTTTTAATTTTTTATTAAATTATTTTTACCTTAACTTGCACAGCCATAACAAAAAACTCAATGTAAATAAGCAAAACAACTTCGGTGATGCCACTTATTAATTTTTTGTTCCCGCGGAATTTATAATTGGAGAATTTTTTTCTCGAGAAAAGTATAAAAAAAAGAAAAATTCCTTGGAAATATTAAAAATATCGTTTTATGGTACATTAGTATTAAAATTAATAATCGCGAATATGAGCGCTAACTTTGAAAAATGGCTACCATCAATGAAGTCAGCGTACTCGAATTAGCTTTACCGGTAGAGTGCCCAGCCTGTTAAAGTTTGCGACTAGCACAGTGTTATTATTAACAGAAGAAAAAACCACTTCAGTCGATGGCTAATATTCATGATGACCATCGTCATTTCTTTAATGATCAACACAATCATGATGATGTTGATAATAATTACAAATTTATCTCAATTTATTGATCATGATTATAAATATTAATACTCGAAACAGTGAGTAAAATCCTGAGTTTAATTTGTCGCTGTAAAAAAATATAGAGTGTTGCTTCAGCAAATTGGCACAGTTATCAGTGGCGCGGCTCCAGTTGTTGTTTCTTCCTGTTTATGTATGTGTGGAATGTAAATGACAGATGAGTGGATAAAGTTACCTGTTTACGTTTCGGAAGCATATTTTGTATCGGAAGCCGGTTTTTATTGCTGTTTTAGGCGGAAGATATTTTTTTATTGCGTTCAACATATTAAATATTTCACTTAAAAAGAGATCTGCAATTATGCAAAAAGTTGTCATGACCAAAGATAAATAATAAAATGTTTTTCTTTTTTTGTTTTATCAATAAGTTGAAATTTATAGAGAGTAAATGTTGGTAGCAATTGGATGATGATGATGGTGGCCAGATAGACCAGTTAAAGATCTTGAATTCAGTTGCTATAAAAGATAATAATTTATTTGTTTTATTTTCTTGTGTTAAAACTATTTATTATATTTTGATTACTTTGCAGATTTTATGATGACTTTTTCAAAAACTGGATTTTTCCTTACATTTTTTATGCAACAAAAAAAAAAAATGTGGTTCCATTAAACTTGAACTTAACTCATGGAGCTGGACTTAAACATAAAATTAAAAGAATTTACATGTAAGTTATGTAATATTTTTTTTTTATAAAAGTTGTATTGTGGGAAAAATCTTTAAATGTGTTTTATTTTGTACGCAATGTGAAAAATTGCATTAGATATTTTTATATGAGGATATTTAATTATAATGTACTGAATCAAAATCGCTTAACAGATTGATTCTATGACGTAAAATTATTTTTAAGCGCTAGACTAATATTTCGCCTGAAATAAGGTGGCTATTGTAATACAGATAATGTTTTATTTAAAATGACTTTTTTTGCCGACCAGTGTTATTAACTCGAAATAAGACTGATCGATGTCAGATTTCCAAAATTATACTTACATCTTTCTTTAAAGATGAAAATTTTAGTACTTATTTTCAAGTCACGATTAATTTTCGTTAGTTTTATGTGAAGAAGATTTAGATTTGAGATAAATGGAATTAAGTGTTCTAGGAAGAAGTTCTAAAATAAGTTTTTTTAAACTGCTCTAAAAACGTCTATAATCGATATTTTTTAAAATCTAGCCTCACGATATTTGCGTTTGAACTCCCCCGAAAAACTCAACCGATTTTTATGAAATTTTTTATGTATATTTGGTAGTTATAAGAATAGGTCGTAAAGTATATTTCACACCGCTAGGTCTATAGGGTGTTCCTTTCCTGAAATTTTTTTCCAAGGATTATTTTTTTGATTTTTTATAAAGGGTTGTTAAATTTTAAGGGCCGATGTTGATTTTGAATAAAACACAAACTATTTAGGAAATTATTGTCATTTCTTTTTATTATATTAATACTGGTGTGGTTCAATTATGTATGGAAAATATCGGCCAAATGGCTGCCGCGACCTTGGCGGCACACCTCCATCCGATGGTCTAAATTTTCGATGATGCTGAGGCATAATTGAGGTTCTATGCCTGTAATGTGCCGAATTATCTCATTCTTTAGCTCTTGAATTGTTGCTGGCTTATCGACGAACACCTTTTCTTTAAAATAACCCTAAAGAAAGAAGTCAAACGGTGTCAAATCACATGATCTTGGCGGCCAATTGACATCACCACCACGTGAGATAACACGGCCATTCAATTTGTCGCGCAAAAGAGCCATTGTTTGGTTAGCTGTGTGGCAAGTGCTACCGTCCTGTTGAAACCACATATCGTCCACATCCATATCTTCTGATTCGGGCCATAAAAAGTTCGTTATTATGTCACGATAGCGAACACCATTCACAGTAACTGCCTGACCGGCCTCATTTTGGAAAATATACGCCCAATGATGCCGCCAGCCCATAAACCGCACCAAACAGTCGCTCTTTGTGGGTGCATTGGTTTTACGACAATTGAATCCACTGAGGTCGATTATGCAGATTAAAAAAATCACGAAGGTACACAAAATGCCTTTTGATTTGAACGCCCATTTTCATAATAAGCCTGAATAACTTCAACGCGTTGCTCGATTGTGTATCTTTCCATGGTTCAAATTGAGTTAGTCTAAAACTGAGAAATGTCAAATGAAATGCAAAAAAAAACTTGATATTTAGGTGTGGTTCACATTCAACATAAGCCACCCGTTATTTGACATCAAAAAATACCTATAACCTCAAATATTCACCCTCCTACCCTCCCATTTTTAATCGCGATTTTTGTATTTTTGTTTAGCAAATTCCAAATAATTTCAAATAAAACGAAATGGCTCTACCAGTTATTATGAAATTTTTTATGTATATTTGGCAAGTATAAGAATAGCTCGTGAAGTTTATTTTATACCGTTAGGTCATTAGGATGTCCCTATCCTGAAAATTGTTTCCTATTTTTTTTTTGCCAAAACTTGGCGTTCAAGGTATTATTTTCTTTAAACAAAGCAACAGACATTCTGATTTGAATAATATAAAAAAATTTAAATAAAAAATTTTATAATTAGTATTGTGGTTATTTTATTGAACTGTTTATGGTTTTTAATCCAACCTGGGCAACCTGTCCGTGAAAACCTGGGTTCAATTCCCAAGCTCAGTCAAGAATGAAAAATTATCGATATAGTTTAATTAATTTCATGTTGTAAAATTCCTTTCTTCATAAAAATAATTTAATGAAAATTAAATTCAATGAACTATGGGTATGCTTTTTAATAATCTTTTTACACGTTAAGGGCTTTCAATTGCGGATAAGCTCGCTTTAATGCCAATATATACCCTGATTTATACAGCTAAGTCATTAAAGCTCGGTTCTTCTCTCAAAATTGCGCTTTTATTAGTGTGCGAAAGAACTCTATTATTACTTTCTTTGTTTTTTTTACCGTTTTCCGACGTATTGTGCAAGAATGCCGTTGGAACTTTACGTCTTTTACCGTTTTTTTTCAATATGTCGCTTATTGACAGCTTTCAATCCTCGTAAGCTAATATTTCCCCTTCCTCTTTACCAGAAAGCGATTTTCCTTCAGCCATATTGACAACAAAATTAAAAGAAACTGTAGGCGCTAACCTGATGGCGTAAAAATTATGTAAGCTTTTTCATCGAAAATAAAATAAAATAGGAAAAACCATGTAACGGTAAATTTTTGTCACATTTTTTCTTTACCAGAATCAGAACATGCACTGACGAGTAACATTTCACCAACAACAACAAGACCAAACATAATAAGCTCACAGGGGAGGCGCTTACCAGATGATGTGCAGTGTATAAGTCAGGGCTGTGGAGTCGGAGTTGAGATTTTTATACCGGAGTCGGAGTCGTAGTACCCACAAAATTTCACGACTCCGAATCCAACATTTTTCGGCATAAAAAATTTTCTAATATTTTCCAAAATTTTGATATTTTAATCAGGCTTAAGTTCATCGAATTTTATTTTCATTAAATTATTTTTAGGAAGAAGGGAATTTTACAAGATGAAATTAATTAAAATTTATTGATAATTTTTCTTTCTTGACTGAAAAAAAAAAAATTTTAATTAATTTCATGTTGTAAAATTCCTTCATACAAATAACACAGTACAACAGCAAATCTGGGGGGTGAGAAATTCCAAGTCAGGGTGATGGTACAAGGTCAGTATAGTAAAACCCTCAAAGGGTTTGGCGTTCGTATGTGTCAGTTTTTTTTATGACATTTTAAATGTTTTCCTTATCTTGATGTTTTTTCGCTTAGTTGTAACATTTTGGCAAAAACGTAGTTTAACATAACTCGAGAACCACTTGTGATTTTGCTAAAACAAACTCAAAAAAATTTAGAATTACAATTTCTTTAATCCGTTCATATAATATAATATTTTCTTTATAATCAACAGTTTTGCCGGCAAAAATAAATTTGTGGAGAAAAAAATATATTTTTTTGCCTAAAAATTAAAATTTTTTTTTTTAAATTCATAAAAAATCCAAAACGGAAAAAAGGATCAAGTGTTATTAATTTCATGTAAAGTCACATAACCTATAAACAAAATAAAACATAGATCATAGAAATCGATTAACGCGTTCTGCTTTTATTTACAATTAAGTGAAGGTATCCCATTTTGACAAGAATATTGATATTTGTTTTTATTCAAAAAAGTGTCATTTATCGCCTTTCTTATAAATTTTCCCCAATAACTCCAGACTTCTGGCAATAAACTACTTAAAAAATTAGGTAAACATTTTTATAATTTTTTATTTTTATTTTATTTATTTATTTTTATTTATTTTAATAAATATTGCCTAGACTTTTTCGATGGTAGTTGTTCGGGACTAGTGGCATCGCATTCATCGCTATCATCAGCTTCTGAACCACACATGATGTCAATGTGTGACTCTACTGTTGGCCCTTCTGCATCTCCTGAAAATTCTTTATCATCAAGATCATCCTTGTCTTACCACACAAGCTTACTCCACCAGCAAATTTCCGCAATTATTGCACACGGCGACTTTTTGCCTCTATATCTGTAAGTTTTTGTTTTATTAAAATGAGTTTGAAAAAATAAAAAATCAGTATTACCTCATTTCAAATGGCATAGCAACTTGATGATAGCGTTCACCTTGTTCATCAGATTCGGTAGCCAATTGTTTGCTGAAGTAGTCCAGATGATGATGTAAATAATGGATTTTCAAGGACATGTGGACACCAATTTCCGAGAATGCTCTTAACATCCTTGCGACAGAAACATCGTAGTTAGAACGATGCTTTCCCAACAAGCCTTCTATTATTTCTTTGATTGCCTGCCATGCATTCAATTCAGCGTCAATCAAAATATTGTTGAATGCGTCACTTTTAATCAGCTTTCGTATATCTGGACCATTTAGTACGCCTGATTGGAAAAAATTAATTTGTTAAGATGGAAAATAATGGGAAATGAATGTGATATTATAACTTACCTTCTTTAATTTTACTTTCGCTGAGTCTCGGGTAAATTAGTTTCAAACACAAGAAAACTGCATCTCTTTTGGCGACAGTTTTGATAAAATTCTTAACAATTCCAAGTTTAATATGCAGTGGAGGCAGCAATAGCTTCTCCTTCGGCACTAGAGGCTCACGAATAATATTGGCCGTTTGTAACCTGCTGTGCTCTCTGAGTTTCCATCCGTGGCATGCATATTGGTCACCGGAAAATCGTGTGTCCCAATCGCACAAAAATCACATATATTTTATATAGCCGCACTTGTGCAAACATTTTGATATGTTTGTATCTTGTTCATAAGTTGTGCCAATTTAGGCGTAGATTATGAAAAATGCGTACACATATGGATAATGAGTATGCATTAATTGCAAGTTAGTTTCACTTATGTTCTTTGTGTCAAGAGTGCCGGTTGTGTTTAGAGGCGACAGTAGTTGAAGAGTGTTATATATCATTTAATATTATTTAGAAATATATAAAAACTTAAACACTTTGAGCTTCATCCAATATTAAGCACTAGACCATGTTTTATGATAAGTATTTATAGAAATGTAAAAAAATTAATGACTATAAATTTTATAAAATAAACATGTTAATACTGAAGTATATGATTTATTTTATTATATAATATTAGTTATTAAGCACTTGTACTTTGAAATAAAGACATTTGAAAATAAAATGAAATTTTGTTTCTTTAATATTAGCAGGAGGTGTAAAAATTTTTCCTATTTGTTCACAATCTATGAAAATGTTGTTCATAGTGTTTTCCCAGTTGTTCAGAATCTATGAAAATGCTGTTCATAATCACATGCTCATAGTGCTGAACTTAAGTTATGAACAAGTGTGCATAGATTATGAACAACGGTTCTTAGTCATTTTTCGTGAACAATTTGTGTATAAGTTGTGCCCAAAGCGCATAACTTCTGCACACAATTCATCATTCATTCAAAAGCTAATTTCGATCTACCAAGGTAAAATACCATTTGATTTAAAAATTGATGTTTGACTAAATGACGTCATCCGTCGTCAATGACGGTGAAAGCTAAAACGGCAAACCCCACTGAAGAGATTGTGTGATTACAATCGAAACTAGTCTGGGCAACCTGTCCGTGAAAACCTGGGTTCAATTCCCAGCTCAGTCAAGAATGAAAAATAATTAATAAATTTTAATTCATTTCATGTTGCAAAATTCCTTTCTTCATAAAAATAATTTAATGAAAATTAATTTCAATGAACTTAAGCCTGATTAAAATATCAAAATTTTGATTAAAACCCATTAACAGTTCAATAAAATAATCACAATACTAATTGTTAAATAGCTAAGGAACAAGCTCTATGTTTACATTTGTCCTTCAAGTTGTGCTGATAAAAAGGTCAACGAGAAAAAGAATGACATAAACATGAAAAACAGAAAAATTTTGGACTTCAAGAAGAATTCTTGACAAAATTTTTACTGAATCATTTTCCAGTTATATATAACCATTTAAAAGGTACTGCATTAAAAATAAGTTACAGTGCTATATTCGTCTGTGCCGAATCTTTCATACCCTCCACGACAGTTAGAATATATGAGAGCTATAAATTACTAATTAATCTTTATAAAAACGTACGTCAGTATAAAAATTGGTTGCGGTTTAAACCAATTGGATGACAATCAGACAGTCTTATGCTCTTATTTCTAGCAATTTGTAGTACCTTGAAGAAAATATCATGATTCCTAAGAGTTTATGCCGAACTAAAATGATTTTCAGGAGGGGAATTTATATTAAAACCATGGTAAATCATGAAATCCTGTAGAGGGATTTCTGTTATTAAAAATCTAAATGGTTTTAGCGTTTAAAGTGCTTTTCATATGGCTGCTTAATATGGGATCTAAGGTAAATATGTAACCATAATCAGAAAATTGCATGATATAATTTCTGGCCATAAAAACCAAAATTGGACCAAATTTTACCACAATATCTATATCTGCTACGGTTTTAGGCGCATTTATTTAAATTAATTTCCCAGAGTGAGCGTAGAATTGGACATCGTATGCTAAATTATTGACGAGCTTTAGGAAATTTTATAGTATGATTTTTAGTACTATAAATCTTTGACGTACCAAATTGTATTACAATAGCATTATTTATTACGTTTTTCGAGAGAAAGTTTTATATGCGGCCTAGGATAAATTGTGGACCGATTTTCACGAAATTTGGAAGTATGATTTCTAGTCCTATAAAACTATGGCGTAGCACATTTTAATATGAAGTCATTTTATGATAGCAATATTTATTACGGTTTTAGACGTACATTATGATTTCTAGTCATATAGAACGAGTTTATGTTATGGTAGTTTTGTAACAAAATGGTAAATTTTTTAGGGTGGTGGTGGATTCATAACTCTGATCCTACACCCAGAGAAAAAATATGTTTAAAAATGGTCACCTCCAACAAAACTATTTAAAAAGAAAAATTTTAAACATAATATATTTAATTTAATTATACTTTTATCACCGACAAACATATTATGGTTAAATTAGTCCTCCATCAAGAAGGCAAAACCATATTATGATTGCCTCCGAACATGTTTTGGTTAATAATAACAAAAATATGCTTAACACTTATAATAGCATGGTTGGTTTTTAGCCATAGCATGTTGCTCTTGGAAAAGAGGAAAATACTATTGTGAATTAAAAGAAAAATTATTGTTATATTTAACCAAAATATGTTTAAAGACAACCATAGTATGGTTGTGGCTTCTTGATGGAGGACCAATTTAACAATAATATTGTTATCGGTGACAATAATATGGTTAAATTAAACATAATATGTTTAAAATTTTTCTTTAAAAATAGTTTTGTTGGAGGTGACCATTTTTAATCATATTTTTTCTCAGCGTGTACTGATCGTATTTTGATGGATTTCAATCCCAAACTGCTTAAGCCTATAGTACACGGCTTGTAAAAAGCCACATGCGCATGCGACTCTGACGTCACGAGAATGATTAGCACTTCGGTTACAGTTTTTAAATGAAACGTAGTGATTACATGCAACGAAATTTTGATAGTACACGAAATGTAATTTTGTCCCAAAATTAACATGTGACGCATGTGGATGATGCTGACACATTTGCAAAAGTAGCACATGTGTACACATGTAAATGACTACATGAATGTTACTAGTACACGGCATGGAGCAAATGTACGCATTTTACATGCGTGTATGGACGAAATCTACATGTGTATGTGAATTTCTAGTACACGGCATGTTACCAGTAGTATTATTGACAGCGTTGTCAATTTTATTCTTTGAGAAATGTTTTAGCGCTTTTTAACAATTCTTTGCATTACAACTTGTGCAATTATAATTTGCTATTTAAAATAGCAGAAATTGTTTTGTGTATATATGAACATACCCACATTAATGCATTACAATATAACACAAATTAAAAAAATACTTTATTTATTAGTGTATTTCACTGCCTATGTTTGCAATAAAAATTTTGGTTTGGAAATTTACATTGAAAAAAAAATCTAATTTGTATTTTTTGTCAATATAAATTCCCTAACGAATAATTTTAATTTTTATTTAAAAAACAGGCACTTAATTTGTACTAATAAAATATTTGTGCCCAGGGTGATAGAAAATTTAAAAGTAAGAAGAAAATATTAAGTGAAAAAAGTGGCGCAAACGCATAGTTTTTGAGTTGCGCACCTCTAAAGTTTTCTCTTAAATATGCGATTTTCCACTACATTTCTAAACGTATTGGGCCAACATTGGTATCATTTTGAAGCTTGAATAGATCTTTTTGAAAATACAAAATTTATTACAAAATTTTTAACCCTTTAACTTCCACTACAGTTTTAAAAAATTGTACATCAAAGGGCTCGTGTGAAACGGTAGCAAAGTACTATTGGAAGTAAATTTTTGACACTTTTATAAATATTTTGTAATCAATTTACAAATGTCAAAATTTTATATCGTCCGTTTAACACGCGCCCAAAATGTTACAGAAGTGCAGTTGGTAAATACTTGTGTTTATTCCACGTTAAGAGTAAAAAAAAAAATTTTTTTTTAATACAAACTTAGACATTGCCTACTTCTCTGGATAGACGGTCTTCGCCCGTCATTTATAGTATAACAAACAACGGCTTCGCTAACTTAAACTTCTTTCCATAGTAATTATTATGCTTACTAAAAACTCTTGTATTTTCGCTTCTTAATTGGTTAAGAATTTTTAAACTAATTTTGTAAATAAGGAAAGCTCTTTTCAATAGCTTTAAAATTAAACAAATATTTGCCATATACGTTGAGAAATGTAGTGGAAAATCACATATATGTATATATGAAAACTTATGAGATCCATAGCTCGAAAACTATGCGTTAGCGCCACTTTTTTCACTTTGGAGCTGCGTCGGCAAACTAGATTTAAGCCTATTTTGTTCCTACATATCGGACTTGATCAACACTATTTAGGAAAAATTGACATGTTATATTCACCCGCGGAAAAAATATCTTGCTATATGGTCAACATATTTGTAATGAAACGTTGGGTTTAAAAATTATTTTCCATGTGCCTTAAATATTAAATGAAAATGTGTTTTGCTCCTACTCCAAATTTCATATTAATACCCTCTTGTTGATCATGTGCGATCGATATCTTAACTTTTTTAAATCTTTTTTGGGTGGTAATTTTTGTCAATTGTTGGATAATTTTAAATGTTTGGCTGTCATAAAAAAACTTATAACATGATGTATATCAAATATAATTATTTTAGAGTTATAAATGGCGCGAAACAATTTCCTTAAACACAAAGTGTACACAAGTTTGACATGATGTTAAATGGCACAAAAAATAATCAGCTGGGCCCTCAATTCCACTTGATATAAGTACGTCTTGCATTCAGAAAGTAAAACCTCAGAAGTATGAATATGGTTGCCCACATTATGATAAAATAGTTATCAGAATTCAAACTATTTTCTTCAAATATGCATAAAGACTATAAATAAATACAATTCATTCCATTTAACAACTTAAATATGTTTATAAAAGTTATAATATGTATAACTCTTTCCCTAGCAATAAGTTAATATGATCCGAGATGTATGATAAAAAAAAACAAATAAAAATTGTGCCTTAATTAAAATATAGCAAAATTGATAAAAAATTATGGGTTTTTTTAGATTAGTGCTTTTGAAAATTTGAAAGTTGACAATACTGATTATGTGTTATTGTTTTGGAAATACATATATAAAAAAGAATTTTTTTTTGTCAATGTGGCTTTTTTTTTATATAACAAAAAACTTGCATTTAAAAAAACTAGAATAGCAAAATAACTTTTATCAAAACTAAAAAAAAAAAAATCAAATGCCAATAACCAAACTACATTCAGCAAGGTAGCAGTTCTAGCTGTCCCTTTTTTCATATGTAATTTGGACTTGACACATTGAATTCATGGGTTTGCCATAGAAGACATACAAAAGAAAGGGGCAGCTTCATAAGCTTCTCTAGTGCATAAACATTGTTAAATGTTAAATAGAGTTGCCAGTCTTATTTTCAAAAAAAGAAGGAAACATTTCTACATTAAAAAATCGCTGGAAAAATAAGACGAAATAAAACAATTCTCTTTCTATTATTTATATGTATCTTATTTCCATTTTAAATTTAAAAAGTATTAAAAATTCCTAAAAAAAAGAAAAGTGTTTCTAATTACACTGACATTTTTCTTTTCTTTTTTATAATAAAAAATGCGAAACAGCTGGCAACCCTAATGTATGTACATGCAGTCCGCAAATGTTGTGTAAAAAATTTTTGCTTCCACATATTTTGTGACGGCTTCATGCGCATGTAAAAATATAGAATGTGTCCGAATTTATATGTAAGAGGGTAGTACACGGCATGTAAAAATGTGACATGTGTGCATGTACTTTGAAAGCTACATGGCAGCCGTACCTAAACAAGGGCGGAAGGCGGAACGTTTTCTTCAGCGTAGCTTTTACGCTGATATGCCATACCTAAATAAGAGCGTCAGCGTTGTGCCATAAACAGTAGTGTTAACTTTCGTGCCGACTAAAACCCTCATAAAAGACATAAGAAATTGAATTAAAACCGCTAGTTTGACCTAAAAATAGCTAATTTGCCATTATTTATTATCAAAAAATAAAAACAGGGTTGTCAAAACAACAAATATAGCAGCCCTGTTTATTTTAACGCGCTGTCAAAATCGGATTTTCCAATTGCAAAGCGCTACCGTTGCGTTGCCGTCGCGTTGTTTCGGTATGCTACATACAAATTGTATGGGCATGAGGATTTTTGACAGCTAGAAAACGCGTTCCGCTCTTGTTTAGGTATGGTTGTGGGATTCACATGCAAATGTGTGCTATATGTGAGTGAACCAAAAAGTGGAAGTACACGGCATGTAGCCATTGTGGCTTCGTGATGACGTCAAAATTACGTCAGATCTACATGTGCATGTAGCTTTTTACATTCCGTGTACTGTAGGCTTTAGAAAGCAATTTGACACCAACATTGTTCTTATCACACAACACGCAATGTTTATTGTGGCTTTGCATTGACGTCAAAATTACGTCAGAACCACATGCGCATGTGCCTTTTTACATGCCGTGTACTATAGGCTTTAGATGCATAATAAAAGAGTTTCACACGGACTGACAAACTTAGTATACCCTCATTCAGCACTAGTAGTGTAGGGTATAAAAAGAGTTTAAAATCAAATAAGGACCAGTCTCATATACATTTAGCATCAAAGTTAGAGTAGGAGTTGGATTCGGAGTCGCACTTAAAAAATTTCAGCGTTTTGAGTCGGAATTAGTACTTTTTTTTACTACTCCACAGCCCTGATATAAGTGCACTATTTTTACATAAGCTTGGTAAGAAAAACGGAACACCTGATCCGCAACTCACGAGTTTACGTAAGAGAAACGAGACCTTTATAAACTTCCGAGTGTATTAAGACAACAACAAATTGTTTAAAACGATTAAAAAAAGTTTCTCCAAAAAAATTGATTTAAAATAATTAAAAAACGTTTTGAATTAAAATTTTACTTTTCTTAATGAAAATCCTTGATTTACATCCATCTACTTAAGTTTAGTTTTATTATTTAAAAATGTTTATAGATTGAAATATCATTTAATAACAAAAAAATCAATTAGAACGTAAATGAAAATAGCAAATAATAATTCTAATTAATTTATTTCAAATAACGGAAACGGATACAAAACAAACAACCAAATAAATCAACTATAAAGTGTGTTTTTCAAGATGTATTTCAATACAAAATACGAGTTTAAAATATGTTTAAAGTACCCAAGTGTATCGTAGATTTCATTTCAAATATTTCAAGTTCAATATCTTTTGAATTTTATTTCGAAAATTTACACAAAACTCTTGCTTGTATTATTATTAATTTATCATTTGTTTAAATCAAAGTGTTTAATGAATCAAGTTTAGAAGAAGTGTTAAAAACATTTAATTATTGCTACTTCTGTGTTGCTTGTTTAAATATTTAAATTAATGGTGATAAGGGAAATAATTAATAAAAATTGTAAATCGTTTAGAATTAAGATTCATACATCATTATTAAATAAAATATCTATTAAGATAATGTATTCATAAGCGTTTTAAATTGTACAAATAACTAAATACATTTTCTTCTTGAGCAGTAATGCGTGAATATTCATATGAAATCTAAAACTTGCATGACAGTAATTTGTTTAATGAAATATTTTTATCTTGATTTAATGAACATTTTAAGTAAATAACTATTATTTATTAAATATGTAGTATTAACAAAATTAGATCGAATGTATGTTAAGTGCTCATATAGATTTCAAATTTAAAAAAGTGCTAATTGTTTCAATATCTAAGAATTAATGTTGTATGAGAGAAATAGTTTGCTTATGTCCAATGAAGTCTTTTTAGGATCTACTACTTCTCCTATTTATAATAATATATTCTTTTTAATTATGTGGGTTATACAAATAAAAAATGGATTTTTTCTATATTGTACTTATAAAATATCAAATTAAAAATATCACAAATAATGGAAAATGGCTTTTTTAATCTTGTACCAGTTTAAAAAACAAAATGTCATTTTTAAAAACATTCAACGATTTGTAACTGTTCACACTAGAAGTATTGTGCGATCTAAATAGAGCTCGTTCGATGACGAGTGTAAAACAAAAAATCCGGAAAAGGTTCTTTATTCATCAGGATAGCTTTACCTTTTTCCCTATGCTATTAAAAAAAAACATTTAATTCTATTTTTCCATTTGCAATATTATTGCCCAATAAAATTGACAGTATGTATATTATATTACTAGGTAGCACAATATACTGGATCAAATCAAAACTATTTTGATTTATATTGCGCAAAAAAGGAATATTGAGTAGGTTAAGTTAGGAGGAAATGGCAGTCAGTACTCATCTGACACTCTCAGACCCAATGGTCCATCGCGGTACTATGGAGTTTCACTAAGAACTAGCCCCCCCTTTAGAACCAACCCGAACTTTTAACAAAGTTTAAAATGCTCTCTAGATCAACGCAAGATATATCATACAATCCGTCAGAGGTGGCTGCCTCTGTTTCGGCCAGTGGCCTGTTCTACGACCTCCTCCTCATTTTCCTACTAACAGCTGCTGCAGTGATTATAGTTATCAGCTCAAAGATACTATGTATGCTTACATACAAGATTGTGTCCTGTGTTCTGCCCTTGCAGAACAACTAGTGTCTGACAATCCTGCATCCAGTGTTAGAGGCGCATCTGTCATTAGCAACATCGATAGTCGATCGCCTTGGTTCGAGTTTAAGGGAGTGCAGAGCCACCCTAACGGCTTTCCAATCCTGTGGAACCCGTCAGGTAGTTCCATGTCTAGCAACCTTATCCGCCCTAATGTTCCCCAGTATGTCTCTTTGGCATGGGACCCATATGATACTGATGTCAAGCTTGGCTGTTTTCGTTCTCAGGGAGAGGTAATCCAAGGCCATAATGGCGGCACGGCTATCAGATAATCTGAGTTAGTCTACAGCAATGGGCGCGGCACCAAAATTCTATTTTTGTATATCTGGAGTAGTCGCGAGGTTGCAAAGCGTACCGGGTTAAACTAGTACATATGAATATAAAATATGTATGTGTGTTTGTATAACTTCTTGTTCTTATCGCAACATGGTCAAGGTCATATTAGATTCTGCATAGCCGAACAGAGCCCTATTACTTGTTAATCTTTATCTTACATTGATCAAATAAAATAAAATTGGGTTCAGATTTCGATTATATACACATGAAAAAAATAAGAAACTTAACTAAATTCAAGACTGTCGATATTCGGCCTAAATAATATCAATAGTATAGAAACTTTTTAATTTGCCATATATGACAAAAAACCAGAATTAATGAGATAGAGTGTCTTAGCCGTATGCTTCAAAAAAGGGATGCGATGACTTTACTTGGCTTCTCTACTTTTATTGAAACACGGATCTATCAGATTAGACTTCATACAAGTTTTGAAATTTTTTTTTGTACACAACGACATTGTGACAATTTTTCATCTTTGCCGTTTCATCTTTCCCGTCCCTTAAGTGGATTTTTGTAAACGGTCTTTCCATCCTCAGTGTCTTCCTCAACTTTTTCGTTGTCATTTTGTAAATACATGTAACAAAGATGATATAAATCAGAGTTCGAAAAAAAAGCTGTACACTGCCGAGGTGTAGCTTTTTTAAAACACAAACTTTAATTTTATTTTTGTGTTTGTGAATTTTTACACAAACAAAATATGGTACACAACTATTGTGAGTTGACGAACACAAACACTTAGATAACTTACCCAACTTATTTTAGAGTACGTGTAAAGTTTATTTGAGGTACTTGTTCTGTATTTTTTAGTGAACCGTTGTGACCTTTAGATAACGTGATATGTTCTTTTAGTGTGTTCGTAGTGAACATATAATGTACTTGCTTCTTTTTTTAAAGGAAATATTTAAAATAATAAATCTTCTGTATGTATGGGAAAGAAAATAAGAAATATAATTTTTTAATGGTTTTTATTATTGATTGCTGTTCAGCTTTAACCGAAATCGAAGCCGCGGTTTTTAATGCCTAAAAACAGAAACCGAAAACCGACAAAAACAACATCGGTTTCAGCTTTACTTTAAAAATATATTTATCCTTAAAGAAATTGCAAATTATATATAACACTCGTTCTTCTTATAAAAAAAGTTTATAGATTACAGCCGGCAACAAATGGAAATTGTTTCAAAAATTACCAATAAAATTTGGCGGCATATTAAACCTTTTTTTTACATATTTTATTATACTTATGTATATTATTTCAGAAATATCTGAACTAAAATCTAGAGCTTGGAAACATTCAAATTATCAGAGGACCAGTCGAACACAGAAATATCCAAGATTTGTAAGAAAAACCGAACCGAAACCGAACGGTCTTAATCATTTTAAAACCGAAACCGCTGTTTCACATTTTTACGGTTCTTAGCAAACTCTAGTTTTTAATTATTGAAGAAAAAAGAAACAAAATATAATTTGCAGTTGAGTTTTATAACAGTATCTATTATGAGCAAGTGCACACATAAAATAATAAATATAAAAGATATACCTAAAATTTATTTATGAATATATAAAACAACAACAATTATTTAACTATAAAAATTCAAATTATAGAAAACAAGAACAGTCATAAAATTTTTGTTTTCTTGAAAAAAAAAACTCGAGTAATGAAAAGCACGACAACAATTTTCTATGATTCATTAACAACTTACAAATGTGCACAAACAATTATACATATTTACACCTACGCATACTCTTTACACCTTACTACTGATCTTTACTTACAATGTTCTTTTCTCTGATCCATACCTGCATTGACCTGCTATTACAATATCGCAATTATTAATAAATTTCTGAAAACACAAACGCATTTTTGTTTTTTTTTACTCTATTTTTGAGGGATGGTTAAAAACACCCATTTAGGTTTACTAGTTACTAGAGTATCCACTCAATTAATCGTTGTTCGATCAATCGAAGAAATTTTTCGCCATTATTTGATCGAATAATTAAAATAGCCAATTTTAAATAACGAATTAATCGAATAATTTATGTCAATTAATCGATTAAAATTAATTTCTTAAAAAATTCTACTTTTTTGATATCAAAATATTTTTTTTTAGATTTCTAACTAATTAAAAACATAACAACTAAATAACAAGTTTTATCAAAAATTATTTTCGGGAATGAAATATTTATTAATTAATTCATTTATTAATGATGTGCTAATAATCCCAATTTATGATAAAAAACACTGAAATTTATTGTTGTGGGAAATCTAGTTTCTATGCGCATTTCGCTGGTTGCTTAGGCCAGCTCGTCAGGAAACTTTTTCCAAATACTTTAGAAAAGCTAAAAATATTATACAAGTAAGACCATAAAGTAGGGGAATGTAAGAAGGAAAAAATTCATTACTTATTGTTGTGTCTTTGTTGAAGCTTTGATATTGTTACAAGTAGAGCTGAGTGTTTAAAATTCTTATTCACTTTATGGTCTTACTTGTATAATATTTTTAGCTTTTCTAAAGTATTTGGAAAAAGTTTCCTGACGAGCTGGCCTAAGCAACCAGCGAAATGCGCATAGAAACTAGCTTTCCCACAACAATAAATTTCAGTGTTTTTTATCATAAATTGGGATTATTAGCACATCATTAATAAATGAATTAATTAACAAGTTTTTATATTCTGTATCTATTGTATTACTCGCACTTCTGAACATATTTTATTCCCATTTTAGATGTGGGTGTGTGTGAGACAAAACATGTAATAAATGATTACCTACTAATTCCATACGTAAGAATTTTCGTATCAAAATATCGTTTTTGCATTTTGAGTTTGACGTTAATTGTAAAAAATTGTCAGATTGTGGGTTACCTGTTTTTACCCGACCTTTAATTTCTTTATTGCCTCTTTCCATCCAAACGGCTGGATGAATTTTAACATTTTAGGTATTGTTAGATTCGTCTTAAAAACGGAAGTGTCCTTAGATAGTAGTTGAAGATAAAATCACGGATTGTAGGCGCAAAATAGTAAAACGTTAAAGAAACACATTACCCAAACCTAAAGAATAGAGCTTTAAAATGAAGAAACATAAAGTTATCAGCCACGTTCGGTAAATCGAATACATCTGAGTAAACTTGAAATCGAACAAACTTTGAAAACGATCCAGTTTAAAAAGTTTCCTTATACATTGATTTCTTATCTTAGCTTTAACTTCTCTTAAAATCAGAAAAAATACGGTGATTTAAAAACATTGATTTCAATTTTACTCGATATTCAGGAATAATAAATTAGTTAAATTGAATTATGAATAATACATTTTTTTAAATAGGCTGGACCTCTCATATTAAGTATTAAGTTTAGCAGGTGGGACATAATTGCAAATTATACACTGAAATAAAATTAATGGACCCCGATTGCTGCTGAGCTTAATGCATGTTTTAAACTTTGGCTTTCAGATAATTTTATAGTCTGTTCGACCGAAGTAGTGTTTACTTTGTTTATAGTTTCATTTTTTCCTTAATCCCGTTTCGGTCTCTTTAGCGTCTTAAACACTGAATGTTTTGCAGCAGGGTTTTTGATTTTTTAATTATTTATTTTATTTAAAAGTTTTATAACTCTATGCGTAGTATAAATGAATTGTTATTTTATTGTTTAACTATATTTTTATTTTATTGTTTTTTTCTTTTTATTTATATAATAAAAGTATCAAATCAAATAGACATTATTTGAATTTTCGAGTTATTCGAGTTAATCGAACACATTAAAACTTTTATTCGATTAATCGAGCAAAATTAAAATTAAAAAATAAATTAATTCCTTACTCGAACAAAACCAAAAGTCAAATAATTGGATACTCTACTTGTTACGCACGGTTGTCGAAATTCCACCACTTGACATTTACTTTCGAGAGAACCAGTGCGTTTTACAACAAAAACGGTAACATTTTAAGAAAGCTACAAAATGTACCCTTTTCATCCATTTGTGTGCGTGTGTGTTTGCAAGTACAATAACACGAAAACATTTTTAAACAACAGAAAGTATTGGATTATTCAACCATCGTTAATACATGTGTGTACGTGTTTTTTTAAAATAAATTAAAATGCTTTTAAACAGTTACCCCCATATTCATAAAAAATATTTTTGATTAATAAAAGTTTTATTAAACCAATTTTCATAGAAAATTCGTTTCATAAACCTGCTATAAGCTTAAAATATTTTTTATGAATATGGGGGTTAAATTTTAAAAATTAAGAAAAGAAATTTATATTGTGCATATCTACACATAAATACCTTTAAAACGATATATGTGTCATTAAAATCATTGGACGATAAGATACTTAAAAATCAACTACAAAAAAATTGTTCCCGTATTTACATATAAGATTTTTTGATATAAATACTATATTTTATTAAAACATTAGTATACTTTTGCATGTTTCTTATATTTTTGCACTCCTGTTATAAAACCCAACTTAAAATTATATATTGTTTTTTTTTTTAATAAATAAAAACCATTAAAAATTATATTTCTTATTTGCTTTCCCTTACTACAGAGGACTTATTATTTTAAATATTTCCTTTAAAAAAAGAAGCAAGTACATTAAATGTTCACTACGAACACACTAAAAACATATCACGTTAGCTAAAAGTTCACCACGCGTTCACTAAAAAATACAGAACAAGTACCTCAAAAAAGCTTTACATGTACTCTTAAATAAGTTTGGTAAGTTATCTGAGTGTTTGTGTTCGTCGGGTTTTCGAACTCTGATATAAATACACACTTATTACTCGTATATTACATACATACTATTTAATGTAAGTATGTATGTAGATAACCCTCCATAACTGTAGAGGCGTTGACTTTTACTTATATAAATCTTTTGTTCTCTAGAATGGAAAATAGATTATTTAAAATTAGAAATGGAGACGATAAGCCGGTTTTTTTTGGTAATTTGCTCTCTCATTCGTAGTTTACAGCCCAATTGTGAACCAAATAACATAATTCGCCATACAAAATTTTGACAGCGAATTATCTCAATTGTTAGTAACTCAAATCATTGTCATCACTAATTTTTATCGAAGGCAGTAAAAAAAATAAGAAAAAACATAAAATTGTAAGAAGTTGTTTTTTTTTGTGAAATTTTAAACAACAAATAAAATTACAAATTAGAAAGACATTGAGACATTTTAAATTGTTAGGTGCTTTTGTATTCATTTTCAAAGCAAAACAATGTTCATAAATTTAAGAAGAAGAGTTGTTGAAT
Source organism: Pollenia amentaria (assembly GCA_943735925.1). Classification (NCBI taxonomy): domain Eukaryota; kingdom Metazoa; phylum Arthropoda; class Insecta; order Diptera; family Polleniidae; genus Pollenia; species Pollenia amentaria. The sequence continues at coordinate 59,400,351 of OX031010.1, read as the reverse complement.
TATGAATTTGCCGTGCGAACAGCATAATTCGCATTCGTAATTTAAAGAGCGAACAACGTAATTCAACATGCCGTGCGTACATAGAATTACTTATTTTACAAATTTGCCGATAGTGTCGATATCGAAAAAAAACTATCGACAGTCCGCAAAAAAACATTCGATCGATTGTGCTATCGATGGATTTGCAGCTCTATTTAAAGATGCAAAAATCTTTTATAAAGCAATTTTTTGACTCGTAAAACTGCTCTGAGTGGAGAAGCAGCTCGCGCTCGTTGTCATTATTTCTTAAGGGCAATCAGGTCGTTCTTGTTTGTCTGCTTTTCGTGCGTTTTGCGTTGTCACCTCGCATTGGTTAATGGCGTGGCGTCGTATAACTGTACCGAGTTACAGTTTTTGCGGTTGTCGGCATTAACTTTGTGCAATCGTTTGTAACCTCAAATTTTTAACTTGTTTTCTGGTGGAGAACCAATAATAACTCAAAGTGACTGGTGGAGAACCATAAAAAACTCAGACGTTTACTGGTGGAGACCAATAATACTCTGGAGTGGATTCTGGGAGCTCTCGCCTTCATATACGATGGTTTAGGTCGAACGAGGTCTTGTGGTTGAAGCTCCAAAAATTCGTGGGATACCCTGGCAATATGACTTTAATTTTTAATTTTTAAGGAAAGCCAAAAAAAAAAGAAAGCAATTTTCAATTCCTTCATATTAAAAAAACCCACACACTAAAAAAAATACAAACGCTTTTTTTATGAAATTTGCTAAAAAAAAAAAAAAACATTTAAAAACTCAAGCGTTTTTTGTTAAAATAAACAAACTTTAAGCTCCAAGTTTTCGTGCAGGCAAAATTAATTGAATTAATTTAAAATATATGGTTAATTAAAAGCAAACATGAATATATTATCGTATGAAATTCCTGTTAGTTGTGTGTAAATTTAAATAATTAAAAAACTTATATTCAGACTGCCATTAATCATACGCTACACTTGTCAAAAAAAAACTCAAGTAGAATTCAGTGTTGGGTGCAAAAAGTCTTGCGAAAGAGCAAATGCAAAATATCTAATGATGAAATAAGATGTAGCAGCTTACGATATTATGCATTTGCTTTTTCGCAAAACCATTTGCACCAAAAACTGAACTCCGCTACTGTTTAAGGCAATTAAAAAGACAGTGAACTCTTTTAATTTTTTTCTTTCTGTGATGCTTCTTCTCCAATTGCAATCTGAAAAAAAAATTTGTTTAATGAACAATAAACACAAGAAATAGCAAGAAATTTGAATATATTTAATATTATTATTGTGAATATACAGTATTAGTCCACATCAACGTTTCTGTTGTTGCAAGTTCATTAATCTACGATAAATTCACATACAAATAAATACGAAGATGGCGATGATGGAGTCGTTCAACACAGGAATGGTACAGATACGAGTAAACGCATCATTAAATTCTCATGTTGTGTATGAGTAGCAACAAAAACCAAACATTAAAAACATCTTCCTCAAACAAAATCAAAATTCAAAAAATTATTAACAAAAAAAAAAAAAAAACTTATTAAAATGAAAAGCGCATTAAAGCAACAATATCCGGGCACAGAAATTAGAAAAGACCAGAATTAAACATAAACAATATTATCTGTCTAATTAAACGCCGAATAATTTATCTAATTTTATTGATGAATAACAAACTCCAGAACTGATTTGCCTTTAAAGTTTTAACACTTAACACACTGTTAAGCTCAAAATATAATAACCAGGGCAAGTTTTTCAAGATTTTAGCTTGAAAATATATTTTTGCATATTTTGCACAATTTTTGAGAAAATGGTTTACTTGTATACAGTAGAGGTGTCTACGTGACGTGAATTTTTAGTCACGCTTGAATCAGTCTTTAATTTTAATAAGGCGTGAGAGAGCGTAATTGCAATATCAAATTTGCGCTAGTTATTGAAATTTTAAAATCACGCACGAAGATTTTCTCGAGAAACTATTGAATACATTGCAAGCCTGGCCATTTAATACCCTTCACCACAGTCAATAAAGACAAATGTTCGAGTGTGTACCAAATGTGGGACTCATGGCTAATCATGAACCTGGCAAAAAAAAAAAAAATAGATTATGTTAAGATATATTTATGTTAAAGTTTTTGTTCTGAATATTACTTAAGTATCATATGAAATATGCTCGTCTTAGAGCGATTTTAGAGAGGCGGCTTATATGAGACCTATGGCCGCTTCTGGAACTGTGGTGTTGGCTATCAGAAGCTCGGGCTTACCCGGCTTTACTTTTTAAGAATACTTTACACCATCACACAAGTCTCTCGTATTTAAAAGAAAATACAACCCTGTCATGATAAGTTATTATTTTTTTTAGTTTTCAAACAATAATAAGATCAGAGATGCATCTTAGTCAAAATACGTAAAACTTGTTTTATACGGCATTAACTTATTAATATTGAGCAAATATTATCGCATTAATAGTTGCTTTATATGCGTGCAGGGGTGCATTCGGCAGAAACTGGGGTATGGGACCGCGGTGTGTCAATTTGATCTTTGAGGCTGTAGTTACGCCGACTCTATTTTAAGGTGTGGTGTTTGGTGAACTGCGTTGGATAAAAGCAGATACCGCGCGATGATTAAAAAGGTTCACAGACTGGTCACATTAATGATCACTGGATCAATGCGTTCCACATCCACGAGGGTGCTGATTGCATTGATAACTGGGTCCCGGTGGACATCATGATCAGTAAGATGGATCTTTGCTTGGAGACACGGCTGGACGCGGCGCACAGCTGGCCGACTCGTGATTATGGTCACGCCAGAATAATCAAGAATTCGATTGTCCCTGATGGGGTGGACTACTGATCCCGGAGCCTTTCTTTGGTGCGGGGTACGCAGCACATACGACGAGCGGTTGTGTGCTGTCAAGCGAAAGGACTTTCCGTTGATAAGCTCTAAGGGTCTATACTGATGGTTTGAGGAAAGGAGGAAGAGTTGGCGGGAGTTTCTTCATAGAGGAACTGAATGTTAAAGTTCCTTTTTGTCTGCTGGACGATTGTACTGTCCTTCAGGCGGAAATCACTGCCATAAGGTGGGCGGCTCACTTGCTTAGGCATTTCGGGGGATATATGAATATTTACTGATAGCATGGCTGCCATTGCTTCCCTAGCGGGTGTCTATACCACATCTAGGTTAACTGTAGAATGTCGGATATCTATGAATGAGATTGCGAAGCATTCGAAGGTAACGTTAATGTGGCTACTAGGCCATGCGAACTGCCGGGGCAACCAGATATCAGATGAGCTTGCCTAAAGGAGTGGTCGTCTTAAAGACACATTCATTGATCAATTCGTTGGCTTTCCAATGGCTCACTGTAAGTCACTTATCAAGCGCGAGTCTAATAGCTTTGCGCAGATGGTATGGATTTGCGAATCCTCCTGCTGTGCTGAACGGAGCACTAGCTCGCTACTTAGGTGCAGTAGTAGTGTTGTGAAAACTCAAATAAATGCTTTACAATACTGAAAAAATTATTTCGATTCGTTCAGCATAGACTGAAAGAATTAGAAATAAAATTGCTTTCGAATAGAAACAGTATTTAGCCACGACTGCCAGAATTAGACCCAGGTGTTTTATGAAGTTATAATTATTTTATATGAAGATATTGTAAAAGAATAAAATTTTCTTTTTCCATTATTTTGTGTGTAAACTTAAAACTTAAAAGCCGTTTACTGAAAAACTAATATTTTTGAGTTATGACGATGTTGCAGCAAATAATGTGTGGAAAACAATCAAAATACTGTTTATGACTTGAATATCCAAAAATAATTATTATATAAGTATACGGTACCGGAAAATAATTTAATGGTTATAAAGATATTGTCGAGAGGTGGTCTTCAATTAGTGCCAATTTGTGCTAAATTGCTTCTCAAATTTTTAAATTGCTAACGATATTTGACGTGGACAATCAACACAGGAGTGCATCGATCAACTTATTTTAACCTTAAGTGATTAAGCCCCATCCTTTAAATAAGTTTTTTTTGAAAGGCTGGTAAAACGAATTCAAATTTGTGTCTATTAATTTTTTTTATATCGAACATGATAAAGATGTGGTTCATATTAATTTTTTATTGTGCTTGTAAGCCATCAAAATAATTGGTATTTATATTCAGAGACCTTCTGATTTTTTAGGACGATCTAGTAAGAAAACTCTGGAAATATGAAATATTTCAAAAATAACTTGTCGAAAACAGATCCACTTGATATTAACTATCGAGGGGACTATTAGCAAATTCCTAGCGAAAGTAGGAATTGCTTATGATTCGCCCCAATTCAATAAAATATGGGCTGTATTTCAAAACATCATAATACTTTGCAGTCAAAGTCCAAATTGCTTAAAAAAAATCAAAATATGCTTTAAAAAATTAATAAAATATGCATTTATTATTCAAAGCAATATTGACAATGTGCTGTATTTGTTTGTTTTTTTTTTTAATTTTTGACATACACTTTAATAGAATTAAAGTTATTTGTACTTATAAATATACTTATATTTGAATAGTAAATTTAATTTTTATTGGCGGTTCTAACAATTGGGCACAAAGAATTTTTATTGAATCAAAAGAAGGTTCTGTTAGGAAAGTCTTAGTCTGCATTCACACGTTTTATCCCAGCAGTCAAATGTAATCAATAGGAATCAAGAATGTAATACATATCTAGTTAAATATTTGATTCCAGAACTCATTACTCTTAACACGGAACATGTTCTAGGATCTAACTAAATTGTTTTAATGTATACTGCGAATTAATGAAACAATTCATAACGGGTTTTTAAAAAAAATATGTAAAAGAAAAAAAAAGGAATAATATTGTCACAAACAGAAGAAAAAAACACGAATTATTGTTACGAACAGAAACAATACATTTCTTGTTCTGCAAATGTGTGAATAAACGAGGTAATCATTGCATAATTGTTGTGTCAATAAAATTACCTTCTCGATTCCAATTAATGCATTATTATTCTTTCGAAAATGATACATTATTTTTTTAGTTTTTTATGTAATCAATTTCATATTTTACCGCTGGGATCTTTTGATGCTAAACGGTTGTGTTCTAAGGAGAGGGAAAAGAAAGAAGAAAGGGGGTTAGTACGGAGGTGCCTGTGTTTTCTTTTTCTCTTTGGTTCGCTTTGAATAAAGTTGTTGTTACTTTGAAGCAAAAAAAAAAAAAAAAAAAATTGAAACCGATTGCTGCGTGTGATCATACTGGCATCTTCCAAAGAAGTTGAGCATCAAAAGATGAAACATGTATAGCCAGACTTTTTAAAAAAGCTATAGAAGTTCAATCTTGTCTCGAGGAAGTTTAAGCCATGCATTCTCTCTTCCTGGAACTAATTGTTAGTTGTATGTTTTACACTTCATTAATTGAGACAACAATTTGAAGATTTTTGTCAAACACAAAAACATCTTTCACATTGAAAAGGCTACTGAAAGGATTAAAATAATAGTTATTTTAAATTTTTATAAAATCATTAATTATTCCCAATTTTTTTAAATAATATATTAAATTTATTTTTGAGCGCTCCAATTGTTTGATTTTAATAACACCGATGAATAAAAAATATATATGCAAATATATGAATTTTCAGCAAAAATTATACGCCAAAAAATGCATTTACGATATAATATGCAAAAATATCCACTTATAAATCGATGCCATTTTTCAGCAAAAAGTGTGACTCGGATAAATAACTTATTCACTTATGGCTAATATAGCAGTAAATGTTTAAACGCTGGCTTAGTAGAACCAAACTTAAATTTATATGTAGTTTAAAATCAACAGCTGTAAATCAGTGTCCCATGTATTATATGTAGCTTAAAAAATAACATGTGGCAGCACTACGAGAAATGTTGTCAAATTCATACGGTCTGTATTGGTAGATTAAGCGCCAATTTTATGCGTTTAAAGATGGTTTATATGTTTACTGATTTATAGATTTGCTGGCTTAAACACATTTTAAACCAAAAAGAGAGTTTAACCTGCTCTGATTTATTAGCCCTTAATTAAAAATTCGAAAACAAACATGCATTTGCATGTAATTCCGCGTCCTAATCATCAAGTTAAACGATGCACAGTTTGCTTATTGTGTCAGCATCGATAATTTTTTTGGTGTACTTTGGTACAGATAAGTGTTGGTTCCAGCGTTGCCATTTGTCAAGATTTCCGTTTTTTTGCACGTTTTTTGAGATGCCAAAAAGATTTTAATTTATTTAAAGTTATTTCAAGTTTTTTTTTAAATACGTAAAGTTTTTCCAGTTTTTTAAAAATACATAACTTAAAATTTGCAGCTTATTGGATAAAAATATTAAATGATGTTTTTAGACAATTAAACGATTTTATATTTTCTCACTCCTTTATTAGTGCAACAGTGTTTAACTCCCTGTAAGTACAACAAGATCGTTTTTATACATTGACAGTTTGTAGTTAACTTTGTAGTGCGGAAGACATTAAAAAAACATGGACAAATATTTAACGAAAAATGGTAAGAATATAAATAAAATATTTATGCCTATTTTTAAATAAAATTTTTTATATTGCTTTAGTCCCGAGAAAAGAAACCACTGCAGAGGAGGAAACAAATCAACCGGAGACTCCAAGTGGTTCAACGAAACCTAAGAAAAGGAAATTTGGGAACTACGTAAAAGCATGGGATGACCATATTTTACTGAAAGGATGGATAACGAAAAAAATTCCTAATACATTTTGGTATTTTCTTTAAAAATTTGGCAATTTTGAAAAAAAAAAGTTTTTTCTTGCGAAAACAAGGTTTTTTTCTGAGATAACAAGATTTTTTTTAAAAATATATGGTAAGTCTGGTTGGTTCACAGTCTTCAAGTTTTAGCCGTCAAGCAGTGTGGCCAAGTCTACAAAATTTTTACAGCGAAATCTCGCACTAGACATGGCCAAAAATTGCTAAAAAATATTTTAAAAAATGCTAAAAATAATGCTCAAATTTTTTAAAGATTTTTGTTAAAAATTTATTACCAGTATGACATTTTTATTCGAAACTAAATACATTTAAGTGAATAATTTTTGAACGAAATTGAAATAAATGGTTATATTCAAGCAAATGGCTAGATTTTGCTAAAGCATCTGATACAAATAAATATATAGCACAGGTAATTACGATTAAATGTTAAATTTAAGGGGCTTGCAAACCTCTGATATATGCAAAATTTAAACGATTTATTTCTATGATACAAAACTTTTTAGATAATTTTATTTTTTATAGTTTAAGAAAAGTTGAAGCTTTAAAATAATTATTTTTTCAGCATTATAGAGCAAATTTTCAAACAATTACACTATTGAAGATTTTTATATAAATTCAAAGTGAAACTTCCTTGTACGTTAATACCGTAATATCAACAGTCAAATAATATTTACAATCAACATGACAAGGGTATTTCTAATATTTCCTGAATAGTCTATTTTTTTCAACAAGACATGCAAGATGTTTCTTAACATAAGAATTGTCCATTTTCATACGAAATTTCATTTTTGGTACAACTATTTTTAGTCAAAATGTATTATAATTTAAAAAAAATCAATAAACTATTCGTCCAAATTTTTAAAATAAATAATGCTAAAAAAACTAAAAACATTTTCCAATAATGCTAATGAAATGCCCAGTGCTAAATGAAAATTTTGCAGCTAAATAAAAATTTTTAATGCTAAATTTAGCTGCGAAAATGCCAAAATGGCCACACTGCCGGCAAGTCTTGAGTTTTTAGGGGAGAGAGGAAAATGAATGGCATTCTCTTTTCCTTTATCTCCTAAAAGCGCAAGACTTGACGTCTTAAACTTGAAATGTGTGAACCAGCACTTACATTGTAAATTTCTACAGGGTTGCATAAAATAACGCATTTAACAAAGCGAGATGTTTTCCAACTGACGTTTTGGAACTCACCCATTCTCACTTATTAAAGCTAAAATTATGTTTTTCGTATTTTTTTTCGGTCAGTCTCTTTGTTCATTTAATTTATATAAACCGATCTCGACATGCATGCAGAAAAACATAATAATATATTTATTTACTTAATATTGCATTTGTTTAGTGTTTATGTAAACTTGTATGTGCAATGTTGCAAAAATAAAATTATAATTGCAATTATCTGTACATATTCGTACAATATGAATGATGATCTGTTTGTTCGTATGTTTGTTTTGAAGTTGCATTGTTCAAAAATTGTTCATCGGCAAAATGGTTGTTGTGGTTTCAGTTGTTATTTTTAGATTCACGTGTGAAAATGTAATAAAAACTTATAAATTGTTCCCTGATATGTATTTTTTTTTCTTTTTTGCTTTTAGATTCTCTTACATCTTTTTTGATTTAAAAACAACATACATATTTTCCTCCAACATTAAGTTTCACTTTTTTCTCAAGCTACTGGAAAGACCTTCATATCGGTGGATGAACAAATGAATGGATGGATGTTGTTGATGTTTGTAATTGCAGCTGATTTTGTAAGTTTTTCCTATGCATCGTAATAAGTTTTCATGTTTCTTGGCATGTTCTTGAAATCTATTTATTTTGTTTTATTAACTTCAAGTCCATAAATAAATAATGTAACAAAAAACACAATTTCTTTTCATTAAAAATCTGAAGCAGAAAAAATAACTTCTCTTAAGAAAAGTTTCGTATCTATTTCACTTGCTTTAGTATTTTTCGTTTTTCTTTCATTTGCGTTTATTCACGCTTTGTTAAACTTTAAATTAATGTTTTTAGTTTAATGAATTAAAAAATAGTATATTAACAATAGGATTTTTTTGTTTTATTTTAATGATTTATTTAACAAATTTTAAATTATGTCGTTTTGCCTGAAAGTCCACTTAGCGATGGCTTAATTTTTTAAATTGTCGTGTGAATTTTGACTTTTTTAAGTGATTTCTTATTTTTTAACTCTGAAAAGAAACAAGTTCATTACACTTCATAACAATTATTGTTAAAGTCAATAATGCAAGTCACCTGTGCTCCAAGTGAACAATAATTTTGTTCCCGTAATTAATAAATTTACCCAGAAGCGAACATCTACTGAAAGGTTATATTAATTGAAGACAAAATTTAATTGTCTTCCTTTATTATATATCTTCGGGCAGATTTAATAAAGCATACATTGATCAGCTGTCGTTTGTTTACAATAAAACTGTTAATGAGATATAAAGAAATTGATAGATTAATGGGCTGTTTTTACAACACAAGTGATTAGACGTGTAGTAAAATATATTTGAAAAATACTCAAAAAACTGAGTGCTTTTCATATAAATTTTTCTCCTCGTTCTATCACTTGTGTTGTGAAAACAGCACATAAAACTAAGAAATGTAAAGACATTTTTAAGGTATTTAAATTTAAAACTCATTTCTGTATCATTTAAGCCCCGTTTCCAGCATTCTTCAAGTCTTATGATCTCATTAAATCCAATGATTTTCAAAAAAAAAAAATTCATTGAACAGCTGTTCAGTATAAAAAAACATTTATGTTTTTGTTTTAGGACCTCTCTAGTTTTTGGACTGATTTTAAACGATTTTTTTCTGTTAGAACCAGCTCTGAGAAGAGCTGCTACTGCATTGTATTGTATTGGAACTAGGAAAATAGGTTGTGGGAAGGAGGAAACATGGAGTAGTGCCTGTGAATATTTGCCTTGTATTTATTCATGTTGGATATGAGAGGGAAGACTTCAGAAGGAAGATTATTCCACAAACGAACAGTCCGCAAAAAACAGGAAAATACAACCCACATTGCGACGGTGTTCAAAAGGGCTGTGGGAAAAATCGCCCCAAGAAAAATGGCCCAAAAAAAGAAATGAAAAATCGCCCAAAAAAATCCCATGTAAAATTGGGCCTAAATTTATATGAAAAGTGACCTAAAATTTTTGGGCTATTTTTCGTTATTGTTGGGTGATTTTTCATTTTTTTAAATTGTTGAATGAAAAATGGCCCATTTTTTTGATTTTCTCCTCTATGGTATAACAAACACCGGCTTCGCTTACTAAAGCTTCTCTACACAGCCGGCCTTCGGCCGGGCGCAAGGATTTTCTACTCTATGGTATAACAAATACCGGCTTCGCTAACTAAAGCTTCTCTGCACAGCCGGCATTTGGCCGGGCGCAAGGATTTTCTCCTCTATGGTATAACAAACACCGGCTTCGCTAAGTAAAGCTTCTAAAATCTGCCTTGTTTCCAAATGAAAGCCGACTATGCAGAGAAGCTTTAGTTAGCGAAGCCGGTGTTTGTTATACCATAGAGGAGAAAATCCTTGCGCCCGGCCGAAGGCCGGCTGTGCAGAGAAGCTTTAGTTAGCGTAGTGTCAATGGACACTATGACACTTTTTGGGGTGTCATAACATGCCACCGGGAAAAAATTCGTTTTTGTTTTTTGGGTCATTTTTCATTTTTTTTTTGGGTTCTTTTTCGTTTCTTTTGGGCAAAATTTCATATATAACTTTTTGGGTCATTTTTCATGTTCTGTTGGGCGATTCTTCATTTGGGCGATTTTTCATTTCTTTTTTTGGGCCATTTTTCTTGGGGCGATTTTTCCCACAGCCGTTCAAAAGAGTCAATAGAATTCGATACCCTTCCGTCGGCAATGAGAACCTGCGCCCTCTCCTGCACGCGGTCGAGAAGCTCAAATACAGACTTTGAAGCACTGGCCCACACATCTTCCATCTGCGGTCGGATATAGGTGGTATAAGTAGAAAGGAGATCAGATGGAGTGAAGTATATATCATTGTATCTTCATGCCCAGAACGTCAAGAGATTCTGATTCTTCAATAATTATACTACCCATATATACAGATGAGCCACCCTGATCCGTCGCGCGTTTATGCGTTAGCTCGCAACTCTGGGTCTTTCGGGCATTAAAATCGACCATATTCGCACAACCCCATTCCGAGATTATGTTTAGGTCTCGGCCAAGCGTATCATGCATGTTCTACCTCATAGCACCAACATAGGTTATGGTTTATAATCATATGAATACGAATGGCAAAGTTCTCTGCCATCTTCAAAAGAGAAGAAAGTTTTTGAAGTTTGACATAGGAGGCCATTTAAAAAAACAATAAATAGAGTACGAGAAAGAACAGAGTTTTTGAAAAAATAAAAATTTTTTTAAAAAAATCGGACCGAGCCTACCTCCCATATATGCTAAAAATATAATTTTTAATATTGGCTGCATAATTGATCTAAAAATTGTTATACGTACTTAGCTTACAATCTTTCTGTTAATTTTAGTAGTTATTACAGCAAGAACTCTAGGTCCTTTTATATATCCTTAATTGTAAAAACTCTATAAATTTTGCAAAAATTATCTGATTGTAATGAAACTTGGTATATTTATTTGTATTTTTTTGAGTTGAATAAGCTTGGTCCGTCTGTCAGTCTTTCCGTCTCCATCTATTTGTCCGTCCGTCTGTCCATGAAAATTTTTTAATCAAAGTACAGGTCGCAACTTTAAACATGATATTTGGTGCACAGTACTCTTTGGGCCCAAGGGCAAACCCTTCTAACTTTGGTTATAATCGGTTTATGATTTCACCTAGCCTCCGCACAAATGTCCTCCCGGAGTGTGACTTTAACGAATATAACTGACTAATATTTAATCGCATTTTAATAAATTTGAACAGAAACAAGTTTTATCTAAGAGCAAATGTACTTCCCAATTTTTATGGTGGTCCATTAATGGTTATAGCTCCCATAAAGGAATGCGAAAAAATTTTAAAAAAATTGTATGCGTTTTCCCGGGAAGAACTAAATTGTTAAATATGAAAACATATATTAATGCCATTATTTGGCTATATTTATAAGCATGTTATCGTCAATAAGTGGTGGATTTTTCTCTTAGTAAAAATAAATAAAACCAAATAATACTCAAATAATATACATATGTAGGTTAAATTAATGTGAAAAATGCGATAAGTATATTTATTTTCAATTTTAGTTACACAATAACAGAGGTTATAAATAGTCAATTTAGTTCTTACACATGTTATATATCACCATAACTACTAGAGTCTTTTTTTCAAGTTCTCATCTCTAATTTGAAATATTAATTAATGGCATTTTAATATGAAAACAAAGCGAAGCACAATACAACACAAATAACGTTGAAATTACTTTACAGGTGGCGTTAACAGCACAGCTGATCTATTTTTCCTAGGCTTACTTGAGGGTTACACGATCAAGTTTTGTCTATCAAGTTTTAATACACTCACACTTTTTTACCAATACACTCATACTTTTAAAAATTGAAGCGAACTTGCCTTTAAAATTCTCTTTCAAGTGAGTGTATCAATTTACGTTCAAGAAAACAGCTGATTACAAGTTTGGAGAGAAAATTTTTCGTTTGTCTTTATAAATTGTTCTCTTGATGACATCTTAAAAGTAAATTGCTTCAAAATTGCGTGCAGCTTACGTCACAGCTTCCAAACTGTATATGTAAAAGACTATCAAGAACAACTTGATCGTGTGGCTGCAGTGTTAGCTGCCAAATTCACTAGTGTTTGTTGTTGGAAATACTACTACAAACGCAAGAGCAACAAAAACAAGAAAACAAAATTGCATGTTGTTTTTGTAATATTGATTTCAACTGACATTTGAATGACAGAATTGGCTAATTGAATTTTTACTTTATTTGAAATTTTAATAGTAAAAGATTGCTCATAAAGCACGTAGAACATTTATGCAAAAAAATTTTTATTTTTTTCTTAATAATAAACTAATTTTTTTATAAATACTAAGTTTAAATTGTAATCAAAAAATAAATATTTGTAATTTTTTACAATTTTTTGTTTGTTTATAAACTTAAAAACTTATTGAGATTGATGTACCACAAAACCTCATCCTGCTGAAAAGGACATAATTTTAGCGCACTCGGGTTAAGGGATATGGTGCACTATTTGACTTCCATATAATACCTTTTTAGTATTTCTTTAATCAAATTTAGGATTTTAATGCTTTTCACATAGCTTGAAACTTTACTTAAACATTATGTGCCGTATTCATAAAAAATAAAATAGATTTCAAGCGTATTTTAAAACTAAATTTCCATACAAATTTTCCTTAAAATAGATTTCATATCCAATTTAGTTTTTTATGAATACGGCAGTATAGCTCTATAATACAAAAAATTTAAGAAAAAATTGTGAAATTAGACCAATTTTAAAATGCATTTTTTGTTAAGTTGCAGCAAAAAAACCGGCACTTATCTTTTCACGGCTCTTTTAAGAACACTATTTGCTAAGAAAAATCGAAATAAAAAAATTTCTGATTTTTTTTAAAGTTCAAACAAACTTTTGTAATTTTTGGATTTTTTTTGGAAAATTGTATATTCTTTGAGTGATTAAAACTAACTTTAGTTAATATTGTTAATAAAAATATTATTATTGCCAAATTTTAAACATACCAAGGAACTCAAAAAACAAAACTTTAAACTCTTTTTTAAAAAAATGAATTTTTGAGAATTATTTTCTTGAAGCAATTCAATTCACTTTTTTATTCATTAATTCTTTCTGAAATTTGACTGACTTTAGCGACCTTTGGTGTAGTCTAGGAGAGTCACACGAAATTAATTCCAAAAAATTTGTATGAGTTGTGTTGTTATCTATCAATCCATATATCTTATATCACATTTTGAGACAAAATTTTTTTTTGAGTTTTGTCCATGGGACAAAGCACCGTACGGCGCCATTTTCCGATAACAGGCCCAGTAAGACTCCAATATAGCGACCTCTACGAAAGCCATACTGGCGGTCGCTTCGTAGTTTGACTCTAAAAATTTGACATGATGGTGATTTACCATACTCTCCCTAACTTTGGAAAGTGCCGAACATATATATTGAAATATGATTAAAAGTAACATGCTAATAATATAGAAGTAATATTTCCTTAATATTTAATAATTGTTATTCTGATGCTCTTTTAATAAGTGGCGATCTCCGCACATATCTTCAAACACAAAACTTAAAGTATTCAACACGTACAAAATCTACGCTTCTTTAAGGATGCGATTCATTAAATTCAGCAATTAAAGATGTCAACGCAATCCAGACATTAAGCAATGGCTATCTACCTTGCAACCTGAAAATATTCTGACCAGCCACGATCTCCAACCAATCCCTATGGCAGAGAACAAAGTAGACCCTAGTCAAAACGGAAATTCTCCGAAGGCTGTTCCACCAAATTAAAAAGGCTGTTCCACCAAATTATCATAACTTAGGAAAGGTTTCCCAATTTTATTTATTGAATCTTCATACATATATAAAATACGAACTAACAATAATTATTCAAACTTTATACTAATACATTGTGTTTGTCCTGCCAGACGAAATTTTGTTTCCTTACGGAAGAGTGGCCACTGTCATTTAAAATATTTCGAGATAGTGGATTTGGTGCGACTCAAGCCTTTTTAAATATTTTACTGCATACTTCGTAATAATAGTTTTTACAAATGGCACATTGAGATCCTTGTGAATATTTGAGTTTTTAACATACCAGGGAGCGACTGTGATTATTCGAAGAAGTTTATTTCGGCGCCATTGAATTTTTTCGATGTTTGAGGCCGAGGCCGAGATTGGTTTTAATAAAAAGTTGTAAAGTAGAAGTTTTCAATCGATATTCTGTTTTATGTATTTTAATAAAAATTACTTATTTGTTTTATAATTTGTTTATATGCTACTTGATTGCTTCATCATGTGCTACTTTATAGCTGTATATGCTTAGACTGCTTCTCAAAAACGATATAAAGTTCTATTAGGACACATCCACAACGGGCCATTACTTCAATATGAGGCTCGCTCCTGAAATGTCTATTTTATAGCGGAGATTAGATAGCTTCTGCTCCTAAATAAGAAGTGAGTATATAATCTCGCACTCAAATTGCTACCTGTGTGTGTTGGCCGCACTCACACTCGGCTGCGGTTGGTAAAAGCATTGTTTGTCACCCTGGGGTTAAGATCCACCATGGATTAGGACCTAGGGCAGTTATCTATGCACATCTTTTCCACAGCTGCTCAACAATATACCAAAGATACGACAAACACTGACTTTAATTGCACTTAAGAGACCTAACAAGCGGTGTAGGGTATCATATTATTGTACTTTTCAACCTGTTTATTATTGTGTAACCAGAAAACTTTTAGAGTTATAAGTTAACAACAGTTCTTATGATTCCAAACGCTCCTAAATAAGTTCAATAAAAAGCTCTTATAATCAAATAATAAATTGAATTCTCAACGATTTCTTAATTATTCAAAAAATGTGATTAAAATTTTTAATTTTAAATCATTCATTAGACAAGGCTTATGAGCTTATGTGATTAAAATATGGAAATTATGAAAAATTCCACAAAACATGTAATTATTTCGTAAGTTTGCCAAAATGGAATTTATATAAAAAAAAAATTATATATTAACACTATTCGTTTTTGTTTATTAACAAACAAATCAGTTTTACCAATCCCAACACTTACAAACGCTCGCTCACTCATTCGTCTAATGAAAACTATTAAAAAAAGTTTTATAAATCATAAGTCCAAATAATATTATAAGTAAAAATAATAAAAAATTTGTAAATATATTACGAAAATAAATTAAAACAAAACAAAGAAAAAACCATAAAATACCTCAAAAAAGTTTGGCACTGGACTACTGTGGGGAAACTTAGAAAGAAAGAAAGAAAAAATAACCGCACGTTCCCACTGCTAAAGCTACCAAGCTTTCATTCATTTGCGGTGGGGGAGACTTCAGTTGTTTAAATAAACAAATAAATAAAATTTATTTGCAATAAAACTTAATGAAATATTTATCAATTTATTAAAAAGTTTATAAGAGAAGAGCAAGAAATAAAATGTTAAATAAAAAAGAAAACTATATATATAGAGAAAAGACTTATATACAATTATTTAATGGAGGAAATTGAACCCGTAACCGTATCACTACAAACTTGCTTACCTAATTAATAAACACACATTAGACTGACTCACCTTACATGGACAAAAAAAATTTAAGGTTGTACCCCCTGAAAATTAAGTTTGACATGTTTTATAAAGATTCCCAAAACATTTTGGCTCTAGCGATTTTCTCCCGTAAGCTAAACCCCGTCAAAAAAGGGTCTGAAATGGCATTTTTCATGAATAAAAATTCGGTAATGTTTTTTTGTCCAAGGAACGACCAAATATAATAGATATTTCGGGATTCTTTGATTTTGTATTAAACATTTTAAAAATCTAACCAGAGACTCGAGATAGCGAGATGTTTTTGTCAATTGTTTAATGCTTTTCAATTCGATTTTTATGAAAACTTAAATAACTTTTGTTCGATTATCATTTCCT
Organism: Pollenia amentaria; assembly: GCA_943735925.1. Taxonomy (NCBI): domain Eukaryota; kingdom Metazoa; phylum Arthropoda; class Insecta; order Diptera; family Polleniidae; genus Pollenia; species Pollenia amentaria. Next base: position 59,383,978 of record OX031010.1, on the reverse strand, counting down.
ATACATCGTTAGAAAGGTGTTGACCACCGTTTAAGATTTTAGTCAAAAAATAACCATTTACTGCACTATATAACTTTTTTATAACATTCATTTAGATATAATTTTAAAACCATTTTATAACTACAAAAGGCATATATTTGTGCAGAAAATACGTTTTATTAATTAATTTAGCTACTATTAACTTAACTCGTTCATGACCAAAATTTAAAGTCCTGTTGTAATATTTTAAAAAATAACATTTAAAAAACATTTAACAACACATCATTAAAAACCAGTTGTTTATCTCCAAAAATTGTATCTTGTTTAGGAAGCACTTCCATTTGATATCAAATAGTGACAATATTAACCCTTTTACGGTCAACAATTTTTTTTTTTTTTTTTGAGGATATTTTTAGCAATATTTTTTTGGTAAGCATTGAATAATTGCTCTTTTGTGCCACTAGCTGAAATATTATTCACCAAAAAATTATAAAATTATTAATTTCTTCCCTACAATCACAACAGAAATGTTTCAATGTGGCGAATCGGTCCAAAACTTCATATAGCCCCTCTACAAGCTGCTTTCCGGAATATGGTCTTTGTGATCGCTATCAAACCAATGCACTATTCAATGCAATGTTATTGAAATTTAAAACATAGATAGATCCATATTTATATGAACACATAAGCTATGAATTCTTTAAAAAATAGGACCACGAGGAGAGATAAGGGGCAATTTCTGCCTCTCCGGAACTATCTAACAAATTTTAATGAAATTTAAAACATAGATACATACATCCCTATTCAAATATCCACATTATCATTTTTTAAAACTAGATCCGAAATAGGTACACTTGCAAAATGTATTCTTATATACTGTGGTTTAGGGTATATATGGTCGGGCTTGACCGACAATATTGTCTTACTGGTTTTTTTACTTAACATATACCCCTCTTTAATTGTATATGAGTTTTTGTCTTCGAAGGATAGCGTTAACTTATACGCAGGTAAGACAAGAAAAAATAAAAAAGTTTCAAAACTCTTTTCTTCAAATTTTTAAAATGTTGTTAAACAAATTTCATGATTTTTTGACCATCACATTGTGTTGGTGGATATAATAGGGACTAAAAATATGAAAAAATTATGTCAATACCTCCTTTATATTTTGCGGTTTTCGGGAAAAACTAATTTTTTGACCTTTTTTTTGCCTAATGTCCTTACTGTTATGAATTTTAGGGAAAACTTATTCAGAACATTATAGACACTATTAAATATTCTCTAAAGGTTTTACTTAATCGGAAAACATTAACCACGAAACTAGAGACTAATATACCCTCAAGTAAAATGAAGACGAAATAGTGTAAAAATTGAGATTAACCCTTAAATCCACTTGGGTTCAAAATGATCTCATACTTATTTAACTTTAAAAAATCTGTCAATTTAAATTTGAAAGGTTTAAAATTAACATTAAGTAATACAAATAAAATTACGGAAATAAAGTATATTAATCTGTTTAGTGTATATGCAGGTGAAAAAGTCTTATAAATTAAGATATTTTTCATCAAATATTCTGTGTGTGTTTATGGGTCAATCAATAAAGATTTTAGTTTACCGGTGAAATTAGCATATTAATCTATGGCCTAAATTTATGTGACATAATAATTATTTAATGCAACTTTCATTTTATTATCAAAAAGTAATTAATAAGACAAAAAATAATTTTTACAAATCTTTTACAAAGCAAATTTTTTTTTTTTTTTTTTTTGGAAAAAGGGCGATAGTATTTAATTTTTAAAACGTTTACCAAATTTAACATTATTATTAAATGAACTAAATAAGAACACAATAAACAATTCAATAAACTTGTTTCTTTAGCAAAAATTATTTAAACAACTTCATTAATATTTTGTTTACCCAGTGTCAATTTAGTCCATTGACCAATTAAATAAAATTTAAATTAAAAAAAAAAAATTAAGAGAACAAACACTAAAAAATATAAACTAAAGATTAGTTTTTATTTAAAGTCATTTTTTTTTTTTTTTTTTGAAGATGAAATTTAATTTTATGAGACACTCAAAACAAAAATTCGGCAGACGGGCGTAATACGCAGCGATGCCTGTGTGTAGCTGCCGACACTGTCAAGAAATGTTAATTTTTTAAGCCATATATCTTGTGTAAAAAATTGATATGTATCCACTCTTGTGCAAATAAGACAAGCAAGATAATTATAGTTTGATGCAATACAACTAAGCAGATACCCTACCAATTAAAAGAAGTTTAACCTTATCTTGAATATGTCACATCGCTTCAGAAGTGGTGATTTAAATACGGATGATTAGCCACAGGAGACTTGTACCGAACACAATTTATTCTTTTTAAGTGAAAACTGGCCAAAAAACGTCTGGAATAGTACTCCATTATGAAAACACAAGGTCACATTTTGTACGACCAGTTATGACTATTAGCAAAATTGTGGCTAGGAAGTTTCGCCGCACCCGCCTTGTAGTCCTGCCCCAAAGTATAATTGTACAAGTGAATGCAAGTGATCAGCTGTTAAACTTTTGCATCTTTTGTTTACAGGCATTTTGTTTGTGTAAAAAAAAACTCGTATAATACTCGCATCTATACAAAATGCTTGTTTTGTTTTGTTGTTGTAGAGTTGCATGTACCCGATATAAATATACATTGCCCTGTACGACCAACCACTTGAATCGATCAATGCAAGTTGTAGACGCTTTACTTCCGCTTGTAGACGCTTTACTTTGGAAAAGAGTATCCAAAATTTGCTTGATTTATTTTTTGTCATTTTTATAGCCACTAAAAACAAACTCGATTTAAACTCAATTATAACAATATGAATATTTATAAAGATTGGATTATGTGTATGTTTAGAAATTATTAGAATAAATTTACAGGGGATAGATATAAATATATCGTGGCAATTTTTTTGAAAAAGTGAAAAAATAAAAATTTTGAGTTAATACCCTCTTGTGGATTAAGTGCGATACGTATGTACATTATGTTGTCCCAACATAAGGTTGATTTTTAATGGGTGCTCAGTCATAATTTGAAAGCGTATAGGGTAAAGAATGTTTGATTTTTTTTTTAGATTTTTCGGAAAGGGTTTTAAGGTGGCCCACACCGAATTTTTCCAAAAATCGGGTTTGCGGCCGTTTTCAACTTTTATTTAAAACTTTGTCAAAAACCAAGATTTTCTTCACTAATTTCAAGCAAGGCATTAATTTTCGAATTGTCCATGTGAGATTGCAGCTGGTTTCGAAAAATGCCTATTTTGAAAGAATATATAATTTTCATCATCCAGCGAGCCCGATTAATGGCTCCAGGAGTTACTGTTGGATGGGGCTTAGATCTATCACACAAAAAGATTAGACTCAGATGAAGTAATTCCTTATAGTCTTCTCTTGGTTGCATGTCTTCAAGCTGGCCTCTAATGAAATTGCCCAAATCTTCGTGTATTGGTTCCGGGATAATTTTGTCAACAATGTTGTTGTTTATACAGTCCGAAATATTGGACTTGCTGAAGTATGATGAACATATTTATTTGTGGTGATTTGTATAGTTCATTGGACCATGGGTAAGACCAAATTTCGTTTTTTTCTTAAATTTTTTAGATTCTATCCATCATTAAAACTGCATCACTAGTTTCTATAACTTTTTTTAGAAATATTTTATAAACCGTTTTTTTACAGAACTTATCCAAAAGTTACAAAAAATGAAATATGTGGTACTTTAATGGGCAAACACATTTGCGGAACTTATGGTTAATGCACATAGAAGTAAAGTTTGGAAATTTTTCTCTATTCTATAACCATTTTTAAAAAAAAATTCAAATAACGCGGTTATTGATCAATTTATGAATTAAGCTAGGAAAACGGCCAAGAACCCCCCATTTTTATTGAAAACTCGACATGTGCTACCTCTTAAACTCTTCCGAAAAATTTTAAAAAAATCTTCAAAATATTTTACTTTATAAACTTTCAAATTATGCTTGAGCCCCAAAAAAGTAATTTCCATACCTTTTGAATTAGAGTTAACGCTCATACTTGGCGTACCACCCAACAAACTCTCCTTCAGACAGAGATTCGTTGGTGAAAATGCCGTAAGTTTGGGCACACGCTCAGTAAATCGCCAGATGACATTATCAGAACACCCACTGATTGAAATCCCGGGGCCAGGAACGTTTTGGTGGACTTGCACATGCACGGCTAAGACAGATACAGGTTACCCTCGATTTATGCGGTCTTTTGAGACGGAAGACGTGTAAATCAAATTCGCCGAAGACGTGTAAATCAAGGTTCAGGACCAGAAATTTAACATATCGCGTTAGTCAAAACATCAGATACATACAAAAAATGGAAGCCAGAGGGCTAATTCTGGCAGTCGTGATTGAATACTTTTTCGATTCGAAAGCAATTTTATTCGATACTAAACGAATCGAAATTATTTTTTCAGTATTTAAAAACTCAAATAAATGCTTTACAACACTTAGAAAATAATTTCGATTCGTTTAGTATTGACTAAAGGATTAAAAAACATAATTGCTTTCGAATCGAAAAACTATTCGATAACGACTACCAGAATAAGCCCCCTGGATTCCATTTTTTGTATGTATCTGATGTTTTGACAAACGCGATATGTTAAAAAAAGTGTTAAAAAGAAGAGGCTTTTATAATGCGCGTTGTGTTGCCATTTTCTATGCGGTAAAGTTCTTAAACGTACTTCTACTTAAATGTACTTCTACCTTTAGTCTGGTAAAAATATTATCGCTTTAAACACGTTTAAAAACATAATTTTCAATAAAAGTACCGCATCTAGTAAAAACTATATCATATGCTACCAATTGTCAAAACTGTACTGTAGGGCACTTGTTAAAAAAAAAAAATTAATAAAAAATAAATCAAAGATTTTTAATTATTGCATCACTTTTAGTTTTGATGTCATTTACTTTTATTCGCACGTTGGATGATGGCCGCAGATGAAGGAATAAAAGGAATAAATAGCAAATCAAGATATTTTTTTTTTTCAAATATTCAGTGTTGGTAATTCTTTTTGTTATTTATGCGAAACAACTTTTGATAAAATGCAAATTAATATTTTTTAAATCGTTGAAATGTTCCAAAGCTGACGTTGACTGATGTGTCTATCTGTCCGTCTGCCTGTTTATAGAGTGTTTATATTAAGTAATTTATTTAAAATTGCAGAAAATAGTTTTTACGCACAAAATTCCAAAAAAAAAAAAAAAATATGCAAATTATACATTTTTTACTTAAATTAATTATAATTTGTAAATATTTTCAATATCTAAATCCGAAGGTTTTTGATACGTAAATATTTAGATTGTTGGAATTCTGCTAATTTAAATTTAAAGGCGTTAATCATTAGTTGTGCAAAATTATTAGGTCATCTCAATGAATGTGTTAAAAATTACTTGGAGTTGCTAGATAAAAAAAGACTTAAGGGGTAGATATATTTGCAAAAGGTGTTTTTTTTTTTTTGAACGAACTTTATTTTTCATACTACGCTCACTTTTTGATATTTGTGATCAGTATTCATACTAATGCAAATTATTATGTATAAGTTCATCTAGTCAAGCGTGAACTTATACATAATGCATGACTTATCCATATTTACTAAGAAAATCAGTCATTGATTCGCCTAACTTAAAGACAACTTCATGATATTTATGGATCATGGCTCGTTTTTGGCTTGACGGGTTTGTTAATAAACAAATTTGCCGCATGTAACAACCCGATATATTAATAATTATTGGAAAACGTCGGTTCAGTATATTTCTAAACTTCAACAAGGCACCCTCATTTGGGCGAGTATAACAAAAATATGTACCCGACTTGTCAAAATTGTCTCCATATAAAACAAAAACAATTAAACGAACACATGCACATATTTTACCTCATACATACGAATTTGAGAATTGGGGCTTATGTCTGTGCGCTAATTAGTCTACCTTATGTAAATGTACCTAGCTATTAAATTTGTTTGTTTCATTATATAATTTTCAGTGTCGTTGACATTTCGTCACAGTAAGTAGGCTGTGGGCACTATTATTTATAAAACCTCCAGTTGTTTTATAGATTTTCATTGTGTTCGTTGGAACAGGTTTACCGCACCGCATACGGAGTGAGACCAATTCAAAAACTCTACAGATTCTGTTACATCCAGGAAAATGCAGCGTTTGGTTCGGTTTCGCGATGAAGATATCATCTATATGTATATGTATATAAAAACGTTTTATATGATGCTAATACTCAAGAACCGCTGGACCGATTGAGACCAAACTTGGACAACAAATTATCTTAGTCGGGAGCTATGTTCCTCTAAAGTTTAATCTCCGTTGTTCCGTGATATTAAAATTTGTTTTATCTATGGTACGATTTGACTGAAAATCACAAAATATATTTATTAAACAAAAATAAGTTTCCTGATAAAATTTTGACCCGGTAGATAGCGCTGGGGTTTTAAGTTATTATAAATTCTCCAGTATTTAATTTTTCATTTTTTATTTAAAAAATCCCGAGCAGCGCCGGGACCATTCAGCTAGTAGGACTATATGTATTAAAAAATTAAAAGAAATTGGACGATAAAAATGCGCTTAGTCAAGAGAAGTCACGGTTTTAAAAATGGGTTTTTCGAATAACAAAATATTCTATCGGGCTTAAGAAAATACCCTTTACAATTTAATAAGTGTCCGAAAATAAACCAATCATTAAACCGATTAAACCAAAACCTCGGTTAATTAATAGACCGATTAACCGATTAAAGTAAAAGTCCGATTAAATGAATACCCTAGTGTGATTTGTAGTCACATAAAACTGTAACGTACCAAATTTTGGTACGATAGCGTTATTTATTACGAATTTAGGTGTACTAAAATATTTTCTGGAAGTAGGGTTTATATGGGGTCTAGGGTTAATTATGGACCGATCTTCACGAAATTAAGCAGTGTGATTTCGAGTCCTACAAAACTGTACCGTGCCGAATTAATTAATGTTAGCATTATTTATTACGGTTTTAGGCGTACTAAACTGTTTTTCGCTAGTACGGTTTATATGGGAACTGCGGTCAATTATGGACCGATCTTCACGAAATTTAACTGTTTAATTTGCAGTCGTATAGAGCGAATGTGTGCAAATTTTATATCATTCCGTGCATTATTCCACCATTTATGTTAGTTTTTGTATCAAAATTGTCAATTTTTTTAGGGTGGTGGTTCCACATTTTGATTCATAGTTCTGATCCTACTGAACCGATGCTGCTGGATTTCAATCCAAAACTGCTTAGGATAACTACAAACAATTTAAGACCAAAGTTTGTTCTTTTCTTTTGCGTTTTTCGAAAGTGAGCGTGTTTTCAACAGACGGACAGACGGCGTACAGACAGACGGACATGGCTAAAACGACTTAGAATTACTCAGGGAGCCAGAATATATGTACTTTATGGGGTCTTAGATGTATAATAAAAAAGTTTCACACGGAATGACAAACTTAGTATACCCTCATTCACCACTAGTGGTGGTGGCGGGTAAAAAAAATGTTAAAATAATGTTAAAAATTTTTAAAGATTTTTGTTATAAATGTATTACCGATATGAAATTTTTTTCGAAACTAAACACATTTTTTATTTATTTCTTTGATCTACACAATTGTTAAGATCATTTTATTTTTTATAGTTTAAGAAAAGTGAAATAGAATTTTTATCTAAACACAAAGTGAAAATTCCTTGTATTTTTGAATCGTAATATAAAAGAGCAAATAATATTTACAATCGACATGTTAAGGGCATTTCTAATATTCCTTAAATATACATTTTTTTTTAACAAGGCAGGTAAGATGATTAACATAAGAATTATCCATTTTTATACGAAATTTAATTTTGGGTACAACTATTTTAAGTCAAAATTTATTATAATTTTTAAAAACATTTTAGTAAAAAATAACTATTCGTCTAAATTTTTACAATAAATAATGCTAAAAAAGCTAAAAATATATTCCAAAAATCCTAAATAAAATGATAAGTGCTAAACGAAAATGTTGCAGGTAAATAGAAATTTTTAATGCAAAATTTAGCTGCAAAAATGCCAAAATGTCCACACTGATGAGGGATGAGCAAACAAACAATTTTAGCAACGCTTCTTACTAGTATTGTTGTTGCTTGGCAATTGGTACGACTACAGCACGAATAGCCTGTGGATATATTTATATTGTGTACAGGTTTTGCTTTTGTAAAAAAAATGTTGTTGTCTTTACCATCTAAAAGTCTCAATTTACACGTTTTATCTTCCGATGCTCAACTTCTATTCAATTCACTTTTGAAGATGCCATTATGTTCACACGCAGCAACCGGTTTCAACTTTTTTTGCTTCAAAACAACAACACTATTATTAAAAGCGAACCAAAGAGAAAAAGAAAAGAAAAAAATTTACATGCAGTCATAGTCGTGCATATACCTACGAACGAGAACACAAAGCGTACTGCCCGAGTAAAGGCATCTCCGTACCAACCCATTTTCTTCTTGATTCCCTCTCCATAAAACACAGGAGTTGAGCATCAAAAGATGAAACGTGTGAATGCAGACAAAGGGCGATGAGCATAACTGAAACAAAAAAAATAATGTGCTTAGCGGAACACAACGAAGTTTGTGGTTATTACTAAAAACAGAACGCAATGAAATGAAATGATCTCATCTTTATGTTTAGTAAGATTAGTATAATATTTTTTTCTGTACAAGGATCTCAAACAGAGAAAAGTTTTTTTTAAGGGTTTCAATACACAAACACTATTAGCGTTTGTGTTTTCTATATTTCTACCGTACAGAACACTAAAGTAAAGTATATATTGTTTATTTTCGAACTCTGAATTTAATATTAGAAAAAAAAAACTTAATAAAAATAATTTCTTTGATTTCAATGCCGGATGCCACTTAAAGAGTGTTATTTAATTTTATTTAAACATCTTTAACTCGAGTTAGACATTGACAAAGAAGTGGTTGTTAAAGAAAACTTGAAATTTGTTTTAAGTTTATTTTGGGTGCGATTAAGTCGATCTATCAATTGAATTAAGTTTTGGCCCTATTGTTATGTTATTTTTTTATACACTTTTGCTTTTATTTTATAAACTATTGTCTTTTTAACGTTTTAATTCTTGTTTATTTGTATTAATTGCTGTAATTAACTTGATAAATGTGCAACACTAACTAAAATAATCTTGTTGCAAAAGTTGTAAGATAATACAATTGAAATAAAAACATTTTCAAAAAACTTTGGCCGGAAATTTATTTTTCATAGCGTCTATTCCAGTTGGGTACTACAAAAAGGTAAATTATGGAAAAAATTTCAAGAAAAAAGTGATGAAGTTTCTTATCTAGTGTGTTTAAACTATTTCGGTTGCAAATACTTTTAAAGTAGTAATAAAATAAACACTGGCTGCCAACTGGAGGTAACGTTTACCTTTTGGAGTTGTAACCATATTTCACATAGAATGTCGAAGAAGCTAAAAACTCTAAAGAGTCCATGCCCTATGCTGCAAGTTCCATTAAATATAAACTTTTATTAACTTTTTCTATAAAGGCTAAACTAAATGATAACAGCTTCTATGGAAACTATTCTAAGAGATAGCTGTTTCTATAGAAAATATATTACAAGACAACATTTGTTACATAAGCTCGTATAAAAGACAAAATTTTCTATAGAAACTCTTTTAAACGATGGTTCTATATAAACCCTGATAAACAATAACATTTTCTATAGAAGCTTTTCTAAACGTTAACAATTTCTATAGCAACTTTTTTTAAGCGATAACATTTTTTAAAAAAAAATTATCTTCTCAACGATATTATTTTATATAGAAGCTCCTCTCAGCGATAACATTTTCTATAGAAACTATTCCAAACGATTATATTTTCTAAAGAAACACTGATAAACAATAACATTTTCTATTGAAACACTATAGAAAACGAAAATATTTTTTAGAGAAACTTTTCTACACGACAAGCACATTTCTTACAAAAACTCTTCTAAAGGATATCCAATTATATAGAAGCTCTTCCAACAAACGATAACATTTTGTATGGAAACTGTTTTAAGCGGTAACAAAATGATAAAACAGAACTGGGGCTGCACAATGTTTCCCATACAATTTGACATAAAATTTTGCTAGAGAATTTTATTTTGAGAACGTTTTTTCTAATGCTCTGACATATAGACATTTATTGCTGGTTCACACTCTTCAAGATTTAGCCGTCAAGTCTTGAGCTTTTATGAAAAAACGGAATAGAGAATGCTATTTCCTCTCTTTCCTAAAAACTCAAGACTTGATGGCTTAGTCTTGAAGAGTGTGAACCAGCACTTATTCTCTTAACAATGCTACCATACCATGAAACAAAGAAACAAGAAGATTTTTTCTTCATGATCACAAACATGATCACACAAACGTGTATGTGGTATGCTGAATGTTTGCTTACATTTAAATCTCTTTACTAGAGTGACGTAAATATGACGTCAAGATGAGAGTAAAAAGTTAACGGACCTGCGCAATGCGCTATCTTGTTTGCTTTGTTTCATGCTACCATACTTTCATTAAATTTCATATATTTTGTAAACAACGAAAAATGAAAACAAAAGAATAAGAAAGATATGAGAGAGAATTGGAAGTTACGTCGACGTTTTAATTATGGGCTTTAAGTGGGAAACAGTATAGTCGCTGCAGTACAACGTTACGAGTAGCGCTGTAAGCAGTCAAAAGTTAAGAACGGCAATTTTAAAGTATTGTCAACAGAATAAATAGTTGTAGTAGTCATTGCAGTAGAAGTTGAAGCGCAAAATTCGAAATTTTGAACTTTGTTTTCATTGTTTTTTTCGCTTATTAATTCAGTTGCTCGTCAGACAGCGACGAGTGCACTTGCATGGAGGCCTTGTTGATACTTTTTCGAATACAGTGTGTAAGATAAATGATAAAATATTTTAATGCTTTTCTGAAACTGTCATAAAAGCATAAATGTAGAATATTTTATTTGAGTTTTCTTAGATATTATTCTGACTTTTAATTTGCAAACATGCTCGCAGTTCACCCTGAATTTTCTTTTTTTTACTTGATTAAATTGAACAATTTTCAATACATTTTGTTTTTTAAATGTCAATATTTTAAAAGTCAATTTAAAAAATAGAAAATTTAGTTTGACCGCTATTATTATAAATGTTTTACAACAAAAACTATGTCTTGATATTAAATGTTAATAAAAATCTATGCGCTTAGTTTGGCTCGCACAACATATGCAAAACATTTTTGAACACCAATGCTTTAGGCTTAATTCTAGACTTAATTCTATTTTATCATTAAGTATATACAAACTTTTTTATTATCAAAAAAGTTTTTTTTGGGTATACATAATTTATTTCAATAAAAGATTTTATTTATTGTGCTTAATTCCCTTTCTTTAAAATTGATAAAAAAAAAAAATGAGATTTATTGTTGGACGATAAGCTGTTCCTATGCACATTTCACTGGTTGCTTATGCCAGATCATCAGGAAACGTTGTCCTAAATAATTTTAGAAAAGCCAATGTAGCAATCAACAACAAAATTACAAAATATTTATGATATTGTTCTTGCTTTCAATATAATTATTTGGCGTTGCGTTGTGTTTTCCATGATTAGGGCCGCAAAGTACCTCAAATTATATGTATATTACAACGATCAGCTGGCCGGATGCCTTTATACTTTATAGTGCGCATTTTTTTTTTTTTTTTTTGTAAAATTGGCACCAGCTACAGCCAGGTTATTGACTGTATATACTTTAAGTTTGCTAATTAGCTAAAATATTTTTATATTTATTAACTATGATTTTGAACTTTAAGCAATTTTTGTGAAATTTAAAAAAGTCCCTTTTATTGCATTATTTGAAATATTTCATTAAAAGCAATTAAAATCTTTACAAATTTGTTGCACAACAAACAAAAAGTGGGTTTTGGTTTCTCAGTTGCATTAAAATAAAATTTCCAAAATACAAAGACAGAAAAAGTAATCACTACTGTTTTAATAAAAATTTATTGTACAAATGTACAAATTATATGTCTAAGGCAAAACTAAATATTTAAAGTTTTATTCTAATGAGGTTGACAGTTTTGTATTGTATTCAAGGTGTCACGTATGACAGCCAGTTTTTCGTTTTCAAACACATTGTCTAAAAAAGTAACAAGTCTAAATGAAACTTTTTTAGGCAGCTTGTGGCCCACTAAACGTGTTAAAAATTTATACCAAAAGTGGCTTGAATTCTTTTCGTGTGGAAAAATGGAATTTTGATTTTATAAAATTTGCATAAATATTTAAAATATTTCAATGTCCATTAAGAAAAATATGATAAAAATAACTGTTATAAATAAAATGTGAAATTTTAATTTAAATTTCGGGTGACTTGTATTTGCAAATTAATTTTGTTAAATATTTTTCGAAATACATATACGACTTTTATTTTTTGTGTAAAATTGTTGTTAATATAGAAGTGAAAAAAAATTGAAAAAAAACAATAACCTTATTTCAATTTAAATAGTTAAAAGATAAAAGCAACTTAATAAATTATATTTTTTTTTACTTATTGCTGTCAAAAACTATTTTTCAAAACCTCATTTAACTTTTAAATGAGTGTTTTTTCATTATTCTTGTGTTTCAGGCTTAATAGTTTTAGCTTTTTCCTTATTTTTATTATTTATTTACTAAATATAGTATTTGCTTATTTGTACGTATATACGCAAATATTATAGCACTGCTTTAAGTTAAATACGTGTATTTCACAATTGCCTCTTGCAATATTTAAACAATAATTAAATTTTATTGTTAAATGTCTGCAGAAGCTAATCAGTAATCTGCAAATATTTTTCATATTTAATGACCAAAGTATTTAGTAAGAAGAGCTAATAATATTTTTTATCAGCTGCTTTAAACGAAAAAATTTTCTTTAGAAACTTTTATTGTTAACGAACAGTTACGTTTTTAATAAAAAAAAGAAAATGCTATGGAAATCATTTACTTCAGAATATTTACTTCAAAAGCGATAGCATTTTCTGTAGAAACTGTTTTAAGCGATTAAAGTTTCTATATAAACTGTTTAAAGCGATAATATAACCTGAAGAGACTTTTCTCAGCGATAATATTTCCTGTAGAAACTATTTGATGCGATATTTATTTCTAAAGAGGCATTCTTAGCAAGAAATTTTCTGTATAAACCCTTTTAACCGATAAAATATTTAACAGATACTCTTCGAACTGATAATATTTTCTCTAGAAACTGTTCTAAGCGATAATATTTTTCATACAAATTATTCTAAGCAATAAGATTTTCTATAGAAACTGTTCTAAGCGATAAAATTTTCTATAGAAATTGCTCTAGGCGATAAAATTTTCTATTGAAACTGTTACGATAACATTAGCGATAACATTTTCTAAAGAAATTGTTTTAAGCGATAACATTATCTACAGAAATTATTCTAAGCGATAAATTTTTTTATAAAAATATTCTAAGCGATAACATTTTTCATAGAAACTCTTCTAAGCGATAAAATTTTGAGTTGCAACTTTTTTAAGCCATAACATTTTTTACAAAAACTATTCCAATCGAAATAATTTTCTATGGAAGCTCTTCTAAACAATGAAATTTTCTATAGAACATAGTACCTGTTAAGCGATAAAGTTATATGTTAAAACAATTTTAAGCGATAACATGCTCTATAGAGATGCCAAAATTTCATTTAGAACCTGCTAAAAAATTAATATTAAAAAAAAACGCTTCTCTATTGTAAATTTGTTTTGGGTACAGATTTCGTTCATTTTAAATTATAAAATAGTACTATTTGTATTAATTAATTAATAATAAATATTAATATTTATGCGATCAGCAAAATTATTGAGAGGGTAATATGAGTTTGTGCTGATGTTTGTAAGACCTTCAAATATTGGTCCTAGATCCACTTTTTAGTATATCAAATGATCAAGAATCACTTTCTGAGTCTTTATAACGATGTCCGTCCGTCCAGCTGGTTGTCTGTCCAGGTCGCAGTTTTGGAGATAATTTGATGAAATTTGTTATATAGGTTCTCATTGTCGCAAGAGCCAAGACTGTTAAAAATGGTGGGAATCGGTACAAAGTTTCACATACCCCCCTACAAGCTTCTTTCCGGAATAGAGTCTTTGTGCCCATAAACCATCTTTTTATGTTGGTATTCAGATGAAATTTGGTCCAAACTTATTTTATTTCAATCTTAATCATTTAACCAAATTTTATTGGGAGCGTTCCATATTTGACCATAGCTCTTATTAAAATACTGCTCCCGAAAAGAGCTTTTATGCCATAACTACCTTTAAAATGTTGGTATTCACTTAAGAAATTTAAGATTTTGCAATAGTTTTTATGTCATGATAAAATGATGTGCTGCTAGGTCCAAAATTAACCATATGCCTCATATAAGTCCCCTTGCTAAAACAACTTTAAGGCAAACGAATCTCATATAGATATAGATATCTAAATAATATTCGTCACAAAGTACTTTAACACGAATTTTAATGATTGCCTATCGGTCTTCTCGAAATGTTGGTGTGCAATATATTATTCACACCATTTGGTGATGGGTTTAGAAACAGGCTATCACCAATAAAATATTTTTATAAGCCCCGACAGTAATGACAAAATATGGCCAAAAAATGTTATATACAAGATACTGGGGCCAAATTTCGGAATTCGATATCGATCGAAATTTCCATTTAAATTGTATTGTAATTTCGATAGATATCGAATGCGCTAATTTGGGCCCTGGATATTTTTTTTAATTTTGAATTTTATCCATACACAAATATGTGAACTCATTAGTTTTTTTTTTTTGGTTTTCGTTTTATTGTTTAAGTTACTTTAACATTTTCACATTTTAGGAGCTTGAACAGCCTTTAACATTTTTATTTATTTATTTCATAACAAATATTTTTACAAATATGTATGTATGTAATTATATAATATTTATAAAAATAAATAAACAAAACTAAAAAATAAGCTACTAATAATTTAATCTGATTTAAATAATAATAAAAAAAATATATATGAAAATCTTTTTTTTTTCTTAACAAAATCAAAAATTTCCCACAACCAGTTTGTTACTTAAGTCTTTCACGCGCAATACAAATACAATATACGACGCACACAACATAAACTTAACACACCACACATTTGTGTCTTAAGTCTTTTGATTTAACACCAGTGATGCATTTTGAGCTTTTTTGTTTTGGGCCAAATTAACGATTTGAAAGGGCCAAAATAACTTTAATCGGGCCAAACAATTTTTTTATATATTTGATTATTATATTTGTTCCCAACCAGTAAAATACTCTCTTACATATCTGGAAGAAGTCGGACTAGTTTGCTGGCTGAGTTTGTAAATAAAACTAATAGTAAAACCTAGTAGTGTTTTATTTTATTAAGAACAAAGCCAAACATTCACATTGTTATACTCTCCACCTCAAGTAGTTGTGAAGAGGATACACTTAATTGATCCTTTCCTGTTTATATTTTTTTAATATTCATCTAAGACCCCATAAAGTAATCCTGTCTATTTCTAAGTTTATTTAGCCATGTCCTTATGTCTGTCCGTCTGTTGAAATCACGATTACTTTCGATCGACTTAAAAGAAAAGAACAATATTGATACCAAATTGTTTCTAGCTCTCCTTAGCAGTTTGGGATTGAAATCCAGCAAAATTGGTTAGTAGGAAAAGAGTAATAAATATGATAATTTTTTTACAAAAACTAGCATAAATAGTGGCGGAATGCAAATATTGAAATAAGATTTGGCACAAATTCGTTTATACCACATAATTACATGCAGATCGGTCCATAATTTACCATAGGCCCCTTATAAAGCCCAATCTTAACGAACAACGCTATTGTAATAAATTTTGGTCTCTCACAGTTATATTTGACTACAAATCACACTGTCAAATTTTTAAATTTGGGTCTGTAATATACCATAAGCCCCATACAAAGCGCACTCCTAAAGTATTATAATTGCCATTGGATGATATCAAAAATTCAGTACAGCCGAATATAGCCCTCTTACCTGTTTTAAAATATTTTTGTCCATTTTTGTTCCATTTTAACCCAGCTCTTAAAACAGTGCGACGTCTTTAAGATATCTGTAAGAAACGTCGATTTTATACAAACATGCTTTAGATGTTTTTTATAATATAGATCAAACCGTTTGTGTGGCTCAGTTGGCCCTAAACAATTCAAAGAACTTCGTAAATAAAACGAGTGTTCGAAACAGTGAGTTAAATTTGACCTGAAAGGGCCAAAACAGATTTTCACAGGGCCATCAAACCATCAAAAGTGCCACAAATGGCACAATTGTGCCACATTTTGCATCACTGATATACACTTTTATTCGTAAGTATGTATGTAGTTCTTATTAAAACAATGTTACAAACAACTTAACATAAAATATTATTTTTATTTATTAGACTTATACCAAAAATAACCCACATAAAAATTGAGAGGATAAGAAAATTACTAACTAATATTTAACAACACCCTCTTCAAATACTTTCTAAGAACTATAATCAAATATATTAATTTTTTGTTTGTTTATAAAAAATATCATCTGTTTATCTAAAATTATTATCGAAATACATATGGTTAGTCAGTATTTGAAAAGTATGAGGAAAAACCCACATAAAATGAATTGAAATGATTTTGACAAGCCCATTTAAGTTAAATAAATATTTAAGAGAAAAAGAAGATGACTCGTTACGAATGACTTGAAGCGTTGGATGAATGAAAAGGCGTCATTTGTCATCAAAGTAAGCACCTCGAGACAATAAATTTAAAACACATCAAACAGAATATGGCCTCAAGCAAATTTTAACTGATAACATCTTTTTGTCTCAAACAAAACAATGCAATAATTGTCTAGAAAATAAAGAATAAACCTACGCTTATGGCATTTTAAGTATTTTAGTAACAAACTTTCTATAACATTTGAATTTCTTCTTGTCGATAATTGAAATCTATGTCAATTGTTCTTAACACTGATATTTATTAATCACCTGTAATTTTTGTGACGGTATTCCAAATGTCAGCCTTTTTCAGTCGTTTGTTATTTATTTATTTTGTTTCCAACACACACTTTTGCTGTCGCATTCAAAAACAATTGTTAAATTTAATAAACGTTCATTTAGGAAAATTTTCGTAGAGACTTGGTTTTGCAAGCCTTTATAAAATTTTAAATATGTTCATAAATACAGGCTAAAAACTTTTAGAGAAAATTTCTTTTTATTTTTAAATTTTACATATAATTTTTATATCCGCAGCACGTTTTAAAAACTTTTTTTTTAAATAAAAGACAATTGTTTTTGGTGTTTTAAATTTTGTTCTTTTATTAACGTATTTGGTGGTTAATATCGATTTCCGTTTAATATTTTAAACAATTTTTCCGTTTTTGGCAAACGGCACAATTATTTAGTTGTTTCTTTTTACTTCTTCTTCTCTACATACACTTGTTAATAAAACTTTGTTCGTATGTTTTCCTTTCTTTAAGATTTCTTTTACATAAATAAATTTAAATATATTTATTTTTGTATCGTATCTTTTAATTTTACAAAAGAAACGCATTGACGCGTAACCGTTGTCACACAACCGTTAATATTAAAGTTTGTTTGAAAACTGATTTTAAAAAGTTTCCCAGCTGTTAACTTTTGCAACAAATATGCTGCTTTACTCAAAGACTTGTTTGAAGCGAACATGTTGTGTATGATGAGTAAGTTTAAAATATTTGTCTGCAATGTTTTTAGTCTGTTCTTTAAAAGCGAAATTTTATCAGTGTCGCGTGCCCATAGTAATTTAGTGCCTCCAGAGAGAGTGTTTTCTTATAAATATTTCGATTTACTGTTTGTTCGAATGTTTTTTCTTGCAACCATTTTCGCTATTAATTTTGTGGTATTTAACTATTAATTTTAGCAGATGTTGATATTGAATTGCAAAATTATTTAAATAGATGACAAAATTTACTTGATGAGCTCATAAATCTTTTAAAAAGTACCAAGCAAATTAAATTAATGACGGGTTTTAGTTAATTTATATAGTTTTTACTATTAGTTGATCTGCATTTGTCCAACAAATGGCAATGGCAATATATACGAATATGTATACCGAAAAATTTAAAAATCCATGGAAATATTTATAAGAGGCTTATCAAATGTTTCGGGAGTAATATTTATATATAAACCTATCGTTATAAAATTTTAAGGCGAAATTTATTCAAATTATTTTAGTTCAATAAGCATCAGAGATTTTTTTTTTTTTTTTTTTTTTTTCAGTATTTATTTATTGAATCTTCATATATTCAATATGAACTAACAATAATTAATCAAATCTTATCCTAATATTTACTTTTTGTCCTGCCAGTGCCAGACAAAAAGATTTAGTCATCACGGTTTCTATTCACATATGTAGGTGTTTATCGCTCATCTGATTGGGTGAGTGCTGCAGTGTCTCTTCTCCTTAATCGAGTGTGGCCGCCATAATTTTAAATATTTCGAGCTAAGGGATTTGGGTGCAGTTCCAGCCTTTTTAAATATTTTACTGCATATTTCGTTATCATAGTTTTTACCAATGGCACATTGAGATCCTTGTGGATATTTGAGTTTTTGACATACCAGGGAGCGGCTGTTATTATTCGAAGAAGTTTATTTTGGCGCCTTTGAATTTTTTCGATATTAGAAGCCGAGGCAGTGCCCCATAACTGAATACCGTAGCACCAAATTGGCATTAAGATAGAGTTGTAAAGTAGAAGTTTGCAATCGAGACTAAGAACAGAATTTCTTCCAATGAGCCAATTAATTTGAATTGCTTTTAGTTTCATTTGAGTTAATTTTGCTTCTATGTGCCATTTCCACGTTAAACGCCGATCTAGATGTATACCGAGGTATTTTACATGCGAGTGTTGGGGTATTATTTGATTATTGATTTTAATAGGGGGGCATGTTTCCCGACGTAATGTGAATGATATATGTGCGCATCAGAGATTGTGAGTAAAGTTATTCTATTATGATATACAAAATTTTTATATTTCCTTAAACGGTATGTTGCAGAAGTGCAACTTGGCACCACAAAGGGGTTCTTTTGCACCAACACTACTTTTGAGAAACTAAGGTTGAATATTATTAATTGCTTTACTTGGTCCTTTTCCGAATAACTTAAAAACAGCTTTTGAATAATGTCAATTTAGTCCTGAAATTTTATTATCCTTTTAAAAATATCCATGTTACTTTATTAGTTTTTGCATGAATTGAGTGTCAAAAAACCGAACTCTGTTGCTCAACGATGAGGCACATGAATTTGGGACAACAGGGCTGCCAGGTACATTTCTCCTTGTACCCAAAAAATATAAAATAAATCTCCAAATATCTCCAAATTAAAAAAACGCGTAAAAATTTAATATTGTTTGTTTGTTTTTTTCGAACGAAATTTAAATTTTTTTCAAATATAATAAGAAAAATTATAATGAGAAATCCCCAAAATTCCCAAAATAGAAATTTTTAGGAAAATTTTTTTTTTTATTTATATTAGTTTAAGTGAATAAGATATATTTAAGATATGATTTACTTCTACACCCAGAGAAAAAATATGTTTAAATATGGTCACCTCCAGCAAAACTATTTTTTAATAAAATTGTAAACATACTATGGTTGTTTTAACCATAATATTGTCATCGACAACCATATTATGGTTAAATTAGTCCTCCGTCAAGAAGACACAACCATATTATGATTGCCTTCGAACGTGCTATGGTTAATAATAACTAAAATATGTTTAACACTTATAATAGCATGGTTGTTTTTCAACCATAGAATGTTGCTCTTGGAAAAGAGGAAAATACTATTCTTAATTTAAAACAAATTTTTGTAATATTTAACCGTAACATGTTTAGAGGCAACCATAATATGGTTGTGACTTCTTGATGGATGACTAATTTAACAATAATATGGTTGTCGGTGAAAATAATATGGTTAAATTAATCATAATATGTTTAAAATTTTCTTTAAAAAAAGTTTTGTTGGAGGTGACCATATTTAAACATATTTTTTCTCTGCGTGTACATTGAATATTTTTTAAGGAAAACACTAAAATAATTCATAAACTTCTGTTGCACCATCAAAGTATTGACATTCACTGATAATGTACATAGTTTGAACATAACATTTTTGTATCATTTCCTTAGTTGGAATATAATTTTGGCAACATATATTGTTGATATTGAGGTAGATGTTTATTTTAGTTGTACCTCTAAAAGTTCATACTGCATTTTATTACGAAGATTTTCTTTAGCCAAGTTCATTGTTGAAAATACTCGCTCTATGCGATTCAAGAGAGGAATTATAAGGAAAACAATATGTTGTTTTTGAAGACGAATGAGCCAATTTATAAGAATTTGGAACTTGTTCAATCGGTTTTAGCCATTCTTTAAATCAAGAATAAAAATACATATATCCTTCATTTAATTCAATACTTCGATGCATCATAAATACTTACATTCTTTTTCCCAAACTTTATTATATTGTCTTTCATATTTACTTATTTTGTGGGAAGACATATTTGCTTGAAAATTGTCCTTTAAAAAATCAAAAATTGTATGTGCTGTCAACGGTTTTAAACTATTTTTTAAAACACTCACTCAGAAGAATAATAGCAAAAGTTTATTAAGTACTTTTTACACAATCAACAAAAAAAGGTAATCTCTAAGGACCCTCCCTTAACACCGTATAAATTGTGAATAAAAGTTTTTGTACTTTTTTTTGATATTTTATATACGAAACAAAGAAAAATAAACGATAATTAAAAACAAAGTGAAATATTTTAAAAATGTTTACAATCCCCAAAAAATCCCTGATTTTTTTAAATCCCCAAAAAAATTCCCAATCCCCAAATACTTTTCTTTGTCCTTTTTGCTCGCATGAAATACACAACTTTTGGGATAAATCCCCAAGTCTGGCCCTGTAGGACAACATGGTTCTAAGTTCCAAATAGAACTTTGTGTTTTGTAGATAGAACCATGTGTTACTGGGAAAGTTCAAATTCCGAAACTTAAAAAAGTAATAAGCATAACGAGGGCTTATATTCAATACCCGCCATACACAAATTTTTGGAAAATGACTTTTTGATGGCAAATTGTTCACTGATGCCAGCTTTATCTCTGACAAAAATTTCATAGAAAAAAAAAATTAATATGAGTCCTTTTTTTAAATATTTGTGATATCGCTATCAACCGCACAATTTTTTTTTAATGCAATACCCGCCATACGCCATACGTAACAACAATAAGCTTGCGACTGTTTTTCTGTTGCCTTTACTTTTAGTTGTGCGTTTGATATTCTTTTGCTTTCGTGTTAAAGAATGTTGGTTGCAGAACAGTTAAATTAAGTGCATTTGCAGATTAAAAAGAAGTGAAAATTTTAAAAATCTATATATTAACGGCCTAAGTTATAAAAAATAAAGCATATCAATAAAGCGGTTATTTATTAAAACTTAGTCCGCAATAAAATAATTTATGAAAGAATTGAATTATTTATTTTGGTGAATATCGTTTATTAATTAAATCAATGTAATTTATTGATCTACCATAACATTTTCTTCTCGGCAAGTAATATATGTATACACACAGAGAAAAATCATTTGATGCCGACAAATTATGGTTACATGGAATCATATCATGTTACAAGGAAATCATATTATGGTTACAGGCCTTAAATTTTTTTTCTTTGTGGGTACCAAACAATTCATAACTTAATGCAGTAAAAAGTTCTAATAACAGGTTAAAATGTCTTATAACTCCTTACAACTTATTGCTATTGATTATCCACCTCCGGATGATCAAGATACTGGAGACCATCCAATAACAGGTTCGTTTGTATTATTTAAAACTGTTTGAACAATAATGAATGCAGGGTAAAAATTGTTTTGGCCAGATTCAGAAGACGAGCAATATAAAAACAATAAGATCTTTCGCCGTAGATCTAAAAGGACACATAATTGTAAATCATCAAAATGAGCTGAAAATGCCACAAAGCGAATGAAGGGGCAAGTATATATGGGGTTTTCGGTGGGTGGAGGCTTTAAACATAACTCACTAAAAGTCGAAACAACAATGATCCAACAGTTTCTCAATTACGATCACTAAAGTATTTGCCAAGTGGAGAAGTTCAATTTTAAGTTAACTTTAATGAAGAATACAATAACTTACCCAACAGAATAAAAAATTACACAGGATATACAGAACCAAAGCCTTTGCATACTGCTCAGCTTCCAATCCAGCCTAGTAAATGGAAACATCTTCCAGATTTGAAACCGGTTATACCACTAGAATATCAGTACTTTTATGATAATTTAGTTCAGATGGAGTCAAAGTAATAAGAAGCAATGTTACAATGTTCAATTTGAATTACCCTTTTTTAATTATGTTTATTTTTTTGTTATTGTTTTGTTATTGAATTATTTTATGTTAGAAAAACGCTAAACAAATGCTTAATTTAATAAAATTACATATAAGAGCAAAAAAACATATTTTTATTACTGTGCAATAACCGCTATACGCCATAAAAATATTTGAAGATTTCAGTTGCAATACCCGACATCAACCATATCGCTACGAATAGAGTAAAAAGTTCTATTTTTTTTATAAGGGTGACTCAGTAGTCATATTTAAAAAATATTATAGAAGAAAGATTAATTCATACCTTTAGAATTTTGGAAAGAAACAGTTTTTTCTCTCTCCTGAAAAATTGTATTTTGGCGGATGGCGGGTATTGATTACACAGGTCAACAGCAAAAAAGGGCTTAAATAACTACTATATAGATTTGATGCAGCATGGCTACCTAAGTACAAAAATGGTAACATTTTTCAATTCTATGGATAATTTTTTTTTAAATAATTTTTAAGTAAAATTGTCAATATTTTGAGACATTTCTCCACTTATATTATCATAACTCAAAAACAACTTGTCCGATTTTGTTAAAATAAATCTACAAAAATCATGATTTACAATATCTTTAAATTATGTATACAAATATTTTTAATGCGATCAATAGTTTCAAACAAATTTGAAACAAATTGTTAGCCAAAAAATAAAAAAATTGGTAAAAAAAAATTTTTTTCGGAAGAAAAAAATCTGGAAAAAATCGAAAACGGCAAAAGGTATTATATTTTATTCATTAGTAGTACAGCTACATATCATGTGAATTAAAAAAGATATGGATCATGAAAATCGGTGCTTGGTTAAGGTTTTTAATTACAATTAATTGAAGCTGTCGCATATTTACAAGCACTGTAGAAAATGGTATAATGAAAATGCAGAACACAGAAACACAGGTGCATTATACGACCCGGATTTCGGCAAACCCTACATGTAGAAAATTGTTTGGAAAAAAACCTTTATGACATTTTTTCATTTTAGAATTAAAAAAATAAGTAATAAACGAAAGGTTGTTTGACGATTGCGGTAGCAAACTAATAAACGCTCATAAATGTGCGTGCACGCTGCAATGCTCTTTTTTCCGTTGGCTACCTGTAACGGATGATTTTCTTGTTTAATTTTTACGATTGCGGTAGCAAACTAATAAACGCTCATAAATGTCCGTGCACGTTGAAATGCTCTTTTTTCCGTTGGCTAACGGATGATTTTTTTGCATAACATTCCTTAATGTTTTTTATGATTCTTGAAAATGAGAAACAAATTTGCAGCACACACAAACTGTACCCACATGAAGGGTTATCCCAAATTATAGTATCAGTATTTATAAGAGCTCCTTGAGCCATTTTACTTTATTCAAGAATTGTTTGCGATAACGGAAACATCATTTTATCCCTACATAAAGAGTCATTCAGCTTACAAGTTAAAACAATTTACAAGTATTAATAAAAATGAGCAAGAAAGCCAGAACATTTTTATGTAAAAACAATCCGGATTCATTTTGTTATGTGTGCGGCCAATATATCACCGAGAAAAAACGTAACTGCTTCCTAACTTCATTGCAAAAGTCATATCATGATTGTTATAATATATATCCGCACAATTTGAACCAGCATTGGACACCCAGTACCATATCGCACTTAAACAACAAGAGGGTATTAACTCAAAATTTAAACATTTTCAGTAGAAGCAAAACAATTTTTAATTTCACATTGAAGGCATATGGAAATGAATTTTAAAACCAACTGTTTCATTACCAAAAAGTAGACAAAATAGCAAGATATTTTTACAGCGGGCAGATAGGAATATAGCGTGTAAATTTTTTCGAAAAAGTGGAAAAATAAAAATTTTGAGATAATACCCTCTTGTTGATTAAGTGCGATATGTATTTCATGTCGATTGAATTTATCTATGAGGTTTTCTAACGTAAAGTAAGTATAGGTTAATACATTTGGAATATTTCATACTTAAAGTATTTCTTAATTAAATTTTTTTCATTTTACAGACGACGCTTGGAAATTTCGAAGCCTATGCTATGGAGAGAAACAGCGAGCCACGAATCCGATTGTTATTTTTGTTTAAGTACAAAAACCGGCTTCGGAAAACATATGCGATGGTCTTACCCCACGAGGTCTGCTGATGGGTTTACACTTGCAGTTCTACATTCACCAGAAATGAAATATGCTGAAGATCAGGGTCCAAGCTCTAGTCAAGTGCTTTCATCTTCACCAGGACACTTAACCTCAAGTATGTGTTCCAAATCAGAAAGTTCAAATTCAGCACTACTATCTACATCTGAAAATGACGAGTTAATCCCACACAAAAATTTCTCGCCGAGACCATGGAATCAAGACCAGCTTAATGATGTAATTAGAGACCTTGGATTGTCGAAAAGGTCTTCGGAATTACTTGCGTCCCGGATGAAAGAAACAAATCTCATAACAAAAGAAACTAAAGTTTCGTATTACCGTACTCGAGAAGAAGGCTTACTTCATTATTTTGTTGAAGAGGATGATTTTGTGTACTGCACAGATATTTCTGGTTTGATGACTGCCATGGGCTTCCAGAGATACGATTCAAACGAATGGCGTTTATTTATCGACTCATCAAAACGCAGCTTGAAGTGTGTCCTTTTGCATAATGGAAATAAATTTCACTCCTTGCCGATCGCACATTCAACCAAAGTAAAAGAAGAATGCTCTGTAATTGCATTGGTCATGAAGAAGATAAAGTATAATGGACATAACTGGGTAATTTGTGTTGATCTTAAGATGGTAAATTTCCTCTTAGGTCAACAAAGTGGCTTTACCAAATACCCTTGCTTTTTATGTTTATGGGACTGAAGAGCTAAAGCAGAACATTGGAAGAGAAAACAATGGCCTTCTAGGGAAACACTGGTTCCAGGTATGCCAAATGTTATAAATGTGGCTCTAGTGCCCCGAGATCGGATCATATTACCCCCTCTTCACATTAAACTTGGTCTTATGAAACAATATGTTAAAGCACTTAACAAAGATAGTGAATGTTACCAGTATATTTCAAGGAAGTTTCCTAATTTGAATATTGAAAAGCTGAATCTTGGATGCAACATGAGCATCAAAGTACATTACCTGCACAGTCACTTGGATTGTTTTCCTGAAAATCTAGGAGACTTGAGTGAGGAACAGGGCGAACGATTCCACCAAGATATCCGGACAATGGAGGAACGATACCAGGGTCGCTGGGATGCACACATGATGGCTGATTTTTGCTGGAGTATTCAGAGTAAAACTTCGTTATTCAACAATAGAAGAGAATCGTATAAAAGAAAATTCCAGAGTTTGTAGTTTATAATAATTATTTATTTATTTTCTTATTTTATTTCTTATTCTAAATTTAAATAATAAAATATAAATTTTCTACTGTTTAATACATTTAAACTTATCCAATTCAAATGTTTTTCCGAAGAATAGAAACAGTATTGTAGGTAGGGTTTTGCCAAAAAAATACATGAATGTTACTATGTAATGCATTTTCGATGTGAAAATTGTACATAGCATGTTTTCAAAATTCAATAAATCGAAAGAAGAACATTAATTACTCAATTTTATGTATATCGAGAAAAAAAACTAAAATTTTGTGAAAATGAGCGAATTCACTTAATTGTGAATAAATTCGAAAATTATCAATCAATTTTTATGACCGATATCTCATGTTGCTGCTTTTACATATGGCTTTGTGATAAAACAATAAATCTGCACAATTTTTGCCGTTTTCGATTTTTCATGATTTTTTTAAAACAAAAATATTTGCCATTTTTACGTAAAAAATATATTTTTGGCTTCAATTTTTTCTTATAACTCTGAAAATAGTGGGCCGATTGAAACGCGATGTATAAACGGTTTAAAGGCTATGTAAATTTAAATTTTTCTAAATTTATTTTAATAATATCGGACTAACACTTTTTGAGTTATCATTAATTATGTGAAGAAACGTCTAAAAAAATTTACAATTTTACTAAAAAAATTTTTTAAAAAAAACCTCTCCATAGAATTTTAAATTTGGACCATATTTGTACTACTGGAACCACAATACATCAAAATTGTATAGTGGTTTTTCAAGCCTTTAAAATTTTTTCGATTTTGTTGCCTTGTGTAATTTATAGATCCCATTAAGGGCCCATGCCTGTAATATTCTAACTGTCGGTGGAGGGCATGAAAGATTCGGCACTGCCGAATATTGCACCCTTACATATAATACCTGAACACACCCAAAAAATAAATAGTTATAAAAGCTCTTGCACTTCCTCTGCTAACTGTCCGACTGGTAGTAAAGAGTTGCTTATAATTTCTGGTACATGGCTTAAAAATATGTGTGTAGTTGCAGACATTTAATAAGAAGGGCATATTTTTTCAAAAATATTTGCGGTGACAAGAGTCAAATCTCAAAAGAGATTAGAATTAAATTGGAAACCACTAAACGGGTGACCATAAGTATATGCATATCTCTTATAAATTTTAAATCCAATTTTGTAACTTGTGTTGCCGTCATTGGAGTTTCCAGAGCCAAGTTTCGGGCAATCTATGATCGGACCAGCCTGGTTTTTGAATTCTTCTTGAAGAAGTGGTTTGTTTTTTGCAATAATTTGCTTTTTTCATTGCCAGACCTAGCTTGCATTTCTTTAATGGAAGCTTCTATGCCAAATGGAGTAGACATTCAAAAAGTTTGATCCACCCATCAAGAATTAACAAATCATTTTGTAAATATTTTTTTATTCTTTGGAAGCACCACATAGAAAGCATTTTTGAGTACTTGCCGTATTCGTTTTACAGTAAATACATATTTTAAGGCGATTTTCTCAGTTAGAAATTACAGACTCTTAAAGATGTTTCATTTCTTGAACTACTCTTTCTTTTTGGTTCTTTTCAACAATCGAGGTGTCCGTTATAAATTCCTCTTTCAAAGGTCTACAATATCTAGGAGATCCTGGACGAGGATTTTGCAAATTTACTTTCCCAATAAGAAATGGTTCCAACGAAGCAGGTTTTGTAAGGGAGAAACGTAAAAGTTTCGATTACCATATCGCTTACGGAAGACATGAATTTTATATGCCGAGTTCCCACTTTGAAGCAATAAATTTTTGACTCACAAAGTTCTTTATTCAGGGCATATAAGCATTGATGAATGTTATGTTCAGCTTTACACTCTGAATTTTTTGTTACCGTCATTCTTAATATACAGACCTGCTTCGAAGTATGGAAATGTCGCACAATCCTCTGTCCCCATATAACGAAGGGACAAAAATAGAAGGAGTTGCCGGTAATTTTTGAAATTTGGTACACTATCATAAAATAGCTTAATTAAGAAATATATGATATTTTGGGGAAATCGGTCCAAGGACACGTCTACCACCCATGTGTCCTGAAATTGAAAAATTTAATTTAACTTCAAAAATTACAAAAAAAAAAAAAAAATCATGTTGATATACAAACAACTAGCAACGTGTGTGTAAATTATCATTTAAATCGAAACAAGGACTCAAGGTCCTGCCATATACCCTTTTTCTTAAAAACGCTATAGCCCCTATAAAAATTGTCTGATCGTAATAAAATTTGGTATGTAAGTTGATATTTATAAGATATATATTTATGCCAAATAAGATTCGGATTATAAATGTGAAATATACAGAAATATCATTTATTGAAAAATGGGTTAAAAACGCTTAAAATGCTATTGTAAAAATAACAAGTAAGAAAGTATAGTCGGTTAAGCCCGAACATATGATAAGCACAGTATTTAAAAACAAATTTTAGAGAGCGAACCCTATTTTTGACCCATGGGCAATCGTAGACCTGCCTAAACAAACTTATGTTATGAGATTAAGATTCATTTAAAAGTTCTTTCTGCCGAATATTATTTAGATATCTTAATCTATATGAGATTTTTGCATGAGGGCTTATATGGGACCTATGTTTGATTTTGGACCTACCAGGACAACATTTTATCGTCAAAGTCACTGTCGCCAATTTTTATTTAAATACTAAAATGTATAATTAAGTTATGGTATTAAATGGTATTTTCGGGAGTATGGGTGCTATGGTCAAATATGGACCGATTCCAATTAAATTTGGGAAGATGATTATGATTGCAATATAATTAGTTAGGACCAAATTTAATCTTAATACCAATATATTAAGATGGTTTGTCGGCACAAGGACCCTATTCCGAAAAGAAGCTTGTATGGGGGCTATATAAAATTTTCAACAGGATTGGTCCTTGTGCTAATTAGAAGCTTTGTGCCAAATTTCATAAAATTGTAATCAAAATTGCGACATGTACGCACAAGGTTACATGGACAGCCAGCCAGCCAGGGTATAACAAGTAAGAAAGTATAGTCGGTCAAGCCCGACCATATGAAACCCTACACCACAGTATATAAGCACAAATTCAATTGTATCTTTTGGATTTATTTCTTATTATATTCTTAGTTAATTTTCACGAAAATAGCAATTTTTTTTTAAATAAATTTTTTTCAAGTTGTGGTAAAATAATCCATGAAAGCTAATAATTTTTTGTAGCTTAAGTAAATAATAAGCCTTTTAAACCAATAAAAAATATGTATAGATAAATTATTCAGATAAATTTATTTACAGTTGTTTTAAAATATTGTAAGCTGTCACAGAAAAAAATTTGAATCTCCTAATCCAAAAAATGATTTTTTTACAATTATTTTCTTGAAACAGTAAAAATCCAAGGTCATTTGTAGTTTTAGCGCCCTCTTGTACCGTAAAAGACAAACACAAAAAAATGTTTATACATATTTAAATTTTTGTTGTTTTTTATTAAACAGTATTAATTTGAATTTATATTTCACAGTATTTGTATCTTATTTTCCTTTAAACTCCTGAATATATACGATACGATATATATCGATATATTTTTTCAATTTGCCCACCCCTACTCGACAGAACCTTAACAGAAAAATGGTATCACATCACAGCAGTTTCTACATTATTCTTTTTTTGCCACACAGTATAATATTATACTGATGTCGTGACAACTAAGCTACAACCAAAACAGCTAATGCTTCCTGTGTAGACATTTGCGTCACTGGAGAAGGTTTTGGAAAACTTTTGTAAAGTGTTTTCACATTCGATGATGAAGTTTTTGTTATATCTTAGACCATTTTTGAAGCATTGAGCTTACTCGTCAGACTCGTAGCATCTGCCAACATAGATAAGAGTGGCTCTCCTCAAATACAACGTCTTTTTGTGTTTGCTTCGCTCTCTGCAACCTTAGAACTGAAGCCTTAAAATGTAATTTAGAAATCAAAATTTTATTTCAAAAATTATTAACCAGCCCATGATTAAAAAAATTTGTTTTTTAACTGCCTCAAGGTTAACTCTCACAAGTCTGTTGAATTAAGAAAGTTTCGATTTGTGCGAAGAGAAAAATAAAGGGTGGACCAACCATAATGCACGATGTTAATTGTAAGTCACACCTTAACGTCATGTTTTTCGCAACTTAATTTGACATTTCTTTGTTTCAAAATTTGACAAATTCAATCATGGAGAGGTACACAATTGAGATCTTCAGCGACGAGGCACAGTTTCACATCAGTGGATTCGTTAACAAGCAGAATTGCCGCACTTGGGCAAATGTGAATCCTCGAGTGATTGTTGAAAAGCCAATGAACCCACAAAGAGTGACCGTTTGGTGCGGTTTATGGGCTGGTGGGCCGTACTTTTTTGTTTTTAGTTTGTGCAGAAAAGCCAATCCATAATTTTGTATATTTTTATTTTTTGACATGTGCTTTTTTACCAAGGATTGAAAGCCTCCTAAAAGGCAACAAAAGCTAAAAATTATTCTTTCGCCTTTTCCTTTTTTTTACTTTTTCCTAAAAGAAGAGCTAGTAAAAAAAGACAAAACTAAAAAAATCTAAAAATAAAATTCTTAATAGTACTACTCATGTAGTACTACTCATGTTCTGCAACTTTGGTGTGAGAACTTCTGGCATCGAAAACATGTGAAACAAAATATTCCATCGTTTCTCGAAAAGTGAGAAAAAAGTGTGTCTGTAACTCATGTCGAAAACTATCAAAAGAGATTACGTCGTTACGTTAAAAATGTCATAATATTCCACTCGAAGCCGATATGAAATTACAGATGTTGAGAACGCCCGTCAAACATATCGTTGATGGCGCCCAAAATGGACTACAAAATTTTCAAATTTTAAACGACGTTGGCGAAAATATAGCCGTCGGCTATACCAAAAAATTTATAGTGCGACTTTAATGTTTGTTGATTACAAAATTGCTTTGAAAACATTCGTATATTTTTCGAATATGTTAAAAGCAAAATTATTGAACAATGAAAAAATCAGCCAAGAGCAAAATACTCTCTTCCGTGTTCATATTCATTGTATTTTGCATTTTTAATTTATTTTTTCTCACCCCGTTTTTATACTCTCCACCACCACTAGTGGTGTCATTTCGTGTGCAACTTTTTAATTATACATCTAAGTCCCCATAAAGTATATATATTCTGGCTTCTTGAGTAATTCTAAGTCGATTTAGCCATGGCCGTCTGTCTGTCCGTCTGTCCGTCTGTTGAAAACACGCCCACTTTCGAAAAACGCAAAAGAAAAGAACGAACTTGGTCTCAAATTGCTTGCAGTTATCCTAAGCAGAACTGTGAATCAAAATGTGGAACTACCACCCTAAAAAAATTGATAATTTTGATACAAAAACTAACATAAATCGTGGAATAATACACGGAATGATATACAATTTGCCAACAACTGCAAATCTTACTATTAAATTTCGTGAAGATCGGTCCATAATTAACGCTAGAGCCAGGGCTGCCAGATCAAATTGTGGAAAAATCGTCAATTTCCCGAGAAAAAATAAAAAAATCGTCTTTTTCTGTTTAAAAAATCGTCAAAAAAATCGGACAATTTAAATTTAGATTTTAAACGAAGTTTGTTCGATTTTTATTTAAAAACAAGCAAACAAAACATATACCCCCGTATGTTCATGAAATTGTTAAATAAATTTAACAAACAATTGTTAAGGAAAATTTTCGTAAAAAATTTGTTTTGTTAAGCTTTTATTACTAAATTATAATAATCTAAGGTTTTTTTCAAAGTCTTAAGAATAAAAGATACTTTCAATCGAGCCATTTTTCAAATTTGTATACCGTTCACCACAGAGGGTTTATATACAAGTTGGTTTTTTATAAGTTTGTCATTCCTTTTGTAATTGCTACAAAATTAATATTAGGCCCTATAAAGTATATCCCCCATATTCATAAAAAAAAATATTTGAGGTTTATAACAGGCTTATGAAACGAATTTAATGTGAAAGGTTGTTTAATAAACCTTTTATTAATCAAAAATATTTTTTATGAATATGGGTTTATATGTATATTCTGAGTCTTTATGAATAGCAAAGTTGGTTTAACGATGTCAATCTAACCAAGTGTTTCTTGAAATTTCTGGGATTTCCGAAGACTCGTATATAAAAATTGCTATACATTTATATTAGATATAGTACGGAATAGTGTGCTATTATATTTCAGCCAGATCAGTCTACAAATGCCTAAGATATGAACAAAAAACCACGACTGCCTGTAATTTCTACCCATCTCTAAATCCAAATCTCTAATTTTGACCTGTAAACCTTACCTTCTTTAAATCTTCTTATAATTTGTTATTATTTTTTCTTTTTTACCTGAAATAACATTTCAGGTATATTTCATGGTGCCAACACCATGGCAAAGGAGGATAAAATTTGGCTTACAATTTTTTCATATATATGGAGATTTAATTTTAAAAATGAGCCAAATCAGTCCATAACTTCACCTGCTTCCCACACGAGTGAACTCTCAATCTCAAAATCAAGGTTTAGGTACGAATTTTTACTTAAATTGACCAGACTCAAAATTTAGCTTTTGCCCATACATTTTTTTATGGAAAAGAGTAAAAATTTCTAGTATAATTTTATTTACAATAGGAATGAATATAAAAATGTAAGCTTTCTTGTTTACAAAAATGTTTTTTTTTCTGTGCTGCCTAATAACAAACATCAAAAGATTTAAAATTGTCATATTTTGAAGACTGAATAAAATCGTCACTTTTTAGAAAAAAATCAGCAAATCGGCACTTTGCTAATTTCGGGACCAAAAATCGTCAAAATGACGATAAATCGTCAAATCTGGCAGCCCTGGTTAGAGCCGATATAAATCCTAATCCCGGAAAACATTTTAGTACGCCTAAAGCCGTAATAAATAATGCTATCATACTAAAACTTGGTGCGTCACAGTTTTATAGAACCAGAAATCACACTGTAAAATTTTTTGAAGATCGGTCTATAATTTACACTAGGCCTCATAAAAACCCTACTCCCGGAAAACAGTTTAGTACGCCTAAAAACGTAATAAATAATGCTATCATAATTAAATTGTGTACGGTACAGCTTTGTAGGACTTTAAATCACACTGTTAAATTTCGTGAAGATCGGTCCATAATTAACGCTAGACCCCATATAAGCCCTACTCCCGGAAAACAGCTTAGTACGCCTAAAACCATAATCAGTAACGCTATCATACTAAAATTTGGTACATCACAGTTTTATAGGACCTGGAATCACACTCTAAAATTTTTTGAAGATCGGTCCCTAATTTACACTCGGCCCCATATACACCCTTCTCCCTGAAAACCGTTTAACGACTAAAACCGTAATAAATAATGCTATCATAATGAAATTCGGTACGCTGCAGTTTTGTAGGACGAGAAACCACACTGCCACAAATCACAATTTCGTAAATATCGTTCCATAATTTACCCAAGGCCCCATATAAACCCTACTCTCGTAAAACACTTAGTGCTCCTAAAACAAACAAAGCCCACTTCGGGAAAGTAATTAAATTCGCCTAAAACCATAATAGATATAGATATTGCGGTACAATTTCTTCCAACTTAGATTCATATGGTCAGAAAAAATATCATGCAATTTTGTGAAATTCTCTGTTAACGCTAAACCTAATTTCACTGCTGTATTGAAATTCATTCTAATTTATTTTTTGTAATACCAGAAATCAGTCTTCAGAATTTTGGGATGATTGGTTCTTAATTTACAACAGGTCCAAAACAAATTACCCTCCTTAAAATCATTTTAGTTCGACTAAAACTGTTACGAATCATGATATTTTACTCAAGCCAGTTCAAAGTTCTAACAAGAAACACATAAAACTTTCTTATTGTTGGTCAACAATTTAATATAGGTCCAAACCCCAACCATTTTTCATGCTGACGTTCGTTTTTGTGAAGCTTAGTTAATAATATTTTTGTATTTATCATATCGAGCCCACACGTGTCGGTGGAGGGTAGCAAAGATTCGGCATAGCCGAATATAGCACTCTAACTTGTTATTCGTGACTTTATTTGACAGTTCAACGCGGGAACTTTCTCACAAAAATTTTACACACACACTTTTTCAGTATATTGGCGAGTAATTTCCTTACGTGTAAGCTATTACTCGCCAAAAATTTTACTAAAAATTGTTTCGAATTTGTAACAATTGTTACTGGAAAGTGTTCATTATCCCAAAAAATTTGCGTCAAAAGAGAGAAAAAAATTGAGAGACAAAAAAATTCTTGCAAATTTTTACTGGTAAAATTTTTATTTGCAAGAATTTTTGAAACAGATGTTTCATGTTTTTGTTTACAAAACAAACTTTTCCAAAAGAAAAATTTATAAGCAAATGTTGATTTTTAAAATTATTAAAAATGTTTATGCGGTAAGAAATCATACTTTTGTTTAACTTAGGGCAGATATTTCGATATTTTTATTGCTAAATAACTTGTTAAAAAAAAATCCCTTATGTATTTTGTTTTGCTTTTAACCGATCAGGTGTTGTTATTAGTACTGTGAGTATAATGGTTACCTAGATACCCGGTACTTAACACTTTTGCAGTATAATACCCCATTAGTTAAAAAAGTTGTTTTTATTAATAATAGAATAATTTGAGATATTCTCATTGTTTACTTTATGGCCGTCTTGTTTATTATGAAACAAACACCAAAGAAATGCATTTCGACCAAATAAAACGACCATAAAGTAGATAATGAGAATATCTAAAATTATTTTATCATTAACAATAACACTGTGCACGAAATTGACACTTTTTTTTCGTGACAAGCTGGGCACCTGGCGTTATAACATAATTTCGGTTTTTTAAGTTTTTTCAATAAGCTAAAGCGTTTTTGAGTTACACGAACATATGTTGTGCAACCTCCTCCATTTTTGAAATAACGGTATATCTCGAAAACCAGAGCCAATCTTAAAAAACCGCGGGCACCACTGGATTCAGCGTACCCGAATTATGTTAAAACGCCATGTGCCCGGCTTGTCTGTTTTTTCAACTAGCATAGTGTAATTTAACCCTCTACCTCATTATCTTTCTTTCGTGGTCAGATTTAAATGCCAAAGTTTATGTTTCTAAGTTTTAAAAAAAATTAACAACGTTTGATCATTCACTCAGGACCCTGCACCTATAATTTTATGTTTCTAATATCTATTATAGCAAATTAAAAAGATACCACTTGCAGAACGAAAAAGTAAAACAAAGACATTTAAGTAAAACCGTTTTTATTTCTATGTTTATTTTTTTTTTTTTTATTATTATTCCTATACTAAATCCCGCGAAGCTTTTTGCAACCAAAAACGGCAGTTCTGTTTAGAAGTTATGAAGTTAGCGAATTTACTCGTTTTTACGCTATTTATACCCTAAACATTCGAATTTCCAAAAATCTTACCTAGCATTTACACATAAAAGTATAGTTTCTTGCGAGTCGCAATGCACTAAATTTGTTCACTAACACACACACTATTTTCGTACCTTTAGACAATTTCTTCGATTTTTAGTGGATCGATTTAGCGAGAGACCAGCATCTGGCTCAAATTTCAACCTTATAACTCACAGCGTTAAGGCTGTGCAAAGATGAATCTGTCTGTCAGTCCTTAACGTGGAAATTTTATATACCTATATACTCGTATATAGGTTATACATAGATTGTTAAATTAAATATTTTGTTTTGCCTTATAAATACTTTTATTGTTAAAAAAGGGTTTTTTTATCTTTTATTATTGATGAAAACTCGAATTCTTCTTTCACCTCCTAAATGAAAAAAAAAAATCCAATTCATGATTCATTTTATTCAACATAAACAAATATAAATTAATAAAATCACATTATTTTTACCGTAATGTATAAAATTTTCCCAAGTCTTAGAATAATTAATGGGTACTCAAATATTTCTGTATAATCGTCACTACTTTAACTTGGCAAATTTTGGCTGACAAATTGTTCATTTACTTTTTAGTATTTTTGAGAGCAATTTCTTTAAATTCCTACTTACTCTCTCTTTGCAAGTTTCTGCTAGTAAGTAAATGAACACACCTAATGTTACAGACGCAGCTAAGTGAGAAAAACAGCTGTTTCTTTTCATTTATGGCATTTTTGTTCCATTTCTCACATTTCAATCGAAAAGTTTCTCGACGCGGGAGTTACAGAACATGGGCACAACAGGCTGGTAATAACTCAAATACTGATTCAAGAAAACGAAGAGAACAAAAAGCCGCACCCAAAGTGCTAATAGCAGCCGAACTTAGTATGTGCTAGTAGCAGCGGATGTACGTTTGAATAGGAAATGATCAGCGGTGGTGATACATTTACGTACGTACATACGTATGTACATATTTTACATATTTGCACAAAAACGATACATGTGTAAATACCTACATAAGTATGTGCAAATGTATGTACATGGGTAATTCCATGTCAAATCGACCAAGAGTGGGACCCGACCCCCTTCGATTTGAATGAAATTTGGTGTGAAGGTTCCTTTCATCCTATAAGTAACATATATTAACGAAAAAAATGTTTTAAATTACATACAAATCATCTTCGTATGTGCAGTAGTTTTTGAGATATTAAAAAAATAAACTCAACACATTTGGCTTATTCGGCGAAATTATGACATTTTGAATATGTATGAATAAAATTTTTTTTCGTTAATATATGTTCCTTAAAGGATAAAAGGAACCTTCACACCAAATTGCATTCAAATCGAAGGGGGTTGGGTCCCACTCTTGGTCGATTTGACATGGATTACCCACATATTTAAATTTTATAGTTGTTTTTGGTTTTCATATAAAATGTAACAAGGCAAAGCACAACATTTTTGACGTTAATTGATTCTTTTATTGTATAGAAAACAAAAACAAATGTGTTTGTCTTGCGTGAAAAATATCACTATTCGTCATCGAGTATCTCTTCGCATTCGTGTGCCATTAGCAATCGTTTGTGCTGATATTTTCTCCCATTGTGCGGCTATTAGCCTACATTGGTTTTTGATTTGGCGGTTTACAGGCAGAACCTGTTTGTTTCATCCTTTTTCTTTCATATTTGTTCTACAATATAAAAATGATTGCCGCTGCTTTTTGAGTTCTCTCAAATAAAAATTTTTGCCATTGCTAAAAAGGAAAAAGTTGGCAGAAGCCAGCTTTTTAAAGTTACTTTTCAAAAACAGTGTGTTTATTTTGCTAATAATTTTGAAAAGTGCGGGCTAGTGATACTACTAAGCACTTGTAGGCTTTTTAATTTTGATTTGGCGATAGCATTTTTAAACCCTGCGGCCAAGCAGTTACCGTGAATGTTGTTCGCTATAGCGAGATAATAACGAACTTCTTGTGGCCAGAAATAAAGGATATTGACCAGGACTATATATGGCTCCAACAGGATGGTGCTACTTGCCACACTGTCCAGGAAACAATAGCTCTTTGCGCGAGAAATTCAATGGCCGTGTTATCTCACGTCGTGTCGATTTTAAGTTGCCGCCACGTGATGTGATTTCAAATGGTAATATCCTTGAAGAAAGAAGTCCATTCTTCAAGGGTATTTAAAAGAAAAAGTGTGCGTCAAAAGGCCAAGAACTAAAGGATGATATAATTCGGTACATTAACGACATTGAACCTCAATTTTGTCTCATATCCACTGAAAATATGGAACTTCGAATTAGGGATATGCAATAAATATCGATATATCATAGAATACTGTTGTTTTTTAAGAATTTAATCATATGTTTTTAACCTAATATTAAGAAAATAACGGCGCTTTTCCTTTCTACATTTTCATAGATTACACAGGAAAATAAATTCTGCAAGTGGTTCCTAGAATTATGCAAAGAATCGCCTTAATTATGGCATATCAGCAGCAATAGACTCATGAAAGTTGGAGTGTTAATAATAAAAAAAAATATTTTTTTTCTTTGAGCATGTTCTTACATATTAAAAACAAAATATTGCACAGTTTACTAGTATAGTATATGTCAAAAGTTTCGTTTACCGGCAGTATATAATCCGGCATTATATAATCCCAATTAATTTTATTTTTTTTTTTAGAATATATAAATGCGAATAAATAAAAATTTGTTTGTATTCTTTACTTTTTTTTATTTTTTTTTTTATTGTAGAATAAACTGCCGGTCCCTCGATTTCAAACGAAAACTTCGTTCGCATGACTTACCTTAAAAACTAAATTTTAAAATTGGTTTTTGCTTCAAATAAAAGTTAATCGAATGAAAGTTTCGTTCGAAATCGAGGGACATGCATTATATTTGAAATGAAAAAAAAACAATAAAAAGTTAGAATAGAATTACATGTAATATGTTTGTACATATTTTGATATGCATTGTCATAAGCAGGGCTTGGATTTTCATGCAAATGCATTTTGCAGTCGGTAATTCAAAATCAATTTAGATCAGTTATATTTCCATACCAAAGGATTTGCAGGAAAATGGCATCAATTTGTTTTTGCATATTTCTGCATATTTTGTTATAAATGCATAAATTTGCATATTTTGCTTTTGAGTGCATATATTTTGCATTTTTTTATTTTTGTTATGTATTTTTAATATTTTTAAAAGAAATTTAAATAAAATAATTAATATTTAATACTTTATATATAGAAATATCTGACAAAATTAAACATAACTTGAATCTGTATTGCAAAAAAAAATATATATATATAGGATTTCATCAAATAAAAAAAATGTAAGATTATTTGATTTTAATAATGAAAATAAAAATGAAAATTAATATTTTCCCATGAAGCTGGCATCATTCAAATATGCTCCCTTGGCTGCCGTTGGCGTTGAGCGTACATTTTCAATGTATAAAAACTTTTTGCGTCCGAATAGACAGAGTTATGTTTTTGGAACTTTGAAGATACTTTTACTTGTTTATACTAATAAAAATTTAAATGAAATTTAATAACCTATTTTAAAAAGAATTAACAAGTGATTATAGTTTGTTTTATGGTTTATTTTATCTTACTTTTGTGTATATATTTTAATAAACATATATGTATGTTTACGTAGTTACCTGAATTATTATTTTTGTTATTAATAAATATAATTTAAACAAATAAATTGATATGTTTTTCATATATTTTTTAGTGCTTATTTTTCATTTTTTAAATGCATATTTTCCATTTTATAGCGCATGTTCTAAGCGCATATGTTTGATTTTTTAGTGCAAAATCCAAGCTCTGGTCATAAGTATATTAAGTTTTTAAATTTGGTAATATTTTCGGCTTAGTACGTTCGATACATCGATATATCGATATTTTTAATAAATATATATCGATACTCTTAAAAAAATAGATATATTTTTTCAATTTTCCCATCCCTACTTCAAATAGATGTATGCCACCGAAGCCGTGGCGAGCATTTGGCAGATATTTCGCTTCACCCATAGATCCTTCTATAATAATAAAAACTATTAAGATAATTCTCTGAAATCTTTTTGTTTCATTTACAATTAACATCGTGTGTTTTGTTTGGACCACCCTTTATCTAGTTTCATATCTAGTTATTTATCTTTATCACTAAGAATTAAAACCAATCAGCTTCTCAATTCTGAATAAAAATTTAAATTTTATCTACGTATCATTATACCAATATTTTTTACGAAAACTTCTCCGGAGTTCTCGGAATGGAATAGTCCAGATAATTAAAAATTAAATAAGACTTAATATATAATAAAAAGTATAATTTAAATGTAAATCGATAAAACATTTACATATTTAATAACAACGTCAAAATATACATAAATATAAGTATTTTTAAGCCTCAATAGATTTAAGCATAGTAAAAATAGAACCAGAAGTTTTAAAAACCTGAAAAAACATATCACTTGTTTTAAAACAAACAAACATTGTATTGTTTACCTTAAATACTGACCCATAAAAATATTGGCCAATCAACCGCAAAGAAAACTCCAGATATAATACAAGGCTTCTGAGCTCTCATCATGGGTAAAAGCAATAATTTTTTCGATTTTACACACAAATTGTGCCACGGAAAGTGCTCGTAAATGGCCACTGATATAGAAGAACTCTACAAAAGTGAAACAATTTTTTATTTTTCTAAAATTCAAAGCAATACAATACTCACCTCATCTATAATTCTTTGACCACCCCGAGAATACATCATCAGTCGAAATGAGACCGTAATAATACTTAATATATATAATACTATTCTCGAAAATGTTTCCACCCGGGCTATTTGAAAAACAATAAATGCAGTTTCTACAAAGCAGACAAAATATTCAAAGAAAACTGTCACCATAAAGACCTCATTAAAACTATTCGCCAATTCAATTACACGATTGTGGTACTCAATTTGAGCGATTATCGATTTAGTAAATTTTCTCTCATCACCATGTTTTCGTACGGTGAGTGCTGTAGTTTTAAAGCGTAAACTTAAAATGCGAAATCGGGCTGATATATTGTGAGCAAACCAGGAGAATAATGAAACATTTGCTGAAGTATTATTTACTAAATAAAAAACTACGATGATATTCCATATAAAGAGCAATAGGTAACCACTGTAAGATTTTTGATTCACAATCAAGTGATATCTAAAGATTTGATTATTAAGAATTATTTATTTAGAAAAAAGCGACTAAAACAGTTCACTTACGCTGCCTTTAAAGGTGGATAAATATTATCCATAAAACCAAAACCCTTTAAATAATAAACAAATGAGACTAAAATTGGTGATAACAAAGCCATTACTGTTGTTGCCAATGCCCCTCGGTAAAATAATAGAGAATAAATGTGATCTATTTCATTTTCCTCTACAATAATCTTAAGCTCTTTGCCACTGGCTGTATTGAAAATTAAAAAAAAAATACGTTTGTAGTTTTAATTTAGGAAAAATAATTAATCACCTTTTAAATTCCACAGCCATATGCGTCTGATTAATTTAACATTTTTTTTCTTATTCCACATAAAACATGCCATTTTTAATGCAGCCAATACTGTCTCGAAAAATGCAACCAATATATCAGTCACTAAGTTTAAATCTTGTCTAGATTCCACAGCGTAAATCACCATCAAAATGGCCAACGCCAACAATAGCACCATTGGAATCCAGATTAAAATTGGATTATAAAATGTTCTTTTCTCAGATGTAGGCTCTATTCCAAGACAATTAAAGACAAACTTTTGTACTTCAAAATATTTTTTTATTCCTGTCTGCGCAGGCAAAGGATCGGGAACAGATTTTAAGTGAAACATTTTGTTAACTGATACAATTGCGATTTGGTGAATAAATGTAATTTTTGTAATGTTCTGAAACCCTTTTATATGACAATTTTACATACGACATAATTACTTAATGTCGATAAAATTATACGTTAGCGATATTTAAGTGGAAACGCCTTGTCAGCAAACAGAAAGTACCTACTCCATGAGTGAAGGATGTATAAATTATGTATTACATTATATTAAATAAATTACTATGCTTTAAAAGTTAAAATAACTTTTTGGATTTAAATATAATTAGAGAAATTTGAAAAAGTATATTAATAATAAACAAAAACATAAGTTTGCATTTAACCCTGTGATTTACTTGGGGGTTAAACGTTCAAGTTTTATCTTAAAAGTTTAAGAAGAGGAGTTCCAAAACATCAGAAATCATCGAAGTGATGCGGTTTTGACACTCTTGGGAAAAAAGTAACGTGCTGTTTTATTTATTTTGTACAAAAAAAGGTCAACAAAATAATTCATGCACAGTTTGCTTTTGTTTGCTCATCGATAACTGTTATTATACATTTAGGGACGTATGACATTGCCAATGTTTAAATGGTTGCGTTTAGAAATACATGACTTTGTTCGTCATTGCAAATGACGTTTTGGAACTTCCACATACAGTCACACTTTTTCACTAAAACATACTTTTAAAAATTAATACGAAATTGCTTTTAATTAAATGTATCTTTCAATTGTTGTGCTTAAATTTCCAGTAAAATTGTCAGCTCTTTGACATTTTCCAAAAACCGGGGTTTCGATGTTTTCCTCATTAATAAAAATGCACGTGTATAACTATGGAAACGATACCGATATAACAGCGATACTTCAGGGTTACGTACATATATCTATCGGCGATATAAAGCGTGATCCATTTCGAGGTTGTTCCCTACTTTTTTAAATAAAAAACACAAAAAAATTCAAACTTAATGGGGAATGTTTATTATCATTTGAAAGAACATTCTTTGGCATTTATTTTTTGAAGATTATGTCTATCGCAGATGGTCCATCCGTTGAGTCCATTTTTTGATGACTTGTTCGAGCATTTCGACTGGTAACTGGCGAATGACACGCGTGATGTTTTCCTCCAAGGCCTGAATCGA
The DNA here is from genome assembly GCA_943735925.1 of Pollenia amentaria. NCBI lineage: Eukaryota > Metazoa > Arthropoda > Insecta > Diptera > Polleniidae > Pollenia > Pollenia amentaria. Next base: position 59,341,730 of record OX031010.1, on the reverse strand, counting down.
AGCGGGTTTGTCCGCATAAACATTTGACGTTACATATCCCCACAGGAAAAAGTCTAGCGGTGTGATATCACACGATCTTGGTGGAAAATCGACCGGCCCAAAACGTGAAATTATGTGCTCACCGAAGTGTTCTCTCAATAAATCCATTCATTGATGCGATGTGTGGGAAGTGGCCCCGTCTTGCTGAAACCAAATGTCGCCGAGATCACGAGCTTCAATTTCAGGCATCAAATAGCCGGTTATCATGGCACGATAACGGTCGCCATTGACGGTTACGTTCGCACCGGCATCAGTTTTAAAGAAATATGGACCGATCATTCCACCGGCCCACAAACCACACCAAACCGTTGTTTTTTCTGGATGAAGTGGCAGTTCTTGAATCTCTTCCGGTTGCTCTTCGTCCCAAACGCAGCAATTTTGTTTGTTTACATACTAGGGAGATGGATTATTCGACTTTTTTCAATAACCGGTTTTCGAATATTGCGAATAGTTGCTATTTTAAAAACCCCGGTTTTTGGTTAAGAATTTTTTACATAAAAACACAAAAATCAAATAAGTTTTTGTAATAAAACGTTAATTTGAATAAAAACAAAACAATTTGCAAAGGTAAGGAACCAACAAAATACATAGATATGACTTAAGGTATGTTCAGACCTAACAAATATTTGACGATAAAATCCAAAAAAAGTGGGACCAGTAAATTGATCAAAATTTAGCTTTATTTTTAACAATTTTTATTGATATAATTAACTTAATTTGTAAGAAGATAATTGCATAATGAAATTTAGAAACTGTTTAATGGTGTTTGATCTAGTCAAACATTTTGCAAATAAATTTTTCATAATACTAATTTTAATAAATTAATTTACATATTCTTCCAAATTGTTTTAAATGAGTCTTAATTTGTTGGTAGTGTCTATATGCATCAGTAGACTTCAACCATATATTCGAAAAGTTGCAAACAAAACCTCTTAGCCAGAATTATATATTTCAAATAATTTTGTCTTAGCATTATAGAAAAGAATAGTAATATGAACAAGCTTTTTGTGTGAAATATTTGTCTATTCGTCTTCCACAATTTAAAACCTTCCGTGGTATTGTTTGATTTCTTCAATTTTGTTTTTTAGTTCTTGGCGTTTTAATAAATAAAACTGGTAGAAATTGTTCCCATACCGTTGATTCCGCCGGAAGTAGTTTTCAGCATGAAGAGATGCTAGAACTACCCAAAAGTTTTTAGTGCCTTAAAGGGCATTTCGTCCTCGGCAACACAATGGGCTAATATTTCACCAATTATTCATTTTTGGCAGCGTATTTTAGTAAAGTATTCTTTGTCGTCTCTTTAGAACTACTTCGAACGGAGTTAAGTTTTATTTGGAGCACATTAATATCAAGCATATAGACTAATTAAAGGTGATTAATAAGTCGTGCATTGGAAGAACCTTTGTAACTTTTCATTTTAGGGCACTGCAAGCACCAAACCTTGTCTTTTTAATCGCGTTCGAAAAATCTCTAAAAAATATTTTAGGTTTATAGCAGGTTTATGAAACAAATTTTCTATGAAAAATTGTTTAATAATACTTTTATTAATCAAACATATTTTTTATGAATATGGGGGTAAATATTTAGAGTACTCTCGCACAAATTTTTACTTTTTAACTGCACACGTTTTTGTAGTATTTTGAATAGTTTTTGGTTTTTTTTTTACAAGAACACACGCTTTTATAAGCGATTTGTATCTACAGTGATCTTTGATCTTTGCTACATTTCGTTTTGACATTCTTCATTAAAAGTTTAAGCTTGACCAATATTCAATTCGAAAATACTTAAATTACGGGTACATCTACAACAAGAGTAAGGAAAATATATATTAATTACACATTATTAAAACAACCGGTTTATTATACCAAAATAACCGGTTTATTCGATATTCGAAAAATGGGCATTTTAAAATAACCGGCTTGGGCAAAGCTAAAATAACCGGTTAAAACCGGTCGAATAATAACCGTTCGATCTCCCTATTACATACCCATTGAGCCCGAAATGGGACTTACCGCTGTACAAAATTTGCCTCAAAACGTCGGATCTTCTTGGAACTTTTCAAGAGCCAATAGAGCGAAGCGATGTCGCTTGGAAAGGTCGATCGGCTTCAGTTGTTGCACAAGCTGTATTTTGTACGCTTTCAATTTAAGATCTCGACGTAAAATGCGCCAAGTCGTTCCATACGTCAGTCCAAGTTGCTGCGAACGGCGCCGAATCGACTCTCCACTATCTTCGTGTGCACTCTCAGCTACGGCCGCTACTAATAGCTAATAATAATATATAATCAATGAGGAAATTACTAATGGAGATCAGTAGAGAACTTATATATATTTTTTTATATCGAGAGGGAGAATTTGTCATCTGTTTGCCAAGTATGAATGATATACCTGTTTATTCACGGATGCATCGCTTTTCAGAGGTTCATAAAGAGAAAGTTGACAGACAGGTTAATAAAATGTTAAGCTTGGGTATAATATCAAAATCTAATAATTTCTCTAATAACACTGTGCAAGAAATTTACCTTTTTTTTCGTGACAAGCTGGGCACCTGGCGTTTTAACATAATTCGGGTACGCTTAGTCCAGTGGTGCCCACGGTTTTTTAAGATTGGCTCTGGTTTTCGAGATATACCGTTATTTCGAAAATGAAGGAGGTTGCACAACATATGTTCGCATAACTCAAAAACGCTTTAGCTTATTGAACAAACTTAAAAAACCGAATTTTCTGCACCACTGGATTCAGCGTACCCGAATTATGTTAAAACGCTATGTGCCCGGCTTGTCTGTTTTTTCAACTAGCATAGTGTAATTGATAATTCTGGTCAACAAAATTGGAGAGTAGTAATAGAATACAGAAAGCTTTACGTAACATCGTAAGATTGAGGACAAGTTTTCGATGCCGAATATGGAAGATTTTTTTCCAAAACTAGGAATTTCATAATACTCGTATTTCAGCACAATACACTATAGGAAATGTTATCCCTTTATTGACCAAAATTCAAAAATAAAATTTTTGCCCAGCTAATTTTTTTTTTGCTTTAATATAAAAAAATAATTACAAGTATTCATATCGCACTTGTTTAACAATACTCTATTAACTAAAAAATTAAAAAATTTTCAGTAGACGCAAAACAATTTTTAATTTTACATTAAAGGCATATTGAAAAGAGCTTTTAAAGCAACCGTTTAGATAAGAACAGCGGTCGATTTAATCCAAAAAGGGAAAAAATAAAAATTTCGAGTTAATACGACAAAATTGACGTTCACTTACTTTATCAGTTGTTTTGCTTGCGATTTCTAAAATTAGTTATCAAATAACAATTAAGTAAAGTTAATTTTGTGATATAGTTTCTAGTAAAAGTTTTCATAATAAAAATTTATAATTTTTGAAAATTTAAAAATGGAAAATAGTTTCGAACGTGAATACTTTAATAAAATGAGTTCAAAGTGAACTCAGCTACTAGACCGAATAAATTGGAAAATGTAAGTGACCTTGAGATGAACAAATGATATTAAGAATTGGAATTTTATTTAGTCTTACAAAATTTGAAAACAGATGAGAGCCATAACCCCATAATGGACAATCAATTATCTTCCGAACTTCATGTACTTTAGCTGCAGGTACCTGCCTTGAAAAAGTTTTTCAAGGCGATTATTTTTATTCAAATCCCAGTAAAAGATGGCATAAGTGATGGTGAAAACTACCCACACGAAGACGAACAATATTCTGGAAGCGAAGATGAAGAAATAAATTATCATGTTTTTTTAATTTATGTTTAAAAAACCAAATTTTGTAATAAAAACAAAAAAATTTAAAAGTTTTAACAGAAGCGATTTAAAATTTTCGCTCGTCAGCATTTGTGACTAAAAAGTTTATTTGCAAGTATGTGTGATAAGACAAAAAAAAATCCGTTAGCGCACGTAGCCAAATTTTTTCCCCGTGACAGTGCGTTTATAAAAATTTATAGGCTTTAAGTGGGAGGGAAACTTCCAAAGCCCGAATATAAAAAATCAAAAATTAAAAATTAATTTAGCGAAAAAAGAAAAAATTCTATAGTGCATAGTTGTAACATGTTCTCTCTCTCATTGTTAAATCTTGTATGTAAATATTTATACGTTTCACAGCTGGATGTCCACGCCATGTATTCTAAGCTTTTTCTATACATACGCAGTTGTCAAAAAAGTAGAATCAGTGTTGTTTTACGTAGCAAGTCACAAGCACAAAAGCGTTGGACGTCTTGAGGCGTTGAATGCAAAAAGTAAGTTTATTTTCCACTTTTGTAAGAGTCACAAGCAGCGATCGAACAAATAAGCTTTTTTTGACAAACAAAATGATGCCGCATAATTAGCGCTGCATATGACTTGAAACGTAACACGTAAGTAAGGTATGAAAAACTTTCAATGCATGGTGGGAAAAACGCATGGTGTGGACCTCCAGCTTTAAGCCTAATACTCTGTTTAAATTTGTGAAAAATTATGAGCAACATTTATTATTTCATACGAAAAATTTGGCATGTATCAATGTTACCTATCTCGCGAGTTTGTACAACTTGAAGTTTTTATTCCTTCAAAGTATGGACATTCTTTTGCGTATGAAAAGAAAACCCAGATGTATTTCACTTAAAAGTATTTTTTTTAATAAGCCATTTAATAAAAATGAAAGTTTATATAGATGAAAAACTGTTTCCAGTTTTATTATTTAAATTTTTTTTATTTGAATGTTTCTGCAACCAGGCGCGGATTCAGGGGGGGTGAAAAAAGGAAATTTCCTCCCCCTAAATTATAAAAATATGTTTTGCTTATTTCGATAATACACGAATTTCCGAATGTACAAAATTTTTGGAAATCACATCAAGTTTAGGAGAGAGAAAAAACTTTCTATGGTCTTTAGTTCTGAATATATTTTAAGTCTGTAAATCCAGTTTTGCTTCATTGCCGACTCTTTATTGGCTGGCAAACCAACTAAAAATTATACATTTATGTTTTACATAGCTTTTTGTGACTTATCACCTTTTCTATTATTTATTTTTACTTTTAATGTACATTTTACTTTGTCAATTTGCAAAAAATAAAATATACTATAAAATTATTTTATTTGTTTCAATGTTGACTATTAATAAATATTAACAAATTTTTTTTGAAATTATCACATTTTAATGGGCCCTAGCGCTTTTTCTTTAGCATTTTTTAACTTAGAACGTTTACATTTTTTTTCGTTGCAAAACAAGAACTAGAAAAAAATATATTTATTTTTTCTGCAAACGATGTATTTTTGTTTAATCTATTGAAATGCATCAAAAACTTAATTTTCAAAAATTGTGGCATTAGCGCATTTACGACTGAAGGTACATATGTATGTATGTATGTGCAGCCAAAATTATTTCTGTCTTTCCATTGTTATAAGCTTTAAACTTCATTTCTAAATAAAAATAATTTAAATAAAAAAAATTAGCTGTAATCAACTTAAACCAGAATAATAATATATGTATCTTTAGATTAAAACCCAAACAGTTCGACTAAAATTCATAACTTAATTTTAAAATTAGTGAAGCATATTCCTTCTTCCAAAATTTTGTTACCAATTGCATATGTTTTTTGCTTGTTCGAAAAATTGGTCAAACAATTTAGTATAATATAGTCAAATAAATTGTTTCAAATAAAAAAAAACATTAAAAATAAAACAAATTATTTTTATAGCCAGAAAAAGATTACTTTATTTTAATTTATATTGAACTGATCTTATATTTTATTTTTCCTTATTGTTGAGTTTTTTTTAATATAATACAAACATATCGTTTTTAATAAGCTTTTAAAAACAAATTTTTTACTTGTTTTGTATCATAAAAAATTCCCCCCCCCCCCCCCCTAAGGCTCAAGTTGGATCATATGATATTTTATTTAATTTAATTTTTATTTAATTTAAAATTTAAAGTATAATATGTTATTGTATAAATGTACAAACTTAACTAACCAGCCTACATAAACAAGCGCCTAAAATCATCAAGAGCACATAATAAAAGTTTTACAATATAATAAGTTCGACGCAGGCTTATTTCGCTAAAAATAATGTTAAAAAATTAGGTCGAAGTTAGAAAAAAAGGTTTCCTGATGAGCTGGCCTAAGCAACCAGTGAAATGAGCATAGAGACTAGCTGGCCCTCAACAATAAATTTCAGTATTTATCAAAAATAAAAATTCGGAACTTAGCACGTCAAAAAAATCTTATTAATAATAAATTTTGTGTTCCCAAAAATAAGTTTGAGAAAAATTAAAATTAAAGTCGTTTCTTCCTGTCTTTTACGGTACAACATTGCAATAACCACATGTACGAGTGTAAAGAAATTTAAATAACTTTTAAACTATTAGATGTCCCACAATAAAACTTTTACAATATAATAATGACACTATAGGCTAATTTCGGTTAAAACAAATAAATAAATTAGGACTAAGATCAATCGATTTTCTTTAATAATCACTTAAACATTTTTTTTTTTTTGATTATTTTTTGGTTCGAATAAAAAGTTTAAAAAAACATTTTTTTGAAAACGGCAAAACTTTACCACCTGGTAACTCGACAAATAAACATCATAGGAAAAAAATATTTCCCACACTTAATCTTATCTACTAGAACTATAGTTATGCCAAATATAAAGGAATGTATTGGGTTGTCCGCTTCACAAATAAAGCCCCTTATGTAGATTGTTAAATGTAGGCAATTCCTAAAGTGTTCAATTGTGCCATATTGGTTGTATATGCTTTAACTTTATAATTGTTACATTCACAAAATTATAGCAAATACAATCAATATGAATAATAGTGTGTTTTGACAAATACATATTAAATTTTACTCTTAGATATGCATCGATTTAATTTAGTCCGTTTTGGTTTTATATATTTTTCAACGCTCAGAAAAAGCGCGTTGTGAGATATATAATAGCGCTTATTTTTGATACAATTTCACAATTGTTAGGCACTTATTTTTGGGACCGCAGTAGGGAGATCGAACGGTTATTATTCGACCGGTTTTAATCGGTTATTATTCCCATTTTTCGAATATCGAATAAACCGGTTATTTTGGTATAATAAACCGTTTATTTTAATAATGTGTTATTTATATACGTTTTCCTTACTCGTTGTGAATGTACCAGTAATTTAAGTATTTTTATAATTGTATTATAGGCAAATTTACACTTTTTTTAAGAATTTCAAAGCAAAATATAAAAGAAGTCAAAATATATAGAGGTTTGTGATGAAAATCGATCAATTTCAAATCGATCGTTTTTGAAAGGTGCGATGAATTCCGAGCGATCTTAAAATCCACTTTTGAATTGACGACTTAATTTTTTGTTCAGAATACAGTTCAAGTAACATAAATTTATATATAAAACTGTAACGTTACTGACTCACTAATTCATCAGTGAGTCAGTGAGTTAAAAGCTAAAAACTTGAAATTTGGACTAGGGGTTGGTCTCTCCCTCTTTTTGGAAATTCGAATGTTTAGAGGGTAAAAACGGGTAAATTCGGTAAACTTTTATCTCCAAAACTAAAAGAGATACAAAAAAAATGTAATACCTATTGTTGTTCTTTAGAAAAATAAGCGGACAGGTGTCTGGAACTATTTGGAAGTTCAGCCATTTTATGGAGTAAACGGGTAAAACATATATTTTGGTACTTTTTTGTCACCCCATCTATCTTTTAAGCCCATTAACATATAAATAAGGTTAATATCACATTTAAAACTTTGGACGTTTAAGGGGTAAAAACCGAAACTATTTTCGGTACTTTTTTATAAAACATTTTTCTTTATTCATTGACATGTACGTATTAAATTACGGGCTGCCACTACATTATTGAAATGTATTATCCTTCAATGGGGAGAAAAAGTACCAAAAAGGTGAAATACGGGAAATTTTATTTCTTACTTTAGATTCTTGGGCAAGGACCGGAAAACGTTTTTTTTAAAAAAATTTTTTCGTTGGTGTTCGAAAAATATTTTAAATTGTACAAAAACCAAAAATTGATAAAAATATTTTGTTTGATATTGTTTCTTTAAGTTCAAAATAATAAAGTTCTCAAAAAAAAAAGTTTTTAGAAAAATATTTTTTTTTGTACTTTTATGCAAAAAATTACGAACCGAAAATTGAATTTTTTCTTTTTAAAAATTTAAAAGTCATGCGTACAAAATAATTTTTTTTTTCATCAGTTTAAAAAAATAAAAGCAAACACAAAAAAAGATATTTATTTTTTTAATACAATATTACTTTGTACATATAAAGAAAAAAATGAACCGAAAACTTAAAATTGAATTTTTTTAATTGACAAAATTTAAACTCATACGTACAAACATGGTGAAATTTTTAAAAGGTGGCCTCGGTAATACAACAAACATAATAATACAAACTCTACAGGCAAAAAGTGTATCATCAACGTCAAAAAAGCAGATACAAAGTAAACAAATATTGAGAAAAATATTATAAAAAATTTAAAAAAAATTATAATTTTTGTAAAAAGATCCAAATAACAAATATTACATTATCAAAATTGTCCGGGTTCCATGATTTGTGTCGCTGTTGGTGACTGTGCAAGAAAAGATATTTATAAAACATCTAAGTTTCAAGAAAAAAATACTTAAATTGCATATCATAAGCCCAAGAAGCTCTACATATACTACGTGAATAAAAGAGAATATTCCACTCAAGAAGTTCCAACATAATGTAGCACATATGTAATTATATTAAACGGAAAACATAATCGTGGCCGAGATTTATATGTAATTGCATAAAATGCATAGCCCGGCACAAGAAGCTCAATGTATACAACATGGATTTATCTTCCTTATTTATTTCCTACGTTTGCTACAAGTTGAGAGTAAACACGCATTTTTGTTTTTTATATTGTATTAAATCTTTAAAGCAATATTTTTTATTATAAAATACAAATATTTAAAAATTTAAAACACAGAAAAAGACCAATTCAAAACACAAAGTTCAATACACTTTGACATTAAAATAGCACTTTGACAAGTTCATAACAAATAGAGCTGGCAAACTATCGAATATCAATCCGTTTTTGTGTTTCTCGGTGTGCTTTCGGCAATTGAAAATCACACCTAAGCCCACAAAAACGGGACACCAAAATATCACACGTGTGATTTCAAAAGGCACATGTGATTTGAAATCACGTGATTTGAATTAATGTGATTTTCAGAACAGGCCTGTATATTTTGTAAACGGTTAGTCGAATTGGTATGAATTTTCAGGACTTGTGTTCAAATTAAAGTTTTCCATTTGGGGTCTATAGCATATGATGAAGGCCGCCATAGTTTTCCAAAGTATGGCTCATTGGGTATAACAAGAATTTAACTGCACTTGTTGAAATTGGCCAGTAGATGTTTATTTAATAAAAGAAAAATTTATAATTTTTAAGCAAATGAGTAAATTTTAAAACTGAAAAGGCCAGAAAATATGATTAATTAAAAGAATTCGGGTTTTAATAAATTAATTTTCCTTAAATATATTTTAAATGTTTTTCTTTATTTCGCTGTTAATGGGTTAATGTAGTTGTTAAGTTTGAGAGGTAATTTCTTAAACTATTCCAGGATACTAATGTTTTGTTGATTGGAGAAGTAATATTAGAGATACATAAAACGAATTATGTATCCAAAATTTGGGGGCCCATTACTTGGGCAATATTGTTCGCCACTCATAGCAAAAAACATTATCAATGGTAAAATTTTGGAGTCAGTATTACAAGTTTGGGCAAGCTAGTTTTCAGCCATATAAAACATTAACAGAAAATGCTCAGAAAAAAGCAAACATTAAAGGCTGTGCTACGATTCCATATAACAACAAATGGAAACGCAGAAATTTGGAACTTTTTTGACTTGAAGGCATTTTTAACAAAGAAGTAGAAAAATATAAATTTTGAGAGATTTACTATGATTTCAACGAAACTGTTTTAAAAACGATTACAGCCGATTAAAAGCCAATTAAGCCGGCGCCGCTGAACAAAAATTGTTGACAATTTACCAAAAAATTTCAACGATAGTAACACTATAGAAATTAAATTATCGATAGTCCAATAGGAACAGAACTCTCGATAGTACCGATAGTACTATCGATTGTTTGCCAGCATTAATAAAAAACCCAAAACAAATTTGACAAGATCAATACACTAACACATACAATCAAACAATGAACGGCTGGCTTACCGAGGCCACCTTTTAGTAATTTCACCATGCGTACAAAATTATAGTAAAAAATATAAAACAAATTAATAATAAGTAGTTATAACATGATAAAGACTATCCTAGAACTAAATAGTAATCTTATCAATTAGCTTCATGTTGAGTTTGAGCAACAATAAATTTTCTACATGCTCAGAACTTAAATTCCTTCTATTTTTGGTCATAATAATTGGCAAAGCACTGAAGGCTGTCTCCACGGATCCCTGCGTTGCGGGCAGAGCTAATGCAACAGCAGCTAGTTTTAATAGGTAAGATTCTCTAAAGATTTTTTGCAATTGCAATTTTAATTAAAATTCACAATATTAACTTCAAATTGTTAGTTTCTAAAAACAAAACAAAAAATATTTTTCTCAAAAACGTTTTTTTTAAGAACTTTATTATTTTGAACTTTGAAGAACAAATAAAACGAAATAATTTTTTTTTTTGTACAGTTGAAAACATGTTTTATTTTTCAAATTTTAAATTTTTGTTTTTTTGTTTCTTTTCATGTACAAAACACAAATTGAACTTTAAAATAAAATATCTTTTTTTGTGTTTCCTCTTTTTTTTAACTGACAGAAAAAAAATTTATTTTGTACGCATGAGTTTTGAATTTTTCAAATGAAAAATTTAAATTTTAAGTTTTCGGTTCTTAATTTCTGATGCCTGTTTTTGGGTCTACAACTGGCAATTTTTTTAATTATCGTTAATATTGGACCTAGAAACATAAACTTTAACATGCAAGGTCCTGAGTGAATGAGAATTCGTTAGAGGGATGTTTTTGGTACTTTTTCGTTCTTTAACTGCTATTTTCTTTAATTTTCGTTAATATTAGATAATGCAAGGTCCTGAGTGAAAGAGAATCTGTAAGAGGACTTTTGGAACTTATTCGGTCGCTACCTGGTACTTTTTTTAATTTTCGTTAACATTGATTGGACTTATGAAAATAAAATTAAACATGCATAGTCCTGAGTGAATGAGAATCTGCTAAATGGCTTTTTGTACTTTTTTGTTCTTTTACTGGTACTGTTTGAATTTCCGTTAGTATTGAACATAGAAACATAAAATTCAACATTCAATGTCCTGAGTAATTGAGAATCTGTTTAAGTGATCTTTTTGGAACTTTTTCGTTCTTTAACTGGTACCTCTTTTAATTTTCGTTAATATTGGATCTACAAACTTAAAATTAAGCATGCAATGCCCTGAGTGAATGAGAATATAAAAGATGGTTTTTTGGGTACTTTTTTGTTCTTTACCACGTACTTTTTTAATTTCCGTTAAAATTGGACCTATAAACATAAAATTAAACATGCAAGTTCCCAAGTGAATGAGAATATTTAAGAGTGGTTTTTTTGTACTTTATTGCTTTTCAACAGGTACTTTTTCAATTTTCGTTAGTATTGCACCTACAAACATAAAATTAAACAAGCAATGCGTTGAGTAAATGAGCAAATGTAAGAGGCGCTTTTTGGTACTTTTTTGTGCTTCATCTGTAAGAGGGATTTTTGGTACTCTTTCTTTCTCTAACTGGTACTTTTTAGTTAGAGTGTTCCTATTTTAATTTAATACTAATATTCGGCCCTTTTATGGAGTAAAAGGATAAAACCTGTGTTTTGGTACTTTTTTGTCCCCCATCTATATATCTCTTATCTATATCAATGTACATAGAAATAAAAATTATATAACATTTGTAACTTATCTATAAAATGCAAATGAAAATTTGGTACTTTTTCGAAATTTGAACGTTTAAGGGGGGGGTGAAAATCGTTCCTAATTTTGTTACTTTTTCCAAGAGATTTTTTTCTCCATCTACGCATCTTATAACGTTTTTTTTCTTCGTTGATATATTTAAAAATTTTTATTATTTTTTTTTTTTTTTTTTGAAATTTTTCTAAATAATTTCGTTTTTTTAATGGTTTTAACTCGTCGGGCGAGTCGCCTAATTCAACGAAATAACGCCATGGCGACCACAAGAGACAGTGTCACAGGTAGCACCGATACCCGTACCATGGTGTCGATCACTACCTTGAATAATTCCACAGCCAGTACCACCACCACGACAACAGCTCCTAGGTCAGGCCATCCCGTCTTCAGCATCCAAACCTCACACGATCTATCCATAACTTCCGAAAGTGCAGATCAGACGATAGTATCCCCGCCATTTCTTAGCGAGGCAGCCAGGAACATACGTATAGAGGTGCGTGAAAGTGTTTTCGGCCTCCAAAGGGGAGAATCACAAAGGCCTGCTGACGAACTACAAAATGAACATTTTTGATACAGAAAGCGCTTTTTTCAGCGCATATAAAAAGTGGTGAGTGTAACGATCAGCTTAACACACTAAATTTTTTGTTATCGTTAGTCTTTAATATTCTCCCTTACAAACCTGCCTCGTATAAAGCGATTGTCGTAGCTCTTCAATTTTATATATATTTTTAAACTTATTTAGAAGTCGTTTACTTACCATACTGCATCTCTGTATGTCTTATTGCGTAGCGCATAAATGTGTGCTTACTTAGTTAGTGCTTCCCAAAAAAAAAAAATTTCTTATTGGGGTATTTGAAGTGCCATAAAATAATAAGTTGCAAAGGTTGCCGAGAACGGAATGCCCGTTGAACCACTAACAAGTCTAAAAAGAATTTCTAGAATATCTTCATGCTTAAAACTAAAACATTCCAGCAGAATCAACGATATGGAAAAAATTCATCAGTTTTATTTATTAAAACACCAAGAACTAAACAACAAAATTTAAGAAATCAAACAATACCACGGAAGGTTTTAAATTGTGGAAGACGAATAGACAAATATTTCACACAAAAAGCTTGTTCATATTACTATTCGTTTCTATAATGCTAAGACAAAATCATTTGAAATATATAATTCTGGCTAAGAGGTTTGGTTTGCAACTTTTCGAATATATGGTTGAAGTCTACTGATGCATATAGACACCACCAACAAATTAAGACTAATTTAAAACAATTTGGAAGAATATGTAAATTAATTTATTAAAATTAGTATTATGAAAAATTTATTTGCAAAATGTTTGACTAGATCAAACAACATTAAACAGTTTCTAAATTACATTATGCAATTACCTTCTTACAAATTAAGTAAATTATATCAATAAAAATTGTTAAAAATAAAGCTAAAGTTTGATCAATTTACTGGTCCCACTTTTTTTGGATTTTATCGTCAAATATTTGTTAGGTCTGAACATACCTTAAGTCATATCTATGTATTTTGTTGGTTCCCATCCTTTGTGAAATGTATTGTTTTTATTCAAATTAACTTTTTATAACAACAACCATTTTTTTTGTATTTTTATGTATTCGAATTTAAGCCGGTTAGCCGGTTAGTTTTAAAATGCTTAACCAAAAATCGGGTTTTTTTAAATAGCAACTATTCGGAATATTCGTAAACCGGTTTTTGACAAAAGTCGAAAAATCGATCGCCCTAGACATCAGCCCCTTTTTACTGATAATACTGTGCGATAACAAAAACTGTTGCAATGAAATACTATTTTGCTGTTAGTCCTGTCGAGTAGAATATGTTTTTAGAATTTTTCAAACAAAATCTTGAGTTACTGGTAAAAAATCAGCCAATCAGAACGGGAGACTCGATACAAGCTAGTGGAAGCTGATAGCTTCACTACGTTGTAAAGATAACTAAGGGAGAGACTTCCGGTTCGCATTAGATCAGGAGTCTCCCAGGAAGTTAAATCGATGAGTGGGCTTGCGATATTTAGAGGCTGAAAGTTTTGCATATAAATCTGCATCACTGTGTAGCCTCAACCGAATTAGTTACCCAGCTCATTGATAACAACGTGGACCGTGGCCTTAATCAAAGAGCCCTGGATCAACAACAACCGGGTAGTTGGATTAAAGGCCACGGGGTATACATTGTTCGCCCCCACACATATGAGAAACTACGAACTTGTATAATGACAAGAACTGAGCTCAAATTTGTGTTTTCTCATTCTTTCAGTAATGCCACTGGCATGGGTATACTAACCATATGAGGCTACCGATCCACCTGGTGTAAGAGTGCGTGATTTGGTGGTTCACTCAAGCAGAAAAGGTTCGAGGCTGGTACTAGGTTGTGACGCCAATGCACACTATAGACAATGGGGAAGTGCCGACATCAACAAAAGAGGTCAGTATATGGTTGATTTTATTATTGCTAGCAATCTTTATATACAAGGAATACGCAAAAGTTCAGAACAAGAACTAGAAGGCAGTAATAGTTATAACTTTGAAGAACTATAGAGACTTACGGTATGATTGGCTGGCGACTTTGAGATTCTCCTTCTCTGACCATAGTCGTCTGTCCTTTAATCTAAGCTTTGAAAAGTCATGAAGGTGTCCATATAAGAATCAAAGAATGACGAACTGGGATTTTTTCTCGGGATTGATGAGTAGTAACTTTAAAGTAACACACGATTGGTGATCGGCTGATAAGAGTCTGGGAGGCAATCCAGAGAAGACAAAGTTAGCTCTTTTTACTAGAAGGTATAAGATGGAGAATTTTAGGCTGCCTGTACAAGGGGATTAGATCTTAGGCTATCAGATAGTGCTAAGTATCTAGGAGTTTTTCTGAACAGTAAGCTGTCCTTGAAGAGGAATACTCAGGAGAGACTAAGGTATCAATCCCTACAGTGCTTGCAGATCATCGATAGGTAGTAGCTGGGCGGCCGCCATCTAGGAGTTTTTCTGAACAGTAAGCTGTCCTTAAAGAGGAAGACTCAGGAGAGACTAAGGAGAGGTATCAATCCCTACAGTGCTTGTAGATCATCGATGGGCAGTGGCTGGGCAGCCGCCATGGGATGGCTGTACACTTCGGTGGTTAGACCCATTAGTACGTATGAATGCTGTGCATGGTAGGAGGCATTGAGACTGACTAGTCGGAGGGACCTTCAATCTAAGGCTCAGTGGTGTGCTTCGATCGGCATGACAGTGGCAGAAGTACGCCTCAGGCGCCCCTGGATGTTATTGTATATCTTCTGCCAATAGAGTAGTATGTGATGGAAACGGCAGCCAGAAGCACTATTAGATTGAGGGAGCTAGGACTGGTAGGCAATTTCACTGGGGGTCCCTCGAGGATCTTGAGTAATATAAGAACTAGTGGTTATTACCTGGGTTCGTCCGGCTCCACGGATTATGTAGGTACTAGGGTTGATTTTTGGGTATTTGTCAGAAGTAATGTTACCGTCTACGGAGAGCTGGTCGGGCCAGAGCAGATTATATAGGGATTTGCTATTTTCACGCTTGGCTCGAAGATGAAGGGCACGGGTGCTGTGCTCTACATTGAGGAACTGGACATCAGAAGGTCATATAGACTTCCTGACGACTGCAGTGTATTTCAGATGAAGGTTCTGGGGTTCTTAGGGCCGCAGAATTCATATGGGGCAACATTGCTGGGCCAGGCCTCCAACGGGCTTCTACTTTGGAAGAATTAGGGAATGAGTTCTGTGCAGGACTCATCGGGTTTTGCCGGGCCGAACGGACTGCCGGGTATCGCGAACGCTGTAGCCGGTGCTGAGTAGGTCAACTTTGGATGCGCTGCTGGGCAAGAGTAGAGCTTACGTCAGGACCATGACAGGTATTATCACGGACCACTGTATGATATGCAGGATGGATATACGAATGGGATCTGACTTGTCGGATATACATATGTAGGTTGTGTGAGGACCCAAAGGAGTTAGAGACAGTTTCTTTGCCACTGTCCCAGGCTACAGAACAGCAGGCTGAGGTGGCTGGGTAGCAGATTCCTGCACGAATTGGGCAGCGGGCTTTAGAATCTGACGGAATTCGTAATGGGAATGATCTGGCTGCGCTGCAAGAGCCTGGGCATATGTAGGGCAGCTTTCTGTTTGGTAGGGTTGTTTTTGCTTGTGCTGTCCGATTTATCTATCTTCCACTACATTTTTTCCTGTGCTTTAACTCTTTACTTCTCCTCTTCTTTCGTACTAGAAAACTTTCACTTATTAAGGCGTCACAATGGACCATATTGCTCTGGGAAAGGGTATGAAGTTTACTTCGCACCAGCCTTTCTTGCCCAACCTAACTGATTTAGAAAAAATTCAATATAACAACACAACTTGCACTGTATTTATAACGTTTCTAATCCAAACATTTTAAGAACTTAAAGAAAATTTGGCTCAATAATAACAATGGCTAATGGCTTAATTGTTTTTTTAAATGGCTAAACGAACTAAATGACTAAATTGCCAACACTGGTGTTATCTCACGTCATGTCGATGTTAATTGGCCGCCACAAACATGTGACTTGACACCATTGGACTACTTCTTTCTCGGGAATATTTTCTCTTCGGGGATATTTAAAAGAAAAATAGTACGTCAATAGGCCAAGAACAACTCAACGGCTAAAGGATGAGATAATTCGGCACATTAACGACATTGAACTACAATTACATAAGTCTCAGAGCATTTGGCCGATATCTTGTTTCGCACATAATTGTCATATATCCTTTTATCATAATAAAACCTATTAAGATAATACTCTGAATTCTCTATTTTATTTACAATAAACATCGTGAGTTTTGGTTGGACCACCCTGTATTGAGTTTCTTATCTAGTTATTTATCTTAAACCTTAAGAATGCAAACCGATCAGTTTCTTTCAAGTAAATATATATATATTTTGTTTGCTTAGAACGGCAATTCTGAATAAAAATTTAAATTTTTTCTACGTATCATTATCCCAATATTTTTTACAAAAACTTCTCCGGAGTTCTCGGAATGGAAAAGTCCAGGCAATTAAAAATTAAAGAAGACTTAAAAAGCGAAATATGTTTAATTTAAATGTAAATCGATAAAACATTTATTTAATTACAACGTCAAAATATATATATAAGTATTTTTAAGGCCCAATAGATTTAAGCATAGTAAAAATTGAACCAGCAGTTTTAAAAACCTGAAAAAATATATCACTTGTTTTAAAACAAACAAACATTGTATTGTTCACCTTAAATACTGACCCATAAAAATATTGGCCAATCAACCGTAAAGAAACCTCCAGATATAATGCAAGGCTTCTGAGCTCTCATCATGGGTAATAGCAATAATTTTTTCGATTTAACACTCAAATTGTGCCACTGAAAGTGCTCGTAAATGTCCACTGCTATAGAAGAACTCTACAAAAGTGAAACAATTTTTTTATTTTTCTAAAGTTCAATGCAATACAATACTCACCTCATCTATAATTCTTTGACCACCCCGACAATACATCATCGTTCGAAATGAGACCGTAATAATACCAAATATATAAAATACTATTCTGGAAAATGTTTCCATCCGGGCTATTTGAAAAACAATAAATGCAGTTTCTACAAAGCAGACAAAACATTCAAAGAAAACTGGCACCATGAAGATCTCATTAAAACTATTCGCCAATTCAATTACACGATTATGGTACTCAATTTGAGCGTTTATCGATTTAGTAAATTTTCTCTCATCACCATGTTTACGTACGGTGAGTGCTGTAGTTTTAAAGCGTAAACTTAAAATGCGAAATCGGGCTGATATATTGTGAGCAAACCAGGAGAATAATGTAACATTTGATGAAGAATTATTTAATAAACAAAAAATTACGATGATATTCCATATAAAGAGCAATAGGTAACCACTGTAAGATTTTGGATTCACAACCAAGTGGTATCTAAAGATTTAATTAGTTGGAATAATTTACTGAGGAAAAAGCGACTAAAATAATTCACTTACGCTGCCTTTAAAGGTGGATAAATATTATCCATAAAACCAAAACCCTTTAAATAATAAACAAATGACACTAAAATTGGTGATAACAAAGCCATTACAGTTGTTGTCAATGCCCCTCGGTAAATGAATGAGGAATAAATGTGATCTGTTTCATTTTCCTCTACAATAATCTCGAACTCTTTGCCACTGGCTGTATTAAATATTAAAAAAAAAATTATGTTTGTAGTTTTAATTTAGAAAATTTTATTAATCACCTTTTAAGTTCCACAGCCATATGCGTCTGATTAATTTAACAATTTTTTTCTTATTCCACACAAAACACGCCATTTTTATTGCAGCCAATACTGTCTCTAAAAATACAGCCAATACATCAGTCGCTAAGTCTAAGTCTTGTCTAGATTCCACAGCGTAAATCGCTATCAAAATGGCCAACGCCACCATTAGCACCATTGGAATCCAGCTTAAAAGTGGATTATAAAATGTTCTTTTCTCAGATGTAGGCTCTATTCCAAGACAATTAAAGGCAAACTTTTGTACTTCAAAATATTTTTTTATTCCTGTCTGCGCAGGCAAAGGATCGGGAACAGATTTTAAGTGAAACATTTTGTTAACTGATACAATTGCGATTTGGTGAATAAATGTTATTTTTGTAATGTTCTGAAACCCTTTTATATGACAATTTTACATACGACATAATTACTTAATGTCGATAAAATTATACGTTAGTGATGTTTAAGTGGAAACGCCTTGTCAGCAAACAGAAAGTGCCCCCACGAGTCAAGGATGTATAAATTATGTATTACATAATATTAAATAAATTACTATGCTTTAAAAGTTAAAATAACTTTTTGGATGTAAATATAATTAGAGAAATTTAAAAAAGTATTATAATAAACAAAAACATAAGTTTGCATTTAACACTTTGATTTACTTGGGGGGTTAAACGTTCCAAAACATCAAAACACATTGCAGTGATGCGGTTTTGACACTGTTGCGATATTTTTAAAAATTAATACGAACTTGCTTTAACCCTGCAGCAACACGATCAAGTTTTTCTTGATAGTCTTTTGCATAATACTGTTTGCCAATACTGTTTGACGTAGGCTGTAGGCAATTTTTAAGCAATTTACTTTCAAGATGTCATCAATTTATACAAACAAATGCAAAATTTGCCCACTAAGTTTGTAATCAGCTGTTAAATTGAACGTAAAATTGGTCAATTTAAAAAGTGTGAGTGTGTTTGTAAAAAAGTGAGAGTGTATTGCAAATTGAAAGGACCCAGTGGGAAAACTCAGAAGACTTTCAGGCCTTATTGAAGGACTGCTTAGAAAAATTTTTGATTCAATTACCATTCTGATCTAACTGATAGAAAAGGCCTCGGTTTTTTTGTATAAAAGATAAGATACACCTTCCACACTCGCTTCTATGAGAAGTAGGCTTTTGTCGATCTTCAATGAATTACTTCAACTGAATGATTCTCTTACGTGAAAGAATGAAATATTTCTGTACTTTCTTTCCATTTATTTCATATTTCTGCTCCATCCGTTTTCTTGCATATTTCTGTTTGCTTTCATTTTCTGTTTTATGTCTTACTTGTTTTTTAATGCATTTTCCCTTATGTTTGTCTTTTACCCCCCATTGCCACAAGCAAGTGCAAGTGAAAAAAATTCAACATACTCACACTTTTTTACTTACACCATCACATTTTAAGTACTTGAGGCTCAATTTGCAAGTAAATTTTTGACACTTGCAGCAAGTAAAATAACAAATAAAAAACCAGTGTTACCGTGGATGCCTTTTGTATCAATTCACTAGTACTTAGTTAAATAAAAAAATTATCTGCCTGTTCAACTATTTCGAACGTTAACGATCGCATAGAAAATAATATTTAAAACAAAAACAAATTTTAAAATGTTGTTGCTGTTTTAGATGTAATTTTTTATGCGAACGTTAACGTTCGAAATCTATGAACTGGCAGTATATTTATAGCTGATTTTCTGTGTATTTATAAAATATAAAAAACATTTATATGAAGAATATTTAGAAACAGCAAAGAGGATAATTTTTGAGGGAAGTTTTAACATTAATATCACCTTTTATGAAAAAAAATGTATTACCAAATTATGTGTCTACAGGTAACGTTAAATATTGACTACTTGGCAACACTTCGTTAACAATTGTGAAATTGCAGTTTTGCTAGAAGTTTTGTTGTTGACAACATTTCAAAAATGAACTTGCACTGTGCTGTGTAGCCACTCAAAAAATTGTTGCGTTGTTTTTGACATTTCTCCTGATTTTCTTAAGGGGTCTGTACACGGTCAAGCATTTCTCATCAAGCGCTATGGCAGATTAGTGAAAATGTTGTTGTATGTGTGACATCGACGATGCTGGATGGAAAACCTTAACAAGAAAATAATTACTTGCAAGTAATTACTTGCTTGTGACAACGTATGGTAATTGAAATAGAGTTTTTTATTTACTTGTTTTTGACGAATGATATGTTTAAAAACCAATTTTAATTTTTACATGCTTAAGGCTAGTTTACACAATTTTACTTTGTATTAATACATGTCAAAAACTCAAGTTTTATGTAAAAGTGTGATAGTGTGAATGCAATGTGTTATGAAAATGACAAGTATTACGAAAATAATTTGACATCCCATACGACTTCATCGTTTTTTTTTTTAATTTTTCTAAACGCGTATACTTTTTATTGGATCAGGGTTGCATTTGAACAACAGCATGTTCATGTGTGCTAGAGTGACTACAAACTGTTATGTTACATTCGATTTTTTAACAGTCACAACAAAACTCATTAGATTTCTCTCACAAAGTATTATGGAATACGTAAGAAATGTGTGATAGGGTAAACAAGCCTTTAATAAACATACTAAATGTATGCATATTTAATATTTCTAAAACAACTCTTTAACATTAAAAAGAAAATCTAATTTAATTTCATATAAAAACGTTTTTGTTTTTAAAATATAAATTTAAGCATTACTCAAAAGTGATAAGCACTTTATTCTGAATGCTGTGTAATAGGCCCCATACACGACTACAGTATGTATGTGCAATCAAGTGATTGTACCAGCCGATTGACCGTGTATGAGCTTGTGGTGTGATTGTACCAGCTGCTGGTGCTAAATCAAAAATAGTTTGATATTTTTATGATTGTACCAGCGTGATTGAGTCATGTGTTGTAAATTTAGCTCATAAAAGTTAAATCGTCAGTGCATAAACATCAAAAAAATAGAAAATTTTAAATTGCAAAGGTAAATCGTCAAGGCATAAACATAAAAAATAGAACTTTTTTAACAAAGTATTTTAAATATGAATGCTAAAGAAAAAATATTTTGGGGAGAATTTCTCGAACTTTATACAACAATGCATTGCCTCTGGAAAGTTAAAAGTACGGAATTCTGCAACCGTAAATAAAAAAGCAATGCTACAATAAAATGGTATTTTGTAAAAAAAAGATCGAGTCTGGCGATGAAACAATAAAGAAACCACCATGCAAAAAACGAAAAGCAATAGCGGCAGATAATTTGCTACAAATGGCATGCCAAAAATTAAGAATTGTACCAGCATGCTGGTGTATTGTGTGCTTCAAGATTAATTGCACAATCACTTGATTGCACAATCATGATGGTGTTGTGTATGGGCCCTATAACTTAAAGAAAGGTGAAAGAAAAGAAAGAATTAATTCACTTAACCTTTCTGAAAGAGAATAAAAGATTCACATAAATAATTAGTATTGTGGGTATTTTATTGAACTGTTAATGGTTTTTAATCCAAATTTCGATATTTTAATCAGGCTTAAGATCATTGAATTTAATTTTCATTAAATTATTTTTATGAAGTAAGGAATTTTTCAACATGAAATTAATTAAAATTGATTGATAATTTTTCATTCTTGACTGAGCTGGGAATTGAAACCAGGTTTTCACGGACAGGTTGCCCTGACTAGTTTCGATTGTAACCACACAATCTCTTGCATGACTTCGCTAGTTGTCGGCAAAAAAGCAAAACAACTCATAAAATAAAAATCAATTTTGTCGAAAATTTTAAAAAGATATCGCACTTGTTCAAAAACAGTGTATTAACTCAAAACTTTAATTTTTCACTTTTTGGAGAAAGTCGACACGTATTCATATCTAAACGGTTGGCTTAAAAATTATTTACGATATGTCTTTAATGTAAAATTAAAAATTGTCTTTTACATTTTTAGATTTTAGATTTACTCTTGAACAAGTGCGATATGTTTTCTTTGTAATTACTTTTTTATATTTAAGCAAAAAAAAAAAAAAAGGATAACTTTTTTTATAGTGTATTGTGCTGAAATATTATGAATTTCTTAATTTTGAAAACAAGTCTTCCATACTCGGCATCAGAAACTTGTCCTCAATCGTAGCATCGTAAAGTTTTCTGCAATCTTTTACTACTCTCCAATTTTGTTGAACAGAATTATCAATTATTAGATTTTGATATTTTAACCGATTTTAACGTTTCATTAACCTGTCTGTCTGTCCTTGAATATACATTAGTTGGAATTTTATGCCTATACTGGCTCACAGATGACAAATTCTACTTCTTAATATAAAGAAATATGTTTCAATTCCCTTATTATCGCCAGTAGTAATTTCCTTATTATCCTTATTAATTAACCTTAAAGTCAATCCTAGCTTCCAATTATTTTAATAAAGTGCAATCGAAAATACCATTAAATTCACTAAAAACTTCCGTCTCTAACAGTTCAATCTTTTCGTTAGTGGTATTGTCGTTTTCGAGAAAATTGTGTTCAAGTTATAGGATGTTGAAGTTCACTTCTAAAGGAATTATGAAACCGACCTTTTCTAACTACATAATGTAGTTCCTGATCCTGTAACAATAATCAATTTAATTGGGGTAGTTTTCTTCTTAGCAGTTATGAAGGCAAGAGCTCTTCGGCCGATAAGTAAGAGTTTTAAGTTTCAATATTATTCACTTCCAGTCGAATTGGAGTACTTCGTTGGGTCTTTGAGATTTGTTAAGCCTGCTATTATTACTAAAAAATTTTTGTTGCTCATTTTGACTAATATTTAAGTTACTATTTTCGAGTTGCGATTTATCCTCGATTTTTACAATTTTGAAAATGTGTCGAGTCTATTGAAACTTGAGTGAATGTCATTGTATTATTCGTTATTTTTGTGTTTTTAAGGTTAAAGTCTGCTCCAATATTTTTGTTGGTTTGTTTTTTATTTTCTTTAATATGCTGATTGTAATTTATCTTATACCACATTCACTTAATTTCTTCTTTGTTTAATCAATTGGAGACAGTTTTATGTGCTCTTTTCAAATAACAGGCGATAGCTTGTGAAGTAAATTTTTTTTTAGAAAATAACTCCATTTTTTGTGTGCTTTCATATAAATTTTACTACACGATCCATCGCCTGTTATTTGGAAACAGCACATTAGATTTTGATTGCTGATTCTTGTTGTTGTAGCTTTGTGCATACATACATGTCTGTCTTATAAAATTTGTTTTTATACTCTTTACCGAAGGTAAAAGTGTTCGCCCTATGAAGTGTATATACTCTGGGTCCTTATGAGTAGCAAAACTAATTTAACGATGTCCGTCTGTCTGTTGAAACTAGTTTTCCGATGACCCCAGATATCATGGGTACTTTGGTGGTATATATTTCTGCCAAGTATGATCATTAAAC
This sequence comes from Pollenia amentaria, assembly GCA_943735925.1. NCBI lineage: Eukaryota > Metazoa > Arthropoda > Insecta > Diptera > Polleniidae > Pollenia > Pollenia amentaria. The sequence goes on along the minus strand of OX031010.1, from coordinate 59,318,032 downwards.
GGGATAAAAATTAATAGAACCAATTTGTTATTCCGTTTTAATTTTACGTCTGTTCTTAATTTCTTATTTCTTTTAATTGTTATGCAAAATATAAGCATTGAAAACAATAGTTTTTGTTAAAAAAAAAAACTCTTAGAAAGCTTTTAAAGAGTATCGCCGTATCGCCAGTTAAATATCGCCGATACCGATCTGTAAGTAAGCCTGAAGTATAGCCGATATATCGATATCGTTTCCTTTTCTTTCAGTTTTCGTTGAAACAAGTAATATTCAGCTAGGCCGAATCTTTGATACCCTCCACCAACATTTCAAATATTTCCGGAGTGGGCTCTATATAATATCTATATATTATTAATTAATCCTAATAAAAACGGACATTTGCGGTTTAGACCTATATTAAATTGTTAACCGAAAATCGGAAAGTTTTATGCATTATTTCTTTTTAGAAATTTGAACTGGCTTGAGTAAAATATCATGATTACAAACAGTTTTAGGCGAACTAAAATAATTTTCAGGAGGGGAATTTATATTGCCCCCATGGTAAATTATTGATCAATCATCCCAAAATTCTGTAGAGTGATTTCTGGTATTAAAAAAATAAATAAGAATAAATTTTAATACAGCAGTGAAATTAGTTTTAGTGTTTACAGTGAATTTCAGAAGGCTGCCTAATTTAAGGAAAATTATGGACCGTATATCACAAAATTGCATGATATATTTTATGGCCATGTGAAACAAAATTGGAACAAATTTTACCACATATCTTGATCTGCTATGGTTCTATGCGAGTTTAGTCAATTTCCTAGAGTTGGCTTGTTATGGGGCCTATGTTAAATGATGCACCGATCATCACGAAATTCATTAGTATAATTTCTAGTGCCAAAAAACTCTTAAGTATTGAATTTTATTATGATAGCATTATTTAATACGGTTTTAGGCGTACTAAAGTATTTTCCAGGAGTAGGGTTTGTATGGGGGTAGGGTTATTTATGGGCCGATCTTCAAAAAATTACAGTGTGATTTCTGGTCCTATAAAACTGTGACGTACCAAATTTTATTATGATAGCGGTAGTTATTACGGTTTTAGGCGTTCTAAGACTTTCCGGGACTAGGGTTCATATGGGGCATATGCTATATTATGGACCGATGTTCATGAAATTTCGCAGTATAATTTCTTGTGCTATAAAACTGTGAGGCACATAATTTTATTGCGATAACATTATTTATTACAGTTTTAGGCGTACTAAACTTTTTCCGAGAGAAGGGTTTATATGTGGGATAAGGGAAATTATGGACCGATCTTCACGAAATTTAACAGTATGATTTGCAATCGTATAAAACGAATTTGTGCAAAATTGAATATCATTCCGTGCATTATTCAACCATTTATGTTAGATTTTGTAAAAAAAATTATAAATTTTTAGGGTGGTTGTTCCACATTTTGTATATCTGATCCTACTAAACCGATGTTGCTGATTTAAATCCCAAACTGCTTAGGATAACTACAAGCAATTTGAGACCAGGTTTGTTCTTTTCTTTTGATTCTTTCGAAAGTGAGCGTGTTTTCAACAGACGGACAGACAGATGGACATGGCTAAATCGACTTAGAATTACTCCAGAGGACAGAATATATACACTTTATGGGGTCTTAGATGTATAATAAAAAAAGTTTCACACGGAATAACAAACTTAGTATACCCTCATTCACCACTAGTGGTGGTGGAGGGTATAAAAAGGACATAGTTAAGCTTGTAAACTAGGGATGCCAATCCCGAAATCCCGATCCCGAAAATCCCGGGATTTGAATTTTTTAGTCCCAGCATTTTCTGGGCTTAGTCAATCCCGAAATCGTTAACTTAATTTTTTTGTTTAAGCTTTTTTTATGAAAAGAAATTCATTATGGCATTCTCCCTTGAGAGGGTAGGGAACAAGATAATGATCTTTTATATTTATTTGTTTATCTCCGTTAATACTGTCATTGGAAACGAAAGAAAAAAGCTAAACGTTGTTATTCTTTTTGAGTGTGTCCAACAATTATAAAGAAATTTTAATATGAGAACTGCTGAAAATAATGAAAGAAAGAAATGTCTTTTGAAATGCATAAACCAAAAATAGAAGCAAGAGTCCGTGTGGTTTTATTATCTAATTGATTCCACTGGTGTACCAAATGCAAAATTCAAACTTTACTCTTGAGTGGGACCTAAGGTAATTTATGGAGCGATTTCGCGAAACTAGGTTGTGCAATTTAAGCGCTACATAATTCCTACCACCACTGGTGGTTGGTATAAAAATGTGTTTATGTTTAAATAAGATTTTTATGGTTATTAAAAAAAATTGATCTTGTTAATTAATTTCGAATTCGAATTTTAATTATTCATCTTAAGCCCATTGTCTTTAAAATATTTGAAGAATTTTAGATAAACCATAGGTTTCATTATTGTCTAAATCCTCATATCTTTCATTCAGAACTAATGCTAAGTAAGTCGCTAATTTTTGGGTCTCTGAACTATTCTCTATGTATTTCTTATATTTTTAATAATGTTCGAAAACTGTTAATTAGCGCAATAACATCAGTCAATGTAGCAGTAGCCTCGCCTATGGATTTTAGGACTCTTTAAAGTAACCCAAAATGTTCAGCAAAACCATTTTTATTTTCACAAACATCGCATGAAAAATAAGCATAAACATCTAAAAATATACAAAATTTGTAAGTTTTTTGTACCACAAATACATAAAAGATTTAGCATTGAAAAAGTAAAAACTTGGGGGATTCACAAGGTGTCATAAAGTCACATGTCTTAAAATAATAACATGAAAAAATACGACTGTTGTGAGCAACCCCTTATAATTTAATGTGCTATTAATAACGACAGCACAATAAACATAGCAAGCAACGTTCTATTTATTTAAGACACTTTTTGTTTACAAACCAACAACAATATTTTTAAACCATTGTAAAATGTTAGAACATTATGACAATAAACCATGATAGCACACCTTGTGAATACCCCAACTGTTTAAAATTTTATTGACAAGTTACACAGCAAACGCGTATCATGCATATACGTATAGAACGTATTAAGTGGGATTACTTTACAGATTTGCATGCGTCTTGAAAAAAAGGTCAAGAAAGTAGCAAGTTTAAAAGTTTTTTGATAAATTCATTTGTTCTTACGTATAAAATGTATTATTAAAAAGTATTTATATTTATTTTTATGGGCTTAAATTAAGTTTGTGAGTCTGCAATTATGCAAGTTGCTCCATTTTATAAAAGCAAAAAAATAAAAAATGATAGTGGCACTACTGAAATATTAATACAAAATAAACAAAAAAAGCTGTTTCGTCTTCAAAATAATTCAGCAGCATTTGTAGCCGTGTGTTCGTGTAATCTGCTGTGGTATATGTGTTTAATGCATTAAAAGTAAGAGTTTATGCAACAAAAAAAAAAGGATGAGTAAATATTTAAGTAAATTTTTTCGAGTACTTAATGCCATTCTCTGGTGTGCACAAGAAACTATAAATTTTTCGAACAAAGCGATGGCTCGTGAAGACGGGATGTTATGAAATAAAATCAATGAAACGATTTATGCTATTTATTATTAAACTTTTTCTGTGTATTTATATAAATTGTTCTTATTTTTCAATTATTTTAATTTATTCATTGGACTTAAATACTAACAACTCTCTTAGATTTTATAATTTGCAACATACAATTATATTTCAGTTTTAAAATTTAAATTGATTCCTTTTTCTCCAAGGTCAAAAGCATTGTCATAAAGGAGCCTGCCGCTTGAAAAACCTATTTAGAGAAAATGTTTTTGATGGTTATAATTATGGAATGCTTTAATGCATCCAAACTCGTGCATATAAGTAAGTATAGTTTGTTATTAAAAATATCTGAAATTTTTCTGTGTATAAGCATATTTATGTACTTTTATGCTTATCCGGTATTTAGGCATCACATGTAATGCAATTTCAATCATTTTTCCTTTCAAACTAGAGTCAATTACAAAAAAAGTGAGAGAGCTATATTTGGCTGTGCCGAATCTTTAATACTCCCCACCAAGAGTTCGAATGTTTCAGAAGTGGGCTTTATATAGTATCTATAAAATATAAGCTCATCTCTATAAAAGCTGACCTCACAGTATTAGAATTCGTTGCATAATTTAAATCAAACATAAATTATTTGTTTCAGAAACATTATTAGTCGTATTGAAGTGGTTTTCAGAAAAGGATTTTATAATGGACCTATCGCAAATTATGGAACGTTAATCACAAAATTCAGAAAAGTTATTTCTAGTACGAAAAGACCTAAATTAGAAATTTCAATACAGAAATATATTTTTATACCCTCCCCCACCACTAGTAGGGAATGAGGGTATACTAAAGCCCCACTTAGCTAACAGTTACAGTAACGTTATAAATCAGCTGCTTTATTTTGTTGCATGTAAAGCAATAAGAACGATAATAGTTAGCAGTAAGATGTAATTTAACCGTAACGTCTTAATCTGTAGAAAATAGATTATTTTACTTTTTTTACTGTACGATTACATTACTGGTACTGTCAACTTACTGGGGCTTAAGTTTGTCATCCCGTGTGAAGCTTTTTGATCATTCATCTCAGACCCCATTAAGTATGTATATTCTGGCTTCTTAAGTAATTCTAAGTCGATTAAGCCATTCCCGTCTGTCTGTCTGTCTGTTGAAAACACGCTAACTTTCAAAAAACTCAAAAGAAAAGAAAAATATTGGTGTCATATTTCTTCTTGTTATCCCAAGCAGTTTGGGATTGAAATCCAGCAATATTGGCTTAGTAGGATAAGAGTTATGAAGAGTTATAATTGTGGAACCACCACCCTTAAAAATTGATAATTTTGTTACAAAAACTAACGTAAATACGGATTGATACACAATTTTGCACAAATTAGTTTTATATGACTAGATATCATACTGTTAAATTTCGTGAAGATCGATCCATAATTTACCAAATGCACCATATAAAGCCAGCAGGCTTAATATGCTCTCGGAAAACAGTTTAGTGTGCTTAAAACCATAATAAATAATGCTAGGGTTATACAGTTTGGTACGTCACAGTTTTATAGAACTAAAGAACAAAATTTCGTGAAGATCGGTCCATAATTCACCATAGGTCCCGTATAAAGCCTACTCTCGGAAAACAGTTTAGTATACAAATAATGTTTTTGTGGCAGAACTTGGTCGTTCGTAGTTTCATAAGGCTTTAAATCACAGTTGATTAACACTATTCACATAATTAATACTATTCCCCACATAATTCCCACTCTGTGAAATTATTTTAATACGCCGAAAACCGAAGCACATATAGATCTTATGGTAAAATGTTTTTCAATTGAGCTTCATATGGCCAGGAATAATACCATGCAATTTTGTAATAATCGGTACATAATCTACCTTATGTCCTATATTAAGCAACTATCCGAAAACCACTTTAAAACCATGAAACGCTTTAACAAATTTCACTTCTATATCGAAATTTGTTCTAATTTTAGTCTTTTTAATACCAAAAAATACTCGAGAGAATTTTGTGAAGATTGGTCCATAATTTACCATCGATCCAATATAAATTTCCCTCTCGAAAATAATTTTAGTTCGGCCAAAACTGTTACGAATCACAATATTTTACTTAAATTTATTCATATTAAGTTTTATATAACGAGAAATAAAAGCAAAAAGTCCTCAGATTGTCAGTCAATAATTTAACATATGCAGGTCTAAACTGCGACGAATTTTAATACTGACAAAGATTTATTAGCAAACTATAGACCTGTATATGGCCCACGCCTTAAATATTCTGACTGTCAGTGGATCTTCAAATTACAGAAAATTCTTATTTTTGTGATGCCAGATGAAAAATTTAATCAAAAATAAAATAAACAAACATTATTGTGTATTTGTATATTTGATTTGCACAATCTTCAGTTAATTTTAAATTTGTTTTCAAATAGACGAGCCACATCGAAGTAAAAATTAAAAACGGTTAAAAGTGTGGCAATGTTGATGGCCCTAATCATGTAAAACGCAACGTAACGGCAAAGAATTACATTGAAAGCAAAAACAATAGCGGAGTTCAGTGTTAAGTGCAAATGGTCTTGCGAAAGAACAAATGCAAGATTTCGTAGCTTTGTTAGGAAATCTAACGGAAACACTATGTATTTTGTTGTTGGATTTAACAAAAAGCTATGATATTTTGCATTTGCTCTTTTGCAAGACCATTTGCACTTAACACTGAACTCCGCTAATGTCATAAATATTTTGTAGTTCTGTTTGTGCTTTCTGCAGAAATGCATGTACCGTTTTAAAATTTTCAACGCCACAAGCTATGCAGCGTTTGAAATTTTAAAACGCAATGTGAATTTCTGTAGAAAGCAACGACAAAATTACAAAATATTTATGATATTGTTTTTGCTTTCGATATAATTCTTTTGCGTTGCGTTTTACGTGATTAGGGACTAAATCTTATTTGCAAATAATTCGGTAATCAGGAACTGTTTTCGTGAGTTAGCTATTCACAAATAAAAATGTAATTTATTTGTTACGGATTTTTCGTATTTAAATGATTTTAAAGAGTTGGCTTTATATTCGGGAGAGCGATTTCAAATTTTATGAAACTATTACCGTCCAAATTTTACTGCAATTGCATGAAGTTTTATAAGATGAGAAAGCACTCTGCCTAATTTCGTGAAGATCGGTCCATATTTTACCATATGCCCCATATAAAGCCCATTAACAGAAAACACTTCAATATGTCTAAAACGGTAACGGATTTTAAAACGGTGAGGTGTATAATTTTTGTTTTTTTTTTAATTTTTGATATGAAGTCTAGTCTGGAAATATTCTTACACTGGGTGGAGGTTATCTAAGATTCGGTACAGCCGAATATAGCACTTTTGCTTGTTATTCAAGATGCTGATAATATTAGGCGAGTTTTTCTATTAGCACTGTATATGCAAATAAGCGAGTTTATATTGATGCATATCTTGCTTAAAATTAACATAAGACGTGCAAATAAATGCTTATAAGCAATAAATACTGTACCTTAACTATTCGATGTTTTGCTACCTACCGATAAAAACAAACTCAAGTCAGCGACAAAGAAGACACCCGTTAATATGCATGGTTGTTGGGCTCTTATCATGAGTAAAAGTAACATTTTTTTTGTTTTTATACTCAAGTCATGCCACTTGAAACATTTATAAATTGCCACAGACACTGAGGTACTCTACGACAAAAAAATTACATTCAGAATTGTTTTAACTTACTATATATAACTCACCTCATCTTTAATTCTTTGACCCCCATAACAATATAAAATCAACTGCAATGACACCGATATCAAAAAGAATAGATGAAATAGTTGTGCTGACATCTCCCGACCTTTGGCAAATTGATAAGCCAGAAAAGCGATCTGTATAAAGCTAATTGTGAATTTAATGAACACAATACTCATGTAGACATCATTGAAATTTTGGGCCAACTCAATAACACGAAGATGATGTTTTATACGAAGTATTATCTGTTTACGAAATTCCCCTTCGGTACCGTGTTGACGAACGGTGTTGGCATCAAATTTAAAGTGTAAATTTAGAATACGAAAATGGGCTGATACATTATGCATTAACCAAGAGAAGAGAGTATCAATAGCCAGATTACCATTGAGGATGAAATAAATAGCGAATAGATTCCAAATGTATGCAAAGGCGTAACCGAAATGAGTTTTAATATCAAAAATGTAACTTTAAAAATAGAGAGAATATAAACAAATTTGTAATGAAGTACATTTTATCTAGATCATTGATGCCAAAAATAAAACTGTAGTTGTATCTGTGAGAAAAGAAAAGTTAAATTACCCAACTAACCATTCCTTAAGCGAAATATAATAGAACTGGAGAATGAGCTTGTTAAAAAAAAATAAATTTGTATTTACTTACACGTGTGATCATGGGCTTAAATTTTCGTTTTTCTTAGATTATCTCTTAAGCTATAAGGAAAAGTTTATTAAAAGTTTATTAAAAGTTTAGTGATTTTTTCATTATGCGAAGAACTTAAACTCTCTCCTTTCATTTAATGTTTTATAACATAAAACGCATTAACTGTTGCCTTAAGCATTGTGCATCATAAAATATTTTTCGCATATAATTTTTCTTTTGGTGGTTATGGCTAGTTGGGTAGTAAAATGAAAAACAAACGATTCATCCGCTATTGAAAGAATGAAAGTAGTTGTAGTGGTAGCTGAAGCTAACGAATGCTCTCTAGCGCAACAAAGTTCACAATTTCGAACTTTGCGCTTCAACTACAACGACTACTACAACTACGTAGTCTGTTGATACTACTTTTAAACTGCTGTTTTTAACTTTTCACAGATTGCACCGCTATTCGTAACTTTGTATTACAGCGACTATTCTGTTCCCCACTTAAGAATGTGTGTGCTTTTTTAGCTAGCACAATTGTGCTATGAAACTGAATGAATTTGACATCAATGATTTAGATCAAATTAAAATTTTAACTTACGCTGCTTTAAGAGGAGGTCCCAAGTTTTCTCGAAAACCTTGATCTTTCAGATGATAGAAAACCGCTATTACAAACGGCGATAGTAAAGCCAACACGCCAGTAATAAAAACGCAACTATAAAAAAACATAGAAAACTTTGTGTCTCTACGATTTTCTTCCCTTAAAATTTGCAATTCCTCATTACTGGCTTAAAGAGGCGAATTATTTATAAACATGAATAAGTTAAAAATACATCCTTTTGTCTTCAAACATATTTCTAATAAACCCCTCATACCTTCCAAATTCCACATCCATATTTTACGCACCAATTTGACGATTTTATCCCTCTTCCACAAAAAATAAAGTATCTTCAATATGGACATTAACGCTTGCCATATGGGTGACAAAGCATCTGTCACTAAATCCAAGTCTGTAATATATTGGCTGGCATAAATGACAATGGGAAAACATAGAGTCAACAATGACATCATTGGTATCCAAGCCAGATAATAATTAACGATTGTTCTTTCCAAAGAGGTGGGATCAATGCCAACAGAGGCGAAACTAAATGATTGCATCAGAAAGTACCGTCTAATACCCTCCTGGCGTGGTAATACATCTGCAGCAGGTTCGAACATTATTATAATATTAAAATATCCTTATTATAGGAGTTCAACCTTAAAAAGAGAAAATTATAATGACTTTATAATGACAATGTTGGAAATATTTAACCCTTTTTATTGTATTTATTTACCAAAATATTTATATGGTTTGTTAAATTGTTGTTAACGCCTATCAATTTAAACTCATTTATACTCCGTTATTATTTTAATGACTACCTTAAAGAATAATGTTAGAACTTACAAATATTCAATACACAAATGTTAATCTTAAAATACACAATTGAATTTTAAAATTGTTCGATTGTGTGGTAGAAACAGTTTTTCATTTTTTACTTATTTGTCCACGAGTGACCTTTCGGGAATTTGCGTTGGTACTTCACACAAATTTTTTTATCTTTTTTATAAATGTTCAGTAGTTATTTAAAATGTTTCATTATTTATAAATTTATTTCGGAGTTTAAATTTATGAAGCCTGTTAAAGTGTGATGGTCTAACACAAGTCTTACGTCCTTTAAATCAGAGCAAAGCATAGAAATAAAATAGTTTGTTCTTTTCTTATATCAGAGGTGCCTACATGTTATTTAAAAATTTTAGAAATTACTTAAATTTAGTTAAAAATGAGTTACTAAAATATATTTATTTTTTAATTAAATTTCACACTGTTAATAAATTTTTAACGAAAATCTTGAAAAAAAATCAGCATTTTTAAAAACCAGTTTTTACCATTTTCTTGCCTTGTCTAATGCAAGATTAAGCTGTAAAACATTTTAAGACCTGTTCACACTGATAAGTATGCAAGCAGAATGAAGTTTCTTGGAGTTATCTTAATGACGTCAGGTGAAGTATAGAATTTCCCACCGTGAAGGAAATTGACTTTATTTGTAGTCTTACACCCATATTCATAAAATATATTTTTGATTCATAAAAGGTTTATTACACAAATTTTCATAGAAAATTCGTTTCATAAGCCTGCTATTGACCTAAAATATTTTTTATGAATATGGGGGTTAATCTACTTCACTGAAAACTTGTCAGGTTCAGGCTGCGTATAAAGCCTATAACCCTGGCCGGGCCGATCATTTGCTAGAAGGATCTAATACAATTATGTTTAAAACAAAATATCGGCCAAATGCTCGTCATGGCTTCGGTGGCATACCTCTATCCCATGGTCCATATTTTCAATGACACTGAGACAGAATTAAGGTTCAATGTCATTAATGTGCTGAATTATCTCATCCTTTAGCTCTTGAGTTGTTCTTGGCCTATTGACGTACACTTTTTCTTTAAAATATCCCCAAAGAAAGAAGTCTAACGGTGTCAAATCACATGATCGTGGCGGTCAATTAACATCGCCACGACGTGAGATAACACGGCCATTGTTTCGTTGGCTGTGTGGTCACTTTTGGTCGATTATGCTGACTAAAAAAATCACGAAGTGTATGAAAAATTTTAACGCGCTGTTCAATTGTGTAATTCTCCATGCCTAAATTTGACATAATTTTAATAATGGTCAAGAAGTAGCAATAATAAGTGACAAGGGCATTAAAAGCGGCAAGGGTCTCCAAAAATTAATGAAACTCAGATTTGGGGAACAGAAGAGTAACACTAGTAAGAAGTTATGTTGACCGTCATGCACTACCCTAGTTCAGTGCTCAAGTCTGTTTATGTATTGTGTGGAGGGGATTTTGCTATTTACGCAGTGAACTGAGTAAATATCAGCACTAGATTGATATTTGCTCAAATTTGTGAAACAGTACAGCGAACTTGTATTGTGTATGTTAAACACTTTTACGAAACAGTAGACAACAAAAAATGAGCTCGGAATAATATAATCTTGACAGAGTTCCTATAATTATGCAAGTAATAGTCTTAATAATGGCGCATTAAAAGCAGCAATAGACTTATGAAAGTCGAATACTACAAAAAATTTATGAAAATGTTAATGAAAAACTTAAAAAAAGCACATTGTTTTTTAAGTTGCACATGTTGTCTCCTTCGCTTATAAATTCAGAAAAAAAAAATTGCACAGCTTACCTGTATAGTGTGTGTAACAAGTTTCGTTTACGCAGTGCCAGACTTGAGCCCTGAACCTGTGCAGTGTATGATGGCAGGCATTAGTAGTTATCAAAAAATTTTGTTGTACACAGTGTGATCATTCTAGCGTTTTTGCAACTAAATTAAGCATATAAAATTTTAAATTAGCTGCTAAGTTGCTATTTAGCATTTGCCATTTATACAACATTTTTGACCTACTTGAGCTATATTTTAATAAGGGAATGATTTTATTGATTAAATTTACACAATATAAATTAATTTACATTCATTTTTACTACTAACTTATTTGCCCATTAATTCGTGCGACATAAAAGTACAAGTACGTTGTAATGTAACATTTTATTTGAGATAGTTGTTTGCCATGATTACACAGTTAAAGGGAATCAACACATAATTAATTTTAGTTGTTGTATATAAAATATTATCTAAAGTTTTGTAAAATAAGAAAATATAAAACATTGCACAGTGGGAGGTCTCGGCCAAAACCCTATAAGTTTGTTGTATCGTTCCGTCAAGCAATAAAACTTAGTATGTGGGTGAAGTAGCTGAAGGCCATGTACTGACATTTTTTTGCCACGCCCATAAATAACGCCCCTTATGCTGTAGTGCCCATTACACCGCCATTTATTTATGCAATATTAAATATATAATTATCGTAAATATTTTTAGGGCAGCCATATTTTTTAGATTAGTGATTCTAAAGCCTGTCGCAATATCTCTTTTGATTTTCATAAATCAACAAGAGATATTGCGTCATAAGGTAACAAAATTAAAAGTTTTTTTTTTAATTTTTATTACATCAAACATTAAAATATTAACACAAAAAACTCAATATTTTTTTAATATTTTTCAAGATTTGCTCAATGTTTTTAAAAGTAACTGTTTAATTTTATAAATTTTTTTTTATTTTTATGTGCTTTCCATACGTTTAAAAGTTTTTAATTTGTAAAAATTTGACCAAAGTTGGTTGCGAAACTCATAGTACTTACTTGTGAGCCTACCCTACCACCCTGTGGTAAGCCCCTTTTACTTTTAAAGCTCCTTAAATAAATTGATGCTATATTTTTTTTACAAAATTTTGTATACCAGAAATTTTATATAAATGATGCGGTGAAAATTATCCATTATAATTTGGTTGACTTCAAAGAGTGACAGTTTTCAAGGACAGAAAAAATTTAATTTATATGACAATTACGAAAAATTAGTCTACCTCAATGTCGTTGTTCAAAAAGCCAAATAATTATTACATATAAACAATTATTATTAATTAATTCATTTATTAATGATGTGCTAATAATCCCAATCTTTATTTATGATTAAAAACACAGACATTTATTGTTGTGGGAAAGCTAGTTTCTATGCGCATTTCGCTGGTTGCTTAGGCCAGCTAGTCAGGAAACTTTTTCCAAATACTTTAGAAAAGCTAAAAATATTATACAAGTAAGACCATAAAGTGAATAAGAATTTTAAACACTTAGGTCTTACTTGTAACAATATCAAAGCTTCAACAAAGCCACAACAATAAACAGTGAATTTTTTCTTTCTTACATTCCCCTACAATTGGCTGGTTTTTTCCAATACGAATAAATAAAGATTGGGATTATTAGCACATCATTAATAAATGAGTTAAATAATAACAAATATTTCATTCCCGAAAATAATTTTTGATAATAAATAATTATAATTGTATTAGAAACTAATCCCGAAATATGGTAATTTTCCAGCGCTCTTTCAGTCAAACTAGACTAAACATTGTGAACGAAATATGTAACTCATGTTTTGAAGGGTTAGCTCTAGGCTAAGAAGGGTTATAAGCCCAAGGGCACACCTCCACTAGGAGACTTATGCGATCCATTGTGAATCCCTTCGATACAGATGAAGTGTTTTTTGAAAATCCAAAAAAAAATGTTTGAGATTTTGGCCGGAAATGACCACCGTGCATTGGTTTATATTTCTGTAAAAATTTTAATTATAATCATTTATAGCATTTTATGTGACCATACAAAGTAAGAAAAATTTTATTCTTACTTTGTATGGTCAAAAAAAAATTGTTAAGTTTTTGTATTTTCATTAAAAACAGAATTCTACAAAATGTCTTGCACAATTCTTAGCAAAATTCGCAAAAAGTTAATTTTATCTTTAAAACAAAATCAAACTAAAAAGTGGGTAGAATTAATTAATTTTAGTTTGTAAGAAAAAAATATTAATGAAAAAACAAAATTGATTTTAAGAATTCCAAAATTGTAGAAGCTAAACAGCTTTTTTTCTGAACGAAGGCCTTTCAAAAACCCCTACCACAAAAAAATAATAATAAATAAACGATTAAAAACACAGTTACATTTGCATGCAGTGTTGCCAGGAGTAGGAAAAAGTTCCTACATGAAGGCTTTCTCTGCTGTTTTACTCACGTAAAGAAAAAACATGTTTAAATATTGTCACCTCCAAAAAAACAATTTTTAAAGAAAATTTGAACTAATATGTTCGGAGGTAACCATAATATGGTTGTGCATTCTTGATGGAGGAGTAATTTAGCCATAATATGGTTGTCGATGGCAATAATTTGGTTAAATTAACCATAATATGTTTACAATTTTATTTAAAAATAGTTTTGTTGGAGGTGACCATATTTAAACATGTTTTTTCTCTGGGTGCTTATATATATTTCGGGATAAACAAGTATAAATGGGAGCATCATGAAGGATGAATGCGCCACAAATGATCGTTCTAAGAAGAAATTTTTACCTCATAATTGAATTATCTAATGAGATTGATAAATGGATACGCGATGAGACAGCATACAGGTGGTCGTCGATCACAACTTGTGGAATATCTGGAATGCTCTGGCCGTTCTTGGAAGAATAGTAAGCAGATCCCTAGGATTTCTTCCGAAAATAGCTTTTACTGCCATAATTTCCTTATAAATTCCTTACCGATAGCTGCTATACAATGACAAAATGTTGTTCTGGTAAATCCAAAATTGACAATATGTCCCATATAAACCCCCATCCTAAACTCACTCAAAGGCAAACAATTTTCACATATGAAGATATCTATATAATATTCGGCAGAAAGAACTTTTACATGAATCTTAACCTTATAATATAATGTTGTTTTACCGGATCTATAATTGGCCATAGGTCCCAAATAGCATGCAATCACGAAAATGCGGTTATTAAAATTGTCAAAATTTGTAGAGATTTATGTGGGAAAAAAATTATTGGCGTTAAGGGAAATTTTGACTACGTATTTAAAAAGGAAACTGGCAACACCGCCTAGAAGTGACTGTAACTGAAGCAACGGAGCTGTGGTATAGGGTATCAAATGGTCGGGCTTGACCGACTGTACATTCTTACTTGCTTATGTCTGTGCTAAACTTTTTTTCCCAAAAACACAATTAAGTTTTGATTTTTTCAAAAAATATTTAGAAAGTGAAGTCTGAAATTATTTTTTTTTTATATTTCCTTATTTCTTTATTTCTTAAGTGTATGTCGAAGAAACTTTGGAAGAACCAAATTTATTTTGATTAAAATTTGTATTTTTAATTATATTAACGGCCGTTTTTTTTATTTTTATATTTTAACAAAATGCACCTGTCGGCAACCACAACACAAGTGGCTGATCGGTTTTGACATTCGTGGTCGCATAATATTTCTTAGTTGGCCGTAAATTTGTATGAAAACTTGTTGGGCTGAAAATTACTTGTGGGGTGCAAATCAGCTGTTTGTCGTTGGAAATGCAAATGAACGATAGTGGTTGACATCGTGGGCCAAGCGGTTATTAAAATTGTTAAAATTTGTAGAGATTTATGTGGGAAAAAAAATGATTGGCATTAAGGGAAATTTTGACTACGTATTTAAAAAGAAATCTGGCAACACCGCTTAGAAGTGACTGCAACTGAAGCAACGGATACATGCGAATAGCAATATTGGTAACTAAAAGTCTAACCTGTATATATGGAATACATATTTTAATACTTTATTGGAATTAATGTTGATATTGTTGTTGTATTATTTTCGATTTTTAAACAAGCGTTGGGCATTTTAATGGTCTTCAAAATTTATTACAGTATTTAATATTTTTTTTTTTTTTTTTTTTTTGTAAAACAGATTTTTTTGCGTTTACCATTTTTTGTAAATATTAATAGAATTTAAACGCCCTACACAAATAAAAAAGTATTGTTAGTTTTTGCGTTAATTAAAAACATCCCAATTAATGTGTTATGAATGAGTAGGGCGTGGAATTTCATGGCAATGCATGTTTTTCCTGGAAGGTTTGAATATTAAGTGAATGACCTATTTATCGGAATCACAATTGTTGCTTAAGGCTGGCATCGATTTGCTAGTGCATATTTTTGCATATTTCTATTATTAATGCATTTTTTGTCGTATAATGCTTAAGGATTCATATAAATTCGCATATAATGTTATTTTTTGCTAAAAAAAAATGTATATATTTTATTTTCATTCAAATGATTTTTGGTGTTATCAAAAACAAGGAATTGTAGTACTCAAACAAAAATTTAATAAATTATTTTAAAAAATTGGGGACAATTTATTAAAACTTAAAATTACTGTTATTTCTATCTGCTGTGTTATTTTTAATGATTTTTCTAGATGTGTTTGTGTTTGACAAAAATCTTTAAATTTGAGTCTCAATTTATAAACTGTCAACCACACAACCGACAAATGGTCCCAGAAAGAGAAAATGCATTGCATGATTCTTCCTATCAAATAGATTGAACATCGGTAACATATTTTTAGTAAGACAAATTCTTAAAATAAACTTTTGTTCGATTCAATTTAATTGTTGTTAAAAGTATCTTTTTAGGAAAATAAGAATCCCCTGTATAAAGTTTTTAATATTTAGAACAGCCAATAAAAATTAGTTTACTTTTCAAAAATGTTATATTTGAAATAAAAGTAACTTTAATTCTATTAAAATGTATCGTAAAACTAAAAAACAACAAATACGGTAAGTACCAGGGCTGTGGAGTCATCAAAAAATGGTTCTAACTCCAACTCCGACTTCAACCGCTGAAATTTTTTGAGTCCGACGCCGACTCCAACTCCGACTCCTATTCTTACATTGATGCTAAATCCATATGAGACTGGTCCTTATCTGCCTTTAAACTTTTTTTTTGAATGCAGTACCTTTTAAATGGTTAAGTATAGCAAGAAAATTATTCTATAAAAATTTCGAAACGATATTGCAATTTCAAATAATTTTATTTTGGTAAATTTTAGAAATTTTTTTTAAATTTGTTATGTCGCAAAGTCAAAAACACATCAGGAAAAATCATGGTAAGTTTATTGTCAGTTTTTTTTTTATATAATAAATGCATATTTTAATAATTTGTTAAGCATATTTTGATTTGCCCATATACGCATATTTTCCAATAATTAATGCACGCAATTTACCGTCCTAGCTATTATCTTTTAGGGATATTTGTTTGGGGAAAAAGTTAAATAATAGACCTATAAGGCCCATTCTTATTGCCAAATAAGGTGTTTATATGGGGAGTAGGTAAAATGATGCACCTGTTAAGACTATTTCTTGTCCAAAAAATGATTATGGCAAATATTTAAACTTTATAGGCAATATGTCAGCGATTTGTGCATCGATCGACAAACCAGTCTCTATCACATATGGGGTCTTTGGAAATCCATTTCAACCAACAAACGGGAAGACGGACTTCCTTAAATTAACTTCGATACTCATTGAGTATTTTCGATAAACATTGAGTATTTAGACGTTAACAACTTCCGATGGGGAATACCTGTAAAACTAGATGTCATACTAATGAAGATTTGTTGGTCTTTGTTTCAGTATCACCATGCAAAGACTAATACCAAGCCAACACTTACAAATCACAAATTAGCGTTCTATTCGCCAAACTTATACAGGGTGGCCCAAAATTAACGAAGGGGTTTGAATTCGTTACAACTTTTTATTTAAGAAATAAAAATATAACAGGGCTCTAATGTCATAATTGAGGATGTTATGCGTTTAGAGAAATCCAGGAAAAGGACGGAGAAATTAGATATTCTGTATTATGGGTTGCTTTTGTAAAAGAATTTATTCCAAGTCACACTAACGGAAAAAATCGCTTAAATCCTAAACATTTAAACTAAATTGTTTTTCTAAAAGATTATGTTATAAGATCTCCTTAAACATTGAAATAACTAATAAAATGATCTCACAGATTATTTTTAAATTAATACATAATATGTAATATGTTTTTAATTTGTTTGAAACACAACAATATTTTTTTAACAATTGTTATTTATTATTTAGGACATTATGACGATATGACTTGATAGCACACCTTGTGACTCACCCAATTATGTATTAATAAAAAAATAAACTGTGAAATTATTTTTTTAGTTATTATTATAGTCTTAAAAAAAATTTGATTTGGATGCAATTCTTTTCTTTCGTTTTGGTAAATCTTGACTTGAAAAAAATTCTTTCATAATACGGAATATCTAATTTCTCACTCCTTTTCCTGGATTTCTCTAAGCATATAAAACCTTCCATTATATGCCTGTCTTTATATTCCTCTTTTAATTTTTTAAAATTGTTAACATTAACATTTTTAATTGTTTCGGTTAATTCCGTTAAAAGATTGAACTTTGTGAAGAAACAAATAACTAAAAGCATACATATAGGTTAGGTTAGGTTAGAAAGGCTGGTGTGAAGCAAACTTCACACCCTCACCCAGAGACCATTATGGTCCATTGTGATGCCTTTATTTAGTGAAACAAAGAAAGAAAGAAGAGAAAGATATCTAGTGTGACAGAGTAGGAGAAGTTAATGGTGAAAGCACAGGGAAGGAAGATAGTGGAAGATAAGAAATCGGACAGAACAAGCAAAACACAACCCTACCAAACAGGAAAAACTGCCCTACATGTTTCCCAGCCTCCTGCCGCGCAACCAGGTCATTCCCATTACGAATCCCGTCAGATTCTCGAGCCCGCAGCCCGAGACATCTCCCAATTCGTGCAGGAATCTGCTACCTAGCCACCTCAGCCTGCTGTTCTGTAGCCTGGGACAGTGGCACATAAAGTGCTCAACAGTCTCCAGCTCCTCTGGGTCCTCACACAGCCTACATATATCCGATAAGCCAGACCCCATTCTCACCGCCATTCTGCCTATCATACAGTGGCCCGTGATAATACCTATCATGGTCCTGACGCAGGCCCTACTCTTACCCAGCAGCGCGTCCGAATTTGACCTACTAAGCATCGGCCACAGCGTGCGCGATACTCGGCAGTCCGTTCGGCCCCGCCAAGCCCGATTAGTCCTGTTCAGAATCCATTCCCTAATTCTCCCAAAATAGAAGCCCATTGGAGGCCTGACCACTTGCAAACTGTCAGGATCTTCCATTTCCGAGCCCAGTCTTGCCAACTCATCAGCTATCTCATTGCCGGTGATGTTGCAGTGACCCGGTACCCAGCAGAGCCTCACAACATAATTCCCTAAGATTACTCCTAGAGCCCTCCTACAATCGTCCACTAGCCTGGAGTTCACATAACAGCCCTTCAAGGCCCTAAGAGCCGCCTGGCTGTCCACATATATAGTGACCTCCGAGCCCTTGGCAATGTTAGCTCCTACCAATTCCACGGCCCTGAGAACCCCCAGAACCTCCGCCTGAAATACACTGCAGTCGTCGGGAAGTCTATATGACTTTCTGATATCCAGATCCTCAATGTAGACCCCCGCACCCGTGCCCTTCATCTTCGAGCCATCAGTGAAAATAGCAAATCCCCTATACAATCTGCCCTGCCCTGACCAGCTCTCCCTAGAAGGCAATATCACCTCTGGCAGACGCCCAAAATCGACCCTAGTGACCAAATAATCCGTAGAGCCGGGCGAGCCTAGGTGATAACCACTAGTACTAATTTCACTCAAGATCCGCGAGTGACCCTCCGTGAAATTTCCTAACAGTCCTAGCTCCCTCAGCCTAAGAATGCTCCTTGCTGCCATTTCCCTCACATACTGCCGATTTGTAAGACCCAAAAGTATTAACCGCCCATGTAACCTTATCCAAGGTGATGATATCCCCCACCGCCTCTCTTATCTCACCCCCCGAGCCTGATCCAGAAAAGGGGTTACCACACCCCACCTGTTCCCCCGTTCCCGGATCCACACAACCCGGGAAGTGAGTCTCCATAAGCAAACAGAGAGATTCGGAGCTAGATTCTGTCCATGAGTCGTCCGGTCTCTGAATAAATCCCGGGACCACAGGGTCCTTGGATAAAATCCTTCTGAACCTGGACATCTCATTCACAGATTCAACTGACTCGCTAAATTTGATCCACGAGTCCCTTTTAGCCCTTCTAATATCTCCCTTGTACCTATTATAACTTATCCTAAAGTTACTCCAGTCCTCATCCCTACGCGTATGCTTCGCTCTATTGAATAACCTTCTGACAGTGGTCCTTTGAGTCCTCAACTCACCTGTCCACCATCTCGGTTGCGAGCGCCTACCCGGAAAATTTAACGGACAAGATCGCTCATAGCTACTGGTTAACACCTCCGTAAAGGTACCCACCATGTGCTCCACGCCGGCCGAAGTCGACCCCCAATCGTGTGTAACTCTAAGGTTACTATTCACCAATCCCGAGAAGGTATCCCAATTCGTCCTCCTTGGATTCCTATAAGGACGCCTTTTTGACTTTTCGAAGTTTAGATTAAAGGATATACGACCATGGTCAGAGAAGGAAAATTCCAAAGCCACCCTCCAATCATCTACTAAGTCTCTATAGTTCGTCAATGTTAAATCTATTACTGCCTCCCTATCTCTAGTTCTGAATGTTGGCGTATTCCCCCTATTACAGATGTAAAGATTGCTAGCAATAATAAAATCAAACATAGACTCACCCCTTTTGTTGATGTCGGTACTTCCCCATTGGGTATGGTGTGCATTAGTCACAACCTAGTACCAGTCTCGAGCCACTTCTGCTCGAGTGCTCCACCAACTCACGTACTTTCACACCAGGTGGATCGGTAGCCTCATATATTAAGTATACCGATGCCAGTGCTAGGACCGTTTTGTCCATAGCTTCACCTGTAACAACCGTGAGGTCTCCATTGCTGAAAGAATGAGACAACATAAATTTGAGCTCATTTCTTGCCATTATACAAGTCCGAACCTTCTCATCCGTGTGGGGTACGAACAGTGTATATCCCATGGCCTTTAATCCAACTACCCGGTTGTTGTTGATCCAGGGCTCTTGGATTAAGGCTACGTCCACGTTGTTATCGATGAGGTGAGTTACTAATTCGGTTGAGGCTGCTTCACAGTGATGCAGGTTTATCTGCACCACATTCAGCCTCTTAGGGTCCATCATTTTTGGGAAACCTAAAACTGATAGACCCCAACCCAAATATCGCAACCCCACTCATCGACTTCAACTTCCTGAGAGACTCTTGGTCCACTGTGGGTAATTCGTCCATAGGCCTAGCTCCCTTAACCGTGACCAATCTGTCACCATTAAGAGGGCTGGGTGGTGAACTCTTACCCTCCCTCCTTCTATCTTCCTTGTAAGAGGATATGCCAGCAGAATCTGGTGAGGATCCTTTGTCTTTACTGACAACTTTTGATTCCTCAGCAGCCTCTGCTGTATACCCCGCAGGATAGGGAAGCCCTAGGATGACATCGAAAGAACCGTGGATTCTTTCGAATCCAGCAGTGTTCTTCCGGTGCATCCTCAGC
Source organism: Pollenia amentaria (assembly GCA_943735925.1). Lineage (NCBI taxonomy): Eukaryota > Metazoa > Arthropoda > Insecta > Diptera > Polleniidae > Pollenia > Pollenia amentaria. The sequence continues at coordinate 59,297,113 of OX031010.1, read as the reverse complement.
AAATGCCTTTCCCGCCCATCGTGCAGTGAAGAGTCTTTCTTAGCTATCTTTTCTAGAAAGGCTAAAGAGACTCTCCCACCACTCTTGGCTTTTCCTAGATTCGATCGGCTCTCCGATGTGACCTGTTCTGTCACATCCTGCCGAACAATGGATTTCGATGTACTCGCCAATTTGCTCTCTGTCTCGAATGTGGCCACCAAAGTCGCTGGTTCAACCCTCTGGTCCTGACCATGAGCCGAAATCATAGCTATTTCGTGCTCATCATCAGAGTCCAAGGTCAAATCACCGAGTCTTTCCGAGGCCCCAGAGCGTGTCAGTGAGTCCATTGTCGAGCCCATCCAGTTGGTCTCTGTCAGTTCTGTCATTAACTGACTTTCTTGCAGCAGAATATCCCTGTGAGCACCCAGCAGATCCGAGTCTGAATCTGACAACGGGCCTGTTGAGTTGTCAGTGATACTCCCTGCACCAACTTCTGTCACTATGTCCGTATTTTGTTTTATCTTGAAATCGTCCAGTTTCCAATCCCACGAGTATGCACGTATACAAAGGACCATCTCGCGCAGTGACGGCTTGCACGGACTAGGCTAGAATTACAACTGACCTTTGCCATCAGCGTCAGAGGGAAGCTGTTCGCGACTAGTTTCTTTAACCACTAACTAGTCATCCAGGTCCTCGGCACTGCTATCAACCACCTTGACCTTAAAAGTGGGTGAAGTGGGAATAACAAGGGGGGGGGGAAGGAATGTAGGTGAAGGGAATAGGATGAGGAATGGATAACCCTTGGTCATGCTGGCCTTAAAGCGTCTGCCTTTAAACTTGTTCCGACTCAACTGTCCGGATTCAAGTTCCAAGACAGACACTACAGCCGACACTTAAGCCACCACATCGCGGCAAGATAGTTATCCAGGTGGTGGAAGCATACATATATTTATTTTTATATGTATTTTTTAAGCATACATATAAAAACTACGTAAAACAAAAAGCTGTTGACAGCAACCACTTATTTAAAATGAAGATTACTGAACACCTTCTTTGTTTGTATGAAAAAATATTTTCTAAACACATGCCTTTTTTATATCCATATCAATTCATAATTAAAAACACAAAAAATATATTATAATACTACAAAAAATTTTAAATTTTGCTACGACGGTTAATCGGCTGATATTAGCCGGTTTAACCGTTAATCGTAAATAGCCAATTTCAAATCAACCGATCAGCCAATCGGGTAGTTATTAATCGGTTAACCGTTAATCGGTTACCCTACTAAATACCAACACACAAAGTTTGTATGGGGACCATGTGAAATTGTGGGCATCCATATCGTCATTTCCAATAGGACTCGTCCTTATGACAATTAAAACGTATGTTACAAATTTCATACAATTACCTTTAAAATTGCGACCTGTACTTTGCATACAAAGTTACATGGACAGACAACCAGCTAGACGGATGGACATCGTTAGATCGACTCAGAAAGTGATTCTCAGTCTATCGATATATATCAGCACACTCGCATAATATCCTCTCTACTATTGTGGTGAAGGGTATAAAAAACTCGATAGACTGCAATCAAGTCGATTAAAGCCATTCCTTTATTTCTTTTCTCTTGTTTAAAGTTTCGGTGCTTTAGTTTTTTATATTTCTTTAAATAATAAACAAAAACTTTTGGGTTATTGGCTTGCTATTTTTTGTTACTGCTTTAATAACTGGGGTAGTGAATGGCCGGGCGGTCGATCGGACATTTGTGTATTAAATGATGATTAAATATGGTCTTCATGTCACAGTCGTCATGGCCTGGGTACGTGTGTTGCTGCTGTTTTTTTTTTTTATTATGTATGACATATGAGCGTACGACGAACGTACTTGCCGCGTTAGTATCCAACCAAATACAGGTGTCGTCTGTACAGTCAAAGAAGAATAAATAAAATGGAAATTTTAAAATTATAACATAAATAACTACAACAGTGGCAGTGGCAATAGCTATAAATCTCAACTTTGGTCAGTGACTTTAAGTCAATGATACGATTTGTTTTTTTTCGGTCAACATTTGATTTAATGCCATTTTGGTTATTGATTTGTTAGATTATATTTAATTGTCATTGAGTATTTGAAAACTTTTTAAAAGAATTAAAAAGTAGTTAGTGGTTTGACAGTTAAAAAGGCACATGAGTTTAACTGACATGTTTCGATAACTGTGAGACAGCAGCCAGATACCATCAGCACATTTCAGAATCTCTAGATGTTGATTGAGCCCCTCTCTTATACCTATATTTGTGCTAAAGTAGTATAACGTATGATAATGTCAAATACGTTATTAAATAAAAGGGAATATAGTATATGCACATCGTTGGCGAACACCAGTTACCACCTTGAATCGTCGTGTAAAACTCGGCATTTAACATCTTTATACAAGGATTTTATAAGATTAATAACACTGTGCTAGTTGAAAAAATAGACAAGCTGGGCACCTGTTTTAACCTAATTCGAGTTAATACGCTGAATCCAGTGGTGTTAACCGCTTTTTTAGATTAGCTCTTGTTTTCGAGATATGCCGTTATTACGAAAATAAAGGAGGTTGCACAACATACATCAGTGTAACTTAAAAACGGTTAAGGTTATTGAACAAACTAAAAATACCGAAATTCAGCTAATTTCCTTTAAGTAAGGTTACATTTTTTCTAATATGCCCAGTCGTTTTAGAAATACATATAATTTTTTTTTTAAATTGGGGCCAGACATTTCGCCCCTACAGCGCCTACAGTATCCCTAGGCGGGTAAAATGTATGTCCAACCCTACTTTATATTTCATCCCCATCATTTGCTTCAAACATATCCACCCGCTATCTCTATTCCTTAAGGGGGCTCCCGTACAAAATTTTCAATGCAGGCTAGAAATATGTCGAAGGAAAAGTCGCATAACTGCCAAGGAGTCGCCGCTAGGGCAATAAAATGTATGACCGGCCTGCATTAGTTTTTTTATTCTTAACATTTTTTCAAAACACACTTGCTCTTTACCGCCACTTCTTAGGGTGCTCCCATACAAATATTGGGTTTTATGAAATTTTTAACTTTAATAAAATTTTTATATATAATCAAAAGTTATAAACAGATTTCTAGAAAAAATTATAAGCATAGCTGGAATTTTTTATGATTTAAAAAAAAATGTGACGAAATTTTGCTAAAAAATTATTTTTTTATTGCTAAAAAAATACCCATGTTTCTAGAAATCTTATTGCGGAATTATTAACTTTGTTTAATAAGCTAAGCTGTTTTTGAGTAAGGCGAATATTTAATGTGCAACCTTCTCCATTTTCGAAATAACGGTATATCTGGAAAACTAGAGCTAACCTAAAAAAGCGGTTAGCAACACTACATTCAGTGTACCCGAATTAGTTTAAAACGCTTTGTGCTACGCTTGTCTTAAAAAAAGTGTCAAATTCTTCTACAGTGTAATTTTTGTAATGTTCGATATTGCGCGGTGGCTCAGGATCTCTCCAGAGATAATTGGATTTTAAATATTTTGTAAATTTAAGCCAGACATTACAATTTCTCGTCCCATAATCGTAATATTTTACTTATGATTTTCCTCAAATATTTCCCTTGCACTCCATTGACTTCATGTCTATATTGTTTTTGTTGAAAGTTCAAGGCTTTTGAAGCCGAGATTTTCATTATTAAAAGTTCTTAAGAACGATATTGATTAGGAAAACAGGCTAAATTTTGGAAAATCAGCTCGCAGTTTTATTATCTTCTGAAATTCAAAGTATTAGCACATATATCATTTTGAATCTCGGTTAAGGACATAAATGTTATTGTTTACGTTTTATGGTTTCGTGTTGCACCTGCAACGCTGACTTTGAAATGTTATAAATAGGATTTTTCGGCTTGGGGACAAAAAACATATTTCGTTGTAATAGGCGTATTGTATTTAATAGAGTTCGACCGAGTGTTCGGATCCCGTTTCGGAATTTGGCAAAAAAAATGTTCGGTTGATGGGTATTTAAAAAAAAAATCTTGTACCTTGGGAATAAAAATTTATTTCTATTGAAAAAATTTATTTTAAAATAAATACAATAAGTAAAATAGAAACAAAATCTGATATGATGGAAATACAAAATGTGAAGCAAATTATGTCATAATAAGTTCTTTGCAAGTTTTATAATTCCTTTAATTTTTATCTTAATTGGAAATAAAACAATTTCGTTATGATTACTTTGTGGTTTTGGAAACACTTTATAGGTAAATACAAATACAAATAAATAAAGCAAAAAACATTCCCGAAAATAATTTTTGATATTAAATTTGCATGTGCCCGGCAAATAAAAAACTTAAATGGCAAGCTGCTTTATTTAAGCAACTTGTTTTTTTTAATTTTGTTTTTTTCTTTCTATCCTCTTACAACTACAATTCGTGTTGGAAAAAAACCCAGCCAATTGTAGGGGAATGTAAGAAAGAAAATTTTACGGTTTGTTGTTGTGTCTTTGTTGAAGCTTTGATATTGTTACATGCAAGACCTGAGTGTTTTAAAATTCTTATTCACTTTATGGTCTTACTTGTATAATATTTTTAGCTTTTCCAAAGTATTTGGAAAAAGTTTCCTGACGAGCTGGCCTAAGCAACCAGCGAAATGCGCATAGAAACTAGCTTTCCCACAACAATAAGTTTCAGTGTTTTCATTCAAAAATTGGGATTATTAGCACATCGTTAATAAATGAACTAATTAATCAAAAAAAAAATAGTTTATACGTTCTTCTTCCTTAATCTTTAAGAAAAGGACATGATTCAGCACTATATTTAGGAATTCTAGCAGACCATGTTAATCTTATGGGTGAAGAAAGAGTTAGATGATGGCCACAGAGCATTATTGATGTTGCTAGACTACTCAAAGGCTTTGGATAATGCCGACCATGTTGTTTTAATTCAAAAACTTGAAAAAACAATACATTTTTCTTTTACGTCTTCTAAATTAATGCGATCGTACCTAACTGGACGACAATGAGGTCACTAGAGGAGTACCGCAGGGCTCCATTCTTGGGCCTTTACTTTTTTCCATCTATGCAAACGACTTGCCAAATCATTTGCTACACAGCAATATCAGAATGTAGGCGGATGATGTTCAATTGTATATTAGTAATAAAAAAAGAAACTTTGAGGAAAAGTTACACGAAGACTTAAAAAGGATATCATTGTGGGCTGCTATCAATGCCTTAAGCCTTAATCCAAGCAAATCAAAGTGCCTCCTACTCCTGCATAAAAGAACACAGCGAGCAATTGAAACACCACAAGTCTACGTTCACAACCAGAGAATAGAAGTAGTGAGTAAAGTTAAAAACTTAAAAGTGATCTTTAATAGCAAGTTTACCTGGGCAGATCAAGTCACAAATGCTTGTAGAAAAACATTCTCTATTCTACGTACTGTATGGCCCACACAATATTGTACACCACTCAAAATTAGGCTGCTGCTTTTTAAAGTTGTGACGCAACAAGTAAAGCAAGACCTAATGTAACGTTCAACAACATTACTTGATACGTTTATGGACTTAAAGAAATAGTGAACATATTACCGTCTACACAAAGAAAATTTTCGTCGTAGAGGTCCATGATCTTATAAAAATGCGAACATTGATATTCATGTATAACTGCCAATTTCACGATGTCGACTACATGTAAAACAAAAACAAATTCTCAGAAGTTTGTTTTTGTTTCAAATGTTTTTGTGCGATAGAAAGCGTTCTTAAGCGTTCTTCAGTAAAATCATTTCAACCCATGAGCATGATAACCTTTATAGCCGGTTCAGTTTTAGTCGCTTTGGCAGAAACAGAACAAATTGGCAGTTCTTCGTAAATGCAATACGTCTTCGGAATGGTGGCATGTCCATGGATACTATGACAATTTTGAAAATGTCATAATGTCCGTGGGCCGAAGGCCGGCTGTTCAGAGAAACTTTAGTTAGCGAAGCCGTTATTTGTTTTATCATAGGGGAGAAATTTCTTGCGCCCGGCCGAAGGCCGACAATTCTATCGGATTTGTTCATTTATTAAGTTGTACACATTATGACACTCTGCAAAGTGTCATAACGTCCGTTAAAAAGTTTATAACATCAATGGAAACTGTGTCACTGGACGTTATGATATGCCACCTTTGGAATGCTATTCCTTCAATCATTAGGAAAACCAGCAACGCTCCTCTTTAAAAAAAAAAGAAATTTCAAGTGTTATTCTAGATGAAAACTGCACGCACTTATTATGCACTTATACTCTGAATGTAATTATTTAATCTTTTCTTATTACCTGCTCAATCGTTATTTATAACTTAACTAAAATAATAAATGATTTTTGTTAAAACTAAAAATATTTTTTCTTCAACTGTAAAACCAAACAACTACACCCAGAGAAAAAATCTGTTTAAATATGGTCACCTCCAACAAAACTATTTTTAAATAAAATTGTAAACAAACTATGGTTATTTTAACCATATTATTGTAATCGACAATCATATTATGGTTAAATTAGTCATCCATCAAGAAGACACAACCATATTATGGTTGCCTTCGAACAAGTTTTGGTTAATAATAACTAAAATATGTTTTACATTTATAATAACATGGTTGATTTTCAACCATAGAATGTTGCTCCTGGAAAAGAGTAAAATACTATTGTTAATTTAAAAACAAATTATTGTCATATTTAACCATAACATGTTAACAGGCAACCATAATATGGATGTGGCTTCTTGATGGAGTACTAATTTAACAATAATATGGTTGTCGGTGACAATAATATGGTAAAATTAAAAAAAATATGTTTAAAATGTTCGTTAAAAATAGTTTTATACTCGTATATATATATGAATAGAGAAATTCTAGTTTTTTTTATAAACCAACAAAAGTACCAATCAGCACAGCCGACGAGCGTTTCTAGTCAGCAGCCAATTAGTGCTAGACAACTTTATTCTAACCGAAGAAGCAAATTTGGCATAAATGCAGAAATATTCTGAAAAATCTACCAAACATTCGGTTCGGTCTGAAAAAGTGTGTTCGGTCGGCCACTAGCATTCAATGAAATTTTGTCTAATGGGATAAAAGAAATTTTTAGAATCCTTTCTGTTCACGTGTAACTTGTATTGCTTTGCCACTCATTGATCTATCAATACTTTAACAAATTTCAAAAGGAATATATTTTTTAACCGTGATTACGGAAACAAACTATCAAAAAAAAAAAAAAATTAATGTGCTGTTTTCACAACACAAGTGATTGAACGTGTAGTAAAATTAATATAAAAAGCACACAGTTTTTTTTGGTGTTTTCCATATAAATTTTACTACACGTCCAATCACTTGTGTTGAGAAAACAGCACATAAATTTGTTTCAAAATCATTACATATTATGCAAGTATTGTATGAAATATTTACAAGTGTAAATATACACATACCTACATATATTCGTGTTAATTTTGCAACAATTGAAATATTCGGTCATTTGCCATAGTCGAGGGACAGAAAATGTTTGCTTTTAATTAAAGCCATATATAGTGTTAATTACTATGACTTGGCTGTAATTAAGAAAATTCTTATGATTAGGCAAAGGCAACTGCAGACATTAATTTTATGTAGTGTTGTTTAAAAAACAAAACACACCAAAGCCATAAAAACCATACAACAATAAAATACAAGTATGTTTCTTAAGTCTTTTGTTTTTTGGTCAGCGAATTTAAGCAAAAGAAAGAAAAACAAAACAAAAAAAAAATATAATTTAAACAAAAACAAAAGGCCATTAATGACAATATTATCTCATTGCCTTTTGAAGAGATATTTGCTAAGATGAAAATAATTACAGTTATATCATCACAATTTTTTTTCTTTTTTTTTTTTATTAAATAAAAATCTTATTTGCAAATAACGCACAGTGGGGACTCCAAAAAAAAAATAATTAAAATATCTGCACCTTCTAAACTGATATTTCGATTTTGATTAAATATCACACATACCAACTGAAGGACACCTCGGATATATACAAATGAAACCTCGAATATAAACCAAATTCAAATGATCCCACTTCCATATCTGTGGCCTGGTTATAAAATTTGGTTTGATACAAAATTGTAAATTAAAAGAGGAGGTTTTTTGGAAACTTGACTATTACACTTTCGAGAGAATTGATTTATTTTTTTAACCATTTAAATAAAATCATTACGAAAATAAAATTAGGCCAAAACTCTATAATTACACCAGAAAAATAATTAAAGGCATGATTTAATCAAAATTAGATTATTTCAGTTAAAATGATATACGTAAAAAACTATTTTTCCAAATTGTGCAAAAAACACAAAAATTTGAATAGTCAAGTTTTGAAAAGGAACTCCTCAAAAATGCTGTTCAAGATTTTCAAAAAAAATTAAATACCTCTTTTTTTAATAAAATCAAAACATCAGCTTAGAAACAGAAGATATATATATCCTTTTTTTTAATTAATGTAACCACTGTTAATATGTTAACAATGCGTAACGTATCACGACATAATTTAAAATTAAATTTAAGCCGATATTAAAAATTTTTTATAGCATTAAAAAAATGTTGAGACTGCATGGCAGTCTGTTAATAAACATCTTTATTCAGCTAGTTCTTCAGCTTGTGGCCATTAAACTTAACACAACACTTGAACTTACAAATGCAGCACTCAATTTTATCGTCATCGACCAATGGCATCATCAGGTTTGAACAACAAATTGGAAAATATGTATATCGTTGGCATATTATCAATTTCATTTAAAATTTATTTTATAAACATATGTATACATAAGTGCATACGTATGTATGCATATGTGTGTATGTTTATATTTATATTTTCATGGCAGCCCAGTTTCATTAGAGAAGAAAGAAATTTATGATGTTTAGATCATTAACTACAGTGCGTAGTGAGACTGTAACGACGCCAAATTTATTACTTTATATAACAAATTAGATTCATTGCCACCAGGAAGAGGAACAGTACAAAAATTCGCCGTCGTCTTGAAGTAATTTTCTGAAAAGATTATTAAGTTAAAGAAAATTTATTTTCCATTGAGGTATTTGCATGATGTTTGCGAAAATTTAAAAAAAAAATATTCAGGCAGCAACAAAAAGTTTTCACGTCTAAGATCATACACATACAGTCAAATTTTCTTTATAATTGAATCATTTATTTTAAAAAGAGCTCAGATACAAAAATACAATGTGCTCCGGAGATACAAAAACTGAATATGTATCTCTTAGCTATTTTACTTTTGAAGCAGATTTTTTATAAAATTGTAAGTCTTTGTTTATGCTAAAATAGTAAAAACCAAAAATTATTTTGATTAATATTTGAAGGATAAAATCGTCTTTGCAGTTTCCAGAGATGAGCCCTTTTCCCTTTTGAATTTTCGTGGTTTTAGTAGCAAAATATTTAGTGTATGCAATTTTTGAAACACACAAATGCTTAGATAATCTATAACGTTAAAATATATATTTTGCATTTTATGGTAAAATTAATCCCTTTGAAGATTAATTTAAGAACTCTTAAATTGTAGTAAAAGTAAACAAAATTTTCAACATTTCGGTACATTTTTGTCTGTTAATTTAGATTACAACTTAGAAAACTCACACATCCATGGAACAACATATGAAATTTAAATCTTCTTTCTATATGTGCCTGTGAATACATGTCGGTTGGCCAATGCAAAAAATCTCCATAAATCGGTAATCTGGATATCATTATCCTCCGAGCAGCTGCCTTCAAACAATTAATGTTTTGTTATTATTTAAATTTTTCTTCTAAAACGGTGTTAACTATTCAGATTTTTTAATAATGGCAAAATCAAAAAGAATTTCTTTATAATAAATGAACCACATAGTCAAAACTTAAATCTCACTGTAAAAATTTTGAATTTTTTTTTAATTGCTTACTAACACACACATATAAAATATTCTAAACAAATATGGAGATGAGCCTTTTCGAAATTCTTTTTAAAAAGCCTCCCATAACGGTGAAAAAGGTGGAACACATATCAGTGTATATGTGTTCCTCCAAAAATAGCAAAAAACTAAATTTCGGCAAGAGCTAAAACTTCCATTTTTTGTCGAACTATCTTGGCTTTCAATACACAACATCTGACAAAATCTGGTCGGGAGAAATGTGCGTGGCACCTCTCATACTAAGACCTTATACATTTCTGTATATCTGAAGAAAGGCAAGAGTCAAAGTTTCGCAATTAGGTACAAGCATATTGGTTAGCAATACACAATATCCGGCACAATGTGGGTGGGATTAGAGAATTGGGCGTGGCACAAAATACATTTCTGTTTTATCTAATGGACGGTAAGAGAAAAATGTCCATACTTGGTACACACAGCCGGGTTATCAATAAACAACCCCTCTACGAAAATGGGATTGTAGAAGTGGGTGTGGCACCTACCATTCAAAGAGATTATATATTTTTGTATAACTGGAGATTGGTAACAGTAAGAGTATGCAAACTTGGTACAAACAGCTTCCTAAACAATGCAGGAGACCTGTTTTTAAAAAAATGTACTTATTTTATTTTAATGAGGGTAGCAAAGCACACTGAGTAAAGCTTGTTTCATATAAAATATTTTTTACCAACAAGAAAACGGACGAGTAGTAAAAACAATTCCATGAAAATATTACGTTAATTTTGATGCGCGGTAATTTTTTTTTCTCCTAAATACTTACGTTAGCGCTGACGTGGTGGTAAAATATTTTCGAAGAAAAAATTACGTAAATGATGACGAGTGGTAATTTTTACACCAGCTTGTCCGCAGCTCCGCTCAAGCTAAGTCGAGCTCAGCCAAAACACTGGTGAATAACAACGATCACGATATGATAAGATACTACGAGAATTAAATTGGTAGAGCGCCATGGAAGAGAGTATTTTAAAACAATTTAAGGAGAAGGTCAAATTTACCACCACCTCCACAGTTTAAAGTTAAAAGCGATTTTTATTTACATTGTTCGCAATGTTTTTTTTACTTTTGTTAATATTTTGTTTGGACCTTCTTCAAAAAAAGTTTAAGTTTGCCCAATATTACAATTAGAAAAATACTTAAATTAAAGGTACGTTAACAACAAGAGTAAGGAAAACATATATAAATTACGCATTATTTAAATAACCGGTTTATATACCCAAATAGCCGGTTTATTCGATATTCGAAAAACGGATATTTTAAAATAACCGGCTTGGGCAAACCTTAAAATAACCGGTTAAAACCGGTCGAATAATATCTGTTCGATCTCCCTAGTTTACATTTCATTAAGATTCATCTGTTTCATAATTGTTAACATTGACGTTAAGTATGAAGGAATACGCACTTATCTTTAGGGACACCAAAAATCTATTGCCAGATTCCGAGAAATTTTTGAGTTTCCCCAAAAAAGCTTATAATATTATGCTGCATTTAGACATGAAAGTACTTTCATGAAATTTCTGTATACGTATTAGTATCACCACAAATTCCACAACAAAATAATAAAATTTCATGAAAATTTTCATAAAAGTTTCATTTTCAAAATGTCAAAGGGCAAACTTCTATCAAAAATTTCTCTTCTTCTTCTTTTATTGTTTTGCTTATTTCAAGTTTCAGAGTTGCCGAGCCAATTATTCATGCCGAACTTCAGGCATTCGTACAAAATAATATTTATTTTTATTAGTTTTCACGATATTTATAAAGTTTAATTAGAATCATTGTGTTCTTAATATTTAGTTGAAAAAATATATTAAAATTCTTTATGTAAACGAAAAAAAAATTTCCATTGGCAACACTGCTTAGTTATTGTAATTAACTTTCATGAAATCGCTTTCTTGAACTTTGCATTGAAAGCTAGCTGAAAGTTCGACTGAAAGTTGAAAAATGTAAATGTGCTAGTGAAAAAGTGTGAGTGTATTGCGACTTTCAAGAAACTACTTTCATGTGTAAATGCCCCGTTTAGTAGTTCTTCAATGCCAAAGGCGAAAAGTTTACTCACGGTATATCCTTAAGACGAAGCAGGTTTGTAAGGGAGAACATTAAGATATTACTATAACAATAAAAAATATCTATAACGAAAAGTTGGCATGAAGTTACCACAATCAAACTTCTATCAAACTCTGACTAACGATTTTCTAAGCTTTACGGACTGCCAAACGTTTGCCAACTTGTAAAAACAGCGGTTTAATGTCAAAGAATTTTTATGAAAAAAAGATTTAATTTACTTTAAATTTTAAATAATTTTTAAAATTGTTATATATGGAGGGAAAAACAAAAAAATTATTATATGTCAATACCAGCGATGATTAATGCAAAACGTGTTCCATTTTTGAGCCATATAATGTGGCATCTTTAAAATTCCGAGCTGATTTATTTAAAGTTAGCAGACGGATAAAAGTTTTTTACGAATGTACTCTGTGCATACAAGTTGCCAAACTTAATCGGCATTCTAGTTAAGGGTAGTCTTTTGAGGAAAGTGCAATCCTGTCATGATAGGTTGTTATTATTTTTAAAATTTTTAAACAATAATTAATTCAGCTAAGCATTTTCGTCAAATACGTACGATTTGTATTGTTACAGTCTAGAACCCCCTTAAGCAGCTTGTTGTACGTAGTATACAAGCTGAGGCTAAGGGCCCAACCATAATATGTAAACTTATGCAACGGTGCGAATCCATATAAACATATGTGCCAACTATAATGTACTTAAGGCCGCTTTAGCCGACCGTAAATGTAGAAATGTAAATGTAATGTAAACAGCTGATCGTTTCTGTTATATGGAAAGCAATACAAATGCTTAACTGACTGTAATGTCACTTAACCGTAACGTGCCAACCTGTAGAAAATAGAATTGCATTACGAGGTTACGTGACAGCTGCAGACGTGATGGGCTGCTTGTATTTTAAATGGAATGCGGGTAAATTCACTCTTTTTTTTTGTACTTTCTTCAGTAATAATATCTGTGGACTTTTGACAAAATAACTTATAATACATACATTTTTTCATTTATACAAATATATGTTTAGATGTATAAAATAAAAAAATGCATACAAACCATAAAAACTGTGTTTTTAATAGTATCAAAACCTAGTTTTGTGTATGCACTTTTCGTTAAGTTTCGTCAAATATCATTTGCATAAGTAAAGTGCTAAACTGAACTCACATTTCGTACGGAATCAGCTGTTTGTGCATTGTTAAAAAATAAAATAAATTTAAATGGATAAAGAAAAACAAGAATACAGAAAAAGAGGAATTTTACATATACTTAGTAAAACAATTCTTTTCAAAATAAAAATATTTCAAAATGTTAATATGAATTTTTTAAAACGTTGCTGACAATATAAATAAAACATAAAATAAAAAAATATAGGGCTGTAATTTATGGTACTTTTTAATTTGAAGTACTTTGCACAAATATGCTACATGGATCTTAAGTTAATGTAAAGGCCCAACCATAATATGCATGAAGTCGCTTAAGTCAACTTAAGCAACTGTGCGAATACATATAAAACATATGTGACCAACTTTAATGTACTTAATTAAACTTTTCGTTAAGTTTCGTCTGCTTGAGCAAAATGCCAAACTGAAAGCACATTCCGTACGGAGCCAGCTGTTTGTGCAGTATTAAAAAAAAACTATAATATATTGAAATCAATAAAGAAAAATAAGAAAAAAGAAAAAGAGGAAGTTTACATATTTTAATTTTGTACCCATTTTTATTAATATGTATGCACAACAAAAACCAATTTTTTCTTTTAAAACGTTGCATACAAATTAAGGCCCTAATCATGTAAAACGCAACGCAACGCCAAGGAATAACATTAAAGCACAAACAATATAAAAAATATTTTGTAATTTTGTTGTTGCTTTCTACATAAATTCATGTACCGTTTTTAAATTTTCAACACCACAAGCCATGCAGCGTTTGAAATGTTAAAACGCAATGTGAATTTCTGTAGAAAGCAACAACAAAATTACAAAATATTTACGACATTATTTGTGCTTTTAATGTAATTCTTTGGCGTTGCGTTGCGTTTTACATGATTAGGGCACAAATAAAACATAAAATAAACAAATACAGGGCTGTAATTTTTGGTACTTTTTAATTTGAAGTAATCGCAAGAAAACAAAATATTGCATAAATATGCAACATCGATCTTAAGTTTATGAAGGTACATCATGGCCACTTTAATGTCTTCTTTAATTTGCTTATACATTTGACAGACTTTTCGTAAATTTTTGACAGTCCCTTAAGCTAACTTATGCATATTATGGTTGCGCTTTAAGTACATTATGATCACCTAAAAGTCTCGTTTAATTTTCTTATGCATTCTACAGACTTTTCGTTCATTTTTGACAACACCTTAAGCTAACTTATGCATAATCGGGCATGTTCTGGAAATCGAAATCACGTGGAATTTAAATCGAACCAATTTTGGAAACTCTCAAGGTTCGTAAAAATATTTGTTTTTCTATATCTCATACTATGAGGATCACTTTCCCTACTTAAACTCCTTTTGAAATCAGGAATCGCTACGTTCATTTTTAGAAAAATTCAATTGAAAATCTTCATCGATTTCGGTTTTACGTCATTTCGATTTTCACAAATTTCTTGCCAATTTACAGAAAAAATTGTGTCTGTAAAGTTTTTGTGAGAAATTTTCTGTTTGGAACTGTCAAAAAAACTCACGAGTAAAAACTTTAACACTAATAAATATATTAATAATTCAATGAATAATAACACGGAAGAGGTAAATATTTTGTTCTTGGCAGATTTTTTCATTGTTTAATTATTTTGCTTTTAAGTGATTTTTCACACTCTTCAAGTTTAGTCGTCAAGACTTAAGTGTTTAGGAAAAGAAATGGCGTTCTCTTTTCCCTTCTTATAAAAGCTTCTCTTACAATCAAAATTTTATTCTCTAGCTTAAATGGATCACTTTGCACCAAAACAAAAATTGTTTAGGACATAGTGACTTGATTGTCTAAAACTCGGCCATTTATGAACCGTTTGTTTATCTTTAAAATGTCGACGCCGGAATTGCTGTAAAGTGAAATCGTTTGGTTATAATTAAAAAATACTTATATATACTATACATACTATAACTCAGGACTAACCTGGATACTCTTCCTATAATTAAACAGTGAGCGATAGTTATTTTCCATTTCCATTTAAATCGTGCAATGCACCATACAAATACTTAAATGCTGTGTAGTTTGTGTGAAATAAATCTTACAGATTTTGGACATCGCAACACACTTTGCACATAAAACAAGACATGTTTTTTTTTTATTTTTTAAAAACACTGTTAACAAGATGATGATAGATGTAGGACATAAAGTATTTACAATATATTAAATTTAAAATAAAATTTGTGCAGGCATAAAATTATTCAACACGAAAAAGATAAATTACCAACTTCACCGTTTTTAAAAATGATAATAAAATTAGTGATATTAAAAACAAACATGTTAGAGTGATATATTCGGCAATGTCGAATCTTGCATACCCTTCAACATGGTAAATAAGAAATTAAAAAATACAAAATAAAACGTGGAATTCAATTCCGAACTGCAAAGACACACGTTCTCTAATGCAGCACCTTAGAATACTGAACCACTAATGCACATTATCATCATTTAAATAGAACCTGTTGAGTACCTCTTCTTCGTTTATATACAGGGTGTCCGCCGGGAAGGTACTTTGTTTGCCGCCATTTTGGTAAACATTAGTCTTGACAGTTCCTATTTTTGCCAGTCGTGGAGTAGACACGTGGCAAATTTATTATGGAGGAATATTCGATAAGCCAACGTTTTTTAATATTTTAAACATTTAATCAAATACAATCATCGATTATTGTGAAGATGAGAAAGTTACGTGAAATTTTAATGAAAAAATCATAATGAGTGATAAGGCACATTCATTAGAATGGATATATGAATAAACAGAAAAGTCGGTTCTGGGCAATTGAAACCCATCAAATTATTCATCAGTCACCTTTGCATCCATTAAAAGTGACGGCCTGGTGTGCAATTTGGTCAGGAGGAATCACTGGACCTTACTTTTTTGAAAATGAAAACAGCGTAACGGTAACTGTGAATGGGGAGCGATATCGTGATATGATTGGAAACTTTTTAACGCCACAACTACATGCTTTAGGCTTCATTAACCTGTGGTATCAACAAGACGGTGCCACACACAGAGCAAAAATTGCCTAATAGAATCAAGAAGATTTTCTCTATGAAACGTTTTTAGGCTAAGGGGTATCCCAGCAGAAAGAAGCGAAGATTTTTCCAAAGAGATTCCTTATTATTTTCATGTTGTAAATCTTATTAATTTTATCAAGAAGGAAAACACATAAAACCTAGAAGGAAACTTGTTATTCACCATTTTTTTCACTCAATTGGATGCATCCAATACAGCCAGGATTACAATGGAATTACTGCGAGACCTCTTTCCACAACAAGTTATTTCAAGAAATGGTGATGTTGATTGGCCTTCGCGGTCACCTGATTTGACTGCTCCAGACTTCTTTTTGTGGGGATATCTGAAGAGCAAGGTTTATGCAAACAAACCAGAAACGCTTGAGCAACTCAAACAAAATATTCGTGATGAAATTAATGAAATACCGCGTGAAATGTGTGAGAATGTAATGAAAAATGTTCTCAAAAGGGCTCGCATTTGTGATGCTAACAGAGGCGGACATTTATCTGATATTGTATTCCATACATAATTGCCAACATTAAATAAAACATTTATCAATATAAGATCCATTCTCTTTCATTTAATCAAAAATTATAAACAAATTAGTATACCTTCCCGGCGGACACCCTGTATTTGTTATTTTAAAAAAAAACTGCAAAAATATCACACAACAGGCCGTTTTATGGGTAAAAATAACAGTCAGTCGCGGATTTTTGCTCACATCTCAGGCATTAATAGACCGTAATGGCTAGATGTCAATCACAATATATTCCGGACTATATGTGATTTAAATATAAAACAACCTAATTTCCATCATATTTTGGGGTCTTCAGAAAATAAACTTTAACATACACATGGACAAATGCACATCGTTAAAATAAATTCACTACTCATTAGAACACATTACATACATATGTAAGTATGTATGTATTATATACAAAAACAATTTTGTATGGAAACCACCCTCATGATTAAAGATGCAGGCTAGGAATATTCTGAAAAAATGCAGGGTTAACAAAAATATTGGGGATCGGTCATGTATTTTACTCCTCTGGGGCGGCTAGTTAGGGCTGTGTGGACTAGTTTTATAAAAAAAAGATATTTTGTATGGGGGCCCCCTTAAGAAGCGCAGATAGGGGGTTAGTACGGTAAGTTAGCGACTCAGCGAAAGTTGTGAAACTTTTCATGTATTTTCTCTCGTTTTCCTCTAGTTTTGACCCCGATGAGAAGCCATTTACCCCCATCCCACCATACTAATTTTTTGGATCATGCATTTTTATTCTAAACCGCACAAAATTGGGGGTTCTATCTTATTCAAATCTTGTTGCTACGGATTTCCAGACTATTCCCCTCTAATGTAAATGTATATTAGAGGTGTTCAACGTTGAATGGCCAATTTTGAATTATAAAGTCAATGGATGGGCTTTTTTGGTTACTTTATATATAAAAGCATTAAATATGAAGTTTGGTGCCGATTGGTTTGAGAAAAATTGTGCAGGAAATCGATTGAAAATTTGAATAGTGAATACAAAAAAAAAAAAACGCTTTTTTAGTTTTGTCAAATTTTTTTTTTTATGTAGTAAAAGTTTTCACTTTAGATGATAAATTATTTGAAATGAAAACACAAATATGTATAGAAACCCAAAATCAGTTAAGAAATATCCCAGGATAAATAAATAACCGGCAACTGATGTGCCAATTATGTCTTGAACGAGAATTGAAGCACACACCTCAAACATTATTGAAATGTATTACTGCAATATATTTTTTTATTCAAAAGCCTTAAAATTGTGAGTGAAAATTACCTATAGTTAAGCTAAGATTAAAAAAAAATTAAGTGTATGCGATATGTGAAACGTATTTTCTGAGAAATTTTTTAATATTAAAATATATAATTATATTTATTTTTTCATAAGAAAAGCTTATTCATTATTTGAAATTGCTATTTAAATCTACCTGCATATTCTAGCAACAAAAAAATATTGAGTGTTTTCCCCTCCAAGTACATAAAGCAGTGAATCTGCAATTCTTTCTATTTAGAATTAAAAGTGCTTACTTTTATTATTTAGATATTTGAATTAAACAGCGATTTTGACGTCAAAAAAGTATTGGGTAATTTTTACCCTCAAGTACATAAAAGGGTTAATGTCGATTTTTTTCAAATATTATTTACCAATTACAGAAAATCGTCAAGTCAACTGTCATTAAAATATGCACATACCCCAAGATATTTTGTATCAACTTAATGAAAACAATAATTAGTATTGTGGTTATTTTATTGAACTGTTAATGGTTTTTAATCCAAATTTAGATATTTTTAATTAGGCTTAAGTTCATTGAATTTAATTTTCATTAAATTATTTTTATGAAGACAGGAATTTTTACAACATGAAATTAATTAAAATTTTTATTGATAATTTTTCATTCTTGACTGCGCTGAGATTTGAACCCAGGCGTTCACGGTCAGGTTGCCCAGACTAGTTTCGATTGTAACCACACAATCTCTTCAGTGGGGTTTGCCGTCTTACTCACTCGGCTATTGCAGCCGGATGACGTCAATAGTCAAACATCAATCTTTAAGCCAAATGGTATTTCACCTTGGTAGATCGAAATTTGCCTTTGAATGAATGATTATCTATTTTAATTGATTTACATGTTCTTCCTAACTTCTGTTTTTTCGTACTTTTCGTCAAGAATTCTTCTTGAAGTCCAAAGTACATTTTTGTTTTTGATGTTTCGATCTACCAAGGTGATATACCATTTGGTTTAAAGATTGATGTTTGACTATTGACGTCATCCGGCTGAGTAAGACGGCAAACCCCACTGAAGAGATTGTGTGGTTACAATCGAAACTAGTCTGGGCAACCTGACCGTGAACGCCTGGGTTCAAATCTCAGCGCAGTCAAGAATGAAAAATTATCAATAAAAATTTTAATTAATTTCATGTTGTAAAAATTCCTGTCTTCATAAAAATAATTTAATGAAAATTAAATTCAATGAACTTAAGCCTAATTAAAAATATCTAAATTTGAACTTAATGAAAATTTAAAAATTTCCAACAAGTTGAGCTTCTACCTTTGGCGTGGTTTAATTTTGATAAAATTTTCAGAATATAGACCTTGTAGCTTGTGTCATAGAACTTTGAATGACATTAATTGGAAAAATAGATTAACTTTAACCTATTGATAAATATTGTGCAAAAAAACATTTTCTCCTAAATACGTAAAAATCAAATCTTTGCCCTACCCAAGTGCCCATGGGGATATTTTTAAAAATTTTTATTTTCTTTCTCTAAGATGTTTTAAACAAATACCTGGAGTGCGAATCTTAATTTTTTCGATTTGTTTTTAAAAAAATTTTTAAAAATTTGAAATTGGATATGGGCATTTCCTGGGGTCACGAACGTACGTTCCTACGCTTTTGATGTACAAATAATAAGGAAAACAAAACTTTTTCCTAGCATTTTTTTTGCAATTCGATAGCATTTTGGTAGCTCTATGTTTAGTGCAAAAGATGGATTTCATCGAGTTTAAGTTTTCATAATGATAGTTATAAACATGTGGTCACGAACGTACGCAAAAAAGGAGTCAACTTTGGCTGACAGTAGTGAAATGTAAGAATCTGCGAAATGGAACGGAATATTCAAACGTGATTAATTTATTTTAAAAGTGTATTAATGTAGGTCTCTATCCAGTATTTACACAATAAAATATATCTATTAGTTTTTGTTTAATTGGCTTAAGTACCGGTCGCGAACGTACGATTTTGCCATATGTTTTAACCGTTAATTAACCATTAATCGAACTTTTTATCTTTTCCTTACACTTTTCTCTTCTTAATTGATTGTAATAGAGAGATTTTAAAGAAAGAGTGCAAACATAACAAATTTTGTTGCATGAAAAATCATTAAATAGAAAAATGTCTTTAGAATTAGCTTAAAACGAAAATATTAAATTTTCCAGTTTCCAGCCGAATTTTCTCAAGTAAAACAGCTAAGATATAATAAAAACATAGACTTTTTTCATAACTATAAGCAATAAAACACGATGATTATCAACATTTCATTTTTCCATCCTGGTTGACCATTCGGAGGAAATGCCCATATTTGAAAAACGTTTGCCCGTTTTTTAACATCTCCTTAGGACAGCCTAACGCCATTCTAAAAAGCTTTTTCCATATCGAATAACTTTGAGTGTTTTGAATAAAAAAATTAAATTACCGAAATCAATTTCAAAAATCTTTAAGTGTGTGCTTGATTTTCTCGGTCATGTTAATATTGGCATATAAGTGGTCTAAGGGACATTATTTATCACTGGGCTAGTTCTTAACCGAATTTTGTTTTTTATACCTTTTTTAAACCATAATTGTATCTACAGTTTATTAATTTATCATCTAGAATAAATACCTTTACAACATTTAAAATATTTGACAAAATCTAAAAAAAAGTTATTTTTTCGCTTTATTTTCACTATTTAAACTTTCAATCGAGTTCCACCTCGAATTTTCTTTATCCAATCGGCACCAAACTTCAAATGAAATTATCAAAAGTTATTTTTGGGAATACAAAATTTATTATTAATAAGATTTCTTAATGACGTGCTCAATTCCCAATTTTATTTTTGATAAATATATAGAACTTTATTGTTGAGGGAAAGCTGGCTTCTATGCGCATTTCACTGGTTGCTTAGGCCAGCTCGACAGGAAACCTTTTTCCAAAGACTTTAGAAAAGCTAAAAACATTATACAAATAAGACCGTAAAGCGAATAAGAATTTTAAACACTCAGGTTTTACTTGTAACAATATCAAATCTTAAACAAAACAACAACAATAAACAGTGAGTTTATCTTTTCCTCCATTCCACTACAATTCACTGCTTTTTTCCGACTCGAATTGTAGTTGTACGTGGGTAAAAAGCTTTTAACCAAATAAGCCCATTCATTGACTTAAGAATTCACTTTCATTCCAATGTACATGTACTTTATAGGGTCTTAAATCAGTATTGTAGAAACTACAAACGGAATGGCACACTTATATAGACCCCTTCAACGTGGTAAAGGGTATAAAAGCTCATAGATAGTAAATAAAATCAAAATTAAAATTTTATATTGAATTTTTAAAAAATTAGTCTTTCAACAGAAAGTCCTCTGAAGAGGAATTTTTTGGCCTCGATATTTTCATAAAGTCATCACACATTATGGCTTATGCCTGATGAGCCCTTTCCAAAAGCTACCGAACGACCTACACTTTAGTGTATAAGACCGAAACTTACATAGGTAGCCCCTTAAAAGTATTAAAAAAATGATTTGTGGGTACTTCACCAGCACGATGTAATAAGATGGGTAAAAGAGAATAAATGTCAAACCCAGAAAAGACAGACAAGCAAGGATATTCTTATACATATCAGGAGAAGGGCTTATACCGATGCCTTACTTTCTCAACCTCGTATCTTAAAAAAATACGGTTTTGACTTTTTCATGTCAAACGATTGATATTTTTGTGTTCTATTACTGCAACAACTTATTATTTCAATACTTTGTCTCAATTCTGTAAATATTAATAAATTATTGAAATAATAAGTTGTTGCAGTAATAGAACACAAGAATATCAATCGTTTGACATGAAAAAGTCAAAACCGTATTTTTTAAGATATGAGGTTGAGAAAGTAAGGCATCGATACGCGGGAAACATTGTTCTTGAATTGCCGAAAAATTTAGGAAATTTCATTACAAGAGTTTGTATAAATTAAACTTTTTTCGAATTATACGACATGAAGTATAATTCGCAAAAAGGTTTTATATACATCATTTTCAAAATTTCGTAGAGCTGTTTGAAAATAGCTGAGTTTTATTTGTTTATTTAATATAGTGTTATCAATTTCGAGGTTCCCTATTTTTTTAAAGAAAGAAACACTGAAAATTCAAATTTAATGGGGAATGTTTATTATCATTTGAAAGAACATTCTTTGGCATTTATTTTTTGAAGATTATGTTGGCCGTTGCTACGTCGCAGATGGTCCATCCGTTGAGTCCAATTTTCGATGACTCGTTCGAGGATTTCGACTGGTAACTGGCGAATGACACGCGTGATGTTTTCCTCTAAGGCCTAAATCGAAGCGGGTTTGTCCGCATAAAATTTAGACTTTACATATCCCCACAGGAATAAGTCTAACAGTGTGATATCACACGATCTTGGTGGCCAATCGACCGGCCCAAAACGTGAAATTATGTGTCACCGAAGTGTTCCCTCAATAAATCCACTGATTGATGCGATGTGTGATGTGCCGTCTTGTTGATGCCAAATGTCGCCGAGATCACGAGCTTTAATCTCAGGCATCAAATAGTCGGTTATCATGGCGTCGAATCGACTCTCCACGGTCTTCGTGTACAGTCTCAGCTACGGCCGCTATATTTTCTATTCGGTCGAATATTATCCAATAATGAATGCTGGGTCTCAAAATGGGTGATGGTTGTGATGGTACGCTCAGTAGGCCGATTATGTTGACCATAAGTTGAGCGAAGTGCACGAAACACATTCCTCACAGAACGTGAATTTTCGTAATCAAGTTGAACGATTTGTAAACGTTGTTGAGGCGTAAGTCTCTCCATTATGAAATGCCAAACAATACTAAACAAAAACAAGTTAGAGTGCTATATTCGGCTGTGCCGAATCTTTGATACCCTCCACCGACACGAGTGGGCTCGATATGATAAATACATAAACATTATTAACTAAGCTTCACAAAAACGAGCGTCAGCATTAAAATTAGTTGCGGTTTAGACATGAAATAAATTATTGACCGACAATAAGAAAATTTTATGCGTTTCTTGTTAGGACTTTGACCATGCTTGAGTAAAATATCATGATTCGTAAAAGTTTTAGCCGAACTAAAATAATTTTTAGGAGGGTAATTTGTATTGGACCTATGGTAAATTATGGCCCAATCATCCCAAAATTTTTAAGAACTGATTTCTAGTATTACAAAAAATAAATTAGAATAAATTTCAATACAGCAGTGTAATAAGTTTTAGCGTTAACAGAAAATTTCACAAATTTGCATGATATTTTTTCTGGCCATATGAATTTAAGTAAGACATTTTACCGCAATAAATATATCTGTGATGGTTTAAGGCGAATTTTATTATTTTCCCAAAGCGAGCTTTATTTAGCTTTAGGCGCAATAAACTGTTATCCGAGAGTAGGGTTTAAATGTGGCCTAGGGTAAATTATGGACCAACCTTCACGAAATTTGGCAATGTGATTTCTCGTCCTATAAAACTGTGACGTACCGAATTTAAGTATGCTAGCGTTATTTATTGCGGTTTTAGGCGTACTAAACTGTTTTCCGGAAGTAGGGTTTATATGGGGTCTAGTGTAAATTATGGACCGATCTTCAAAAAATCGGTTTATATGGGGCCTATGGTAAATTATGGACCGATCGTCATGAAATTTACCAGTCGTACAAACCAAATTCGAGCAAAGTTTTATGTCATTCCGTGCATTAATAAACCATTTATGTTAGTTTTTGTATCAAAATTATCAATTTTTTCAGGGTTGTGGTTCCACATTTTAATTCATAGTTCTGATCCTACTGAACCAATGTTGCTGGATTTCAATCCAAAGATGCTTAGGATAACTACAAGCAATTTGAGACCAAGTTTATTCTTTTCTTTTGCGTTTTTCAAAAGTGAGCGTGTTTTCATTCACCACAGTTGTGGTGGAGGGTATAATAACATGACAGCATGACACGACTCACACGTGATCTGTCAAAAAAAGGCTATTGAAAAAAGTATCTCCTTTTGATTTTGGTGCATTATTATTAATTATTATTTGAATATATTTCGTGAATATTTTTCACAAATGGACTTTTCAAAAACTGGAATCAAATCATTATGTAAACTACACTAAAAGGCTAAACTGATCTCAAAGAAAACAATAGAATTAGACCAGATTTCTATTATGTCTTAATTGTTTCGGTTTACAGGCATGACTTTATACTTTTGAAGGCTTTCAAAATGTTTTTTTTTTTTTTTCAAGAAACAAAGTCAATAATGTATTTTCGATTTGCTACTTGATACTAGATGTACACTCAAAATATTTTGTAGCTGAATTCGAAAATAAATTCATATTAAACCACTAAAAATTTATTAAAAAAATGGATCATTTACATTTATTAAAAAAAATTAAGTTTATTTTACATTAATTTTTAAATTTTTATTTATTAAACAGCATATTCCATAAAATTTAATAGTTGTTGCTTTTAAAAAATATATTTTAACCGACAATAAACAAACTAGATAACAATATAAGAACGGAAACCCATTTGTTTTGTATTTTCTTTTTTGAATAACAAAAATAAATGTTAAAAAATAAAGTTGTTCGTAAAATAGTTATATTTTTTTTCAATTTTAACAGTACGAAAAATGAATTTAATAACCCTCAATCAGTTACTGTAATAATTTTATGAGGGAAGCGTTAATCATTAAAACAGTATGAAATAAATTGGAAGGAACACGTAAAACATCTTCTTCTTCGCTGTTTTGCCATAATGGAATTGATATGCTGCCTTCGAAAAACTATCTTACGAGTATGTTTTTTGGCATTGAATTAGAGTGCTTTTTCAATTTTGCACGCAGTTTGCGCTGGATATACGGTGGGCATTTACTGCCTGTCCCTCGAGTTCGAATGAAAATTACGCACTGGGACGTGTTCGTAGACCTACTCTATATTTAACCCCCCGTTGCCACATGCAAGTGCAAATGAAAAAAAAACTCAATACAGTCACACTTTTTTACTAACACCATCTCATTTTTAGCAATTGCAGCTCAACCTGCAAGAGAATTTGTTTGCAAGTAAAATCACAAATAAAGAAGAAGTGTGCTTTTTGTATCAATTTACTACTACTAAAGGCTAGATTACACTATTATACTTTGTATTAATACATGTCAAAAACTCAAGTAATATGACAAAGTGTGATAGTGTGAATGCAATGTGTCATGAAAATGGAAGTGTTCCGAAAAAAAATTTGACATCCCATACGACTTCATTGTTTTTTTGAAAATTTTCTAAAAGCTAATACTTTTCATTGGATCAGGGTTGCATTTTAACAAAAGCATGTTCATGTGTGATAGTGTGACTACAAACTGTAAAGTTACATTCGATTTTTTGACAGTCGAAACAAAACTCATTTGATTTCTATCTCACAAAGTATTATGGAATACGTAAGGCTTGTGAGATAGTGTAATCTAGCCTTTAAGGCTAGTTTATACGGTAATACCATGTGTTACGACATGTCAAAAAATGATGTAGAATGAGAAAAATCTTATCATGTAAAAGCAAAATGCATTGAGTAAGAGAGAATACGGATAAAAATATGACAATCGGTCGGTAAATGTACTGTAAATAAAACAAATTGTTTTTATTTGATTTATTATTTCTTTGCAAGAGCTGCTTGAAAGCTCTCTAGGCTGTTAAGCAAAGAATTGTTTTATTAATTAAAATCGAACCTTATTTATAGTACTTAATTGCTGATTAAGCAAATTTATATACAGTGGAAGACATAACAAGGGACAGAGTACTTTTGGTTAGATTTGCAATGTGCGACACAACGATCAGTATACAACAACAAGTGTGTTGACTGTTTAATAATGCTTACAGTGGGTGTTATGTCAGTCTGACTGAACATTCTCAGCTTTGCTTACTGTAATCAGCATAGTCGCTGTACAATGCATATAGTACTGATCGTTGTGTAATATAATCTTCTTTTATATTTAAACAACCAAAAATATTCTTGTCGGCAATAACGCAAGCAATGAATGCTACGCATGCTACACCTCCCTTTTTACGGAAGAATGCTTATATAACAAAGTTGTATGAGCATTCTTTTACAAAAAAAAGACATAAAATTTTAATTATACAATAATGATATTTGTACTTAGGAATGTATGTATACAAACTTTATTATTGACTTATAATTATGTTTATGCTAAAAAAAATTTGTATTATATTGGGTTATATTAGGTTATATTATTATTATATTTCTTTTCTTTGTTTATAAATCTTAAGTCTATTCTTATGAACTAGTTGCTCTTTATTTGTTTTCTTATCGACTAGAGTTACATTATTTCTTAAATTTAATTTTTTAATTTTATACGGTCCTTTATATTGTGGGTCTAATTTGTGCCCTGTTTCATTTTGAAGTAAAACTAAATCTCCTATTTTGAAATTATAGTCTAATATATCCTTATCGTAATTAAATTTTTATATTAACTAAGATCTATCTAGCATATCTCGGGCCCTCTTATGTGCTGCTTCTAGTCTAAATTTTACCTCTTTAGCGTAATCGTCTACATTATATAATGGACTAATTCTATCTATATCATTAAATTTTTGAAATTCGTTTGGAAGTCTTCCAAAAACTAATTCATATGGACAGTAATTGTGTACCGACGATGGGGTTGTATTAAAGCAGTAAGTGAAGTACCTAAGCCATTCATCTCAATCGTCTTTGTCAACAGATATGTAAGATCTTATGTATTCATTAAAAGTTCTATGAGTTCTTTCTATTGTTCCCATTGTTTGATGATGGTGAGCAGTTGAAGTGAGTTTTTCTATTTTAAGAAGATTACATATTTCTGTCAATATAGAATTTTTGTATTCTGTACCCATGTCTGAAATGAACGTCTTCATCGGACCATGAGTAAGAATGAAATGCTCAAATATTGCTTTTGCAACTGCTTTAGCACTTTTATCGTGTATTGGTATTGTCACGAGATATTTCGTCATATCGCATATAATAGTAACTGCATATTCATTTCCATTATAAGATTTTGGTAATGGACCTATACTAATACGATATCAAATGGTTTTGCAGGCGTTGGTGTTAATATCATCGGACTCTTTAAATGTTTTGTAGTCTTTGCTGTTTGACACTTTTAGCATGATTTAACGTATTTTGTTACGTCTTTTGTGATATTCTTCCAATAATAATATCTTTTAATTTTGTTTAATGTTCTTGATATACCGCAAAGACCTCCTTCTGCTGGGTCATCATGGTATCGTCTCATAACATCTTGGATAGTTTCGGCTTTGTTATCAATTCTGGTCACCTCATTCAGTAGCGCTACTTTTATATAAGTATGATTCAATTTTTTAATGCCCATTTGTTTGAATTCATTAATAGAGATAAATTCGAAAATTTTCTCACTAGGTGCCATTTGTAATTTTGTAATATTATGTTTACAGACTACTTCTTCGAGCCTTGGGAAAAATCGTCCTAAGTCGAGTTTCCCATTAATAAACAAATCATTGATTGGTATATATGCAATTATAGATTTTCCTCGTTTAATGTAACATCTCACAGGGGTCATCTTTAATTTATAGTATTTTCTGACGTCAGTGTTCTTAATTGGTACATATATACTGGGCTTTTTATTTTCATTTAATTGATGCCGATTTATATTTTTACTTTCTGCCGTATTTTGCGTCTTATTACTCATTGATCTAGTAATTATTCTAAGTATGTTTTTATTTTCAGTATTTAATTTCTTTAATTCATTTATTGTTATACGCGATAATGCGTCTGCAATGTGGTTATCTTTTCCACTAAGATATTCAATTTCAAAATCATATTCTTCAAGATCAAGTCTAATTCTGGTCAGTTTAGAGCTTGGATTCTTCATAGAAAATAGGTATGATAACGGTCTATGATCCGTTCGTACCAAAAAATGTGTTCAATAGATATATGGTCTAAAATGTTTTATGGCCCAATGTATGGCAGTCAATTCCTGCTCAATGGTTGATTTATTCCCTTCTCCTTTTGTGAAGCTTCTTGAGGCGTATGCTATTGGTAAATGTTTTCCGTTATATTCCTGTGTAAGTACGGCGCCACAAGCGTGTTTGCTTGCATCTGTTGTTACGCAGAACTGTTTTTTGAAATCTGGATACTGCAATAATATTGGTTTCATTAAAGACTTTTTAAGATAGTTAAAAGCAATATCGCATTCCTTTGTCCATTCAAATGGTACACCTTTTTTGATAATTTAGTAAGATGTCTTGAATATTCTGAAAAATTCATGATAAATCGCCTATAATAGTTACAAAAAGCGACAAATCTCTTTGCGCTATCAGCATCTTTGGGTTTTGGATAGTTCTTGATTACTGAATATTTAGTATCATCTGGGAGTATTCCCTTATCGGTGCATTTGTGGCCAAGGTAGGTTACCTCGTGCATAAAGAATGAACATTTCTCAGGATGTAATTTGAGATTGTTTTTGCGACATAATTTGAAAACGTCTGTTAGATTTCTGAGCATGTGCTTCTCTGAACGACTAAGTCATCCATGTAAAGGAAAGCTTGATCAGGTCTTAGACCACTAAAAGCAATTGTCATCATTCTTTGGAATGAATTTGGTGCTACTTTTAGGCCATATGGTAGTCTGGTGAATCTGTATGAACCTTCGCTAGTTGAGAATGAAGTTAGATCTCTAGACTCGTTTTCCAGTTCTATTTGATGGAATCCGGACATTAAATCCAAACAAGAAAAATATTTAGCTCTACCAAGTTGATCCAATATATCATCTATTCTGGGTAATGGAAATTTATCTGCAACTAATTTCTTGTTGAGTTGTCTATAGTCAATCACTAATCTCCATCTTTTCTCTTTAGAATTTGGAAGGGATTTCTTTGGAACTAACAAAATCGGACTATTGTATTCAGAATATGATGGTTCTATTATTTTATCATCTATCAATTTATTTACCTGTTTTTTGATTTCTTCCTTATGTGTGTGTGGTATACGGTAGTTCTTAATGTATACCAGTTCCGTATCCTTTATCCTTAACTGTTGTCTATAAAAGTTATTAGTTGTAATAGTTTCTGATTCTAATCCAAAAATATCGCTGTATTCGGAACATAGTTCTGTTAATATTTTACTAAATTCTTCAGGAAAATTTTTCTTCATTTGGTTTAATATTTCCGTTTTTCTATGTTTATCAGGAGAATCATGCTTGATTATTTCATAATTACTGGCATCTTCTGTTAGAATTTTACTCTGATTTAGGGTATTTACTGTAGTATTAGTATTGAGTATTCTTATAAATGCATTTTCAGTATTTACTAATGTACTGGCTACAAAAATACCAGGATAGGGTTCCTGATTGGGTATTAATATTTCTTTGGTAGTGGATGAAAGTTTTATTTGGCGTATTACTTCAGATCTTGGTGGTAATGTAATATCTTCATTACATGTATTAATTATTGGTATTACTATCTGTTGTGTTATGTTACTTGGTCTTAGTATGAAATAATCTATATCTTTGTTAAATTCAAGAATGCAATTAAACTTCTTTATAAAATCCATGCCAATAATTCCATCGCAAGGTATTGGGAATTCATCATCTACCACGTGGAAATTGTGTGGTATCAAAAAATTATTAGTTTTTAAATCAAAAAATGTTGTACCAATAGATTTCGTTTTCCCTTTTCCTATTCCAGTAAGTGTTGTAGTGTGGGATGTATTTATTCTTTTAAATGTATATTTATGTTTGATTAGGGAAACATCTGCTCCGGTGTCTACTAATAGTGTTACCATGGTGTTGACTATATCTAGTTGAATTTGAATGAAACTGCTGAAGTTAAGGTTAAGGTTATACACTCTTCTATTTACTGACTTGATCTTAGGGGAGTGTTTGGGTTTTCCGAATCATTTTCATTGGAGTTAGTTACTCGGACGTAATTTCTACGGTTATTGCTTTGTCTGTTATTATAGCCTCTATTTGAATTGTTACTGTGATTATTATTGTTATTGCTATTGTTGTTATTACCATTATTATTTCTTTGGTAATTATTTCCTCTAAAAAATTTTCTATTATTTCCGCGGTAGAATTTACTTTTTTCCCGTTTGTAATATAAGATGGTGTTTTGTTGGCCAGTTGCCTCAGTGCAACTATTGACAAACTTTGATATTGCATCATTCATGCTGTTGAATTGGCCGGCTTCCATGATAAGTTTTACCTTATCTATGGTGCAATTTTTGGTTAGCGCCTTTACAGCAACTTGAGTAGAGTATTTATTTGCCAAATCGCATGACAAACCATCTGATATGTATGCGTTTTCCAATAGTTTTGTAAGTGATTCTATTTCTGAGCAATAAATGTTTGCAGTTTTATTATTTTGTTTGATATTCATAATTTTGGCGGACAATACCTCAACTGATTCGCCTTTTACTGAACTAGTCAGTTTAGAAATAATATCAGTGATTGTTGATTCGGTAGTTATTAAATTTCTAGCAGTTCCTTTTATTTTGGTCTTTATAAGTGAGACTGCAACCTGCTCGTGGGTTTCTTTAAGAGAGTCTATTAAATGGAGCGAATCCAAGAAAGTACGTAGGTTTTCGGGTTTGCCGTCAAAGTCACAAATTAGCCTTGAGGCGGTATTTAGGAATTCTACGACCGTTTGTGTCATTTTATTGTTTTTTGAGAAATTATCGGAATCAGAATCTGTTTCTCCTTCGGAGACTGGGTCTAATTTTTCGCTACTACCAGAGACTAGTATGATGTTTGTATCGATTTGAAATGGGTGATCAATTGAATGTGATACTGGTTGGTTTATTTTATATTTATCAAGTATCTTTAATAACTGATCCCTTAAATTCCAATAAATTTGTAACACTATATTTCCTTTGTTCCTTTGTGAGTTTTTCATTATTCCTGTGTATTACTTCTCTAATTATTTCCAATGAATTAATAATTGTGTTTAAATGTTTCCTGACTGTTTCTGGTTTTACATATGTGTTTTTGTTTATACACTTATAAGCCCTTTTAAAATTTTCTTTTTCGGTATCGATAATCCTACGTATCAATTCCCATTTATCCATTGATTTATACTTTATCTAAATCATTAGCTCTACTTAGATATCTTTTCTTTAATTTTTTATTATGCATAGAGTATATCTTTAGAGCCGAATTAATGCATGTAACTACTGTTATCAAAATTAGGCAAATTTGAATTTGTGTTAGGTCTAGTTTTCTGCTTTCGACTACTACCTCATTTATTACATTAGCATTGGGATTTTCGACTTTTTGATCTGTGTTTCCCATATTTGTAGATATTTTTAAAAAAAATTTTTTTTATTCTTAAGAGAATTAATATATATATATTTATTATTTTTTTTTTTTTTTTTTTTTTGGAAATATTAAAGCATATTTCTCTTTTTGTCTAAATACTTATGAAAGACAAGGAAGGAGAAAAAAAAAATTTGTGAACATGGGCGAAGTCGCCTCCGTTCCCTGCAGGTGCACAACTGGTATGCACTCTGTTGATAAAAAAAAAATATTATATTGTTTTTGCAAGTTTATGCAGTTGGATTTCTTCTTCTATTTTGCTTATTTTATCCATACTTCCGATGAAATATTCCAAGGTGGCGGTGGTGTTGAGTTGACCAATCTTTTTAATTGTGCCAATTGCCTTCTTTTGTTTACCAGATAGCCCCCTCTTCTTTTTGGTGGTTTAGTAACCGGTATATTGAGCTTTTCAGGGGTCTTACTTGTTCTGTTTTGTCTGGCCCGGTATTGCTCTATAGTTATTGGTTGCGGTCCAGGCTTTTGTTGATTCATTACTATCTCCTTCGGGTAACTCGGCGTGTTACCCCTCTTCAAAATATTGAAGGATCTTCTTTTTATTATTATTTTTTTTTTCTTTTTGGGTGCTTATTTCTAAGCACTCCAAAAATATGGCAGGATCGCCATGTAAATAAAACAAATTGTTTTTATTTGATTTATTATTTCTTTGCAAGAGCTGCTTGAAAGCTCTCTAGGGTGTTAAGCAAAGAATTGTTTTATTAATTAAAATCGAACCTTATTTATAGTACTTAATTGCTTATTAAGCAAATTTATATACAGTGGAAGACATAGCAAGGGACAGAGTACTTTTGGTTAGATTTGCAATGTGCGACACAACGATCAGTATACAACAACAAGTGTGTTGACTGTTTAATAATGCTTACAGTGGGTGTTATGTCAGTCTGACTGAACATTCTCAGCTTTGCTTACTGTAATCAGCATAGTCGTTGTACAATGCATATAGTACTGATCGTTGTGTAATATGATCTTCTTTTATATTTAAACAACCAAAAATATTCTTGTCGGCAATAACGCAAGCAATGAGTGCTACGCATGCTACAGTTCATTTTCTAAACCATTTTAGAAACTTATGTATTCTCATCACACCAGAGTCGCATTTTAACAGAGTATATTGAAGGTGGTAACATTTTTATAAAATTACAAAAACAAGCAGAATCAACTCAGGAAATGTTCATGTTGTTTTTGTAAATATTGTAAAACTGCAACCATCTGCTTTTTTTGTTATTAACTCACTTTGCTTTTATTTTACTTCCGTGTAAACATGAAAAATACTTACCAACATATTTTTATTTTTTTATTTTAAACACGGAGAGAATTTCATAATATTTTGATTCCACAATGTTGTATGTAATACATTGTATTGCCATGTAAACTAGCCTTTAGTAAAATAAAAACTGTGCTTATAACTGATTTTCTGTGCATTTATAATATATATTATTACCAAATTATGTGTCTACAGGTAACGTTAAATATTGACTACTTGGCGACACTTCGTTAACAATTGCGAAATTGAAGTTTTGCTAGAAGTTTAGTTGTTAACGATATTGTAAAAAGGAACTTGCACTGTGATGTGTAGCCACTCGAAAATTTTTGTGTTTTTTGACATTTCTCCTGAATTTCGTTAGTCTCAATTTACACGTTTCAGCTTTTGATGCTCAACTTCTTTTCAATTCCCTTTTGAAGATGCCATTATGTTCACACGCAGCAACCGGTTTCAACTTTTTTTGCTTCAAAACAACAACACTTTTATTCAAAGCGAACCAAAGAGAAAAAGAAAAAAATGTACATGCTTATACCTACGATTGAGAACACATAGCGTACTGCCCGAGTACAGGCATCTCCGTACCCACCCCTTTTCTTCTTGCTTCCCTCTCCTTAAAACACAAGAGTTGAGCATCAAAAGATGAAACGTGTGAGTGTAGACTTAGTAATGTGTATACACTACTTGCAAGTAATTACTTGCCTGTGGCAACGTCGGGTAATATACACCACGGATATTCCCATATGCGAGAAACTAACCATTTTATATGTATTTGCAAGTGGCCTCTCGTCAACTTAATGACCGGCGCGCCGTGGTATATAAGATATGACAACATTCTAGAATTTGAGATTCCACTGTTAACAGTAGAATTTCGCAAAGTCCATGAAAAATATACAATTAAACTGGAAACCTGTACAAATCCGCTTGAAAGAGAGCTTTCTTAATTTCAAACGCGAATAAGGCTTCGAAGAGCTGATTCTCCATTCATTTAGATCCAGGACCGTCTAAACATTATTGTTTTAATTTTATTTTTTTTATAAAAAAACAAGTTTTAAATTTTAATATTTTTCCTATATTTCCGGAATTTCCCTGTAACAAAAAAACGTTTCTGAACATTCCCGGCATTTAAGATAATCCGGGAAATTATAAACCCTATTTGGGAGCAAAATACTTAGACATATGTCAGAAGAAATGACATCTCGAAACTACAATAGTAAAGTTATTACTTAATATTATTATTATTACAATTTGCCCAAGGAAATACATATTTTCTGACATGCATATGGCCGCATAATGCATTTCAATTTTAACAAAAGGCATATTTTATTACCTTTAATTTTCCTTTCGACTATAGATTACATTGAACATATATATGTTAGTATGTATGTTTGGATGCACGTTTGTACATATGTACAAAGAAGATATACTACATATCGTTACCTACAACGCAAAAGGCCCTATCTAACATTTTGAAAATTTTACAGGAGAAGCAAAGAACTATTTAAAATGGTAAATTGATAAATTACCTTAAACTGTTTAAAATAAATTTTTCTTCTATTATTCTTGTAAAACCTACCAGTGGTTTTGACAAATAACAATGTTGCATATAATGAAAACTGTTAGTTATGTCTATTAGCGTTTATCGTATACTATTTTGTAGATAGAGCTTTTTGTTTTTTTGGTAATAAAATTTCTAATTTTGTCCGAACGATTCCATGTGTCTTGATGCAATACATCAGAATCAATGAAAAAGTCGATTTTTAATTTTTGGTTAGTTAGGGTCTTTGGCGTTTTAGGTGACGATATTAACATACACACAAACCAAGATACATGCATATTCGAGCAACATAATACCTTTTTCTTTGATATTTATCGCCAAAATGAAAATCTACTTTAAAAGAGCAGTGAAATATAACAATACTTGCAGTACCACAGCAAAAATCAGAAAATATTTTGCAGAAATTACTTTCACTTTAAACTGCTGCTACAAATTCAACCAAAAAATCAAAACAACATTACAAAATGCTGTAATAATAATTTTTATTTTAAGTATTTAGCAAATAAAATTAACCAAAAGCAAATGAAACGTTAACTATAAAGTCCATACAACGTCCAGCAGTTTTAGTTCATCAACTTCACAATGTAAAATAAGTAAAAAGGTATTGTTAGGTTAACCGAATTATATGATATCCTACACTTCTTGGAAGTATTAAGTATTTATGTATTAATTTGATTCGGGACCCTTATATGGGGAGCTATGAACATATATCGACTAAATTAAAAAAAATTAACGTGGTTTGTGTTTATATTAAATGGATTTCGGTCGAATTGTTTCTAAGAACCAATGAAAATATACGATGTGTTCGCTAAATGTAATTATTTACTACGGATCCCTTTTGGAACCGATGGTCTAGAGTAAAATAAGTAAGAACGTCATAGGGTCGCCCACATATGGTCGTATGACCATATCTTTTTATGCGGGAAACTTTTTCCGCAAAAAATTTATTTAAAAATTCGGGAAAAGGACTGGAAATGTGTGCAACTTCTCTGCAAAATTTAAAAAATATGTTGTCGATACAAATGTTTTGATAGATGTAACCAATCTTATGTTATCGAAAACATAAGCGGCAAGCACAAAGAGCTGCTAAATTGGCAAAAAACTGAAAACTTAATTAATATAATAATAAGGGTGAGACTGTTGCATTCGTCTTGGCGTTCGAAATAGTGCCAGGCATTACTAAAGACTAGTTTACACTATAATACTTTGTATTAATACATGTTAAAAACTCAATTAATATGTAAAAGTGTGATAGTATAAATGCAACGTGTAATGAAAACTACAAGTATTACGAAAAATAATTTGACATCCCATACGACTTCATCGTTTTTGAAATTTTTCTAAAAAATAATACTTTTCATTTGATCAGGGCTGCATTTTAACAAAAGCATGTTCATGTGTGGTAGTCTGAATACAAACTGAAATGTAAAATGAGATTTTTTGACTGAACCAACAAAACACTAAATTTATATCTTACAAAGTATAACGGAATACGTAAGACTGTGCGATAGTGCACGCAGAGAAAAAATATGATTGGGCATGGTTACGGCAACTACACTATATTTATTATAACAATATATTGTTGTCGTGCACATAATATTGTTATTTTTATTTAATATCAACAATATTATAGTTACTGTAAACATGTCAATATTTATCGCTATTATAAATTTATGTATGGTTCACTGAAAAATAATCATTTTTATGCTGCTAAGCGTCAGAGTTATCCATTCGACCAAGAATAACGAAACCCCTAAATCACTCAGTGCCTGCCTTATGACCTTTATCCTCACATTGTTAAAGGCATTCACAATTAAGTGAAGGAAAAAACGCCCATAAATAGAACAGCAGTAAACACACACACACATTAAAAAACGTTATTTTTGTATATAAATCGTTATTTTTATCAATTCAGTTTCCTCAGTAAATTGAGAATAAAATCAAAAGTTGTACACCGATTACAATGAAATAAAGCTCATTTCGTTCGACTAATAGTGCATTTACATTGTCTCCAAATCTAGTACTTATGAGATTTCGAGCCAAATCTAGTTGTTTTTGTCTAGATTGCCCGTACAAAACAAAATCTACTCCGTGACTAGATTTTGACGAAATCTATTCGAAATCTAGTAGTACTTAGTGATGCAACTATGTTTTTCCCCATATAGCACTAAAAACTACTTCCCTGCACAAGAAAAAAATGACATTTTAACAAAAAAAAACAAAACAAAAACAATAATAGCTGCTTGTTAAAATTGTTAAAAAATTTAAAAATTTCGTAAAATAGTAAAAAAAAATGCAATTGACAAATAATATTGATAAAATAAATGAAGTTGATTATAAAGAAAATGTAATGCAAATTTTTAAATGCCTATTTCTTTATATGTAAGTATGTGTTACACAAAAAACTTTCAGTCGGCGGTTTTTGTTGTGAAAACCAAATCTCGCTAATGTCATACAAGTATAATGTAAACGAACTAGATTTGGAGGAAGATTTCAAATGAAATCTACTAGATTTCAATGTAATGTAAATGCCCTATAAGACTGTGATTTTTGTCGAATTTTTATTTTTTATGTATTTTTAAAGAACAAAAATTTTATTTTTTTTTTTTTGAAATT
Source organism: Pollenia amentaria (assembly GCA_943735925.1). Classification (NCBI taxonomy): domain Eukaryota; kingdom Metazoa; phylum Arthropoda; class Insecta; order Diptera; family Polleniidae; genus Pollenia; species Pollenia amentaria. The sequence continues at coordinate 59,260,337 of OX031010.1, read as the reverse complement.
GTCCTTTTTTCAAAACTGCAATGATATATGTATATTAGAGCTACTCACCAAAAAACGTGATCGATGTACCCTCCTAAAAATGAACCTTGGATTTTTTAAGATGACATTTAAAATATTTCGGCTCCAGCTTTGACCTCTCGTGAGCTGGACCATTTTGAAACCCCGTCTATTTTTGCATGTTTTGTTAATTTGAAAATCTGTTTCCTTACTAACAAATACGATATGGGTATCATAAGAAAGGTTTTTTAAGGCGCGTCCAATATATACAATTTGTCCAAGGACGGTCATCCATGTCCTTTTTTTAAGGATATTCTGTAAAAAAAAGAACCGTTTTTGAATTTTTTGTTCGGGGTTTTTTGTAATAAAAATGCTAAATTAACATATTGTCGATTTAATTAAATACGTGTCTCAGCTTTTTTTGAAATTTTTGCTAGTTCGCGTTTTGACAAAAATGCAATGCAGTGCAACCCTTCCTTTTAAATAGGGCAATATGGGTATCCAATTTTTTCTTTTGCCAAGTACATCATCTTTGTATGTAAATAATTTAGATGTTTGCATATTAGATGCATTTTACACGGTGCTCTGGAATATATATAATACCGGGGTTGCGGGTTCGATTCCCGCCAGAGACTCTGGTCTCCTGCAGACAAGCAAAAAGCTTCGCGGGAGTTAGTGTAGGAATAAAAAAAAAAAATAATATTTGGCTTTTTATTAAGTTTCTTATCGCTTCTGGATAATTTTTAAAAATTATGATAAGCCCTTTTGCATTTTGTATGACGATATTCTTTTTCCACATGTGGTTAAAGGTATAAAAACTCTAGCTTTACATTAAATTAATTTAAAAAAAATTACGTTGACATTGTTCATGATTCTGTAGATTCTATACGATCAGAGTTGAGTTTTTCTGTAAAGTAGCTGAGTTATATGTTTTTGGTTATTTTTTGTATGAAAGTGTAACACTGACAATAGATTTTGCAGACATTTTGTATGACATGCAGAATTTTGTCAGATTTTCGTGTGAATAAAACGTTCGATTATGTAGGATAGTGAATACCAGCTTTAAGGTGGTGTAGGGTGTAAAAATATCTATTTATTAAAGTTGTAATTTTCTTTAAAGTTTTGTTATAAAGTTTTCTCGGGTAGGTCAGTAATTTTTTGATTATTACAATGCAAGATTACATGGACTGCTTTACACCAAATTTTTAATCCATTTAATTATTACCTTTGGCCATTTAAATGCCCATGAATAGTCATGAACAAAATACACCTTAACAATAATGACACTACGGTAGATCTGGTTGTTTAGATTTGCCGTTTAAGACAGATCTGGTAGTTTAGGACATTCGGTTTTAACATTGTGGTACTTAAGCATAAAGCAAACGATCATTAAAGTCTATGAAATCATTAATAAAAAATAAAGGCATTAAAACACATTTAAAGCAGGTTAAAAAAATACTTATTTACAAAAACAAAAACAGTGGTAAGGCAAACGAAACAGTGTCTTAAACACAACATTTGTTTGTTCATATAAATACAAAAGTACAAAATGTATAATTTTCAAATCATCAAATAAATCTTAACTTCAAAGTAATCAATTTATTTTCGTTCAACGCATGAGTGCATTTAATAATTTTTTTGATAATTTAATGAACTACAAACAGTTTTTAATTTCAAGTATTATATTCCACTGATACTTAATCTATGTGATTAACAAATTTCCAGTAATCCAATAAATATCTTTAATAAAACAATTTATATTATTTCAAAAGTCTAATTAACTATTGTGTGTGACGCACAATGGGAAATTTTAGACAAAAGGTAAACAAATGTGCAGTTTCTTAACGAATAGTCTAATTTTAATAAAATATTTAAAAACAAATTCGGTAATTGAAGACCAGAATTGAATCTACGCAAAATTTTAAACGATGTCATAAAACGATGTTTTATAACTTAAAACAGAACCCCGGGAACTGGGATAAATTATGACCCAAATACTATTTAGAGTAACAAATACAATGCCAAATTATTCTAGCTCAATTAACCAAGAAATAGTTATTACGACCTTCCGCCAGTTTTAGTGTAACAGACCAGTCCAACCGCATCCAAGACAAGTTCACCACCAACTTGCAGCGGTAGGCAGCAGTGGTGAAGATAATATGCCAAAACTTCAAAAAAATCTGCTAAAATCTTCTAAATCGTAAAATGAAGAAAAAATGCTGAGAATCTGCTAAGACTAAAACCAAAAATTTTAATTTTAAATTTGTTAAAAATATCCTAAAGTTTTACAAAAACAATATGCTAAAAATGTGCTGAAAATTTTAATATATATTTCATAAAAACTTTTATTTTAAAAAAATATGCTGAAAAATTCTGATTTTCAAAAAAGTGAAAATATGCAAAAAAAAATCTGCTTTTCGACAAGGAAATATGCTAAAAAGCAGTTATGCAATTCCCCAGCTCCCCAGCTGTGCCGTTCCGACTCATTTCTATCAATATAATCAATATAATAGAAAACAAAGGATCTTTCAAGTCCCTTCCGAACTTGGAGTGTTAATAGTATCCATATTGTTTAAGTTACACCTGTCAAATTGGCAGTCACTCTGTTTTATCAAATCACTATAGGCTTTAGGGGTCCATATTTCTTCGAGAATACCATCAACGGCGAGCGCTATAGATTGATGTTTAATAACAAGAATTGGATGATAAGTACACAAACGAAATGTGGTTTCAACCAGGCGGCGCTACTTACCACACAGCTCAGGCCACTTTGGACATTGTGCAAGAGCGATTTTAGGGCATGCTCATCTCATGTGGAGGTAATGTGAACTGGCCGCCGAGATCGTGTTATTTGACCTCGTTAGACTTTTTAAGTTGAAGTTCTATGCGAATAAGCTATAAACTACATCTATCGATCAAATTTAGCCCGATTTATGCGCCAGAGTCATGAAAAATTGCAAATTGTGCTATTGTACATTTATTTGCACGATGTTATATTTGACGCATAATGACTTCACAGGCCTTTCAAACAAATAAGAAATTTCGATGATATCCCACACATACTTTGTTTTGTTTTTTACTTAAACTTGGCGTCCAAAGCGTCAATCGTAGCTGATTTATTCCTGAAGACCTCAGATTTTGCATATCCACAGAGAAAATAGTCCAAAGGTTTGACATGGCACGATATATGTGGGCAATTTCCCGTAGCAAAACATGAAATTAAGTACACACCAAAATGATTTCTCAACAAGGTCATTGTTGCACGCACTGTAAGTCTTCAATTCTTGCACAAGTTGAATCTTGTACGCTTTTATGCCGAGATCCTTACGTAAAATACGCTAAGTTGTCGAATACGACAAGCCAAGCTGCTGAGAACGACGGCGAATCGATTCACGGTCTTCGCGTACACTCTTAGCTACAGCTGCTATATTCACTTTACTACGCGATGTATGTTTTTTTATTCCTACGCTAATCCCGCGAAGCTTTTCGCTCGTCTGCAGGAGACCAGAGTATCTGGCGGGAATCGAACCCGCAACCCCGGTACTGATAGACTAGCTCACGACCAACTAATGTAAACTGGGACTCAAATTTGCGAATGGTGTTGGAAATAGTTTCAGTAGGTCGATTATTCGCACCGTATGTTCCTTGAATCGCACAAAAAACATTTCTCACCGAACGCTGATTTTCGTAATACAGTTGAAAAATTTATAGACGCTGTTGTGGTGTGAGTCTTTCCATAATGACTTTCAAAACGATACTGAACAAAAATTACAAAGCCGCGTGATCTGCAAAAAAATATCATATTGAAAATCAAACCTCACGATGAATCACCCTTTACAATATATTTCTTTTTTTTTAATTATTAAGAGATAAAACCCCTTATTCATAAAAAATATTTCAGTTTTATACATGGTTAATGCATTAGAAAATCCTATATGGAAACTAGGGTATGGCTTTACCTTTTTGAATAAACTCTGTTTCGATAGATGCAAAATCACTTGTCTTAGAAAATCTTCCCATCAGTCAGAAGTGTAAAAAAGGTTGTTAATTACCTCTCTGGCCACAAATATGAAAAATTCTGTTGTAATAAAATCATGCAAAAGCACTGACGAAAATGTGGGAAATATTTGTGCGGAATTTAATCTATACACACTAGACCGAGTCACCTTATATGGGCAAAAAAAAAAAGTTCAAGTTGTCCCCCCACGAAAATTAAATTTGACATTTGGCTAGAGCCAAAATATTTTGGAAAGGAGGACCCCGTCAAAAAGGGTCCTAAAATGCTATTTTTTATGAATAGAAAATTCGGTAAATGTTTTTTGTCCAATGAATGACCAAATACAATAGATATTTAGGAATTCTTTAATTCTGCATTAAAATATTTTAAAAATCTAACCACAGACTCAACCTAGCGAGATGTTTATGTCAATTGTTTAATGCTTTTCAATTTGACTTTTATGAAAATTTAAAAACCTTAACCATTTTTTGTCCGATTTTCATTTCCTATACGTCGTTAGAAAGGTGTTGACCACCGCTTGATATTTTAGTCAAAATTAACCCTTTACTGCAATATATATCTTTTTTATAACATTCATTTATACATCTTTACAACCCCATTTTATAACCACAAAAGGCGTATATTTGTGCAGAAAACGCGTTTTATTAATAAATTTAGCTATATATTAGGTCATTAAAAAAAAATTGTGGAAAAATTTAAGTCCAGTTGTAACTATACTTAAAAAAATAATATGGGTAACTCCATGTAAAATCGACCAAGAGTGGTGTTATGCCATATTCAAAATATCATACAGCCATGTAACAGAGTACAATTCCGTTCGAGACGAAACTCATTCCGTATTTTGGTGCTTCAGAAAATTACAAAAAAAAAAACTTGGCGGAATGAAACCATTTTTGTTTTTATGAACGAAATGGGTGTTTCCTGTATCTTAAAGGCCAAAAAAATATCGAAACATTGCTTCTATTAATAATTAAATACGTTTTCTTCGGTTCCGAACGGAATTGTACTCTGTGCTATGGCTGATAATTTGGCCGAATTAGCCAAATGTTTTGAGTTTATTCTTACAATATCTCAAAAATACTGCATACACGAATTTAATATCTGCAAAATATCAAATTTTAAAAATGGACCAAGTCAAAAACCTATTTTTTTATTTGGCTGATATTTTTTTAAATAATACCTCAAACTGTTCTTTAAAAATCCTGAAACTTAGAAGGAGGTGTTTTTTTTTTTTCTAAGATATGATTTTTTTTCTTTCGTAACCTTTAAAAAAATCATCTTAAAATATAATTTTCATATTGTAATGTTGAGCAATAAGTATTTGTTAAGTCTGATTTGCTTGATTTATGTCCAATTTTCCGGATAGTATTTAAAATTTTAAATATATTTTATGTTAGTTTTCATATAAACTTAAATCGTACTTAAATAATGATTATTTTTTTGAGTTTTATTTGAAAAGTCTTATTTAATTAAGATAAAAGTATGGTAGCACTACTAAATACAAAAAAATATCATAAAAAATTTAGTTATTGGGGTCGTTATTGCTTTGCGTGTTGTTGTTGTCTTGTTGTGATATTGAGGCCACCTTGCTAAGTTAATCCTATGGAAACTTAGGCCCTAATCATGTACAACGCAGCGCAACGCCACAGAACTAACGCAACGCCCAAGAATAACATTGAAAGCACAAACAATGTCATAAATATTTTGTAATTTTGTTGTTGCTTTCTACAGAAATTCACATTGCGTGTTAAAATTTCAAACGCTCCATTGCTTGTGTCGTTGAAAATTTTAAAACGGTACATGAATTTCTGTTGAAAGCAACAACAAAATTACAAAATATTTATGACATTGTTTGTGCTTTCAATGTTATTGTTTGGCGTTGCGCTGCGTTGTACATGATTAGGGCCTTAAGTTGAATTTAAATGTACCACATCGGTGAATTAAGTTTCATTTAAGTGTTTAGTAAAGAAGAGAATTTTGTATTTAAAACGATTTTAAACATAAATGAGTTTTAATATCAATGATGAAAATTGGCCATTAATGTGTTTCAAAAAAGGTAACGACATTGATAAAGTTTCTTTTGTTTATTTGTTGCATATCAATGTGGGCACTTTCAAAGAAAAGTACACTTTTTGTCACGTTACGTCTCCAAGAAATTCTGTATCTGGAAAGATATTTGTGATGCTTAGAACATTGTACTCTACACAACATCTTACACCTTTAAACACTCGTATGCTTCTAGCTAAAACTTTTATAGTTGTGACATTTTTGCGTATTTACAAAGTAAGAGCAGATTATTAGTAGCGTATAATGCGATCCTACGTTATGTATATCGTATTAAGAGATATAATGGAACCTCTGAGTATTCTAAGTATTTGTACGGAGTTAACCTCATGGACCTGCTTAGAATCATTAATTCTACTCCACACCGTAATATATAAAAAAGAACCAACTTATTTATTTGAACGCCTTCAATTTGCACGATCCAGTAGAGAAAATAATCTTATACAATTCCGATATCGAACCCTAATCTCTAGATGGCAGTTTTTTATTAATACCATATGTCTGTGGAACTCATTACCTAACAATTTACAGATAATAGGCAACGCTTTACTATTTAAGAACGAATTTTTTAAAAATGATTTTATCTCAAATTTTTAACTACTTAAATATTGATTAATTTTTGGTTATACATATATATTTTTCTCTTATTATGGATTGATTTTTAATTACATTTATTCTTATACCTGTATAATTAAATTTATTTGTTTTTATATGTATATTTTTTGTTCCTTGAAAATATTGTAATTATTATCACAAATTGATTGTATCGCTATAAGATCACATACTGTAATTAAAAAGATTTACATATATCTTGTTGTATGTGATATCCGAATTAAATAAAAAAAAATTAAATGTGTGAGAAATGATGGTAACGTGCAACTCTTAGGTTTGCCAAAAAAAAACCAATAGATAAAGGAAAAGGCAAAAGTATTGGGAAGGGGTTTACGGGCTTTAGCTAGAGTGTACATCAACCGAACATAGATTTTTGTCGTGCTCCGAAATCGAACCTGAACGATCGGTCAGAATCTAATAACTTGTATGAGAGTCTAAGCCTCGTCGCAAAATATTGTAATATTTCTTTTCGCAAAATTCGCCTTACTGACAAAAAGTTTGACAAATGAAAAATAATTGGCACAATAAAATTTTGTGGACACTAAATTTTGGGATCATAATTCCATAATAAGCCATAGCACCTATAATCCTTTCCATTAAAAAATTTTGAAAAAAAATTTAGTAAATCCTAAAAGGATTATAACTCTCTTAAAGATATAAAACTCGTTGGTAGAAAAATATTTTTACGAAATATTAAAAAAATGTAAAAATAATAAAAAGATTTTATTCGTAGTGCTTAATTCCTTTTTTTAATAATTGACAAAAAATACTGAAATTTATAAGATTTATAAGATTTTATATCGTAAGTACCGTTTTAAGAAATCCTTTATATGTATGAACATGTATATCCTGAATCCGAAAATCACCGTCGAAATTCGCATATCAATTTTAACAACGTGATAAAATTGGGTAAAATTAACGATCAATTATTGTAAACAAAAAAAAAAATTAAGTTTTTTTCTTAATCTTTATTTGCACATTAGTGATGTTTGGCTATCAGTCATTTGGTCCACGTTTGTCTGGCCTTGTTTTCTTACTAGTGTGTTTAAATAGTGTTCTTTTTAATAATTCATAAATAAGACTTACAATAATTTTTTTTTAATAGGCACATACATGTACCAGGGCTTCCACTAAGGCGAATCCCAATTCTCGTGATTTCTGATTATTAATCCCGGGATTTTCGGGAACCCGGTTTTTTATATTTTTTTTTATTATTTTTATATGTTTTTTAATAATTTGTAAAAATATTTTTCTACCAACGAGTGTTTTTTTCGAAAGATGTTTTTTAACTGCATCATATCTTTACAACAAAATTCGTTCGAGTTTAGCAGATACAACATTCGATGCTTAAATATTCTTAAGAAGCTACTTGATATCATAAGATGTATTCTTCTTCTTTTTCCAAAAAGTGCAAAAATAAAAATTTTGTCGGTGCGCAAAAAGACCCCAGGCCCAAATATGGCCCCAAAAAGAAAATGAACAATTCCTTTTTGGCGCTCTTTTTCATTTTTTCGTGGGTATGTTTTTGCATTTTAAGTGAAATGAAAAATGACCCCAAATAAAATCACAATTTTTACTTTGGGGTGATTTTTAATTTACTAATATAAATTGTAAGTTTTATGAAATGAGAAATTACCCCAAAAAATGTTGTATAAATTTTTTAAAATTTTATATAAAATTCCTAGAAATAGTATAAAAATCCCGATTTCTTACTCTGGATATGCGCAGATGCTTTAGTAAGCGAAGCCGGTGTTTTATATACCATAGAGGAGAAAATCGTTATGCCCAGGTCAAGAGCTATTTAGAGAAGCTTTAGTTAGCAAAGCCAGTGTTCATTATACCATAGTGGATAAAATCCTGAGCCGAATGCCCAATCGTGCTATCTATCGTGCGGTTTTTAAAACAAATACTGTATAATTATTCAGGTAATTAAAAATCAAGATTTTAAAATTCGGGATTTTCAATTTGGGATTTTAAGCTTCGGGCTTATGAACCTAACCCAAGTTTTAAATGTAACTTTCTTTGTGTTTTTTTAATGTTAACTTTTCTTGGTGTTTCATTAAAAACTTTGGGTCATACTGCATTATGAAAAATAGCCCCAAATGTGGGGTCAACTTTAATTTTTGTTTTGGGGTCATATATCGCAACGCCAAAAATTTTGTGTTAATATATTCTTGTTGAACAAGTACGATATGCTCATGAAATATGTATTTTTACTGAAACATTAATGTGCTGTTTCCAGGTGTCAGGCAATTGATTGTGTAGTAAAATTTATTTAAAAATTACTCTGTTTTTTGAGTGACACCTGGAAACAGTACATCAATGTAGTAAAATTTATATGAAAAGCACTGAGTGATTTTCATATAAATTTTACTACACAATCAATTGCTTGTCACCTGGAAACAGCACATAAGTTGTTTTTCATGTAGTTAAAAAAATTTTATATATTGGGTATAAATAAAAAATTATTTTAAAAACGCCGGAAAACCAGAAAATTTTTTTAAATTCTGTAAATCCCTGGATTCAAAATATCCCGCAATCGGGATCCCGAAAAATTTTTTTTGTCCCGAATCCCGGAATTCAGAAAAACCAATCACGATTGGAAGCCCTAATATGTACATATTAATGAATGTATTTCTTTATTTCTATTTTGTAAGTGCACTAATAAAAAATAGTTTTAATGCGACAATGTCAATTCGACAATTAAATTTCTTTGACACGCACCGTAAAACACTCATGTTCACACATGCCATACAAAATTTTTAATTTTTCTTCAAGTTTAAAAATTATTGATGGCTGACTTTTGGTTTTGAAATTCCTAAAGCGCAAACTTTATTATTCAAGGTTTTTTTTAAAGAAGAATATTTGCTTGCGGTTGTGATTTGAAAAAAAAAATAATAGTGTTGAGCACAAAGTAAATTCACTTAATCTTAATCGCAATTTTGGTTTTGTATATTAATTTAAAGCGAATAAATATTTTGTTACCTAGAGAATGCAAAATAAAAAATTCATGAACCACCGATTTAAATGCGACATGGAATTTGTGTATTTTTAAAAGTTTATATATTTATGCAGAAATAAAAATAATATTAAACCAATTTGAATTTAAAGATCACTTCCTTATTTGAAATTCATAAAACCAACACGTGCAATATTTTTGTGTTTAGAGTGAAAAAATGTTTAAAAAAAAAATAAACGAAAGGAACGAAAAGTGTCCACAAAAATACTAGTTTTAAATGTAAAAACTTGTTACTTCTACATTGATCGTAAGCCCTTTAAATTTTTTATCGTTGTTATTGATCTCATCTAGAAACACCCTAAAGTTATTTACAGATGGTTGTCAAATCTTACAATATTATTAGGTCTTGCAATATGCTGACAATATACTGCCAAAGAAAAGTTGGCACCAAAAGTAAATTGTCATTCTGACTATTGTAAGAAAACCTGACAATTTCTTGGCGGACAACTGTCTGATCATTAAAATTAATTTTAAATTTTGCAAAATTAAACTTTTTTTCTTTCAATCATGATAATCAGAGATGTAAACTATGGTACAGTTGTACTTTATGGATACATTGGTGAATATTCTTTAAAAAACATTTTCGTTATCAATTAAAAGTGTTATTTCTAAATATCGCACTTAATCAACTCAAAATTGTTTTTTTTCCCCCTTTTTCGTAAAAATCGACATTCATATCAACGCGGTTTAAAAATATCGTGCTATTTTGTCTGCTTTTTTGTTATGAAACGGTTGGTTTGAAAATTGTTTTTTACTTTTACTGAAAATTTGTATGCACCCACAACACAATAGTGCAGAGGGTATTATGCATTTTGACTGATGTGTGTAATACCTTAAAATATTGGTACTAGACCCACCTTAAAGAATACCGATCGACTCAGAATTCTTTTTTCAGGCCATAATTTCATATAGCCCCCATACAAGCTGCTTTCCGGAATAGGGTTTGTACCCACTATCAAACCAATTTTGTTGAAATTAGTATGCTATACATTTTTTAAAAAACTAGGACCACGAGGGGCGATAGGGGCAATTTCTGAACTACCACATCGATTTTAATGCAATTTAAAACACATTAGCAGGGCAACCAAAAATATGATATATCATATTTTTTTGAGGGCGTCGTAGAAACATTTAAGGTAATTATTTATCCGATTCATAACTTTTTAAGGATTTTGGCATCGGTTTGTTAGGGCATATTTTTGCATGTTTTGACCTTAAGAGCATATTTTCGCATATTTTATTTTTAAGGGCATATTTTCTTTTTAAGTGCATATTTTAAGGGCATTTTTCAAAAAAAAATTTCTTTTTAAGAATAAAATCGTCAAGTGATAATAAACAATTAAATCCGGCAGCTCTGTTTAAAGAAATATACTTCCTTTTACTATTAAATATTTCTAAAAGAAAAAAGCACAGCAATTCATTTGAATCTGAACGGAATTTGTATGTAACAAAGTGTCTTAAATAAGATTTGTATTTCTTAGTTGTTAAAGATTAATTTACATTGTATATTTTAATTTACTTAAAAAAATAATGTGAGTAAAGTTCAATACATAAAACCAAAATGTTGCTATTATGCATTTTTCTTTATTTCTTAGAAAATGCCAAAGCAAAAGTTGTCTCAATCAGCAAAACGAAAAAACATTGTAAAAGAGTACTCTGAATTTAAAACGGATGGAACAGTTCTTCTTTGTACCGTCTGCAATAAGTCTGTGTCCTCAGATAGGATTTTTTTTTGCGAAACAACACATAGCAAGTGTCAAACATATTCAGTTAAAGGAAAGGCATGCAAATAAAGACAAGACTCAAGTGTTCTTGCTTGAATCTGAGGCCCAATATTCTAAAGATATTTTGTTTCAACAAAAGTTACGCGAAGCATTTGTGTCTGCTGACATTCCTTTGTACAAGCTTAGAAATGAAAACATAAAAAATTTGTTTGAAACGTTTACGAACTATAAAGTTCCATGGGAATCAACCCTTCGTTCGAAGTACATCAACAGGCTTCACGTAAATTGCATAGAAAATATAAAAAAGGCGTTAAAAAATCAATATATATGGATATTGATTGACGAAACATTGGATGCAAAAGGAAGAAATATACCAAACGTAATAGTTGGAATATTAAGCTCTAATGAAGAAACCGCAAAAAAAATATTATTAAACACTGCAATCCTAAATAAAACTAATCATTCGTTAATCGCAACACTTGTTGGTGATTCAATTAAAATTTTGGATGTTAATTTTAATAAAGATATGAGTTTACTTTTTTTGTAACAGACGCGGCTCCATATATGGTTAAAGCTTCAAAAGCCATTAAACTTTTTACCCAAAAAAAATCATGTGAGATGTTTAGCCCACGGTCTTCATAGAGTTTGTGAAGCTATAAGGGATCATTATGAAAATGTGGACAAAATAATTTCAAATGTTAAAAAAGTGTTTTTAAAAGCGCAATGCAGAGTAGAAATATTTAAGGAAATTTATCCGGAACTTTCTCTCCCTCCTGAACCCATAACAACCCGTCGGGGTACATGGCTTGAGACTGTCAACTACTATGCCATTAATAGTGAAAACATTTTAAACGTTTTAGATAATTTAAAAGATGATGCTCAATCGATTAAAAATGCCAAAGAAGCATAACGCAAATCTACGACAAAAACTGATTTAGTTTTTATTGCATTTAATTACGGATTTATTGCCAACCACATAAAAAAATTACAAACTTCTGCCATTTCCCTTAATGAACAAATAAAAATACTAAATGATACAATTAAAAATATCGACAATGTACCCGATTGTAACGCTAAATATACTGTTCAAAATAAAATAAAGCAAATTGTAGATACAAACAGAGGCTTAGAAACACTGCAAAATATTTGTGGTCAGCTAAATGGCTCTAAAGTAACTTCAACTACGGAGTATAATGTAAGCGAAGTTTTGGCTTTTAAATATGCACCAATGAATTCAGCGGAAGTAGAAAGAAGTTTTTCTTTTTATAAAAATGTTTTTAGAAGCAATAGACAAAATTTTCTTTTTGAGAATTTATGTCAACACATTGTAATTTATTGCAACATTAATTCACCTTAAATACATAATTTACAGAGTATGAACTGTATGAACTTTTATACAGAAATAAAAACATCATTTTAATTCATTCAAGTTTTATCTGGGCACACACAAAACACAAAATAACACAATTAACAAGTTAAATTTATGAATTCGTGATACTGTTTATTTTATATTGAATTTTGTGTATTTTTTTTTTGTTTTAATAAAATATTCTATTAAAAAAAACGACTTTTGTTAGAGCATATTTTTCATGGTTTTAAGGCATATCTTTTGTTTTTTAGAGCATTTATTATGCGCATAAAACCTTTTTTTTAAAGCTTATTTTTGGTTGCCCTGCACATTAGCAATGCATTTTTCAAAAAAGGTTTCCAAATAGGTACACTTGCAAAAATTTGTTGTTATAAACTGTGGTGTAGGGTACATATTGTCGAGCTTGACCGACTAAACTTTCTTACTTGTTTAATTATGAGTTAATACCCTCTTGTTGATTAAGTGCGATATATATATCAAGAGGTGAGCAGGAAAATATAAAATTGGTACCGACATAGTCTTAAAACTACGATTTGTAATTGAAGTTGGTACAAAATCCGAACCCCTGTTTTCAATCCCTGATACGTTTGTATTTACAGTGTTGCCAATAGAAGAAAGTCTCGGACAATAGAGTATCTATGTAGTATGTAGAAGGCCATAAGCACCACGACCCAGAGGATCTTTTGTGCAGCCTGTGTGTCTCACCATATCAGGTTCAGGCTACGTATGACGCCCATTATCCTGCGCGGTGAAAGATTATAAATTTTAGTTGTGCTCATCATTCGCCCCCCGAGAAATGTCTGCTAGAAGTCCCTAAGTCGGGACAACAGCAGAGCAGATGGTCTGACGCTTCGTCATCAGCCCGCCAAGATCTGCATATCTTGGTACTAACATTTCCCATTATAAATGGATGGTATGTTAGACCACAGTGCCTCTTCAATAGGGCAGCAAGTAGCCTAAGTTCCCCCTTTTTAAGCAGGATCAGCCTACCTACCCTGCCACGGGACGAGGTCAAAAAAGTTTTGGATTGCCTTAACCCAGGAATAGATGTTCATGTGTGAAGGAATTCACGTTTGGATCATATCTGAATCGTCCCCCTAATGTGACCAGCAGGGGTGCCGAAGAAAGGCTCAAAGCCAATAAATGGGCAGCGAGAGAAACATAAACTTCGCATATCTGACAATAAAAAATAAGCTTTCAACGTGTGACAATGATCTGCCAATGTCAACGAAAAGTGTTCATAGGTTTATCAGATATCTAACAAATTTTTGCCCAGCAATGGACTTACAATACTTGTTTTGACAAACAAAAATTGCCAGGTCACACGGTTACAAGACATTTTTAGCACATTTTAACGTAAATATTGTTAGATCTGACAACCGTATGTACGAAGTTTAACTCACATAATTGTAACTTTACAGGAGAAGGTAGAAATCAGGGACAAAAATGTTCGCATTTTGACCCATTTGTGCGATCGAATATGGAAAATTGGTTCAGCCATAGTATACAACTAGTATGCCGACTAGAGAGAGCGTTCTCAATTTTTTAGTTCACCCCTCCCACATATAGGTTCTGTGTGAATTCAACACACACAAAAACAACAAAAACAAAACAAAATTTTATATTATAATATTTTAAATTTTTCACAATATAACACTTTTGTTTAATTTTATGACACAAACACATACCCTTCTGTTCTGCAAGCCGAATCCGAATCAATTTTTCGGTTCTAAAACGAATCCGAATATCTTGGTGTTCTCAAAACCGAATTCGCTCAATTTTACTCGATTTGCAATCGAATACATAAACCTGGTCGAAAGCAATTCGAAAGCTGTTTTTTTTTAATAAAGCTTACAGAACTGAAGTAAACACGGTATGTTACTCGTATAAAAAGTTCAAAGTCTTATTTTGCTTATTGTAAAAAAAACATTTAATACAAGAAAATTCTTAATTAAAAATCACTCGTATTCAAATCGACTCGGCTTGCAGAACAGAGGGGATAATTAATAATTTTTTCCAAAACATTTTGCTTATTTTCTTTAACAAAATGTTTTTATTTTTCACAAACTAAAAATTTTTAAAAAAAATTTTTTAACAATGATTTTTTTCTGTTTTTAATATTATTAAAGCAAGCAGAGTAGTATTTTGTGGTATGAAAAAATTATTAAATATTTTTTAATATTGCAGAAAAAAAAATTTTACGAACATTGTTTTTAATAGTTTATAAATGCTGACAGCATTAAATTTTATTTTAGAAACATTTTTTTTGCCAAATGTTATACAATTTTATGCAACTATGTTTGCTGGTGAAAATAGTTTTAAACACCAATACCTTTAAAAAAATCTTACTAATACAAACATCAACTAGGTACTTGACATTTAAGTAAGGTACTTGTCACTCGTGCTATCACTTCGCAATGCAAATTTTAATAATGTTTTACCTTTCATTTCAAATTAAGATCATGTACATAGTTGTTTAATTAAAATAACAATATGGATCGCATTTAATGAAAACCTGTTTCTATAGAATCACATAGTATACAAGGGCGGTCATAAAACAAGTTTTTTGCAAAAAAAAGTTCTTCATTTCTCAACATAATCCCCTTTTAGTTAGATAGATTTTTCAAAGTGATATTTAATATCTTCAATAACTTGTTTATAGTAAGAACCGACTAACCTTATAAAGCCATCTACAGCTGATTCTACAGCTTTATTTTTGACAAGTCATATACCACCAAGCCATTTTTTTTCAAGTTTTAAAATATAAAATAGTTCGAGGGAGCTAAATCTGGCGAATAAGGCGGGTGATGTAGTAATTCGAACTGAAGTTTATTGGTTTTAGCGATCACAGTAGTAGATGAGTGAACTGCTACATTGTCATACGCTGTACCCATCATGCGCACAGCTTTAGCATCCAAAAACTATTAGTCAATATGTACTTTTTGAAATTCCTTTAAATTAAGCCAGCTCACCCAACTTTAGCCGACTAGTATCCTTTACCATTTTGCGGATTTTAAGCCCGCCCTCGTACATTTTAGAGTAACTTCGGGTATTGTGGAACCCCTATTTTTGTTTTGGCAATCTACACAAAAGTATAAGCAAACTCTCTATCGGACTAGTTGGAATGTGTTTCTAAATCGATTGCATAACTAAGTTCATTACAAAAATTATATTTTCTTAATACTTAAAAAAAGTTATTAATGAAAAATCTGAATAACCTCAAAACAGTGATTTAAAAAACTGGAGGGTAATATGGAACCCCCACCCTGTAGGGTAATATTACATATTACATATTACCAGAAACAAAATAGTAATATAAAATAATTTAAATTCAGCATATAATTTTTCAATTTTAATAAATTAAAAATATAAGACGTCCTTTTAAGCATAACTTGTTGTTTAAAAAAAATCCATTAAAGATTATTCCTCAGAATTCATGGTTTCACAATAGCCGCCTTCAGTTATTCCACATTAGCCGATTGTCAAATTTTTCAAGACAAATCTTATAAATATTATAAAACTTATTAAATTGCCACACTTGCCCTTTAAAAATATTAATTAGTTAACAATTTGTAAACTTTGTAAAAAAACACAAATAAAATATTAATATTTAGAGCTAAATAACGGTTTGAAGATGCGCACAACAAAATAGTCGACAACACTTTTTTTCCCTTAAGCTCGATTCACCCATGCGTTCCGAACAATATTTTTGTCTGGACAAAATTTTTTTTATATTGAGTTTGACGTCTTTCTTTTGAGAGAGAGAGAAATTATTTTGTTCGGAAAGTTTTTTCTTGAATTAGTTTAAATATAATTATTGTTTGGAACAAAACTAACAGAGGTGCAACTTTTTTCAATTTGTTCATAAAAGTTAAGTTGAGTGACATCATATAGTGTTTTTGCATTTATATTATAACAATTGTTTTTTTGATGAATAATTAAGTAAAAAATAAAAACCTATAACTAAAAATATTACTTTCCTTTTTTACCCATTTTCTTCAATTTTAGAAAACACTTCGATATAAGTATTTTGCTAGTTGTTGTTGTGCCATTTTTTACAATTGTTTACATCTGTAAACAACATGGTAGCTTCGATTTTCCTGACAAATTTTCCGAAATGGGTGAATCGCTCTGCAGAACACTCTCAGTAAAAAATTATTCTCCGGACAAAAATATTGTTCGGAACGTATGAATGAATCCACCGACAGAACAGTGTGACCATTTGCATAGCCAAATCCGTTATGTTGATATTTTTCTGTAATCTATATTAACATACAGGGAGCGTTTCAAAATACCATTTAGTTTGGGAAATAAAGGGGGTTCCACAATACCCGCAGTTATTCTATATATTAATTTAAAACTTTTTAAAGAACTCTACGGAATTAAGTCGAATCCTTAATGTTGCAATTAAATTTTTTTAAAAAATTTTAAACATTTCTTTATATTATTAATTGTATGTATATAAATAATTTTTTTTGCGGAAACTTCTTTATTGGACAATTATTTTAGCAATTCATGCATTAAACATTTTTGAAATTGTACAATTTTTAAACTAAAAAAAACAACTTAAGTCATTATCTTATTTCTTCAATATACATTTTTATTGCTGCCTGTCTATACAACTGTAAAATGACTGCTATGCCATTGTTGGTTGCAACATTATGTGGCAAAATTAACAATAGAAATACAATTTATAGACATAAATAACACAGTACAACATTTTTCAGCTAATTGATTGCCAACTCAATTCTGTGAACTGTATGTGAAATTAGACCCAAAAAGAAGAATTTCTGCATCATTCGTTTTGTCTTCTTACCTGCGATTTGAAGTTAGTATCGATTTGAAGTTAGTACTATCGTAGGGGAATTTATCACGTTTTAGGCCCTGTTGTTTGACATAGCTCGACAACCACTAGCCCAATTTAGTTGAAATAAATTTTAAAAAATTAAGAATTACAATTCCCTTAATCTGTTCATATATTGTTTTCCTATACAAGTAACACTTTCGAAGTTAAAAATGAATGTATGAAGGGAAAAAATTATTTTTTGCCTAAAAATTTAAATTTTTTTTTTTAAAAATACATAAAAAATGCAAAATGGAAAAAAGTTTCAAGTCTAGTTATTTTTTCGCAAAGTCACATAACCTATGAGCAAAATGAGACAAAGATCATAAAAATCGATGCACGCGTTTCGCTTTTATTCGCAATTGAGTAAATGTATGAATTTCAAAAATTTGCTCGAGATATGCACAACATTATTTGGAGAAAACATTGACACCTTTTTCATGATTCTGAGAATTAAAAAAAAAGGAATAAACAAAAGGTTATTTGATTTTTATGATTGCGGTAATAAATGTACGTGGACAATTAAACGGAAAGTGGACCTTTTTATTATTTGGGTTTTTCCGGTGGCTACCTATATGATTTTTTTACAGAAATTGCACCCACATTTAAGGGTGGTCATTATTTGGAAAGTTTTGCACAGTTTGAAACGTACAAGTGCTGAATCAGGTATATAGCCAGCCGCCCTTAAAATATGCGCCCATTTATAAGTACCTGGCAGTAAAATATTCAAAAATACGTAGTATTTATAGGTGTGCATTGATCGATTTTTGGCATTCAGCCAGTGCCGACGAACGCGAACAGTAAAAGTGATTTTTCTCCAGTTTTTTAAAAGTGAATAACAACAAAACATAAAATATATCAATATGGAAAACAACAAGTGCCCATATTTGGATGAATATCGTCCGAAAAAGATCGAAAAAATTTGTTTACTGAGCAATTCAAAACCGCGTATTGTAATTATTTCGATGAAGCAGATTTAAGTGGTGCAAATTTTACGCCGAACACAGTGTGCAACAGTTGTTATACTACCCTTCTAAAATGGATTCACGGAAAAAGTAGAAAGTTATCTTTTATGAAGCCAGTAATTTGGGTGGAAGACACAACTGGACATGATGAATCCAGGTGCTATGCATGCATAAATTTTCGTCCTGGATTAAACAGACAACAATTGAAAACAAAAGTATACACTGCTGCATTTACTGCCACACTTTCAGTGCAACGCCCTGCTGATACCGATGCACCTAAACCTCCGAGTGCGGATACTGTGTCCCTGCTAGCCGAAACCGTTTTCACCAATCCGACCGATTTGGATGATGCTGATTGGATACCCGATATTGAAAATAGTGCACCACAACCGCTACCACAAATCGAAATGGATTACATTGTGGCCAAGCTGGGACTATCACAACACGACTCCGAATGGCTGACATCATTTTTGAAGAGAAGAAAACTCACACATCAAAATGTCAGCGCAACATCATACCGACAACGCCAAGCTGACTCAGACCATGAATATGAACAACCTACGAAGAAAACAAGATCATCAGAACCACAAGCGTCAACTTCTACAAGGATGGATATTGCCAATAATTGAAAAAATGTTCTAAATTTTGTTTTTATGCATATTATAATTGCGTATTAATTGCATATTTTTTTTATTTTCATTAAGTTTTTATAAATAAAGTTTTTTTTTGCATGATAATTTTTTAATTTATATTTTTATTTTTATTTTAAGGGTGGTGGCTATAACTGATTTTTGAAATTCATACCTTTACTCAATTGCGAATAAAAGCGAAACGCGTGCATCGATTTTTATGATCTTTGTCTCATTTTGCTCATAGGTTATGTGACTTTGCGAAAAAATAACTAGACTTGAAACTTTTTTCCATTTTGGATTTTTTATGTATTTTTAAAAAAAAAAATTTTAATTTTTAGGCAAAAAATAATTTTTTCCCTTCATACATTCATTTTTAACTTCGAAAGTGTTACTTGTATAGGAAAACAATATATGAACAGATTAAGGGAATTGTAATTCTTAATTTTTTAAAATTTATTTCAACTAAATTGGGCTAGTGGTTGTCGAGCTATGTCAAACAACAGGGCCTAAAACGTGATAAATTCCCCTATACGATAGTACTAACTTCAAATCGATACTAACTTCAAATCGCAGGTAAGAAGACAAAACGAATGATGCAGAAATTCTTCTTTTTGGGTCTAATTTCACATACAGTTCACAGAATTGAGTTGGCAAATCATGTGTTGTACTGTGTAATAAATAAATGAAAACGAAAGTATTTGGATGTAGGTGCTTCAAAAGCAAACATACAGACATGTTGGTTGTTCACCGGCCACATGTTGCAAATGCATTAATTCTGCAACTAGAAATAAACATTTTTGCGATTTGAAGTTGCAGCAATGTAAAATTGTGTTTAAATATCTATGCACAGACTATTTTGTAATTTTTATGAACTACAATCGATGCCATAATATTAATAATAATATCAATTGAGCACATGTACATATAAAACTCGAATATGTTCAGGTATTTGTGAAATACTTTACTTTTTTTCTATTTCGTACTAAATCCCAAAAAAGTGAAGTACATTTGTCTTCTTGTAAGTATGAATGAATTTAGACAACCAAGTAACAAATCATTATTGCCACTTTCTGGGGCGTAGCTTCCTAAATGCTTCGTTGGGGGTATAACAACAAATGTTAAAAGAATTCTTTCACTAATAAAAAAAAAATACGTGGTAAGCTTTGAAAATGCCGGGTTTTTGAGATGTGGATAAAGTTTAAACTTAGTTTAACGTACTCTGAAACTCGGATTATTCCGGCGAAATGTGATTTTTTTATAACTTCATTTAAGACCAAAATTTAAAGCAAAACTAAGCTGTTCCGTCAACATTTTACAAACTTGGTAAGGGCGGCACAAATCTGTTTCCAGATTAACTAAGCCTAGCTTAATTGAGTTTTATCTCAAAAACTCAGCCTAAGTCACTTTCTATTTTTTATTACATGCTCAACATCCAAATTTTAAGCTAAAAAAAAAATAAGTGCAATTTTTGTCTTAGTGTAAAAAAATCAAGTAGCCCGATAAAGAGAAGAGTAATCCATTTAGATCTTGTTTTAATTTCAGGGTACGTTATTGGATGATACGCGACCGAATAAACCCAAACCAGCTGAATCCCAGTAGTTAAAGACCGTGACAGAACATAACCGTCAATAGGGAGCGCCAACGAACCATGATACAGATTCTGCCTAAAATTTAAGTGCGTCATGCCGGCAGCATTTGGTTTCAACAAGAATGTGCGTGCAGCAATGGCTTTGTGGAGCTAATTTCGCTTTTTGGACCTGTCATCTGGCAGTGATGTAAATGTAAAAGTTTTCGCATTAACCCAGCTGCGATTCAACACTTGAAATCTAACTCGAGAGATACAGGTTGCAATGCTGAAAAGCGTAATCGAACATTAGACCTTCCGAATGGACCCCCTAAAGCGTATTTGCGGCCAACGTTTGTTTGAAATCATTTTCATTAACCCTAGAAAGAAAATCTGCGTAAAGGCACTTTCGAAAGATTGCTATTTTAGTTAGTAGGAATACGTTGATGTGTACTTCAGACATTTCATATATGAACATATTTTAAATTTCGGTCTTTTTATTTAATGTAAATTTAAAATCTGTGTATTTTTCCAACTAGCGCTCACAACGGAAGATATAGGTCTCCAAACATCGTTGGGCAGCAATACTTTTTCAAACATAAATATGAAACACAAAAACCATTTACCCCTGTTCAAGTAGAAAGCAAAGCTGAAGTATATATATATAAAGGGTGATTCACCGTGAGGCTTGATTTTTCAATATGCTTTTTTTTTTGTAGATCACGCGTGGCTCGTATCAAACTTTTTTGCCATTTTTATTCAGTATCGTTTGGCATGTCATCATGCAAAGACTCACACCACAACAACGTTCCCAAATTGTTCAGCTGTATTACGAAAATCTGCGTTCTGTGAGAAATGTTTTGCATGGGAACTAACGGTGCGCATAATCGACCTACTGAAACCACTATTGCTAATACCATTCGCAAATTTGAGTCACAGTTTACATTAGTGGTTGATACTCGACCGATTAGACCAGCACTAGGGTGTTCATTTAATCGGGCTTTTGCTTTAATCGGTTAATCGCTCGATTAATTAACCGAGGTTTTGGTTTAATTGGTTAATAATCGGTTAATTTGGTTGTTGATCGGTTAACCGATTAACAAAGTTTTTTTTTATAAATTAAGTAATTTCAATATATTAAAATGCATAAATTATTTATTATTTGGAGTTTAAGAAAAAACCAATAACATAACAAACATAACAATGCTCATAAATATTTAATACATATTTTTTAATTAATACGTATTATGTATTAATTAAAAAATAAACTGTAAGATCATTTTATTAGTTATTTCAATAGTTTAAGTAGATCTAATAATATAATCTTTTATACAAATAATTTGGATTAAATGTTTAGGACTTAAGCGTTTATTTTCTTTAGTTTTGATAAAACTTGACTTTGAAAAATTCTTTTTTTTATCGTAGATGTTAAAGAAATCAAAACCAATCTAAAATACATAATATCTAATTTCTCAGTCCTCTTCCTGGATTTTTCTAAACATATAAAATCTTCCATTATGTCATAAGAGACCTGTTCTTATTTTTTTAAATTTTTAGCACTTCTAATTGTACTAACCGAAGTTTTATTAAAACAAATAACTAAACGAATATATAAAAAGTACGTGAAACAAAAAGCTGTTGACAGTAAACACTTATTTAAAATGAAGAGTTTGTATGAAAAGATATTTTCTAAGCACATACCTTTGTATATGAGGCGAAACAAATAATTAAAAACACAAGAAAGTGTTATAATACTACAAAAAGTTAAAAATTTTGTTACATCGATTAATCGGTTAATCGAAAATATGCAATTTTAAATTAACCGATCAGTTTATCGGGTAGTAATTAATCGGTTAACCGAATGAATACCCTATCCAGCACGTAGTAAAGTAAAAAAGCAGATGTAGCTGAGAGTGTACGCGAAGACCGAGACGAATCGATTCGTCGCGTTCTCGTCAGCTTGGCTTGTCGTATTCCACAACTTGGCGTATTTTACGTAAGAATCTCGGCTTTAAAGCGTACAAAATTCAACTTGGTCAAGAATTGAAGCTAAGCGACTTAAATTTGCATCATTTCATTTCGGTAAGAACTTAATTTCCCGTTTTGCTACGGTAAATTGGCTACTTCGATCGTGCGATAGCACACCTTTGGACTATTCTCTCTGGGTATATGTAAAGTCTGAGGTGTTCAGGTATAAGCCAGCTACGATTGAAAGCTAATTGGAAGCTAACATTACTAATGTTATTCGCGAGTCACTATGTTCGATCAAGTCGATTAGAATTGGACCTTCCGAATAGACCACCTCAGACGTAGTCATGGCCAACATTTACATGATATCATTTTTAAACAGTAACGTGTTTTATATTACATTATAAATCAAACCTCACGCAATATACTCCTCTAGGGAGCATAGGGCCATTACAAGATTTTTCAAAAATTCGGATAAATTGTGTGGTGTTTTACCTCATTCCAGTTCATACGAACATTCGCTAATTCTATCATTATTTGGCGATTCCAGGTACGTGTGGGTCTCCGTACCCATCTACTTCCTTGTGGGTTTCACTAAATGGGCTGCTGGCGGTTTCTTCTTTTGGTTTCCTGTGTCCAATCCAGTACCATTTGCATTGTTTTATTTCAATTTCTATTGACTGTTGGCTTGCTCTTCCTCTTAGAGTTTGACACTATCATTGGCCAGAAAATGCGTAGGATTATCCGCAAGCATTTTCTGGTAAAAACACATAATCTCTGTGTGTCACGTGGTGCTGAAGTAAGGGACTGCACAATTGTTTTCTAAAATTTTGTTTTGCAAAAATTTCCAGTTAGAAATGAGAAATGTTCATTTAAAAACTATTGTTGTATACATACAACAAGAAGGGTTTCAGGGCACAGGCGTACACTGCGGAACATAAGGGCAGATAAGCTTGCTAGAATTGGGAATACCTTACGTGTTCTGCTGGACTTGGAAGGCGTTGGAGAGCTTCTGCTCTTCTGGAAACTTGAACTCCGGCGATCGACTATCGATATTACGAATGACAGATGGGCCGAGAACGCTGGATGCAGGATTGCCTGGCAATTGTGGTCCCGCAAAGATGACGGGAGAACCATGTCTCTGCTATCGCTGACCAAGAGTGACTTATCACTTTTCTTATCTGTTATAACGAGCCAACACAGTGGCATAGGTATCGTCTGATGCAACAATCATGGTGTTCTGCATCGGCGAGAAGGCGACTGGTCGAAATGGGATCCGGCACCTTTGATGGTTGGTATGATATCGCTGGCGTTGAACTGGAGCGCATTTTAATTTTGTTAGAAGTTCGGGTTGGTTCTTTGGTGACGGTTCTGTTTAACTCGATGGTATCACAATAGATCATTGGGTCTTAGTGTGTCATGGATACTGGAGCTAACCTAACCATATATCGATGCCTTACTTTCTCAACCTCGTATCTTAAAAAAATACGGTTTTGACTTTTTCATGTCAAACGATTGATATTTTTGTGTTCTATTACTGCAACAACTTATTATTTCAATAATTTATTAATATTTACAGAATTGAGACAAAGTATTGAATTAATAAGTTGTTGCAGTAATAGAACACAAAAAAATCAATCGTTTGACATGAAAAAGTCAAAACCGTATTTTTTTAAGATACGAGGTTGAGAAAGTAAGGCATCGATATACAACAAGTGCATGCAAGGGTGGAATATATATTAAGAAACCTATACTTTTTGGGTTTTTAACCCCATTCTTAAATTTAAAATCGAAGAAAAATGTAATTAGTTAGTTCTTGGCTTATTGACGTACACTTTTTCTTTTAAATATCCCCAAAGAAAGAAGCCCAACGGTGTCAAATCACATGATCGTGGCGGTCAATTACCATCGCCACGACGTGACATATCACGGCCATTGAATTTCTCGTGCAAAAGATCCATTGATTAGTTGGCTGTGCGTCAAGTGACACCATCGTGTTTGAACCACATATCGTCCAGGCCTATATCCTCAATTTTTGGCCACAAGAAGTCCGTTATCATCTCGCAATAGCGAACACCATTCCCGTTAACTGCTTCGCCAGGGCTCATTTGCCCAAAAGCGGCGATTCTGCTTGGTAACGAATTTACTGAGGTGTGCCTCGTCTCTGAAGATGATTTTCACGAAATATATTTTGATTTGAACACCCATTTTCGTAAAAGGCTTCAACAATCTTAACGTGCTGCTAAATTGTGTACCTCTTCATGGTTGAATTTGTCAAACACTGAAACTAAGAAATGTCAAATAATGTTACATTAAGGTGTGACTTACAATTAACATCGTGCATTATGGTTGGACCACCCTTAATATACTTTCCTTTTATTAAATTACTTTTAAGATTTTCTCGTTTTCTTCTAATATTTTTAAAAATATTAATTTAATATGATTAAGGGACAAAAACGTGCAAAAGTTGTTAACTTGCACTCGGATATGCTCCCTACGTAAATCGAGGCTTCACATATCAAGGTAATACTGTCATTATTTTTCGTATATAAGACGTTTTCGTACAAGTCTCAAAAAATATTTTGTCTTAACATTGCACCTGTATGTTTTCAGCCATGTATAATATACGTATGTGCACATACATATATTATATTTGTAAGCATGGCTTTATAAAAGTCTTTTCTAGATCAAAAAGAAGGCAATGCGCTAAAATTCATTATACATCCGCCACTGCTTCCAGTACGAGCACCTTTTGGTTCATAGTTTAAAATGTGGTGCAAATTGCACTGAAAATGGAAGTGGCATGTCTTTTTTTCTCTTTTTTCTTTGCCCAAAAAAAAAAAGTGTTGGCTGGTATGTTGTCGAGACGTTGTTAAATGACAAAGATTTAAAGCCGAGAGTTAAAGAAAAAGGAAAAACCAGCTGTTATTTTCTAAGTAAAAAATTTTAAGCAAAAAAAAAAATCGAAAAATGGGAGCAGTTGAACCAAAATGTTTGGTGAATGAGTTGCGTATGAGTGCAAACCAAACATAAAAAAATTTGCTGAAATACTAAAACTTGTCTCAATAAAACCAACATAAGAAATATCAAAGCGCCTTAACGTTAAGATGCATATAATAACAAAAACTGTTGCATGTTGCACTACTACACAAATTGATATGAATGTGATTTTGATAAAAAAAAATATAGAAAAACCCAATCGATATTTATTATTTAAGTGCGAGTATACAAAAAAATTTAGGTCAATTTACTTGTCTTTAGTTTATTTTGGAGTACATACAATAATTTTTATTACCTACATATTGTACAAACATACACGTACAATTTAAAATGTTTTTCATTTAATTTTCAAATCAATTTTCAAAATTTTGCAATTTATTGCGGCAGCAGCCCAAAATAAATCTTTATAAAAATTTTGCGTGTTAAATTTCTGTTTTGTTTTAAAATTGATAGAGTCTTTAGTTGCTGTTTATCACACGCAGATTGTTTTTGTACACTCCGCCACTAGTCGTGAATGGGGGTATACTGAGTTTGTCATAACATTTGAACTTTTTTCAATATTCTTCTTAGACACTTAAAGGTATATATTACCTGGGTCGTAGGAAAAGAAGTGAAGTAGAAAAATACTCGTAGTTATTGGCCCAAATGTCCCTAGGAGAAAGGGAACTAACACTAAACTTGTCACGTGACAAGTCATTTTAACATGCCGATGTCCTACGAGGGGTTAACTGGCACCTTTTTGACACTTTGCAACAGGTCACTGAAATAACCTTAATTTCGATTAAAATAATGCCTGTCGCAGATATTTTCACAAAAAAGCCATGTCAATATGATAGATCCACTTGATATAAAGTAATAGAACTAGAGAGAATCAGCCACTACACCCGCACAAAATCCAGTCACATGAATAGTACCAATTACCTTTCCTCTGGACCAACCACACTCTAAACACATTATCACCTGTTAAGTGATATGTCTTGTTTTCACATATCACAATTCGTTCCTTTTAATTATAAAATTTTGTTCACTGGTCACGGGATAAGTGCATTAAGAGCAATTGACTTGTGTCAATTGTTCCCGCAGGGGTGGAACAACCACCTTAATAAATTTATATATCTTTAAAAATAACTAACATAAATTGGGGCGGAATGCACTTATTGTCATTAAATTTTCACAAATTCGTTTTCTATAACTTGAAATCATACCACTTAATTTCTTGAAGATCCGCCTATAATTTACCATTGTCCCCATTTAAAACCCACTTACGGAAAACACTTCGTACGCCTTAAGCCGTGACGAATAAAGCAATTTAGTTTATCGTTGTTTAATAAGACCAGAAAACATACCACAAAATTTTGTCAAGATTGGTCCATAATTTACCCTGTGTCCCAAATAAAGCCTAATCGGATATTGTGGTGAAATTTTGTTTAATTTAGCTTTTTATGGTTAGTAATAACACCATGCAATTTTGTGATAATCGATCCATAACTCACCATAGGTCCCATTTAGAGCTACAAGGACTCTTTATATGGGACGTTTGGATCGATTATCACAAAACTGTGCGGTATTATTTTTGGTCATATAAAGCTAAATTAGACTTAATCTCAGTGATGTTAACTTTTATTTTTGCATTACCTTACGGTCCTCTAGAAATTGCCAATTTTAAGCAAAGATTTATAATCAATACTGTACTCATATATTTTATTTATTTTTAATCAAAATTTTAAGATAAATTTTAAAATGACTGAATAACTGATTCATCATCGAAAAGCCTAATTGACAGTTATATCTAATATTTAATTATAACTGAACTTGGTAAAATTGACCGTTAATTAAATACTCGTATGTTTATTAAGTTTTTGGCTAAGTATTATAGTTATAATGCCAGGGTATCAAACAATTTGTGGAGCCTCAACCACAAATCCTCGTTCGACCTAAATTTTCGTATAGAAAGGCGCGAGCTTCCAGAATCCGTTCCAGAGCATTTTGTTCTCCACCAGTAAACGGCTGAGTTTTATATGGTTCTCCACCAGTCACGTTGAGTTATTATTTGTTGTCAAACAAAAATACACTTTTAAACATTGAGGTTGCAAATGAATGCACAAAGTTACAAATATACGACGCCAAGCCATTAACCAATGCGAAGTGACAACACAAAGCACACGAAAAGTAGACAAACAAGAACGACCCAGTGATTCATTTGAGCTTTTAATTTTTGGGCCAAAATTACGATTTAAAAGCCCAAAATTCCTTTGATAGGTCCAACATTTCTTACTAGAAATATCCTGCGTATATAGGGGCCAAAAAGAATCAGTGATGCTGGCTTGAGGATAAAAACAAATCAAAACCAGTGCAATAAAATAAAACGTCGAAAATGGCGAATGATTGTCCATATATAAGAAGAACCAGCAAAAATTTTGCTCAACGAGCGATTATTTGGAACCCTCTAGGTAGATGACGCTCCGTCGCGCCTCTGACAAAAAGTTGGAGAAGAGCTATTGATATGGCACTGCGTCCCAAAAATCACAATAAAGCGAATTAAATATTGAAATACAGTTGCACGGTTGAGGTGATATGGTCCAAAACGAGAAAAGAATTACAGTGATTTTTGGTACTTACTTGATATACATACTACCAAAAAATAATTTTTATTTAATACATGATAGATTTGCCAATACAATTATGAAGTTTTTTTTAACAAACAAAGCTACAACATTGCTTAATAAAATTAGTGTTTGAAACAGTGAGAAAATTACTTGGAAAATGTACATTGTAAATGAAGTTAATTACAATTTGATCTGAGGGCCAAAATAGATTAGAAAGTACCACAGGGCTATCAAACATTCAAAAGTGCCACAAATGGCCCAATTGTGCCACATTTTGCATCACTGGAACGACCTGATTGTCTTAAAAAAATGATAACGAGCGCGAGCTGCTCAGAGGAGTGGAGAAGCAGCTCAAGAAAAATTCAGATTAGAAGCATACAGTGTTGCAAAATCAAAATTTTGAAATGGTACTGAACTTTACCCTGCCTTTACACATGCAAGTAATTACTTGCAAGTAGTGTATATGTATTATCAACGAAAATGTCGAAGAAATAGCCGAAAGTCTTGCAAGTAACTTGAGTGTATACACAGTCAGTTGTAAGTTTATTTTTCAAATGTTCTCGAAGCGAAAACATCTTATGAAAAAAGCTTCATTTTTGGGTTAAAAAAAATTATTATGTTAATGTTATCACGAAATTTATTTAATAATATTAAATATAAATAATTTAATTATTTCTTTATTTTATTTTTGTTCCATCTTGATGAAAAAATTATGTTTATTTCTTAAATATGTGAATCCAGTATTGCCGTAGTTACCTATATCATAAAATTATCTGAGAAAATATTTTGATTAAAAAATTTTATTTTAAATGCTTGCAATTTATGTTTTAAAATACAATGACGATGTGTTGCTTTGTAGTAGTGTTTTTTGTTTTTTATTCTTAAAACACACAGAAAATCAACAATAAACTTAATTTTTATATAACTAAGTACTAGTAAATTGATACCAAAGGCATCCACGGTAACACTGTTTCTTTATTTGTCATTTTATTTGCTGCAAGTGTCAAATATTTACTTGCAAGCAAATTCTGCTGCAAGTGCGAAAAATGTGATGGTGTTAGTAAAAATGTGTGTGTATTGAGTTTTTCGAACTTGCACTTGCATGTGTAAACGCCGCACAGTGGCGCCCGTAGAGCAAGCGAGGTTGCAAAAATCAAAATTTTCATGAGTGCCGACGAAGTTTTGAATAAACCCATGTTATAGGAAACTTTTCAACGATTTCAAATATGCCACTCTTAATAATATCACATTTTTAGTTTAGAAGATATAACCGTTCAAAGTTGACCGACTTTCGGTTTTCAAAAAAACACACAATTTTTAGTCAATTTGTTGCGATTTCAGGTGTAATATCACGAAAAATAGGTAACGAATCGCCTTATTTTTTGTTTGTATTGATTGATGTATTTATTAAATGTATAATGATAAAAAAAAAAATTAACTGTTTGCTTTGTGTTTCTCCTGGTAAATCACTATTTAAAAACTATCCGTTTTTTCACTATTTTTCAACTTTGACGGAAAATAAAAAAAACTATATTTTTCTATATTTGCCATATTTGCAAAACCTGTTCTTTGATTATTTCTTTACATAATTCAAAAAGTTTTATCTGCCCGTAAGTGCCCGTTTGGCTTCTAGAGGTAAAAAAGTTTAAAAAGACATGGTTGCAGAAATTGTATGGCGTCCATCCCTTATATGTTTTGACGGACAGTAGTTTGATCTAATAGTTTGAAAAAAACTACTCATTGAAATTAGCAGGTACGTACCTCACATAAACAATACTTTGGCGTACAAATGGTCAGGAACAATATTGACTTATGGTCCCTACAGGTAGGCACAAATCTTATTTGGACACGTGCATAATATCAAAATTGCATTATTCAGCCTAAATCCATATGTATGCAGGGAACAGGTAAATTTTTAGGCGTGGTAGCATAAGCCTATATATTGCAAAATAAGCATAATGCCTGGATTAGTCTACGCCTGAAAGTTGGCGCAACAATTACTGAAACCATTAAACAATTTAAGTACTGAAAACATGGCGTTGAACAATTTAAAATTATTTGAACTGTTTAGAAAGTCAACCACACCAAAGTTTTTCACGGAAGTGAAAATTCTTCCTGAGAAGTTGACAGTGATCAGCAAATGGGGCTGCGATGGATCATCCGGACAAAGCGTTTATAAGCAAAGGATATCTTCCGATGACGCTACAATATCGGACGGAAATATGTTTATGGCATCTGTTGTTCCTTTGCGGCTAAAATCGGATGATTCCCTACACTGGAAAAATCCACGTCCGTCATCAGTGCATTATTGCCGACCAATAATGTTTCAGTTTGTAAGGGAATCGGCAGAACTCATAAGGACTACGGTGAAGGACATTGAAGAACAAATAAGCAAGATTAAGCCTACAAAGCTGCAAATTGGAGAAGGAAAATATATTGAATGCAATTACGAACTGACAGGAACAACCTCAACAATGTCATGCCCGATTTGCAAAAAGAGTCAGAAGAACTTTTTTCAATTCAATTCAATTTATTTCATATATAATATGTTACATCTCAATTTTATATAATTAGTTGTAAAGAGTTTAAGATTAGTATCTTTTTCTGCTTAATTATAATATATTTCAATTAGTTATCATATACATATATATAGACAGAATTATATTGGAGGTAAAAATTTAGCAAAAACCTATTTAAACCCCTTTTTTCGTTTTATTTTTATATTTTTTTTATCGATTTTATATTATTATTTGTCAGAAGAACTTTGGTAATTTAAACGATTCTACAAATGAGGAGAATTACGAATATGGAATGTCACCATTGCACGCAAGGATAAGGTGTATGGAATTCTTGCTAAAACTGGCATATACCCTACCACAAGAGGAGGAAAACTTCGATGAAAATACATCAATAAAGGATAAGGAAAAGATCAGAAAGAAGCAAATACAGGATGCTTTTTTTAAACACGTTGGACTAAAAGTAGACTGTCCCAAGCACGGATACGGTAACTCAAACGATGGAAACACTTCTAGGAGATTTTTTGAAAATGATGAGGCAGTAACTAGAATCATTGGAATTGACAATCAAATCGTGAAAATTGAGTACCAGTCTTTGCCAATTGGAGAGCTTTCTGAAGAAGCACAGGAGTCTCTTAACAAATTTTATAAAAAATATAGATTGCAGAACACATTCAAAGCATCAAGGGTAAGGCAAAATAAGGACCTCTTCAACATGTTGGCAGCATCTTCCGATCCACTTATTTCTTCCCTGCGGCATGTGAAGTCACGAATAGAGTTACAAAATAATTATAGTTTAGAAATGGTTAGTCTTTTAGATATACCTTCTCTTACGAATTGTGATGAATATTTTACAGAAAATTGAAAAAATAAATTTAAAAAAAAAATAATTTTTTTTTTAATTTGTTGGGTAATAATTTAAAACATAAAACCCTTAAGAAAAAAAATAAAAACAATCTAAAAATGTAAAAATAATTTTTTTTAGTTACCATAAAATTGATTTTTCTACTAATTTTAACTTTGATAACCCATAAGTAGGCCCCTACAAAGCGTAGCACCCTTTCCAAACGCTCATTTCATAGGCTGAACAGTTATCTATCATATGCTGTTTAAACTGTTCAATTATCTTATTCGGTTCAAAAGATATGATTTTTGCAACGAAAAAACTCAAATGGCGCCACTGTGCGCCGGGTTAACTAATAGAGTACTTTTTCCTACCAAATGGTACTTTTTGTTAAAAAAAAATAAGACAATCATTGATATAAATAAAAGGAACAAAAAATATATCATAAGAATTCATTTATGTATGTACAGTGAACTCGCGATAATGTGAACTAATAAAAACCAAGGTAGTTTACATTATCGAATTTGTTCACATTTTCGATTGTAAAAAATTGTAGCGCCATACTGTACTTTATACTTAAAAAAGCCTAGAAATCAGTGCGACCAGAGCTAAAAAAAATTTACAGCTAAACCTGGTACTAGGCATTGCCAAAAAATTGCTAAGAATAATTTAAACAAATGATATCATTTGATCCATATAAATATGTAGCACAGGTAGTTGAAATTAAATTTAGGGGCCCGCAAACCTGTGATACTTTCAAAATTGAAACCATTTTATTTCTATGCTATACAACATTTCATTTCTTATACAGGCCTGTCACAGAAATCCATTCCGATCGAAAGTGATTTCGTTTTTGGGGTTGCAAGATACATAATCACTTCCACTTTCTGTAGAAATTGATTTTTGTGATAGACATGATAGTTAAAGAAAAGTTGACGTTTTAAAATAATTATTTAATCAGCAGTTTAGAGCAAACAATTTTTTTAAACATTTACACCATAGAACTTTTATCTAAATACAAAGTAACGTTTCTTTGAACATGATGAGGGCATTTCTAATAGTTATTCCCTAAATATTAATTTGTTTACATGACAGGTAAGATGTTTCTTAAAATAAGAATTAACCATTTTCATACGAAATTTCATTTTAAGTACAACTACTTTAAGTCAACATTTTATTATAATTTATAAAAAAATAAGTAAAATCAATAAAACTACTCGATTTGAAAATCATGTTAAAACCCCTAAAAACATTTTATAAAAATGCCAAGTACAAAATGAAAATGTAATTTTTTAATGCTAAACACTGCTAGAAAGTATTTACACCATTAGTATTTGTAACATAACTTGTGAAACACTTGCTCCTTTTTCCAAAAGTTGCAGAATTTCATACTTTTCATTGATGTTTAAAAACTTTCTGTTATTTTTAGGCATCTTTGTTAATCAACGGCTATAACAAAAAAATATAAAGTTCAAGCGGTTTATATATATAACGAAAGACAACTATCCTTTTAACCAAACTCAAAGTATGTATGCATGTATTGTTTTAATTTTTTATTCAATCAAGGGATTCCCATAATTAGAAAATAAACAAAAATCGCCAACATTTTTGTTCACTATTTAGAGCGTTAATATAAAAAAATTGGTGTTCACATTACTGTAGCCCGTTTCTGTATTTCTCGCCTCATTAAATTTCCCGCATGAAACAAGTGAATTATGACAAAAACAGTGCAATATGAAACAAAATATGGTTTTTCTCACATAAGTGTTTCTGTATCTTAACTTTGGGAGAATTATGAAAATAAATAAAACACAATTGTTATATTTTGTTATTCAAATTTTTTTAAGCTCTTCATTGTTTTCGTTTTATG
This sequence comes from Pollenia amentaria, assembly GCA_943735925.1. Taxonomy (NCBI): domain Eukaryota; kingdom Metazoa; phylum Arthropoda; class Insecta; order Diptera; family Polleniidae; genus Pollenia; species Pollenia amentaria. The sequence goes on along the minus strand of OX031010.1, from coordinate 59,226,726 downwards.
CTGGGCTGCCAGATAAATTTGTGAAAAAGTCGTTAATTTCCTAAGAAAAAATAAAAAAAAACGTCTATTTTGTTTTAAAAAATCGGACAGTTTAAAATTAATTTTGACAAATTTTGTTTAATTTTTATTAAAACATAATAAAAAAAATAGTTAAAGTTCATGGGTAAAATACATATTTTATACATACATACATACATACTTAAGCTTGAGGTCTATTTAATAAAATTATTTATTTTTTTTTCTTTAATCCGATAACAATTTAAAATTTCAGATTGTTTTTTTTTTTCAGAAAAAATCACACAAAGGCGTGACAAAATATCATATTGAACTAAATCGAGCACTTTTGGCCAAAAAAAGGCAAAACATTTCCTATAGCGCATTGACTGAAAAATGGGGTAATAGTTTAATGTTTTGATCACATAAACAAATTTATAAAATAATCTAAGGAAATAAAAATTAAACAATTTTTCTTCGAAATTTTGATTTTGCCGATAAATTTTTTAAGCTGCCTTGTTTTTAAAAATATCGTTTTTCTGTGGAGCCTAAAACACAAACATATTAAACTATTTAAAATTATTTTTTTTTCGAAAATCGGCACTTTGTCAATTTTGGAACAAAAAATCGTCAAAATGACGATAAATCGTCAAATCTGGCAGCCCTATTTTTATTATATCTATTTCTTTCGTTGACGTTTCGCTTGCATTTGACACTTTATTACTGGAAGTATTCCAGTTAAAACAGAATCTGTGTTGTCTGTTCTCGTATTCAAATACAGAAACACTTTTTTCTCACAAATCGAGAAACGATGGAATTTTTTGTTTCAGACTTAATGATGAAACAGAATTGAGTCTTCAACTTCAGGCAAAAATTATTAAGCCCATAATTAAAACGTCGACCGTAACTGCAATTTTCTCTAATTTCTTTCGTTTTCTTTTGTGATAATAAAACTCGCTTAAGGAGAAGAAATAGTGCAGTACTTGGCCTTTGTGTGATTTTTTCAGGAAAAAACAAGCTGAAACTTAAATTGTTAACGGATTAAAGAAAAAATAAAATAATTAATTTTATTTAAAAGACCTCAAGCTTTAGTATGTATGTATTTTACCCATGATCTTTAACTAATTTTTTTTTTAATATGTTTAATAAAAATCGAACAAAATTTGTCAAAACTAATTTTAAATTGTTTGATTTTTTAAAACAAAATAGACGATTTTTTTTTATTTTTTTTTAAGAAATTAACAATTTTACACAAATTTTTCTGGCAGCCCTGCATAAAATGAAAACAACTAAGGGCTTATAAAATTAAAATAAAATATAACAATTGTGTTTTATTTATTTTCATCATTTAAATTCTTTCTCTTCAAATAAAAAAAAATACACATTCTTGTGTACTTACATACATTATTTGTGCTCCATTTTTTTAAATTTTATTTTTCTCCATAAATTTCAAATATGACTTATTTCCACAGTTCTTGTGAGAAACTTTAAAATATTGACACAGAAACACTTTTTCTAATATTCTTCCAATAATTGGTGGAAAATTGTTTAAATGACAGATAATTCTCCCAAAGTATAGATACAGAAACACTTATGTGAGAAAAACCATTTTTTGCTTCATAATTCACTTGTTTTATGCGGGAAATTTTACGATGCGAGAAATACAGAAACGGGCTACAGGCAGCGTAACGACGCACAGTGTGAGATTTAGTCAATCTAGCATCTCAAAATTAATTTTTATATGAAGGTTTAGAGATATCAACTTGAAATTTGGCACGATCGTTAAGGAGATCATAAGCTTCAATATGGTGAAAGATAACTAGTTCCAACTAGTGTCAAAGGGGACTAGTTCCGAACTATCCTCAAAAACACTATAGTTGGGGACAATTTTCTTTACACATTTATATTCAAAATTTCTTCTTTTTTTCTCTTCTACCTAAAACTTCTCGATATATTGATATAAATACCCTCATACAACCATTTCTATAAAATCCTTCAAGTTTCGAACTTTAGTTTTCGATGATTCTTTGCAAATGAGAAAAATAAAATGTTAATGTTGTTTCAATGTTAAATTTATTGATATCTAAAACATAATAAAGAGGAAAAACTAAAAAATTCAACGAAAGTTCTTAAAAGAATGGAAAATATTCAAAATAAGATATTAATCAAAAACCAAAATAAAGAAATTATATACAAATTATACAAAAGTAAAAAGCGAAAAGTAGAAATAAAAAAAAAAAAGAAATTTATTCAAAAATAAAAATTCCAGAGAGCTGCAAGCAAAGTTTTTTATGCTAAATCATCAAATTCATCATTTAGTTGGGTGTCAGACAAAAGTGCAATGACCTCAGAAGGTAAAGTAGAACGCTTGGTTTTTGAAGGCAAACGTAAACTTGCAATCAAAGGGTCTGACGTGATAAGCAACATATGCAATAAATCTATGTTGGTGCCAACTCAGGACGTTTTTCTTGTGAACAGTTCGCGATACTGTCTCGACTCTTTATTGCGTGCTTCTTGCGCTTCTTCAGAAAAGTTTCCTATGGGAAGAATGCATGAAGAAATGATAGCTCCTCCATGAAACAATATTTTGTGGACAGTTACTGGCATATAGTACCAAGAATATAAACTCAAATAAAGCTCTCTTTTTTCTGACGTAAAATTTTGGAACGCATCTATATTAATAAAATAGCCGCTGTTTATGCAAATAAGTATTACTCGAAACCGCTTGATCAGATCAGTATTTGTTTTGAAGTTGATGGTGCGTGATCAAGAGCAAAATCAACAGCAGAAATTTTTGAACTTAGCCAAATAGCAATGTCATGCATAAATCTTGCTTTATCACGGTGAGATTTGCTCCATCGCGATTGAAATTGGAAGCAAAGCTTTTTTATACGATCTTTAATTTTGGTATCGTCAACATCTTTTCCAAAAATTGATATAACGTGCTTCTGTTTTTTCGCTTTTCACCTTGCTCAACCAAATCCAAAATAGCTCCTCTCGCGATATTTCACTCATACTAAAAAAAGGCAAAAAATGGGCAGGATTTTATTTTTGAAATTTGTTTTGGGCACATTAACAAAGATTCTGCTGGCATTCCCATCACGGAACTCCGTGGGACTTGGAAGTTCTAGTCTATCAAAGATTTGAAAGCTTTAAAATTTGTCTTACCTTTTAGCTGGTTATAAAACAATTTTTTGAAAATACTTGAGTGCAAAAATAAATATTGTATAAAGCAAAAATTTTAAGTTTAAGTAATAACCTTCAATACAAAAAATATTTTAGGCCAAAAAAAACCACTCACAACTTCGACCTGATCACTCAAACTTTTGTGATCAATGCAAGCTTGCAAATCAATTTTTACATGCTATGCAATTGCACGTGTTTGATAGCTGTTATCACGCCAATAACATTTTTTTATTCTCTTTTGTGTTTGTTTTCGTAACAATTGGGGTCTCTTCTCACGTAAAAAAAAATATGAGCGAGTTACGAAAACATTTTTTTTTTGAATTTCGAGATGCTAGATTGATTAAATCTCACACTGTGCGACGTAATGACTCGAAGAATTTTGTTTTTACGCATTTCTATTTTCTCTATGTTGCAAGAGTTGTAAAGTAGGATTTTACAATCTAGACTAAAGTCGAATTTCTTTCAAAAAGCAAATTTAATTGAATTGCTTTTAAATTCATTTGAGTTAACTTTGCGTTAACGTTGAGTTAACGTCGATCGAAATGTATATCGAGATATTTTACATTGAACTGTTGTTGATTATTTTGTTATTGATTTTAATAGGGGGGGCATGACTCTCTACGCAAAATAAATGTTATGTTTATGCATTTTTGTACATTGAACTTTATTTTCCATTAATTTAACCATTTTTCCAATTGATGTAGGTATATGGTCCTGCAGGTATCTGGATGCTTCGTAGCGGTTTTTGTGGGTGCTTAGGAAAGATCTATCATCAGCAAAAGTTGATTTGTGCGTGTAGTTGTTGGCTGCCATTCCTGAAGTACATATTACAAACAAAACTTAGCTAAGAGCTTTACCGCGAAACACTCGATTTTTAAGGCCATTGTTGCCATATTTTTACCTAAAAATCTAGCTCTCTTGAAAATTTGTGAATGTTCTTGTAACTACTAGTATCTTCTTGTTCCTGACCCCTTCTTAACATATTAAGCTCTGCTAAATATTCATTTATAAAGCATTTCTTTAAGTTGTGCTTAAATTAAAATTCAAACTTAAAATATGTATAAACCAAATAAGAAAATTAAGAAAAATGTATGGTTGAATTTCAATTAAATTTTTTATTAGAATATCATAAAAAGTATGGACTATCTTTCCAATTTGTCTGGCAATAAATTGATTTTACTCTTAAATTACTGCTCATATTTTAGAGTTAGAAATAGAGCAAAAACCACTATTTGAAATGAGATATCTAAATTTTCCAACCATACAAAAAAAAAAAAAAAAAAAAAAAAAAAAAAAAAAAAAAAACAATATGACATTCTTAACAATATTATAAAATAACGGTAAATACCGCTTCTCGCAGCTGACTCTTACCATTTACAAGTGTTTTACCTTAATTACAATTTTATGAACAAGTAGAAACATATTTTTTTTTCTTTTAACTCGAAATGTTTCAACATGAATGCCTACAAGTAAAGTTTAATGAACTTTTAAAAATAATTATCGATATTTAACAATTTAAAACATAAATAATAATACGTTTGCTCAAAGTTTGTTAAAACAAATTAAGTTTATATTCCTTAATTTAATATTGCATTTATAGTTACTAGCGGAATTCACCCTTGATAGTAAAGTCCCTTGTAGACCTTGTTAATCTTATAATTTTTGTAAATATACTAACATTTACAACACTGCAACAACAAAATGTATTAGACTAAAATATACTACGCTGTGGTTGAAAAATCCCACAAAAAGCAGTAGTAAGCAAAGTGTGTGAATTTACCAGAATAAAACAGTTGAAGAAACTTTATCTGCCAGTTTATCGATTTCGAACGTCAACGTTCGCATAGAAAATTCCATTTAAAACAGCAACAAAATTTTAAAATTTGTTTTTGTTTCAAATGTTATTTCCTATGCAATCGTTAACGTTCGAAATCGTTGAACAGGCAGTATCTGTCTCTTTCTCTCACTCAGCAAATTTATTAATTTACAATGCATACGAAAAAGACACTCACGCTTTGAAGTATAAAATGGTATTAAATATAATAGAGTTGTACACTTAATACAAAAGGGTGAATACCGCTACTAATTACAAAGTGCTTCATACATACATACGAGTATGTTTATCGTTACCTAAAACGCAAAATGCCATATGTAATATTTTGCAAATTTTACAGAAAAAACAAAAATTATTTAAAATGAAAAATTGCCTTAAACAGTTTATAATTAAGTTATCTTCTATTTTTCTTATATTCAACATTTTTTATTTTTCGAATTTATTCTATGAGCTAAATTTCAATTATGTATTTTATAAAGCTTTTTGTAATAGTTCTATTCCTTGTATCTTCCTGTTACATTTTACCTTAGCTATCCGTTGGATAGCAATGAAGTAACTGTACAGAAAAATTTACAATTATTAGATACCAGCAGAATATAATGCATTTTCTGGCCCGCTATGGACTTCGTCAGCATTCTTTGTGTCACACTGGATAGTGATACTTTATAAATTGAATGTTTTAAACTCAACTATTTTAACAAATATAATCTGGGAATTGTTTTATTTCATAAACTACTTTATTATATTCAACATTTTTTATTTTTCGAATTTTTTCTATGAGCTAAATTTCAGTTATGTATTTTATAGCGCTTTTTTGTTATAGTTCTATTCTTTAAATTTTAAGGACAAACTTTTTACACTACAAGAGTATTATCTTGTAAAACCTACCAGTTGTTTTGATAATGGACAATATTAGCATCTCAGTTAAACGAGGTTTAGTTAATCTAAAAAATATTTGTGCCGCCGTTACCAAGTTTGTATACAAAATTTTGACGGAACAGTTAAATTTTGCTTAAATTCTTGGTCTTTAATAAAATAATAAAAAAAAAAACATTTCGCCGGAAAAATCCGAGTTTCAGAGAACGGTTAACTAAGTTTAAACTTAATCCATATTTCAAAAACCCGGCCTTAGCGTTTATTATATAATCTTTTGTAGATAAAGCCGTTTGTTTTTTGTTAATAAAATCGCTTATTTTCGAAAAAGTTCAAAAAATATTCAATACATTTGTACTGATGCAATACATCAGAATCAATGAAAAAGTCGATTTTTAATTTTTGGTTAGTTAGGGCCTTTTAGTTGTAGGTAACGATATGTTAAGCTTTGTAGCTGCAATATAATCCATTTAAATTAAATAAATTCAAAAGCAGACAGTCGAAGAGAGAAGACTTCTTAAACTTTCCTACTGCTTTAATTTTATTAAAATCTGTTCAGCAGTTGTTAAGAAATTTGAGGTCAAAGTTGAACTTTCGATGTTTTTAAGCATTTAGTATGAAAATGCTCTTGATTGAGACTGAGAATTGTGATATTTTTTTTATTCAAAAAGGGGGATGTTTTTAAGTTCACTGTTTTAAGAAATTGTTAATCTACATAACAGCTAAATTTCAATATGATATCTTTATTTATATCAGATTAACCTTAAAATTACTATTTTTTTACTTATATTGAAAGCTCTTTTATTAATTTACACTATAAAAATAATAATTTTAATGTTTGACATTCCATGAATCTGACATGGATAGAGATATCACAATGAAATTTTGAGGTTATGTAGACCAAAAAGAGTGGACTTAAAGGCATTACCAATCCCGGAAAACGCTTTTAAAAAAATTATTTCGATATTGATCAGAATTTTCAAGAAAATTATGGAGACATTGCAAAACATTACTGTTTTTTTTTATAAAAATCGGTATGTTAGTTATTAAAATTTTTTATTTAAATGATTTTTTTTTTGTATGAAAATGTTTTTCTTTTTTTTTTGGATTGGGCATGTAGCAGAAACAAATGTCAAATTGACTAAAAATTACTTAAAAACAAAAGGTTCGTAAGCCATTGTGTTGTGAGTAGCTTCATTCAAATAAAAAAAGTGTTTTACAGACTGTTCCAAACAATTTCAAAAGTATATATGGGGTTAAATAGGACACTTTAAGCTTCTAATGGCAGTAAAATTTCTTTGACCCTAACAAGTTCTATTCCACTGAAATTCGGATTAAACTTAAATATAGAGCCTGGGAAAACATTAAATAACACATCAGGTATAAATGCTACAGTAATCCAACGAACTATTTCTTAAAGACTGCTATCCCATAATATAACAAAAAAAAATTCAGCACATTATTGATAATAGTTTGCGAGAAATCATAATTAAATTCTGATCAACTTTACAAAAATAAAATTTTTTTTATTTTCCAGCAGCATGCCACACCCACAATTACCAGTATTTTAATCCTGTTTTATGGATACCTTAGCTCTTATATGTTTGCTATCGAATGTCACTAACATTTTTAAAATCGGCGATAACAAAAAATTGGACTTTTGGTCCATGAAATTGAAATTTCACCCACTGTGCGACGCTGTATGCAATGCTCTTCTTTTTTCCTCTCCCGCCTACAAACATCGTCTGTGTGCCATTTAATTTCTATAACATAAAATTGCTCTTAAGATATTCTTCGTCTTAAGTTGTAATTTTGATACCCACTAACGATTATCTATTTAACTTTATCTGATTGGCTGCTTGTTTACCACATTATTGCCCGACCGAACATTTTAAAAACAAAAGCAGCTTTACAAATTTTATAGCTCACGAAAAACATTTTGATGGCCCAATATTGCATGCCGACGCATAAACGCGCGAAGGATCAGGGTTCCTTATCTGTATATATGGGTGGTATAAATAATTATTGAGGATTCAGAATCTCTTGATCACAGATGTAATCTGTACTCTTGATGTTCTGGGCATAAAAATACAATGTGATGTGGACTCGGTTTTTTAAAACGGTGTAAGAGATACTTCACTCCACTTGATCTCCTTACTACACTCATAAAAAATGCGTCTTCATATTGATGATGTTCTAACATCAAAATTGTGACATCAATGTTGTTACAAATGACATCAATGAGGCAAAAAGTGACACCAATACAATGACGAACGTCATCCTAAAATTTTTTCGTATTTTATGCGTTCACGCTACGACTACAGTGACATCAATTCGACGCCACATTTCATGTGCACTGATAGTCATAACGCTGATGTATTTTGACATCAACAGACAATGTGCGATGACAAACTGTCATAAGTGCGATGACGTAATATACCATTCCATCAGCGTGATGACAAACTGTCATCAGTGCAATGACAAACTGTTACCAGTTTTATGAAAAACTGTCATCAGTGAAATGACAAACTGTCATCAGTGCGATGACATAATATATCATGTCATAATATATGATTACCATTATTTTCATGTTTAAAAAGTAAAATTAGAAACAAAAATTCCATATTCAAATTTTTCAAGTAGAATTATTACGAAAACCATATCGGGCATGCTGCTGGTATCTTATAATTGATAGTTCTTCTAGTTCCAACACAATGCAATGCATTAGTAGGGGTCATCCCCTAAGTCCGGTGCTAACAAAAAAAAAAATGTGGAAAAAATGGACGAAAACTACCTTAAAAGGATCGACTGCTGCAACTTGCAGGTTGGTTGGATAACGTGGTAGCTCGCCCAAAACTAGGCGAGCTGCAATTAGAATCGCCAGTGACTCCGTTGTGACACCACACAACTCGTCAAGAGAAGGTACCACGAATCAAGCATGACCCGGAGCAATACTATAGATGGGGGTAGTGCACTAATTTTGCAGTTTCAACTCACAGCTAGTGATAGTGCAAAATTATTGCAGCAGTTTGTTGATGTTGAGTGATGAATTGAAAATTAGCAGCCTCACTAAACATGATTGATAGTGATGTTAAAAAATCTTGCACTTAAAAAAATAGTTTGATTTAAGAAAAAGCAATCATGAGTTTACTGCAACTTTTTTGTTCTTCACTTATTTGAGTGCAACTTGAAATTTTGCACTAAATTTACAAACAAAAAACTTATTTTTTCATGATTAAAGCCAAGAATTATTCCATTATTGACAAAATTTCATGTTGTCTAATTTCCTTTGCTTATGCATATCATCAGAAGAATCATCAGATTTTTTTTAAATTAAGTGAGAGTCTGTTTATATGCAGCTTTTTTGATTGCAAGTTAAAATTTTGCACTATTTGAATTTAGTGCATATTTTTGCATTCAATCTTCGTTTAGTGATAGTGAAAAAAATTTACAATATCGTTTCTGTATTACACGTATGTTAAAAAAAAATCAAGTAAATTATATATTTTTTTTTTTTGGCAACTTTTATGCGCAGTTTTTTTTTAGTCAAATTCAGTTTTTTTTTCTTAAGATGGAGTTATTTTCTAAAAAATTATGGCAACGCTGGCCAAGTTACTTTGTATTTGGTAGCCCTGCAGCCATCCACTTTCATCCATTAATCATTAGCCATATCCAGATAGTGTCAGAAGATGCGGCCATTTATATAACATTGTATTTCGTACGTAACGGCAACGTCAAAGAACTATATTGAAATAAAAGTTTAAACCAAATCATAGCTTTAGGTGTGTTTGATTTAACTTTACTTTTGAAACCGAAAATTGGATAACCTTTTATATTTATACCCTTAACTACTCGTTATGAAGAGAGTATACTAAGTTTGTCATTCCGTGTGAAACGTTTTTAATATTATTCTTAGAAACCATATATATTTTGGGTCCTTGAGTAATTTTTAGTAGATTAAGCCATGCCCGTCTGTCTTTCTGTAAATTTGTCAAAATATGTAAAAAAAAAATACAATTTCAAAATTTAAATAAAATAAGTAGTGATGATTTGCAAAAAGAAAAAAATAAAAAGGTGTGAAAGACAAATGCGCAAACGCATTAAAGCGTACCAATAACTAGATTTTATATCATACTCTTCCGCATCACAATAGAGAGTAGCCCCCCAAACTACTTAATGCTACTTAATTTTGTGAAGTTTGGTCAAAAATTTATCATAGGCACCATTTAAAGCTCACTCTTTAGTACGATGAAAACTTATAATTTGACCTGTCACAGTTTCATTACACGGGGTCTCCACCTGAGATATGATATAAGATTTTTATATCAGCAAACGTCAAATTCAATCGCAGAGAGTATTATCTTACGTGTGAACTCTCAAATAGTGTTAGTATTAATATTATAATAAATGTTATGAGACAGTTGTTATAAGAAATCTTATAACAACTATCTTATAAGACGATCTGTCAAAAGTACACATACATATTAAAATGTGTAATTTATTAATGCAAATATTGTGAAAAGTGTTAACAATAACAATATTTTAAACTAAAAAACTAAAAATAGAATAAAAAAATAATAAAAAAGATACAAGTTTACTGTACGAGAATCAGTCGATTATGAAATCTTATAAGATACGTGTTCCCTTTGTTTGATATTAAGATTAACATGAAGAAATGTGTAACACAGGTGGACCCCCGGTGTTACACTTGAAATTATACTGGCAAATTTCGTAAAGCTTAGGATATAATTTACCATAAGCCCGATATAAAGCCTCCTCTGGGAATTCGTTTAAATATCCTTAAACCGTAACAAGTAAAGATATTGTGGTTTATATGGCTGTTAATAGCTCCATGCAATTTTGTGATAGTCGGTCTATAATTTAACATATGTCGCATCTAAATCGACCTTCCTTAAATCATTCTTAAAAGCATAAAACGCTTAATTACACTACTGTATCTAAAATTGCTTTAATTTAGATTTCGGTGGAGAATATCAAATCTTCGACCAGCCGAATATGGAACTCTAACTTTTTTTAAGTGAACGTGTGTCGCTAGTGATTTTATATCTTACAGGTTTTAAATAGCAAAAAAATACTTCAAAATTGAAGAGGTGAATGCTATTTTTGGAAAATAGCTGCAACAGCATCATTGTCCTCTGTCGATATTGTTTATATTTTACCATATACGAATGAAATTGCAGATGAATAATATATTGATAATAATACTGTGGATGGTAATAGTACATTAAATGAGGAGAATGAATTTCGGTTCTGAATATTTACTTATGTACTTTATTATTCCAGACCTCTTTCTACCTTGCAGTGTAGAGTTTTTTTCAAAGACTGGTCCACCTCGATCTATCTTGTACCGCTGTTTTGGCAGCTCTAAGCTTGATTCTCTGTTCTGTCAGAATTTTGTTTATCCTGCTGCCACGTTCTTTTTCTTCTTCCTCTGTTTCTCGTACCACTCGGTCGTGCTTCTTATACTCGTTTCGGCAGGCGGTTCTCTGGCATTCTAGCCACATGTCCACACCACCTTAGCTTATTGCGTTCGATTTTGTTGCTTAGCGGTTCTGTATTTAAGTTAGCTCGTATGTGTTGCTCGCAAATTGTGTCTCCCAAGTAGCGAATGTGTTCAACTTGCTTTAATGCTTCGGATCCTATGTAAATTTGATGATGTTTTCTATCGCGGCTTATTATCACGGTTTCTGTTTTCCCTGTATTTATACGAAGGCCTCTTTCGGTAATTTTGTTCACAAAAATATTAAGGTTTTGTTGGAGAGATTCCGCGGATTTTGCGACAATGGTCACGTCATCTGCTTATGCTAACATTGAAACTTTCACTGGTTGCATGTTCCAATTTTCCACTGTCATTGGGATAAAAAAAATAAATCCCTACAAGATTTGATTACGTCATCCATCAGTATTATAAACAGATATGGTGTTAGTATATCGCCTTGCCGCACCGTACGCCTTGTGTTGTCATAAATTCTTCGGATGTGGTTTTCCCGATTCTTACATAATTTCGGCATATTTCGTAAAAGCTTTTGTTTCGTCTGATCAATATGTTGTCAATATTCCGTTTCTGAAGCACTTCCCATATTTGTTGCAATTTTGCCGTATCGAAAGCTTTCTCCAGGTCTATAAAGCAGCAGTTTTCCTATTAAATTCAATGGTTTTTCCGAAATTTGTCTCATCGTGAATATTTAATGTTGGATTCCACGTTTAAAATCACATTGTTTCTCTGCAAGTTGATGTTGTATCTTTCTCTTCAGTCCTTCAGTGAGTATTATCGAGTATATTTTTCCCGTTAAAGTCAGAAGTGATATACAGCAGTGATTTTGGCATAGCTGGTTATTTCCCTTCTTAAAAATAGGGTTGATTATGGCTACTTGCCATTCGTTGGAAATTGTTGCCTGCCCATTATTTAATTATCAAGTTTTGTAGCAGAATCGGTCTATCATCGCCCATATATTTGGAGCTATACCATCATATCTAGCAAAATAGTCTCTCAGATGCGACAGAACTAATTTTTAAACTTAAGTATTTCTGCATCAAGCAGATCTGAGTCTTAAGAAATATTAAAATATCTAAGGTATGTCTCGACTTCTTCTTTGGCATAACCACAGCTGAAGATGGACAGAGGGTCATCCTTCTCGGATTTTCTTATAATTTGTTCACAAACGCTCCAAATGTCATGTTTAGACTTATCATAACTTTAAGTAAGTATAAGCTGACCGTGTTTTCCACAATTTTAGAATGCATAGTTATATTAGCTCAGTAAGACGTTTTTTCGATAGGATTGAAACCGATTGTCTTTAAAATATTCGAAGAATTTTAGATAAGCAATAAAAAGGTTTCATTATTCTCTAAGCCCTCAAATCATTAATTCAGAAATAATGCTAAGTAAATCACCAATTATTGGCCCTCTGGACTAGCGTTAACTAGCGGAATAACGTCAGACTGAGTAGCAGTGGCCTTGCTTAAAGATTTTAAAGCCTCTTCGAAATAACCTAAAATATTCAGCAAAATTATTTTTATTCTCTTAAACATCTCATTAAAAATGAGCATACAAATCTAAAAATGTACAAAATTTCTACTTTTGTTGTACTACAAACATATTAAAGATTTAGTGTGAGAAAACATTTCACTATTATGGTGCAAAGCAAAACGGCTAAAGTCCACAACACGCATTCAATTTGTTGATGCATTACAGCATCTGTAAAAAAGGAGAATCAGTTTAAAATGTTATTGACAAGTTACATAACAAACGCGTAAAATGCATATACGTATAGAACGCATTAAGTGGGATTACTTTCAACATTTGTATGTCTTTTGAAATAAGGTCAAGGAAGTATCAAACGCATAGAAAGCGTGGTGTGGACCTCCAGCTAAAGAATCAAAAGAAAAAGTTTATTATTCTGTTTTGATTTTATGTTCTGCTTTTAAATGTGTTATTTCATTTAGTTGTTATTGGGGTATTCATTTAATGGGGCTTTTACTTTAATCGGTTAATCGCTCGATTAATTAACCGAGGTTTTGGCTTAATCGGTTAATTTTGTTATTGATCGGTTAACCGATTAATAATCTATTTTTATAAATTAAGTATTTTGAATAAATAAAAATGAATAAATTACTTATTATTTGGAGTTTATTAGTAAAAAAAAACAATAACATAGGAAACATAACAATTCTTAAACTAAAACGAGCAAGCAAAAAATAATTTATAAATATGAAATACATATTTTTTAATTAACACATATTATGTATTAATTAAAAAATAAACTGTGAGATCATTTAAACCATTGACATAACTAATTCAATGGTTTAAGGATTTCTTATAAAATAATCTTTTAGAAAAATTATTTCATTTAAAATGTTTAGGATTCAAGCGATTCTTTTCTTTAGTTTTGATAAAACTTGACTTGGAAAAAATTGTTTCACTTATCGTAGATATTGGAGAAATCGAAAGCAACCCATTATACAGAATATCTAATTTCTCACTTCTTTTCCTGGATTTCTCTAAACCTATAAAATCTTCTATTATGCCATTGTATGAGACGAAACAAATACAGCCCAATTATGAATAAAAATTCCCTAGGAGTTTTTTCCCTTTTCCCATTTCTACAATTCAATTTACATAGGAAAAAATGGGAGAAGGGAGAAAACTCCCGGGGAGTTTTTTTTCATAATTGGGCTGATAATTAAAAACACAAAAAAGTGTGCTATAATCCAGTCGATTAACCGGTTAATCCAGTCGAGTTACCGGTTGGTCGGTTAATCGACTGGAATTAACCGGTTTAATCGTTAATCGAAAATAGCCAATTTTAAATTAACCGATCAGTTAAACGGGTAGTAATTAATCGGTTTACCGATTAACGGTTATTGAAAATTAAATAGTTGTTTCAAAAAAAACTCTAAAAATAGTATCGGCGTATCGGCAGTAAAATATCGCCGATACCGATATATCGGCAAACCTGAAGTATCGCCGATATATCGGCATCGGTGTTCGTTGCATCCCTAAAAATAACCCAATATATAAACCGAAGTCACCTATTTTACAGGGCACTATGAACACTGTAGATTAACATGGGGCGAAAAGTGCCAATGTCTTATGCCATTATTAGGGTAAATTTTTTAGAAAAAAAAAACATCCTAAAAAATGGGTCCTACTATAAAATATCATCAGATAATTTGCATTGGCAGTGTAAACCCAGGTTTAAACATATGACGCACAACAGAGACGCATTTAAAAACAGGTCCTTTTTTAATTTGACTCAAAAAAAACCTAAAAGTTTTTTTCAAACTATAATCTTTAAACTTACAAAACATGTTTCCCTAATAATTTTGAAATCCGATTTAAAAAGAGCTGCAATGATAAAATATTAGAAAAAACTTTTAAATTTTGAAATTATAGATTTTCATTTTATTATTTCCGAAATTGTTTACATTCATTTCATCGTTAATATAACATTTATTAGAGCAGCAAACAAACAATTTGTAAATACATTTTAATTGTTGTTTGTCTGATCATTTCATTAAACATTAAATTATGCCTAAATGTAGATTTCTATTGATATATTTAGTTTATAAACAGTAATTTTATAATTGTATGTTTCACAGAAAGACTATTTAATTAAATTAATAGGTAGAAATTTACAAAAATGTTTAATTGCATTGCAAACGCATTTTTACATAAGCAAATGCAATTTATATATTTGATCAGTTTTTAATTAAACATTGAATTGAAATACTATTTAAAGTAATATAATTGAATTATACTTGTTGCATACTGAAATAATAGAACCAAATTTTAATAAAAATAATTAAAATTAAAAACGTAAACTAAACGTAAACTAAACATTAGCGGCAAATTTTTGATTTGGGAAAAGATTAAGAGTTAAATAATTAAAAAAATATATATAAATATTTACATATTAATAAAATCTTTCGAAGCATGCACATTAATTTTTATTTCGGTTTAATTTTTACTTTGGATTGTTAGCAAAAACTGGCAAAAAGGAATAATTCTTTAAAAAACGTTGACTGTTTAAAGGGCAGATAATGTGACATCTGGTAAATGTAACTTTTAAAATATTAATACTCAAAGTGGAAACTCATTTAAATATTTGAAAAATGCAGTTCTATTGATTGCTAAGCAGTTTTCATATTATTAACTCGTTAAAATCAGTGATAGACACATGTAAATAGTTGCTGATATAATCAGTTTGATCGTACACAATTCTTAAAAATAACGAATCAATAAAACTAAATGTAAATGATTTAGTGGATGACTCAATTTAAATTAAATTGCATACGAAATTTGGTTGACTGATACTTATTTATATTCTAAACAAGGACGGTTTTATTGTTCGTAACTTTTAATCATTTTAACTTTATTAAAAATAATAATTGAAGGATTTGTAGGAAAATTCGTTTAAAATTTTTTAGTTTGTACTGGGGGCAAATTATGGCAGTCGTGCGATTCGAAAGCAATTTTATTTCGAATTCTTTCAGTCGAATCGAATTATTTTTCATTGTTGTGAAAACTCAAGTTAATGCTTTACAACACTGAAAAATTCATTTCGATTCGTTCAGTATTAACTGAAAGAATAAGAAATAAAATTGCTTTCAAATCGAAAAAGTATTCGATCATGACTGCCATCATTTGGCCCCTGATTTTCTTGTTTTTCTTTATATTTTTCATAATTGTACTGTTTAAAATCACATTTTTAAAATAACAGGTTTAATAAATTCAATTCATTCTATGTTTTTTGATTGCCGAAATATTTTTTTGTATTTCTTTTTAATCGGGAACAATGGAATGATTTGATGGGGACTTAAGGTGCTTATTGTGCTTTGTATTGGATTGTGTTGTTGTTATTCGTATTAAGCTTATGACGTAGATTCTAATAAAACAGCAGCTGCAAGTTCTAAACTCCAACCAGTTTTTTGTAAAGCTTGTTCACATTGAGAGCGATTAGCAAGACCAAGTCTGAAATTAAAAATAAAACTAATTTATATACAATTTTTTTTAGCAATTTCTAATTATTAATAAATATGTAATATATAAAAAGGACCTCTATTCTTTGAAATTCGGAAAAATGTTGTTAAGCCTAGTACTCTGTTCAACATTTCACGTGAAATGCTGTCAAAACCCATATGAAAAAAACTTGTGCGGAATTTCTATGAAAAAATGTTGAGAGTTGTACTCTGTTTAATTTGTGAAAAAGTTGCGAAATGTTCCTGGCAACATTTTTTTACAACTGCCAAATAATATAAGCTGCACTTATTTTACGTGGAATTTTAAGCAAATGAAAAAGTTTAAACTAAATATTAAAATGAGAACTGCAAAACATAAATAAAACAACCGGTAACAGTTTTTCATCAATATTTAATTTAATTTTTATTTAAAAAAATACTTTTTAGTAAAATACATGTGGGTTTTGTTTACATATGCAAAACAATGTCGCATACTTTGAAAGATTAAAAACGTCAAATTGTGCAAACTCTCGAGATAGGTAACATTGATACATGTCAAATTTTTCGCATGAAATAATAGATGTTGCTGAACATTTTTTACAAATTGGTTATGTTGCTGTGTTGAAAAATGATTGTTGTCAATAAAAGTAAATTATTAATATTAAATAAACACTAACGTCTTTGGAATTATAGAATTGCTTGGAACAAAGTTTGCAACCGAAACGAATTTCGGTATCGGTATTAAAATATTTGTTATTTCGGTATCGGTATTTTAATTATATCGGTATACCGGTATATAAACTTTTATAACGGTATATATCGGTATTACAACTACCAGGGGTGTTAGTTTTTCATTTCCAGCACACTCCTGTAAATGAACCAAACCACAACAAAAAAAACTGAATAACGAAAAATACATGAATTTATAATAAAAAGGATAATTCATTTAATATAAAAGAAAAACCTGTATTTATAAACATAGAAGAAAACTCTTTTTAAAAATATTTAATGCAAATCTTTTGATATTAAATTGTTAACAAATTTAATTAAAATTTATTTAAAAAGAACATAGTTATTATATTATATTGTTGTTATTTGGCGTTGAAGACAAATTTCCAATGTGAAAATGAATGCGAACTGCAACCTTTATTATCCTCATCAAGATCTATGCAACTATTTTGGCTCATTGTGTCCATGTCGACATTTTTCACACAATTTCATTTAAAACATGTTGATGTTGGTCTATAAATTACACATATACCACGTCACATTTATCGGATAGCGTTACATTTGTGTTTTTCGCTGTATACTTTTCTTTCAGCAGCCATTCAGAGTCAAAGACTGATTTAATTAAAAAGAATTATATTTTGAATTAAGTGACGAAAAGTGGCTAATGGGTTTTGATCCGATAAAAAAATCCCTGAGTTATAGTGCATCAAAGCTAAGGGTTTATTAAAAATTTTAACGTTTTTCTTAAATTATTATCATTTCGGAAGATGTGTTGTACCACAGTTAATAACAAAATCTATAGTTTTATAATTTTATTGTATAGTCCACTTGATAACAAAAATTTAAAGCCATAATGGACCGAATTCGGATAAAAACTAAAAACTAGCAGCCGTATTCATAACAAAAAGTTAGCCAAAGTTTGTACACTACGTACAACGAGCTGCTAACCGATTAAGCTTAGCAGCTTGTTAGCATAGAGTTTATTAATAACAAATTTTATCCGTCTGCTAACTTTTAATAAATCAACTCTGATGCCACATTATAATACTCAAAAATGCAACACGTTTTGCATTAATCATCGCTGGTTTTGTTTTTTTTTTATTTTTTTTTTATTTTCCCTCTTTATATAATGTTTTTAAATTAAAATATATTTAAAAAAGGACTCTAAACTAAAAAAAAACAGTGTATTAAAAAAAAAACAAACAAAATTATTCAAAATAAAACGGCTGTTTATCACAAGTTGGCAAACGTTTGGCAGCTTGTTGACAAGAGTTTAGCAAATCGTTAGCCAGAGTTTGGTTAGTGTATTATGAATAAACTTTGTGCTAACTTCATGCCAAATTTTCGTTATGAATACGGCTGTAGATGATTAGCAACCATTATATTTGAATTTTCGAACTCCCGATATCTTTCATTTTGTCACTTTTCCTTAAGGAAAGATTTTTTGAATGCATTCAATTCATTACTTTAACCATCTTTTTTTGCATCGCGTTGCGGACAACACTTCGTAACCAGGACCGAGATTTGTCCAGCCGCAACAGGGGCCAACGAATGACAAATCAGCACAACATCCAACGAACTAAAAATTAGATTGTTAAAAACTTAATTATTGTAAAGTAAATTGCGTTTCTATTACATAATAGAGGCCACTCCAAAGGAAAAAAGGAAATTATGGTCAAGAAGGTTTTATTTAATATTCTAAATGATATTATTTTATCCAATATTATAGAAAATCTTTACAATTTGTTTACGTCAACTGTAAATTAATTTAAAAAAAAAGAATTCTCTATAACTCACCTTGATAATTGATCAATTTTGTAGTGTCTTATAGCTAAATTCGTATCACCACTGGCAGCTCTTAAAGCATTTCGTACATCAATTTCTTGAGTATTTGGTCCAAGATCTTGTATAATTTGTTGAATTTTCTGATGTTCCCTTTCGTACTCAGACGGAGGAGGAGCATATAACGAACTGTTGCCGTCCTGTTGAGATTCCTGTTGTTTCTTTAGTTTCTCCAAACGCCTTTGAATCTGCTGGGCAGATAATTGTGGCGGGGCTAAGGGGGCAGGACGATGAGGTCTAAGGTAATCGTCTAAAGTAACCTCATCGTATATAGCTGGTTGTGTGCTGGCATTAGCACTACCATTGCCATTCGAGTAGATTTGACCATTTGCAGTTGCAAGATGACTTAAAGGTATTTGTCCATAGTAGGTGGATGGTGTTGGTGCTACCGTATCATATATGTTGTGGCCACCAATTACACTACCATATATAGAAGCGGAGGAGGCATACATTTGATTGGAAGCTTTTGGTGCAACCACACGATTAGATACAGCGACGAAACTATGATTAGTTTCATTAATAGTATTTGATGTTGTTGCTGGGGTGGCTTGATATATGCCTTGATTTGAGTACATATTCTCTAATGCTGGTTGGGCATAATATTCAGATTGATTTGCCACTCTTTCGTACCATATACGATTCACTACACTTTGAGTGGTATTGCAAGCTGTTGGTGTGTTTTCCAAATTATTTTGTTTTGGGCCTGCCGTGTCTTGTGTTGCTATTGTTGTACTGTACAAACTAGCACGATTTTCTGATGCATTATATAGTCCTGCCTGCCTTTCAATGTTTTGCAGTTTTGGTGAAGCTCCACTATTCGAGGAAGGACTTGAGTGATTTGAGTTATTTGCGGCAGCATTTGAATTTTTAAGTGGTGTGAGATTTTGCTTAAAGATTACCTCCTTGTTAGCATACATCTGAGAGGAATTTCGTTCATAGTCATTTTGTCCTTTACTCGAATACATGTCTTTTTCCAATTCGGCTATGAAATTTTTATCTAACACTACTTGTTCGTTAGTGTTTGTAGACGATGATGATGTTGGTGCCAATGAGTTTGCCGGAGATGTGTTTGGTTTTTCCAAAGATAAAATGCTTAAGTTCTTTTGCAAAGCTGAATCTTCGGCTGCAGAAATGGTTGCAGATTGTTTTGTGGTTTCATATTGTCTATGTGCTGTTAAGTTGTTAGTAGCTGTTTCTGATGACACTTGTGGTATGTTTTCTTTGTTGCCTGCTAATGATGTGGTTAAGGCAGATGGAACACTAAACAAACTTTTGCGTGCTGATGGGCTATTTAAATTGGAACTTTGCAGGGAAGTATTTCTAGATTTTGAATGAGAAAAACTGAAAATACATTTATGACTGTATTGGCTTTAGAGAAACTTACCTTAATGGAGTATCTTGTTGTTGTGCTTTTATTACATTCGAGTATAAAGCATTAATATCGTCATTTGTGTTTGTGGTATCGAATGGATCACGAAGCGTTTGCTGCTGTTGACTAAATTCAATTGTATTCGAGTACGTTGGTGGCATTTGATAGGGAGGTGGTTGTAACCGCGAAGGTGAAGCACCAAAATCAAAATTATTTTGTGTTAAAGTCGTTGGAGTGGGAGGCAAAACACTTGCATCATTATCCAAATATTCCTCCCCTTCGGTAGGCACATCAATGGGAGCATCGAGTATACAAAAAGAACTATCAACATGCAATGATGAACTTTCACACAAGTGCAGTAAGGAATTTTGTGTGGCAGGGCTACTTACACCACCATATTCAGGAGATATATCAATAAGAATACCTTCTTGTTGCGGCATTTGAGGTGGTGGCGGTCTTTGTGGTCCTTTATTTTTTCCATTTTTATTTTTTGCATTCGCACCAATTGCCTGCTGCATCGTTGATTGCTGTCGCTGCAATTCAACAGCTCTCTCATTTACTAGTTTATTATAGGAAAATTGTTTATTAACAATCGATTTGCGTTCTTTAGCATGATGCAACTGTTGCATGGAGTGGGCCTGCAGAGATGCCGTTTTTCGAGCTCTTTCTGCATGCATTTCACTACTAGAGGTCGCCATAGTACCAGCACCACCCCAACAAAAACCAAATGGTGAGCCAGAATGACCAGTAGCTCTAAGACTTTCATGCATAGGACGTATGAGATCACTATTGGTTTGTTTAGTTTTCTCTAGTAAATGACGCGGAAAGATGCCAATGTCAAATGTTCTTTGGTTTTGTCCCTTAATGAGTTTAAGTTCAGGTCTACCATCAATTATCGCAATGGTATCTCCTGCCTCAATGCGTAAACGATTTGCCTCGTTAAAGCTCTTGGCTGCTTTGACAAGTTGTGGAGAAACGCCAACTAAAAATTCCCTAATAAAAATAGAACATTTGTAATTCATTTCTATGGATGACTTGACAAATACTTACTTAATGGCTGCAAAAGTAGGCCGTTCAGCTGGAGTTTTATCCCAACACTGCAACATCATTTCATAAACATCCGGAGGGCAGGCTTCGGGGTGATGTAGACGCTCACCTTCACGATCAATTTTACGCAGAATTTGTGAACCATTTAACCCCACCCAAGGATCCTCACCGAATGTAAACATTTCCCACAAAGTAACACCAAACATCCAAGTATCGGAAGCATGAGAAAATTGACGAAACCGTAAGGATTCTGGAGCACACCAGGGAAAAGGAACTTTTTTATGTTCTGACATAACGTAACAGTCATCTTCTTGAGGTAGAGCTCTCATCAAACCAAAGTCTCCGATTTTTATTTTATTTCCTGAGGCCAATAAAACATTACGACAGGCCAAATCCCGATGTAGAAATCTCTTGTATTCTAAATAGGCCATTCCAGTGGCAATTTGTACTGACCAATTCCATATTGTGGTCAAAGGAGTATGTTTGCATTGTTTACGTAAAGTGTCGA
This sequence comes from Pollenia amentaria, assembly GCA_943735925.1. Lineage (NCBI taxonomy): Eukaryota > Metazoa > Arthropoda > Insecta > Diptera > Polleniidae > Pollenia > Pollenia amentaria. Next base: position 59,204,862 of record OX031010.1, on the reverse strand, counting down.
GTAGAGAGCCACGTTCTGCCAATTCAGTTATCATCATCATGGGTTGAGATAGCACCACACCATATAAACGCACCAAATTAGAATGATCTAAGGCATGCATAGCCTGCACCTCGCGAAAGAAATCTTCAATAATGCCGGGTTGAGTAAGATTATCTGCCTTAAGAACCTTTAAAATAATTGATTAACTAAATTGTGTTTAACATTTTAACGAAAAAAGGAAACCCACCTTAACCGCGACCGGCAAGTGCTTGCCATTAGGCGCTGTTAACCATTCTCCTCTGCGTACTACACCGAATGAACCATCACCCAATTTAGTACCCAGCGTTATATCTTTTTCATGTATAAGGCAGGTTAATTGAGTATTTTGTTGTTTATCTTTATTTGTGGCATTTGAAGATTTTTTTGATGATGGCTGTTTACCACCACCAATTAATTTCGATAGGATATTTTTACGCCACTGGTGGGCTTTTTTCTTGCGCACTGCTTCCATTAAGCGCCTTATAGCAGGTTTACCAAGGCCACAACGTTCCAAGTCTTCCGCTTGCACATAATCGAAATGTGCTAAACGTGTGACTTGTAAATCATCTCTAATACGTTCTAGGAACTGTTCAAGTTGAACTTCTTTAAGGAGGTCTTCTAGCCATTCGGTATCCGCAACACAGTCTAAATGACTAGAAGATGTCATGTTGTTGGAAGATCAGATGAATTAAATAACAGAAATCTAAAAGAATATAAATTTTAAACGTTAAAGTGTTTGGGTCTGAAATATCAATGTATTTTAAGATTTATTTTAAGGTAGAATAAAATATGTATGTAATGCCTAATGAACAAAAATTTAAAGTTCACATCAGTTAACCAACACATTAATCCCATTCACTCTTGCTAGGCTTCATGTGTTGGATAACTAATGTGAACTTTAACTTTTTTTTTGCATAAGTGGATTCATATCGACGGGTTGCCATGTTTGGACGCTATGTATAGTGTAGGACTGAAAACGTTCTCTATGAAATCTTTTGCAGGGAGTAGAATTTTTTTCAAAAAATGTACCTATCACCACATGATAGCCAATACTAAATAAGTGATAAAAATCGTGTTTGCTGGTCATTTTGGCAGAAAAGCCTTCCGCACCAAATGCAATTTCTAAAAATTCACACATATTGGAATACCCTCCACCACCACTAGTGGTGAATGAGATGAGGGTATACTAAGTTTGTCATTCCATGTGAAACTTTTTTATTATACATCTAAGACCCCATATTTTATATATGTATATTCTGGTTTCTTGAGTAATTCTAAGTCGATTTAGCCATGCCCGTCCGTCTGTCCGTCTGTTGAAAACACGCTCACTTTCGAAAAACGCAGAAGAAAGGAATAAACTTGGTCTCAAATTGCTTGTAGTTATCCTAACCAGTTTGGGATTGAAATCCAACAACATCCGTTCAGTAAGATCAGAACTATGATTCAAAATGTGGAACCACCGCCCTAAAAAAAATTGATACAAAAACTAACATAAATGGTGGAATAATGCACGGAATGATATGAAATTTTACACGAATTCGCTTTCTACAACTGCAAATCATACTGTTAAATTTCGTGAAGATGGGTCCATAATTAACCCTAGACCCCATATAAACCCTACTCCCGGAAAACATTTTAGTAGCCTAAAACCGTAATAAATAACGCTATCATACTCAAATTTGGTACGTCACAGTTTAAGAGAAACAGACCAGAAATCACACTGTAAAATTTTTTGAAGGTCGGTCCATAATTTACACTAGGTCCCATATAAACCCTACTCCCGGAAATCAGTTTATTGCGCCTAAAACCAAATAAAGCGCACTTTGGGAAAATTACTAAATTCGCCTTAAACCATAACAGATATTGCGGTAAAATTTCTTCCAACTAAGATTCATATGGCCAGAAAAAATATCATGCAATTTTGTGAATTTCACTGTTAACGCTAAAACTAATTGCACTGCTGTATTGCAATTTATTCTAATTTATTTTTTGTAATACCAGAAATCAGTCTTCAGAATTTTGGGATGATTGGTCCATAATTTACCAATTTACCAGGTCCAATACAAATTACCATCCTAAAAATCATTTTTGTACGGCTAAAACTGTTACGAATCATGATATTTTACTTATGCCAGTTGAAAGTTCTAACAAGAAACGCATAAAACTTTCTTATTGTCGGTCAATAAGTTAATATAGGTCTAAACCGCAAACCAATTTTAATGCCGACGTTCGTTTTTGTATATATGTATTTACAATATAGAGGTGAAGGGTATCAAAGATTCGGCACAGCCGAATATAGCACTCTAACTTGTTTATTAATACATTAGCGGAGTTCTGAAAGAGCAAATTTAAAAAATCGTTGCTGTTCTGTTAAATCTAAAGTCCTCGTTACTATTTGCGTAAATGTTGTAGATACGCAAAGGTTGCGGTCGACTTCAATGGTTGGTAGTTACTTAAAGAAACAATAAAAAGTTATAATGGAACTGCATGTAATATGTTTGTACCAATGTAAATATGTATTGAAATTTGGTAATAATTTCAGCTTAATAAGTTCTATACATCGATATATCGATATTTTTAATTATTAAATATCGATACGATATAAATCGATATTTTTTTACAATTTGCCCATCCTTACTATTTATACCTAGACTTGGTAAGGAAAACTGAACAGTTGATCAGCAACGTATACGTTTACGTAAGAGTAACGAGGCCTTAACAACAAAATGCAAAAAGTTGCCGTTAGATTTCTTTAAAGAGCTACGATATACTTTATCCGTTTAAAATTGTGACAATGTTAAATTTAAGTTTATTTTTTTTAATATAGAACCGATATCCACCCGTTTGGTGCGGAAACTTTTTTAAAGCAGCGAAAAACAGAGATGGCGTTTGTTAATGTTTTTTTATTTAGAGTTTAGCTATGGCATGTACAATTTGATATTTGCCAAAAATTTTTAAAATTCATAATCCTAAGGAACATGGTTGAAAATTCGAATATTTTATCTAGTATCGAATCAAATATTCGATACCAGATAAAATCTCATTCTTGTAATTTATTATTCTGAAGAGGTCCAAAGAGGTCTCGGATAATCTTTAGACTAATTATAATTAGACTTATACGATTAGTTTCGAAAATTCAAATTGTATATTAAGAGGCCAACAACGAATATATTTAAGAGAAACATTTTAAAATCAATCAATAGTATTCTCTGACAAATTAAAAAAAATCTCTTTTAAAAGTCAAACAAATATTTTCAATGTCATTGAATTTAAGCCCCCCCCTTTAATTACCGGGCACCACTTTGCTTGATACACAAAAAATAAAAGCAAAATATACACAAATAAAAATATTTAACAACAGAGAATTCAGAACAAAAAAATGTAAAAAATGTAAACAGAAAATTCCACAAAAAAAAAAGACCAAAGCAATAGCAAAAAATTAAAGAGAAGATGTACTAAAAGTTAATTTAAAAACATAAAACGTTGCAAAAACATATTTAACACTAATTAAAATTGAGCATATTAATCAATTTACTATTTAGGAATAGGTGTAGTATTACGCTACAATTTATATTATGGGAATTTATATTTTGAATAAGGAGTCCCCGGAAATAAATTTAGATTATAATATTTTTATTATTTAATATTGTGGTTAAATTAAATTTTGGTAAGCGAGCGCAGATACTTTTTAATTTAATTTTAGTTGAATTTACATATTTAATTGAAAGTAATATCTATAAATTTTTTCGCTTAAAAGCATAAGTAGTACGTTTCCACTTACATATTTTGGGCCACAAAACTAGTTTTGCTATATGTTTTCCTGACATTTTTTATGTTCAAAAGCTCAAATGAAAACTATTTTCCCACCATATATGCCGAAAATTGTCGGTACAACACTGCATTGCTTCTATGATTATAAATACAACTCTGGATTATCCATTAATGGTTGTTGATAAATTCGAAAAAGTGGCATATTTACACAGTGTCCATTAAATTGGTCATTGCAACTCTCTATTTTTCCTTTACATGTATCCATATCGATCCCTTTTTGCGAAGTGATCGTAAGTGCCAACACGAATTTAACAGCATTTCTAATTATTTAAAAATCTATCCGCAAATTGAAAAATCTTTCTGTGCAAGATTTTCGATCTTTGTTTAATACGTGACATAAGTAAAAAAATGTGGGTTATTATAGGGATGCAACGAATACCGATACCGATATATCGGCGATACTTCGCGTTTGCCGACATCGAGCCATAACCGCAAAAAAAAGTTCAATTTGCTCTTTCTCAAGCAACAACAACAGAGTTTATGACAAATAACGCGCAAATTATTGTACGTGCATTTTACATCAATATTACATTAAAATAGAAATGGAAGTATAAAAAATCATCATGATTGTAGGCAGCGATGCCAGTTTAGCGCGATTTGACTATGCCTAACGCCGAGGCCACGCAATGAGCGGCAGAGCGGCGAGTTTGAGAAACAAGTGGCTTATTACTGAGCGTCATTTCTGAGCGGTGAGTTATTAAAATGCCATTGGCAAGAGGTTTGCTTAATGTTATTACGCGAAAATCGTATTCACATTTATAAGACACACATTCACATTTTTCTCGGTTATATTTTTATTTTTAAAATTTGGTAATCTGTCTTGCCATAATAGAGGTCGGTTTTGTACAGCTGAAATTATAATATCCAACGCGTTTTTTGTCCCGTTTTTTTAATTAAAAAAGAAACGCTGCGATTCAATATTTTTATTCATTTTTTGCACACAACCACTCAAAAGTTGTATCGGTGGGAAAATATTAGGGAGATCGATTATTCGACTTTTTTACTGGTTTTCGAATATTACGAATAGTTGCTATTTTAAAAAACCCGGTTTTCGGTTAAGCAATTTTTAAATAACCGGTTTTAATTCGAATACTTAAAAACACAGAAATCAAATAAGTTTTTAAAATAAAACGTTAATTTGAATAAAAACATAACAATTTGCAAAGGTAAGGAACCAACAAAATACATAGATATGACTTAGATCAGACCTAACAAATATTTTACGATAAAATCCAAAAAAAAAGTGGAACCAGTAAATTGATCAAACTTTAGCTAAATTTTCAAAATTTTTTTATTGATTTACTTAAATTTATTTGTAAGAAGATATTTCTATAATGTTATTTAGAAACTGGTGAATGATATTTGATCTAGACAAATGATTTGCAGAAGCAAATAAATTATAGGAATTTTATAAAGTTATTATTTGAAATATTCTCTCAAATTTATTTTGAATGAGTTTTAATATGTTGGTGGGTTAAGCATGTCTATATAAATCAACCATATTTTGCAAAAGTTGCAAAGAAAACCTCTTAGCCAGGATTATCTATTTCAAATTATTTTGTTTCAGCATTATAGAAACGAATAGTGAACTGAACATTATTTTTGTGTAAAATATTTGTCAATTCGTCGACTACAATTTAAAACATTCCATGACATTGCTTGATTTCTTCATTTTTGTTTTTTAGTTCTTGGCATTTTAATAAATAAAACTGGTAGAAATTTTTCCCATATGGTTGATTCCGCCGTAATGCTGTAGTTTTCAGCATGAAGCGATGCTTGAACTACTTAAGAGTTTTAAGTACCTTAACGGGCATTTCGTCCTCGGCAACACAACGGGCTAATATTTCACCCAATGATTCATTTTTTGCAGCGTATTTTAGTAAAGTATTATTTGTCGTCTCCTTAGAACTACTTCGAACGGAGTTAAGTTTCATTTGGATCACATTAATGTCTAGCATGTATACTAATTAAAGGTGATTAATAAGTCGTGACATGGAAGAACCTTTGTAACTTATCATTTTAGGGCACTTCAAGAACCTAACTTTGTCTTGTTAATCGCGTTCGAAAAAGATCTAGAGATAACCTTTATATAAAAATATATTTAATATTTAGAATACTCTTGAACAAATTACTATTTACTTCTTAACTGCACACGTTTTTGTAGTATTTTGAATAGTTTTTGGTTTTTTTTCTGCAAGAACACACGCTTTGTTACATTGTGTTTTGACATTTTTCATAAAAAGTTTAAGTTTGGCCAATATTCAATTAGAAAATACTTAAATTACGGGTACATCTACAACAAGAGTAATGCTTTAAACACATTCGAGACAGCAGACTACCGACTTCAATATAGGGATGCAACATCGTTCTTAAAAACATCGATGTTTAAAAACATCGATGTTTTCACAATAAGAATCGATGTTAAAAAACATCGGTAAAAAACACGATACATCGATGGTTTAATTTTTTTTTATTATTGAATAATGTAATATGTACCCAAGAAAGAAGTCACTTTAGTAAACTTTTGAGAAATTTTATTTTATGCAAGTCACAATATTTGCACGAACCAGAAACAGTAGTAGACAAGATTATACTCAAATAGTATTTGTGCCAGACACCTTATTCTTGCCAAACTTTATCAAAATCGGAAGGGGTTGGAAACTCGTTGGTTTTATATATTTTAACCCTATACCTTAACATAACAAAATCCAGGCTATTTAATATATCATTTATGTATACGTTTATTTTATATACATACATAGGTTAATAAAAATTTTATTTATTTTGGTTACAATCTAAGAACTGGAAAATGGAATTTAGGAAAAGAAGCTTTGATAATCTAGACCCCAGAAGCCTATTTCTGTCCCCGGTGATGGTTGCTCCAGCTTCCGAATACAAACGCTCGCTTGGCACAGACGTGGCGACGATGAAAGATACAGCCTTGAAATTTTTGAGAGTTTGGGAAACAGAGATTTCAAATCTTCCCAAATTACAATAACGTCTTTTTTTATTGCTATAACAGTAGACGTCAGGTACATCTGAACTTCCGTTTCACCGATAGTGTCTGTTAAAGCTGTAGCAGATGATTTTCTTTTCATATTTTTGTGTGTTAACTGTTTGTGCGCTTTTTTTAAAATTTTCAACAACAATCGTTGATGGTGTACTACCAACTGAATTTTGGGGTAAAACTATTTGTATTGCTTAGCTGGTGGAAGCAGTTAAGTCAATTGTTGAAACTTCCATATAGTAAGTAATGGCACTACCTACTTTAGCCTTCTAACTTTTGGCATCTACATCTCCCCATTTCTGCGAATGGACCTTTTCTAAATGGCAACGAAGATTACTAGTATTGCCTGAAGTTTTTAGGGTTTTTTCACATATTTTGCATACGGCCTTATTATCACCAATTTTGGTAAAATAGTTCCAAATTTTGCTTTTCAAATTAGTGGTTGTCATTGTTCCCTACAAATACAATTTATTACGCACATATTAATTTATTTTATTACGAACCTTTAAAAATAAAATTATAAACTACTTTACATTAATACTTACGGACTACTCAAATTATTCTTTGCTACTAAAAATCTTACACTCGCACAGTCTCCAAAAATGTTTAACATTTATTTAGTTTATAAAAGGCGGTTCCCCTTATTACAGATTTGACAATTTTGGGTTTCAAAAATGGCCCATTGACGACTTGACGTTTTATACCTTAAATTCGCAGATTTTCGATACATTTTATCTGGCAGCTATGTACATAGATAGCATGCATGCTAGAAATACACTTTTTTTATATTTTTTTAAATAAAGGGTTAAATTAAAAAAATAAAAATGGTAAAAATATTATAAAAACAAAATTTTATAAATGAAAATATTAAATGGACGATGTCGATGTTTCTTAGTTTTGACGCCGATGTATCGCCGATGTATCGTCTATCAAAACATCAATGTTAACATCGATGTTTATGAACGATACATCGATGTTTTCTAAACATCGATGTATCGTTTGCATCCCTACTTCAATATGCCAACAATAGAATACATGTCTGTATACGGCTAAATGGCTGCAGGTTGTAGTCTATGCTAATTTTGTCGTGGTAGTCAAATTAAACTAATTTCTATTTTTGTACGCTACAAAACAGAAAAAGTGCTGCTAATATAACCAAAAATTAGAAGAATAAGTGCTTATAATATATAATAATAATTTTTCGGTTAAACAGCAAAGAACCGGATTGAAACAAGAATATAAGCGCGGCTTACCTCATACAGGTACAAAAATATCAAATCTGATTTGAAGGCAGGGTTATCGATAGAAATTTTTAAAAAGTGGCACACACGAACGTTTTAAAAATATTAAGTCGTTTAAGAAGAAAAAGTCGCAAACCTTTTGAAATGCCTTTTATTTATAAAAAACATAACATGAAATAAGTAAGAAAGTATAGTCGGTTAACCCCGACATTATGATACCCCACACCACAGTATACAGGAACACATTTTTGCAACACATCGGCAATCATGTACCCACCAAAACAAAAATATGTAGTTGTGCTCAAAGTTCATATAACAGCCTTTAAAAGATTTTAGGAAGGGGTTTTACATGGAACCTTTGGTGAATTTAGGACTCACCAGCACAACATTTTGGAAGTTATGGCATAAAAAACAATTTTTGGGTGTAGTATTTGTATGCGAGATATGATCAAATACGGACCGATTCCAATCAAATTTGGTAAGATGACTTTGATTGCAATAAAATAAGTTTTGACCAAATTTCATCTAAACAGCAACATAATAAGATGGTTAATGGGCACAAAGACCCTATTCCGGTAAAAAAAACTTGTATGTTTACTTGGACAGTCAGTCAGACAAAACAAAAAAAATGTAGCGCTGATGACATTTTCTGACTCGATTGAAGTGTTAGTTAGCTAAATGTTTGATTTGTATTTGTATGTTTATATTTGTATTTACTCGTATTTTTGTAGAAATTCTCTAAAGCGCCCCATCTATTGTACAATATTTTTGTATATTATACTTTATTTGCCATTTTATTTCCATTTTGCCCCATATAAGGCTATAAGTGGTTTCAATTAAAATATGGCGCAACTTTCATGCAAAACAAAACATACCCGATAACCCTGAATCCACACGTTCAATAAACCACTTTCAAGTTGTTTACACAAACTGCTTGTCGAAACTCGTTTGAATGGACGGCCAGGCACTGGCTGCATACAACGCGAATTCATATAAAGTGATTTTATTTCGAAAACAGATAAAACACTGTAAAAACGTTTACGTTGTGTCAAAATTATACAACACTATAGTAAACAATTTAGCTGTGTGTCAATAGTATATGCTGTCACATTTTATTTGGGGTTTACTTTTAAATAGTGTGTTTGGAAATGTAATAATTTAAAAACGTTTTAAACTTCATAATTCTAAGTGGAAATTATAGAATTAATGAAACATTCCCTAGAGCCACCAGAACACTTTACCATTTTGACATATAAAGCGTGTTCCATTTCGAGTTTCCCTACTTTTTAAAAGCAAAAAATATAGAAAATTCAAATTTAATGGGGAATGTTTATTATCAATTGAAAGAACATTCTTTTTCATTTATTTTTTGAAGATTATGTCTACTAATATCTACGTTGCTACGTCGCAGATGGTCCATCCGTTGAGTCCAATTTTCGATGACTCGTTCGAGTATTTCGACTGGTAACTGGCGAATGACACGCGTGATGTTTTCCTCCAAGGCCTGAATCGAAGCGGGCTTGTCCGCATAAACTTTAGACTTTCATATCCCCACAGGAAAAAGTATAACGGTGTGATATCACACGATCGGCGTTATTTGGTGCTGATAGGTTATTTTGAAATTTAAGAATCACCTGATCATTTGTAATATGACATGTTCAAAATTTTGCACACATATGCGTTATGATATAGGGAATAAAAATCCATAAAAATTCAATTTTGAAATTTTTGCAGATAGGTTATTAGGTCTTTAAGATGACGATATAATTATAATATATTTAAACCCCCTTATTCATAAAAAATAAAACTGGTTAATAAAAGGTTTATTTAACAAATTTTCATAGGAAAGTCGTTTCATAAACCTTTTATTAACCTATTTTATTTGTGTATGAATAAGGCCGGTAATAAATATATAAGAAAAAAAAAGCGATAAAAGTAGTTAAAAAGAAAACTTTTAGTTTTGTTTAAAGCCCAGGAACTTTAAATTTGAAAGTTAGACTTATGGCGTTTTCTTTTCTGAGTAATATTCTGAATTTATTTTGCCTTTCACATTTCTTTACTTTCTTTCCTGAAAAATATGTGTTGTTTTAAAAGTGTAACGCGTTCTTTTCTCAGTTATCCCTTAATAAGAAAAAATGCCACATATTGAACACTCGTTTTAAGTAAAGGGGCATAAGTGTAGCAATAGCTTGACAGCTGGTTTTGTTATTATTTCTAAATTCGTCTTTAGTATTTTCTTCTACTTAGAAAAATTAGCGGTATAAAAGATCTTAAACTTTTAAATGCTAATTGTACTTTTATGTTTTATGGCGAAACTTGTGATCTTTTGTAAACGTAAAATATGCATCACTTCTTAAAAATCCGGTAAGCATTGAAAAATGTTGCCGAATCACATGTAACACTTATAATACTTTTTATTTAGAAAATAAAACGACATTAATTTAACTCGAAAAAATTTAGAAACGTAGTTAAAAAAATTCGAAGGAAAAAATATTTTGCACTCTTGTGACTCTTTGTTACTAATACTACTACTACTTTAAAAATTTGTTTTAATATTTTTAGTTATTTACTTTCTCGCTTACATTTATTGTATTCATATAACCTTGACTATTTCTCAAAAAAAAGTACGTTTACGAAATAAGTTATCCAAATATGTATTAATTTAATGAAAAATGTGAATAGTACACAAAACTCACCCGACGTATAAATAAAAAAACACTAAGTTTAAATATTAGTTGATAGTATATTTAAATTTTAGCCTAAAATATGAAAAAATTCATTCCCATTTAGATGTCGAAGTATTATTTGAATCGATTTATTTTCGATATGACAAAAGATATAAAAATATATTAAAGTCGACTTAATGTTTAATTAATTTCAAATGATATTTACCTGAGCCCTTTTCGAAATTCATGATGGCAAATTGAAAAAATATATCGATATTTTTTAAGAGTATCGATATTTATTTTTTAAAAATATCGATGTATCGAATGTATTACGCTGAAATTATTACCAAATTTAAAAACGTTGTATACCTATGTCAATACATATTTACATACAAATGTACAAACATTTTAGATGTAATTCCATTCTAACTTTTAATTGTTTCTTTTAATTTCAAATTTACTGCCTGTCCCTCGATTTCGAACGAAACCTTCATTGTCTTAACTTTTATTTAAAACAAAAACCAATTTTAAAATTTAGTTTTTAAGGTAAGTTATGCGAACGAAGTTTTCTTTTGAAATCGAGGGACCGGCAGTTAATTCTACAATAAAAAAAAATTTTGAAATATCGATATTTTGATATATCGATATTTATTGCCCATCCCTAGCGGCCGCTACATACGACAGACAAGTAAACATCCCAAATTCTTGCAGACTGAACGAGGTAATTTTCAAATACTAGAAGTATACGCAAACATTTTGTATTGCATTGAAAGCGTTTGAGAGAAATATGTACTGTCTGGAGTGTGTTTCTTAGAATTATTGTACCCTCACAACACTATTTTAACAGCAACGCATAGCATTTTTTATTTTCATTGAAAACAAACGTTTTGTACACACATTTAAATTTTGTTCTGTGTTTAATTTTTCATGAAAAATATATTAATAATTTTGAAAACCATCCAAATCCGCTTTCAAGACATCTTTCTGAACTTCAAGCCCGAACACGGCTTCGAAAAGCCGATCTAGCACCCCTCTTAGGCGAGGCATGTAAAAAATTCATCATCTCCTGGAGTTTTTTTAGTTTTAAGATTTTATTACTTTCTATTAGGCAAATTCAGTAAATTTATGTAAAAAATATTTAATTTGCAGAATTAATTAATAGTCCGCATTAAAAATTTCATTGTTCTTCCAAAGTCAATTATGGTTCTGACCCAAAGATGAAATAAAAATTCACACAAAAATTTTGTAACTACAAGTTCATTAATCTATTAATATAAAATTGTAGACTTGTTTTTGTTGTATTATGAAATATTTCTGAAAATAATATAATTATAAAGATAAAAAAGTAGAGAAATAGACAAAATTTTGTTCTAAACAGAGAAAAAAAACAAAGAACAGACTGCAAAGTGCAAAAAATAAGGCAAAAATTTATGTAAACTGGTAATTTTTTGTGTGATTTTTTCTCTCTGTCTTCATAAAAATAGAAACACTAAACAAATATAAACAAAAATAGTAAAAACTTAACAATTAAATAAAAATAGAAGCAAAGAAGAAACCAACTACTGCTAAATAAGTTATTTAAGCCAACAAATGGAACTTTTTGAAATTTCCACATGATAAATCTGTGTCTGTGTTTTTTTTTATATTTTAACAATTTGTTTATTACCGTACGAGCACTGTGCCATGTTCCAGTTGCATTTATGAAAAATGCGAGGATTGATTTATAATTACGTTAAATGACAGATTGCTGTTTAAATTAAGAAAATTTACATAACACAGTGTATTAAGTTACTACGAATAATGCAAGTAAATTAGAGAATCAAATCTAGTCATTGTTGCATTGTTAAATCAATGGGGCTGCGGGTTCGATTCCCGCCAGAGACTTTGGCCTCCTGTAGGCAAGCGTATAGCTTTGCAGGATCTTAAGTGTATTAATTTAAACATTTACTATCTTTTAATTTTAATTTAACACAGTATGTGTGAAGTATCACGGAATTTTTTTTTTTCGTTTGAAAGGTCTATCGATACTAATATGAATGGAATATAACATCGTGCAAATGTCCGCCGGGGTTTCGCTATCCTAAATGTCCAATTTTCCATGTCTGGACCATAATCAGGATAAATTTGAACGGTGGCATGGGTTATGTTGGTTTTGAAGGCCACTGTGGCTTGGGGCTTTTTCGCATAGACCTGCGACTTAAGAAAACCAAACTAGAAAAAGTGTAACGGGATAAAATCGAATGATCTCGGTAGCCAGATCACATCACTTCCACGTGTAATATCCAAGGCCCTAAATCTCTCGCGCTGAAAGTCCAAACCACATGTTGCTTGTGTCCATATTATTTATTTCAGGCCAAAATAAGTTGGTATACACCGACCATGGCCTGGCCAACGTCGTTGTCAAAGATATATGAAAATCCAAAAAGTGACTTCTTGGTCCTAATGTAGATTGATATGGTCTTAAATTCGACAATTTTGTTTGTTGACGCACCCATTCATCAAATGGGCCTCAAGGTTTTTCTATTAAATTTAGGTTTTTGTTTTGATAAAACAATTGTATCATTTGCACGTATTGTTGAACGCTATATCTGTTCATGGCAATTTGTCAAATTAGACTCAATAAATGGCAATCAGATTGGCAGCTGTAGCTTGAACCATATCAACTGTCAAAGTTTGGATTTTAATTTTGGAAGCACATTTATATTAAAATGTAATGTCAACGATTAAGATTAATCGTTGTTCGATTAAACGAGGAATTTTTCTGCCATTATTTGATCGAATAATTAAATAACGAATAACTCGAACAATTTGTGTCAATTAATCGATTAAAAATAAATTTCTTAGAAAATTCTATTTTTTTAATGTGAAATATTTTTTTCAGACTTCTAACTGAATAAATTCTTTAAAACTAAATTACATGTTGTTTCCTTCTATATTCATTTTTCTAACACATACTTTTGAACATATTAAGTCTCTTTTTAGATTTGAGTGTGTGTGCATTTGCATGATTAAATTACTATTAACGTCAAATTTTATTACGCAAGAAATTTTTTACTAGAATAGCTAATTTTTCATTTTGACGTTTATTGTAAAAAAAGTCAGCAGTGTTAACCATGCACTATCAGATTATGGGTTATCTGTTTCTACCCGACTGTCGATTTCTGCATTCCCTCGTGTCTTCTAACATTTGAGATATCGTTAGATCCGTTTAAGAAACCTAAGTGTACTTGTTTGAAAACGAAGTGTCGGATTTTTGGCACAAAACAGAAATAAGTTAAAAAAAAGTAAATTAACCAAACCCATAGAGTTTTAAAATAGTTAGTTTTAAAATGAAAGAAATTAAAAGGGGGCTACAAAACTATCAGCCTTGTTCTGGAAACCACATACATACGAGTCAAATGATGCTGCTTTAAAATTTTATAAAAAATCCCTTTTAATTAGTAAATACTTTGAGTTCTTATATTGACCAGAACAGAACATCTCCTAAAATCAGGAAAAACTACGGTGATTTAAAAAAAATTTACCGAGAATCTCCCTCGATTTCAATTTCACTCTATTTACAGGAATAATAAATTCGTTTAAGCAATTTTTCATAAATGACTGGCACCTTTCAGTCACGGCTCTTTTTTGAGGGTCAAAAATAAAATTAAAAAAATTAAAAATAATGTAAAAAATATAAGCTGAAAGCCAATGTTAATTACCCTGTGTTAAGTTAAGTGGGCGGGACATAATTGCAAATTATAAACCGAAAAAAAATGTATGTGTCCTACCTGCTGCTAAACATAGGGTGCGTTCGTAAACGCATCACTGCGCTGCATCAGAAAAGCAAACTTTTTTTAATGTCAATAAAAAAGCAGTTATAAGTTTTTTTTATTGTGTGACCATTATTTTTGTGGAGTATTTGAAAAATTTTTGGTCCACATCTACTTCATTCATATATATATAAGCATTTGAAATCACTTATGCAGCGTAGTGATGCATTTACGAACGTACCCATAATGTTTGTATTAAACTTTGTCGTTCATATCATTTTTTACTCTGTTAAACTGAAGAAGTGTTTAATTTGTGTATAGTTTTTAACTTTTGTTTTCCTTAATCTTGTTTCGGTCTTTTTAGGCTGGGTTTTTGAGATCTCAGTTGAGAACTAGGTTAAGTTAATCTGAAAAAAGATTTCTGCCGCCATTATGAAGTTTTTATACAAAATTTTGACGGAACAACTTAGTGTTGCTTAAAATGTTTAATGAAATAATAAAAAAATCACATTTCGCCGGAAAAGTCCGAGTTTCAGAGTAAGTTAAACTTAGTTTAAACTTAATCCACATCTCAAAAACCCGGCCTTAATATATTAAAAACTGTATTTTTAGTTATTGGGGTTTTTATTGTTTATTTAATTTAAAAGTTTTAGGCCCGTTTTCACAACTAAAGGTATGATTTTTACGACCGTATGTAAAGAGTTCCATTATTACAGCTTTACTTTAACCTAACAGGTAGCATGAACCTTCCTTTAACTTATCGCTAACTTAAGTTTAAAGTTAAGTTGTATTAATGGAACACTTTTTATACGGCCGAAAAGTCCTACCTTAACCTATCAGTAAGTTTTAAAAACAGGCCTTAGAGTTTTTGTATGCGTATTAATTGTTTTTTTTATTGTTTATTTTTTAACTACATTTTTGTTTGGTTTTTTTTTTCTTTTTAATATAATAAAAGTACGAATTCAAATAGAGATGTATGTTTTTCCCCATTGGATAAATTATTTAAATTATTCGATTAATTCGAGTTAAACCCCTTATTCGATTAATCGAATAATTTAAAAATTCCAAAATCGATTAATTCCTTACTTGAACAAAGCCAAAAGACTAATGCCTGTATTCATAAAAAATTTTAAATTTAATAAAGGTTTACAAAGCAAATTTTAAACGAAAACTTTCCTTAATAAACGTTTGTTAAATGTAATATTCGTTTATAAATACGGGGGTAATAATTGGATACTCTAAATCTATATATATAAAATAGGATGTGTGTATGTATGTATGTGTATATGTATCGTATAGACTCCAAAACGGCTGGGCCGATTTTGATGAAATTTTCAGGGAATCTTCAGAATATTCAGGCGGGTGACACTGTGAAGTCTGATTTCTGATTTTCGGTCTGGGGGCGGAGGGCCGTGGCAAAATCCATAACTTAAGAACGGCTTGACCGATTTGAACGATTTTTTCTTTAAAATGATCGCCATG
The DNA here is from genome assembly GCA_943735925.1 of Pollenia amentaria. NCBI lineage: Eukaryota > Metazoa > Arthropoda > Insecta > Diptera > Polleniidae > Pollenia > Pollenia amentaria. The sequence continues at coordinate 59,188,865 of OX031010.1, read as the reverse complement.
GTCCAACTTAGGTTTTTACGGAAAGAAAATTTTGCCCCGCCCACTTTTTTCGAATTACCTAAAATCAGAAAACGGCTCCATCGAGTTGACTAATTTTTCTTTCAAATTTTCGTATTAATCAACTTTAAGTTTTCATCGAAAGAAAAATTTACCACGCCTACTCACTGTTTTTTTTTTTTTTTTTTTTTTTTTTTTTTTTTTTTTATCCCTTAACGATAGAACTACTCAGTTTGTAAAAAAAGCAAATAACACGAAGCATAACATTGAATGCACCAACTGAGCAATGTCATCGCCACTATAAATAAGTACATTTTGCAACATACGAGGGTGGATAAGTTTGTGATGTTATTTGGAACACCAAACATACGAAATGACACATAATCACATTCTATAAAAAATTCTTATGTAGTAAAATTTAAAAATCAAATTTGACTCAAATTGCTTTTATATATGCAAAATTCTGTCGGTTAATTGAAATTGACCATTACTATCATATAATATAAGGCCCACTTACAAATATCATTGCTATAAACCTTTAATAAATTTTTAAATAAAGAAAAAATTAACTTACAAAATTCTGGTTTTGAATAAATTTTGGCAAAAAAAAATCATTTTAGCGGACCTAGCCCTATAATTTAATATACTGCCAATATAATACCAGATCATCATTTAATAGGATCCAAAAATACTTCTGTTGATGTTGAGGTCATTGCTCAATTACGACTTGTCTGGGGCAGACGGCGGCTGACCAAAATCGAATCTGGTACCACGAAACCCATATGGCTTATTGGTTACGAGGGAAAACGGAAACAAATCTTAAGATTTTAAACTAATAGATTTTTAAATTTGTTTAATATTTGAGATTCGCTATTATACCAACAAATTGAAAATTTTTTTTCCTTGTGCGTATTTAAAACGCAATAATTTTTTGGCGTTGCACTATCACTACATATAGTTCCAGACTGTATCTCAGACTTTTCTGTGGCTTAAAATTGTTAAGTCTACAAAAATCGCGATTAAATCTACAAAAATCCGTGTTGCCATAACCAGTAATTAAAGGGATTTTATAAGTCCTGTGCGGTTTTTTCATGAGGCCGTTTGGAGTTCTCTTGGTGGATATAGTTTATACCCATATGGCGAAATAGCTTTAAGGTGCCACCGATACGGTTTGGAGGAAGTAAAAATGTTGAAACCCCAATCAGCCTTCGTAAATTCATTTACAGTACTGGTCAAAACATATGAATCTAAAGATACACTTTATATCTTAATAAGTTTTTTTTATTTCAGTAGTAATTGGGAAAACTTAATTTTTAAATACTTCTTAATCTTCTCTTTTGTTATTTATCAAACGAAAAAATACTATTGTTTTCTTCATTACTGTCTTACCTAAATCAGCCCGTTAGGGTTTACGGTTTTTCTAGCGCCTAGGGTTTAACGCTGAAATGGCATACTTAAATAAGACGTTTTTATTTGTGTTATAAACCGTCTAAGAAAATCGTAAGTAAAAAAAAAATTATAAATTACCGTGGTTTTAGCCGGAAAAAATCTCTACTAGTTCCCATAACAGAAGAAGAATGTGTTGCGATCTGAACAATTCAAATTCAACCTTGGAAGGCCGAATATAAGTCAGTGTTAAAAAGAGGAAAAGGGGAAATTCTAGTTATGCTTAATTGGAAATGCCGCTTTTCTGATATATTGCAACAAGACCTTCTGAAATGGTGATGAACTTTACGTTCCGGTTAAACAGTGGAACACTATTTTAAACGAAAAGATTAAAAAGCTTATAGCCTCAGAAGTAATAAAAGGTAATAACTGACCCCAAAAATCATATTTTTTTAATTACTTTATTAAAATGAATAGTGGCAAATGATAGTTATAAATTGTCATATTAAAAAAGCAATTGGATTTTTTATTTTGATGAAAAAATATGTAGTTAGTACTTTTTTTATTAAACAATAAAATATACTTTAATTTACATAAAAAGGAAATGTTCACTCACTTTATTCAAAAAAAAATATATATATACATATATATATATATATATAAACATTCATATATATAAATATTCTATAAGAAAATCTGCAAATGTTTTGTCCATCACTGTATATGCACTTTATTCACCATTCTCGCTTCACTGATATTTACTTGTGGCATGCAACAAAATTAAATTTATACTATAGAAATAATAAAAATAAATACATGCAGACAAAAGCAACATAAACGAAATTGCAACGTGCAACACATGTTCTGCCACAGTTCACAATGGTCAATATTCCAGACTATTATATGCACAATGAACATAATGCATGACTATCGAACTGCCAACAAATACTGGACCGATTCCATTGAGAAAAAATAAAAAATAAAAAAGTAAAAAAGAATTTCAATTAAAAAATTTGAAAAAAAACCCCCTCGAAAAAGTGTAAACAATAATAAAATGCAGGAAAAATTCAATCAAAATACTTGTTCAATTGCATTAATTTTTTAAAAAAAAAAAAATTAAATTTTCTTTACAAAAGGGGAAGAATCCATAGAATATGATTTAGTGCCGGTTGTCTTTATTGAACGAACGCAATTTCGTTCGTTTAAGTTAAAAATTTTAAATTTGTTTTACATGTAAATGTACGAAAGAAAATTTCCTATCGATATTGATAAGCAGGCAGCTTGATATTAATGTGCTCGCAATTATTATTATAAAATTATTAAATCCTATTAAAGTTTTCTAAAAAAAACACATAAATTGTTGTATTGCACCAAAGTAACATAAAGAGCCAAAAACCAAACAATTTTAGAAATAAATATAACGACATGTACATGATGATCTCCCGTTAGATGACGTACGTAGTTTGACCCTGGCAAGGGTTACCAAGTCTAAAGGTCCTTTAGATTTGCGAATTTTGCTTGGCAACCCTGTAATTAAACAACAACTATCCTAATTTTGCCACCTTGAAACTATTAGCCAATAGCAATGCAGATTGTGTGACGTAAATTGTCCGACATGCGCAGAAGATTTAAACTTTGTTTTCGGGATGGCGTTATTTTATTACTTCTATCATTCTGGACACAAAAGCATTCCCATGATGAGTGAGTAAATTTAATTATCTTCTTTCACAAACATACCCAAAGTTTTTATTTAGTCATGTTTGGTAAAGTATGAAACGGCCAGCTTTCTTCTGTTTTACATAAAAAATTGTTAATAAAATTAAGAATTCGACATACAAAATTTTACTTAAAATTCAAGATTTTAAAGACATTGTATAGGTACATAATTGAATACAATCAATCTTTTTCTTCGTTCACAATGGCAGCAACATTTTCACTTGGTGTTCACAATAAAGCAACAATTTTCTTCGCAATCACACACATTTTCAATTAAGAAACCCTTTGAAAATTTTTCCCACAACGATATTACGTATTTATTATTATTTTTTCAAACATTTTGTTAAAATGTTCATTCAAAATCATAAATAAAATAATAATAAACGTCATTGATAATTAAAAACAAATTGTTGGTGAAGTAGAAATACACTTAACTTTTTACAAAAACTAGTTACATTTTGTTCGAAAAACCAAAGGAAAAAAGGGGTGATTAATCGTGATTTGATTTTCAGCATGATGTTTTACAGATCACGCGTGACTCATATCAAACTACTTTGTGATTTTTTTATTATCGTTCGGCAAGTCATCATGGAAAGACTCACACCACAACAGCGTCTCCGAATTGTTCAGCTGTATACTCAATAAAAATCCGGTGTTATCGTGAATATTCGTTCAGCGATGAAGCACATTGCTGGCTCAATGGGTATGTTAATAAACAAAATTGCCGTATTTGGGCTGATAAGTAACCCGAAGATTACCAAGAGCTAACATTGCATCCATTAAAAACAACGGTATGGTGTGGTTTATGGGCAGATGAAATCATTGTTCCATTTTTCTTCAAAAATGAGGAAAATTAGAATGTTACATCATGTAAACGGACTATCTGCTTCCTGAAATTCAGGCGCATGGTCTTTGGTTAGCATTTATTTACAGGTTTTGCTGCGGTTAATTAGCCACGTAGATCATGCGATATCACACCTTTGGACTATTTTCTCTGGGGTTATGTAAAGTCTAAGGTCTTCAGGGATAAGCCAGCAGATTGACGCTTTGGAAGTCAATATTACTCGTGTTCTTCGTGAGATACCCGTCGCTATGGCCGAACGAGTCGCCCAAAATTTGACCATCCGAATGGACCACCTTCGACGTAGTCATGGCCAGCACTTACATGATATCATTTGCAAACAGTAAATACCATAAATAGTTCTTTTAACCGATAATAAACATTTTAGTTCACTTTCAAATTTATGTGTTTGATTTTAAATTATAAATCAAGCCTCACGATGAATCGCCCGAAATACTTTGGGAAGAAATAAGAATTTGTAAATAACTTTAAGTGATATCCATTTGGCGCTTGCCAAGTTCGTAACAAATCGAAAAGTTCGCAACGATGATTTAATATTTGGTAAACAATTTACTAGCAGTTATCTGAACTGACGCAAAAAGTAAAAACAAAAACACAATTAATAAAAATTAATTATTTTATTAACAAATAAGAGTGTTATTCTTGGTTTGGCCGATTTTTATATGCCCTTCACCATAGTGCTTAATATAACACTGGAAATTCGAAATGTTAAAAGGGTAAGATCTTTTCTATAGCTTGGTATAGGTCAATGAAAACTTGGATTTATCAAAGGAAATAAAATATCGGGTGGGTTTTTGAGATCTCAGTTACACTAGGTTTAGTTAATCTGAAAACATATTTGGAATTACCAAGTTCGTATACAAAATATTGGCGGAACTTAGTTTTGTTTAAAATGTTGATCTCAAGTGGCACCGCTAAACAGCTGGCATTGAAAATAAAAAAAAAAAAATAAAACACTGAATATCTAGTGGCGCTGAAAAATTGTTAGAACGCAATATGAATTTCTGTAGAAAGCAGCAACAAAATTACAAAATATTTCTGACTTTGTTTTTGCTTTCAATTAAATTTTTGCCGTTGCGTTTAACACAATTAGGGCCTATGTATATGTATTTTGTGTTTCTTTCCATAAAAGTTTTCCTCCAAATCATTAATAAGTAAAAAATATCGACCAATATATTGTAAGATAAGCATTTTTAACTTTTTGCACCAACTTTTTTATTCGGCGAAGAACAGCTGATTCTGTTGTTAAATGAGTTAAAAAAAAAGCCTCAGCTAGTTTTATATTTAAAGTAGAATTTAACGTCAAAAGTATATACTTTAACTTGTCTATGAAAGACCTAAAAACGGCTTTTAAGTTAAGTCAACATTAGTTCTATCAAAGTATTTTTTATTTTTGACTATGAATATGGGCCAATATTGTTGACAAATTTTGAATTTTTTTTTTTACTGAATATGGTGAACCGTTTTTAATAGCAAACTTTTCCAGGCTTTATGTGATATGAATACATAACAAACTAGTTCCCATTATATCTCGTAAGGATCCAGAATATATACATTTTATTGGGTCTAAGACCCCTATTACGGTAAACAACTCAACTCAGTTGAGTTGTAAATAAAACAACTGGTTGTGATGAGTTGTAATTTTTTGATGTTTTTGTTCACCGCAATATAGCAAAGTTGTGAACCATAATGCAAAAATTAAGAAATAACATCACAGCTGAGTTTAGTTGTAAACCGTAATAGGGGCCTAAGATCAATATAGTAGAAATAAAAGACGGAATGACAAACCTATATCAAAAATTAACTCATATTTATATACCCTTTTCATCAGTGGTGAAGGTTTTACATAAGTAAAATGTCAAAATGTGCTTGTCAAAGTTAAGTTCCATGTTTCTTGGTATGACAACAGACTGTCAGACAGACCAAAAAGATCTAGACAATTAAAAAAAGGAAAATATAATATATTTTCATTATAATTCTAAGATTCTATAGAAACAAAAATTTCAAAAAAACAAGTTTCATTATAGTCATACAAACTTTAAAGAATACATTATTTAGTTTTTTTTACAGCTTTGTTGTATTAATGTAATTTTATTCATTTTGTATATTTATTTAAAATCTGTTTTCGTCAGATGTCAGTTGCAATGAGTCTTAGTTTTTAGTACGTACTCGTACATACGTAAACAATAATTCAATTCAAAATCAAGTTTCTATAGACAGACGTAAAACGTGATAAAAATTTTAAAAACATCTTCAATAATCGTTGTAGTTTATCTTTTTGTCTGACTATCTTTTTACTATTCCTTCCAATTTTCAATAAACAAAGCAAAGTATAAAATGATTAAATTAAAATTCTGTTTTCTTAACTTATTTAATTCTGCAAAGTGTACAAATAATATTTTTTGTAACAAATTTTACCGAGAATTCCATGTTTGCAGTTGTGCTTTTAGTAAAAAGAAGAAAAAATTTATTATACGCGGCTGTGCCAAATCTTACATACCCCTCCTCATCGCTCATGTGCAGCGTTGCCACTGAAATATTTTTTAACTGACCAAATTTGTCTTCAAACCCTACTAAAACCCCATGAATTCAACCAATTTTATTAATACATATTAAAAAAGAAATATCCGAATATTTATGTATTTTTTATATAAAGTATGATTATTCACTTGATAAAAATTTTAAATTACGCATTAAATAACAAAACATAAATTTAACAAACACAAACACTTAAGAAGTAGTAACCATTTGTATCATTTCAATGTCTTCACGCTTAAAGTAAAATATAGATTTAATTTGTTTTAAAAACTCGTACAAAATTCCAATATTTGTTGTTAAACCTCCAAAACGTCTTCCCAATTAAGACTATTTTCACGGAACATCTCTACTTTTGTGCCAATTAAAATATTTTTAAGGTCTTTATGATGATTTTTATTATTGAAATCAACATTCAGTATCGCTGTGTATCAAATCTTATTCTAAAAAAACTACACAAAATGTGTAAAAAGTAACGGTCTTAGTTATAAATATTAAAACAGGTTTATTAAAGGTATATTAAACTAATTTTCGTTGAAACCCCGTTACGTTAGGGGGTTAGACTTAAAAGTAGGGCACCTCGGTTATAACAAAATTTAAAAACTATCTACATTTCTTAATTTTAGCAAACAACGGGTTTTTTGAGTTTTGTCAATTTTGATTTATGCAATAAAAATTTTATTAATTACACTCTGCACGAATTTAACACTTTATTTTTTAACAAGCTGGGCACCCTACCAGTAAAGCTAATTTGAGTACGCTGAATTCAATTGTGCCAGCCATTTTTCGCAATTAGCGTTAGTATTCGTGAAATTCGCGACTAAAAATTTGTATACTTATGTACCATAAAACGATATTTTTAATAAATTTGAGGTCATTGGTCAATTAAATCAATTTAACTCTGTTAAATACAATTTTCCGTAATTTTTTTTTTTTTTTTGGTCGAAATTTCTTTCCCCGATTTTTTTTAAAGACTTTTTTTTACTGTCGTTAGTGTCAACTTGTTACAAGCTGGGTATTTTTCTCTTAAAACTAATTCGAGCACGCTGAAATATAGATCGGCAGGCAGCCTTCCTGGTATGTCTCAAAACTTAAACTCGAGCCTAAAGCTTAAACTAAAATACATGTCCTTATTTGGCACATAAAATCTTATTTTAATCAGGCTAACCGTTTACAAAATCCAGAATTATATGATATTTTCTGCACCGTAAAAGTAACGTTCAACATAAACAATACATTTCATTATTGCCACATCTGTAGTTGCACCAACAATCAAATAGATACATATTCGATTTTAACTTGCCTGCTCTGCGAGCAATATTCCGGATTTCTTTAAATAATAAATACCGACCTCATAAAAAAGGCTTTGCCTGCCATCCGACTAAACAAAAAGACCAACAATGGCAACGCTGCTTATGTGTGATAAAACTAAAAACTGTTTTTTTAATTTCTAAGATTTTTATTCCCACAACAAAGAAGAAGAACATAACGAAATATCGGTTCAAAATCCAATGAGGAGTACAGGGTGGCACACAGAATGAGCTGCATATGTATATAAAATGGTTTGAATTCTTTATAACTTTTTTAAATATATTTTTTTTTTTGCATTTTTCAAAGAAGATTTGGGGAATTTAATATAAATAAATAAATACTCGTAAATCCACCTGCTCAGTATACTGGGCATTGTGCCCTGACTTGAACTTAGGTTCAATAGGGAGCATATTAGAACAGTGATCTCTAATAAGCGGCCTGCAGAAGTTGTCATGACGATGAGGAAGATGAAACTTTGGTTAATTTTCTGTGTCAGTGCCCTGGAATTCGGGACTTTAGGAAGAGATACCTGGAGAAACCATTATTTGTCTGTTTAGATGATCTATCCAAAATAGAACTAATGTTGCTTCTTCTCTTTATTAGGAAGACGAATTGATTGAATTTTGCAGTGAAACCTATTGAGTAACATGTGGGTGAAGATAAATATGTCGAACTAAATATGTTTCGACGTAACATCTTACGTCTTCACATATTTCAAATACGTTTTTCGTATTTGGGACATTTTTCCAAATATGTTTTTGATAAGCTTTTAAATATGTTTTCGTATTTGTGACATATTTCAAATATCAAATTATTAAATACATACATACAAGGCGAATTCATTCCAGGTAATCTCGGTAGTACAACAAGTACAACTCGTACAAAAACCACAAGCAATTTGTTTTTGTTAAATCATTGTACAATGTCAAAAACCGAAACAAATCAAAACAGAAACAAAGATAATAAACAAAATTTTGACATCCAACAATTATAAAGCTAAATAAAAAAAGTTACCAGCAGGGCTTTTAGGATCACCTGTAATAAATTCGCCTTGCATACATATGTATCTTCGTATTTGTTACATATTTAATGAAATTTGAAAGAACTTAAAAATTGTATTACAAATACAATATGTGGAAGACCTTACAGGATGGGACATACCTCATTTTTAAGCTAATTACGCCCAAATTTGTAATCTATTTTGCTTTTGGAGAAAAAAACCTCTGGGCTATTTTTAAAAAATTTTGTAAGTTCTCAGATGTACTAGTAGTGATTCTCTGAGGGATTTCTGGAGCCCAGAGGTTTTTTTCTCCAAAAGTAAAATAGATTACAAATTTTGGCGTAATTAGCTTTAAAATGAGGTATGTCCCATCCTGTAAGGTCTTCCAGTTTGTCCAAAATTTTCAAAAATCCCTCAGAGAATCACTACTAATCTAAGAACTTAAAAAATGTTTTAAAAATAGCCCAGAGGTTTTTTTCTCCAAAAGCAAAATAGATTACAAATTTGGGCGTAATTAGCTTTAAAATGAGGTATGTCCCATCCTGTAAGGTCTTCCACATATTGTATTTGTAATACAATTTTTAAGTTCTTTCAAATTTCATTAAATATGTAACAAATACGAAGATACATATGTATGTATTTAATAATTTGATATTTGAAATATGTCACAAATACGAAAACATATTTAAAAGCTTATCAAAAACATATTTGGAAAAATGTCCCAAATACGAAAAACGTATTTGAAATATGTGAAGACGTAAGAGGTTACGTCGAAACATATTTAGTTCGACATATTTATCTTCACCCACATTTGAGTAACTACTCTGTAGGATGATTATTGGAGCTGGGTATCACCACTGAAGAGAGCTGTCTTCTTGATGGCTGCCCAAGGAACCTCACCTTTTTTTGATAATGAGCGATTAAGCTCAATTCCTATTTAATGGCTACGCCAAAAAGCATGACTGCTGGATTTGAGCTACGTAGAATCCAAAAGCATTCATCAGCGACAATTACACTCACTCATGTGTATTGTTTGATGCTGTGTATCGTCCGAAAGGATAATTGGCCCATTTTTTTTTTGAAAGTATATTTCCGACAATGTTAGAAAATTTTATCAGGCCAGCTGTGGTTGTGTGGGTGGTCTACCCAACCTTGTGGTTTCAACAAGATGTAGCCACTGCACATACTGCAGACATATTTGTTGGTAAGGAACATATTCGGCGAGCACATTATTTCGCATAAAGTTGTGTAGTTTTGACTTTATGAGTACTTTTTAACATTTTTTCTACTTGGCAATGCCATAAAAAGTTGCAATATTTTTATGCTTTTACATTGATAATCTTGCACTTACTTGGACCCTGACAATATTGCATCGTTTGGGCGAAGTAATTTTCTATATGTGTGTGAAGTTAAATTTTAAAATTTATAACCCTAGAAACATTCTGTTATGTTAACAGAATAATGTTAACCACTTAACAGAACTTATTTTAACTCTTTTATGAGGGATAAATGCAGATTTCTGGAAAAGGAGTCAACGTGGGCGAACAAAAATGATTAGGAATTGTGGACAATAAGTTTCTCCATCGTTTGCTATAATTAGGATTTTTAACAGAGTGAGTTGAAGCGACTTATTCACAATTTACCCTTTAGAATTCTCTCGGGGATGAGTCAAGATTTCTGGCAAAGGAGACAACGTGGGCGAACAAAAATAATTAGCAAACGATGGAGAAACTTATTGTCCACAATTCCTAATCATTTTTGTTCGCCCACATATTTTCTATGTGGATGTTGTTGTGTTTTTGCACTTAATCTTTTTCGCAAGAGCGCAACTTTTGACGTGAATACCTTTAATATGTTCCCGTTACACCATTTTTTGTTTTTTTATATTTACGCCTCTGAACTGACATGTTTTTATAGGGACCATTATTACAACTTGCCGTTAGTTAAAGGGATGAGTTTGTCTTGCTTTGGATTATTACAACTTCCATGTGGTGTTATTGTTATTATTATTAGTAATAATTAATGGATATAAAAATAATAAGCTAGCTTAACCCGGTGTGCTTCGCCACCCCAATCGTTATAAAATGAAACAAAAAGTATTTATATATAAACAAATTTTTTTTTATTAAATTAGGCGTGCCAATGCCCCTTTGTCCAACCACAACTTTACAAAGCCTAGAAGTTAATTACATAAAGGGGCGTGGCCCCTCCCACTTTTTTCATGCAACGTATTTCTATTTATAACAATACCAAATATCATCATCCTACGCCAAATAGTGGCTAGGATATGAGGATTTTATGTTTTTGGTTTTAGCCTAAAGTTCAGTAACTCAAGGCAATAACCTTCTGTGGAAATTTGATGACGATCGTTTCAGTATTTTATTAGATATGATGGTTTTTACTTTTTCTATAAAGGGGCGTGGCCCCGCCCTCTTTTTTCATGGAGCTTATTTCTATTCATACTAACACCACATGTACTTAATATCATCATCCTATGCCAAAAAAATGCCTAAGTTATAACGATTTTAAATTTTGGGTTGTATGGGTGTGGCATCGCCCCTTTGTCCAATCTCAACTTTATATAGTCTAATGTCTCTTCCAGGGTCACAGTTATATTCTGTGAAAATTCCAAGATGATCGGTCAAGTGGTTTGGCCTCCTATAAGGCACAAATATATATATATATATATATATATATATATATGTATATACAAACATACATCCACTTTTATATATATAGATGAAGGCTTTATAATGCAAAGCCATTTATCGGTCCGACAATAAAAATGGCCCTAAGAATTACTAACATAGCTGTAGCCTGGAACGTAAAAGATCCTTAATTCACAGAAAATTAGTTATATAAATAGCAGGTCAACAGGTACATTTTTACTTTTAGGAAACAAAAAGTCCATCATCTTGCAAAATAAAGTTTTGGCACGATACTATCCAGCTTTTCAATCAGACCCAAAAGATTCAGATATTTTAGTAGATTACATATGAAAAGTGGATTGCGCACTAGGCTATTGGGTAGTGAGTTAGCATCACTAGAATAGTGTGAAAGGTGTACGTTTTTTTGCTCTGTAAATTTATTTAGAATTAACATAATGTTTCCCTTCACGGAAATAAAATTTATTTTCTGAGGTAATCAATTTCATTTCTAAAAACAAGAAAATCCATAATAATTTCTTGATTTTAACTTATTTCGTTCTTATTTAGTAAAATTTTCTAAGATAAAGAAATATTTTGCTTTAACCAAAACCACATATATATTTAGAATAAGTAATTTTTGGCTTAAACGAGATCATGCAAAATTTTCTTGTTATAAGACATATTTTCTGGTGATTTAGTAAATAATTCTTTCAATGTTATTTATGGAAATAACCTTCATACAGATGGCAAGTCCTAAAACGCAACTTTTTAAGACGTATGTAAATAAATTTTGGAAAACAATTAAAGGCAATCTTTATTTAACTTATTACATATTCATTAATATGCCGAAAATACTAGGTAATATATGCTACATATTTATGTAACACTATAGTCCGCAACTTTGCTGAGGATTTTGGAATACCTACATACTTTAACCAACTCACTGGCAGGCGGAATATAAATATTCCGAATGGTTTAACTTTTTAAGGCTCAAAGATGAATATTGCAGAAACTACAAACAATATGAAAAAATATACATCTTGCAACAGCAGAATAGGGTATAAAAACAATTGTGGTTTTCAATTTGCACTACATACATTTTTGTTGAAGGGGTGCAATCGGCAAATGTATAAAAAAAAATTGTTATCGCTATAGATTGTTATTTGTTATCGTAAACAAAGTTATTTAAAAATTTTCAGAATTTAATTGCTTGAGATTTTAAACATATGTATTTATAGTTTACATAAAGAATATCCACGTTGAAACGAATTTTAGCATTTAAACAAATTTCTCTAATGGCTAATAAATCAGTAAGTGTTTAAACGCTGGTTTAGTTGAACTAAACTTAAATTTATATGTAGTTTAAACTCAACAGTTGTAAATCAGTGTCCCATGTATTATATGTAGTGTAAAAAGAAACATGTGGCAGCACTACGATAAATGTAGACAAATTCATATGGTTTGTATTGGTAGTTTAAACGCCCAATTTTATGCGTTTAAAGATGGTTTATATGTTTTCTGATTTATAGATTTGTTGGCTTAAACACATTTTAAACCAAAAATAGAGTTTAACTTGCTCTGATTTATTAGCCCTAAGAAACAAATGTCAAAGTTTTAATACACAAATAAAATACGTTCAAACATTAAAAAAAAAAATGTTTCAAATTAAAAAATTGTAGTTAAAACTAAAAACAAAATCAGCAGGTAATCGCCAAATAGATCGAGTAGTAGAAACGCCGGTAATCAAGGTTAAAAGCAGGGCTGTGGAGTCCTTAGAAAAAAGTACTAACTCCGACTCCAACCGTTGAAATTTTTTAAATGCGACTTCGACTCCGACTCACGACTCAGACTCCAACTCCTACTCTTACGTTGATGCTAAATGTATGTGAGACTGGTCTTTATTTGACTTTAAACTATTTTTATACCCTCTACCATGGTGGTGAAACTTTTTTATTATACATCTAAGACCCCATAAAGTATATATATATATATATTCTGGTTTCTTTAGTAATTTTAAGTCGATTTAGCCATGTCCGTCTATCTGTCCCTCTGTAGAAAACACGCTCACTTCGAAAAACTCAAAAGATAAGAACAATGTTGGTGACAAATTGCTCTTTGTTATTTTAAGCAGTTTTGGATTGAAATGCAGCAAAATCCGATCAGTAGGATCAGAGTTATGAATCAAAATGTAGAACCCTACACTTTGGTACGTCACAGTTTTATAAGGCTAGAAATCATACTTTTTAATTTCGTAAAGATCGGTCCATAATTTACCCTTATCCGCATATAAAACCGGTTTAGTATTTAAAAAAACGTAATAAATAATTCTATTGTAATAAAATTTGTATGTCAAAGATTTATAGGACTTAAAATTACACAATAAAATTTCCTGCAGCTCGGTCCATAATTTACCATATAATGTCCAATATTATGCTCACTCTGGGAAATACTTTAAATAAGCCTAAAGCCGTAGCAGATATAGATATTTTAGTAAAATTTGGTCCAATTTTAGGTTATATGGCCAGAAATAATATATTTATATATTCATCTTAGATCCCATATTAAGCAGCCTTCTGAAAAGCGCTTTAAACACTAACACAAATTTGTCTACTGTATTGAAATTGGTTCCATTTATGCCCGTAATTTCTACAAAAATATATCCGGTCTTATACTCATACATAACACTTATCTTTACCTATTTTAACGTTTATTTGGCCAACGTGTTTTTACCTTAAGTTTTCTTTAAAAATTGTCAGTATTTACACCACAGCTAAATTTAAATTTGTAGAAATTACGGGCATTAGATTTTTAATAACAGAAATCACTCTATAGGATTTCGTGATGATAAGTCCATAATTTACCATGGGTCTAATATAAATTCCCCTCATGAAAATCATTTTAGTTCAACATAAACTGTTACGAATCATGATATTTTATTCAAGTTAGTTCAAATTGCTGGAAATATACGCATAACACTGTCTGATTGTCGTCCAATTGGTTTAACCCGGAACCAATTTTTATACAGACGTCCGTTATTATAAAGATTAATTAATAATGTATAGCTCTCATATATTCCAACTGTCGGTGGAGGGTATCAAAGGTTCGGCACAGCCGAATATAGCACTCTAACTTGTTTTTAATGCAGTACCTTTTAAATGATTAAATATAGCAAGAAAATGATTCTGTAAACATTTCAAATCAATATTTGAAATATTGCATCGCCAATTTCGAAGAATTTACATTTTGGAAAATATTAGAAGATTTTTTAAATTTTCTTTGCCGAAAAATTTTGAAGTCGCAGTCGCGAGTTTTTGTGGGTACTACGACTCCGACTCTGACTTCGGTACAAAAACCTCAACTCCGACTCCACAGCCCTGGTTAAAAGTGTGGCAAGTCGGTACAAAATAGGAGCTGACTATAAAAAAAACCTGGTAGTAGTGGAAAATTATCAATAACTAAACAAACATTCAGCGACTTCACCATTTCGTTTGGAGATGTGACCAAAAAACAAGAACATTAAAGTCTTACACCGAAAAGGTAAAGATCCTACAAAGTCCAAAAACTGCTCGATCCATTTGATACATATAAAACAAAAAGTTGCCAAAGCTAGAAAACTTTACCTACAATATTGAACAAAATTTTTATGTGTAGTTATAGATGATTAAACTACCAGCAAAGCAAACTTTAAGCAGATATCTGGCAAAGAGTTTTATATCGCATTTAAAAAAGGAGCAATCAGTGCTAAATTTGCCCAAAACAAATTTAGTAAATTTCCTAAGCAATTCATGATATTGGCAGGCAATTTATACGTGTAGTCGTAGATGCAAATAAGTCGTCGATTAAGGAACTAAAAATTTAAAACTTGTATGGAAAAATGTTTGGAAGGTTCATTGAAGGAATTTTATGGACCTTCCAGTAATATTATGACCAGATCTAACCACATGGCACTATTCAAAAAACACAATAAAAATAGTACGTTGCAGATAAAATAAATGATGAACCTAAAGGCTGCAGCCCATCTAAGTGCCAAAACTCCGCATGATTGAAAAATTTGGAGATTTGATGAAAAGATCTTTAAAAAAAATTTAAAGAAAAAAAAGAGATTTAAAAAAGTGGCAAGAATCTTACGATACAGTTACACTCGCAATATTATTACAGTAACGGACGGTACGTTATTCAAGAAGTATTCCGTTCAGTCATTTTTAAATAAATAAACATTTGAAATTCCAGGCAAATTTATTTTTAACTGATTCTAACATTTATTAAAAAAACTAAGTGCACATTAATACGGATTTTCGGTTGCATTTAATATTGTCTGTTGATTAAGTGAAAGTATTCTGTATGAAAAATTAAATGAAAATGAAAAATTTATTTGCATTTAATTTTAACGAAAAGTTAATTAAATTAGTATTGTGGTTATTTTTAATTAAATTTTTACTGTCAAAAATTCAACCGCGAATTCAATAAAAAATTAACCACAAATTCTGTAAAAACAAATGAATTTTCAGTTATTTTATATAATTTGACTAACAAAAAATTAATTTTTAGTTATCTATTTATAAATCTGTGGCAAAGAGTAAAAAACGATTTGCTTGTTTTGTGTAGAAAATTCCCATATTCTATTTGTTAAAATTATTTAGTTAAATACATCAAATTTTTAAAGATAAGTAACTGCGAATACCATGTCGGGCAAGCTGCTGGTTTCTTATAATTGAAAGTTCTTCTGTAAACAAATTGGTCAGTGCAACAAAAGTAAAACAGACATATGTATAACGGGCAGTGTTGCCAGTGAAATTTCGAGAAAGATACATTTTAGTTTCCACAAGGATACACTTTTTCCCAAAAAGGTTCATTTCGAAAAAAATTTGAAAATTAATTTTTACCGTTTAACATTTATTAACATAACATTTTTATTTCTTATTTAATATTATACAGAAAATTATGTCATATAAATTAATTTTAATATTTATTAAAGTCATAAATATTAGGTATGTAATTTTTAAAAATACAGTAAGCAAACTTTAAAATTAATTATATCTTTGGATTTTATCAAAACAAATTTATAAATATACGAGTTAAGGCGTTTATACTAAGGCGATTATATCAAAAATTTCATATAAATTTTTCTTCTAAAATTTCATCTTAACACACATTCACAAGAATAAGCAACCGACAGAAGAACTTAGAAAACCTAACAACAAAATACATGTTTTTTTGTATTTAGTTGTCACTGTTTTTTTAGTATTCATAACGAAATAATTACTTAAAAAAACTTTGTCAGAGACGGAAAGTTTAATATTTTATTTCTGTACATTTTGCGTACAGATTCAAAAGATACGAAAAATTTCAGCATTATACATGGTACCTGAAGTCATCAAAAGATACGAAAAATGTATCTTTCGTATACTAATAGCATCACTGATAACGGGGTAAGTAAATAAAAATAAATATTCTTTCTCTCTCATTAGAAAAACAAGCGGATATATAAAATTACTGAATAACATTAAATAACTGAAAATATATTTGTTTTTACGGAATTTGACAGTTATTTTTTGATAGTTAAATTGTATAAAATAACTGAACATTCCTTTGTTTTTTGCGGAATTCGCCGTTGAATTTTTGACGGTAAAAATTAAATGAACTTTTCGATAAAAACAAATGAAAACTAAGTAGACCGGTTTTTAACTAAATATTCATTTATTTTATAAAGGGTGGTTAAATTTTAAGGGCCGATGTTGAATGCGAACCACACCTAAACGTCAAGTTTTTTTCTGCATTTCATTTGACATTTCTCAATTTTAGTCTAACTCAATTTAAACCATGGAAAGATACAGAATCAAGCAAAGCATTAAAGTTATTCAGGCTTATTATGAAAAATGGCGTTCAAATCAAAATGCATATCGTGCACTTCGTGATTTTTTCGGTTAATTTAATCGTCCAAATGTGCGTACAATCGGAAAAATCGTGCAAAAATTTGAGCAAATCGGGTATTTAGGAGATGTGAAAACTCCAGTGCATGCTTGTACTACTCGTACTGCAAAAAATATTGCTGCTGTTCGCGATAGTGTGGCTGAAGAGCCGTCTACCTCAGCTCGTAGCCGTGCCCAACAATTGCACCTCTCACGCTCGTCGTTGATGAACATTATGCATAACGCGCTTACAAGGTGCAATTGACTCAAGAACTAAAGACTCTTGACCATTCCAAACGTCGTCAATGGTCAGAATGGTGGCAAGAAATGGCAACAGTGGATGATAAATTTTCGAAGAAAATCATCTTCAGTGATGAGGCACATTTTCACCTCAGTGGATTCGTCAATAAGCAGAATTGTCGCATTTAGGCGAATCGTAATCCAAGAGTGATTGTCGAAAAACCAATGCACCCACAAAGAGTGACTGTTTGGTGCGTCGATAAGCCAGCAACAATTCAAGAGCTAAAGGATGAGATAATTCGGCACATTAACCGCATAGAACCTCAATTATGCCTCAGCGTCATCGAAAATTTGGACCATCGGATGAAGGTGTGCCGCCGAAGTCACGGCGGCCATTTGACCGATATTTTGTTCCATACATAATTGAACCATACCAATATTATCATAATTAAAAGAAATTACAATAATTTCCTAAATAATTTGTGTTTTATTCAAAATCAACAGCGGCCCTTAAAATTTTTTTTTTTTTTTTTTTTTCGTTATTTATTTATTGAATCTTCATATATTTAATATGAACTAACAATAATTTATCAAATCTTAACCTAATACTTTATTTATGTCCTGCCAGTGCCAGACAAAAATTTTCTTCATCACGGGTTCTGTTCACTTATATAGGTGTTTATCTCTCATCTAGTTGGGTAAGTGCTGCAGTGTCTCTTCTCCTTAAGCGAGTGTGGCCGCCATGATTTAAAATATTTCGAGCTAAAGGATTTGGGTGTTGTTCAAGTCTTTTTAAATATTTTACTGCATATTTTGTAATCATAGTTTTTACTAATGGCACGTTGAGATCCTTATGAATGTTTGAGTTTTTAACATACCAGGGGGCGGCTGTGATTATACGAAGAAGTTTATTTTGGCGCCTTTGAATTTTTTCGATATTAGAGGCCGAGGCAGTGCCCCATAGTTGAATACCGTAGCACCAGATAGGCTTTAAGATAGAGTTGTAAAGTAGAAGCTTGCAATCGAGTCTAAGAACAGAATTTCTTCCAATAAGCCAATGAATTTGGATGGCTTTTAGTTTCATTTGAGTTAATTTTGCCTCTATATGGCATTTCCACGTTAATCGCCGATCCAGATGTATACCGAGATATTTTACATGCGAATGTTGAGGAATAATTTGATTATTGATTGTAATAGGGGGGCAAGATTCCCGGCGCAGGGTGAATGTTATATGTACGCATTTTTGCTCATTGACCATTATCCTCCATTGTCTTAGCCATATTTCTAGTTGAAATATATGATGCTGTAGGTAACGAGATGCTTCATAACGGTTTTCGTGGACGCTTAGAAAAGCTGTGTCGTCTGCAAATGTTGAAGTTTGGGTGTAGTTGTTTGTTGGCATGTCCGAAGTATAAATTAAGTATAATAGAGGGCCCAGGATGCTGCCCTGTGGGACTCCAGCGCCAATCGGCTGAGGTGAACTTAAGGAATTTCCTTCTTTAATAATAAATTGACGACCGACTAAAATTTTGCTTCAATTTGTGTAATAAGCCTTCATGCCAGACTTTGTCAAAAGCTTGCGAAACATCGATGAAGAGTGCTGAGCAATATTTTTTTTCTTCAAATGTTTTTCTTATGACATTTACTATTCGATGAGTTTGTTCAATTGTGCTGTGTTTTCTTCTAAATCCGAATTGATGGTTTGGAATACATCTATTTTCACTTAAAATCGGTGTTAACTTTGAAACTAATAATTTCTCAAATAGCTTTGACATATTTGATAATAAGCTAATAGGCCTATAAGACTCAACTTTCGTATGATCTTTACCTGGCTTTGGTATCATGGTAACTAAGGAAACCTTCCATTTTTGAGGAAAGTATTCAAGGCGTAAAATAGCATTAAAAATAAAAAGAATAATTTTCTTTGCTACGCGAGGTAGCTCTAATAGCATTTTATTGCTGATCTTATCAATGCCAGGTGCCTTCTTAGTGTTTAAGTCACATATAACCTTTTCGATTTCTCTCATCTCAAATCTTAGGGGAATAGCTGCTCTAGCAGCAACAGGTGGTAAATCGACCGCAATATTGTGAGATATATTAGGTGTAAATACGTTTTTCAAGTGGCTTACAAACAGATTTCTTTTTTCAACATCATTTCTTGCCCAACTTCCATTCAAGTTTCTTAATGGTGGTTTAGAGACAACTGGCCTTTTGAGGTTTCTAGCTGCACGCCATAATGAGTAGTCCGATTGTGGAGTTGCATCAAGTTCCTTAAGATATTTTTCCAGAGAAGCCGTTTTCTGAGTCTGCAATAACTTTCTTAATCTTTTTGTACACTCTTTTAGCAAGTTCTTAAGTTGAGGAGATCTGTGCAATTGCCACTCTCTTCGTGCCCTCCTTTTTTCAGACAAGAGACGCTCGACATCTGTGGAATATATTTTAATAGTTTTTGTTTTTTTTGGGGGCAATATTGGAATGTTGAACAGCTAGTTTCAGAAAACTGTCAAAATTATCAATAGAGCGATCTACATACTCCGGTGTACTGAGCGGAATATTTTCTGTGCAATGGGCACTGAGATATTTTTTATATTTTAACCAATTTATTTGTGTGGCTGACGTCGCTAGGTAACCAGTCGGAGATACAATTCTATTGGGGTTCATTATAGTAACAATTGTAGGTGTGTGGTCGGAAGATAATTCTAGGGAAGCTTCAACGTGAATCGTTTCTGTGGGGATGTTTTTAACCACGCCAAAATCGATGACATCTGGAATTTTTTGCGGGTCAGCAGGCCAATATATTGGTTGGCCGCTCGCGACAACATTTAAATTCATTTTAGAGATTGTATTAAACAAAACACGACCCTTTGGTGTTATTAGTCGTGACCCCCAGAAGGTATGTTTAGCGTTATAATCGCCAGCGGCCAGGAAACAGGGTCCTAGTGATTTATAATATTCACAATATTGGCTTTCTGATATTGAAAATCTAGGTGGAGAGTATAAAGATGAGATTACAATGCTACGATTCAGCTCTTCAACACAAATGTTCGTTGCTTGGAGATAATCCTCACGATGATCACACATTAGGTAGTGTTTGACTCGATTTTTTATCAAAATGGCAGAACCACCACAAGCTCTATCACGAGGGTCCTTGGTATCATATAGTATATAACCATTGATGTTAAACGTATTTCTTGAGGTCAAATGAGTTTCAGAAACCATCATTTATTTTCAGTTAATTTTACGTAAAGAATATTGTGAGTATAATGAAAAAATTGTACCAAAATTAATGACAGGTGTTAAACGTATAGAGAGATGATTTTTTTGAAAACAAGTAATAATTGAAAATGTTATATATTAATTACAGTTTCATTTTGTTTAAATCCAACATGCATTTTGTATTTAATTGGACAGAATTTAGGATTTAGTTTTAACGTGGAAAGTCTTCTCTTAATTGAATACAGTTCATATTTTAAATGTCTAAGTTTAAAGAATAAAATTAACACCTTGTACCTATTTAAATTCTTTTTTTTCTTCAATTATTATAAGAATACTTTAAAAAAATGCTTAAAGAAAAACTTAATAAGTTCAACAACCCAAAACTTTGTATTCTTCTAATATGTATAAAATTAAAGGTTAAATATGAGGGCACATTTAATAACGCTTAATTACCAGAAGTTTGAATATTTAACTCATAAATATACATTCACTTTAGGCCGATTGAGTAAAAAGGCAATAAACAACATGATAAATTTAAATGTGGGTTTTCGCACTAACATAAAAAATTAAACTAATTAATACAATACTTTGCACTTTCATTCAATACGCAGCCAACTTATTAAGTCATCATAAATGCTTACTACGTGATCTTTGAAACCATGTTTTAATTTTTAAAACGTTAAAAAATAAGATTTCAAAAACAAAAAGGGCAAGATTTAATAGGACTGTTATTGTTATTATGCAATAAAAAGTTATTAATGTTTCTGTCAGTAAATTGATTCTATCACGCGCTCTGTGACATGTGGCACTATCCTGCTGATACATGTATGCAATACTTTTACATGCCTTTCAATTGATGCACGAAAAAAACAGTAAGCCTGTCTCTATACCGCTCAACGTTGACTGTATCGATTTAGCCGGCTTATAAGGAGCACCAAAACAGCAAGTGTTTTTTGATGGAGTGTTGTTTCGACAGTGGCTTAGGGGTTATCATCGCTCCAAGTGCGCCAATTGTATTTACTTGCATAGCCTTTTAACCAAAAGTGTGCTTCATTACTGAAAAGAAAATTTTCAATAAAATTATGGGTCAATAGCGATGTTTTCTTTGGCCCGTTTGAAAATTCCGCTGTAGCGTCAGTTTATTTATAGCTTATTTTCAAGCCAAACTAACCTCAAAGCCATAGGAAAGCGACTAGAATATAAGCTCTCTCTAAACAAAATAAAAACTTTGCTCTCTTAAAATGCCATACGTGAGAAGTTGCAATAACAAAGAAAACACATTTCTTACTAACACAATTATAAAGTTAGGTTTTTGACAGCTCTTTTCTCTCTCTTTTAGCCACACGTAAACAAGAGCGGAAAGCGTTTTCTAGCTGTCAAAAATTCTTATGCCCATACAATTTGTATGTACCATACTGAAATAGCGCGGCGGCAACGTTTTGTGATTGGAACATACGATTATGACTGCGCGTTAAATAGTGAAGTTGGCCGCTATTGCTGATAAATAATGACAATTGAGCTATTTTTCAGTCAATCTAGCGGTTTTGTCCCCATTTTTTATTTCTATTAACACTACTGTTCGTGACACAGCGCTGACGCTCTTGCGTAGGGTATGGCATATCAGCGTAAAGGCTATGCGGCCGAAAACATTTCGCTTTCCGCTCTTGTTTAGGTATGGCTCTATCTGTTCTTATCATTTTCTATGCTCAAATCAACCGATAAATGCCGTAACATTAATGTCAATTTTAAATTATACACCTCTAAAAAAGTTCCAATATATAATTATTAAGGAATATCTAACGGAAACCCTTGGAAATTTTTCTAACCATTTGGGTTGCTTCTGAAATTTCCTACACCGTATTTTGGATTTTTAATAAAAACAAATAATTATTATTTTAGAAGTCATATAACCTTAAATTAAATGTGTGAATTTAGTTAAGTACATATTAAAAATAAAATATTTACCCCCATATTCATAAAAACTATTTTTGATTAATAAAATGTTAAATAAAACAAATTGTCATAGAAAATTCGTTTCATAAACCTGCTATAAACCTAAAATATTTTTTATGAATATGGGGGTTAAAATTTTCAAATAAGTGATGAAAAAAATCTTATTTTTCAATCATGTCAACAAAAGTAAAAGTTCTTACTATAATGTACTCGTTCATTTAATAGTGTACAATAAATATTCTGTATTTATTACGTTTTATTAAGTAACAAGTAGAGAGAGATTCATTTTTGTTATAAATTATTTCAATTAAGATTTTTTTCTTTTACTCTTTTTACTTGAAGCTTGACGTTTATAATTTTTCTTAATGAATCGACAAAAATGGCGTTGTTGGAATTTCTTATTAATTTCTACAGCATTCAGAAGCAAATAGCAGAAAAAAATATATAATTTTTGTTGTTGTTTAAAAAAATGTCCACACTTCCGAATACGGATGCACATCAGATGAAATCTTATACATACTTGCACAGCTTATTAACATCGTTTGCTTATTAATGCTCTGATGCCGGGATTTAAAAGTTAGTATTTGAGAAAATATTTTAAAATGTAAGCAGCTGAAGTTACAAAATTTTTACTTTTGTTTAGTGGCAGATGTAACAGGTTTAAAACATGTGCGATGTTTGTAATTTTAAATATTTTTAAATAGAATTTGACTTCTAAGAAAAAATCTATTAAAGTAACTTTATAAAGTGACTACTCATAGAATCAAATTATAACTGCTCAAATACAGAAACAAAACAGCATTAGAGAAATTGTAGTCAAACGAGCAGCCTTCATGAGGAAAAACTCCTGGAAAACCTATAACACAAATTGTAATGCCAGACAAAAATTCTTTATTAGTTTCCACGATTTCTAACAACAACTAAAACTCAAGAAATGTTACTAAGCCCAACAGTAAGAAGTATTTGGGACAAAATCGCTTTCGTAGCCTATGGAAGTATGTGTCTTCACATTCGCAGAACTAGAAGTCATCACCTTCATTTATTCAACTTATACATTGTACACACGAGTCTTTCTAGCTTCGGACGCTTCTTTATTCTCCTTTCAGTTTTCAAAAGTTTCAAAAAATAATATGAGGTTATATTTCACGGTGCCCTGGGGGAAAATTTAGGCCCTAATCATGTAAAACGCAGCGCAACGCCAAAGAATAACATAACATTGAAAGCACAAACAATGTCATAAATATTTTGAAATTTTGTTGTTGCTTTCTACAGAAATTCACATTGCGTTTTAAAATTTCAAACGCTGCATAACTTGGGACGTTGAGAATTTTAAAACAGTACATGAATTGCTATAGAAAGCAACAACAAAATTGCAAAATATTTATGACATTGTTTGTGCTTTCAGTGTTATTCTTTGGCGTCGAGCTGCGTGTTAAATGATTAGGGCCTTAAATACAATTTGCGCTTTTTTAGCAAGCAAAAAAATTTGTGTGAAGATAAATTCGAATTTAACTAGCAAAGACGCAAACCATATTTTTTAACATCGCTCATTTTGCAGTTAACAGAGCATGTTAACCACTTAACAGTCATAGTTATATACTACGGATACAAATAATCATGAATTGAATGACCATTTTGGACAAATATGGAGTTGCACACATATTACACATTATGGAAATGGTAGTCCAGAGGGTCCTAAATACGATTCCAAAAGTCACATTTCTGAAATAATTTTGGAATTTAAGAAAATTAATTTAAATGGCATACAAACAAATCATTTAATGAAGCAAAGGACAAAGTTCAGCAATTGCACGTGGTAAATGATGTCGCAGAACGTGGCGTGGCCTTAGCTAACACTTACATTAATCTAACAACCTCTGCAACAGATTTTCAGAAGTTATTGCAGGTCATAGAGCTTCGTCGTTAAAGCTCTAATAAATAATTGAAAGCTAAAAAAATAGTTTTTTAATTTTTTTTTTTTTTGGGTATGAGAAGTAAACTGCCTAGAATTTTTTGGACTCACATTGCTGAAGTCTGTGCAACAGAACAAAAAACCACCCATATTTAATATTTTAAAAGAATACCTAATATCTAAATATCTAACATTAAAACAAATCCGATGCATAACTGGCAAACGCATTACAATATTTTTAATTTCACAAAATGGGTGCAAAACTTAAAAAGGGTATAATTATGGAACAGTAAGAGCAAATTCAATTATTTTTTTTTTTTGCAATGACTCAGAATTTATCCACCTTTTAAACTGAATCATTAGTTTTTTTAACTTCAATATAAATTTTAAAAGTTACAAAGCATTAGCGGTATTCACCCTTTGTATTAAGTGTACGACTCTGTTATATTTAATACGATTTTATACTTCAAAGCTTGAGTGTCTTTTTCGTATGCATTGTAAATTAATGAATTTGCTGAGTGAGAGAAAGAGACAGATAAAGTTTCTTCAACTGTTTTGTTCTGGTAAATTCACACACTTTGTTTACTACTGATTTTTGTGGGATTTTTCAACCACAGCGTAGTATATTTTAGTCTAATACATTTTGTTGTTGCAGTGTTGTAAATGTTAGTATTTTTACTAAAATTATAAGATTAACAAGGTCTACAAGGGACTTTACTATCAACGGTGAATTCCGCTATTATTTTTCAAATTTATGCTAAATTTACAAAAAAATGTGATTAAGGGGACCCAAATGAGCAAAAAATAACCGAAACTTTTAATATCTGCACAGAGAAGTAAAGTTTGAGAAGATTTCTTTAAAAAAATTGACTTAGTAACAAAGAAAATCGTGCTAATGAGTCGAGTAATCAGCAAAATTCAAAAAAGTCGAGAAAACCCGATTTTCGGGTTAAATTCGGTTTTAGCGACCTCTAAACCATTTCCGAAAAATCTGAAAAAAATCACAAAAATACTTTACCCTATAAGCTCTCAAAAAATTCTGGGGCACCTATAAAAATCAAAAAAAAAATTTTCTTTGGGACACACTAATATACATACATTTAGAAAATGTATATATTTTAAATGCATTTGAAAGAATAAATTATTTTTTAATTTGTTTGCCCGCCAAAAAGCGCCTCGTACTTTTTCCTTTTTAGCTCATTCTTGTCCTTTCATCGTCTAAAAACTGAATCAGCTTAAAAGTTGAAGTAACACCAAAATTTTATTTAAATCGCATATACCGAATGAGTTAGTTGATTATTGGACAATCAAACTAAGGCGTTTAAATGTCGCCCATGTTATTTGAAAATATTTTTTTGATGCATGTTTGTCCATCGAATTTAAAACGCAACTTGACTTAACCATTAATTGCCTATAGTTGTGTCCTCTGTTTTTTAAACCGGTTTTTAAAAAGGACGGCTTTCCACTAAATCGAAAATCGGATTTTTTGTCTCGGATATGGGACGATATCAAATTGCCTTTTTATTATTATAGCCTTCACAAGGGTATATATACATATATAAGATAGTCATTCCCATTGTTATTTCTGCAATAATAATTTTATACCCTATAAAGAATATTTATTATGGGTCCTTATGAGTAGGAAAGTTGATTTAACAATGTCTGTCTGTCCTTGTGTATGTTGAAATGGGCTTTCCTAGTACCCCAAAAATGATGGGGAACAAGTTGTTATATATTCATGTCACATATACTCCGTTAAAGTTTGCTATTAGAATTTAGTTCACAAATGGCTTGTATATTACCTAAAAGCCACGACTGCCTCTAATTTTTACCTATAAAATTCCATGTTATTCTTGTTGTTTTTAATTTTAATGTATTCAATTTTGAACCTTTTACTGTATATTACAGAAGTAGGCAATATATATTTTTTTGAAATTTTAAATAGGCGTGGCACTTCCCATACAAAGACAGTATATATTTCTGTATATATTGAGAACGGCAAGAACGGTTATCAGTATATAACACATGACAAAATCTGGGCGGGATTGAAGAAGTGGGCATGGCAAAAAAAATAGGTTTCTTTATATTTGGAAAAGGGTAGGAAAAAAGTTTTCCGAATTTAGTACACATAGCTTAGATTAGAGAAGTGGGCGTGGCTCCTACCATACAAATTCATTTTAGATTTCTGTAAATCTGAGAATGATAAGAGCCAAAGTTTCCAAATACAAGCATCTTGAATATTGGTACACATCCAAAAAATATTATGGGCGGGAGGTAAGAAGTGTGCGTGGTGTAAAGGGTATACTCTTACTTGTTTTATATTTATGCCTTTATTTTTTGAAAATCTAATTAAAATGTTTAAATGATTGCAATTGAAAAGCAAAAGTACTAAAAGTCTTATCAAACTTTAACTAAACTTTTGTTATCGTAAAAGGTTTATTGTAAAGCTAAAAAATGTATAATAATAATAATACATAATTTATTTTTGCATAGAAACAATCATTTTTTACAATCTTTAGTAATTTATTAAAGTGGCCATTAAGTAATTTAATCCTCTTCATATTTCAGTACATAATTCTTTCACCAGAATTTTTTGAAAAGAAACAAAATTGAATGAGAACAATAAAGAACCACATATTGCTTCCGGTTTTAAAAAAAAAGTAAAAAGAAAAAAAAATTTAGCCTGCAGTTAAAATGTGTAGTAGTAAAACAGAGTGACAAAAATAAAATGACACAAAAAAACCCATCTGTATTAAATACATACAAAAATAAGAAATCTATAGTGAACTTTTTATCTTCAATCATCAGTCGGCCTTTAAAGCTTTATAATTAATGCAAATTTTAAATAATGGTGGCCATTGTTCCACTGTAGTGGAAGTTACAATAAACATGTTTATATTTATAAGACATTGTTGTATAAATGAAAGTGAGTTTTATGTTGTCACTTGATGATTATGCAGGTTTATTGTTGTTATTGTAGTTTTTGAAAATCCATATTTATTTTGTTGTTGTACGCAATAATGTTTGTCTTTGACAAACCTCAAGTGATGACGACAATTATATTGAAGCGTACGAACAAGCGAGTACAGCAGATGTGAATGAATGAATGAATATAAAATTTTTTTTATTAGGTCGTTGTATGTGTTGCTTGTTTAAATACATATTTTCCTATATTGAACCACACAATAGACCGCTAAAGAGCTGGGTGTGTAGGTTTATCTTTGGAAATTATTGTTGTAGATGGAGTATAGCTTTGTTTATCCAGATAGATCGAAAACAAGTGCATCTGCTTGTGAAAACCAAAAGTTTTTTTAGTTGTTAGGATAGGCAAATTAGTGTGTTTTCGACCCACTCCATTACATCATCGGTGGTTATTCCTATTTTTCTACACGGCAATACATTCTGGGCTATGCTTACATAAAAAATTCAACAACTAAATCGGTTTTACTATAAAATGAAGGGTATAGAAAACAATAGCATGTATGTATGTACACAAATACTATTGTTATAACAAAAAAAAACTTGCATATATCAGTATAAAACTATATCAGAAATTACATTCTTATAAGAAAAAATAAATAAAAGGGAAACATGCTCATAAGAACCATTTTGTTAAATAATGTTTAATGGCGGATTCGCACATTTAAAACGAAGTCCGTACAACATCCTTTTTTTATAGTAGAAACCACACAACAATTTCAGGAGAAAAATTGTATTTCAAACAAAATCATTATCATAACAAATAGTTTTGGACAGAACAAGTTATTTTATCAGTAAAGGCTACGTTTGGAAGGGTTATGACCAAGGCTCGGATTTTTATGCAGTTGAAATCTCGTTTTATGCACATTAAACATGCACTAAAAATAGAAAAATATGCGCTAAAAATTGCAAAAATAAGCACTTAAAATTATTTTCGGCTATGATAAAAAACAACATTAATATAACAAGAAGAAGAAGAAAATAACAAAAAAAAAGTGAAGCACAAAAATATTAAGAAAACCCAAAAGCAAAATAAAGTCACTTGTTAGATAGATATTTAAACCAACATATAAAATGAGATAAGGACAATAAGAAAACATTTTGTTTATATAAGTACATAAAATTTTTTTTAATATTTTTACATGTAAAAATAAGGTAACTTGGTCTAAAAAAGCTTTTAAACTTGGAAATAGCCGTTCAACGCGACAGAAGTGATCGGTACATGATTAAATGTTGATATGTTCTTTGTTGTATATTAATTTTCCATTACGCTGATTTCGTAAAAACTTAAATTAAATATGCCAGCAGTTTGTTTAATTGTTTAGAATCCTTCATTTTTCTAATAACATTATCAAGCTTTATACGAATTTCTTTACTACAGCTACCCTCCCCTGCATTTTATTTATGGCACTATCAATTTATTTAATTTCCTTTCTCATTGTATTAGATTTCTCTAATTTCACAATAGTCTCAGAGATAAATCCATAATTTGAAGATACAAATATTATCTGAGCTTTTATATTTGATAAATTTACTTTTTTTAATGAAACTGCATCACCATCCTTGAATCCTTCCACTACATCCTTGAATTGGTCAACAATTTTAGCACAATACATAACTGCTTTCAACCACGTTCCCCTACAGGTTGTTATAGGCTGTGGAGAAAGAAGTACATCGGGACAGATTTCTCAAATAGCGTGGTGCTTTGCGTAATATTTTTGCCATAAAAAATCAATATCATCGCAGTTGCCTCTTATCTCTTCTTCAGCACGGTGCATCGCAAAATAAAACAAGTTTTGTTTTTCAAAACATACAACAAAAATATTAAATGTCAACAATATATGCAAAAAATACCTTTAAAGCAAACTATGCAAAAATATGCACTAACAAATTGATGTCATTTACTTCAAATTTCATGATTCGCAAAGATATTAAGTTTATGTTGATAACAGAATGACGACAACAAATATGCATTTGCATACAAATCCGGGCCTTGGTTATGACTTAAGTCAATATTTACTCGGAGACTCTGTTTCTCGGTTTTCTTTTATCTAATAAAGAACCATTCCATAGTTTTTCTTTAATAGAAGTTGATTAGAACTATTTACCTATACAGAGCTAAAATTGTCTTCGTCGGTAATTTCGTTAGACCCTTCAACAAAATTGTCCATTACTAACCAGATCTAATGCACTGAGTCTTAATTATAGTTTTGCTGCAACAATATGCACATGTTCTTCAATTATTAAAAAATTTAAGAAATACCAAAAGCATCCTGAGGTGTACCATAATTTCGGTATACAAAATTTTCTAAAGCTACATTTTTTTATTGCTTTTCAGGCGGCCAAACATCCATAGTTAATAAGTGGTCTAACAACCGATGTGTAAATTCAGTTCTCTATACGTGGTCCCTTTTTCTTACCTATAGAGAGTTTCGGCATGTTTAGTAGGCATTGAGAACTTTATTCTGTCTTTCCTAAGTGTTCTTCTTCCGAGATAATTTGCTATCTACTAGGGTATTCAATTAATCGATGATTTCTATTTATCGAATAATCGCCCTAATAATTATTCGAGGTAAAAATTTAATCGAATAATGATCGAACAATTTGAAATTATTCGGTTAATCGAACAATTTTAATTTTGTCTAGTTTAGAATTTTAAAAATAAAACCAAAAATTATATTTTTCTAACAACAAAGGTACTTCATGCAATAAAAGAGTAAATCTTGTTTAATAAAAAATATCAACAAAATTCAGCCTAATCTTCTAAAATAATCTTAAAAAAAAAGATTATACATTTTAATTGTTTATGTTTCAACCGATATCTTTCTTTTGTTTTGATGAAACTTGATTTAGAAAAGATTTTTTTACTTATTGTTGACGTTGGAGAGATTGAAAGTAAAGCATTATAAAGCATATCCAATTTCTAATATTTTTTTTGTCTTTGCTAAAAATCACTTGAATCTCTTTTTGATTTTTTACCAATTATAATAGTCTTGTTCAGGTCTGGTATAAGGTTGTTTTCATTCTTCACAAAAAATAATCTTCTACATCTGAAAAATTGCTCGAAAGAAATGTTCCCTGAGTTAAGAAACAATAAAAGGGCATTTAAACGTACAGGCTTATGTTTTTACATAAAAGAAAAAAAAGTTAAAATACCTATATGTACTGTGAAAAAACAAATTTTCAATTAATCGACATAAATTATTCGAACTATTAGTTATTCGAAACTAAGCAATTTTTAATTATTCGAACAGTTAATCGACCAAAATTAACCGATCCAAACGGTTAAACGTTTGAATAGCTTACTATCTACAAAAAGCAAAAAATATTTTGCATCACTTATTTAAATTCTGAAGGGGTTGTTTACCTTGTACCATATGGTGAAGAAAAATAGCTGTTTTTTTAAGGTGAAACCTAAATCTAGCTCAAGAATAAGCTTTACTAGCCTTTTCTAGTCATAGGTAGAACACAGAAAAGGCCTAAGTACTTTTACTAAAGCGAAAGCATTTGATTGATATTCTGTTTAGCATAGTTAAAAAACAACATCCGGACCTGGAGATTTATGTTGCCCAAGGGCATAATTAAAATTACTTACATAGATACATATTTTGGTAAGTTTTAGTTTAGATTTCAGACGCATATTTTTTTCTATTTAATTGTATAAAAGTTCAGCCTTTATTAGTAACATACATACATAT
This sequence comes from Pollenia amentaria, assembly GCA_943735925.1. Lineage (NCBI taxonomy): Eukaryota > Metazoa > Arthropoda > Insecta > Diptera > Polleniidae > Pollenia > Pollenia amentaria. The sequence goes on along the minus strand of OX031010.1, from coordinate 59,157,503 downwards.
CTATGTATTTAGTTTATTTATTCTTGTGGGAGGGTAGTTTTTTTGATGTCCATCAAAATATACTCATCATAATGGGAAGGTTTAAAATAAATCATGCAAAAATAACAACAAATTTTCTATTTCAATTTGAAAATAGAAAAATACCTAAATTTGAACACAAAAATGCTGCCACATGTACATGTCGAATAAAATATCGTAAACTAATGAAAATAATCGTGTGATAAACAAAGAGACAAAAACTGCAACATTTTCAAACAAACTATAAAACATAGAAAAACATTAACAAGTGCAGATGTTAAGGACACAAGTACTCTGTGGATAAGGGTATCAACATTATTAAGCAGAAGGCGATAATGAAAATAATATTAAAATACTTTCTTTATATTTTTTTTTTTTTTTTTTTTTTTGGCAAACAAGAGATAATTTGGAACTTACATTTAAAAAGGGGGATGGATGCTTCGTCGGCAAGGAACAGCTGTCAACATATACATAAAAAACAACAACAAGCGCAAAAATCAGCAGCTGATATTTAAGAGGAGCACAATATCCAAAAAAAAACTGGTTTTGGTTGTTGTTTCTTTAATTGTGGGGAGGAGACATCTGCTAGTTTTGTTTTTGTAATAAAATGTTGCTGTAGATAATTTTTTCGAGACACTGATTGAGAGAGATGATTTAAAGTTTTTGTGGAGCAGTTGCTGCCGTGTAGTTATTAGGTTTGTTATTGTTAGGATGCTTTAGGGGGAAGACGATGGTGGTGGCGTCAATAACATTGAACACTTGTAGGCCAAAGGCAACTGGTTTTGTTACTTTTGTGGCTAGACAACTTTTTTCTTGTGTATGTTAAATAATTGAATTTTTTGTCTGGTCAAATAGCCAGCCTGATCCAAATATATAAAAAAAGAAATCAAATTGCAGTTTTTTTTAATTTGTTTCCTTTTTCTGTTGTAAGAAAATTATGATTTATTTTGTTTAAAATACCGATTTACAAACAAACATAAACATGTAAGTATGTATATGTTTCTGTTAAATGAATTTGTTTTTTTTTTTTTCTTGGGGTTCGTTTGTTGCTTCACTTTGTAATATGTATTTAATTAGCACTATTGCACAAACAACATCGACAACAATGTAAAAAAAATGTTGCAATTAACAATAAAGTGCAATATTTTTTTTTTTTATTTAATAACAAATAATTTTTAGCTTCCGCACGTATTAAAACGAGCATATTAAGCCAAAAATTAACGATTGTATTTTTTATTCAATACGTTTTTTTTCTTAAGATCTTTAACTTATTTATGTATTTTATTTTCACTATTTCTTTATTTTTCATAATATAAAACAGCAAATGTCAAACACACAACAAAATACAATAAAAAATTGAAAAGAAACAAAAAAAAACAATCATTATTAGCAAACAATCATCATTAAAATCTGTATTCTTTACGTTTCATTAAAAAAATTTCACTCACTCTTCAGTAAAACGTATTTATTTTTCACTGTATGCACTTTAATTAACTTTTCTTTAATTTCATATTATAAACGCTTCAATGATTTGCCATTTAAATTAAAAAACACGCATTATTTTAGCTATTTTAATTATGTTTTTTCTCTAAATTTATTTCATTTTTTAACTTCAATTTCATAAGCAGGCGACTCGACGATATAAAGATAATCCAACAACATTGATTTCTATTTAATTACTGAATTAATTTCGTGGAATTAAAATAACAGAGGATTTTACGTCACAGTGTTGTATTTTTTGTTACTACAGGGTGGTACATATTGTTTTTAATAAAACAGAACAGAAAACAAAAGAATTTTGAAAATTTATTAAATATTACTTTTTTAACGGATTTACTATAAATTTTTAATAAACCTTTCTGTCTATCTATTCATCTTAAATGACTTTATTTAAATTCCAATATATTTGGTATACATATCGATTAGGGAATGGTAAATCGGTTTCAATTCCAATCGATTTTGTGTTAAAACATCGATTCTTCAAAATTGAAACCGAAAATCCGGTATTGACTTTTTAAAATTGATTTTTTTATTTTTATCAAAATTTTTTTAATTCCAAGGCCTATCCATCCAATAGGTCTGCGCAAGGAGCCAGATGTTTATTTTGCTTATTCCCCATGGACTGTCAAAAGTTGTTTACACTTTGCTTATTCATGTACATTTTTTGTTTTTTGCCACACACAAACACATAATCAACATAATAAAGAAACACAGCAGGTGAATCAAAACATGACACTTCTGTGGGATTACGCTAATATTTAAACAGACTAGTGTATGCGTGGTATTTTAATTTAGTAATTAGCAGAGTAACAAAACAAAGTGATTTGCGAAATTGCAAGAAAATATCTCTGCATTCTTGCGACATTAATGACATGCAATGGTTTGTTTCCTAAATCTAACTTAATAGTAACTTAGCAAAGAAACAGTCGCTACCGAACAAGAACTAGTGTCATAATCCTTTGAAATACTTTCCATTCGGTAGACTTTATTATGAAAAAAAATATTGCTTAAATTAAGAATTTTTTATAATTTAAGAACAACAATTTTAATATGTGAAATGTACATACATATTGCACTGGTTCCTCTAAAGGGAGTCAACTCCAGAAAAATGATAAATAGTTGTCATATTGACCCACTGAAAAAATCGAAGTTCAATTTCTGTAGTATTTTAAAAAATGCAGTTGTGATATAAGGGGGGGATTGTGATATAAGGTATGAGTTGGCAAATTTATCTTATATCATGTTCACACGGACAGCGATATTCGTGTTTCGCTCTCCCATTACTCTTTCACGCCCCAAACAAAATTGAACCAACATGTTTGCCATACAAAATGTTGAGAGGGAAACCGGTCGTTTCATTTTTAAACATGCTGCAAAACAGGAAAATGTAAATTTTGAAAGCAATTATCGTTAATTTATCTGAACTAGCCCGCAAAAAAAATCAAAACAAAATAAATATTCATGTTGAATAACACAAGGTCTCCACCTAAGATAAGATATAAGATTTTTATATCAGCAAACGTCAAATTCAATCGCAGAAAGTATTATTTTAGTGTTAGTATTAATATTATAATAAATGTTATGAGACAGTTGTTATAAGAAATCTTATAACAACTATCTTATAAGACGAGCTGTCAAAAGTACACATACATACACACATATAAAACAATAATAAGCCACCATTATTAAAATGTGTAATTTATTAATGCAAATAGTGCCAATTTTGTGAAAATTGTTAAACATAACAATATTTTAAACTAAAAATGGAATAAAAAAAGATACAAGTTTACTGTACGAGAATCAGTCGATTATGAAATCTTATAAGATAGATGTTCCACTTGTTTGATATTCAGATTAACATGAAGCAATATATTCTCTCATTCTGCCGACGTTCTCTCAGATATTATATCAGATATTATCTCAGGTGGAGACCCTGTGTAAAGCAAAGTAATAATTATTATACCCTACACCACCACTAGTGGTGAATTAGGGTATACTTAGGTTGTCATTCCATGTGAAACTTTTTTATTATTCATCTTAAACCCCATAAATTATATATGTATATTCTGGCTCCTTGAGTAATTCTAAGTCGATTTAACAATGTCCGTCTGTCTGTCCGTCTGTTCGTCTATTGAAACACGCACAATTTAGAAAAACGCAAAAGAAATGAACAAATTTGGTCTCAAATTGCTTGTAATTATCCTAAGCAGTTTAAGATTGAAATCCAGCAACATCGGCTCAGTAGGATCAGAAGTATGAATCAAAATGTGGAACCACCAACCTAAAAAATTTGATAATTTTGATACAAAAACTACTCGTAACATATAGTGTGGAATAATGCACGGAATGATATAACATTTTAAATCCGCTTTATACGACTGCAAATCATACTGCTAAATTTCGTGAAGATCGGTCTAAAATTTACCCTAATCCAAGAACACATTTTAGTACGCCTAAAACCGTAATAAATTATGCTATCATACTTAAATTTGGTACTTCACAGTTTCATAGGACCAGAAATCACACTGTAAAGTTTTTTGAAGATCGGCCCATAATTTACACCCGGAAAACAGTTAAGTATGCCTAAAACCGTTGTAAATAACGCTATCATAATTTAATTCGGTACGGTACAGCTTTGTAGAACCACAAATCATAGTGTAAAATTTTTTGAAGATTGGTCCATAATTAACCCTAGACCCCCTATAAATCCTATTCCCGGAAAACAGTTTAATAGCTATTATACTAAAAGTTGGTATGTCACAGTTTTATAGGACCTGAAATGACAATGTAAAATTTTTGAAAAAAATTAAATTCGCCTAAAACCATAACATACAATAGATATTGCGGTAAATTTTCTTCCAAGTTAGATTTATATGGCCAGGAAAAATATCATGCAATTTTGTGATATTCACTGTTAACGCTAAAACTAATTTCCCTGCTGTATTGAAATTTATTTTAATTTATTTTTTGTACTACTAGAAATCAGTATTCAGAATTTTGGGATGATTAGTCCATAAATTACCATAGATCCAATGCAAATTACCATCCTAAAAATCATTTTTGTTCGACTAAAATGTTACGAATCATGATATTTTACTCAAGCCAGTTAAAACAAGAAACGCATAAAACTTTCATATTGTTGGTTAATAATTTAATATAGGTCTAAACCACAAGCAATTTTAATGCTGACGTTGGTTTTTGTGAAGCTTAGTTAATAATGTATATGTATTTACAATATAGGGCCCACTCCGTCGGTGGAGGGTATCAAAGATTCGGCACAGCCGAATATATCACTCTAACTTGTTAAATAGAGATATTAATAAATGTATTAAATAATATATTTTTAATTTATACTTACATTTTAATCTATTTTAAATAAAATCACACAACACAAAAAAATGTGAAAATTAAACAAGAATAAATCGTATGAACAGCATGTTTGGCAATCTAGTTTCAGAGAGTGAAACGAGTGGTTTATATCGTCGTATGAACATAGCATTAAACGATTTTGAAATAAATTTTAAAAACGATTTTGAGGTGCTATTAATCGGTTCTAAGGATCCAAATAAAAATAGTCTTTCGAAATATCGAAAATCGATTTTGTAATCCATTTACCAATCCCTAATATCGAACGCGCTGCCATCACTTTTTTTTAAAGTTCACCACAGTACGCACAAAATTAGAAAACAAACACAGCTGTGCGACCAAACAAACAAATAGAAAATAAAAATTTAAAAAAGGTATTTAAAAATTTATTATTAATGAAACCCTAAAAATCCAAAAAAAAAAATGTATTTCAATGAAATATTAAAATGGATCAGATAGAGAAACCAGTTAAAGACAAGGCAACAGCAGCTAAAAGCTCTCAGCCCAAAACTGAATTAAAAGAAGTGGGAGATGAAAATGAAAGGCCAACCACCAGCGATAAAGAATTGGACATTACAAGTGAAGATTTTAATCCTTTAAAAGCTTTGTATGCTCCTGATTTTAGGGCCACAGAAAAAGAACCTAAAATTATTTATCAAAACATGGCTGCTTTTGAAACGGCTTTAAAAAAATTTGGAATATTAGGTTTAAATAAAAAACCAAAAAATATCCAAGCTTCTGGGAGCAAAAGTAACAAAAATACTCTATTAGTAACAGAAGAAAAAACTCAAAGAAAATTCGAGGACCATCAAATGGCCATTCGAACACAATCAAAAGTTAAAAACAAACATCAAAGAAATTTAATGGCGCAAATGAATCAAGCGGAAGGACCGCTCAAACAACTACAGCAATTTGTTAGTGATGGCCGTACAGTTAAAGTTCTCATAAGAAAAGAGCATGGTATTAAAGGTTATGTGGAGGGAGTGCTAAAAATGTTTGATCGCCACTGGAATCTTTTATTGGTGGATGTAATGGAATGCTTGGAACAACGTAAATATAAATATACCGAAAATAAACTAGTTACACATCAAGAACCTCAGGACTGTTATAATTTATTACAACAGTTGGGCATTAAACTGCCAAAACAAAGTGTTAAGAGTTTGGGAAGAAAACGTGTAGAAATAAAACGAAATTTGCCACAGCTTATGTTGAGAGGAGAACACGTTATTTTAGTATCTGCAAAGATGGCCGTTTAATTCACATATGTAATTTTGTACCCTTGTATATTTTTTCACTTAAATAAAAAAAAACGTATATTTTAAGAAATCATTTGCTTTAATATTTGCATTTTTGTTGGTTGAATTGCTTCTTTACCAATGAAAGTAAACACTTTAACTCGCATTTCTTAAAATGCTATAATAAAATTTCAAAATAATCACCGACACATTTGTTATTCTATGGCGATCTTGTTATGTCCGTATGTCTGTTAAAAGCACGAAAGAGCTCGCAATAAAAGAAAAGGAAGATGAAATTCGGTAATAAGCAAAAGATCCGTTTTCAAACCCTGGATGCTGTGAGCTAAATTTATGTTCTTTAATATTAATTTTTTTAATAAAAACATATTAATCTATTAATATTACTCTATATGATTGGTTATTGCACTGCTGTCACAAAAATAACAATTGCTGGATTATGTCACAGTTTGTCGGAAGCTTAGTTTTGTTCAGCTGAACAGTAGAAAAAACCATTTTTAGTGTTTTCGGAAATTTATTTTTAAGTCTAATATTATAAATTTGTCTGTTACTGATAGATTAATATGTTTTTAATTAAAAAATTAATATTTAAAAACTTAAATTTAGCTCACAGCATCCAGGGTTTGAAAACGGATCTTTTGCTTATCACCAGGTTATTATAATTGTAATATCAAACAATTTGATACCCATATTGCCTATATATGAAAAATATAAAACAGATAAAATATATCGCGATTTTCGCCTTCTATTTGAATAATTACAAAAAAAAAGTAAATTAAAATTATTTTAAAACAGATTCAATTTGAAAAGCCACATGCGTAGAATTTGTATGAAAACCTGAAACGAAAATATGTTTTTAGCTTAATATCTCAATTAGTAGATCGCAAGCGGTCAAGTTTTATATACCACTGGATGCTCTTTTCGATGATACCAAATTTTATTTATGTCGTCTTGGTGCAAAGTACAAAAAAATTCGAAAAACTGAAAAAAGACCTTTTTTAAAAAATGGTCCAGCTCACGGATGGTCAACGCTAGAACCAAAATATTTTGGGAATCATCATTTTCAGAGGGGTAACTAAAACACTTTTTTCGGCTCCATACAACTTGAGTCTGTCTAACCTATATACATAGGTTATACATAGATTGTTAAATTAAATATTTTTGTTTTGCCTTATAAATAATTTTATTGTTAACAAAGGGTTTTTTTATCTTTTATTATTGATGAAACACCGAATTCTTCTTTCACCTCCTAAATTAAAAAAAAATCCAATTCATGATTCATTTTATTCAACATAAGCGAATATAAATTAATAAAATCACATTATTTTTACCGTAATGTATAAAATTTTCTCAAGTCTTAGAATAATTAATGGGTACTCAAATATTCCTGTATATTCGTCACTACTTTAACTTGCAAATTTTGGCTGGCAAAGTGTTCATTTACTTTTTAGTATTTTTGATAGCAATTTCTTTAAATTCCTACTTACTTAAATTCCTATTACTATGCCAATTACAAGCAAATCATTGTCATCACTAATTTTTATCGAAGGCTGTCAAAAAAAAGGAAAAATAAAAATAAAACTTCAAAATGTTGCTTTTGGTGAAATATAAAACAACAAATGAATTAACAAAATAGAAATTGATAAAATAATGAGACATTTTAAATTGTTACTTGCCTTTGTTTTTCTTTTCAAAACAATGTTCAAAAATGTAAAAAGAAGATTTGTTAAATTATGAATGTGTCGTGCGAACAGCATAATTCGCATTCGTAATTCAAAGAGCAAACAACGTAATTCAACATGCCGTGCGAACATAGCATTATTCTTAAACTATCCAAAAATTATTAGTATTAAATTTAATATACTTATGTATGAATGTTTTGCTATTCTTGAGCGTCTGTAATGTGCAATCGATTTTCGTTTTTTAAAATATAAAATATATTAATACATACCGTATTGTTATATTTTTAAATTGATTGTTATATATTTTTCTAAATAAACTATATAAAGAATGTACTTAATGTTTTTTGATGATATTAAAATCTAGACGCAGATTTTTTGATGAAAAATCATTTTTTTGCGGATGTTATGTTGGATACAAAAGGGCCTAATAACAAATAAAAATTCGAAATAGTTTTTGATTGATTTTGTTCGTTGTATTAAACTGAGTACATGTTCACAAAATGTCGACTTTATTAAAGAAATTCAAATGCCAAGTACACCTTGTTGATATTGATTTTGTAAAGTTTTTTGCTTGTCCTTTAAAAAAATTAAAAGTGTTGTTACGGCCTTTTTCATTTTAGGCGACGAAATACTGATGTATATTATACAAGAAATGATCAATAACAAAAATATGTAACAAAATTTGAACTAATTACCCTTTAAAAGGGTTAAATATATGGGAAATTTAATGTCAAGTGACCCAACTTTTTGGCCATACAGGTGTTTTTTACTCATCCATGTAACTTATTACCAATGCTCTTAGCCCAAGTTGTCCCTAGCAGCTAAGAGTGCTATTTCATAAATCTTTGGCAAAAAAAAAAAAAATTTATAAAAAAAATTTTCTTGACATTGTTTTTGCCAAAACAAAAATATTTTTTAATTTTTTTTCAAAATTTTTTGATAAAAAATCTTAGGGGCTTTTCTTTAAGTGATTTTTGGTCGCTTAGTGGGATGCGAGTGAGATATCTTTCAAAATAAATGTTTTGGAAATCAAAACGTTTTTTCGATTTTAAGCATATGCACTGCTTTCAATTTTTTCCCAATCGGAAGACATCGGTTTCAAAAGTTGGGTCACTTGACATGAAATCCCCCATATGTATTTTCAAAATATTTTGAACTGACTGAACCATTTGTCGTTGTTGTTTTTTATATCTTATTCAAACTAATGGTGGTGGGTGTCATAGATCGAATGTAGACTTTTGGCCAATAAAAAAATTGTATTAGAAGTTTTATATTAAAATACCTAGAATCCTGACATCCTAACGACTCCTAAATAAATAATTTATGAATATTTAATTTATATGTATGTATGTATGTAACAAAAAATGATCAGTGTTTGGAAGTTTATCAGGTATGTGATGAAAATCGATCGATTTAAAAACGAACGTTTTTAAAAGGTGTGATGAATTTCGAGCGATTTAATAATCAATTTCTGAATTATAATCTTAAGTTTTTGCTCAAAATACAGTACAATAAACTGATGTAATACATAATTTAAAAGAATAGCGACTGGAAATAAGAGGAATATGTATAAGAAATCAATTTTAAAAGATTCTAAAAACGATTTTTTTTTATATATTTTGACATTTTATTACTGTCAATCGACGCCATCTTTAATCTTTACTACCAGTATTGCTTCAGTTTCAAACAATTTTGCAGTGAAAGAGTACGAAGTTGGCATTTAGCGTTAGCATCGAAATTGTATTCGCAACGCAATACAGAGTAGCCCCCATGCTCCAGACTTTGAAAGTTAAGTATTTGAAAAACATATATAAACTTACTGTCTTCTCTTCATTTGCTAAATAATTATTTCGCATTTTTCTCCCTTAAAAGCTGTATTTCAAATAATGCAGAACAAAGGTTGTATTAACGAAAATATTTTCGCTGTAGTTTACTTTATTTGACTAAAATAAAAATTAAAATAGGGATCAATCAATGAAAAAACTGTACATAAAAATTATAAAAAAAAATTTTATACCTATGTATATAAAAATACGTCAGTAATAATTTAATTCAACAAATTATTCCTGTTCTGCTTCGGGTATGTTAAATACTTGTCGTACTGCAACAAAGTTTTTGATGTTAAATACTCGACATCTGGGAGGTTTCTCACCACCAAACGCCAAAGTAAATGGGTCTTCAGGACACTGTTTCATACACTGTAGACGGCCCATTTGGAAATCATGTGAATAAACTGGTTTGATTTCAGTCGAATTAAAATTCCATATTTTTAGACAACCCTCTGTAGATGTAGATGTCAAAAGATTCTTTACCTTGGAATTAAAACAAATACCAGAAATTTCTTCCTCATGGGCCTTAAAGGACCATAACAACTTTTTGGGTTGTCTTTTGTCAGCGTAATGTAACGAACCATCATTAGAGCCAATAACAAAGTAATTACTATCACAAGTATTCCATAAGACCTTCTCAACTTCTCCGGGTATTTTCCATTTGACAAATGATGTATTTACTTGTTCTGGATCACGACAATCGAACAAACGCACTAGACCATCAGCAGAACCAGCTAGAATACTTTGCGCTTCTTCGGGATGAAATTCTATAGACTGTACTTTCTCATCAAACGAAGTAATGGTAGTATGAGGTTGTCCCTCATCTAAATCCCACAATATTAAAGTTTGATCAACAGATCCGGAAGCTAAAATATGTTCATACTGACGATTCCAAGACAAATCTAAAACAGCATCTTTGTGACCATAAGCATCTTTGTTCTTCTTACGGCTGCCTTTTGAGCCCAATTTAAAGGTGGGTTCAATTGAATCCTGTATGTCGAGATCCCACACTGTAATGACTGGGTCCATGCAGCCAATGGCACACATATTACCCTGTTTATCACTGCCGGGATCATGATTCATCCATTCAATACACAAAGGAAAGCTGGGTAAAAGGAAATCGTGATGTGTATATAAACTTTCTTCTTCCTCATTAAATACCCAAACTTCCATACTGGCAGCATCATCTTGCACATGTCCCACTAACAATAAATTATCTGTGGCCTTAATAATTTCATCTTCAGCTTCAGAATCATCATCTTCATCGGGTAATTGATGATCGGGATCTACGATATTACTAATATCGGCAACTCGAGGATTACCCTCATTTTCATAACGTTCAAATGCAAACTCATCGTCGGGGTTGCGATTCTCATTTGTCTCCGCGGCAACATCATCATCATCGTCCACCATTTCATTATCAATATCCATTTCATTATCTTGTTGTTCCTCATCGTCGTCGTCGTCATCGTCTGCATCACTATCTAAACGATCTTTGGTGTCTTTAATAACTCTTGCCAATTCTTCTTGTGTCAACACAATTTTATCCGGCTTTTCTTTTGCAATACCTCTGGGTACAAAGCAAATGGCGGGCACAAAATCAATAGTTGCTTCGGCTGGTCCCTCTTCTTCCATTTTGCTGCCTTTTTATAATTTTTATAAAACGATGAGCTTATGAAAATACTGCTGCACTTTTCGTATCTTGGAATCCAAAAACAAAATGTAAACACGTGCTGGACTGATGTCAAAATTCAATTTAACTCAATTAGAGATGACAAAGACAAGAGTTAGTGACACTGATGGGATTTGTGGTACAATTGTAACAAATATGTTACAATCGAAGCTATATTGGTACACTGGTACAATTCATCCTCTTTTGCTACAATATAAGAAAAAAAAAAAAAAACCCACGAAGTTTATCATTTCTGTTGGATGAGCTAGATGACCGGTAGTGCTAGCCGATATATTGGCTATAGTTTATACTAGTTTATTACCAGCAAAATGAAAAATGTAACCGAAACTCTTGTGTACATGTGATTTTGCCTCTCTGTCTTACTACATAATTCCACTCGATTATGGAATATATATCTTAACTGCTTACTCTGCTGCTTTTCATTAGTATATGACAACCTCAATAATGGTTAACGCTAACAAGCACTAGCTTGTTATTCATAACGTAAATATTCGCTAGTACATACTAACCTTTATAAAAAAATATATTATTTCTTAATTTTTATTTTAAACTAACTTAACCCGATGTGCTTCGCTACCCCAATCGTTATAAAATGAAACAAACAGTATTTATATATAAACAAAATTTTTTTTATTACAGTCAGTTGTGGGCGTGGGAGAATGAGAATAGGGTTACCCCACTAATTTAATTAACATGTGTATCAAGCATAGGTAAATATGTTAAAAAATTCCCCTTTAAATTCATCCCAACACCTACATACGTGAAACAGTATCGAAGAGCATTTTAAATTTTGGGTTGATTAGGCTGCCACCGCCTCTTTTAATTAGATATAATCAACTTTTCCATGCAACGTATTTATGTTCATAACAATACCATATATACCAGATATCATCATCCTACGCCAAATAGCGGCTAAGATATGAGGATTTTATGTTTTGGGTTGTATGGGCGTGGCACCGCCCCTTTTTCCAACCACATCTTTATATAGTTTAAAGTTCAGTAACTCAAGGCAGTCGCTTACTGTGGAAATTTGATGACGATCGGTTCAGTTGTTTATTATATGTATGTGGTGGTTTTTACTTTTTCTATAAAGCGAAGTGGCTCCGCCCTCTTTTTTCATGGGGCTTATTTCTATTCATACTAACACCATATGTACTAAATATCACCATCCTATGCCAAAAAATGCCTAAGATATAACGATTTTAAATTTTGGGTTGTATTTGCGTGGCATCGCCCATTTGTCCAATCTCAACTTTATATAGTCTAATGGCTCTTCCAGGGTCACTGTTATATTCTGTGAAAATTCCAAGATGATCGGTCAAGTGGTTTGGCCTCCTATAAGGCACAAATATATATATGTATATATATACATATATATTACAAACATACATTCACTTTTATATATGTAGATAAAAAGTTTTTATTAAACAAATTCATCAAATACATAAATAAGTATGTGTATTCGTATCCCTTTACGAAGCCTGGGATCAAGTGTCTCCAAATCGCAACTTTTGTGATACTGTCAACGTCCACATAAATAAGTATGTGTATTCGTATCCCTTTACGAAGCCTGGGATCAAGTGTCTCCAAATCGCAACTTTTGTGATACTGTCAACGTCCACACTTTTGTATGCCTTTAACGAAAACGCGAAAAAGATAAATTTTTGCTTCTTAGGAACGGTACTATGCATTTGTGCTGATGTGCTTAACACTAAAAAATCTTGATTCTAGACCCAACTTTTGGTATACCGATGGACTCAATATCACGTTCTGAGTCGATTAAACCATGTCCGTCCGTGCGGCTGGCTGATTGTCTGTCCATGTTACCATGTTAAGTGCAGGTAGCAATTTTGAAGGTAATTTAATCAAATTTTGTACATATGTAGGTTTCAATTCATATGCACGAAGCCCACCGAATGGTGAAAATCGGTTCATAATTTCACATGGCCATAAACAAACTTATTTTCGGAATAGCGTTTGTGCATATAAACCATCTTATTATGTTGGTATTAATGTTAAATTTGGACTATTGTTATCTAAATCATCTTACCAAATTTTATTGGAATTGGTCCGTATATGACGATAGCTCTCATACAAATACTACTACCGAAAATAGCTTTCAATGCTATAGCTTTCTCTAAAATGTTCGCATTGACATAAAAATTAGCGACAATAACTTAAGATTGCTACTGTCATAAAAAATGTTGTGCTGGTAGGTCGAAAATTAACCATAGCTCTCATATAAGTCACATTCCTAAAATCAGTTAAAAACAAGCAAATATCATATAGATAAAGATATCTAAATAATATAATTTTGTTCTGGCGGGTCTATAATTTCCCATTGGTCTCAAATAGGGTACTCTAGAAAATTTGTCTTTGTATACTGTGGTGTAGGGTATCAAATGGTCAGGCTTGACCGACTATACTTTCTTACTTGCTTTATTGAATAAAAAGGTGCTATAAATATTTACTATGTAATCTTTTTTATTTCATAGCTAAAATATGGTACAATTTCGCCATTTGTACGATATGGTACAATTTCGTCATTGAGACGGTACAATTTAAGAATTGTCAGGTCCAAACAGGGGTTAGTGATGGTATCTGCGCGATACGAAACAGGGCTTGTTATTCTTCTCTTTACGCTGTGTTGTGTTGTTTGTGTGATTTTATTTAAAATAGATTAAAATGTACGTAAAAATTAAATATACATATATTATTTAATACTTTTATCAATATTATTTAATAATTATCACTTTATTTTATTTAATATGAATTTTTATTTTGTTTTTTTCTATGTTTTGATTTGTTTTTTGAGAGCTTGTTCAGATAAACTAACGATAATTGTTATCAAAATTGGAGATGATAGTAAATTTTTCCTGTTTCACAGCATGTTTCAAAATGTAACGACCTGTTTCGCTCTCAAATTTTTGTATGAAAAAACTTGTTTGTGGCGCGAAACACGAATAGTGCTGTCCGTGTGAACATCGTATAATACCATATGCTTGTTTTTTTAATTAATATGGTTTTATGTTTTGAATCGTGTTATTCGGAGAACAAAATAATTAATTGAGACTTGTTTTATAAATAAGAAACAGTTTTTTCACTCTTTGTTATCTTTTGAACAATTTTTTTTACCAATTAATATATGATTACTATTTAGTTATAATTAAAAAATTATAATAATTAGTATTGTGGCCAGGGCTGCCAGTTAAATTATGAAAAAATCGTCGATTTCCTGAGAAAAATAAAAAATCGTCTTTTTCGGTTTAAAAAAACGTCAACAAAATCGGACAATTTAAATATAGATTTTAAACTTTGTTTGTTCGATTTTTATTTAAAAACAAGCATACAAAACATATCATATACATACATATACCCCCGCATTTTTATTGAATTTTTTGTTACATTTAACATATGCCTGTTAAGGAAAATTTTCATAAAAAATTTGTTTTGTAAACCTTAAATTACTTTATTATAATAATCTAAGGTTTTTTCAAAGTCTTAAGAATACAAGATACTTTTAATCGGGCCATTTCTAAAAAATTTCGAATTTATATACCGTTTACCACAGCCACAAAGGGTTTATATATGTATACAAGCTAATTTTTATTTAAGTTGGTCATTCCGTTTGTAATTGCTACAATATTAATGTAAGGCCCTATAAAGTATAAATGTGTATTCTGAGTCCTTATGAGTAGCAAAGTTGGCTTAACGATGTCAATCAAACCATGTGTTTGTTGAAATGAGATTTCCGAAGACCCATATATAATCATTGCTATACATCTACAATTTGCTAAAATATGAACAAAAAACCACGACTGCCTGCAATGTATACCCATAAATCTCCAATGTTTACCTGCAAACCTTAACTTCTTTAAATCTTCTTATAATATTTTTAATTTTTCTTTTTAACCTGAAATAATCTTTGGCACCATAGCATCCATATAAGCTAGGAGGTTCAAATTTGGCTCAAAAATTTTTCATATATCTGTGATTTTCATGGGTAACCGCGTATGTCTATTTTTTAATTTAGAGATGTTGATGTGATATTGCTTAATATATACCCTATTTACATGGTTCTACAAATTTCAAAAAAAAAAAAAAAAAAAAAAATGGACCAATTGCGATTTTTTAACATTATATCAATTTTTAAAAAGTGAAATACCTAGCCAATAGCTTGATCTAGAATGTTTTTTCGGCTCTTCTGAAATATTTGATTTTAAGACATACGCGGTTACCCATGAAAACCACAGGTATATGGAGTGTTAAATGTTAAAAATGAGCCAAATCAGTCCATAACTTCACCTGCTTCCCACACAAGTGAACTCTCAAATCAAGGTTTTGGTAGGGAAAAGAGAAAAAATTTCTAATATAATTTTATTTACAATAGGGATGAATATAAAATTTAAGCTTTCTTGGTTACAAAAATGTTTTTTTTCTAATTGTCTTATTTTTTAAGACTGAATAAAATCGTCACTTTTTAGAAAAAAATCAGGAAATCGGCAATTTGCTAATTTCGGAACAAAAAATTGTCAAAATGACGATAAATCGTTCAATCTGGCAGCCCTGATTGTGGTTATTTTATTGAACTGCTTTTTGGGTTTTAATCCAAATGTTTATATATTAATCAGGCTTATGTTATTCACGTTTAATTTTCATTAAATTATTTTTAATGAAGAAAGGAGTTTACAACATTATATGAATTACAATTTGTTGATAATTTTTTATTCTTTACTGAAATTTCGATCCACTTAGAAAACCACAATTTTATTTAAAGATTGAGGTTTTACTATTGACTGCTTGCCATCGTCACTGTCGGTAAGTGTTAAACGCCAAAGATTTCTGCAGATATAGTGTGGATACCATCGAAACACCCAAATCAACCTGTCCATAGGTTCAGTCCCAGCTTAAGTGAAAAATTAAAAATTATCAATAAATTTTAATTAATTTCATGTTGTAAATTCCATTCTTTATTAAAAATAACTTAATGAAAATTAAATTTAATGAACTTATGACTGATTTAAATATAAAAATTTGGACTACAAAAAATTAAAAATTTATTATAAAATTAAAAAAAAAAAAAAAAATACCTAGGTAAATAATTTAAATTTCCATAAAACTTGCAAGATGTTCTGATGCTTTTAATCGCGAAACATATATATCTTAAAAAATGCACATGCAACAACAAAAATATTAGATTTATAATGTTAATTGAAGATTGGCAAAGAGTTTTTAATAGGAAACTTATCGAAAAGCTTTCTAAAGCAAAAAATAAATAAAATTTTAAGGCAAAATAAAATTTTGTTGTAAAGTCTACATATTAAGATTTTTTCTATAAGAAGGAAAATCGTAAATTCAAAATTTAACATTAACGTAAGATTAAAAATATTCAACATTTCTTATTTTTCGAATTTATTCTTAGCTTTCCGTTGGATAGGTAAAATGTAACAAGAAAATACAATATAATAGTCTGGTAGTGTATAAAGTCATTTCTAAAAAAATTTAAGGAATAGAGCTATTACAAAAAGCTTTATAAAATACATAACTGAAATTTAACTCATAGAATAAATTCGAAAAATAAGAAATGTTGAATATAATAAAGTTGCTTATGAAAAAATAAATAATTCCCAATATTAAAAATATTTATTTTTAATTTTACACAAGGCCTAAAATATAAAATTTTGTTTAATTCGTCAAAAGAAATGGTACTAGTCTCTGCAAATATTTATTCTTTGTGGCTTTTAATGGTATACATAATGCAAAAGTAAATTTTTATTATGAACGAAGAGCGCGCGAGTATTGGGATTTCTGTTAGCTTCCTTCGTCTTTCCAAAAACTTAAATTTAGAGCGGTTTCAAAGATTATGAAAGCAAGACGAGTGTGCACATACAGCAATATTTTGGTCTGCGAGGTCGACGTTATACCCTATTTACATGGTTCTACAAATTTCAAAAAAAAAAAAAAAAAAAAAAAATGGACCAATTGCGATTTTTTAACATTATATCAATTTTTAAAAAGTGAAATACCTAGCCAATAGCTTGATCTAGAATGTTTTTTCGGCTCTTCTGAAATATTTGATTTTAAGACATACGCGGTTACCCATGAAAACCACAGGTATATGGAGTGTTAAATGTTAAAAATGAGCCAAATCAGTCCATAACTTCACCTGCTTCCCACACAAGTGAACTCTCAAATCAAGGTTTTGGTACGGAAAAGAGAAAAAATTTCTAATATAATTTTATTTACAATAGGGATGAATATAAAATTTAAGCTTTCTTGGTTACAAAAATGTTTTTTTTCTAATTGTCTTATTTTTTAAGACTGAATAAAATCGTCACTTTTTAGAAAAAAATCAGGAAATCGGCAATTTGCTAATTTCGGAACAAAAAATTGTCAAAATGACGATAAATCGTTCAATCTGGCAGCCCTGATTGTGGTTATTTTATTGAACTGCTTTTTGGGTTTTAATCCAAATGTTTAAATATTAATCAGGCTTATGTTATTCACGTTTAATTTTCATTAAATTATTTTTAATGAAGAAAGGAGTTTACAACATTATATGAATTACAATTTGTTGATAATTTTTTATTCTTTACTGAAATTTCGATCCACTTAGAAAACCACAATTTTATTTAAAGATTGAGGTTTTACTATTGACTGCTTGCCATCGTCACTGTAGGTAAGTGTTAAACGCCAAAGATTTCTGCAGATATAGTGTGGATACCATCGAAACACCCAAATCAACCTGTCCATAGGTTCAGTCCCAGCTTAAGTGAAAAATTAAAAATTATCAATAAATTTTAATTAATTTCATGTTGTAAATTCCATTCTTTATTAAAAATAACTTAATGAAAATTAAATTTAATGAACTTATGTGTGACGACCATCTTGATGTTTTCAATTTAAGCGTTTTTTTATTCAAAAATAATAATGGAATATCTCCAGCCCTGAGTGTCATCACTGTGTGAATTAAAAAAAAAATACAACCCTGAAAACTACAAAAAAAATACCACTCTACCACGGCGAATTGACAAACAAAAGCAAGTTTAGCAGATTCAGCGTGGGTATACACACCATTTGTGAAAAAAGTCATTGTAGGACTGGCAGCGGCATAATCAACAAGTGGATATCGTTAACGAGAGGGTTAAGTCCGTTGTAATGTTCCGGTATAATTTTTCATGTGTAACCTAAGTAATTTAAGTTTTTTTAAATAAAAAGAATAACAACACAATTTATTTGTGAGTGGTGTACGAAAAGGTAGGGGTGATATTTTCTGTCAGACGGACAGGCCAAATTTAAACAGGTAATAATATCATAATGTGTAAGGAAGAATCTATTGAAAATAACTTATTGTCGTGTGTACATAGGAAAAGGAGTGTCTTCTTTGTTACCGTGTCACGTGGCACAGGCCAACATACTGTTTTATATAGCGGGGGGGGTGTGCAAGTATTCGCGGTATTGAATTTTGGGTCACCCAACCTAAAACACGTGTGGCGTATAAACTTGTAATGTTGGCGGCAGAACAAGTCCGCCATAACCTCAATACTACCTGAGGCAACCGTCCGCATGCTACCAAATACAACGTGCCAACCGCTTAGTGTTTGATGTACACCGCCACAAGGGTTTAAAAACTATCGTCACCGGTCAAGGATAACAAAAAAAATAAGGACCAAATTTAATTAGGGCAAATTGCACAACCGAACAAGGACAAAATACAACAAATTTACAACACGTGCCACCTCGTTAACGGTTTTTATATCGTACACCTTCAAACACCAAAAAAAAAAAAATAGGTGTCACTTCTCATCATTGCCATCAGCCAACATTATATTAAAGGGCCACCTTGGATTGTTAATACCAACAAACAATGTTGAATCGGAATCACCAGAGGAAAACAGCACAACCTCCAACAGTAAGCATCAACCGCCCTAACAACACCAACAACAAACTCCTCGGCAAAAATTGACGGAAGTCAAAAAAAGTTTAATTCGGAAACTAACTGAGGTAACACAACATTTACAGCAACCAGAGCGTCTACAAATCCTTCAATAGGCATATATCCGAATCGATTATGGAAGATCAAACACCACCTTTACATGCAAGGACAGCCACAAGTTCAACTGGGATTTAGAAAAACAATACACCAATCTTCTCCGCAAGAACAGATTTCTAGTGGGCCTTCTCGACTCTTGAAAAATTAACAACAACAAAGCCAAACAGCACATCGGCAGATTGGTCAACAACCTACTATACAGCTGTAGTTCCACACCTTGGCAAGTACATATAACCACAGTAGTAGTTTATTTCTTTTTGTATCTCTAAGGTTTTAATAAGATTCAAAATTTGTTTAGTGTTGTTCATGAGAATTTCATTGACATTAATATAATCCGTTTACCCCCAATGGTTTTAAATTGATTTTTCGTTTTTTTTTTATGCTGATCATCCATCGTGTAAATCGATCATCAATTGTGCTAATTGACCATCAATGTTGTGAATTGATTGTCAGTTTCATAAATGGATTATCGATTTGGTAGATTGATCAACGGTCGGCTAAATTGATCATCGACTTTGTAGGTTGATTATCAGTTTCACTTTTACATAAATTTTTTTAATAATTTATCATCAATTTTGTAAGTTGATTAGCAGTCTCACATTCACGTTCAGTTTTGTTGATTGATCATCGATTTTTGAAATCGAGTATCAAGTTTTGGTAGAGTGAACTGATTATCAATTTGATAAATGGACTATCAATTGGATTGGCAAAATCGTTTCTTTAATCAAAGTTTAATTGACAGTGTGTGTAAACAGTTAAGGATTATATCGAATGAAATTCAAATGATAAAAATAAGTTAGTGAGTCGGCGATATCCAAAACCGTCAGGCTATTTTTAAAATTTAACAAAATTCCCACCTAAATATATTCACGAATTTTAACTGATTAAACCAAGATTTAACGGTAAGAGAAGAGGAACAAGAAGTGAAATATTTGAATTAATGATTATCCCCTGAAAAATTTATTATAATGAATAAACTTAACACTAATTGGATAAACACATCAAGGATTAATTAAAAAAAAAAAAAAATTATATTGTTTTTTTGGACAAACGGTCTAATAAAAAAAAATTTAAATTGTTTCTTTTAATGAATATACCTACAATAAATATTTTAGGAAATAACTAAAATAGATCAATAATTAAATAAATAAAATATTAGATAAGTAGTTATTAACTAAGTAATTGAGTATTACCAACTATATAAGTAGTTACTGCTAGTTAAATAAATAGTTTTTGCTAACTGAATTATTAGTTACTACTAACCTAATTATTAGTGTTACTAACCTAATTATTAGTTATTACTTACCGAATAGTTAGTTATTGCTTATCGAATAATTAGTTATTGCTAGCCGAATGTAACCAAAAATGACGTAGTACGGCTGGATTAGTTCTTTGGTACATAAATTAACGAATTCTTATAAGCATACACATATTGGTCGTAATTTAACTTCCCAATTTGAATACTTAAAATTCAAAACAAAATTTGAATTTAAAAAGGAAAAAAAAAAACTTAAACTTGACCTAACTCGGATATCAAGATTTAAATTTTAACTAGATTGGAATTGCGTCCAAATTACAAATTTGAATTGCAAATCGTGAATTGAACGCTGAATCCTTAAATTGAGTTCGGGTATTTAAATGAACTAGATTCGTTGTTTGTGTTTCTTTTAAATAAATTCCGGTTAAATAACTAAACCCAAAATTAAATACTTAACTTAAATTGTAACGCTTAAATTTGAATTGAATCTTAGGTTGACGTTTTTAAATTATTAATCCGATTCGGATCCTAAGTTCAAATTTCAAGCAAATCGGAGAACAAAAATGGATTCAAGTCGGTTAACTCAAATTAGCTTTGAATTTGAGTTCGAAATTTAAATTGTGGAATCTGAATTAGAAGTCGAATTTCAAAATTTAAGGTGAAATACTTCCACTAATTGGATCGAATACTTGTTTTTTTTTAAACCTTTAAATATAATTGACCTCAACTTACAGATTACCTTTAATCGCAACACTTTGGCGGAATTTAAGAAAAAAAAAAAACAAAATTATAAATTAAAAATTTAAGTTTAAGTACCAAGGACGGGTCAAATTCCAATATTCAATTTTGATAATATGTAGTCTAGTTAAATTAAATCTTGTTATGCTCATTAGTCCCAGTTGGATTTGACGCTGATTCAACTTTGGAATACTGAAATTGATGATAAAAATTTAGACCAGTTTGTAGAGATTTTTGTCCATTTCTTTTTTTATCGTTTTGCTAATGACATTCGAAGATTAATTTTACGGGGGAAATGAACAGTTCCATAATAATATTGTAGTTTGATATTTTTTTTAAAAAAAAAAAAAAAAGGGGAACAATTATGAAAAATAATTATAAAAAAAAAAAAAATTAAAATGACACAAGTAAATAACAATTGGAAATAAACCCAACAAACAATTTGAATTAAGAAAAAAAAATTTAAAACCCAACAAACAATTTGAATTAAGAAAAAAAATTTAAAACCCAACAAACAATTTGAATTGAAAAAAAATATAAATAAGAGAAATACGATTGAACTAAATGGAAATAGATTTGCAATTTATTGTCTATAATTCGTATTATATTGATAATTACTTCCAAGATTCGGAATTAATAATAACTTTCCTAATTTAGTTTGAAATCGTACTTCAGGTATATAGACTGGATCTAATTAGGAAGCCATAAAATATATGTTTTTTTGTTAAAATGAAAGTCGAATTCCTAATATATATAAGTAGTTAAGCTAAAGTTAGTTAAACCAAATTTAAAGATTTAGACTATATCTAAAAAAGGTAAACTGAATTTAAGGAAATTCAAACTTAAACACTAGTTATTAATTTGAAATTCTGGAGTTAAACTCGATGTACGTCAGAACTTTGTTTCATGTAATGTGTCCTTTATTACCGGATCTATTATTGAATATTTGAATAAATGACAAAGAAAAACTTTTAAAAAAAAACCGGATCTATCATTCAAACACCTGACGTAACGAATCAATATTGAAATAAATAATATGACAAATAACTAGTTATCTTAAGTAGACTTCACTTAAATTTAATTTCATTTTGTTTGTAATTCGTAAGAATAAGTAAAGAAATAATATTTCTGTTAATCATAATATTTTCCTCATAAATTTTTATTATTGTAGACCTGAATATTATTTTATTGTAACTTTTGTTAGAGTTTAGTAGAGTAATAAGAAATAAACATATATTGTAATTTTTTTTTGGAAATTATAGAAAACAAATTAAAATGTTTTGAATTAATTAAAGATGGTTGAAAGGTAACGCGCTTGTAGCGAAAGGGTGAGTAACGTTTTGGGGCATTACTCCTAAACATTTATTTTTCAGGCAATGAGTAGTGCCACGGATGACGGCAAAATGTCATATGGGGTGGGCTGCCTGTCCAGGACAAAGACAACTGGTCCTGAAGACTCGAGTTCGATCTTGTCAAAATCTTCAAATTTTCTAATCATCATTCGACGGTCGTATTTGTTCAATGTTTTACGTTTTCTATCGCTTCGGTTTTTCATCTACATCTTTCGTTTTTGGCACGAATTAAATTGTGTATGTGTGAGTAGATGGACACGAACCCCCCATTTCCGGCGAGCTTCAGCCCAAACACCAGCGTGCCACTGTCCATCGCGAAGCGAAGTTGAGATTTTGATTTAGGTCAAAATTTCTCACAAACAATTATTTTCACTCACAACCAACCAGCATCACACAAAATGGCGCCCAACGTGGGGCCCGAAAGAGATTTAACCCTTCGGATTAAAGTGATTTAGCCTGAAGGTGTTTTAATTCGACTTTTCTGGTTTCCACACCTTTGAACATTTCAGGTTAAAATGTTCAATCCAATTACTTTTTTTTTTCATATTTTTTGACGATTGTCCCGGAAGGTGTTCAATACACACCATTCCTGCGTTGCGACGGCTTCGTATGGAGAAGTTAGGTATTGGGATCTCGGTTATCCGACCTTATGACTGACGACCTATGTCCTGGAAGGTGTCAAGTAAACACCAAGCCTGAGTTGCAATGGCTTCGACATAAGAGACGAGACTGAGAGAGTCGAATGGATTGAATCGAATCGAATCCATAATGAAAAACCTGATACGGCGGCTATATAGCTAGGGGATCATAAGTTTTCATTATCGGAGGAGAGGAGAGGAAAATTCAGGAGATTCACTCTATGTCGTTTTGTCTTGTGTTTTCGTTTATAGTTGATTGATGATAGAAAACTTGTTGGTTACAACACTTAACGTTCTATACGTAAAATAAAATTTTTTTTTTGACATGATTGATTTTCATATATTTTTATCATACTTAAACATCGTATGAGTTTTTAAGTTTTCATTTCTGAGAACAAAATATTCAATGACTTTAAACTCGAGTAAAAACATCACACACATTTCGCCACTACACGTCTGTTACCAAATTTCAACCAAAGTATAATTTGTATATATTAAAGTAAATATTTGAAAACGAATTAACCCTAATTAGTTGTAATTGATACTATAGTAGATTAACAATATTTTGGTCATATTTGAATTCTTATACTAGACTTATATTCTACTAACATTACTTAAACTTATTGGCATCTAGAAAATAGTTTGTCAATTAATCTTATACAGTATTATATACATAAAAACCTACTCTTTTCTTTAATATTATTACAGTTTGAATAAATTTATTTATGAACACATTTATATTGATAGTTATTACCATAAAAAATTTTTTTTTGACATATGATAATCAATAATTATTTCTATGACATTTTTGCATTTACATTTTTGATTATTTCGAAATTGAAGATATAAGATTTTCTTAAAGCTTATTCCTTACTCAATATTTGTTTCGTAAAGTTATAGGATAATCATAATTTACAGACATTTGATTTTTTTAATTACATTGGTATTTCTTTTGCTGAATACATTTATAGGGATATCTGGGATTTTACGATTTTGATATATAATAATAATCAACGATTAGGATTATAAAAAATTTTTTTTTGCTATATGGATATTCTTTTTTTTGACGTTTACCTAATACATTAAGATTTAAAGATTAACTCCGTATTCATAGGGAATGTTGAGTTTAACAATCGTTTATTGAAGAAAATTTACGTGCAAAAATTTTGTTTCGTAAACTGTTGTTAAATTTAAAACATTTCTTTTTATGAATTCAGGCGGTAATATTTTTTTTTTGAAACTTTTTCGGTTTTGCGATATTGAGATTGTAAGGGTATCATAACTACAATTTCATTTACACTCGGATTTTCTCTTATGACAATTGATGCTTCGGATGCAAATAAATTTGTGAAGATCTTTTGGCATTTACAGTTTGACTATAACTGTTGTTTTCTTGAAATTAAATTTTTCTTGGGAGTTTTTATTAATAAAGTATAATTTAAGGGAATAATATTTTCTTAAATTTTAACTGTTTCGGGATATTGGGATTGGGAAATTACGGGTTAATTTCTAAATACATCTGCATTTTAATATTTTTTTATTTTGAATTTTCTATAATTGGAGTCCATTGGATCGTTGTCTTGAGGGTATAGTTTATCCACGGGTAATATTGGTAGTAAGTTTTTTTTGCCTTCGGTGCTATATCGTGGTAGTTGAAAGTTTTTTTTGATCTGCGAACGGTTTTGGCTAAGGATGAATAATAGACGACTCCGATCGTCTAGTAGAAACCAAGCGGGTAATAACGACGACGTTCCAACGACCACTACTGCCACTGTTATCAATCCAAATACAGCACCCTTTGTTTCTACAAACGCGGTAACTCCGTTAATGTCAATTAGATTCCCACCCGGATTTGGACCACAAACCCATTCTTCACCTGATAGTTTTAGTACTATTCGTACACCGACTTACAGCAGCATAACTGCCAGGGAAATAAGTGGACAGACAGACTCACAACCAACCAGCATCACACAAAATGGCGCCCAACGTGGGGCCCGAAAGAGATTTAACCCTTCGGATTAAAGTGATTTAGCCTGAAGGTGTTTTAATTCGACTTTTCTGGTTTCCACACCTTTGAACATTTCAGGTTAAAATGTTCAATCCAATTACTTTTTTTTTCCATATTTTTTGACGATTGTCCCGGAAGGTGTTAAATACACACCATTCCTGCGTTGCGACGGCTTCGTATGGAGAAGTTAGGTATTGGGATCTCGGTTATCCGACCTTATGACTGACGACCTATGTCCTGGAAGGTGTCAAGTAAACACCAAGCCTGAGTTGCAATGGCTTCGACATAAGAGACGAGACTGAGAGAGTCGAATGGATTGAATCGAATCGAATCCATAATGAAAAACCTGATACGGCGGCTATATAGCTAGGGGATCATAAGTTTTCATTATCGGAGGAGAGGAGAGGAAAATTCAGGAGATTCACTCTATGTCGTTTTGTCTTGTGTTTTCGTTTATAGTTGATTGATGATAGAAAACTTGTTGGTTACAACACTTAACGTTCTATACGTAAAATAAAATTTTTTTTTTGACATGATTGATTTTCATATATTTTTATCATACTTAAACATCGTATGAGTTTTTAAGTTTTCATTTCTGAGAACAAAATATTCAATGACTTTAAACTCGAGTAAAAACATCACACACATTTCGCCACTACACGTCTGTTACCAAATTTCAACCAAAGTATAATTTGTATATATTAAAGTAAATATTTGAAAACGAATTAACCCTAATTAGTTGTAATTGATACTATAGTAGATTAACAATATTTTGGTCATATTTGAATTCTTATACTAGACTTATATTCTACTAACATTACTTAAACTTATTGGCATCTAGAAAATAGTTTGTCAATTAATCTTATACAGTATTATATACATAAAAACCTACTCTTTTCTTTAATATTATTACAGTTTGAATAAATTTATTTATGAACACATTTATATTGATAGTTATTACCATAAAAAATTTTTTTTTGACATATGATAATCAATAATTATTTCTATGACATTTTTGCATTTACATTTTTGATTATTTCGAAATTGAAGATATAAGATTTTCTTAAAGCTTATTCCTTACTCAATATTTGTTTCGTAAAGTTATAGGATAATCATAATTTACAGACATTTGATTTTTTTAATTACATTGGTATTTCTTTTGCTGAATACATTTATAGGGATATCTGGGATTTTACGATTTTGATATATAATAATAATCAACGATTAGGATTATAAAAAATTTTTTTTTGCTATATGGATATTCTTTTTTTTGACGTTTACCTAATACATTAAGATTTAAAGATTAACTCCGTATTCATAGGGAATGTTGAGTTTAACAATCGTTTATTGAAGAAAATTTACGTGCAAAAATTTTGTTTCGTAAACTGTTGTTAAATTTAAAACATTTCTTTTTATGAATTCAGGCGGTAATATTTTTTTTTTGAAACTTTTTCGGTTTTGCGATATTGAGATTGTAAGGGTATCATAACTACAATTTCATTTACACTCGGATTTTCTCTTATGACAATTGATGCTTCGGATGCAAATAAATTTGTGAAGATCTTTTGGCATTTACAGTTTGACTATAACTGTTGTTTTCTTGAAATTAAATTTTTCTTGGGAGTTTTTATTAATAAAGTATAATTTAAGGGAATAATATTTTCTTAAATTTTAACTGTTTCGGGATATTGGGATTGGGAAATTACGGGTTAATTTCTAAATACATCTGCATTTTAATATTTTTTTATTTTGAATTTTCTATAATTGGAGTCCATTGGATCGTTGTCTTGAGGGTATAGTTTATCCACGGGTAATATTGGTAGTAAGTTTTTTTTGCCTTCGGTGCTATATCGTGGTAGTTGAAAGTTTTTTTTGATCTGCGAACGGTTTTGGCTAAGGATGAATAATAGACGACTCCGATCGTCTAGTAGAAACCAAGCGGGTAATAACGACGACGTTCCAACGACCACTACTGCCACTGTTATCAATCCAAATACAGCACCCTTTGTTTCTACAAACGCGGTAACTCCGTTAATGTCAATTAGATTCCCACCCGGATTTGGACCACAAACCCATTCTTCACCTGATAGTTTTAGTACTATTCGTACACCGACTTACAGCAGCATAACTGCCAGGGAAATAAGTGGACAGACAGGTAACCAAGGTGCTCGCGATCTTGATTTAGGCAATATGAATAGGAATAATTTAGCACCTGTTGGCGAGGAAGTTGACCCTGAAATGGTTGTTACTGAGGAGGGCTTGACGCTGAGAGATTATGTTAGTGCTTCGGTAGGAGCTGCACAGGCTGCGATTATGGGGGAAGTTCACAACATGCAACTTATGCTACCTCAGTTGATAAGGGAGTCTTTGCGTTCCGAACGTGGCTTTTCTTCGGAGAACCAGACTTTCCGTGGCAATGGACCTTCTGACCCACAGCGAGCCTATCAAACTCCGTTTTTTAATAACAGACCACCGCCAGCACCACATTTTGCACATAATGATCCTCAAATGTTCAGACAACCACGCCCGCGTCATCCCAACCTAGCTCAACCGATATTCAATAATGCTCCACAAAATTTCGACGAACAATACCCAGGTTTTGGAAATTCACCTTCGTTCCATGGCTTTAAACCAATAACTCCTAACCAATTGGAAAAATGGGGGATAAGGTTCGATGGTACAAATAAGTCATTAACGGTTGAGGATTTTGTATTTCGGGTAGAGGCATTGAAACACGATTATAACTGTTCATGGGAAGTTTTAATGAAAGGTTTTCATCATTTAGTCACAGGGGAAGCAAGCAACTGGTTCTGGTCCTTTCGAATGAAGCATCCGATATGCGACTGGCAGACTTTTAAACACCATATTATAAAAAAATTCAGGAATTTCGAAAGCGACTTTGAAATTCAAAGAAGAATAATGGAGCGAAGGCAAGCGCCCAATGAGTCTGCGGATGCGTTCATAACCGAGATTGTCAAACTTAAAAACCAAATGAGGGTAAGCGTGCTAGAGAGCGAGCTGGTAAAAATTGTTAAAGATAACCTGAAAGATGGATTGGCTCAATTGGTTTTCCCCATTAGGATTGACAGTCTGGATCAGCTACTGGAGGAGTGCAAAAGGGCAGAAAGGAATATTGCCAAGCGATCTTCGACCCGTATGCCTTTAGGTCATTCTCGACGTGTGTATGAGATGGATTTGTTTGACCACGAGCAGATAGATGAACAGGCACAGCAGGTTGAGGCACTTCACAGGGATAGTTTGCCAGCAAAACAGCTCACGTGTTGGAACTGTAAAGCCCCTGGCCACTCTTTTATTGAATGTCCTGTAGTACAACGCAATGTTTTCTGCTACAAATGTGGGTTCGAGGACGTAACTAGCCCTAATTGCCCCAGATGTGCGGGAAACAGCAAATCGAACATGCGGAAAACTGGGCCGACGTGTTCAAACCAAACCACCTCCCAGTAAAAGATAATTTTTTAAGATTTATGTTAACTGAACAAGACCAACCCAACGAAAGGATCAATGTGAACCCAGACAAAGTCCAACACACCGGTGAAGAAACTGCCAAGATCTTGGCTAAGGATGATGAAGATTTAGAAACTAAATGTACAAATGGATGCTTGCAAACAAATTATAACTCAAAGCCACACGGTCTCAATCCAAATTTATCGTATGAACAGCGCCTAGAAAACTACAACCAAATTCGTTCCGAAATTTTTACAGATTACGTACCCATAGTTAGCAATAGAATCCGAAAAACCAGGGAAAGATACGCCTTAAGAAAACAAGAGAGGAAAGTTATAGCATCGACGGTGATAGGTAGCGAGGACGATATTAGGCCCTATATGACAGTCATAATTAATGATTGTCAATATCAAGGACTGTTAGATAGTGGAGCCTCTGTAAGTTGCCTCGGGCGAAACTGTATAGAAAACGTTAAACAAATGAATGCAAAAGTACTTGATTTTAAATCTTCTGTGCGTACGGCGGATGGGAAACAACATTTAATTATTGGCAAAATTATCGTAAAAATTAAATATGGGAACAAATTTGTGGAAATGATGTTATATCTAGTACCGAACTTAAGTCAAGAACTGATTTTAGGGTATGATTTTTGGAAAAAAGTAGGTCTAAAGGTTTCATTTGAAAATAGTATAGTCGATGAAATTTCTCTCACAGATTCGGAGGAGGCCAAGATACACCCGTTAACGTCACGTCAACGAAAAATTTTGGAAAATGTAAAACAATCGTTTCGGTGTTACACACAGTTTGGCTTGGGAAGAACGGAAATTGAGAAACATACGATAGACACTGGAGATGCACCGGCCAAAAAGATGAGACACTACCCCGTGAGTCCAGCAGTGCAAAAACTGATATATGCTGAACTTGACAGGATGATCGAACTGGACGTAATCGAAGTCGCCACAGGAGCAGAGTGGAACAACCGTATGACCTTGGTCATTAAGCCCAACAAAAACAGGCTGTGCCTCGACGCCCGAGAGCTCAACAAGGTTACAAGGAAGGATGCATATCCGCTGCCCAATATAGACGGTTTATTGGCGAGGCTAGGAGATACCCACTTTATCTCATCAATCGACCTCAAGGACGCCTTCTGGCAAATCCCTCTGGATGAGGCAAGCAGACCAAAGACAGCGTTCACGGTTCCTGGCAGGCCTCAGTATCAATTCAAAATGATGCCTTTTGGACTGTGCAACGCTGCCCAGAGGCTTTGTCGGTTGATGGATAAAGTGGTGCCATCTGAGCTTAAGGATAGAGTCTTTATATACTTGGACGATTTACTGGTAGTGTCCTCAAACTTTGAAGATCATATGGACATGCTTCGGGTAGTAGGGCAGAAATTAACGAACGCTGGGCTAACGATTAACGTGCAGAAGTCAAAATTTTGTTACCGCGAGTTGAAATACTTGGGCTATATAGTTGGCGGGGGAAAACTAAAACCGGATGAAGAAAAAGTTAAGGCGATTTTGGATATTAATCCACCGAAAAACCAAAAAGACGTGCGAAGATTTTTGGGCACAGTAGGGTGGTATCGCCGTTTCATTAACGATTTTTCTACCCTTACGGCACCTCTAACGGATACCCTTAAAAAAACTCCGATATTTACTTTTACCCCTGAAGCAACAAAATCTTTTGAAGAGCTCAAGCGTCGGCTAGTAACAAGCCCAATTTTGTCCAGTCCAGATTTCGAAAGGCCATTCTTTGTCCAATGTGACGCGTCTAACGTAGGAATAGGGGCAGTTCTATTTCAAAAGGATGATGATGAGGGCGAACATCCTATTGAATATTTTTCAAAGAAACTGAACCAGGCCCAGAAGAACTATTCTACAACGGAGAAAGAGTGTCTCGCAGTAGTTCTGGCCATAGAAAAATTTCGCCAATATATAGAGTTGATGGACTTTACGGTCATCACAGACCATTCTAGCCTGAAGTGGCTGATGCGTCAGCAGGATTTAAACGGGAGACTTGCTCGGTGGAGTTTAAAGCTTCAAGGCTTTAAATTCAATATCGAGCATAGAAAAGGAACAAAAAACGTTGTCCCCGATATGCTTTCGCGTCAAGACATGGAGGAACTGGTTTTGAACAGTGGCCCATTAATGGATTTTAACTCTGAAGCCTTCAAAAATAAAGACTATCTATCGTTAATAGACACTGTAGAGCAAAATAAGGACCGATTACCCGATTTAAAAGTTGAGGATGGTATTATATACAAAAGGGTAAAATTTAATAGAGATGGAATCGATGGAGAAGATGACTGTTGGAGGGTATGGGTGCCGTCCGAGTTGACGGAGAGTTTAATTCGAAGATCACATGTGGACAATACTTCACATGGAGGCGTAGCGAAAACGCTTTTTAACATCCGCGAATATTTTTATTGGCCTTCAATGACAGGTCAAATAAGAAACTTCGTTGGAAATTGTAATACCTGCAAGGAAGTTAAACACCCAAAACAAATCTTACGTCCCCCCATGGGAAGTGAAGTAAAGACCCAAAGACCATTCCAGAAAATCTATGTCGATTTCCTTGGGCCATATCCTAGAACTAAAACGGGCAACACTTTCATTTTTATAGTCTTGGACCACAAAACTAAATTTGTTCTGCTAAAAGCCTTATCTAAAGCAACCACCAAAGTAGTGATTAAATTCCTACGAGACGAAGTGTTTTACAAATTTGGAGTGCCGGAGGTATTACATTCCGATAACGGCAAACAATTCGTTTCCGGATCCCTTGGGGAATTCTTGAAAATGTTTGGAGTCAGGCACATGCGCAGTCCTATTTATTCACCTCAGGCTAACGCAAGTGAGAGAGTGAATCAGACTATACTTAGTTCGATTAGAGGTTTCCTGGACAATGATCAGGCTAAATGGGACGAAAACTTGTCAAAAATTGAATGTTCACTTCGCGCATCTGTTCATTCGTCTACTGGTATTTCACCCTACTTCGCATTAACGGGATACAACATGATTACTCATGCTGATGCGTACGAAATATTGCGGAAATTAAAATCATCTGGAGAGGGGGATATGCTAATGCTGCCTAAGTCCGCACAGATGCAATTAATTCACCAAAAAGTCAATGAGAAACTTCATGATGCTTACCTAAGAAACGTTAAGTCATATAACCTCAAGAGCAGAAGTATAAAATACACCCCTGGACAGGAGGTTTATAGGAGGAACTTTGTCCAAAGCAAATTCGCGAAGGGAATAAATGCTAAGCTTTGTAGACCTTGGCTGAGGTGTAGAATTAGGAGAGCAATAGGCAGTAGTCAATACGAGATTGAGAATTTAAAAGGACAGTTGATAGGTGTCATACACGCGCAGCACTTGAAACAATAGGATATTTGTGATTCGAGGGGTAATATCGTTGTAGGTTGAATTTTAGAGGCTGACAATTCGTTGGGAAAGGATCGTGTTATTGTCGAAGGATTGTAAATGACACCTGTAAAATTAAGAGAGAACTAGGTTTTTTTTGGCTCAAAGTAGCATAATTACGTGACGGGTAAATTTTTTTTACACACTGTGGCCCATAACGATAGTCAAACGCGAAGGTAGGTTTTTTTTTTTTTTTTAAAAACGAGTTAAAATAGAAACATTCTTTTGGTTGATTTGCTATTATAGTCGAAATTAAAGTAAGGAAAATTGTTTCATACAAAACACAACAAAATATAAGCAAGTGGCAACTATAGGCAGTCGCCATTGAAAATTAAAATATAAATAAAACACTGCATATCGCGTGGAGTTGAAAATTTTTAACACGCAATATAAATTTATGTATACTTTCCTATAGAAAGCAACAGCAAAATTACAAAATATTTTGGCTTTGTTTTTGCTTTCAATGTAATTTTTGGCTTTGCGTTTTACACAATTAGGGCCTATACATATATATTTTGTGTTTTTTTTTCCATAAAAGTTTTCCTCCAAATCATTAATAATTGCAAAATATTAGCCAATATCTGGTAACAGAAACATTTTTAACTTTTTGCAAGTATTTTTTTATTTGGCGAAAAACAGCTGATGCTGGTGTTAAATGAGTTAAAAACAACTTCGGCTGGTTTTAAAAGTAACATCGATTTTAGCGTGTAAGGTATGCTTTTGCTTGTCTATAGTAGATCAAAAGCACATGTTTGATAAAAGTTTACTTTAGAACTCTTAAAGTATGCTTTGTTTAAGACTATAGTTATGGGCCTATATGATTAAATTGTCACCTAACTTTCATTAACGACCCTTTTCACATATATGATTACCTATTAATCGAGAACCATGATCGGAAGTTAACAACATTTGCTTTTCACAATTTAGGCGTAACCGTTCAACCGGTTTGCACTCTCGCTCGATCTGATTGGTTCAATAACATTACTCATAGGCGATTCAAACTACGGACAAATATTTTTTTTAAATTTTAACTAGGACAAGGAAAAAGAATAAAGATATAGGAAAAATGATGAAAACTATTTTTTTTTAAATTAAACGTCAGTTTCACGTTTTCTCACTGCGCAAATTTTTGTAAACAGTTAATATTACCACACTGTCTACTTAATTTTTTTTTTGTTTAGGCAACCGAAAAATGTCGACACCGCAATCGTCGGTTTATAGGGTTGTTGTTGACTTAACCGACAATTAGGTAGCTTCCATTGTGGAAATTATTTAAATGGGTATATTGTGAAAAGGGGCCGTAACTATCACTTTGGAGGCCGATTGTTAACACACAATTCCAATTATACTTCAATCATCGCTTACCTTGTTTTTTTTCCGTATTGAGTCCTGACCATCATTAGGTTGTCGTCCGAACCCGAAAGCTTACACGGCGGACATCTGGTGATAGGATGGTAACCGGTTATTTGTTTTTTGTTTGTTTTGACACTCCTGGTTGTTCACTCGCTGAAAGGTCAAGTTGGAAAGGAATTCATGGCGGAAGTAGAGTGTTAGGTAAGCCGAGATTGGAAAAATTATAGGGCGTGAATACACTAAGGCCGAGAAATGGTAAAGAAGTTGCCAGATCATCCGATTTCCCAACTCTTTTTCCCGCCACAGGTTATGAGAAAAGAGCTGGCTTTGTGACGACCATCTTGATGTTTTCAATTTAAGCGTTTTTTTATTCAAAAATAATAATGGAATATCTCCAGCCCTGAGTGTCATCACTGTGTGAATTAAAAAAAAAATACAACCCTGAAAACTACAAAAAAAATACCACTCTACCACGGCGAATTGACAAACAAAAGCAAGTTTAGCAGATTCAGCGTGGGTATACACACCATTTGTGAAAAAAGTCATTGTAGGACTGGCAGCGGCATAATCAACAAGTGGATATCGTTAACGAGAGGGTTAAGTCCGTTGTAATGTTCCGGTATAATTTTTCATGTGTAACCTAAGTAATTTAAGTTTTTTTAAATAAAAAGAATAACAACACAATTTATTTGTGAGTGGTGTACGAAAAGGTAGGGGTGATATTTTCTGTCAGACGGACAGGCCAAATTTAAACAGGTAATAATATCATAATGTGTAAGGAAGAATCTATTGAAAATAACTTATTGTCGTGTGTACATAGGAAAAGGAGTGTCTTCTTTGTTACCGTGTCACGTGGCACAGGCCAACATACTGTTTTATATAGCGGGGGGGGTGTGCAAGTATTCGCGGTATTGAATTTTGGGTCACCCAACCTAAAACACGTGTGGCGTATAAACTTGTAATGTTGGCGGCAGAACAAGTCCGCCATAACCTCAATACTACCTGAGGCAACCGTCCGCATGCTACCAAATACAACGTGCCAACCGCTTAGTGTTTGATGTACACCGCCACAAGGGTTTAAAAACTATCGTCACCGGTCAAGGATAACAAAAAAAATAAGGACCAAATTTAATTAGGGCAAATTGCACAACCGAACAAGGACAAAATACAACAAATTTACAACACGTGCCACCTCGTTAACGGTTTTTATATCGTACACCTTCAAACACCAAAAAAAAAAAAATAGGTGTCACTTCTCATCATTGCCATCAGCCAACATTATATTAAAGGGCCACCTTGGATTGTTAATACCAACAAACAATGTTGAATCGGAATCACCAGAGGAAAACAGCACAACCTCCAACAGTAAGCATCAACCGCCCTAACAACACCAACAACAAACTCCTCGGCAAAAATTGACGGAAGTCAAAAAAAGTTTAATTCGGAAACTAACTGAGGTAACACAACATTTACAGCAACCAGAGCGTCTACAAATCCTTCAATAGGCATATATCCGAATCGATTATGGAAGATCAAACACCACCTTTACATGCAAGGACAGCCACAAGTTCAACTGGGATTTAGAAAAACAATACACCAATCTTCTCCGCAAGAACAGATTTCTAGTGGGCCTTCTCGACTCTTGAAAAATTAACAACAACAAAGCCAAACAGCACATCGGCAGATTGGTCAACAACCTACTATACAGCTGTAGTTCCACACCTTGGCAAGTACATATAACCACAGTAGTAGTTTATTTCTTTTTGTATCTCTAAGGTTTTAATAAGATTCAAAATTTGTTTAGTGTTGTTCATGAGAATTTCATTGACATTAATATAATCCGTTTACCCCCAATGGTTTTAAATTGATTTTTCGT
Organism: Pollenia amentaria; assembly: GCA_943735925.1. Classification (NCBI taxonomy): domain Eukaryota; kingdom Metazoa; phylum Arthropoda; class Insecta; order Diptera; family Polleniidae; genus Pollenia; species Pollenia amentaria. The sequence continues at coordinate 59,121,996 of OX031010.1, read as the reverse complement.
TTTTTTTTATGCTGATCATCCATCGTGTAAATCGATCATCAATTGTGCTAATTGACCATCAATGTTGTGAATTGATTGTCAGTTTCATAAATGGATTATCGATTTGGTAGATTGATCAACGGTCGGCTAAATTGATCATCGACTTTGTAGGTTGATTATCAGTTTCACTTTTACATAAAATTTTTTAATAATTTATCATCAATTTTGTAAGTTGATTAGCAGTCTCACATTCACGTTCAGTTTTGTTGATTGATCATCGATTTTTGAAATCGAGTATCAAGTTTTGGTAGAGTGAACTGATTATCAATTTGATAAATGGACTATCAATTGGATTGGCAAAATCGTTTCTTTAATCAAAGTTTAATTGACAGTGTGTGTAAACAGTTAAGGATTATATCGAATGAAATTCAAATGATAAAAATAAGTTAGTGAGTCGGCGATATCCAAAACCGTCAGGCTATTTTTAAAATTTAACAAAATTCCCACCTAAATATATTCACGAATTTTAACTGATTAAACCAAGATTTAACGGTAAGAGAAGAGGAACAAGAAGTGAAATATTTGAATTAATGATTATCCCCTGAAAAATTTATTATAATGAATAAACTTAACACTAATTGGATAAACACATCAAGGATTAATTAAAAAAAAAAAAAAAATTATATTGTTTTTTTGGACAAACGGTCTAATAAAAAAAAATTTAAATTGTTTCTTTTAATGAATATACCTACAATAAATATTTTAGGAAATAACTAAAATAGATCAATAATTAAATAAATAAAATATTAGATAAGTAGTTATTAACTAAGTAATTGAGTATTACCAACTATATAAGTAGTTACTGCTAGTTAAATAAATAGTTTTTGCTAACTGAATTATTAGTTACTACTAACCTAATTATTAGTGTTACTAACCTAATTATTAGTTATTACTTACCGAATAGTTAGTTATTGCTTATCGAATAATTAGTTATTGCTAGCCGAATGTAACCAAAAATGACGTAGTACGGCTGGATTAGTTCTTTGGTACATAAATTAACGAATTCTTATAAGCATACACATATTGGTCGTAATTTAACTTCCCAATTTGAATACTTAAAATTCAAAACAAAATTTGAATTTAAAAAGGAAAAAAAAAAAACTTAAACTTGACCTAACTCGGATATCAAGATTTAAATTTTAACTAGATTGGAATTGCGTCCAAATTACAAATTTGAATTGCAAATCGTGAATTGAACGCTGAATCCTTAAATTGAGTTCGGGTATTTAAATGAACTAGATTCGTTGTTTGTGTTTCTTTTAAATAAATTCCGGTTAAATAACTAAACCCAAAATTAAATACTTAACTTAAATTGTAACGCTTAAATTTGAATTGAATCTTAGGTTGACGTTTTTAAATTATTAATCCGATTCGGATCCTAAGTTCAAATTTCAAGCAAATCGGAGAACAAAAATGGATTCAAGTCGGTTAACTCAAATTAGCTTTGAATTTGAGTTCGAAATTTAAATTGTGGAATCTGAATTAGAAGTCGAATTTCAAAATTTAAGGTGAAATACTTCCACTAATTGGATCGAATACTTGTTTTTTTTTAAACCTTTAAATATAATTGACCTCAACTTACAGATTACCTTTAATCGCAACACTTTGGCGGAATTTAAGAAAAAAAAAAAACAAAATTATAAATTAAAAATTTAAGTTTAAGTACCAAGGACGGGTCAAATTCCAATATTCAATTTTGATAATATGTAGTCTAGTTAAATTAAATCTTGTTATGCTCATTAGTCCCAGTTGGATTTGACGCTGATTCAACTTTGGAATACTGAAATTGATGATAAAAATTTAGACCAGTTTGTAGAGATTTTTGTCCATTTCTTTTTTTATCGTTTTGCTAATGACATTCGAAGATTAATTTTACGGGGGAAATGAACAGTTCCATAATAATATTGTAGTTTGATATTTTTTTTTAAAAAAAAAAAAAAAGGGGAACAATTATGAAAAATAATTATAAAAAAAAAAAAAATTAAAATGACACAAGTAAATAACAATTGGAAATAAACCCAACAAACAATTTGAATTAAGAAAAAAAAATTTAAAACCCAACAAACAATTTGAATTAAGAAAAAAAATTTAAAACCCAACAAACAATTTGAATTGAAAAAAAATATAAATAAGAGAAATACGATTGAACTAAATGGAAATAGATTTGCAATTTATTGTCTATAATTCGTATTATATTGATAATTACTTCCAAGATTCGGAATTAATAATAACTTTCCTAATTTAGTTTGAAATCGTACTTCAGGTATATAGACTGGATCTAATTAGGAAGCCATAAAATATATGTTTTTTTGTTAAAATGAAAGTCGAATTCCTAATATATATAAGTAGTTAAGCTAAAGTTAGTTAAACCAAATTTAAAGATTTAGACTATATCTAAAAAAGGTAAACTGAATTTAAGGAAATTCAAACTTAAACACTAGTTATTAATTTGAAATTCTGGAGTTAAACTCGATGTACGTCAGAACTTTGTTTCATGTAATGTGTCCTTTATTACCGGATCTATTATTGAATATTTGAATAAATGACAAAGAAAAACTTTTAAAAAAAAACCGGATCTATCATTCAAACACCTGACGTAACGAATCAATATTGAAATAAATAATATGACAAATAACTAGTTATCTTAAGTAGACTTCACTTAAATTTAATTTCATTTTGTTTGTAATTCGTAAGAATAAGTAAAGAAATAATATTTCTGTTAATCATAATATTTTCCTCATAAATTTTTATTATTGTAGACCTGAATATTATTTTATTGTAACTTTTGTTAGAGTTTAGTAGAGTAATAAGAAATAAACATTTATTGTAATTTTTTTTTGGAAATTATAGAAAACAAATTAAAATGTTTTGAATTAATTAAAGATGGTTGAAAGGTAACGCGCTTGTAGCGAAAGGGTGAGTAACGTTTTGGGGCATTACTCCTAAACATTTATTTTTCAGGCAATGAGTAGTGCCACGGATGACGGCAAAATGTCATATGGGGTGGGCTGCCTGTCCAGGACAAAGACAACTGGTCCTGAAGACTCGAGTTCGATCTTGTCAAAATCTTCAAATTTTCTAATCATCATTCGACGGTCGTATTTGTTCAATGTTTTACGTTTTCTATCGCTTCGGTTTTTCATCTACATCTTTCGTTTTTGGCACGAATTAAATTGTGTATGTGTGAGTAGATGGACACGAACCCCCCATTTCCGGCGAGCTTCAGCCCAAACACCAGCGTGCCACTGTCCATCGCGAAGCGAAGTTGAGATTTTGATTTAGGTCAAAATTTCTCACAAACAATTATTTTCACTCACAACCCCCATCACATATGACTGATTTAAATATAAAAATTTGGACTACAAAAAATTAAAAATTTATTATAAAATTAAAAAAAAAAAAAATACCTAGGTAAATAATTTAAATTTCCATAAAACTTGCAAGATGTTCTGATGCTTTTAATCGCGAAACATATATATCTTAAAAAATGCACATGCAACAACAAAAATATTAGATTTATAATGTTAATTGAAGATTGGCAAAGAGTTTTTAATAGGAAACTTATCGAAAAGCTTTCTAAAGCAAAAAATAAATAAAATTTTAAGGCAAAATAAAATTTTGTTGTAAAGTCTACATATTAAGATTTTTTCTATAAGAAGGAAAATCGTAAATTCAAAATTTAACATTAACGTAAGATTAAAAATATTCAACATTTCTTATTTTTCGAATTTATTCTATGAGTTACATTTCAGTTATGTATTTTATAAAGCTTTTTGTAATAGCTCTATTCCTTAAATTTTTTTAGAAATGACTTTATACACTACCAGACTATTATATTGTATTTTCTTGTTACATTTTACCTTAGCTTTCCGTTGGATAGGTAAAATGTAACAAGAAAATACAATATAATAGTCTGGTAGTGTATAAAGTCATTTCTAAAAAAATTTAAGGAATAGAGCTATTACAAAAAGCTTTATAAAATACATAGCTGAAATTTAACTCATAGAATAAATTCGAAAAATAAGAAATGTTGAATATAATAAAGTTGCTTATGAAAAAATAAATAATTCCCAATATTAAAAATATTTATTTTTAATTTTACACAAGGCCTAAAATATAAAATTTTGTTTAATTCGTCAAAAGAAATGGTACTAGTCTCTGCAAATATTTATTCTTTGTGGCTTTTAATGGTATACATAATGCAAAAGTAAATTTTTATTATGAACGAAGAGCGCGCGAGTATTGGGATTTCTGTTAGCTTCCTTCGTCTTTCCAAAAACTTAAATTTAGAGCGGTTTCAAAGATTATGAAAGCAAGACGAGTGTGCACATACAGCAATATTTTGGTCTGCGAGGTCGACGTTTGTAATAGAAAAATATTTTTTTGATGTTTTTTATCTCTTAAGAATTTTACCATATATTACGACGGCTGAAATCAGTTATGAATAAAAAAGTTATTTGCTCTAAAACTTTTGTTTATATTACTAAAAGTATACAATTTTAAAAGTAAAATTGGTTTGTAAAAGGGTAGCATGTTTTATTCTAAAGTATTCACCCGCATTTATGGCATAAGGCATTGTACTTTTCGCCCCGAATAAATCCACAGTGTTGATAGTGACCTGTAAAATATGTGATTCGGTTTATATACATACGGGGGTTTTTTTTTATAACGATGACGATTGCTTCAAAGCTAAAACTCGCGAAGATTTTTATATTTAAAACAAGCTATAAAATATATTAAAAGTCCCTAAAAGTATAAGAAATGGCAAATATTGATAAAGGGGCTAAATTATCCGAAAACTTACAGGAAAAATAGCTTCTATCGCGAACATGGCTAACATTTTTTAACAATTGCAAAATTGGAAATAAACCCTACAATTTATTTGAAATCACTAAATCGGTAAGAAAAACAAATTGTCTGCAAAACTACATAAAAAGCGTTCAAATATGAGCTTTAACGGCATTCCACTTTTTCATAACATGTGTTTTGTTCCCGACAAATAACAAAAACCATTATTACAAAATCGTTGGCAAGATATTTTATACATACACCTTTTCAGAATTATTGATGAATTTTTTAATATTTTTAAAATTAATAAGTTTTTGCTATATTCCATATTGCTTTGGCGATATTTTATGAAATAAATATTGGCAACAATGGACATTTACACATCACCAAGTGTTGCATATAGAAAAATTTGTAAACAATACTATAGCAACATGTTTAAAAATCTTACTTTATACTAGTCAGCGTTGCCAGAAGCTTTGAGAAGAATATTATTATTTAACGAAAAAATCGTTTTTTCAAGAGAAAAATCATAAAAAAAATTTGAATCATTTTAGTACAAAGTAATAAAGTAATACAGTTGTTTTGACTTAACTGCCTTTTCTTTAAGTACACTTTTGACTTAACTGCATAAAATTAATAATTTTTGTCATTATTCTTTCAAATCGTATACAAATTCCTTTTTTATCTGCACTTTCTATACCTGCACATTTAAGATAAATGCCCAAAATTTTCGGTATATAAAAATTATTTTCATACTGCCCAAAATACATATTTTCTGTAATTTTTCTTCAAAATCGGTGTTTACGTGTATTTTGTATACCTGCATATTTATCATATTTTTGGGCAGCTTAAAATATTTTTATATAAAACATCAAAGTAAAATGATCATATTAAATATGTTGGCCGTTTTTTTACATAAATATACAATTTAAGCTGTTTATAAGTACAAAAATCGCAAACAAGCTAAGTTGGCATCACTATAATTCACAAAGAAAGTCATCATGGCCAATAAAATATGTACTGCACAATAAATAACGATGTGTTAAAAAAGATGTGATATAAAATAATAATTAGTAAAGAAAAAAATATGTAACTATGTAAATTAATTTTTATATTTCGCTTCCCGGCCATATAAATATTGTCAAACATAATGAGCATATAATAATAACAAGTAAGAGTGATATATTCCGCAATGCTGAATCTTATATACCCTTCATCATGGTGCGATAAGAACAGAAAGCTATATAAATACCGTTTTTAAGATATAAATAAATCTCTTTTTTGCCACGCCCACTTCTGCAGTCCAGCCCGCATTTTGTCGGATATTGTGTATGGATAAACAAAATGCTTGTACCTAATTTGGGAACTTTGGCTTTTGCCATTCTCCAGATATGCAGATATGTATCTATAATGTGTTTTTACCTTCGGCGAAGGGCTTAAAAATAATCAAGTTATTCCTATAGCCAAAGGTTGACCAAAATGAAAAAACAGTTATGAGCGATCATAATAAAAGTAATATAGACGCTTCTTCTAATAAGTATGATATGAGTAAGATGCAAATTTATGATCATTAGAAGCAAAGTCGAAGCTGATGAGTTCGTTTCACAAAAGAACGGTCAAATAATGTTAAATGACTAACAAATTTTTAGCATGAAGTAAAAATCTAGTTTTAAACACCTAAGAAGTAAGCACAGAAGTAATATTTTTAAAATGATAATTACTAAAATAATAATTGTTGTACACCATTTGAAAGATATTTCTAGGCACTTTTATATTATTATACTTTTTGTAAATACGATTAAGCGTGGGAAATGTTACACAATGAACTAATTTTCAGACTTTAAAGTTCTATAGCATGTAAACTAAAAGCTTCTTGAGTTCCATGAATTTTGGGTGTTGGTACTTAATACTTCAACTTATTGTTTTTTAATACAAGAGACTTAAAAATAACAAGTTTTTTCGCTTCACACATACATTTGTTCATCAATAGTTTCAAAATGAGTAACCGCTATTCTAATATGCTGTTATAAATATTTTGTATGCCCAGACACACGGTAGAAAATGTGCACATGCATTAAACAACAAACTGATAGAAAACTTAATTGTTTTAAGAATTGAAGGCTTATAAAAGCGATTGAAGAATTGTTTATTTTGTACAATCATTATAAAAATAATTTCTAAGAATAAAAATCATCCAAGTATATTAGTAAAAAAATCATTAAAACTATGATAAAATCATCGTTCTGGCAACGCTGGTACTATACAACATTAAAAAAATCAGCGTTACCGTTGGATATTTTCAAAAAGTAACAAAAAAGGGGTATATTTACGAAAACAAGGTGGCATTAAAAATTGGCTTTAAGAAAAAAAAACGCAACACTTTAAAAATCAAAATAAATACACGAAATTATGTTTTTTTCACGTATTTTGTTCAACTAATTTTCAATTGCAACAATTTTATAAATAGTAAACAAGCGTTTGAAACAACACTGGTCAGAAAAAAACAAAAAGCGTCGGGAGCAAGAACTTTTTTATGTAATTTTAATTGACTTTAGCGAAATGAATCCAAATCTGCTTACAAATTTATGGGCTAGACCAATATTTCGTTCAAAGTAAGGCGGTTATGCTAATACATTTTATCATAGCTTGAGATCAATGTTTTCGTTTTTTGTCAAAAAACTTACAGATGATTAGGAAAAAAAATTTGCTTTGAGTCATCTTAATAATTTTTTTTTTAATATTTTGAACCGCTTTGGAGTTATTCAGAAATTAGTGAAGATACATTTTTGCAAAATTAGTACTATGCTAATTTTATGTATTATTCACTATTGTGGGAATGACTAATATTTCGCCCGAAATAAGTCGAATATGCTAATATATTTCATCATGCTTTGAGAACGATTTTTCCGAATTGGAAAGAATTATCAACGAATGACTTGAAATTAAATTCCTTTATAGCAACAATATTGTTTTTATATTTTTAACAGTTTCGGAACTATTCAGAAAATAATATAGAAGCAAGTGACAATTACCAAGTGCACGAATATTTAATACGTACACATGTGTACATAAACTTTTCGAAAGATATACATAAGCTAACCACGCATTACAAAAAAAATTTCATATAAGCTTGCTTACATGTATATTAAAACAGTATAACTTTCATTAAAGCTGAAAGTTTTAATAAAACAGAATGTACAAAGGTATCTCTTCATTTAGTAAAAAGTATCAAAAAAGTGGCAAGATTTACAAAAAGTATCACAATTGGGTGCATTTTGTAAAGGAAACAAAAAAGTATCCAAGCAGTAGAAAATTGGCACACTGCTACTTTAGTAGTACCAGCGGTACCGCTGTAAACAACGTCAACAAGATTCTTATAAGAATGTATATAAACATAAAGATTTTTCCCTTTAGACAATGTTGCAATGATAACTACTTGTTCTACTCTCTTGTGATGTTGACAAAAGGAGAACGTAGATAGATGTAAAAAATTCCCCCTTGTTTTGCAACTTACATAGGCATATTTGCGTTTTTTTTTTTGTTTTTATTACTTTATGTTTTTTCTAATGCTTGTGTTTGTTGTTTTTAGGTTGCATGTTTTGTTGTAGTACATGGAGTAATAAAACGAACTCTAGTTAAATTTATAACAACAACAAGATGACTAACTCAACACAACTAAACTCAACTCTATACTTTGTATGTGGTTGTTTTTTGCTTCTTCTTTCATTTTTTAAACATACCAGTGTTGCCAGGGGAAGAATCAAAAAATTTACGCTGCTCTTTCAAAAAAGTTACGTTGTTCGTCAAAATTTACATTTTGAAATATAGTAAATTTTTTTGATTTAGACAAAATAAATATTTTTATTTCATATTTCTGTGATAACAAAAAAAAAAAAAAAAAACAAAAAATTCATTAATTTTACAAAAACATTACTTAGAATAAAAATAGATAACCGTTTTAAAAAGTAGATTTTAAAATCATTAAATTAATTTAGTCATCATTAATGCAGCTATTGTATTAGTATTCAATCGATTACGGTGGTCAGTCTTAATAAGTTTCAGTTGGCTAAATATTCTCGCCCACACAAGCATTGGAAAATGGAAGTATAAAAATTAAACATATTGCTTTTTTTTTTTTTTAATTTTTGAACAACTGTTCATTTGCAGCGTTTCTTATGTTGAAAACCTTTCCCAATAATACTCATGAGCATTTAGATCGAGACTTAGCCCCAATGTTTCGTAGTAAAGAAGTGCTTGCTCACGCCATTCTTTATGTAAGGCGCGCTCGTGAACAAAATTAATTAAATTAGAAAATCTTTTAAAAAATCAGTTAAGTCTTTTAGATTGAAAGATTGTTCTTCGATAGGACTTACCATATTAATAATTTAAAAAATATATTCGCTAAATTTTCGAATATATTTATATTTTTTCGTTCTATGCCATGCACCAAAAGTTACGAAAATATGGCCAAATATAACCAAATTATACATCGAATCTACAAAAGTAACGAAAAATGTTACAAATGTAACCAAACGGCATCACTGATACATACATGGTATGTATGAATGTGTGTGTGTGTGTGGGATGTTTTTGTTGCTGGAGCATTTGGTGTTTGTATTCACTTCATACGCTTGGACGACGAACGTTCGCTTGGACTATTGTAGCAGCAGCACATCGAGAGCTAAGCTGGTGGTTCGCGGATGATTTTTTATTAAAATTTTCTACTTCGAGAAAAACTTTGTCGACGGTACGGTTTTTTTTTTCTTTTTTATTTCTGACTGTGTAGTTTCTGTTGTTGAATTTTTAAAATAAAGAAATAAATAGGTATAAACAATTTGTTAAAAAAATAAATAAAGAAAAGTTGCTAAAGCAAAAAGATTTTTAAAAGTGAAGTGAGTTTCTTTAGACAGTTTTTTTTTGTTAAAAAATATGAAAATTTTAAATAAATTTAAAAAATTTATAGTTATAAATAAAATTACCTATTTAAAATATTTTTTTTTTGTGTTTGTTTTGTCTTTAATTTTAGTTGATTCATCAAAAAATGCAAATTTTTTGTTTCATTTTTTGTTTTTGACAGCAACAGTTGCAGTATTTTTGTTGTAGTATTTTTGCAATCAGTTTTTTTCTTTTGTTTTTGTTGATAGTTACTCGTTTTTTAATAATCGTGGGTATTATAAGATTTTGTGTCGTCATCAAAGCCAATTCAAACCAAATTCAAGCCAAAGAGCAAAGAGCCATATCCGATCCAAAAGCATCTTTCAACCAACAAAATAAAAGTTTCATAATACACTCGAAACGAATGAATGTTTCTTCTTTTTTCCACTTCTTTTATTTAATCAAAACGGGTTTTAATTTAAAGAGAACAAAAAAAAAACAAAAAAAAAAAAAAAAAAAAAAAAATATAAAAAAATAATCTAACTATGTATTAAAAATTTTATAAATAAAGAAATAAATAATAACAAATGCCTATTATTTAAATTTTGTATAGGGTATATAAAATTTCTTAACAAAAGCTTAATACACTGAAAATTTAAAATACCTATCAGTTAAAAAAAGTTGATTTTTTTAAAAGTGTAATTTACATAACAAAACGTAACAATGGTTTATTACAAATAAAAATCAATTTTACAACAATCAAAAAAAACCTTTTTAATATGGATTTTTGTGCAAAAATTTAAATATGTAATACGATAAATATTGTAAAAAACAGTTTCAATTAACCCATCTTGATCTGTTGTGTTTTAAAAGGGGTTGAAATCTTTTGCATTAAAGCTGTATTTATGAGGAAGAAAAACGAAAATCAATTTCGCAAACGGAAGTGGCAAAATAAGTTGTTATCAATTACTCACAATCATATCAGCACCTTCAACAGCAGTTATTTTTCTTGATTTTTTTTTTAAATTCTAAAATTTATAAGTGAATGTTTTCGATGTTCTATACGGGACTAACGAGTTAACCGCAAGAAAATTGAAGTTTTTTAAATTTAAATTAGGCTCATGTTCATAAAATTTAATTTTCCTTAACAGACCTACAATGCCGACAAGAACATTTCTTTCGCATTTTTATATTGAAAACAATAATAAAAAACCAAAATTTGTTATTGTTTTCAATATATGTAAGTACCTATACGTAAGAAATGTTCTTGTCGACATTTTGAGCCAGGCAGTAAATAATTTTTAGGGAAGGAAATTACAAAAAAATTTTAAATTGATAGGAATTATTCCTCATTTACACTATGGACATTTTATGCCGGACAAACCAATTTTGTGGGCAAGAGAGGAAAAAAGTAAAGTGTGTCACGCATACATCGTCGCCGCCTTACCAACAAATTGCGTCTGACCAGCAAGAAATGTCCATAGTGTAAATTGCGACGTAATAACATTTATTTTCAAAAAAAAAAAAAAAAACAAATTATTCTCAACTTTTGCGGATATAGACGATTTCGCAAATTCGTTTGAACCGCAGCTGCAGTGGAAAATAGTCTGTGGGAAATAGTCTGCGACAGAACTCATTTAAAAACTTTTATAAGTATTTCTGCGCCATTTTCTTTAAGTTTGGGTATAACATGTCATTGCGCCAGTAAACAAGCGGATCTGCGTCTCTAGAAGTATTAGGAGATCTAAGACATCTCTCGACTTCATTGCTGCCATAACTGTTTGATGAGAATATGTAAAAAAAAAAATCTGCTAAATCGTAAAATGATGATAAAAATCTAATAAAAATTAAACTTAAAATTTTTTATAATTTAAATTTGCTAAAAATATTCTGAATTTTTACGAAAAAAAAAATTATGCTTAAGATCTGGTGAATTTTTATAAAAAAAAATTTTGCCTTACATCTTTTAAATAAAAAGGAATTTTGGTATATATTTCATTAATAATTTTTTTTAAATATGCTAAAAAAATCCCTTTTTTAATTAGTAAGAATATGATAAAAATCTGTTTATGAACAAGGAAATATGCTAAAAAGCAGTTAGCATATTTTTACATTTTTTTTAAATATGCAATTCCACAACTCAATCTGCTAAATCTGGTAGAAAATATGATAAAATGATAATACTGCTCGATTTCTTCTTTAGCAGAAACACAGCTTATGATGGACAAATAAAGGCTAATAATTCTCGGATTCTCTTATATTTTTTCACAAACGCTCCAAAGGCCAGTTCTCGATAATTGGAATGGTTTGTATTATTTGTGGTCTCTTTAGGAAAGTCGAGGTCAACAAAGGTCGGTAACCTCTCTTTTTGTTGGCATTGCTCACTTTATACTAGATTTAGGAATTTGTATAAATACATTTAATTTCTGTTATGTCTTATCAGGCAATTTTACCTGAATTAAAAATAGTTTTTATACTTAGCTGAAACGCTCTTGCCAACTTTAGCCGCTTTTTAGCCGAAAAAAGTATGGGACTTAGTACTATTTAATGTCACAAAATGAAATCGAGAACTTTGATGAAAAATTCGAATTTTTTTTTTAATTTTTTCCGAATAGGAACCCTGTATTGGCCTAGTTTTTCTCATTTAAATGTTGCTATCGCGACATTTCTCACATCAATATTTCATTTCACTAAAACCAAAATTTTGTTTCGGTAGGTGTAGGTCTGACCATAGGAATTTAATATTAAGGGGCCAAGTTCCACAAATGTATTGAAAGATATAAAAAAATATTCAATTCAGAGAACGCAATATTTTGTGCAGGAACCTGAAGGGTTTAAGAAATTAGCGAAACGTATTGACATTAGTATCTACAAAAAGTTTATTATGTTAGATGTAGTTAGAAAATTGTAAACTTTTTATTAAAAAAAATTAATTAGATTTTTGTTACGTGTAAATACTGAAAATTTTCCTCACATTTCAATTACACGACATGATCCGATCTATCCACTCCCTTTTTTTTATTTGTCCCATGAAACAAAAGATTTCATTCATTTGTTGTTGTTGGATTTTGTTTTTCTAAGCTCTGGTTGTTGGTCTATCTGTCTATTTGTCTGACTTTCTCGTTAGTTGGGTTTTAATTTTAAATTTAAAACTAAAATCTAGTTCCCAGTCAATGTTTTGTTTTGATCTTGTTGTTGTTGCGGTTGCTTTAAATTCTTGTTCAAAGAACCTGTCTACTTTTACAACAAAAAGCAACAAAAATGGCAGACAGTAGTTAAAGTTAACAAAAATAATACATACGTTTTATAGAATGTAATGAATTTGTTGTTGTTGCTGTTGCTTTTTATGCTCTGATTTATTTGTGGTGTTTCTTTCATGTTGCTGCTGTTTTTTTTTATTTTGATTAATTTTTTTTTGTATATTTCATGTATAAAATAAAAAGTCTTCTGTACAAATAAATAAATTAGAAAAAGTTTTACAAAAACAAAATAAATAAAATAAAAATATGTGAAAAATAAAATTAAAGAAAAGCAAAAAATATTCATAATAAAATGTATAAAATTAAAAATAATTAAAAAAAAAATAATAATAATACGAATACAAAAAAGTGCTTAAAGTTTTAAAATAAAGAAAAAAAGAGAAGAAAAAAAGTAAAATAATAATAAAAAAGGAATGTGGATTTACTTTTAGCGAGTTGGAAAAAAGTTTTAATGGAAGTTTAACAAAAGGTAAGTGAATTAACAAAAGAGTTTTAAAATAATCAATTTCAAATAGATTAAAGTTCTATTACACTGTACAATTCCATAAAAGCAACAAATCTTCAATAAACTGATTTTGACAGGGAAGAAAAAAAAACAAGTAAAATTTCTATTTTCGGCTGCTCGAAATCTTTGATACCCTCCACCCGGAGTAGGAATATTTCTGCATTTGACTTTATATCTACAAATTGTAAAACACTTTTAATTAAAATTTACCTCACAGTATTATATTTCGTTTCGGTTTATGTCGTATTTAAACGATTTCCTAGAGGGCAGAGTGATTTAGGTACAATTTTATGAAAATTTGATGAATCGGATTTTACTTGAATAGCATATTCATTACGGTGTTTGGCGCACTAAAGTTTATTATGGGTGCCCTGGTAGGCTCGTTGGTAGTGAGCTAGTCTATCAGCGACGGGGTTGCGGGTTCGATTCCCGCCAAAGACTCTGGTTTCTTTCCTGCAGAAAGGCGTAGAGCTTCGCGGGATTAGCATAGTAAGACACATTTTTTTTTTCGAGAGTGGGCTTTATATGACGCCTATGGTAAATTATCGACCGATCTCGAGAAACTTAGCGGTATGATTCCCATTTCTGTGAAACTATGTCAGAACAAATTTAACTACAATAGAATTATTAATTACGGCTTTAGGCTTACTTCTCTAAGAGGGGATAGAGTGATTTCTAATCTCATGAAACTACGACATACTATATTTTAAGACCATAGGATTATTCTCCACAAAATGAATTGTACGATTTCTAGTTATATAACGAATTTGTGGAACATGTTGTTAAAATCGATGTAATCGGTTTCTAATTTATGTTAGTTTTTGTAAAGAGATATAAATTTTTTTCGGAAGGTCGTTCCTAATTTGGATATTTAACTCTTTTCCTACTGAAAAGATTTTGCTGGATTTCAATACAAAACTGTTTAAGTGAACTAGAAACTATTTGACAAAACAAGCCATCCGTACTTAAATCAAGACGAATCGGTGTCAATAGTACAGTAAGTAAGGATTTCCTTAAATCGTGTACAAAATGTTTGATTCAAGTACGGATTATTCAAGTTCTCCGTACTTAAAATAATCCTAAAATTGTCTTAATTAAAAGTGTGATAAACTTTGCTTGATTTAAGAAATTCTAAGCCAGTTTAATCCCGATCTATACTTTAAATAATCTGAAAGTGAGATTTGTTTCTAACCTAAACACATCTCAGAGAACAAGAGATAGAGAGAATATATTATTTACTTACCCGTTACACATGTTTATTTCACTTTTGTTTTATTTCGCACTTTCTTTAGAGAAAAAGTCTCAAAATAAGACACCAGCAGCATGCCCGCTATCATTCTACCTTGGAAATTTGATGTTTGCAACTCAATAATTTTAACAAATAGAATATGGGAATTATTGTTTCTTATTTTACTTTTAAAACTTGAAAATGATCTGTATTTTTCTTCTTGTAGTGTTGTTGTTGTTTCTACAAGGAACTTTAACAAACACATGAGTATGCGCGCATATTGGCTTTCGAAATTTATCCCATTTTGGATTGTTTTAAGTACATTTTAGTGTTGCATATTCGTATTTAAATTTTAAGAACGACTCGTACTAAAGTAAGTAGAAAAAACTTAATTTAGTACGAGTTTTTTCTTTTTGTGTAAGTATCTACATATCGCACTTGTTCCTCTTAACAGCGTCAACTCAAAATTTTTCAATTTTCACTTTTTGCAAGAAAACGACAAACACTGGCCATATATCTACCCACTGTAAAAATCTTAGATCTATTTTTATAGCATTTTGCCTAAAAAAATGCAGTTTTATCCCCATTTGTAATATAAGAATACATATAAAAAAAAAGTTTTTTGTCTACTGAAAATTTATAAATTTTGAGTTGACTCCGATTCGAGGAACAAGTGCGATATGTTGTATATTGATATAAAAAAAGTATTTTGTATTTAGTATTTAAAAAAATATTTAGATTTTTTTTTGTATTTTAAATACATTTTAGTCGTGTATTAAATGTATTTTGTATTAAAGATGCACGACTTAAATGTATTTTGTATTTCAAATCATCAAATCATGTATTATGCTGCTTAAAATTTAAAAGAAAAAAAAATTCTTCAGCCTTTATCGCAAAGCCATGTTTTGCAAAAAAAAAAATTTGTTTTTAACGTTTTTTGTTAGTTTTTGAAAAATGCAAGAAGCATATTTTTGCATATTTTTGGTTTTATTAAAAGTAAACACAGTTTGAAGCAATCCAATAAAAATTTTAAATTTGGAAACAATAATGAGTATTTTTAATCGGTGAATTGTCGGGGCTAGAAAATATCCAAGGGCCAAATTACGGCAATCGATATCGATCAAAATTACAATATATTTTTAATGAAAATTTCCATCGATATCGAATGCCGTAACTTGACCTCAGTTGTGTTGTTTTTATTTATTTTTCTCGATTTTTAAGTTTAAAAATGTTATCGTCGAGTAGTGGCTCCAATAGGATATGAAACATTACTATGCTGTTTTCACAACACAAGTGATTAAACGTGTATTAAAATTTATAAGAAAAGCACTCAGTTTTTTTTAGTGTTTTTCGTATAAATTTTATTGCTCGTTCAATCACTTGTGTTGTGAAAACATCACATACAACTACCATGTTTGAAATTTCAAAACAGAATCGCAAGCGGCTCTACAAAGTAAGCATTTGTGCCAACTATAACAAGAATGGGATGAGTTTTTAGAGCACTTTGTTTTATTACAAAAAAACTAGCTGACCCGGTCCGCGTTGCTGGCCCTAAGCAAACATTAGTGTTGTATTATCAGACGATTTAAATTGATCTTTAAACGAAATTTACGGCCTTTAAATAAAAATCCATGAAATACCTATCATAAAGTTTTTTGAATGAAAGTATGGCACATTGTTAAGAGGATAAGTGTCTATATGTGAGAGCATTAGAAAAAACGTCCTCAAAATAAAATTGATTTTATTTCACGACCGCATTCTCTGGCAAAATTTCATGTCAAACTGCATGTAAAACATCGTTCATCCCCAGTTCTGTTTCATCATTATTATATTATAAATTAAAATGTTGTTCATATACATATGTTTGATTTACATTTGATTTGAAAATACATATGGTTGTATGTATGTATATATATGCTGTGAATCTTACGAAAAAAGTGAGCGTAAAAGTGGGCGGGGCAACATTTTCTTACCGCAAAACCTAAGTTAGACCATGGCGATCATTTTAAAGAAAAACTCGTCCAAATCGGTCAAGCCGTTCTCCAGTTATGCGCTTAATAGAAAAAGTGGGCGTAAAAGTAGGCGTGGTAAATTTTTCTTTCGATGAAAACTTAAAGTTGATTAATACGAACATTTGAAAGAAAAATTAGTCAACTCGATGGAGCCGTTTTCTGAATTTAGGTAAATCGAAAAAAGTGGGCGGGGCAAAATTTTCTTTCCGTAAAAACCTAAGTTGGACCATGGCGATAATTTTAAAGAAAAAATCGTTCAAATCGGTCAAGCCGTTCTCAAGTTATGGATTTTGCCACGCCCCTCCGCCCCCAGGCCATTAATTTAAATAATAACTATCCTATCATCTAAGTTGGACCAAATTACATATATATGCCAATTTTCATGAATATCAGTTGACTCGTTTTTGAGTTTATTCGAAACATACACAGTGACACGGATTTTTTATATATTAAGATTTCATAGAAATACTTTTTCGATCCAGGTTTTTCTATTTTTAATGCAATAAAAATTTCGCTGTGAAAACAAAATTATAAATATATCAACTTATTAAGTATTTTGAATCATTAAAAAAATTTCCTATTGAACTCAATCAGTCATGTTCAATAATAGACTTTTTGTTGGTCTCACTTTATTTGATATATTTTTGCACAGTCATAAATACACGTGTTACGAATACATGTATTCCGCACTCGTATGTGATATAGGCTTTAACAGTATACCCTACGTGAGGTAGTTTAATTTTTTATTGTAATTCAAAACTCATATCGGTGTCAGTTTGCTTTAATTTTGAATGAATGGCTTGCATTTTTTTGCGATTGGATAGCAAAGAGGCAATTTAGAGCATTTGATAACTAACGATCGAAGTTTGTATTTCGTAACTTGCTGCTTCACTAATTTTTAAAAATAGAAAACTTTGTGAACAATAAATATTCCGAATATTTTTAAGATAGTTTGATGAAATTTTTTATAAGAGTTTTTATTGGTCAACAACTTTAGGAAAAAAATTAAGTCCATCGTAAACCGTATATGAAGACAACAAGTCTCAATGACTGGTCCGTCCATAAGTCTGGGTTTACACTATAAAAGTGTTCTTTCGGAAAGTCTGAGCTTATTGGGGAGAGGGGAGAGGTGAATAGCCTGTTCTCTTCCTCTCTTAGCTATAAAGTCAGACTTTCTGAAAGAAAACTTTCATAGTGTAAGTCCAGACTTATTGACAAAAGCCACTTCCAAAAAAAATTACTTTTACCGTCTAAATAAAAAAATCTTTAAAATATTGCTGTTAATATAAATTTTGGTAAAAATAACTTTTATGTTTCATAACATAACTTTTTATAGGCATATTTTCAAAAACCGAGCCACATCCAAAATTGAACACATTAATCATTATCATTAACTTTATGTTAATAATAACACTGTGCTAGCTGACAAGCGGGCACCTGGCGCTTTAACCTAATTCGGGTACGCTGAATCCAATGGTGCTTACCGATTTTTAAGGTTAGCTTTTGTTTTCGGGATATGCCGCTATTTCAAAAATGGAGTAGGCTCCACAACATATATTAGCGTGGCTCCCTGTACAAAATTTTGGACGGGAATCCCGGGAATTTGATTTTTATTTTCCGCTTTCCCGGGAATCCAAAAAGTGCGGGAATAAAAAAACTCTAGTACCAACGCTCGAGGTTTCGACCACATACTTTTACTGTTTTTCTTTAAATAATTAGAAATATTAGGTAGTGGAATTAAATAATTTTTTATGCGAACAAAAAGACTGATAGGCGAAAGCCTTCAGACAAAACCTCGACATGATATGAATTATGCATTTGTTTATTGGTTCAAATAAACAAATTGAATCGAGCAAATATCGAATACGAGATAACATTTTAGATGATAAATGTGAAATGTTTGAATACTTTTACCGATGTACGGTATCAAAGATTCAGAACGGACACAGAAAAAAATAAAAATTGAATGCAACTAAAACATATTAATTAAAAAATTAATTAAATTTGCACCAGTAAACAAATTATTAGTATCGATTAAAAGTTAAATTCACTTGATAAAACGTTAAATTCACTTGACTAAACGTTATATTTCACTTGACGCTAAATTTCACGTTCACTTGATTAAATTTTTAATTAAAGCTGATTTTATTTTCGATAAATGCTTTAATTGGTGAACAATTTTGGAGAATTTTTCTGTGGATAAATACAACAATTTAACTTATCACAAAAAAAGTTTTGTAATGTGTTTTTAATTTGTTTGTCTAAAAATCCCAAAATATCTTCAGTAGGGTGCACTACAAAATATTTTATTTGCCACTTTGCTATTCTCACATCTCGTTACCTTTTAAAGTCAAATGAAAATAAAAAATAATAGCTGCTATAAATGCTAGAGAGCAAAAAATATATCGTAATTGAATTTACTCATGTGTGTTTGTACTGAAATATAAGATTGTGTGTAGGCTTTTTTCTTGGTTCAATTTCTTTTTCTAACCCGACCAGTTTTTGTTTTTAATAGTGCAAAACATCATAATATTTGTATTTTTTTGTGCTCAGCTATTTCATTTTTCCAACCAAATTATAACTGAAATGAACCGAAACGAACGCTACGAACTAACGACAAAAAAAAAAAACAAACAGGAAATGGACGAATTTCTACGCTGTCTGATTCGGTTATTGCCGGTATGAGTGCATTTAAAGTTCATTTATGTAACAGGGATGGTTAATTAGTACTTTTAACTGTATTCAATTAAAATTTACAAAAAGTACTTGGATTTATTTGAATTTTTTTTTTAACTGAGAGTTTTTAATAACGGCATATGACGTATTCACCCTTAACCATTCTGCATTCCTTGGGTCAATATGACCCAATTTACTTTATAACTCACTTTGTTTTCATGTTGGTGATACAGTATCGACCTTAGGTTTTATTTTATCTGAAATAGGAATGGCTATAACTATTTACTAGCAAAATTAAGTAAACGAGTTATTTAGGGTTTTCGTTAACATAAAAAAGTTTTAAGTACATTTGTAGCCTTGTTGGGTTAATGTGACCCAG
The DNA here is from genome assembly GCA_943735925.1 of Pollenia amentaria. Lineage (NCBI taxonomy): Eukaryota > Metazoa > Arthropoda > Insecta > Diptera > Polleniidae > Pollenia > Pollenia amentaria. The sequence continues at coordinate 59,102,234 of OX031010.1, read as the reverse complement.
CTGAATTTTTTGCTTTAATTAATAACCCTAACCCTGATTCATCTACGATCTTTGTGGGTCAATTTGACCCAACTTTTATTAAGAATCTATCACTTGGAATCAATGAAAATATCAGATTATTCACATATCGAGCCACAACCGCAAAAAAAGCTAAAGCGACAAAAACAAAATTTTACAGGAGAAGGTTTTTTTTCTATTATATTTCATACAAATTTTGTATGAAAATTGGCGCTTAAACTTAAATTGTTAAAATCGTAACGGTACCTTCTGTGACCATGAAGTGTTCAGCTTTTTTTGCGGTTATGGCTCGATGTGTATGAAATTTAACATTTGATAAATATAACAAATTTAACATGCGCCATTTAAAAAATATACAAACAAATTTGCAAAAAGCTTCCAAATCTACAACTCTCACTTTGATAATAAAACATTGAAATTAAATAAAATGTAGCTCAAATTTCATTTGCATTACAAGAGGCGATTCACATTTTTATTTTACTGTAAATTCTAATAAAATTGATATTGCCACATTAATATCCGTTTTTTGGGTTATGATATTTTCATTGATTCTAAGTGATAAAAGTTGGGTCGAATTGACCCACAAAGATCAAAGTGGGGATAAGTTAGGGGGAATGCAGAATGGACGCCCTGATTGTCAACATATGGCTCAACTTATAATATATTGTGCTAGGTGGAAAATTTTTCGCATGATATTTTAACGCAAATTTTTTTTCCAAATATAAAGATTTTGTGTTTAAGACGATAAACTTTGTTCAAAATTTATTTTAAATTCATTAAATTTTTTTTAAATTAATTTTAAACTAAAAAAGCACATAAAATAAAGAAAATGGCTGTGGGAAAAATCGCCCAAAGAAAAATGGCCCAAAAAAAGATATGAAAAATCGCCCAAATGAAGAATCGCCCAACAGAACATGAAAAATGACCCAAAAAGTTATGAAATTTTGCCCAAAAGAAACGAAAAAGGGCCCAAAAAAAAAATGAAAAATGACCCAAAAAGCAAAAACGAATTTTTTCCCGGTGGCATGTTATGACGTCCAGTGTCATAGTGTCCATGGACGTTATGACACTCCAAAAAGTGTCATAGTGTCCATTGACACTGCGCTAACTAAAGCTTCTCTGCACAGCCGAATCGGTATATTCAAAATGGGGGGTGCAAAGATAATGCTTGGATAATCACGAAAGACCTAAACCAACAACAGTTTTACCGTTTAAGGAGATTCATTAACGACGATTTAAAACCGTTAGATTATGGCAACAAAAGCTTTACATTTTCACTATTATAATGCTCGCGCTTTTGTCACTGTACTAGTAAAAAAAAAAACAAAAAGTTTAACCAAACTTTGTACCTTTAAGCCTTCTGAATGTCATCTAATTCAATTTTTTTTAAACAAACAGGCTGGAAAAGGTATAAATTAACTAGATCACCCTTATGGGATCAAAAGTATCATTTCAACTTTAATGGCCTGAGAAAATATATTTTTAATGCTAAAAACTTTTTAGGCCAGAAGAAAGGGTAAGAGTCATTGCGAGCGATCGTCAAACTCTTAAATGAACATTTTATAATTTATAATTCAGAATTCTAGTCGAGGGTCCCAAAAGCCTAAAGACCAAAAAGTAATACTATTTAGAAGTCTAATGAAACCATAATTGCAAGGTAAAATGTGTTGAAAATTGTAAAATTTTGCGGAAAAATCGTGAAATTGACTAAATAACAGCCTGGCCCACGATTTCGGCCGCTATCGTTCGTTTGTATTTTCAGCGACAACCAGCTGATTCGCGCCTCTAACTAACAATTTTCAGCGCGACAAGTCGATCGACAATGCAAGCGAACGATTACGTAACAGTTTTCATACAAATTTGCGGACCACTAAGAAATATAATGCGACCACAAATGTAAAAAGAGACATTTTGCTTAGATATTAAATGAAACCTTTTTTTTATACATTAACACTAAGGCCGGGTTTTTAAGATGTGTATTAAGTTTAAACTTAGCTTAACGTACCCTGAAACTCGGATTTTTCCGGCGAAATGTATTTTTTTTATTACTTCATTAAAGACTAACAAACATTTAAAGCAAAACTGAGCTGTTCCGTCAAAATTTTGTATACAAACTCGGTATTGGGGCACATATCTGTTTTCAGATTAACTAAACCTACTTTAACTGTGATGTCAAAAACTCAGCCTTAATATTTTTTTTAAATTTAAATTTGTTTAAAACAACACCACTAATAAAATTTTATAGTTTTATAAAATACTTTTTATAAAATTCTATTCTTTATTTTTTGCTTGTTTTTTGTTTACTTCTTTGTTTGGTTTTCTGCCTTGTTTGTAGCACAGAGTTGTAATGGCTTAATGTATATGTTATGCAGATTATTCTTTTCAAACTAGCGTTTTATTTGTGGAATTGTTGATGTGGCAATACAAACATTTGACAATAAACACATGGATTACGTTAGAAATATAAAACCTGTCGACCGACAAGTCGATTTATTGTGGGCCGCTTCAGAGAACGTTAATGAGTGAGTTGTTATGGCTCGCTGTTAAACTGTCACAAAAATCGTCATTGCAAAAATACACAAAGTTTTATTATTGTTTAATAATTTTAAAGCGCACATAAAACAGTGGTAGTAAAGGTTAATTCTCGAAACTTGTCAACAGATGGCTTTGCCTGCTGTGTTTTGTTCAGGATGTCATACATCCGAAAAGGCTCTCAAGGTTTTAGAATCTAGAATAGGAGACGCGACTCGATTAAGATATATAATCATTTGAGTAATATAATAAAAAATCGTCAAATTTATGGCATAAATCGTCAAATCGTAAGTAGTCCATTATTATGCCTCAAAATCGTCAAAACCTTTTACTTTTCATACTCTTCATCAAAGGTAAAAGTTTGTCATTCTGTTTGTAATTTTTAAAGTGATGATCTTAGACCCTACACGCAGAAAAAAAAAAGTTTAAAAATGGTCACCTCCAACAAAACTATTTTTAAAGAAAATTTTTAAACATATTATGTTTAATTTAACCATATTATTGTCACCGACAACCATATTTTTGTTAAATTGGTCCTCCATCAAGAAGCCACAACCATATTATGGTTGCCACCAAACACGTTTTGGTTAATAATAACTTAAACATGTTTAACAGTTATAATAGCATGGTTGGTTTTCAACCATAGCATGTTGCTCTTGGAATGAGAATTTAAAGTCTGGGTCCCAATTTCTATAAGTTCATAATATATATGTTACTTTTAGCAAGTTTTGCAGTACGTGTGTATTAGTACCAAACATATATATATACATTCCTGAAATTCCTAAAAGGAACATAGGGCCATTACAATGTTCCTTCAAGCAAATAACGCCATTTTTTAATTGTAACAAAAGAAAACGTACTTTTCTTGCATTTTATCCCCGTTATGTGCTTATTAATTTTATTTTGGTTCAATTTGTTTCTTTTTGTTTCATTTCTTAACACTTGAGTGATTTTTTATACATAAAAAAAAAAAATTATGCATTATTAAAGGTTATGGCCAGTAAATAAAAATGTGATTCATTTCGAAATAAAAATGAAAAATTTTCAAATAAAAAGTTGTCAATGTGTCACAATTGCTTTAAAAGTGTTTAAATCGCCTTTGTATCTATTTCAATAAATTAATGGGTTACACATTTTTCTTTTAAATATTAATGACTGATAAAAAATGATAAATCAGATATTAATTTCTTGCTATGGTCTTATTTGAAAACAAGTAAGACTGCTATAATCGGCTTTGCCAAATATTGTAAGCCCTTCACCATTTTTTTAAAATATAAAGTTTTTAGACTTAATTTTTAGTTAATTTTGTTTTAGATTCTTTAAGATCTGTGTTTTTTTTAAAAGTTTATATTTTTAAAAATATTTTTTCTCAAATCGAATGGGCAAAATGTTGTAATAACTTTTGGTATTTTCATTATAACTCAGTAGTTTTTGCCCTATTGTTTTTAGTTTTTCTGGGGGGGAAAAAACAGTTACCATCATTGTTATAGCTGAACAAATTCGCTTATTAAATTTAAAGTTTTCATTTTATGACCGATCTTGCTTAGATTTTTTGCTTAAAATAGAAAAAAGAAAGAAAGAAATTATTATAGTTGATCAACCACGAACATATGATACACTACACCAAAGTTTTTAAAGACAAATTTTTGATAGGATAAGGTTCATATAAGAGTTCTTTGCGGCGAATATAAGTGATATATAAACACCTATAGGTTAAAATGTGGACCGATTCTCTCTATTTTAATCAGCGCCGTTACATTCGGAACATATGTGTGTACCCAATTTTATCAAATTATTTTAATTTCGTACACACAGTCCGACGGAAGCACATCTTTGTTTATCAGTATTCTTAAAGGTGGATCTAGATCTAATCAAGCCTGTCGCCGAAATCAGATCCGAACGAAAAATGAAGTAATTCCGTATTTTGCTTCTCCAATAGGAGGACATTTAATTTAAAGAAGATAAAAGAAATTCGATCAGAATTGCAACTACGGAATTAAAACCATTTCGATCGGAATGTGTGACACGCCTCAATATTTCTATATGCTATCACCACAAACGCATATATATGAAATCTTACCAAAATTAGATCATCTGCTTAGAAATGGCAGAAGTTTCCTAGAATAGTAAAAAACTAACTCTTAGGGCTAAAAAATCAGAGCAACGTTCTTTTTGGTTTAAATTCTGTTTAAACCAACAAATCTATTAGACTAAGGGTTTTGAGGTCTCAGTTAAAGTAGGTTTAGTTAATCTAAGATCGGATTTGTGCCGCCATTACCAAGTTTGTATACAAAATTCTGACGGAACAGCTTAGTTTTGCTTAAAATGTTGGTCTTTATTGAAATAAAAAAAAACACATTTTGCAGAAAAATTCCGAGTTTCAGAGTACGTTAAACTCAGTTTAAGTTTAATGCACATCTCAAAATCCCGACGTATAAACCATTTCTAAATTGGACTTTTTTTTTTTTTTTTTTTTTTTTTGTTGGGACCAGCACTCAGGGGATGACCCCTACTAATGCAATGCATTGTGTTGGAACTAGGAAAATAGGTTATGGGAAGGAGGAAAGAGGGAGTAGTGTTTGTGAACATTCGACTTGAACTTTTTCATGTTGTAAGTGAGAGGGAAGACTTCAGCAGGAAGGTTATTCCATATACGAACTGTCCGGCCAAAAAACGAATTTTCCCTGTAATGCGTTGTACGATTCACCGGCCAATCGACCACAAAAGGATGTGCTCTTGAGGAAAAACGTGTATTACGAACAAAGCTATGGGTCTCGGGAACCAAATCCCTAATTTCATCAGAACACATCCCGTTGTAGTACCGATAAAATAGGCAAGTACAACCCACATTGCGACGGTGCTCAAGGGAGTCAATAGAATTGGATACCCTACTGTCGCCAATGAGAACCTTCGCCCTCTCCTGCACGCGGTCGAGAAGCTCCAAAATAGACTTTGAAGCACCGGCCCACACATGAGAGTTGTATTCCATTCTCGGTCGGATATAGGTGGTATAAATAGTAAGGAGATCAGATGGAGTGAAGTATATCTTACACCGTTTCAAAAAACCGAGGCACTTGAATGCTTCTTTCGACACCTTGAATATATGTTCTGTCCATCGGACATCACATTGTATCCTCATGCCCAGAACATCAAGAGATTCTGTTTCCTCAATATTTATACCACCCATACATACAGATGAGGCACCTTGATCCGTCGCGCGTTTATGCGTTAGGACGCAACATTGGGTCTTTCGGGCATTAAATTCGACCCTATTCGCACGACCCCATTCTGAGATTATGTCTAGGTCACGGCCAAGCGTATCATTCATGTTCTGTCTCATAGCACAAACATCGGACATGCCTGGTCTGTAACCAAATGAATACGAATGGCAAAGGTTGCTGTCATCTGCAAAAGAATAGATAGGGTTGGAAGTTTGACATAAGAGGTCATTTAGAAAAATAAGAAATAGAGTAGGAGAAAGAACGGAGCCTTGCGGTACCCCTGAATGAATCTTGAACTCGTTTGATGAAACCCCATCTATAACAACCCGTATAGTGCGATCTCTGAGAAAGCTCGATATAAATCGAGAGAAATTATCACCGACACCAAATGCAACAAGTTTAGACAAGAGTGTACCATGCCAGACTCTGTCAAACGCCTTGGAAATATCTAAAGCAATTAAAATTGGACTTTTTAACTACCAATACAGACTAGGGATGCCAATCGGGACTGATTTTTGAAAATCCCGGGATTTAGGTTTTGGAAATCCCGATCCCGAAATCCCCGGATTTTTTTTATACCACTGGCCTCACACATGATCAAACTGACCAGATTCTGAAAAAAGCTTAAAAAAATATACGTATCTCTTAGGGTTTCTAGATCAATTCACTTCGGTTTTTTTACAGCAATTAAATTTTTAATGTGTATTAAGTTGTGACGACATTAATACATGGCAAAGTGTAGTCCCTCATCGAGATCGATAGCTGAGTTAAAAACTGTAAAACTATGTCGACTGCAGTGCAGTACACCTCCAGGTTGAGGGCGAGATTCATAATCAATAATTTTAGTACGTTTGACATTTATTTTAAAACAAAATGTTTATACAAATGTTTCTTAAAACAGATTTCAAGCTTAAATAATTTATTTATTAATACGTCAAATAATGTTTATTTATAAAAAAAATCCTTTTATTTGCCTTATGTTTTTTAAGTAAATTTTTTATTATTATTGGACCGGAAGGAAAATGAGCTATTTCATAAATATAACGACTTAATTGTTATTTAGTTTCTGAATATACTTTAATTGAATCGTGAATAATTTTTATTTTTTGCTTGATATAAACAATTATTTCTTGATTTCTATATTTTGCATAAAAATAATTATTTTTATTTTCGAATTATGTCTTAAGCCAAAGCTGAACTTGCTAAGCGTAATTATAAAAAAGGATTGAGATGTGAATCTGCGAATCTCGTTTCTATTTAAAATAATGGTTTTTATTAAGCAAAATACAAAAATCCAGAAATAGTCGTCATAAACCAAGCAAAAAATGAAAATTTTAAATACTCGCTGTGTTCCAAAAACAAAAATGAAACTCAAAAATAAGAATTATTTGCAATAAAAAATAAACTTAAATATAATTCTTAAAAAATATTTTTGTATAGAGTATAAAAATTAAAAAAAAACGAACATTATTGTACATAAAAGTTGATATGTTAAAAAACCCGGGACTCATAAAAATAAATCCCGGGATTCGGTATTTATCAATCCCGAAAAATCCCGGGATTTCGGGATTTCCCGTTTGGCATCCCTAATACAGACCATATGAATTTGACAACATTTATCGTAGTGTTGCCACATGGGATACTGACTTACTGCAGTTGTGTTTCACACAGGGTCTCCACCTGAGATAATATCTGAGAGAGCGTCGGCCGAATGATTATGATCATGTTAATTTTAATGTAGAGTATTTTAGTTTTATTAATACAATATTCTATATGGTCACCCTATTTGAATTACTGTCATTCTTAAGTTTGTATTAAATTGTTAAATATAAAAAAGAATACGAAGAATAAAATGGACGCTCGTTGACTTAAACCTTAACCGAAAACACGTGTCTTATTATTGCTCACAATACACGACACTTAATATTAAACAAGGGGAACATGTATCTTATAAGATTTCATAATCGACTGATTCTCGTACAGTAAACTTGAATCGTTTCTATTCTTTTTTTAGTTTTTTGATTTTTTAGTTTAAATTATTGTTTTTTAAACACATTTCACAACATTGGCACTATTTGCATTAATAAAATACACATTTTAATAATGGTGGCTTAGTATTGTTTTATATGTGTACATACGTGTATTTTTTACAGCTCATCTTATAAGATAGTTGTTATAAGATATCTTACAACAGCTGTCTTATAACATTTATTATAATATTAATACTAACACTATTTGAGTCCACACGTAAAATAATACTCGCTGCGATTGGATTTGCCGTTTGCTTATGTAAAAATCTTATATCTTATCTTAGGTGGTGACCCTGTGTAACTACATATAAATTTAAGTTTAGTTCAACTAAGCCAGGGTCTAAACATTCACTGATTTATTAGCCATTAGACTTGATCTAAAATAAGTTAAAATGTATTGCAATTTCCAACTTTATTTGATCTTTGGTTTTAATTCAAGGAAATTTTGATCTATTTAAATACTATAGGGTGCCCGGTAGGCTAGTTGGTAGTGAGCTATTGTATTAATGCAATGGTTGCAAGTTCGATTCCCGCCAGAGACTCTAGTCTGTTTCACTACAACGGGCTGAAGGTCTAAGCTACTACCGGGCATATTCTAACTTTTTCAAAACGCCTAATATTTTTGATTCTGATGTGAAATCGTATAATAGGTGTTCTGTAAATCGCAACCGCAAGAAGCTTACCAACTTCAAATTGCAAAAGTATGCTCAAGGGAATTGGAATATATAAAAGAAACTATGACAAATCGCAAGCAAACAAACGAGTTTTAAAACACCATTAAATTTGGCGTTTTACGATTTAAAATTGTGCGATTGTCAGAACATAGCCGTATTGTTCGGCTTATTAAGTAAGAATATAATTTGTAATTGTATTTGTAGCTCTTAATAAATAAATATATCTGTGGCATTTTGACAAAACATCCTAAGTCGAGAAAAGATAGCAAAAAAGTTTAAAAAAAAACTCGGTGAAACAAATCATTTTTATCAGATAATAAAATAAACCAAAATTAAAGAAAAATACACTCATAAAATTATTACAGTAACTGATTGTAGGTTATTAAATTCATTTTCCGTACTGTTAAAATTTCATGAAAGTATAGTTATTTTACGAATCAATTAATTTTTCAAACTTTTATGTTTGTTATTTAAAAAACAACCAACAAAAAATACTGCTTTCCCTTACTAATATTGTTATGTAGTTTGATTTTTTGTCAGTTTTACGGAATTTACTGTTATGTACGGAATATACTGTTAAATAAAAAAATTAAAAAATTTATGTAAAATTCATTTATTTTAAATGAAATGTTAATGATTGGTTTTTTAAATAAATTTTTAGTTGTTTTAAATGAATTTTCTGTGGGATTTACCTACATAATATTTTGAGTGTATCGTTTATAATACAAAATTTTTAAAACGTGAACAAAAATCTTTTTTGAATGAAAATTCTTATGACTAACAACATTTTTTTCAACTTTTTTAATTTGACTTAAGATGTTTTGTCAAAATGCACAGATATAAATTATAATACTAAAGCATCTTGGCTGTTGTATTCGCCGCGGAGGGTTTAAAAAACATAAAATGACTTCATAATAAAAATAAATTACCAATTAAATTACGACAATACAATATTAACTTACACCAAAAACAAAATCTTTAAAAACCATGTTTCACAAATACAATAAAAGATAAAAAAATCATTTGTTACTTCAATCCATTTACTTTATTACTCTGACTGCGACACCCCGTTGGAAATCAATTAAAATTGAAGATATCATTTGTCTATCGAACAAGTGCATAAGCAAATGCGGGACAATCCAAATATACACAAATATAAAAATTCATATGAAAATACTTAAAAATAAATAAAGAAAAAACCCTTAAATATATAGAACCTGTCATATACATACATATGTACATACGAGTGCATACATACTTATATACATGTTTACATATATGTATTAGAATAGGGACAGATAAACAAAGAAAAGGAAGAAAAAACAAAGAGAGTCCCCCATCTGCTGATACTGTCGATTTAAACAGCGATCGACTCTTTGCTAGTAAAAGTGTTAAAAAAAAATACCCTCAAAAGAATTAAAATGTAATTCAATACAAAGAAAAACACAATTCTCAATTTAAAGGGGTAAAATGGTAAAACTACATAAACAAATAAGCCAAACATGAATTCGTATTCAAGAATCCGTACAAATGCGGGAATAGGGAAATATTTATATCCAAAGATACCAACGACAGCACAGAGGGATTTCTTTGTCAAAGGATTGCATGCATTAACATTAAACAGTCAGAGAGGAATTTATATTGTTTGAGGTGTCTTGAAAAACGTTAAGAATGTAAAAAAACCTTTGAAAAATAAGAAAATAATAATTTTGTTATTTCTTTAATAAAATTTTGATCCCAAAATCCAAATTGGTCGCAATCTAATTGGACAAAATGATTTCATTGTTGTCGGATTTAATAAAGCAAACCTAAACAAAACCTTTAAAGAATTTTATATTGAAACATTCGTAGAATTCTCTTGCCAAATCATTTAAGTCTGCTACACTAAGAGAAAATTCGTTCGTCTTAATAATGAAACGAACGGCTTCATTAATAATTCAGCATGGGATACATGAATTTTAAAATAATGAAAAGTTTCATTAGTTGAATGAAATTTATTATTATCATTATTATTATTTGCTTTGCGCTGATTATTGGTGCAGAGTGCCGTCGTAAATGATTTCAATTTCGGCCGATTATTTGTTGTAGCCCTAGCTTGGTCTCAAGTAAGATGATTATTCGCTCTTTAAATATCACTCGTTAAACTGCGCCTCCAAGATCCCCTAGATCGTCCTCTATTTCGTTGCCCTTGCGGATTCCAATCATATACGGTTGTGGGCTTTCGTAGGGTATGCCCAATCCACCTACATTTCCTTTCTCTTATCTCTAGGTTTACCGGTATTTGCTTGCACCTCAGATATAGTTCTTCATTAGTGATCCAATTGCCTGGCCTTACAATGTTCCTAAAGCATCGGCTTATAAAAGATTGGAGTTTTCTGCTGCTTTCTTCTAATTCCGGCCAGGTTTTGCAACCGTATAGCAGTACTGATTTGACATTGGAATTAAATATTCAAAGTTTCATTATTTTAGTGAAAATACTTAAATTGTTTGAATGAAGTTTTTAATTTATTTCAAATTTAGAATAAATACGAGTATGTAAATATACAATACGAAAGACCGTTCATTTGATTTTTGTGTGTTTCATGGCCCAATTAGTAGGTCTGCGCACAACTACAACAATGCAACAATAGAAAAAACAACACGCGCTTTGTTTGTGTATACAAATGGTAAAAATGTCAAAAACTTGTTACCTGTTAAGAAAAATGTGTTTTGTTTTTATCATGTATTTATTTTGTTTAATGGAAATTTTCAACTGGAATATCGGCGTAGAATGCTTGCTTCAGAAAAATGGTCTGCGCAAATTTCATGTGATGGGGCCAAATTCCTGCCACAAATTTCATCCCATTTTGCACCTTCCAATTGATCTTTTGGCACTGAAAATAACGTACCGCATGCACTTTTAAAATGTTTTTTACACACTGCACAATAACGTATTTTAATATTATTACACTTTTTTAATATTATGGTTATTTAAAATTTTTATTCACAATTTTTTTTCACAATTATTTTATTTATTTTTATTTTAACAATAAGAAAAACGATTTCTTGAAATCGAAAAGAATATTAAAAAAATAATAACAAATGTAACAAATGTTCGATTTACCTAAAATCAGAAAACGGCTCCATCGAGTTGACTAATTTTTCTTTCAAATGTACGTATTAATCAACTTTAAGTTTTCATCGAAAGAAAAATTAACCACGCCTACTTTTACGCCCACTTTTTCTATTAAGCGCATAACTGGAGAACGGCTTGACCGATTTGGACGATTTTTTCTTTAAAATGATCGCCATGTTCCAACTTAGGTTTTTACGGAAAGAAAATTTTGCCCCGCCTACTTTTACGCCCACTTTTTTCGATTTACCTAAAATCAGAAAACGGCTCCATCGAGTTAACTAATTTTTCTTTCAAATGTTCGTATTAATCAACTTTAAGCTTTCATCGAAAGAAAAATTTACTACGCCTACTTTTACGCCCACTTTTTCTATTAAGCGCATAACTGGAGAACGGCTTGACCGATTTGGACGATTTTTTCTTTAAAATGATCGCCATGGTCTAACTTAGGTTTTGCGGAAAGAAAATGTTGCCCCGCCCACTTTTACGCTCACTTTTTTCGTAAGATTCACAGCATATATATACATACATACAACCATATGTATTTTCAAATCAAATGTAAATCAAACATATGTATATGAACAACATTTTAATTTATAATATTATAATGATGAAACAGAACTGGGGATGAACGATGTTTTACATACAGTTTGACATGAAATTTTGCCAGAGAATGCGGTTTCATGGATTTTTATTTAAAGGCCGTAAATTTCGTTTGAAGATCAATTTAAATCGTCTAATACAACACTAATGTTTGCTTAGGGCCAGCACCGCGGACCGGGTCAGCTAGTATTTCTTAAAAAATAAATGTGCTTTATCAAAAAAAAGTTGGGTTCTAAAAAATTCTTGTGCTTTTTTACAAAATACTTTGATTCATGTTACTATTTGAGTTGTTTCTTCGGTGGAGGTCATTTTTAAAATGAAATTCATTATCAAATTGAGTGCAGACTGTGACACAGCTGTCAAATCAAACAAGTTTTGAAAAGCAGTTTTTGTGAACAACTTGCAAGTGATTTATTGAATGTTTTTGCATTTGTTTCAATAATTAGTAAAATTAACGGATTACTGCATTATTTCAGTAATCAGTAAAAATTTACTGGTTACTGAAAATTTTTCCAGGAAGCAGTACGCCCACGTATGTGAATTACTCACTAAACATGATGGTTTTTTTTTTAATTCCAACGGACACATAAATTTGTTTTGTTTATTTGACTTAAAATTTTAAAAAATTATAGATTTCGATTAATCGGCATAAATTTTTCGATTAATCCTTTAATCGAAATCAGCAATTTTAAATTAATCGAACAATTAATCGCCTAAAATTTTTCGAATAATCGAACAAGAATTAATCGACTGAACACCCTAGAGGATATTTCCATTGTAATGCCCCTTCAATTATACCACTCACAAAATAGTTTTTCATCATCTTTTGGAATTTTCGGCGTAAATGGGAAAATTAGTGACACATGCTTAACATGGTCCACGTCTTTAAGCTCTTAGCCCTTTTAGAAATATCAAGGTCTATGCCGGGCAATCAAAAGGAAATGTTAAACCGGTTACATTTTTATACGCTTAAATAGCCAAAGGTCTGTTAAATAGTTATTTTAAACCACCTGCATGCTGTCAGCCTTAGAGCTCCCTATTAAAGAGCCTTCGAAATATCAGCATGGTGGACTAAAATATTACTTTGTGAGTTTATTGAGTTATAATAAGTCGGCTCTGGTAAATTTATTAGCAAACTTGTTTCAATTAAACTCCGGAAATATTCTAACCGACTCGATATTCTTCATGCAGTGTTAGAATTTGAATATGTTAAAATACAAATTTTCACTTTACCAATATCGAATTGAGATCGCTATGAGTCTGATTAGTCTAATAGGGCATTTACATTACATCGAAATCTAGTAGATTTCATTTGAAATCTTCCTCCAAATCTAGTTCGTTTACATTATACTTGTTTGACATTAGCGAGATTTGGTTTTCACAACAAAAACCGCCGACTGAAAGTTTTTTGTGTAACACATACTTACATACATATAAAGAAATAGGCATTTAAAAATTTGAATTACATTTTCTTTATAATCAACTTCATTTATTTTATCAATATTATTTGCCATTTATTTACTATTTTACAAAATTTTTGAATTTTTTTTAACAATTTTGTTTTTTGTTTTTTGTTAAAATGTCTTTTTTTTTCTTGTACAGGGAAGTAGTTTTTAGTACTATATGGGGAAAAACATAGTTGCATCAATAAGTACTACTAGATTTCGAATAGATTTCGTCAAAATCTAGTTACGGAGTAGATTTTGTTTTGTACGGGAAATCTAGCCAAAAACAACTAGATTTGGCTCGAAATCTCGAAAGTACTAGATTTCGTTGTAGTGTAAATTGGCTATAAGAACAGATGTGTACACACCGTTTTCGATATTTGGTTAACATACTTTCCACTTATTTTGGTAAGATTTTTTGCATGCGCATAAGACATTCTCCACTCTACTCTCAGTTTTACGCTTTCTTGTGATTTTTGTCAAGACTTCTTTCGACAGTACCGTATTATTGCCATAAATAGAAACCAGCTTTGCCTCAACAATAAATTTCAGTGTTTTTATCAAAAATAAAAATTGGGTTATAAACAAATCTTATTAATAATAAATTTTGTATTCCCGAAAATAACTTTTGATAACTAACTAAGTATTTGTTGGATTAAGTCCCAGACCGGTCATTTTAACACATCTAAGTCCAGAATCTTTTGAAAATTTTTGACTTTATACGAACATATCACAGTAATGGAACCGCATTAAGATTTCCCGAATCTTATATTTTCTGAAAAACAAGGATTTAGTTGCCTAGTCCCTTCGTTTTGTTTTATATCAATGTACATTGGGCTTGCCAAATCGAAGTCAAGAAACAGCATTAAAATTAAAATAAAAAAGCTTGATTTTTCTTGACAATAAAAAATTCGGTCAAATGAACAAACGCATTTAAATTATTTATAACATTTACGACAGTTGGAACGAGTATATAATAACGCGTCGAGTACTTCGAGCTTTCAAGTACGTGATCGTCTCTGTATTATCTGCGTAGACCTGGGCATCGAGTCACATCAAAGAGGTGATCTCTTAACAGCTCCATTTCATAAATTATTTACATCACCTGCTGTATGATGACATCTCTTGCTGCAACCAATGATTAAACCGGCCCTTCCATCAAGCACAAGTTGATGTAATAGTGTTTTGACAATGGCTTGAGGATCCTCACTCCAAATGTGGCAATTCTGTTTATTGACGTAGCCATTTAACCAAAAGTGTGCTTTATAACTTAACAAAATTTTTAAATGAAATTTAATCGAATTAAACCGTGATTTTGAGAATAATTATTACAATTGGAAAACGTAGCTCTGGCGTTGTTATCTATGGCTCGGGCGTAAGTATCTTAAGTATAAACTGCCAAACCGAACTTATCCCAATCCGGGTGCCCCGGTAGGCGAGCTGGTAGTGAGCTAGTCTATCAGCGGCGCTGGGGTTGCGGGTTCGATTCCCGCCAGAGACTCTGATCTCCTGTGGACAAGCGTATAGCTTCGGGGGATTAGCATAGGTAATATTAAAAAAAAAAAAAAAAAAAAACAAGAATTTTTAAATAAGCTGTCACAAATTACAGTGCTGCCAGTTAAAATTGCTACACCTTAAAAAAAACTTGATATATCTGCCTATGCGTACACCTTTGTAAAATGTTCACTATTTAAAAAAAACCCAATTTATTGGTCCATAAAATAGAAGATATAACATCTCCTGTGTGTAACGCCGTCTCACAGTCTTTCTTATCGTACTCATCCCTCAACTAGAGCATTCAATTCTTGACTTATGGTGGTTTATTTTCTGACAAAAATGTTCTATATGTGCAATCATTTGCGGGGCTTATGTTCGTTTTCCTTTTTTAATATGTTACACAATTAAATTGTCAATATGTTCAATATCTAACCTAACGTATATTTCAGAGTGAGAAAGTAATACCCTTTTTTGCAGCTGCGTTAAGTAGTTTTTTAAAGCAAGAGAGTGTTTTTCTTTTTTACTTTATTCTCGTGTTTTCGTACAATTTTTTTTATACTGTAAAAGTGTAATTAACGAAAATGAATAAAAATGTTGTTTCTTCACTTTAATGGCAAATATTTTCTTTCCTTAAAGACATTTTTTAACATGGTGTTTATTTTGGCGGTCGTGATATAAAACTTTTTTGATACGAAAGGAATTTTATTTCTAATTTGTTCAGTCGATACCCTGCGGGAAATTTGTGCCCATTGTTCTTAAAGCACTTTACAGTGACCTGTGAACACAATATTATAAAAAAAGGAAGGAATTGTGATAGGGGAAAACCAGACATATCACTTAACTGGTGATAATGTGTTTAAAGTATAGTTACTCCAGAGGAAAAGTAATTGAAACAAAAGAAGATGGGATTGGATTTTGTGCGGGTAGTGGCTGAATCTCTCTAGTTCTATTTCTTTATATGAAGGGGATCTATCATATTAACATGATTCAGTCGGGACAATATCTGCGACAGATATTATTAAAATCGAAATTGAATGTGTACATTCAGGTTATTTCAATGACCTCTTACAAAGTGTCAACAAGGTGCCAATTAATCCCTCCTAAGGCATGACATTGTTAAAGTGGCAAGTCACTTTCATATAAAGTGTTAGATTTAGAACCGGTCTCTACCACCTTAGTCACAAGTCACAAGTTTGGTGTAAGTTCCGTTTTCCCCAAGGGTACTGAAAGAACCGAAATTATTTTTTCAGTGTTGTGAAAACGCAAATAAATGCCTTACAACACTGAAAACATTATTTCGATTCGTTCAGTAACTACTAGGGTATTCATTTAACTCTAGTTTGGATAAAACTTGACTTTAAAAAAACTTTCATTTATTGTAGATGTTGAAGAAATCAAAAGCAACCATTAATACAGAATATCTAATTTCTCAGTCCTTTTCCTATATTTTTCTATAGATATAAAATCTTTCATTATATCATTAGAGTCCTGTTTTAATTTTTTAAATTTTAAGCACTTCTAATTGTTTTGGTTAATAGTGTTAAAAGATTAATATGAGAAGATATGAAAAGAAAAAAAATAACTGAACGCATACATATAAAAAGTACGTGAAACAAAAAGCTGTTGACAGCAAACCCTTAGATCACTGAATACCTTCTTTGTTTGTATGAAAAAATGTTTTCTAAACACAACCTTTTGTGTATGAGACGAAACAAATAATTAAAAGCTCAAAAAAATATGTTATAATACTACAAAATATTAAAAATTTTGTTACTGCGGTTAATCGGTCAATCGACTGAATTTAACCGGCTTAATCGTTAATCGAAAAAAGGCTATTTTAAATTAACCGATCAGTTAATCGGGTGGAAATTAATCGGTTAACCGATTAACGGTTAACCGAATGAATACCCTTGTATCTACTGAAAGAATTAGAAATAAAATTGCTTTCGAATCGAAAAAGTATTGGGTCACTACTGCCAGAATTAGCCCCCAGGCGATTTTATTCTGTTTGATATCAGTGTTGTTAACGCTTATTGGAAACCACACAAAATGAGAGTTAAAAATCGTTTCAAATGTGTTTCCTATCGCTTATTATTATAAACTTATATTATAAACGCTCAATATACATTAGGGCAAGGTTAATATATTATTTTGTTCCATTGAAATGCAAAAATATCACAAATTTATAAGGCATAATGCTTTTTAGAAAAAAAAATACCAGTTGTTTTCGAAACGAAATTATTAAGGATCTATTCACATTGCTTATTGTGCAGGGCATTATGTCTAAGACATCTTTTGTAAAATCAAGAAAAATCTAATTTGTCTGCCTTTAAGCATGACCATAGTCACCTTTATTTTTTTTAATCTATTCCGATTCCAGGTTTCCGCCCAAAAAAACTTAGCCCAGTCAAGGCAAATCTGCCATTAACAAAAAATGCTATCTGATTAATGAAAGAGCAATTAAGGATTTCTAAGCTATTTCTTTTTGTAACGTCCCAAAAGTGGATGTGCTAAAGAAAAATGAAAAATGTAATTTTTTTTATATTCAAATTAGGGGGGTAACGATACGTCTTTTTGGCAATACGATACCGATACTTAAAAAAAAATATATCGGCGATACCTATACCGATACGAATACATATTAAATTTAAATTCAAGGTAAAATTAACAAAACTCAAGTAGTGTATTTTTTTTTATTATACAAAGTTACACTGTTACAGATTATTAATATATAAAATTGATATTAAAGAGATTTAAAAACAACGAATTAATTTTGAATTCAAGGTAAAATAAAAATCTATTTTTCAAACAAAAAATAAAAAAAAAACAGTGTAAGAGATAAATAGTACTTAAAAGTTATATATTTAAATTTAAAAAATAAAGTACTCTCAAATTTTGCAGGGATGAAGTGAAAAATAGTCTCTCAGGAGCGACAGAACTCATTTGAAAACTTAAGTATTTCTGCGCCATGTTCTTAAATGTTGAGTATAAAATTTCATTGCGCCGGGAATCAAGCAGATATGAAAATTAGAAGATCTAAGGTACCTTTAGACTTCTTCTTCTCTAGCTGAACCAAAGTGTAGGATGGACAGAGGATCATTCTTCTCCAAATTTTCTTTTAAGATTTTCACAAACGCTCCAAAGGTCAATTCTTTTGGACTTATCAGAACTTTTACTAGGTGAAGGGGAGTCCGTGTCTTCAAAACTTTCGAAATTCAGAGCCATGTTAAGTAGCTCAATAATACGTTTTTTCGATCTATTGCCTTTGATTTTTTCGAGCTTTGTGTATCAAATTTTTTCATTGAAATTGGCGACTAGGAAAGTCTGCAATTTTTGGGACTCTGAACTATTCCGCATCTTAGTTTAAAAATGTATCGTATTTTTTATAATGTTCGAAGACTGTTAACTAGCGGAATAGTGTCAGACATTGTAGCAGCGGCCTTATGGACTTTGTGGTCTGTTCGAAGCAACCCAAAATTGTAGTGAAATTATTTTTATTGTCACAAAATCATTAAAAGTAAGCAGAAAAAAATCATAAAACGTACTTACAAGATTTATCAATGAGAAAACAATTTTCTACTATGCACATTGGGGCAAAAGGTGGTATTTTGTGGCATCAATTAAACCGCAGGGTTTTGACGAACGTTATGTACAAAATGTTAAAGAGCATAATTATTCGATTGAGTTTATCTAAAAATATGCAAAAATTTATTTGCAAAATTAAAAAAAATTGCACAAAAACAAAAAAAAAAATAATAATATATAAAATTCATTAAAAGTAGATATTGGGAATTATTTATTTTTATAAGCAACTTTATTATATTCAACATTTCTTATTTTTTCGAATTTTTTCTAGGAGTTAAATTTCAGATATGTATTTTATAAAGCTTTTTGTAATAGTTCTATTCCCTTAAATTTTTAGAAATGACTTTATACACTACCAGACTATTATAGAAAAAATTCGAAAAAATAAAAAATGTATTCATTAAAAGCCTAATACTGAGATGGACTAATTATTACAGGTATTCATTACAGGTGCCACCAATAGTACTGGGATTATATATTTGCTAATAAATAAATAAACTATGAATGAACAATCAAATATTTTAAGCAAAAATTAAAAAACGTTTTTAATAAAAAATTTAAAAGTCATTAAAAATAATTTTTAAATTCAACATGTTTTTATTTTTCGAATTTATTCTATGAGTTTAATTTCAGTTATGTATTTCATAAAGCTTTTTGTAATAGTTCTATTCCTTAAATTTTTTTAGGAATGAATTTTATCCACTACCAGACTATTATCTTGTATCTTCTTGTTACATTTTACCTTAGCTATCCTTTGGATAGCAATGAAGTGAAGCAATGAGTTGTATGTACAGAAAAATTTACAATTATTAGACACCAGCAGAATGTAATGCATTTTCTGGCCCGCTACGGCCTTCGTCAGCATTCTTTGTGTCACACTGGATAGTGATACTTTATAAATTTAATGTATTTAACTCAACTATTTTATCAAATACATAACTTTATAAAATACATAACGGAAATTTAACTCATAGAATAAATTCGAGAAATAAAAAATGTTGAATATAATAAAGTAACGTATGAAAAAGAAATAATTCCCAGATTCAAAAATTTTTAAATATTAAGCGAGAGTAAAGGTGTTATGATACTTGCTATTTTTTGTATTGGATTTTTTTAGGATTGCCTGAATGAAACAACAAATGCGAGAAAGAACAAGAAATACAATACAATATAAAATGTAAACAAAACAAACAATATTGCCCACGTTTTGTTCCCACAAAAACCGTCAAAAAAAGCTATAAATCGCAAAAAAAAGTTAAAGCCCGCTACTTTCGATCAAAAACTAAAAAAGTTAGCAGCAGTGCTAACATTTAATCTCGAAATGTCAATTTTATGTTACAAATTTTTATATTTTTTTTGACAGTCTAAAATTATTTATCGATAACACACGTTATATTTTTTTGACATTTCAAGATTTTTTATGGTATAATCAAACTCTTTACACTTAGTCAGTTTTCCTATGCAAATATATTTGCACTGTTCTCCAATATCGAAAAAATACAAAAAATAGCGAGTATCATAACACCTTAAGTAAATTAAGAATAAATTATTAGTTTTTACGACTTATGTGCTAATTTTTAATAACACTAAATTAAGCTTTATTGCAAAACAAAAGCTTAAAATTAAAGATATAGCCTCGATAATATTAAAATCGGAGAAAAATATTTAATGTGCAATTGCGCAAAAAATGCACTTTTCAGGCAAGATTGTAAAACTGGTTCAACTGCAAAACATTTCAGCCTACCAATCTGCGAACTGGTTATATGTGAACACACAGGCTCCTCTATAATTTGTTGACCATTAAATTATTACTTTTCCTAATTTGGCAAAAATTACTGCTTAAAATGCACGTAACTCTTCCAAGTTTAACATTGTGCCAATAAAAGGTGAGTAGTAAAATAAAAAAAAGTACGCAGTCAAGTGCAGAAAAATTTAAGCTTTAATTGATAGAAATATTAATTTTAAAAAATAGGAAATTTAAAAATTTTATGAAAACACTGAAATTTATTGTTGTGTCAAAAATTGGGATTAGCACATCATTAATAAATGAACTAATTAATAATAAATATTTCATTCCCGAAAATAATTTTTGATAAAAATTTTATTGTTGGCAAGAACCTCCATATACCTGCCCCGACGTGCTATGTTGCAAAGCGAAACGGCTAAAGCTGCAGGTTCACACTAAGCGTTCAATGTGTTTATCCATTTATCCAAAAAGTTATAGTGAAAAATTGTATTGACAAGTTACACAGCAAACACGTAGAATGCATATACGTATCGAAAGCATGATGTGGGATTACGTCCTTCTTTAGCATGCATCTTAAAAAAAGTTCAAAATAGAAACATACGCATAAAACGTGTGCTGTGGACCGACTTCCAGCTTAAGAACTATAAGACAATTTATTATTCTGCTTGATTTTTTCCTCTACTATTTAATGTGTTATTGCTCTTAGTTGGTAAGGAAAAAAATTAACCATGGAAAATTAAATTAATTGTTAAAAATATTATTGTCGTATCGCCAGTAAAATATCGCCGATACCGATATATCGGCAAACTCGAAATACTCGGTATTCGTTACTTCCCTAATTCAAATCTCATATTAATAAAAAAATCCTAAAATATGTATGTATTTATATTGGTCCTAATGTAGGTTTTGGCATTTGTACAAGTTTTAACAAGGAACCATTTTATCTGAAAAATTTTGCTTTCTATTTGATAAACGCATTTGTACTTGTTCTTTCCGAAAGAACTTCTTAGAAAAAATCGATGACAGCATAAATAATTGCAAAAATGTGTTTTAAAATGAAGTTGTTGTTGTCGTTGATGATTTGGTTCCATTATTTACTAAAAATAAATCCATTGATATGGGAGTACAACTTTGTACTTTGTTGAATAAATATGTGGTCGTCATGTGTAACGAGTTGTTTGCTGCAAAACAAACATTCCATTTTATAAGGCATCATAATCATCATCATTATCACAATTGCTACCGCCACCAACCGAACCAACCAATCCATTTATTCATTCATACTCGTACATCCAACGTTTAAATACTTGACACAAAAATTTTTATTTTGGTATTTATTTATGTAGCATATTTAAGAGAATATTTTCGACGCACAATGTTTTTCTTTATGGAAATTTGTTAAATTTGTTCGCTTTTAATTGTTATACCCTACACTACGATACCTTGCGTGCGGTGGGCATTAATAGTTTGTGATGATGGGCGTAACACAAAGAAATAGACAATTCTTCTGAGTCAATCGGGTAGGAACTATAAATCGAAATGAAGTGGACTTGAAATCGAACAAATTTTAAAATTTTGCCTGTAAAGAAAGTTCATAAATATATGCCTTTTTCTATACTTAAAATTTTGAGTAGCAGCTATCCTTACAAGAACAACTTTTAAAATCAGGAAAAACTACAGTCATTTCGTAAGTAATTGAAATCGAAATGTCGTTTGATTTCAATTCCACTTCATTTCGATTCCTAGAACATGCCCGAATAGGAACTTTCTGGATCGATCTAACGATGTCGGTTCATACAGCTGCCTGAATAACTAGTCGTCTGTTTTTGTAAACCTTGTGCTTAAAGTACAAATTAAAATTTTGGAGATAATTTTATTCAACATTTTTTATTTTTCGAATTTATTCTTTATTTATTATTGACTTTATACACTACCAGAAGATTCAAGATAATAGTCTGGTAGTGTATGAAGTCATCCTAAAAATTTAAGGAATAGAGCTATTACAAAAAAGCTTTATAAAATACTGTTACGAAATTAGATTTGTCTAAGAATTATTTATGGTTTTAGTTATAAGTTATCTTGTAAATTATAGTTTTATGTCATATTAGTTACTATTTTTATGAACGCCACTGTAACTAAATTTTCTAGCAATTGTAATTGTAGACTTTATTATTTTAAAATAATTCGAACACAATTTTCTAGAAACTACTAGACGGTTCTTGAATCAACTAGGAATAGTTTTGAACTATAAATACAGGCTAACTCATAAAAGTTTAATTTTAGTTTGATTGGAGACATTAAATGGTTCAGATCATTACATACAATAGTGGTTAAAATTTGTGAACATTATAATTAATTTCAATAAAGTTTGTTAGGTTGAAATCGCTTGTGTATTTATTTTTATTTGCAATTAAAAGAACTCAAAGGTTTATTATAAAGGGAATAAACCTTAACGCGTTTTATTAAGTAAAAACGTAACAATACATAACTGAAATTTAGCTCATAGAATAAATTCGAAAAATAAAAAATGTTGAATATAATAAAGTAGCCTATGAAAGAAATAATTTCCAGATTCTATTTGAGATAATTTTATGAAATTTGTTACCTGCGTTTTTGTGTTATAAGGGCATAAAAGGGGAGTCAGTCCATATCCCATACAAATATCCTCCGGGTCCATAAACCTTCTAATTATGGTAGTATTTTTTATATATTCAGCTCAAAAATATTTGATTGCAACCATTATCACAGCAAAATTTGATGAGAATAGGTTTTCATGTGGACCATAGTTACCATACGACAGGCCGACCTCGGCGATTGCTAACACTGCCATAAATTCCTTATAATTGTTGGATTTCAGATCCAAATTGGCGAAAAAACTTTTGAAATATCTACTATGTCATGAACAAATTTGTTGATGATTGATCCGATATGAGACAGCTAACCAATAACCAGATTAAAACTTATAAATCTTTAATACAAGATCTCTATCTGAAAAGTAATAAATGTCACATAAATTTTGGTATTTAGCAATCTTACGTTCATTTGTATCGTGACTGAACTAGCGTTTTATTTAAATTGACAATGATTTTGCAAAGTTTGAAAAGAAAATGCATTTGATTTGCAACGTAATAAAATATAATTGTTTGATTTAAACACTGATCTGACGTTGCATAAAAACCTTAAGGAAGCTTAACTAACAACTAAATATATGAATCAAAACGTCTGAACATAATTTTGTGCTAGTAGGTCCATAATAGGCCATCGGTGATGAAGCGTTTCCCGGTATGCTAGTTGGTAGTGAGCTAGTCTATCAGTGCGAGGGTTGCGGGTTCGCCAGAGACTCTGGTGGGAAGCGTAGAGCGGTAGTAGAGTGGTAGTAGTAGAGCGTAGAGTGGTATTAGCACAGGAAAAAAATCATATTTTTTGTTGTTATACCCACACCACAATATTGGAGAGCGTATTATGAGTTCGTGCTTATGTTTGTTACTTCTAAATATATTGGTCCCACACCTACTTTAAGTATACCGATCGAACCACAATACTTTCTGAGTTGATCTAACGATGACCGTTTTTCCGTTCGAATGGCTATTCATGTTCGCAAAGTACAGTTCGCAATTTTCCAAAACGTACGCTTTTAATTGTAAATGAAACAAAAAAAAAAAAAAATCGGAGAATTATTTTAATATTTTTTATTATGACAACTATGTATGTGTGAAACAAAGTATCGGCCAAATGCACGCCACGGCTTCGGTGGCATACCTCTATCCGATGGTACATACTTTCAATGACTCTGAGACATAATTAAGTTTCAATGTGGTTAATGTGCCGAATTGTCTTAGTCTTTAGGTCTTGAATTATTCTTGGCTTATTGACGTACTCTTTTTCTTTTAAATATCCTCAAAGGAAGAAGTCTAACGGTGTCAAATCACTTGATATTGGCGGCCAATTAACATCGCCAAGACGTGAGATAACATGGCCATTGAATTTCTCGCGCAAAAGAGCCATTGGTTCGTTGCCTGTGTGACAAGTGGCACAATCCTGGCACACATCATCCAGTTCCATATCCTCAATTTCTGGCCACAAAAAGGACTTTATCATCTTGCGGTAGCGAACACCATTCACGGTAACTGCTTAGCAGACCTAATTTTAAAAGGACACGGCCGATGACGCCGTCAGCCCATAAACTGCACCAAACAGTGTGCACAGGTGTTTTCACATTTTCTACAGACCGGGCTTGCTGAAATTTGCGTAAAATTCTCCCACTTGTGGACACAGTTGGTCAATTATGTTGGCCAAAAACATCACGAAAATTAATTTTGATTTGAACCCCCAGTTTCGTAAAAGGCTTCAACAACGCGCTGCTCAGTTGTGTACCTTTCCATGGTTGAATTTGTCAAACACTGAAACAAAGAAATGTCAAATTAAGTTGGACAAAAAACTTGACGTTAAGATGTGACTCAAAATTTACATCGTGCATTATGGTTGGACCACCCTTTATAATTTTGTTCCGGCAGGTCCATGATTGCCAAAGTAGGGTACACTCTCGAAAATTTGTTTTTAAACATTGTCCAAAGTAAAGTGAAAATAACAACAGCATGAGTCAAAACATTTTGAACTAAAAATAAAATTAAAACCAACACAAAGGGAAGACAATATTTATGCTGCAAGCATTAGAAACATTTGTTGAAATATTAATTGTTTTTCTTTTAATGTTCGTAAAAATCTATTAGTTTGAACAAGTAGACAATTTCCTTTTGTGAAAACACACGCTAAAGTGCAATAACATTTTCTTTTCTATGTTTTTGACATGCACTTAAAAATATGAAAGAGAAAACCGAACTAAAAAGAATTTTTCCGATGGTTTTGCTCTTCTTCTAAAGTTTTAACTTAGATTTTCTTAAAAAACAGATTTAATAAACTAAAATTTTAAAAGTTATTTCCCGTAATAAATATAATTTAGCTCATCTTAATTGTTACTAAATCAAATTTTTTTTATAATTTTCTTAAACATATTTTAACGGGTTTACCTTCTGAAAACGCGTTGATTTACCTTAAATCTGTTTTAAATAAAGCGTGAGTTCTTTTGCAAATTGCAAATAAAAATTAACACATATTAGCGGAGTTCAGTATTTAGTGTAAATAGACTTGCGAAAGAGCAAATGCAAAATATCGTGGTTCGGGTGCCCCGGTAGGCTAGCTGGTAGTGATCTAGTCTATCAGTACCGGGGCTGCGGGTTCGATTCCCGCCAGAGACTCTGGTCTCCTGCAGACAAGCAAAAAGCTTCGCGGGATTTAGAGTAGGAATAAAAAAAAAAAAAAAAAAAAAAAAAATGTAACAGCGCAAGATTTTTCGATAGATTTAAGAAAATTGCTACGATTCACTTTAACATTCTTTATTGTAATTTAAACAACACAAAGTTCAGAGCTTCATGGACGTCTTCGATCTTCACTATACAATGTCTATATAAAACTAACTTATTCGGAGAAACGCATGAAAGATGTTGTAAATGTGAAACATGCATTTGCACTTGCAACATCTAACATATACTATTAATCAAAAATGTCACCATTTCCGAAAACAAACTTTTTTTCTTTAAATACTTTTTCCTATAAAGGTGGAAAAATTTCCAGAGAAAACACCAAAAGTATTTGGAATTCATTTTGTTTAAAAATATAAAAAAATAATACAGCTTACTGCCACTTTTCTAGTGATGCCACTAAAATAATCGGAAGATGTAGAATGGAACACAATGAGATGGGAACATCTTGTAAAGATGTTGATTTTTGTATTTCTAATGGGAAAATTTCAACATCCTCGCAAATTGATAGTAGATGTTGACAATGGTGAAAATTCTATAAGTTCTCTTTGCAGATCATGTGACAGATGTGGCGTAAACTCTTAGGTTGACGCTGAATTATTTTCCTAGACCAAAAAAAGAAGCTTCAGACTAAATTTAAAATTTTTTCTTATGTCAAAGATTTATTTGAACTCCTAACAACTTCTCGTTTAAAAAGCAATACTCATGTTTTACATAAAATTTAAATTAATCAGAACATGATCGACCCAGTCCTAAAAAACCGATCAATGTGATCAATTGGGCACAGTGTTATTCCAAATTTAACACGGATTATTTTGAAAACATTTTTATAAAATTAACTCTTAAATAAAAGAAAAAAATTGACGTTGTATGTCTAATACCAATAAAACAAATCATTCATTAAATTTTTTGTTAAGTATTTTGCAAAATATTAAAATATTTAATAGCAAATAAACATTTTTATGGATTTTGCGTGACTAATTGAACTTACAAAACGAATATTTTAAGTACAATTTTTTTACACAACAAAATTTGTACTATTTCGTATTGAAATGGAAAATCGTTATATATAAATACAAACATACATACACACATAATTACATACATACGTAAGATGTACATTCTTTTTTTTTGGCAAATCTATTTAAAATGCCAATATTTAATAACATTTTATTTGCAGAGTAATAAAAATATTGTTTTTGTATTTAATGTTTTTAAATGTAATTGAATTAATAGAAATAAATTGCGAGGGGTTGGGAGGAATGTTAAAATAAAATATTTTTTATAGCAGACTAAAAATTTAACTTAAAAGGATTGTGTTTTAAAGTTAAGGTTTGGGAAAATAAGAAAATACCCTATTACAAGTAAAACTCAAAAATTAAATGGATTTAATTTGAAAAATTCCTAAAATAATATTTTTGTTTACAAAATTTGTATGTGATTTTCAATTCATATTGTAGGAGAAGTTGAATTCTTATCACACGAATTAGAAAATTGCATTTCTAAAAAGACTCCGTGGGTTTCGATAATCAGGTAAAAGTGCTACGTTATACTGTGCTGAACTGGAGACTAATAATACTCTGGAGTGGATTCTGGAAACTCTCGGATTTCTATACGAGGGTTTAGGTCTAACGAGGGTTTGTGGTTGAAGCTATACAAATTCGTGGTATACCCTGGCAATATGACTTAAATAGTCAGCCAAAAAGTTTTTAGCTTTTAAGGAAAATCAAAAAAAAAAAAAAAATAAATTAATTAAAAATGCAAAATGCACTGAATATTAACACTGAAGAGATAAGTATTTTGTTCTTGGCAGATTTTTTCATTGTTTAATTAATTTGCTTTTAACATTTTTTAAAAAAATACGAATGTATATTTGTTCATCAACAAACGTTAAAGTCGCACTTTACTTTTTTTGGTATAGCCGACGGTTGTTTTTTCTACCGTCGTTGAAAATTTTTAAAGCTTAGTCAAATTTGGTCAACGATATGTTTGAGTGGCGTTCTCAACATCTGCAATTTCTAATCGGCTTCGAGTGGACGTATAACGTATAACGTAACGACCTGAGTTTAAGATACACTTTTTTCTCACTTTTTGAGAAACGATGGAATATTTTGTTTCACATGTGTTCGATGCGAAAAGTTCTCACCACAGATACAGAACATGGGTACAGGAGTGGCCTTAATTTGTAGTCTAGGTAAATTACGGACCGATATTTACGAAATTTGGCAGTGTTATTTGTAGTCTTTTGACATCATGCAGACAAAACTTTTCTATAATAGCATTATTTGTAATGGTTTTAGGTGTACGAAAGTGTATGTCGATAGTGGGCTTTAGATGCGTCCTACACACAGAAAAAACCAAGGTAAAATCATCGAAAGAAGGTTGATTTTACATTTTTCGGTAGTGGTTTTGCTTTATAGTGCCTTCATGTTAATTTAACATGACTTAGCAATAAGTTGAGAACAAAATTTTTTTCCATTAAAATAACTTTAATTTATGGTAATTTAACTCTCCAGTAAAGTTAGAGCAAACTTACATTGATATTGAAAAACACTACGATTCACGTTGAATCAAAGTTATTTCAAGTTGAAGCGACATGATTTTGAGTTTGATTCTACATGAAATCATATGGGTTTAAGTGTGAAATAACAGTAAAAAGAAAAGCTATAGAGACAACATACGTATTTATTTAAGACCAGGGAGAGAGAGAGAGAGAGAGTATATTATTACAGTAGAATCGCGCAAAAATTATCTCGCGTAAAAATTAATCCCGCGGTTAAGTTAACCCTAAGTTAACGTTTCTAAGCGTATTAATAAAAAAATGTCAACAAATCAGTACAAAACATCACAAATCAGATTAAATTTTAAGCAGAAAGTGGAGAATTTCAACAAAATTGAATAAGATATTCAAGAAAAACTATTAGCTTTGTATTATGGTGTATCTGAAGTCACGAAGTTCTCGAGGCTGTGAAGAACACGTCCCAATAAAAAATTTCCTATTTTGCGAATCACTAATGGTACATTTTAAAAAGTAAGCACACATTTAAGCGCTACGCAATAAGACATACAGATATGCAGTAAGGTAAGTGAACGAATTCTTAATAAATTTAAACAAAAATATATAAAATTTGAAGAGCCACGACATTCCCTTACTACGAAGCAGGTTTGTAAGGGAACATATAAAAGAATAACGGTAAACAAAATTCAGTGTGCAAAGCGTATCGTTACATTCGTTAATTTTGTATGCGCTGAATAAAGCGCTTTCTGTGTCAAGAATGTATTGCTTCAAAGTGGGAACTCGCCATATAAAATTCATGTCTTCCGTAAGCGATATGGTAAGCGAAACTTTTACGTTTCTCCCTTACAAACCTGCTTCGTTGGATGCTCCATTTTTTATTGGGGTATTAAAAAAAAGCACATAGGAAAATAATACATAGACCGATTATAGGTTTGTCGAGACTTAAAGTGAAAACCATTTTTATTATTTTTAAACAAATTTTTATTTTAAAATAACAACATACCCACGTCAGCTGATTAAAAAATTAGAAATGTGTATTTCTTATCTTGAAATAAACGATAAACACTCAACGTTGCCACAGTGTTGTTATGGAATGATAAGTTGTTATCGAATTGATGTTAATGTTGACACAAAATGGTGTTGGCAATAAAACGACGGCGACGTTGAGGACGACAACTGGAATGAGGGTGAATATGAAACAATGGTAATTTTAAATAAAGGCAATGCTATTGCAGAAATTGACTATGATTTTCCATAAACATTGATATCCTAGATATTTTTTTCTGCGTGTACGGTGAATAATGGACCGATCTTAACGAAATTTATGCTACATATGTTTACACTTGGGTTTTTAAACACGTTTAACAAAATTTTCCCACTGTGCGGTGTAGGGTGTAGCAAGATTATTAAAAAGAATTTATATATTATTTATTTTTTCTTTCATTTTATTTCGAAGTTGTCTTGCACTAAATCGCAAATGTAACGCAACACTTTTGTATGGAAAAAATTGCTAAAACATTTTTAAAGTTTTTATTTTCTGAACAAAACAATAAAGTTAACAATAATACTTAATAATAATGATGATAAATGTTTTAAAAACAAAAAACTATAAAATTTTAAACAGCTAAAAGGAAAAATAATAAATTTTATGAGTAAATTCTCTTATGACTGCGAACAAAAACTACAAGATGTTTGTTTGTTCGTTGCACAAAATAAAAATTATGTTTAAAAAACGTGTTCAAAATAAAAAAGTGAATTAATAAATAATTATTTTTGTTTTACAAAAATGGTATTGAAAAGTAACTTTAGTTTTACAAGAAGTTCTCTTTATCAAATGGGACTTAGGTATTTCTGTTGTTCCTGCAATAAAATAATTTTACAATGGAATTGAAAACTCAGAAAAAAAGTTTTATTTATATCTGTGCCCACAAGCTTAAGTCGAGTTAAGACAAATTTGACTTATATCTTTTTTATCCTCCTAATCTTACTGTTGTTCAAGGAAAACTTCAATTAAAAATTAAAATGTTATAAAATTTCTAACAAAGAGTCTGCAACTATAAGCTTAATCAAAATTCCCCGTTTTTGGGCAACGGTGTTTGAGTTTAAAGATGCTTTGCTGAGCACTTGCCTTAATCGAGTTGAGTTGTTATTGTTTGTTGGCACAGATGTATAGATTAACTTCAGTTGAGACAAGAACTAGCGAACAAGTTGTGCTTAAAATAGGTATTTTCTATATTTCAACTCTTTTGGAATAATAAAAATTGTTATGCAACTTTTATAAAATTCTTTAACATACAGTTTGTATTAATTCAGATCCTATATATCGAAGTGGAAATGATATTCCATGATAATGTTGTCATATATTAATATCCATAGATCCGGGCTATACGTATGTCCAAACAGCAAAAATTCAATAAAAGTAATAGATTTATGACACAAAAATTGTTTTATTCAACGCATATGAAAACTGGTGAGTGTAGCAAACAGCTTTACGCACTAAATTTTCTGTCGATATAGTTATTCTTTACTATTCTCCCTTACAAACCTGTCTCGTATTAACATAGAAAAAATTAAAAATTGTTTCTAATCACCAAATTCACAGAATAAACCAAACAATTTGTTTAATTTTGCACCTATTACCAAAATGATTATATTGATTACTAAAAAATTTGATTTTTTCAATAAATGATACTTTTAATTTTAATTAAAAAAAAATTATCAAAAATTTCGAACAATGAATTAATTACTTTAATCAAATATAACTCAGGTTTTGACAATTCTCAACAACAATTCTACAAGTTTAAATTATTTTATTTAAAACGAAAAAAATCAAATAAGATTTTTTGTTATTTCAAAACCACTAAAATTTTAATTAATTCAAAATTATATTTTTTTAATATTTTTTCAACAAAAAAATAATTGATTCAATTATCGCAGTACTAAAATTGAAATGCTCTTCAAACAATTTTTTTAGCTTATAAAAAACTACTGAAAATTTTTTCTGTGAAGGAATGCCGGGATCCTATTTTTTTTTTTGGAAAATTTGAAGTTCTTCGGGGACCCTTTTCTTGGATCTCTGAGTAAAGCTTTACAAACTAAGGTAGCATCATTTATTATCTTTTAAAACCCTGTTTTTATCGATTTTCTCCGAATTTTGTTTTATTTCCATAGCGGACTTTGCAAGTAGACTACATACTCAATTGTGGATATTACTTTTCAAACTGGGTGGCGCTATTTCCAGTCACACATTATTAATTTTTGCAGTTCTATTTTTGCACAAAAATAAACGTAAAATATTAACAGCTGATGGTTTGGTGTAGTGTTTCTAATGACCAAGTAAAAACATGTTTGTGCTTGCTATATCTTTTTCGGTGTCTCTGCTGGTAACATTATGCTAGGTACACAACTGGGACGAACGAGGAATTTCGCCCAACTCGACAAATTGTTCAGTTAAAATTCGCTGAGTCACCTAGAACTGATTTGTTCGTCGTTCGCCGGCATATGAAATATAAATAAATCTATTGCAAAGACGCCGCGTATGACGAATTTCGCCGGACGCTTTTATTGTGTGTATATTCATATACACCAATATGTTTTATTTTTGGCGACGAATATTCGCGGCCAAAAATTCGTCGTTCGTCCCAGTTGTGTTCATAGCATTAGAGAGGCGTTGTTGTATCTTGTAGAAATAAAGAATCGATGAACAATTCCAATTAATTATGTGTTTTATTCAATGTAACAAATTACTTAACAATTAACTTTACAAGCCAGAGATTTAACAAGAACTTAAACATGGAGACTTAACAAAAAGGAAGTAAAATCAGAAAGATGAGGAATCGGTTAGATTTGTAAAATGCTCAGTAAAAATAACTCATTTGCCTATTGTTGAATATTGCTGGGCTTCGACGAACTAAAAGATTTGCCGCTTCATCTGGTGTTAAATGCCGTTAGTTACTCTTATATAAAGTAATGTTATCAGCAAGCAGGGCAGGTTCTGAGAGATGGAGGATGAGATGTCTGAACATCTGCACTGTAACTCCCCCGTCTTATCGAATCTCAGGGACACAGAAGGTTTTTGGGGAAACCAATATGGATCTGAAATTTTAATAGTTGGCAGACATGTTAGTTATTATTTAAACTTTTTGTGATGTCAAGTGCTATATGTAATCATTTCAGAGAAAACTATGCAGAGTGAAGAAGTAGAAAAAGAAGAAGCATTACAAAATGGAGGAGGAAGAAATTTTTTTTAACCGAATGTGAATATTGAACTTTATAAAGTAGAAAGCCTCTGGTGTCACTTGTAAATCGTAAGAGGCAAATTGCTTTTGCCAAATAATTTATAAATAAGCCAGACGAATTCTTGCAAAAGGTTTTATTTACAGCCGATAGCAAGTTTTGCTATTTCGTATAAAAGGTAACCAGCCTATGTGGAGAAACAATAAAAACCGCTAGATCCTAAGGATTTAAGTGACCCTGTAAAATATCCTTGGCAAAAGCAATTCGCTTTTGACGATTTACAAGGGACACCAGAGGCTTTCTACCTGCCAAGGAGTCTCAAATTTGGATCTGTTTACTTCTAAAATGGATATTAAAGTATAGGTTGATGTATTAATAGAAAATTTGCAGCCCACCGTCGACAAATTGAACCTGGGTAACGATTACATTAACAAAATAACGACCCAAAGCATACGGCTTATAAAATGAAGCGTTTGCTGCTCTACAATGTCCCACAACAGCTTAAAACCCCACCGCAGTCTCCATACATAAATCCCATAGAACATTTATAGGATTTATTGGATCCTCGTATTCGACAGCACAAAATTTATTCCAAACAAACATTAAAAATTCGATAATTGAAGAATAAAACAAAATTTCCGTTCAATAGACGTCGAAGGTAGTCGATTCTATGCCAACACGTTTAGCGGAGGTTCTCTGACGAAAAGGAATTCCAACTTGATATTAATTTTTTTTTTTAATTAAAAATTTGAAACAAAAAACATTGCAACAAATGTTTGTACGCAGACTTTTGCATATGCCTTTTTCAATAGGCTGTTAGTTTCCTTTTAAGTTATGAACTATCGTTCTTTTTTTTGTTAAAAATAAGTAAAAATATTTTTAGAACTAATCCTAATAAACAAATAAAATTAATTTTTTTTAAATGTTTACACAAAATGTTTTTACTTTTTTTTAGTTCTGAAAAACATATCAAAGGCTTGTACGCAGACTTTTGCTGCTGAGTGTAATTTTTAAAATCATTTTACCATTTAAAAAAATGGTAAACTAATGTGTACTTTAACTTTTTTTGCATAAGGGGATAATTCTTTAAGCAGCATTGTTTACCAAAACAAGTCGTTGTTTAAAGTTTAATCCACTCTTTACTTCAAATTATTTTTCTTTCTTTTGTATTTCTACTCTGTTTTAAGCAAATAGAGAGCAAGATTGCCGCGCATAATGGTCGTCTGCATTCATTGAATATAAAAGAAATATTAGAAAATGAATGTTTTGTACGAAATATGTTTGTGTTGTTTATATGCAAACAGAAACAAAGTGAGAGTTTGCCTAGACATTTGTGTGGTACATTTTGCCCTTTAAAGGAAATATTTACGATTAAGCGTTATATGACCTTTTGCGATCACTTAATTTTTATTTTTATTGATAACTCAAAATGCACTAAAAGTATGTTGTATTGCTTTCGTTAGTAAACTAGTAGCGTTTTCTGTGAAAATTTAACTTAATAAAATTTATATGGAATTATTTAAAAAATGTTTGAAAATTAAAGAATTTAGGGGATTTATATATAAAAACAGTTTTGGACTTTAGGGATATCGGATATCGGATTTTTCATTGACCGTACTTTTGAAGAAAACAAACTTTTTGGCAACACTGAATGGATCTTTTTTCATTCATAACGTTGAATTTAGCTCAAATCTATTAAACAAAATATTTTTTGTTCTTAAATAAATCTCTGTCTAAGCTTAATACCCAATGAAAGATCTCAAGTAAACAGTGTTAGAGTTATTTGGAATGGTGTCTATCTGACATTTAGCAAACAGTTCAAACAACTTATTAAAAGTTACCACGCAATGCCTCACAGGTTAAAACAAATGGAAACCTAAAATTAATTATTGTGTTGTTGCCTTTTTCTCTTATAATTAAATAATAATAATTAAGCTCATTGAAATTAACAATATAAAGTCCCCGCAAAGCTACAAACAACGTCAGATAGAAACTGAAAGATAATTTGAGAGACAGACAGACAGATTTACTTACCACCTCATGTGGTAACCACTAGACTGAACTTCGCTCATTAAATACATACAAGTACAAATACGAGTACATAAATTTGTTAAATTTTTTCCCCCCATTTGTTGCTTTCAACTCCAAATTTGATTCTTCAGCCCAACCACACAAGTTACAGCAAAATAATCCACAGAAGTGGATACAAATAAGTGAAAAACCAAGTATTTAATACATAAAACGCGCGTAAACATCAGTGAAGCGATGAGTAAATGTATAAAAAAAAAATGAAGAAACAACAAAAGATACTAAAAAATAAGAAAAAAAAAAAAATAATAATAAAAATTAAAATTAATATACATTCAGATGTAGACATCTTAGTACACGTATTTGTGATGGAAATCACTTACGAGGGTGGGCTTAAAAGTATTTTATTTTAATGTTCTGTTGTGTAAGATTGGTAGTAGCGGGTGGCGCATAATTACCCTGCGGGAAATTTGTATCAATTGTTCCAACAGACTGGCCCTGGGATTTGTGAAAATAGAACAAGTTCAAAAAAAAAAAAAAGAACTCATGACCAATGAAAGGAGAACCAATCAATTAACTGGTATATGAAGAACCAAAAGGTACAAAAAGTAATGAATTACAGTACAATATCCACCGGTGGTGTGACACATTTTTTTTGGGACTTTCTAAAATTTGGTTCTTAAATTTAGTTCTAGGACTTGCTTTATTGACACAATACTCCATTGCAGTAATTAACTCTAAACACGTTCATTTAGAATAGATGTGTGACTTGTCAAATGGTGGCTGTTAGGTATCAATTGACCCCCTCCAATGGCACCCCCATGTAAAAGTGATAGGTCCAATTCATATAAAGTGTAAGAACTAGAACCATTCTCTACCACCAATGACCTATCACAGGACTACTGTGGTGTCAGTTCACTTCCCTCTAGGGTAAAGTGCTAGTTAATAAGTGAATAAATTTTTGGTTTACGTTTTTTTGTTTTTTTTTTGCAGAATCTTTGAAATCTTTGAAAACTTAGAAAATTTATGATGGAAAGACTCAGCAAAGAACCAAAATTGTTCAATTTTATTTCGAAAGGCAGTATTCGATTATTCAGCGAAAAGGTCACATCGAGCGATAAGGTCCGCTTTCATCTCAATGGGACCCAATTACCTTTTTGTACATTAAATGCACCCACTTAGATGCAAATTGTTTGTTTTTGGCCACATTTTTTCGAAAATGACGAACAAGTTGCAGTAAATGTGAATTGATTTCAATACCGCCCAACGACTGAATTTTTTAAGGCACGAAGAAGAGAACAATCCAGAATTCTTGTTTCAACAAGATGGAGCCACAGCTCACACAACTCTTGGCGATTGAATTATATCGCGTGTTGCTGCTTTAAACTGGCCACCGCGTTCGCTCGATTTAACGACTCAGATTTTTCTCTAGCTTAAGGCGAATACCCGAGAAGAATTGAGGGCGGTGGGACCTGAATTTCTATGAAAACTTATGAGAAATGCTTTAGAAGGAGCACATCAGGTCGAAACAAACAATGGGCACCATTTAAAAGATATTCCCCCTTATGCAAAAAAAAGTTAAAGTTCACATTAGTTAACCAACACATCAAGCCCATACAGTTTTGCTGTATTTAATGTGGTGGTAAACTAATGTGAACTTTAACTTCTTTTTGGATAAGGGGGTTTATCTTTAAATCATAATTTGAACATAAGAGATATAAAAAAAGTTTGCGCATAGATAGTACCACGAGGTGGCAGACAATGTTGTTTTCTTAACGAAAAGCGTTATCTTGGGGTTTTTTTTTCAAAAAAAGCTTCAAACACCAAATGTGAACATTTTTTTTCAATAAATGATATTTTTAATTTAAATTAAAAAAAAAAATGATCAAAAACCTTTCCCATTTCAAATAATGTGTTAATTTATATATTTAAATATTGACAATTCCCAACAATAATTCTAAGAGTTAAAATTATTTTATTTTAAGCCAAAAAGTCAATTAATATTTTTTGATATTTAATTAATAATTTAATTAAAAATGTATTTCAAAACAACTTAAATATTAATTAAATCAAAATCAAAAATTTTTAATTTTCTTTCAACTCAAAAAATATTTGATTCAATGATCACATTAATTAAGTTGAAATATTTTTTAAACAATTTTTTTAATTGATAAAAAACTTTTTTCTGTGTAATAAATATATTATATTGTTACGTTTTTACTTTATAAAACGCGTTAATTGCAAATAAAAATAAATACACACGCGGAATCAACTTAACAAACTTTTTTGAAATTAATTATAATGTTCAGAAATTTTAACCACTATTGTAAGTATCGATTTGAACCGTTTAATGTCTCCAATCAAACTAAACTAAACATTTATGAGTTAGCCTGTATTTATAGTTCAAAACTATTCCTAATTGATTCAAGAACCGTCTAGTAGTTTCTAGAAAATTGTGTTCGAATTATTTGAAATCTAAAGTCTACAATTACAATTACTAGAAAATTTAGTTACAGTGGCGTTCATAAAAATAGTAACTAATATGACATAAAACTATAATTTACAAGATAACTTATAACTAAAACCATAAATAATTATTAGACAAATCTAATTTCGTAACAATATTTCATACCCGAAATTATAATTTTTTTCTTTCTGTCATGTTTCAAAAGTCTTACAATAGTCGTACATATTTTTCAAAAATTGATATTGTTAATTCTCAAATGATAAATCGAATCTTTATTCCGTCGCTAATATTCATTTAATGGATGGAAGAAACAAGAAGATATTGCCCTGCCCTTTTTTTTAAGTACATACATACCTTTATTTTGTCATCTCCAAGTGTTCCGTTTTTTCTTACGTTTATCAAAATTTTCATGAATGTTAATTAATGTTTAAAAGCCCTTTACCGCTAACCCTCGCATTTTATTATAGTGTAGTTGGTAGCCAAGTATGTGGTTAAACATGTAGTTAATGGTGTTATGGTTAAACTAAAAAAAAAAAAAAAAAAAAAACTTAAATAAAATAATGAATCTAAAAAAACTTACCAACAACAGAAGAAAACAACGGACTCAGACCGAAAATAATTTACTAAAAGATTTCATTTTGGCTTTAAATATGTAAGAGTTGCCACATTTTAAGAATTTCTATTTAGAAAAAATGTTAAGCAAAGTTTCTAAGATACCAGATCGTAAAAGCTGGTTTTTATTGTTATAATTAAGTAAACGTTAGACTAAGAACGATGTAATGATAACATTAGGTAGATGTATCACATCCACTTGAGACCGATAAGGATCGTTATACCTTTACAAAAAAGAGGGAAAGGGTAAAAATTCAGGAAAAAGGAAACATTAGAGACAAGTAAATAGAGTTCGTAGTTAAAAAGCCTCATAAGCCCTCTTCCCTTACTACCCGTCTTCACCATCCATCAACTTGGTAAGAACAGTATGTCGTTCATGAATTCTGCTAGTTTAGACTCTTCATGTTCATATTTCGTTTATGTGCTGCTATCGTTGGCTAAACATATGTCTTAGAAACCATGTTCGGCATGATGGTCGCCTTACAATACCATTTTCTATCTACAACCAAACGCACAACAAAAAAATTGTGGTAAATCAGAACATAAACATCAACACGTATTATCCACATACAAGGACATGACCAAATTAATACCGTTTCTCTGCCGGCGTTATGTTCATGTCTTGTTCAAATCAATAGCCCTTGAAGACGTAGTGTTACAAATTCCCCTTCTCTCAGCCATATTATACCCAAGATAATGGTCTCTTGATGACTTTTTAGACCGCCTTAAAAATAGCTGTTAAACCTTAAGCTTGGACAATGGCAGACAATATGCACAATGTTTCCAAGTTCATCCACTTTATCTGCTAAATCGCGGGATGCAACATATTTTTATTTTACACAATCCTAATGAACAAGTGTCTGCTCAGACACCGATTATGGTTCTTAGGCGTTGCCTACTCATATCCGGGAGTAAGCTACAGTTCGCTCTAGGCCATAGTGCCATATTTATCTGACACTCATTCCTGCTACTAAAAGCCTGGTAAGTCCTTTCTACACGTAGGGAAATCCAATTTTTTATATGTGCACCTATTTCAAAAATGTTATGGTTCCTTTAACCATAGTATTGTTATCGGCAGCCATATTATGGTTTAATCAGTCCTTCATTATGAAGCCCAAATTAAATAATGCTTGCCTACAAACATACTACATATCGTTAATATTAACAATAATTTGTTTGCAATAATTTATTCTACAACAGTTTTATTCAGAGTAAATAAGAATACGCTTCTTTGTGCTTACACTCACAATATTCTGTGCGTAAAATTAACTGAAATTGTGATAAAAAATAAATAAATATTCAATTAAAAACCGGTCTACTTATTTTTCATTTATTTTTAACGAAAAGTTCATTTAATTTTTACTGTCAAAAATTCAACTGCGAATTCTGTAAAAACAAATGAATGTTCAGTTATTTTATATAAATCATTTATATAATACAGGTTTTACTCGAATTTCTAAAAAAGACCAGACACCTGTCCGCTTGTTTTTCTAATGAGAGAGAGAATATTTATTTTTATTTACTTATCCCGTTATAGGTACATGTTTGTTTTACTTTTGTTGTACTAACCACTTTGTTTACAGAAGAACTTTCAGACACAAGCAGCATGACCGATATGGTACTTCGCAATTATTTTACTTTAAAAATTTGATGTATTTAACTAAGGCCCTAATCATGTAAAACGCCGCGACCTCGGGTGCACACCTCCATCCGATGGTCCAAATTTTCGATGACGCTGATACATTATTGTGCCGTTAATGTGCCAAATTATCTCATCCTTTAGCTCTTGAATAGTTGCTGGCTTATCGATGTACAACTTTTCTTTCAAATAACCCCAAAGACTCCAACGGTGTCAAATCACATGATCTTGACGGCCAATTGACATCGTCACCACGTGAGATAACACAGCCATTGAATTTATCGCGCAAAAGAGCCATTAGCTGTGTGGCAAGTGGCACCGTCCTGTTGAAACCACATATCGTCCACATTCAAAAAGTTCGTTATCATCTAACGATAGCGAACACCATGCAAAGAAACTGCCTGACCGGCCTCATTTTGAAAAAAATACGACCCGATGATGCCGCCAGCCCAAAAACCGCACCAAACAGTCATTCTTTGTGGGTGCATTGGTTTTTCGACAATCATCATTCGCCCAAATGCGGAAGTTCTGCTTATTGACGAATCCACTGAAGTGAAAATGTGCCTCATCACTGAAGATGATTTTCATGATATGCATTTTGATTAGAACGCCCATTTTCATAATAAGCCCGAATAACTTTGACGCGTTGCTCGATGGTGTATCTTTCCATGGTTCAAATTGATGAAATAGTCTGAAATTGAGAAATGTCAAATGAAATGCCAGAAAAAGCGTGACGTTTGGGTGTGGTTCACATTCAACATCGGCCCTTAAAATTTAACAACCCGTTTCTTAACTGCTATCAAGGCACATTTAACAAGACATCATTAAAAAGTAAACAACTACTCCAAAAAGTGTATCTCGTTTAGGAAACACTGCCATATTATATCAAATAGTGACAATATTAACCCTTTTACGGTCAACTATTTTTTTTGAGAATATTTTTAGCATTATTTTTTTGGTAAGCATTGAATAATTACTCTTCTGTGCCACTGTCTAAAATATTATTTACCAAGAAAAATAACTCAATTATTAATTTCTTTCCTTAAATCACAACAAAAATGGTTTAATGTTATTTAGATTTTTAATATATATAATTTTTAGGTAAAAACATGTACGTATATTTAAAAAATTTAAATAATATAAAACATTGAACAAATAATATAATGCAGTTAATTACCAAGAATTCTTGTCTAAATGAAAATCTGCTTAGCCGTGAAACATTTTTCGACTTTTTCTACGCGTATTTCAGTATAAAACTCATTTTTAATATTGGCACCTGATAAGAGTTAATAAAAAAAAAAAATTAAGAATGCATTGTATTTTCAGTAATTTTTTACCAAAGCTTGAAAAAATATTTTGCTAGTATTAACAAATGGGGGTAATTTCGAACTCCGTGACGCAAAGGGTAAATTTAGAATAATAAAAAATGGCACTTAAAATATATATAATGAAAGAGTCAGCGACGTCATACAGAATCAGCGAAAAAGGGCTTGGTTTTTAGAGCATTTGTATGTAAATATAGGCGATTCCATAGTATTTGAACTTTGATCTCAAATAAGCACGTGTTACAGTTGTGCAATTTAGCTTAAATTTTCACGATATAAGTTTTATATCAAGTGCCACTAAAAATCGTGCGGAACTTTAGGAAAATCTAAAATAAATTTTTGAATGCCATTCCTTTGTACATATCGCGCACTGTTCAATTTTCACTTTATGCAAGAAATCGATGTACAGTGGTCATATCTACTCACTGCAAAACTTTTACATCATTTTCTCTAGTATTTAGTCAAAAAAAAAAAAAGAAAAAAAAAAATCCAATTTTATCCCCTTTGTGATATAAGAGTACATATTTAGAAAAAAATAGTTATTTATCTTTACGGAAAATTTATGCTTTTTGAGTTAACGCCCTTTAGAGGAACCAGTGCGATATATTGATCTTAGTCATCCGCTATAAATTTTACAGTTAGTGCTTGAAAATAATATGACGTAATTTTTTTTTTGTGTGTAGCCCAAAAATACCAGTTGGCGAGTCTGATAATTCAAATTGTTTTTTTAATTTGAAGGCTCATTAAAATTATATTTTACATCATTTCTTTATGTGCATTCATATATAATTTATATTCGATACATTTTAGTTTGCGGTTAAAATTTACAGAAGTGTATGTACGTACAACTAAAAACAGAAAAAAACCTTTGTCTTTGGATTGTGTGTCTCAAATAATATTTTTTTTTATTTAATTTTAAAATGCGGTTTTAAGAAATAAAATAATCTTTGAATGAAAATAAAAACAAAATATTTTATCTAGAGTTTAAAAGTACTACGGGTACATAAAAACGCTGAGGGTTTGTTCATCAAAATGACATTGAAGTTTTAAATTTCCAGTAACAGACAAAACACAACAACAGCAGCAACAACAACAAATGAATGAATTGGGTGTTGCAAAACAACATCTTTTACACATTTTTTGCTCGTTTTTTTTTTCAATTTGTAATAAAAACTACTTACAGAAGGATGTTTAAAAAATTGTAGATTAAAACAAACAAATAAACAAAAACTACAACAAAATAATAAAAAAATATATATATATTAATTAAAATACAATTAAAATGTTAAAAAAACCTTCGTTTATTTATATTAAACATTAATTTCAAGCAAATTAACATATTTTGTCGTTTTTTTTTGTCTTAAAAGTACAAAATTTAATTTAATTTTTATAAACTTTTAAAAACAAATTATTTTAATTTTTTTTTTATTTATTTACGGAAATTTGTGTATTTATGGAGGTTCGTTTTAGAGATTGTTGTATTCGAGACGAAGTAATCACTTCTTCATTTTCTGTATTTTTCAAATCAAATCTTATTTGCTTACATTTAAAACTATAATTTAGTCATTGTACATATAAAAAAAATTATGGTCCGAGTAAACCCATTGATTTGATTCAGTCACAGGCAATTTCTCCATTCTTCAGCACGCGTGTGCCTTAAATACTCTTTTTAACACTTGAACATAAAATTGAACATCCAAGGTCCTGAGTAAATGAGAATCTTTAAGAGCGGCTTTCTTGTACCTTTTGGTCTTTAACTGGTACTATTTGAATTTCCGTTAGTGTTGGACCTAGAATCAAAAAATTCAACATTAAATGTCCTGGGAGGACAAGAATCTATAAGAGGGAGCTTTTTGGTACTTTTTCATTTTTTAACTGGTACCTTTTTTAATTTTCGTTAATATTGGATCTACAAACATACAATTAAGCATGCAATGCTCTGAGTGAATGAGAATCTGTAAGAGGGGCTTTTTGGTACTTTTGGTTCTTTACCTGGTACCTTTTGAATTTCCGTTAAAATTATACCTATAAACATAAAATTCAACATGCAAGTTCCCAAGTAAATGAGAATGTGTAAGAGTGTTTTTTTCGTACTTTTTCGCACTGTATTATTAGCCAACAGGTACTTATTGAATTGTTTTTTGATAGCATCTATAAAAAATTTTAAAAACCAATGCGATGAGTGAATGGGCATCTGTAAGAGGCGTTTTAAGTACTTTTTTGTGCTTTACCTGGTACTTTTTGATTTGCTGTTAATATTGGACCTAGAAACATAAAATTAAACATGAAAGTTCCTGAGTGAATGAGAATCTGTAAGGGGGATTTTTGGTACTTTTTCATTCTCTAACTGGTACTTTTTTAATTAAAGTAGTACTTGTTTAATTTAATACTTATTGTTGTCCATTAAATAGAACAGGTGTCTGCTACTATTTTGAAATTCGACTCTTTTAGTGAGTAAAAGGGTAAACCCCGTATTTTGGTACTTTTTTGTCCCCTATCTATCGTTAAAGTCAATGCACATAGAAATAAAAATTATTTAAAATTCGTAACTTCTCTATAAAATGCAAGTGCAAAAATGGTACTTTTTCGGAATTCGAGCGTTTAAGGGGTGAAAATCGTACCTAATTTTGTTACTTTTTTCAAGATATTTTTTCTCCATCTATTTATCTTTCATCGCAAAGCCTAAACGCCTAAAGCTAAAAAGTTGACATTTGGACCGGAGGCAGGCCTCTCGCCAAATCGATCACGCTTTCCTCATATCTGCTAAGCTAAAGGAGATACCAAAAAATGTAATACTTATTGTTGTTCAATAGAAAAAAGGCGGACATTTGTCTAGCACTTTTTTGAAGTAAGGAGTAAACGGGTAAAATCTGTATTTTGAAACTTTATTTGTTACGCCATCTATCTTTTAAACCAATAAACATAGAAATAAATATTATATCACATTCGTAACTCATCTAAAAAATACAAATTTGGAACTTTTTCGAAATTCGATTCCTAAAGGGGTGAAACTCGTTCCTAATTTTGTTAATTTTTTTTAA
Source organism: Pollenia amentaria (assembly GCA_943735925.1). NCBI lineage: Eukaryota > Metazoa > Arthropoda > Insecta > Diptera > Polleniidae > Pollenia > Pollenia amentaria. The sequence continues at coordinate 59,058,586 of OX031010.1, read as the reverse complement.
AATATTTTTCTTCATCTATCTATACAATATAAAATTGTAACGTTACTGACTGCTTCATTATCCTACTCCGCTTATCCTTAACTCCAGAAGCTAAAAAGTTGACATTTAGACCGTAATCTGGGCTCTCGCCATATCGATCTCGCTAACCTCATATGACGCTAAAAAAGACACCAAAAAATTTAGTACTTATTGTTGTTCAATAAAAAAAAAAATTAGCGGACAGGTGCCTGGTACTTTTTTGAAATTCGGCCCGTTTAGGGAGTAAATGGTTAAAACCTGTATTTTAAAACTTTTTTGCTATGCCATCTATCTTTTAAGCCAATAAACATTAAAAATATTACCAAGTACCGGGTTGAAACCTAGAAACATAAACTTTGGCGTAATAATATGTCCACGAAAGAAAAGGAGACGCTAACGAAGTAGCGGGTTAAATGCTAGTAATTAATACTTTTTACCAACACATTTTGCTTTTTTGCAAAATGTTTTTATTTTCCACAAGCTAAACATTTTTTAAATAAAAAAAAAATTTCCCAAAGTACAAAATAAGTCCACACTACTTATATTTTCCGGCATTTTTCTCTCTCGGTATATCCATTGATGTCTATTCAAGTCAATCTTCTGGGTAAAAGGCCGTGTCGTAGATGTCTTTAAAACGTGTGTTTTTGATGCGTCTTATAGCACCCACCTGTTTTTTGCAGGAAAAAAGCAAAAAAATTCTCCGTCGAATATTACGTGGTGTTGAAACCCAAGCACAAGCGTTTAATTCTGCCGATACACTTAACTTAGTACCTGCGCTAAGAACACCGAAAGGTAGACCACCATGACAGGTACTCACGTAAATTCGCACTATTATACCCCCGAGATGATACTTTTGGTGAGATTTCCGTGTAGGGAATTCGTATTACCTTTGTTATTAAAAAAAAATTGTTAACGACTAAAAAGCTACTTATCATAAAAAACACTAAATTTAAATATAAAATTATTATTTTATTAAATGAAAAGGTTTTACATACAAAAAGTAAAAAATTGACTCTTTATACAAATTTTAACAACATAAAGAAAGTTGAGGTTAAAAGTTGTCCCCATTAATATTTTTTTTAAAATTTGCATAAGTCGTGTTAAAAAAGAATTGTTTAACTGTATCAAATTTAACATTTTAGTTTTTAACAAAATATTTTGCATTTTAGGTTAATTAAAGGCTTATTATTAAAAAAAAACATAAAGAACACAACAACGTAAATGACAGCAACAATAACAACAAAAATATGTTCAATTCAATAGAAAATTCGTGCTTAGAATTTTAAAATATTGACTAAAATGTTAAACTGGTTAAAAAAAAATTCAAATTATAATTAAAAAAGAAAAAAAAAAAACAATATGTAAATAACTACAATAACTTTTGTTTATATACCAGTAGTTATGAAGAGGGTATAATAAGTTTGGCTATCCGTATGAAAATTTTTTTAAATTCATCTAGGACCCCATAAAGCATATAGATTCTCGGGCCTTGAGTAATTCTAAGTCGATAAATCCATGTCCGTCTGTCTGCCCGTCTGTCCCTTGGTTAAAAACACGCCCAATTTCGAACAACGCAAAAATAAAGCAGTTTGGGATTGAAATCCAGCAAAATTGGTTCAGCAGGGACAAAATTATGAATTTAAATTTGGAAGAGCCACATAAAAATATTGATAATTCTGTTTCAACAACTGACGTAAGTAAATTTGTGGAAGAATGTACCGATTAGTGTTTAATATTGCACAAACTCGTTTTATATGACCAGAAATCATACTACCGAATTTCGTGAAGATCGATCCATAACATACCATAGTCCACATATAAACCCCACTCTCAGAGCACACTTTAGTACGGCTAAAACCGTAAGGAATGTTGCTTCTGTAGTAACTTTTGGTCTGTCATAGTGTAATAGAACCAGAAATAATACTACCAACCTTCATAAGGATCGGCCGTTAGCTTACCATAGGCCCCACATAAAGCCAACCCTCGGAAAACTCTTTTATACGCCGTAATAATACAACGTAACAAATAAGGCTTTTTTATCTGTCATTGCTCCTCAAAACCAGAAATCACTTTACCGAATTCGGTACATAATTTTCGAAACCTCCTCCTGAAAATCACTTACGCCTAAAGCCAAAGGGGTTTATAATATTTTATTAGTATAGGGTGTTTTTATAGAGGTATAAAACTTTATGTTGGCCACACTTTTTTTTAGCGGCGGCTATTTTGTCAGCTGTCAAGTGCTTTATGTTTAGTTTGGTTTTGCATTTCAACTGTGAATGTTTGGTGTGCTTTATGGGCTGGTGGAATCATTGGTCCTTACTTCTTTAAAACGATGCTGGTCAGAACGTTACAGTCAACGGTGACCGCAATAGATCCATGATTACTAACTTTTTTGTTCATTACATGAACAGCCATGATGTGTAGGAGCTGTGATTTCAACAAGACGGCGCAACATGTCACATAGGTCGTTCCACAATTGATTTATTAAAGGTAACGTTTGGTAACCGCATAGTTTTACGTTTCGGGCCAGTGAATTGGTCTCCAAGATCGTGCGATTTAGCCACGCTAGAAAAATTTCTGTGCGTATATGGGCAGTAGCTGGTCTTCACCGATAAGCCGGAAAGATTGACCATTTGGACAACATTCGCCACGTTATTGCCGATATACGGCCACCATTGTTGGGAAAAGTCACCGCAAATTGGACCTCCAGATTAGACTACCTCCAACCCAGCCGTTGCGGTCATATGTCAGAACTCATTTTAAAATTATAATGCCAGAAGATTATCTGTCGAATAAAGTAAATATCATGTCAATTTAAAAAATTCATCTTTGTTTTATTCCATTTCAAAGTTCTATGCCTCTTTTAAAAACACCGTTTATTAGATCTAATAAAGTTTTTTATGACTAGAAATGCAATCATAAATCTTTGTAATAATCGGCTCATAATTTAATATATAAAACCAACTCCTGAAATATTCCAATCCATTGTAAAGGGTAGCAAAGATTCGGCGCAGCCGAATAGGGCACTTTTACTTGTTGTTTTAAGAAAATGTTCATTTTAAATAAAAGTCGCGTGTTTGTTTTTGTAATTAGAAATAAAATTATAATAAAATCAAACATTTTTTGTAGTCAATTGCAGAAAATTTTTATATTTATTTAGTTTTAAGACTTTTAATTTGTTTATATTGTGAGTTGTTTTCTTGATTGATTTGTTCGGGTTTGTGGGAGGGAGTTTGTTTAAATATTTTTGAATTTATTATTGATTTTTTTATTCCCACCTTAAAACTGCTATTTCCGTATTGGGGTCAAGGTAAGGAGTTGTTGAGTAAAACTTTTTAGTAAATCGATTTTTATAACTATAAAATTAAACTAGAGAAAAGAACTTAAACATTATATCGTATATAGTTGACAGGTGTTTAAATGGTAGTTTTGTTTTTGTATTTGGAATTCGGTTACTGTTTGTGTAATCTAGTGCTTAAATTATTTTATTAAGTAGTTTTAATAAAATGGGTCATTACAAAGTTTGACAAGAATAATTAATTTTTCTATACTTTATGTAGGCGTGGTAGTAAGTAGTAAGAATCTATAAACAAAAAATTTAAAATTAGTCCCACTTCAGTAGAAAATTATTGTTTAAACGGTCCTCGATCTAGCGAGGTAAAAGATCGACTCTTCGAAGAAGCATTGTTCGCGTTTGAAGAGCATTTTGTTTGATAACACTGTGTTAGAAATTGACACTTTTTTCAGACAAGCTGGGCACTTGGTGTTTAACCTAATTCGGGTACGCTAAATCCAGTGGTGCTAGCCGTTTTTTAGGTTAGCTCTGGTTTTCGAGATATACCGTTATTTCGAAATTGGAGGAGGTTGCACAACACATGTTCGCGTAAATCAAAAACGCTTTAGCATATTGAAAGAACCCTTTAAATGGCACAAAAACCGCATTTACAAAATTTAACGTTTCATTGAAAATACATTTTCTGCATTGCCACATTCTTCATATATTCATAATGTTGAATAAAGAATTTAATAATTAAAAAAAGTCCTATGAAATGCTCCATGTAAATTATATTCTTCATATATATTGAAGAAAAGGTTCCCCAACTGCCTAAGTACTAGTGGGATAAAATCTATGACAAGCCTCCATTAGTTTTTCGTCCTTAACATTTTCTCAAATCATACTTTTCCCTCTATCTCCACCCCTTAGGGGGACTTCCATACAAATATTGCGTTTTATGAAATTCTTAGAATTAATTAACATGTTTCGTCTTTTGTGAATAAAATCAAATTTCGTTTTTAATGTGTCTGGCTGCATTTTCCAATTTTTTAATGAAATTTTAAAGAAAAAAAATTTCGAAATTTTTACAAAAAAAAAAAAAAAAATTATCTTTCTGATACGACTGCGCATATTAGAAAAAAGTTTTACCTTTCTTAAAGGAAATTTTATTACGAAAAGCGTTTTTGAGTTACGCGAACAAATGTTGTGCAACCTCCTCCATTTTCGAAATAACGGTATATCTTGAAAACCAGAGCTAACCTAAAAAACGGCTAGCACCACTGGATTTAGCGTACCCGAATTAAGGTTAAAACGCCAGCAAAATAGAACCAATATTATTAATGAAATAACAAATTAATGATAAAGCCCCCTAATACCGATAGCGTTAGCGTAATCAGAGGCCATATTACGGCATTCGTTATCGATCGAAATTTTCATTTAAATTGTTTTGTAATTTCGACCGATATCGACTGCCGTAATTTTGCCCCTGGCCTTTTTCGGCGATTTCTCTTTTTAACGAATCTCTATTGATGGTCTAATCAAATTAGAGCAACTCATTAGATTAAACTGCCATCTTTGAGTATTAAAAAAAATTGTTTTTGCATTGATTTTGCTAGTTGGCACAATTATTAAATATGCCTTTTTGTATTTCCGATTCTCATAGCACTAAAAAAACAATTCTAATATGCAAAACCGGAAATTGATGTTTTTATGTGGCATCCGATTTCCTTGTTTATATTGGATTTCGAACGCTTTAAAACAAAAGAAGATTGTCATGCGTTTCAAATAATTCTGCAACTTCTTTGTAAGTTGAAAATGGATTTTCATCGAGTAATAATTCAAATTTTACATTTTCAATTTGTTATGGTCTACTCGATTTACTCTCACAAGAACCCAGAAATTTGCCATTAATACGCTTTTTGATTGCAAATTTTAAATGTGCAATCCGTTTTGTGCTGAATATTGTTGCCAGATGCCACCTTACACAGAAAAATAAAAATTGATTGCAATTTAAAAAATTTGTGATATTAATTAAAAAATTATTCAAATGTTCACCAGTTAACAAATTAATAGTATCAATAAAATTTTTTTTGGGATATTAACAACATTTTCTGCAGTAATGTTCACTTCATAAAATTTTTAATTAAAACTGATTTTATTTTTGATTAATGCTTAATAAAAAAAAAAATTCGGAAGATTTTTGATGTGTAACAGCTCTCGGCAAATAACGAGTTCTGATTGTCATTGAATAAGATTTTGTTTAATGATTCTTTAGAAGTTTTCAGAGAATTCCAAATTGGAAAAATATCAATTTTAAACAAAAATTCTTAGTATCTTTATACCGTTTGCAACAGGTGAATATGGCATAAATTAGGTTCTTCCTTCTGCTAATTACTTTACAATAAAGGCTCTAAACCCCACCAAGATATTACATTCTGGAACCAGAGGGTAATTGGTAAGTCATGGGTGGATTTTTTTTAATGGTATCTGCCTGTTCATGTGTAAATGGCGGAAGGGCCTAACGTGAGTACCTGTCATGGCGACCTGGGCGCTCATCGACGCCCCAAGTATAAGCGCATCACACACACAGGTAGCAATTTGAATGTTTAATCTCTGGTCAGCCGTGATCTCAAGAGATCTGTCAATTTTGAAAGCTGCCGAATTTCAGGAATTGACTGCACCTGATTTTCCTGGAGTATGTTACACTAAATGATGCATGGATGTCTCACATAAAACCTCAATTTTTTAGTCCCTGTATAATTTATGAACTTTTATCATATCAAGGTGAAGGTTATATAAGATTCGGACAAGCAGTAGATATCACTTTTATGAAAGGAATTTAATTCAGTATAAGAAATTGAAAAACAATGTCTGTAAAAATTATGAAATTTCAGATAAAAAGTTTTTAATGAAGTTTGATATTTACATACTTTTGTATCTTTTAAAAAAGAATTTAAAAATTATATAATCGCTTAACTATTAAATTTTAATGAAATAATTTTTTTTGTCTCATTTCAGGTACGTTTAAATGTAGCGCTCTGGTGCAAAAACAATCTGTGCTATAAATGGGTATAACAAATAAATCGGGTATGTAGTTCTTTACTAATAATATAAAATTATTTTAACAAATAGAATCTAGGAATTTTTGTTCTCATGTTGAGTTTAATTTTTATTATAAATTTTTATATTGAATTGTATGTGTATTCCAAGTCAAATTACAATTTAAAAAGCTTTTATACTTAAATAGTCCTATTCCTTCAATATTTTCCAGGAATATTTTCTATGCACTATCACAATAAGCACTATCCAGTTATAAGATACAACGAATGCTGACGAAGGCCGTAGCGGGCCAGAAAATGCATTACATTCTGCTGGTATCTAATAGTTTTATAAATTTTCTGTACAATTATCATCATTGCTAGCCAAAGGGTAGCTAAAGTAAGCCTCGTAACATAAATATACAAACAACCAAAATTGTGATAGTACGTAGAAATTATTCCTGGAAAATATTGAAGGAATACGTCTATTAAAGTAAAGCGTGATACATTTCGAGGTTCCCCACTTTTTTAAAGAAAAAAAAAAACGCAGAAAATTCAAATTTAATGGGGAATGTTCGAACATTCTTTGGCATTTATTTTTTGAAGATTATGTCTATCAAATGTTGGCCGTTGCTACGTCGCAAATGGTCCATCCGTTGAGTCCAATTTTCGATGACTCGTTCGAGCATTTCGACTGGTAACTGGCGAATGACACGCGTGATGTTTTCCTCCAAGGCCTGAATCGAAGCGGGTTTGTTCGCATAAACTTTAGACTTTACATATCCCCACAGGAAAAAGTCTAACGGTGTGATATCACACGATCGTGGTGGCCAATCGACCGGCCCAAAACGTGAAATTATGTGCTCACCGAAGTGTTCGCTCAATAAATCCATTGATTGATGCGAGGTGTGGGAAGTGGCGCCGTCTTGCTGAAATCAAATGTCGCCGAGATCACGAGCTTCAATTTCAGGCATTAAATAGTCGGTTATCTTGTCACGATAACGGTCCGAGTTGCTGCGAACGGCGCCGAATCGACTCTCCATGGTCTTCGTGTACACTCTCAGCTACGGCCGCTATATTTTCTTCACAGCGTGCTGGACGGGGTCTATTCGGTCGAATATTATCCAATAATGAATGCTGGGTCTCAAAATTGGTGATGGTGTTGCGAATAGTACGCTCAGTAGGCCGATTATGTTGACCATAAGTTGAGCGAAGTGCACGAAACACATTCCTCACAGAACGTGAATTTTCGTAATAAAGTTGAGCGATTTGTAAACGTTGCTCTGGCGTAAGTCTTTCCATTATAAAATGCCAAACAATACTTAACAAAAATATCATGACAGCATGACACGACTCACACGAGATCTCTCAAAAAAAGGTTATTGAAAAAAGTATCTCTACTTGAATCACCCATTAAAAAAAATCTTTTTAAAATATAATTTGACTTATAATACACATTCCAATTAATATAAAAATTAATAATAATATAAAAATACGGAAGTCTGATACATTTAAAATTATCAATAATCTCTCCAGGTTTTCAACCAGTATTTATCCAAAGACCAATCCTAAACATCACTTTAAGTTGTTAATATTGTTGTGAATATCAAAAGATTTCAAAAATCGGTGCTTTCTTGGCACTAGCTTTAAAAGGTACACACGCATACATATAGACAGTGTTATCATATCCTAAGATTTATCTATTTTTGCAAGTTTTAAAATGCAAAAAAGTTTTTAAGTTTTTTTCAAAAAAAAGAAAAAAAAAAAAATATGAGTTTTTCTAAAATTTTACCAGCTTACATAAATTAACTTATAATTTGTAAAAATTAAGCTTCACTCAGGTTAGTTCATTTCAAAATATAAGAACTTAATACGTGATATAAAACAAAAAGATTAATAAAAATTTCTTATATACATATTATAAGTGAATACATCTGTATGTACATTATAGGGTGTTCATTTAATCGACTTTTTGCTTTAATCGGTTAATCGCTCGATTATTTAACCGAGGTTTTGGTTTAATCGGTTAATAATAAAGTTGTTTTTTTTATAAATTAGGTAATTGCAATATTTAAAAATGCATAAATTATTTGATATTTGAAGTTTATTAGAAAAAAAACCAAAAACATAACAAACATAACAGTTCTTGAACTAAAACGAGCAAATAAAAGAATAATAAATAAATGTGTTATACATATTTTTTATGGTGTTTTCTTATCTACGAAAAATGTGACATTTTATTTAAAAAAGTGCAATTTGGTGTTCGTTTCTTAAAAATGCTTTGCTCTCTAAAAGGGTGGCTTGTTTTATTCTAAAAAATGCACCTTTACTAAGGGCATAAGGCACACCCCGTATAATCGAGAGTGTTGATAATGCCCTGTAAAAAGATGGCTGCTGTTTATATACAGGGTTACCAGACGAAGTTCGGAAAAAACCGCCTCTAATGAGGACAGTAAAAATTAAAAATTTTAATAGTTTTTTTTCTTCTATTATTTAATAGTTAAAACATAAGAAAGCATTACATTGTTAATGATAGGTTGTCAGTGATATAAAATTTAAGTGGATTCGGTGTTATAAAATTGTTTTTGAAAAAAAAACGTCAAATCACGAAATCTGAAAAACTTGGTGTTAATATATCAGCGATCTGGCAAAGGTATTTTCTTGTTTACATATTTTATAAAACACAAAGTAAAGAAATTAGAATTCCGTCAGTCATTTTGTTTATTTATTTATTTATTTAATATTACTTTATTAACAAATTTTAGTTTATGTATATTTTTTTTTATATTTTGAAGAACAAACTTTTTGTCAGCTGTTAAAAACAGGGCGGTCCAGTTTTGTGTTTTGTTCTCGTCAAATAAAAAATTGCATTATTACAGGGTCGGCAAGCCATTTTATACATGTACCTTTGAAAAAGGGGGTATTTTTTTGAAGAAAAGAAAACACCATTAATTAATACATATTATGTATTAATTAAACAATAAACTGAAAGATAATTTTATTAGTTATTTCAATAGTTTAAGAAAATCTTTTTATATAATCTTTTATACAAATAATTTGGTTTAATCGTTTAAGATTTAAGCGTTATTTTCTTTAGTTTTGATAAAACGAGACTTTGAAATAATTCTTTCATTTATCGTAAATGTTGAAACCAAAAGCAATCCATAATACATAATATCAAATTTCTGAGTGCTCTTCCTGGATTTCCCTAAACATATAAAATCTTCCATTATGTCACTAGAGTCCTGTTTTACTTTTTAAAATTTTTTAACTCTTCTAGTTGTTTCGGTTAATTCTGTTAAACGATTGATATGAGAAGACATGAGAAGAAACAAATAACTAAACGCATACATATAAAAAGTACATGAAACAAAAAGCTGTTGACAGCAAACAATTATTCAAAATGAAAATCACAAAACACCTTCTTTGTTTGTATGAAAAAATATTTTCTAAGTACATACCTTTTGTATATGAGACGAAACAAATAATTAAAAACACAAAAAAATTGTCATAATACTATAAAAAGTTAATAATACATCGGTTAATCGATTGAAATTAATCGGTTTAAACGTTAATCGAAAATAGGCCATTTTAGATTAACCGATCAGTTATTCGGGTAGTAATTAATCGGTTAATCGATTAACGGTTAACCGAATGTAAGGAATTCTTTAAAACGATTTTTAAAAGAAAAGTTTTTTGGTCGAAACTCAGAAATAAAAAGATCTTTGAAAAAAAAACAAAAATATGACAACACTGCATATAGAATGCAAAGCAGAGGTATGAGACTAATGAGTTCTCTGAGAATAAAACGTTCACTTGTAATTCTACTGTCATAGTGCCATGAAATTTGTATTTGATTTAGGCTTTGTTTTACTTGATTTAAGAATTGTATACTAATTTTAAGTAATTCCAGGATTGGGTTTCGGAAGTAATCCCATTTTGGATTGTGTTAAGTACTTTTTAGTGTTATTCGTAGTAAAATTTTTAAAAACGACTACTACTAAAAGTAAATGGAAAATAACTCAATTTAGTACGATTTTTTTATTTCTGGTATAAGAACTGACTTCCATTTCTTCGTTAAGTCCTTGTTTCCAATAATTATTTCAAGAAATTTAAAAAAATTTATACTCGATGACACTTTTTTTTAAGATATTCAGATCAGCGCATATGCCAAAAAGTCATAGTGAAGAAAAACGACAATAAAGGTAAACATGAAGTTTTCTGAAATTATACCCACTGTTTTCGGCATATGTTCTGAAGAAAAATGAAATTTTTTTTAAAGTTTAATCTAATTTAGAAGCAAATAGTATTTTATTGAAAGTAAAAATTATTGTTTTGTGCCTCATACTCCCCTTTTCTAATTTTATTTTTAAAACTAAGTTTTTTGTGCTGCATACGTATAATTACTCCTGTGTATTTTTGAAATTTTATTTTGCTTTTACTACTAAGGAAAACGGCAATGAAGCGAAGCAAGAGTGCAATTGATTTTGTACGTTTTTGTATGAGGAATTTTATGCATTCGCCAAAGAGAAGCGTGTGCAGCAAAACAATACTTAATAAACTTTTAAATAGTTGATGTGGAGGAAAATTAATGCTTATTATCTCAGAAACCATAAAAATTTCGTGAAACCGGGGTTGGATTCAGAAAGGGGGTATCCAAAATATATATTCCCATACCTTACTCAATATTTTTAAAAAGGTCTGTAGGTCAAACCAATAATGAGCTGACGATATACTTCTTCTATAACATTATTTGTATCATATATGAATGAATTAAGCTGCAAATCAAATAAATGGCAGTCTAACATTATTATAACAAAAGCAACAATGTGCTTTTTATGCGACCCTATTAAGTTGCACAATTTTTATTTGGCTCCAAAAAAATAAACATTCATGTTTAATCTGCTCCAATTAATAAATAAAATAATTAATAATGTTTTTAAAATGTCAATTAATTAATTGCGTTATAAAAATAATTCTTACGAATTTCCTTTAAAAAAGTAATTTTAGTGGAGCAAATGAAATCATAAAATTTTATGGAACCCTTTAATTTTATAAATGTCTTTCCAATTATATACATACATGTACATATTTTTTAACTTGAGATTTCTTGTTACATACTTAATTCTTTTTAGGTTTCTTAAACTAAAAATGAATTCATTCTTTAATATACTCTTTTTCTGTTTATCTGTTTCTCGTTACAATTGCATTTCTGCCGCATGCATTCCAACGTCTGTTGAATCCAAGAAAAACGTCTTTGTTTGGTGATGACTAGTGGAATTGGGAAACATAAATATTAAAATTTATTGTAATAAAATAACCATAAAGTGTTATTTAAACTTAAATAAATGACGACAGTGGTCACCAAAAACAATGATACAACATTAAATTCCTACATGACGATAAACTGAAATTTAACGGAAATACAAACAAACAAAATTGGGATAGTGTATAAAAAATATTCCTGGAAAATATTGAAGGAATAAGCCTATTGAAGTATAATAGGTTTTTAATTGTAATTTGACTTAGAATACACATTCGAATTAATATATAAAAATTTATAGGAAATACCAACTTGTAACCAATTGTGGCAGATTGTATTAAGGGATTTGTGTTTATGGCAATGCGTTCAAGGAGAAAGGGTTGTCATGTCGTGTACAAAACGGCAAGTTTTATATAATTTGGTAATTTTTTCCACAGGGACTAAAATTTGAAGCTAATAAATAATTTGTAATAATAAATGATGATTTAGAAAAGTAATAACAGTCATATTCTTAATTTCTCGGCACGCGTGCTTGGGCAAGAAAATTCTACTTATACGACGTCGACACCACACACGTACGCTCAGGGATGGAAAATTCATATTGTGAAATGGTACCAAGTCCCCACAAAAAGTGTATTTTATAACACCAGTATTTGTATGCTTAAACAATTCGCAGTATTCCAGTAATCGACTTAGCGATTTCTTAAGAATTTTTTGTTTTATTATTTTCAAGTTATTTTCTAAAAATCTAGAGAAATTGTATAAGAGGGTTGGGAAACCCATAATAACCTTTCCACTTGGTGTGGGTATAAAATATTTGTACACTTAACCCAATTTTAAGCTCAATTTATATAAGTTTTGTGGAGGTGTTGGTTATATTGTGAGTAAGGATTTTAAATATTTAAAGTCCTATTTGAATAGTCCTTTGCATGGTTCCGCCTTTTGTGGTGTAGGATACAAAAAGGATTCTTTTTATAAAAAAATTACATGTAAGATAACCCACAAATTTTATATATATTTTTCTAAATAACAATATTCTGCCAACTGATTTTTGTAGAGGGGTCTTAGAAAAGATATACGTGTATCGGCGTTTTAAAAGTTTACCTCTGAAATTTTACGGCCTATTTAAAGTTGCACCCTTGTGTAGTAATAAACGTAAAAAATGGTGGAATACTTAGGCTTTTGGTATATGGGTTAATTCCAAAAGTAGTGTACATGAGCATTTTTTTTTTTTTTTTTTTTAAGGTTGAGGAATTCATTCTCTGAAATTGTTTACTTGCATTAAGATTTGTGCAGATTGCGAAATTACTTTTAGTTTCTTTAAAAAAAATTTGTTTTGCTTTTTTATTGCATTTTGGTGAAATATTTTCCGGAATGTCACTTTTTACAAAAATTTACAAAACTAAGAAATTAATGCAAAAATGTTAGAACAAAGCCTACTATCGCATTCGTTCACTTATTATTTACCAGCTTTGGATGTTTTTCTTAAAAAAAACGGGTTAGTAATAGCAAAAAGTTATTTTTCGAAGAGATTCCAATTATTTTTTTTCCTTTTATAATTCAAGAATTAAAAAAAAGTAATTTTTTTACAAAAATTTGTTTTTGTGCAGCTTACATTTAAAGTAACAAATTTGCTTCAAACAATTTGGAAGAAATTGTTGTATTTTGCTGGAAACTTGAAAAAATAAAAAGTGACAGTACGGAATTTTTTGTGACAGTAAAGAAAATCCAATTTAAATTTCAAGTGTAACGAAAACTTAAACATTTATTCATTATTTTGTTTTTGGTTACTGTTTGTTTTTTCTTTTTTATAAAAACGAAACAAAAAATAAAAGTAATCCAATTATATTAACAAAAAATTCATGAACAAATCTATTCATCGGAATCTGTGAATATTTCATAAAAAATTGATTCCCGATTGGTTTTTTTTCTATTTGTTTTTATCTTTACATCAAAAGAACTACAGTATTGAAATCAATCAGAATTTTCGAGAAATAAGCTTTTAAAATAAAAAAAACCTTTTTACTTAAAAGTGACAGTAAAGAAATTTGTGATATTTTTTTTGTTTTTTTCTTCTAAAAAGTTATTTCACGGAAAATAAAAACAAGAAAAAGTGATCAAATCTTCGTAATATATTAATATACATTTTTATTTATTTTATTTTTTACGATTTTTTATTAAATAACTGTGTGACAGTACGGAAATTTTTAGCTGTACTTACCATCGTGCGATTATAAATTCACTTGAAAACACCAAATAATTGATTTTATTATTTTATTTTTTATCTTAATCAATTTATCACTTCTTGCACTTTTTAATAGCGATGCACATAAAGCAAACGAAACAGCTCAAGTAATGATTATGACTTAATTAAAAAAAATGTGACATTACGGAAAAAACGCAGAGACAAAGTAAAATTAGAACGTCAAAATGACATTGATAACATTTTTCAGGTAAAACCAGGAAAAAGCAATAAAAATAAATACAATCATTGAAAAACAGTTGAATTTTTTATTATTGTTCTATTGTTTTCAACTCTTTTTCCATGTTGCTTAATGAATAACATGTGTGGAGACAGGTATATTTGTATGTAATAGGCATGATATACAGTTAAAGCACCATTTGCACAATTTAGCAGAAAGTTTTACAATAATAACAACTACTTTTGTTTGTTGCTAATTATTTTAGAGCTTACTTGCCGTTTTTGTTTTTTTATTTTCTTTTACATGAAAGAAATAAAAAGCTTGAGACGAAAAAAAAGCATTGTGTTTGGAATTAACCCATATAGTGTCTTCAGAAGATTGATACAGAACTGTACAAGCAACATTTGTTAGTATACATTAACCCTCTTCCTCTTCTGGAAATGGGTTTTCTTTGCAATTTTTTTGAAAAAAAGCAAAAATCACCGTTAAAACAAGGATGTTCGTAGTTGAAATATTCTGCGTGGAGAGGCTATTATGGGCTTGCACTGATATGTGTAACATAAAAAAATATTGGTTCCTGACCCACCTTAAAGTAAACTGATAGAATCTGAACCACTTTCTGAGTAGCTCTAAAGATGTCCATCCGTCAGGCTGGTTATCTGTCCATGTAACATTGTGCGCAGATTACAGGTCGCAGTTTTGAAGATCATATGATTAAATTTGGTACTTAGGTCTAAGTTGTCATAAGGACGAATCCTATTGAAAATGGTCAAATCGATCAAAACCTTCACATGGCCCCTCTACAAACTTCTTTCCAGAATAGTCTGTGTGCCCATAAGATATTATGTTGGTACTTAAATAAAATTAGGTTCAAAATTATGTTTTTACAACATAAGTCCGGTTATCAAATATTTTTTAAATCGCTACATACTTGACCATATCTCCTTATAAATACCACACCTGAAAGCAGCTTTTTATGCTATGACTTCCGTCATTTTATAATAGTTACTATGTTATGGCAAAAGTTTGTACTGGTAAGTCCCATTATATATCCCTTCTCCAAAATCGCTTTAAGACGAAAAAAACTCATACAATAAATGCCGATTTCTAAAAAATATACAGAACAAAGAACTCTTTTATGAATCTTTGGCCTAATAAATCATAGTAAGTTAAACTATGTGTTTGGTTTAAAATGTATTTTAACCAACATATCTATAAATCAGTAAACATATAAACCATCTTAAAACGCATATAATTGGACATTTAAACTACCAATGCAGAACATATGAATTTGACAATATTAATCGTAGTGCTGCCACATGTTACTTTTTAAATCTTATATAATACATGGGACACCGATTTACAACTGTTGAGTTTAAGCTACATATGAATTCAAGTTTAGTTCAACTAATCGAGCTTTTAAGCACTCACTTATTTATTAGCCATTAATCTCATAACATAATTTTGTTTTGCCGGGTCCAAGATTGATCATGGCTCCCAAATACGGTTTACACTCGAAAATTTGTCTTTAAAGGTATACTGTGGCATATGATATCAAATAATCGGGCTTGACTTTCTTACTTGTTTAAATTCTTAACGATAGTTTTCCTATCTGCGAAAAAAAGCTATCGAAAGTTTATTACAAATTTAAATATCGATACGATCTATCCGTTCATTATTCATAACATTTCCATCCCTGATGCCATCGTAAATCTTACGATTAATATATTATTCTTGTCTTTCTCAGCAATGCAAAAAGTTGGTAAGATGAATCATCAAATTCGTTACAATAAAAATAAATAATATCTGATAGATACAATACTTTATACGATTGTATAAATTTTATTTAATGGTCGTTGATCAGGTTTTGCAAACAGAAAAACTACAGGAAAATAAAAAAAAATTATAATAAATAAAAATAACTTTTAAAAGACAAAAACTAAATATAGTTTCTTTATTTCTTCTCAATTCCAGCAGACACACTTCCATGGCAGACTAGTCATTTTATAATAAAATAAAATGCCTTTTTTTATAGTTAAAAAAAAGAAGACGAAGAAATGCAAACAGCAATTATTATTTATTCGCCATTCAACTCAAATTCAATACAATTCAGTTTAAATGGTCGTGTCTCTACACACTTATTTTCTTCATGTTTGGTGGCATTTGTGGGTCTGCCAACTTTAAAACTGGCAAAACTGACTTTTCTTTAAATATAACGGCAACAACAGTTTGTTAATTTATTTGTTAAACAAAAAAACTCGGTTTATTATTTTTCCTTCAGTTTTCTTTTAGTTTTATCACTCACTCACTGGCTTTGTGAGTTTTCTTTATGGAACGTGTTAACAAAATAATTATGTAGTTTTTGTTAATGCTGGCCTTTAGTCGTCGTAATCGTAACAGAAAAAAAGGTGTCATTTGTTAATAAATGGCTTTAATTGATTTTTTTTACACACAGTCTTAATAAATTGATTCGCTAACGAGTTGTTTTAAAACAGGACAGACGGACAAATCGTTTAAGTCTGTAAAATGTTGTTGCATAAATATTGGCTTTGATGTTTGAACTGGTATCAACTATTTATCGTACAATAGTTATTTAATGTAACTGCTGAAAATAGCAATTTGTTGGTGGTTTCTTTGGTTTTTTTTTTATTACAAGACGCTTGTGACACTGACCGATTGAAATTTTTCTGTAGACAAGTTAAAAATGCCATACTGAAAATGGTTGGAAAAAACCGGTAGGAAATGTTTATTAAATTGCATTAAATGAAGTGCAAATGTTTCTAAATAAACTATAATGTATGTGTTATGCGCGGATCCATGGAATGGGGGAAGGGGCGGCTGACACTTCTAAGCTAATCGAGCAGTGGTAATCCTAAATTAAAAATTGTGGTTGGAGATTGTTCTGATTGAATTTCCATTATGTGACACCCCCCCCCCCCCCCCCCCCCCCCCCCCTTAACTGAAGACTGTTTCCGCCCTGGGTATGTATTTATATTGTGTAATGATTTTGGGACTTTTTAAATACCTTTTTATATTTTTCCCTCAAACTCAACCAAACGATAACGATATCAAGGCTAACAATTGCATTGAAGATAATTAGTGATCTTCCTTCCTGACTTGAAAATTCTTTGAAAATATTTCGCAGGCATTGACTTAAGTTGGTGAATTCAATTATCTCAAAAATATAGTACGTACCCGTTTTAATGATCAAAAACTGCTGGCAACAAAAATACCCCGATATATTATATTAAAACATTTCAACTATGGATGTCACGAATACCGATTTATCGGCGATAGTAACTTCACGTTTGCCAATATGTGGGTATCGGCGATAATTTAGTGTCGATACGCTGATACTTTTTTAAAGTTTTTTTGAACAAACAATTTAATTTTAAATGCTTATTTTTTGCATAACAACTAATCGCAAAAAATCAAACTGAGTAATAAATAGTTATTTTTAATTCTTAAGCTGGAGGTCGTTCCAAACCGCGCTTGCTAAAGTAGAAAGTAATCCTACTTCATGCTTTCACTACGTATATACATTTTTCGCGTTTACTGTGTAACTTGTCAATACAATTTTACACTACGACTTTTTGGACTGATGCATAAACGCAATGGACGCTTGGTGTGGACCTGCAGTATCATCAGACTGAGATGCAGAATAGTTCAGAGACTGACAAATTTACGACTTACGAAGCATTAGCTCTGAATGAAAGATTTGATGGTTTAGAGAATAATGAAATTTATTGTTAATCTACAATTATCTACCTTCGATACAAAGCCAGAAATTTTCAAAGACAATAGATAAAAAAAATCTTATTGTGCTACTCAACATGACTCTACATTCCGAAAGTGTTAAAGACACGGTCACCCCTACATCGAGTAAAATGTCTGACAATTCTATAAGAACTGACCTTTGGAGCGTTTGTGAAAATCTTAAAAACAGATTTGAAGAAGGATGATCACCTGTCCATCCTACGTTGTGGTTCAGATAAATAGGAAATCTAGATATTCCTTAGATCTTCTAATTTTTCTAGAGATGAAGATGCGTTTGTTTACTAGCGCTTGTAAATATTATACTCAAAATTTAAGACCATGGCGCAGAAATACTTAATTTGTCAAATGAGTTCAGCCACATCTGAGAGACGATTTTTTACTGCAGGTCTGCTTCAAACGGAGTTGCGAAATTATCTCCGCAAAAGTTGAGAATACTTCGTTTTTTAAACAAAAATCTTATTAATATCAATTTTAAATATTAATAATCTGTTATACTGTAAATTTGTATAATAAAAAATTACTCTACTTGAGATTTGTTAATTTTACCTTGAATTTAAATTTAAAATTCGTATCGGTAATATTTCTTTTTGATTATCGGTATCGTATCGGCTAAACGGCGTATCGTTACGTCCTTAATTTTAACTTAAACACGCCCCCCTTAAAAGCCTACCCCGCTTCAATAAGTAATTTTAAAGAGACGCAATTTTATTTATCTGAGAAAATCATTCTCTTATGTGCATTAAAGAATAAAATGAAAAGAAGAAAGCAATACAATTTTTATATGGGCCTGCCATACCAAAGAGTTTTTTCGTTTTCCTATATAATAGATTATTTCTTAAGATATCTTTACTCTTTTAATAAATATTTATTTGCTGTAATATCTAATGAAAGTAACTCAAAAATTTATAGAATTAAGAATGTAAAATGATTCATTGATAGTTAATAAACAATAAAATGTAAGATCTCCTAGAGGGTTTTATTTATTGAAAATTAATATAATCTTGGAATTTTAGTTCTCATATTGAGTTTAATTTTAATCAAAAATTTTTATATTAATTAAATATAAAAATTTAAGGAATACGACTATTAAAGTAAAAAAGCTTTTTTAATTGTAATTTGACTTAGAATACACATTCGAATTAATATAAAAATTTATAATTAAAATAATCTTCATTTTAATATATATTGAAATAATTTAATTGATATTTTGTTTAGGAATTTTCTAAATAAATCAGTTGCGCTCTTATCTGAGATTTTTTTAATGACCAATTTACGAATTTATCTTGTGTTTTGTAAATGCGCTATATAACAATCGCACTTAAGCGGGGATTACTGTAAGATACCGAATACAGAAATTAAAGTAATTGTTAACCTTATTGTTGAGAATTCCATTATATAAACTAGTGGTTACCTAGTGGTAGTGACTATTTATGCAAAATATGGAGCAAACAAACAAATAACTATATATGAATTTACATGTTTCGAGCATTTGTTTTTTTCTTCGTCTTAGTGGATCGATTTGTCAAGGAACCAACCCCCTGTTCATATCTTTTCTTCCACTCAAGTCCATGAATGTTTAATTTAGTTTTGTAAATTCAATTATATATTATATCAGAAAGTACCAACTAAAAATCAAATAAGTATAAATAGGAAATATCTTCTTATAGTTTCTCAATCATAATTCCAGTTTAATAACGAAAAAGTACCAAAAAGATCCCTCTTACCGATTCTCATTTATTCGGGACCTTGCATGTTTTATTTTATATTTCTAGGCCCAATATTAACGAAACTCAAAAAAGTACCAGTTGAACAATAAAAAAGTACCAAAAGTTTTCATCTTAAACGTTCTCCTTCACTCAGGACCCTGCACCTACAATTTTATTATTCTAAGTTCAATATTAGAGAAAATTCTAAAATTACCGCATGCAGCGCGGAAAATTAAAAGAAAAAATTAAATTTTCCATTTCGGTACTTTTTTCTCCCCATTGAAGTATCAAAAATTTCAATATTGTATTCAACTACAATAATTGAATACGTTACGAATTTGGTATAATTTTCATTTCAATGTTTATTGGTTTAAAAGACTGAAGGGATGACAAAGATATCCGTCCCTGTCCGCTTATTTTTTGTAATGAACAACGATAAGCATTTAACGTTTTTTGTTACCGAATTTTCCCGTTCTTGCAATTTTTTATCTCCTCAGATTTTAATAAGATATACATATATTATGCAAAATTTTAATTTCGTTAATAAACGGAGGAGGAAAGTATTTTTAAATTGGGAAACAGAATATTCGCTGTAGAAAAACGTTATGAATAGCGCTGCAAGCTGTGAGAAAAAAAACTGCAGTTTTAAACTAGTGTCAACAGAATACGCAGTTGTAGTATTCGTTGCAGTTGAAGTTGAAGCGCAAAGTTCGAAGTTTTGAACTTTGTTCCGTTTCAGAGCATTCTGTTCCAGGCCTAAGTGTTTTGCATTTGCCGATTTATATATAGATGATTACACGTTCTGGAATACACTTACTACATATGTATTTCCGATCGACATGTTTTCCAAAATTGAGATTCTAGATTTTTGTAGGTCACATAAGGCCCCCAAATGTATGAACTAAGTAAAATAGTGGTTCTATTTAATTTATTTTCATTACCAAATAAGCGAAATAAAAAAAGAAAAATTTCAACAGCCCAGCGCTAGTGTCCTTCTCTAGTGTCCAAATGCGACTGAAGCACACCTATTTGGGGGGACTAGGTGAATTATTAGGCCTATTAAGCCAATTTTAAAAAGTTAATATAATTTCTTAGATAAAATAAATATTCCATCAGGATTCGTATGACCCATTTTCTACACTGAATACAGCTTACACGTAAGAAAAATATAAGCCAAATTGTATCCTCCTTGCTCATATGGTGTGGACGCTATTGTGTCAAACCATTATTTCGGAAAGTAAAAGCAAATTTTTGTCTGATGTTCTGATTTACACAATTATATTTTTTTTTTGTTATTATGTACATATGAGGGCGGACCAATAAGGACTTAAGAGCACATCCATTTCTGGTGCATCGTACAACGTACACTACAGGGATAATTCGTTCTTTTGCCGGGCATGCGAATATGTGGAAAAACCTTCCTGCTGAAGTCACTTTCAAGTGTAAAGGAAAAAACTTTTTGAATAACTATCCTGAATCTTAACTAAAAGGGCAATACTTCTCCTGTCAAAAGGCGTCTCTCAGCTGAATCCTGTAAAAATTTGTGTTTGACAGCTCTTCTGTCCTCCTAAGGAATAAAGTCAAACCTCCATTTGAGTAGTTTTGAGATATTTAGGTTTTATGTTTTTTATCTTTTGTGTCCTTAAATTTAATATTTTTGAAAAATCTCAAAATTGATTTAAAAATATATTATTTGATTCGATTTTATTACCGTAACAGAAATTGATAATAAAGAAGAGAAATTGGACTTATGACTTTTTTGCCTAGTATAGTCTTTCAAAAAAAATCTTACGAAAACCAAATTGTACAAATAAGTTCAAAATTTGGAGATGTTGTGTATATATTTCTTTTCCCAGTCAAACCATTTTTTGTCAGTTGAACTTATGAGGATTCTGATTAAAGCCGCGAGGCAGGTTCTACGTTTGTTATTCTATTTTGGTCAATAGGTGACTTTGACGGTATATTTTGATCAGCAGATGATAGCGATGGTATAGCAACATTTTTTCGGAGATGTACAATTTTGCACTTGTTTTTTTTAAGCGGTGTAAATGATGGCTCATTATCCTTTTTCTTTTCTGGTGCTACCTTCCTTCCTAATAATTTTTTAATCAAGGTCGGAGTTTTTAATTGCTAACAGTGCAAAGTTTTCGACCCATTTTCTATTTTTATTATCATATAAAATATTACACAAATAAAAATTAATACATTTTGAAATTAAGCCTCGTGCACAATAGGCAGCAACATTTTCACTGGTGTTTATAATGGAGCAACAATTTTTTTAACACACATTTTCCATTAAGAAACCGATTGCAAATTTTGCCCATAACAATATAACGTATTTATTATTATTTTTGAAAACATTTTGTTGACATTTTCATTCAAAACTAAATAAAATTATTATAAACGTCATATTCATACAAATTGTTGCTGAAGTAGAAGTAGACTCAAGTGGCGGGAAATATAGAAACATGGTTTAAAGACCGTTTTCGTTTTTCTTCTGAACATAATAATATGGTTGAGCCAATAATTAGTTGTTTAAGACGTGTTTGACACAATCATAACCACAAACATTAATGATAGTTTGCGATTGCATCAACCATGTTTTTTTTTGCGTGTAGGAGCTTAACATTTTGGTCAATGTGACTTTTTATCATACTGTGGCAGATAAGACTTTTTTGTCTAGAAATTACCATTTTGCTTAACGTTTTTCATTCATTTACAGAAGAAAATAGGTCTTTTAAGCTTAACACAAAAATAAGAATCACATTCACGGTTCCGAATCTGCCATTATCTCAATTTTGGAATTTTGGCACCTGTAACTTTCTTTCTTAGGAGGGCGGTATTGATAGCAGACTACCTTGGGATTTAAGGGGAAAATGGAAGAAAGTGAATTTCGTGTTCTTATTCAGCTTTCCATGGCAAAAATCCATGAATAAGGCTACAAATTGATCACTCATCCGCCCTTTTTTTCATGACTTAGCCCCGAGTAACAATTTAGAAGATTGAAGAAATGGTTAAGCGGAAAGAGATTTGACATTAACGATAAAAATCATCTCACAAACAAATACATAAAAAAAAAAAATCTTTTTTCTTGAAAGGGATAAAGAAATTGGAGAATGATTTTGTATCCAAAAACCTGTGTTTCATTGAAAAAGTCACAGCCTTATTGACCCGACCTCGTATTATATTTGTGTACATTATATAAACAAATAACACGCGTTAAGCACCAAAACACAACCCAAATATATTCTCATACAACAAAATAACGTGTTTTATTTTTCCCAAGCCAAAATCTTTATAAACAAAATGTGCGTTAGTTTTTATATTTTGCCCAAAACGAGAAGTCAAAATGTTACAAACACACATACTCCATACATAAATGCCAATAAACTATCTTCTGTACGAGTATTATGTTGTATGGACATTTTAGTTTGTCACGTTTCTTTTGCCTGTTTTTACAATTCCGGCAAACTGGATGGTTGTTTTTGTTAACCGGCGTTTAAAAAATTATATACAACAAATAAATTATATCTTATACAGTATTATGTATGACTCAATGTAAGTTTAAGGCTAGGGAAACCCTTTTATCCTTTCCTTGTTATAAATTGAGTCACACAATATTGGCTTTTGGGCAGAACCTTGAATGAATTAAAACAAATTTTGAGGAAGTAATTACACTTGAATTCATTGTGTGGTAGTTTAAAGTTGATTGAAGAATATCATCACGACTATGATATGAATATATAAAACGATTATCTTTAATATACAAAACCACGACGTTTTTTTTTTTTTTTTTTTTTTTTTTTTTTTTTTTTATTAAATGTTTATTTTTACAAAATTTAATTGAATCAAAAAAATTTGTCCTCAGCGCCCTTAGGCATTATAGTACATTTGATTTTTAAAAAGGAAAAAAAAATAAAATAATTTTAGGAAAATAAAGTTATGTTTCAAATAATATTTAAATAAATATAAATAACTTACATCAAAATTGCTTCCAATGTTGAACATAAATATTGTTTTAGCGATACTTTGAACAATGAAATTCTATTACGGGACTTTAATTCATTGGGTAATTCATTATATTTTACACCTCCCATGTGGTCAATGCGTTGTTTGGATTTTTCTAATCTACATCTTGGAACACGTAAATTAGAACTATTGCGGGTACTAAAATGCATTTGATTTTGTTGAAAAGAAATGGTCCGATGTCCAATGTTGTGAATAGATTTAAAAACATAATTTAAGACTGGCAGGATCGTCTTACATATATCCCTATATAAAGAGATTGTTGAATATGCCAAAGGCAAATTATGTACGATCTTAAGCGCCTTATTTTGTAAACGTTGAAGAGATTTAAGTTGAACATTTCTTTTGTTATAGGCATAAATAATAGCCATGTAATTCAAATGCGATTGAATTAATGCTTGATATATCATTAATTTTGCTTTAACATTAAGCTTCCGACTTAACTTATATAATATGCCTATTGCAGGCGCTATTTTCTGTTTTAAACTTGCTATATGCAGATCCCAATTCAAGTTGGATTGCAAGGTGATTCCCAAATATGTAGTTGAACATTCTTCATGAATTATTTCACCGTCTACATTTACTGCAAAGTTTGCATTACTTGATTGCGGTCCAAAACGAACAAGCTTAGTTTTCCTAGTGTTAAGTATCAATTGATTAAGCCGAGCAAACTCAAAAATGAAAGCGGAATCTCTTTCAATAGTTGTTTTTAATACTAAATCACTCTTGTAAGGATACAATAAACAAACATCATCTGCAAACATATATTGTTGACCCCATAAACCAAGATTTTGTAAGTCATTCAAATAGATTGAAAACAATAGTGGACCCAATCCGCTACCTTGTGGAACTCCATAATCAACATTGCCAACAAAACTTTTTACGTTGTTTATTTAAACATATTGTTTTCTATTGGTAAAATAACTTCTGAATATCAAAAGCTGACGACCTTGAAAAACTCTTTGTTCGATATTCATCATCTGATCATGCACATAAGATTTGAGCGCTCATTTAATATTTCCAATTTATTGTAAATCAATTTAATGCAAAAAAACAAACACCGTATCAAGTGATCAAGATCCTAATCCTATCCTATATAAAGGGTGTTTTATAAAAAAAATTTCCGCAAAAGATCAATAACTTTAACTTGGATTCAATTGTGCTAAAATTGTTATATTGGGAGGATATTTGTGACGCGGTTAAAATAAAAAACGAACCGATTTGGTTTCATTTCTGTGTCCACACCACAATAGTGGTTGTTGTGGTTGTAACAGCTCGACCTGAAAACCAAGTGTGTCTAAATTTATTTTCTATTCTTCTTCGCTCTGTCCATCCAACTCAGATAAGTCAAGGGCCAGTAGCTGTGCTACCTCTTGTGGGCGGGCCCATAAGGACACTGTTTCAAGCTGGGTTGGGCCTGCACTGCAGTTGAATAGGTGTCGTACGCCGTGTGGGTCAGGGATGGTGCTATTTATTCTAGACCAGTATGAACTTAGAAGTGTGCACCATCCCGACCTCAATTGCGCCAGTATCAGTCTTGTCCTATGAATTTCTGTCATAGAGTACAGTTGTTGTTGGACTTCACTCTCATACCAGCGAAGATCTTTTCTGACATGACTCGGGGGGTTATCTAATTCCGTAAGATGGTAATTCGGATGACCCCTCCGATGACATCCCAGAAGGATGTCACCACAATAGTGGTAGAATAGTTCGATGAAACTTGGTTCTAATTGCCACAGGTACCAGGCCTATTGAAAATGGTGAGAATCGGTCCATAACTTCACATAGCCCACATACAAGCTTCTTTCAGGAATATTGTCTTTCTGCATATAAACCATCTTGTTTTATCAGTATTTA
Source organism: Pollenia amentaria (assembly GCA_943735925.1). Classification (NCBI taxonomy): domain Eukaryota; kingdom Metazoa; phylum Arthropoda; class Insecta; order Diptera; family Polleniidae; genus Pollenia; species Pollenia amentaria. The sequence goes on along the minus strand of OX031010.1, from coordinate 59,033,204 downwards.
GATTAAATTTAATCCAAACATATTTTATTACAATCTTAATCATCTAAATTTTTTTTTTGGAATCGGACAATGTTTGACCACTGCTCCCATACAAATTATACTCCCGAAAATAGCTTTTAATGCCACAATGCTTATAATAAATAATTATTTTTAGTGGTATACAATTTAGCGAGAGTGACTTTTGCGATAGCTTCTATGTCGTGTCAAAATTTTGTGTTAGTTAAACAAGAATTGAATATATGTCCTATATAAAAATAATATTAACAAAATTTGCTGAACAGTTAACGAACCATTATCCAAAAAGAGAATATCGTTAGCTTAAATGCAAAACGGCGTAACTAATAAAAAAAAATTTTATAGGAGACGCAAAAAGCTTTGTAAAATGAAAACTATAAACCTCTTTAATGAAGTTTTTTCTCACGTCAGAAAAACATGCATTTTCATAGAAAACCATTTCATTATATTATGTTAGAAAAAAATGTCTAATTACGTCGTTTTGCATTTATCAAATAACCACACTTGTAGTTACGTCCCTTGGTTTTTTGTAAATAAAAGAGTAATTTTCGATCGTAACTAAAAAAATTTGAATTTTTGTTAGTTACGCTTTTTCCATTTTAGCTAACGATGTATTTCTCTACATTATTGACGGCCAGTTTCACCAAGATCAGTTATAATGAACTATTACTATAACTGTCAAATAATATATCTTAAACTAACAGTTAATTATAACTGAATTTGGTGAAATTGTCCGTAAGTCTGTTTTCGTAATTTTTATTATTCGATGATTGTTTAAAAAAATTGTTTAAATTCGCTTTTGTTTTTATAAAAACAGGGTACGAAAATTTATGATTCAATTTTTCTTAAAAGTTTCCAGAAAAACCAATTTCATTGAAATTTTAATACTGCGCATTAAAAAATCTCACATGGAATTATATAACGATAAAAACTCGATTCGAATGTGCAGCCGCAAGCAAGCTTGATATCGACATTATAAAAAAACTGGATATTCATAAAACAAATCATGAAAAAGTTTCTATATCTTCGATACATTTCCGACTCAGTTTGTATACTGATTCGATTCGGGGTTTTCCCTTCTTTCATTAAAAAATTCAACATATTTTTTTTGAAGAATTCACTCTTTTCTGCTGTCCCAAAAATTTTGCATGTTCAAAAACCATTTGAAAAGCAACGGAAATTTATTTACTACACACTTTAATACTTTTCTTGGATTAAGTTAAAATCCTACTTTTTATTTTTTGTTCTCTTTGTTGCCAAGTTCTAATTTACATAATTTGCTTTATTAAAATATTTTAAGAATACTTGTTTCCGTTAACTCTTTCTTTCGTTCCATTTGCTTTGCAAAGGCGTTCTCGCACCCATTTCCTTTTTGTACATTAATATCCTTTTATTCTCTCTCTCTCTCTCTCTCTCTCTCTATCTCTCTCTTACTTTGTATGTATTTAATACGGAAGTTAATACTTTATTTGAAATTGACAATTTAGTAACAAAAAAAGGAAGTTTTTAAAAGGTTGTTTCGTAGCTGTTGCTGAAAGTCTGTCTTTCTGTCATTATTTATTTTTATTTTTTTGCTTAATGTTCATGATTCATTTAAAAACTTTTTAATTAAAGTGTTAAAGCATAATGAAGAATAAGAATGTTTTTGACCGATTTAATTTTGTTAAGCGGTCAAAGTGATCATTATTTTTTGTGGCTTGTGAAAGTTTTGGCGTTTAAAACTCTATTAATTTTATTTATAGATAAATAAAATAATTAATAGATATATGTTTTGCAGAACTAAATAATAAGTTTAGTAGAACAGCGTACAGTGGTGGATTTTAAAAAAGCAGTAGTTTCTAAATGGACAGTTCCAGTTTGGATAAATTTGCCATATATTTACTTTTTAGCTGAAAAGTATTCGTTTTGTAGTTTTGATGACATTTAAGATCTTAATTTAAAGATTTACGATACATAGATCCTGACTAGATCTATAAAAATAGTAATTAATTATCGAAAATGGCCTTTTGGACTTTTGAATGCACTGGAACCAATTTTCCTAGCAATTTTTCCATTTCGATTTAGGTTAGGTTAAGTTTATCGTACAGCTATCGAGAAGATAGCTAAGGGCCCCTTTGCGCCAATTCCTATCCTACAGAGCAGTTACTTAAAAGGCGTCAGTGCAGAATTCAACCAATTCGTCCTACCAGGATTTTTTAATTATCGGTTTCTAATGTCCTGAATTCAAGGACATTGACACAGAAAATAAAAGAGTCTTCACCGGCCAGTGCCCAATTATCGAGGAGACCACTGTTCTGATCTTGCCCCTATTGAACCCAAGTAGGAAGCTGGTTCTGCGTTCATCGTAGCCAGGCCACAATGCCCTAGATACTATGAGTGACTCTATAAGACTCGCTCTTGATGAGTGACTTACAGTGGGTCATTGGAAAGCCAACGAGAAGATCAATGAGTCTTTAATCCAGACGGCCACCTAGTTTGGCAAGCTCATTAGCTATCTGGTTACCCCAATTAAGGTACGTCTAAAATAAAATTTAGGAATGCATCAATGGCCTTTTCGGACTTCGAAAAACGTTGGTCACGCAATTTATACATACAACAAAGACTTGTGACCTTAGTATATCTTAGGCACAGCTTTTGATGCATCGCTATTGTATTCCTTAAGCAATTCTTTGCACCAATTGACCGCAGTTGGTTGAGCTGTTTTTAATTCATCCGGCATCCTACGCTAACAAAGCTTTTTCTTTGCGAAATGTTCATGCAATATCTGACTAATGCTCGTCATACTGATGTCCAATGCTGTCTCAATATCGCAATATGTCACATGCTAAACTTGCTATATCAGTTTTCGCACAGCATCAATGTTTTATGGCACAGAAACTGATTTTGGATGACCTTTAAGACTTTTGCGGCTAAGATTAAATTCATTTTACTAGCTTTTTACTGTGGGTAAGGATGAAGCCTTATCTTTGGAAGTCAAAGTAAGTTGAGCAATACACTACTGCCTTGATATAAGACGTCAAACAACCAAGTCAGCTAATTCCATTTTCCACTGAGACAAACTTTTTAATTCACTTTTAACAACACAAGTAGAGCGTAAATGACAAAACGTTCCAAAAATTTGTAGTTCAAAAATTTTAAAATTTCAATTTTAAATGTCAGATGTCACTTGTAAACACTCAGCGTAGCTAATAGCAAACCTCTTATTTCATAGCTGATTGATTACAAGGATTTTTTTTTCTTTCATTTTTTATTTATTGAATCTTCATATATATTAAATATGAACAACAATAATTATTCAAATCTTATACTAATACTTTATTTTTACCCTGCCAATGCTAGACGAAAATTTTTCTTCTCACGGTTTCTGTTCACATATGTAGATGTTTAGCGGTCTTCTCGTCAGATGAGTCCTTCAGTACCTCTTCTCCTTAATCTAGAGTGGCCGCTGTCATTTAAAACATTTCGAGCCAGTAAATTTGGGTGCGACTTAAGCCTTTTTAAAAATTTTACTGCATACTTTGTAATAATAGTTTTTACTAATGGCACATTGAGATCCTTGTGAATATTTGAGTTTTTAACATATCAGGGAGCGACTGTGATTATTTGAAGAAGTTTATTTTGGCGCCTTTGAATTTTTTCGATATTTGAGGCCGAGGCCGAGATTGGTTTTAATAAAGAGTTGTAAAGTAGAAGTTTTCAATCGAGGCTAATAACAGAATTTCTTCCAATAAGCCAATAAATTTGAATTGCTTTTAGTTTCATTTGTGTTAGTTTTGCTTCTATATGGCATTTCCATGTTAAACGCCGATCTAGATGAATACCGAGATATTTTACATGCGATTGTTGGGGCACTAACTGATTATTGATTTTAATAGGGGGACATGACTCCTGACGCAAGGTTTATGTTATATGTACGCATTTTTGCTAATTGACCTTTATCCTCCATTGTTTTAACCACTTTTACAGTTCAAATATATGATCCTGCAAGTAACGAGATGCTTCATGACAGTTTTCGTGTACGCTTAAAAAAGCTGTATCATCAGCAAATGTTGAAGTAAGGGTGTGGTTGTTTGTTGGCATGTCTGAGGTATATAATAAGTATAACAGTGGGCCCATGATCCTTCCCTGAGTGACCCCAGCGTCAATTGGCTGAGGAGAACTTATAAAATCACATTCTTTAATAATAAACCTTCGACCGACTAAGTAGCTTTCTAACAGCTTGTTTGTGTTTACTGGTAAGTTTAACTTCAATTTATGTAATAAGCCTTCATGCCAGACTTTATCAAAAGCTTGGGAAACATCGATGAAGAGTGCGGAATAATATTTTTTTTCTTCAAAGGCTTTTCTTATGGCGTTTACTATACGATGGGTTTGTTCAATTGTGCTATGTTCTCTTCTAAAGCCGAATTGATGTTTAGGAATACATCTATTTACATTTAAAATTGGGGCTAATTTTGACACTAACAGCTTCTCAAACAGCTTTGATATATTAGACAATAAGCTTATAGGTCTATATGACTCAACTTTTGTAGGATCGTTTCCTGGTTTAGGTATCATGGTTACTAAGGATACTTTCCATTCTTGAGGGTAGTATTCAAGGCGTAAAATAACATTAAAAATCAAGAGAATAATTTTCTTTGCTATGCTGGGTAGCTCCAAAAGCATTTTGTTACTGATCTTATCAAAACCAGAGGCTTTCTTGGGATTTAAATCATGAAAAGCCTTTTCGATTTCTCTTATCTCAAATTTTAGTGGAACAGCTGCTCTTACAGCAGCAGGTGGTAACTCGACCGCAATATCGAGAGATGTATGAGGGGTACATACGGGTTTCAAATGCTTAACAAACAGATTTCTTTTTTCTTTATCATTTCGTACCCAACTTTCATTTAAGTTTCTTAATGGTGGTTTAGTGATAACTGGTCTATTAAGATTTCTAGCTGCACGCCATAATGAATAGTCTGGTTGAGAAGTTGCATCGAGTTCCTTAAGATATTTTTCAAAGGATGCTGTTTTTTGGGACTGCAGTAACTTTCTTAGCCTTTTTGTGCACTCTTTTAGTAAATTCTTAAGTTGAGGGGATCTATGATTTGGCACTCCCTCCATTTTTCAGTCAAGAGACGCTCAACATCTGTAGAATATATTTTACTATTTTTAGAAATTTTACTCAAATTTTTAAACTTTCCTAGTTTCGCTTCTTTTTTGTGTTTGGTACTAATAAAAAAAATGTATTTTTATATTTTTAAAATGAATTTAGTTAAATAAGGAAATTTTAGCAATTCTCCCTATGACTGCCAAGTAGATAAACTGTAGATAGTGCACTTAACCCTTTCAGTGTTTTTGTCGAATATATTCGACTCTCTTTCTACGCACTTTTACTGTATAAAAATGTACAGTTAGTTATATTTTTTTATTTTATCTGAAAGAGGAAGAACACTTTAGATATTTAAAATTTTTCTTATTATTGAGTGCATTGTCGTACCTAAGTCAGGAAATTTGTAAAAAGCTTAGATTTTGGAAGAAAGAAAAAAATAATAATTTCGGGGATCAGGCGATATTAAAAAAAATTTTAAGTATTGATACATGCGTATATAAGTATTTTTTTGAAAAAAAAAAAAAAATAGTGCAAAAATAAATTGCAGGTTCTTTTGTTGAAGGTCAATTTTGAATGTATTCGGCATTCCCTAAAAACCAGGGGAGCTGCATGAGGCAAAAACTATTATTGTTCCTGGCTTCAGCGCCATCACATTTACTTAAATACAAATTTTCAGATTTTTATCTCGCTAAAAATTCTTTTTGACCCTGAAAGGGTTAAAGAGATTACGGAAAAGAATATTTAAGGCTTAGCACTTTTCTTAATCGCTTATAAACAGAGAGGGCCCTATGTTTATTGCGCATTTCGGCCTTGATAATTTGTAATGTCTTGCTTGCTGTCGTTTGATCTTATGATGAAACCACTAAATCTTTTTACAGTGGTTAGCCTAAATACCATTGAAGAATATTATTATGATTACAAACCATATTCATACACATGATACAAAATGTGTCGCGGTAGTACCACAGTACCAATAAAACTTCAAAATAAACCAAATAAGTCCAATTGCACCATGATTCTTATCGCTGGTATCGAGAGTAAATTTTTTTATTGGGCTTTCTCATCTGGAGTTCATCTTTTAACGAGATGGTGCGATTTGAGAACTATACAAAATAATATTGTGTATAAAGAAATTTTTAAAGTTTGTTGTTTTGTTAATTGTTCATTTGTAGTGCATTAAAATAATTTATTTGTATTGCATTAAAGAAACAATAATATATTTAAAAAAAAATTTGAACTAATAAATTTTTGTACTATTTCGTTAATTGATTATTAAGTTTATGGTATTGTTCTTTTCTTTTGGTTAAAAAATTCGCCTATTTGGAAAAAGAGAACGTCTTAATTTTGTAAATATTTCTTTTTTCTGTCAAGCAGATTTTCTTTTTCTTCCTGCCTGTCAGGGACAGGCTTAATATCTAGTTAAATATAATACTGAATGTCAAAAATTAATCTAACCAGACCCGAATGTCAAAAATTTATCTAACCCGACACAATTATTTATTTTGCAACTATTTTATAAATTCAATAATTGACCAATTAACGTAATAAAATCATTTCAGTGTGTAATTTAAATTAACTTTCATTTTAAACAGCAAACTTAAGCACCAACCAGAACAACAAATAAATTGTAAAATGCAAATTGTAATTTATAGTTAAACAAATTCTCACACGCTTGACTTAATTTTCCCCTGGATCATTCTTTCAAATTTAAATCATTTTATAATTAAACAAAAAAAAAAAAACAAAAAATTACAATGCAGTTAATAACAATTACAAAATAGAATAATTGTTTATTTAGATAAACTGCTAAGTGAGTTTTTGAAGTAAAAAATAATCAACTTAACAATTCGTATTCATTTCTGAAATCTGATCATCAAACCAATCAACCATTAACTTTTTAATTTAATTTTTCTTTGTTTTTGTTTCTGTTTTTTTATTATATTTCGAAATAAAAACTTTATTTGTGATCGTTTGACTGGAAAAGTAACATTTGACATTTGAGGTTTTTTGAGTAGCAAAATGTGGGTCGAACAGTGGGGCAAGTGATACAATTTATTTAACAATAATTAATCATTTAGTATTTCTTGTACAACAAATGTTTATATATTTTTAAAACAAATAACATTTGCGAAAATTTGACAATTTGTATAAACCACTATCTATAGTCGTTAGCCTTTCAAACAAATTCTTGATCAAAAAATTAAAAAAATAAATACAAGCTTTTTCTAAAGCTTATTTTATAGACACATGTGTAAATCTTCTGAAATTATAAAAATAATTCATTTATTTTTCATACATACAGATTTAAACCGAACAGAATTTATTAAATTCGAAGTAGTACGGGTTTTTAATCATTTAATATTGTCGGTGTTTCTTATATAGACGTTATGATTAGAGCTGTTCTTTTCCCCAAATTTTTAATTTCCCTGGAAGGCGGTATTAAAACCCCTGCCCAATAAAAAACAATGAAAAATATTATTTAATTATATTTATTTGAACAAAAAACAAATAACAATTCACGAGATCAATTAAATAAGTTAAAAAATGCATTCAAAGTTTATAACGGGTGGCGCATAAGTAAAGTAAGAATTAAATAAGTCAATACACAGAAAAAATTAAAAACTGTCTAAACAAATTTGCAACCTTTGGTTAGAAATTTGTTGTTGTAGGCTTTTTAACGGGGTTGAAAAGCAGAAAACCCAAATCGTAAAGAATTTAAATTTGGTAAGAGATAAATTTTACTCACGGTTCAACAAAAACACCTCCCCGCCATCAAGGCGAATTCCCTCTGTCAAACTCTCTTAGTGGCATTCACGATAGTAACCTACGGCAGGGGCTCGATGTCCAGATCAAGAAAGTCGTCCTCCTGTCTCTAATCTTCAAATTTATACTAAATTCATAAAATCAAGCAAAAAAGTTGTTGATTTTGCCCCTATTAGCAAAATGTTTATATTGATTACTAAAAATTGTGAAAAAATTATCAAAAAAATTTGACATTTCAAACAATGTGTTAATTTAATTAATTAAATATTGACATTTCCCAGCAACAATTCTTCAAGTTTAAATTATTTTATTTTAAACGAAAAAAATCAATTAATATTTTTTGTTATATTTAATTAATATTTTAATTTAAAATGTATCTCAAAACAACTTAAATATTAATTAAATCAAAAATATATTTTTAATTTTTTTTAAAATTTTTTTAAAAACATAATTAATTCAATTATCACAATAATTAAATTTAAATACTTTTTAAACCATTTTTTTAATTGATAAAAAACTTTTTTCTGTGTACATTATTTTTGTGTGTTTTATCAGAGTTAACTTTCAAAAGCTCGGTATGGTCATTAAAAAACTTATGAAAAATGGTATTGAAGCCACAACTTTGAATAGTAAATGCCTCTCCGCAACAATTTAACCGATTTAAATGAAATTTTAGACATAGATAGATCCCTATTTATATAGACACAAAAGCTATAATTTTGTTTTTCTCCAAAAGAGGATTACGAGAAGAATAAGCATTTACAGAATCGCTTGACTGTCTATTTCTAATTTTAATCAAGAAGAATATTGTCAACGAAAAAACACATTCCCTTTCTAAGGATTTTCGCCTTTATTGTGAAAAGACCATTTATAATCTCTAGACATTTTCAGTTTTCTTACCACTTCCTTTAAAAATTTTCAATGGAAATTTTTTCTTTTATGCAGCTGCCATAATTAAATAAAAAAAATATTGTGAACTCCCGCACAAATGTGCCAGTTTTTTTTCTGAAAAATGTGCATGACTGCGGGTTGATTTTTTCCGGGAAACCCCATATGAAAAATACTAATTATGATGGACTTATTTCTATATCAGGATAAGGTTTGTCTAATAAAAAGTTTACTGTTTTGACCTTTTACTCTAATTTTTAGATTTTCAAAAGTAGATCGGTCCACTTTATAAAGGGTGGTTAAATTTTTAGGACCGATGTTGATTTTGAATAAAACACAAATTATTTAGTACCCGTCCATCCGATGGTCCATATTTTCGATGACGCTGAGGCATAGTTGAGGTTTTATGCCGTTAATGTGCCGAATTATCTCATCCTTTAGCTTTGAATTGTTACTGGCTTAACGACGTACACCTTTTCTTTCAAATAACCCCAAAGAAAGAAGTCCAACGGTGTCAAATCATATCATCTTGGCGGCCAATTGACACGCCACTACGTAAGATAACACGGCCATTGAATTTGTCGCGCAAAAGAGCCATTGTTTCGTTAGCTGTGTGGCAAGTGGCACCATCCTGTTGAAACTACATATCGTCCACATCCAAAAGTTCGTTATCATCTCACGATAGCGAACACCATTCACAGTAACTGCCTGACCGACCCCATTTTGGAAAAAATACGGCCCGATGATGCCGCCATAAACCGCACCAAACAGTCACACTTTGTGGGTGCATTGGTTTTTCGACAATCACTCTTGGATTATCATTCGCCCAAATGCGGCAATTCTGCTTATTGACGAATCCACTGAAGTGAAAATGTGCCTCATCACTGAAGATGATTTTTACGATATGCATTTTGATTTGAACGCCCATTTTCATAATAAGCCTGAATAACTTTAACGCGTTGCTCGATTGTGTATCTTTCCATGGTTCAAATTGAGTTAGTCTGAAATTGAGAAATGTCAAATGAAATGCCGGAAAAAACTTGACGTTTGGGTGTGGTTCACATTCAACATTGGCTCTTTAAATTTAACCACATTTACCAAAGCTCTTATACATATAAGTAAACTAAAAAAGTTAAATAAATGCCCACTGTAACAATTCTATATTTCAACCCACCAACAAAAAATGAGAGGGTACGTTGATTTTATCAATCCCTTCGCTTTGTATCAAAATAATCTTGTAAAGTCTCAATAGAGCGTTTATATATATTAAAGATCCCTGTAAAATCCTTAGACGACATTGCTAAGTCGGTTCGTCTGTTGAAAGCAGAGATCAGCAATGAGTAGTGAAAAAGTGAGTAGAGCCGAATCATGACTCATAATTTCTTGTACTTATACGCACTCAAACTTATTGTAATTCGATCGAAACTCATATTCACTCAGAAGTTTGATTTTACTCATCGTACTCATACTTAGAACATTTATGTAGTGGTTGATTTAGATTCAACAGAACTCAATGTGCATAAATATCAATAATAAAAAAAAATGTAATTTCCCCAAAATGTTTCTGTATAAACTTACAATTTTATGCTTTTTTATATTTTTATACATTTTATACTAGTTAGAAACTGTTAAATGACTAAAACTGAGTTAAATGAGCTGAATCAATGTGAGTATTATAAGTATTTTCCTGAAATTACAAATCAAATTGAGGTCATTTTTAAATGTGTGAGTATGAGTGAATCAGAGTAGTTGAGTTTAAATGGGTTCTACTCACTTATACTTAAAATTTCATGAGTCAGTATGAGTAGCGAAAAAGCGATTCATTGCTGATCTCTGGTTGAAAGTACGATAGAGCTTGAAATACAGGAAATTTAATGACGATTTTTACTCTAAATACTTTCTATATATGAGAATTGTTTGGTGTCGAAAATCAATCACATCGGTTTTGTAATGTCCTCCCGAACTCTAACAGAAAAGTGGCCACAGGGTAAGCGTTAGGGCACATACGTTTGGCATAAAAACTTTTTATGCAAAAAGATTACACGGTATTGAAAATTGCCAATTTTTATTATTATTTTACCAAGCCCTTCTTAAAATATCTCGTCAAAATAAGAATTTTTTACAACGAAATCTTGCCTTAAAATTTCCTATTTAAGAAGATAAATTTTGCGAAAATTGCTCAAATCAGGGGGCAAATTACGGCATTCAATATCGATCGAAATTTCCATCTAAACTGTATTATAATTTCGATCGCTATCGAATGGCGTATATTGTCCCCAGTCTATTATTTCACTAAACACTTCTACGATTTTTTCAACCGATTTAAAAGTTTTGTTGCGATAGCGATAGAAACCCCCTAACTTATATAATTGCAACTTTAATTTCGAAAAACAAAACAAAAATCGAGTTAGGGCCGTTCTACATGAGACAATATCGTTGGTAGATATAGATTTTTTGGACAGAAATGGGTTTTTATTATAGCGGGTTTTTCATGTGAAAAGCCTCAGCTGTCAGTATTTGGGATTCATCAAAAATCCAACATTCACAGATCATAAGAGATCTGTGCGATCTCTTTAGATCGTGACTGACACCAGACTGACTATTGGTTCAGGCCTCCGAAAGTATAGTTCTTGCGGAGAATACTTCTGTCTTTCTGACTTTCTCTCTGTTTTACTTTTCCGTTGAACAGATACTTTCGCGGATCACGTAGGGGTTGCGGAATAAACCCAAAGTCAAGGGAAGGGAATCCTGAAAAAGCAGGGGTTTCCCCACTCGGGGGAGAGTTCGGCTTGAGGGATGATCCATCGGCGTTTGTATAATATTGCCGTATTATGCACTTAAATCGCTATATGTGTGCTGGTTGCTCTCACACGGTTGATAAACGATTGTTTATCACCCAGATGTAAGGATCAACCATGAGATAAGACCATATGCGAGGTCCTCACGCAAATCTCTTCCACATCTGTACGGCGTCCTATCCCCGACGTAAATAGGGTGTATCTTAAGGGGCTTCTCGTTCTGGTTAAACATCCCTAGGGCGAAATAACGCAGCCAATACCTGGCTCGGTAGGGGAAATTAGCAGGTTTCCTTCTTGCTAAGAGGTTGACCGCGGCTGTCAAGATATCATATTTGGTGCCACGAAAACCAATAAGGGAATTCGGTTCTAGACTGGTTTTTGGTTAAAACTTTTCGGGAATCGCATAATGGCTCTGGCTTACATCAAAATTCGGTGGAAGGGAGATCTCGAATGTGCCAGCTTTAAGCGCTGATTTGGCACGCACTATGAAGAGAGCTGCTTTTAGCAGCGAAGGTTAAATAGCGGCAGCTCTCAAGCCAGTGGTGGGCTTATTGGTTTCTGCCAAATTTCATACGCTTAAAGTTGCTACCTGTGTGGGAGTGAGGTCGCGCAAGCATGTAGGCGTCATGCAAGTGTTGGTAAACGCATTGTTTTCCACCCATTGGTAAGACTACCACGAGGTTAGTTTAAAAGACAGATACTCATGTAAATCCAGGCACAACTGTCTGGCGTCCTGTTGGAAAAACAAATTTTGATATCCCATTCATTTGTGCCCCATAATTGTAATAAAATCTCTAACCTGCTCGCTGAATTAATTGCTTACAATTTTACGGCCTCATAAAGCAAACATAAATTTTTTTTGGTGCCTGAAGAATATCCTGGATAGAATTTATCCATTTGGCATGTCGCTTGAGCCTTATCACTAAATTGAATATTGTGATTAAACAACGGCTTGATTTTCTTTACCCTATAGTGAATTAATATCTATTGTTAGATGAAACCTTTTAAATAATCGCTAAAGTTTTTAGTTTTTGTCGATTCTTCTTTTCGATATTATTGCGTCAATATTCAGGTGCTTCCTATTAAATCTGATCGGGCTTATTTCGCTTGCATAAATTGCCTTAAACTGACAAAAAGTAATTTTAAATTACTTAAATAAAATTATTGGTTTTTATCGTAATTTCATTATGCAAAGTTGTAACAGTTTGGCCCATTGTGATTAACATTCTTGAATAAGTATTAAAAAGTAGTAAAGGAAAAGTAATTAAAATCATTATTTTTATTTTAAACAGCTGCAGGATATTTTTAGGCTGTTTTTTTCAGAGGTAAGAAGTAAAACAAGGTACTGGTTACGGCAACGTATGCATAACTTTTTTGTTCAATTCTCAACTTTTAAAGTGAGTCACCAAATAAATAAATTAATATTTAAGTAGCAGTTGGAGCTAACTGCCTGTTTGTCGATATTCAAAGAGCTTTTTATTTCGAACATTTTACATTTAAAACAAAAACAAATCAAAAATTTCCTTTTTTAAGGGCGTCATTTTGTAAAGCACTTAACCTCATTTGAAAATTATTTCCATAATCATTTTTGAAAATTCAAAAGCGAATGAAATTTTGTTTGATGTCAACGAACAGTTATTCCTTCTGCTGTCAGAATTAAAAAAAAATGTTTTAAAACCATAAATCACACTAAAGAGTAAATTTTTCTGGATGTAACGTTGTGTCAACATACTCTTGAGTATTATCAATACTCTAAATGCGGCAGTGTTGTTTATTGACGTATCCATTCAAACAAAAGTGAGCAGCATTGCTAACGAAATTCGCTTATGAAAATCGGGATCAACGGCAATTTTGTTTTGGGCCTAATTTGCACAACTTGGATTCGTGGTTCAGTCCTTAGTCTATTCATCTTTAAATGCTAAACCAAACTAAACATAAATTACTTGACAGCAGACAAAAATGCCGCAAGTTAAAAAAGTGTTGCCAACTTAAAGTTCTATACCTCTACAAAAAACATCCTTAATAAAATAAATAGATGAAAAGGTAAATTAACAGCAGGCATAGAATAAATTCAGTAGTATTGTACTGCTTTGAGTACTTGTTAAGGTACCCTTTCGACATTAAAAGTCTCTTTTCTTTATAACTCTCTTTTAACAAGTAAAGCTATATTCACATTATGTGTATTTGTCATGTGGATTGTCACTTTTTCACATGTTAAATTTATACATATCGTCTGAACACCTCCAAACAATAACATTTGTTATTTCTCTGTGTACAGTAGATTTGACATTTTTGTTTTAGAACTAGTTCTATTTTCCAGTGACAAAGCATCTGACAGGTTATGTCAAATGTACTTTACATATCAACATTTGAACATGAAAATTATAAACCTTATGTATTACTAAAATTTTGGCATGCACATGAAATTACATGTGTGTAGAAAAGTGACATTCCACATAACAAATACACATAATGTGAACATAGCATAAGAATATATTTTAAAGTGTCGATTGTTTATGTCAACCCATCTACAGTTCAGTTAATGAAAATGAAGTGAATTTAAAAAAAAAAACATGATGAGTTCTGTGCATTTATTTTTTAGATGACCAAGAAAGAAGGAATGAACGTGTCATATGTTGTGTAGCACTAAGAGGTAATTAAAGTCTGCTAAAATTACCGTCTCTACTTATAAACATTATTTTTGATTTAGCGAATAATTTCTTCTTCTTAAATATGCTGTTCCAAAATTCCAATTGGTTTCTAAGCCGTAAGGACAATATCATGTTCTTCGGGAAACAAAAAATCAAGTTTTAGCCAAAATATACATGAGACTAAAATTCTTACAGCAGCTAAAACTAAGATAACCCAATAGGGGTTTTGTTACTTTCCGATAAGTACTTCGAGAAAATTTCTTCTCATTTGCACACGATGGTTTCGTAAATGTTGCACTGTCATACAGCAGAGTTCGTTTAGATTTTTTTTAAAGCTTCAAAAGAAATTCCTTAAATGTAAAAACAATCATAATCACATACTATTAAAAAAAACATATGCTGCATTTGTCGCATGCGTTGACACGTTCATTTTCTATATTTATGTTTGCAAAAACTATGTAAAAACTATGGACAAATTTAATATCAATGAATCCAACGGTGTCTGCATATGTCCTTGTCAAACATGTATGAGTGGGATTGCATGAACTGGCAATTCCGCTTGTTAACTTAAATATCGGGAGTTTCATAACGAAAGAATTGATTTGAAAAACTTGCAGTTTCTGTTTTTGTGTCAATACATATTTTTTAAGTTATTATGTCATAAACAAGTTTAGTACTTTAAATTTTAGAAAAGTACTTATTTAAGATGGATTCGGTACCATTTCAAGATTTAAATTTTCTATCCCTGTGTCATAGACAAATTTTTTTGTTAATTCTTTTTTTATGGAGTTCCACATCTTAATTTCTAAAAAATATATAAAAATAATCAAAACACAATTTAATAAATTCTACATTAAATTCAAATACATGAGGTGTGTTCATTTACTTTACTAAATGAACACTTAACCAGCAAAACTAACACGTTAGGCATATCCACACTATTTAGCTGTAAGATACGAGATTAGCTCTTAATAAATTCAATTATTTTGAACTATTTGGGCAAGAATATTGTTCTTAAATTTTGGAAAAAAAATATATTAATTTAAAAATTATCAAAATTATTTTTGTTTTGTAAACAAAGACATGAAACAAGTGGATGAAAAATTCTTGCTAGTAAAATTTTTATATCAGAAATTTTCAAAAATTATTTTGTTTCAGAAATTTGTATGCTCTTTTTCACTCTCTCGTTGCAAGATTTTCGAGTACGTGTACACTGACTAGTAACAATTATTGAAATTAATCAATAATTTTTTGTAAATGAACACACCTATAATCTCTAATTGTGACACAAGCTAATTTTATTTGGTTTTAAATTACAAATAAATAATTATTTTTATTAATTAATCGCTGTATGGGAAAATATTGTTAAACAGAGGAAGTGGTTCAGTTGTTGTTCTAGGTGACCATTTTGATTAAATGTCAAAGCTGTAAAATGTTTAAATTAAAGGCCCCTTACACTGTATAGTTTCCTAATTTACATTACCCATATTTAACACAAGATAATAATAAAGAAAAATTTTATGGTGAAAAATGCACAAATACAAATATCTTAGACAGAACGGATGGTCACCTTACTTATACATTTTTTTTGGAAATTTAACGTTCCCATTGAATATATCAATGTAAAACACTCAGTTGTAAAATATTTCCCATATAAAATTCTATATGAACGTTGACGTCTGTAGGAACGTTGACCGGTAGTTAACCTTTTTGCAATTTCTTTGTAGTCTGGACTATCTCATTTTAAAAAATTACCCACTGTGCAATATGCTACTCCAAATTTAAAACACAAAAAAATAATCACATTTAATACTGAACTCTTTTAAAAATCTGCTTCAGAATATTCTTAATTTTTTTGTAATTGAATTTAAACCGTTAAAGATAAATCACATTTACTCAATCGTTTTCTGAACTAAAGAAATTTGTATAAATAAATTTCAGCAGAGTATTCAAAGGCAACCAAGTAATAAAAATTAACATAAATATGTACTAAAATTAACCATAAGATAATTGCAACATTTTTAATGAATGTTTAAACAAGAAGAAAGTATAAAAGAACATGGTCGATCTTATAAAACCTTACAAGCACTTAAGAGTAAAAAGAGAATTGTTTTAAATGAAGACTTATTGATATGAACAGTGATGCCAACTTAGCGTTTTTCGGGCTAGATTTAGTTGGGGCATACTATGTGGATAATTCTTTCAAATATACCAAAAAAAGATCATTTCGGGAGCTGCGAAATAAGGCAAATCGGTGGTCAATTAAAAAATATTCTTAGCAGCTCCACTGCTTGCCTAGCCGAATTCTTCCAACAAGCTGCGGTACTAAGCAACATCTATGGCAACTGCATTCCCGTCTTTATCATGAACAAGTTTAACAAATAATGCTTAATTTTAAAATAAATAGTGTGAAATTGCCTGTAATAAATAGTGCTCAAAAACCTATTATTAACACAAGTTTTATTGCTATTAATATAACTGCCACTTACAGAAATATTCTGTAGCGAGTACCATTAAGCATTTTCTAGTTTTCTAAATATTTTTATTTTGCTTATAATAAAACATAAACTAACAAAAGAAACCAAACAGAAAAAATTATTAAATTTCTCCAATCACCAAATTTGTTCTAAATTCATAATATCAAGCAAACAAGTTGTTGATTTTGCACCTTTTACCAGAATGATTATATTGATAACTAAAAATTTTAAAATTTTGAAAAAATATTTTCAATAAATGATATTTTTAATTTTAATTAAAAAGGTGATCAAAAAACTTTGCCATTTCAAACAATGTGTTAATTTATTTAAATAAATATTGACAATTCCCAACAACAATTCTACATGTTTAAATTATTTTATTTTAAACGAAAAAAGTCAATTAAGATTTTTTGTTATTTAATTAAAATTTTAATTGAAAATTTATTTCAAAACAACTAAAATGTTAATTAAATAAAAATTAAATTTTAAAATTTCTTTCAACTAAAAAAATAATTGATTCAATTATCACATTAATTAAATTTAAATACTTTTTAAACCATTTTTTTAATTGATAAAACACTTTTTTCTGTGCAGATTCTTTTTTTTACTTTAGAAATTTCGCTTTAAAGTTGTAAAATAATAGTTATTCAGGTAGCAACAAAAGTTTTTTTTGAAATAGCCAAATAAAAAAACTAAATCGTCATTAGTGCTGAGTTAATTGTTATATACATATTGTTGTTGCTCTATTTGGCGCATAGATGGTAAACATGTTCGTAAAAAATCATGTTTTCTACAATATTTAAATACAATTAAAATAACTATTTTGTTAATATGCTACTTTATAGCTTTGTAGCAACTTATAATGATACCTTTCTTGCTACTTAATTGTTGCATGTTTTGCTACTTCTACTGCTGATTCTGTTGCTTAATTTTAGACTTTTACTGTTTCTTCTAGAACCACTGGTTCCTAATTGTAAAAATAGCAATATCCAAAGAAATATAAAACTCTGATGCTCTTAAAACTTGAGTTTTCTTTTATGTCTACTACTATTTCTAATAAAATGTGAATGTAGCAGTGGTAGTGAAAAATTGTTCCATGTTCTTTACATTTTTTTAATTTGACTGAAATGTATTTAAAAATCAAAAATACAAAAAATCCAAATATGGATACAAAATGTTTGTCTACAATCCCAATGACAAATGCTATGCGTTACTGTTCGTCACACAATTTAAATAGTGTCGTCAGCATACAAGAATTCAAAGAAATATACTCCAGACAGTACTGGGTTTTTTTTCAAAACCTTTCAATACACATAAAAAATTAAAAATTGTCTCTAATCACCAAATTTATACCAAATTCCTAACGAGCCCTAACCGCTAAAAAGACTCAAGCGCTAAAAACTAAAATTTACAGGAGAAGCATTTTTTTAAATACCTTTGGACCATGTCTAGGGATTACGGTAAAATTTGGTTTGTAAACATTGCTACTTCTGAGCAATATTTTTCATTGGATTGAATTTGTATATCTCCAAAATAACGGCTATTTATGGCGCTAAAGTCTTTTTTTGCTGTCACGCTGGATAGGTCTTTACCAATGATAAGGCGGTTAAGCTCTTGTGATTTTAATAAAACACAGCTTTCAGTGTAAATAATTAAAAATAACGTTAAATTAACCTTAAGTCCAGTGGTGTTTATAAAAAATTATATGGTTTTTGTTTTCAAAATTAATAGAAAATTACTTCAGAATTCGAAAGGAAAGTATATAGGTAAAAAAGTTTTAAAAGAAATAACTTTAAAGTAAATATTATATGTCTTCCTGATCAGTTTCAGGTAGCGAATCTTTAATAGTTTCATTGTATTTCAAATTTAAAAATTCGTTGTGAAATTTTGCAGGAATTATGTTTTTAACACAAAGTGTTTTTAAATCTTTGAATTTTTTTGAAGAAATTTTTAAAAAGTTATCATATAAACGGGTGGGTTCATTTTGTATCAAAGCAGCGTAATACATGAAATCAGCCAGGCTCTTTGTCTTATTTTGTTCCCAATACCCCAATAATGCTCATTTATTGCTAGCCGATCTGACTCGCTGACCATATCACTACAAAAATTTCCACACGTTTTATTTGCACATCGATTCAGTTGAACACTGGTATCACGCTGTTTCTTATTTTGTATTCTCTTTGGTGTTTTTCTTTGCTTTTTGTATCCCCGTTTACCCACACACGTCTCCTCTTATATGGTTAATGTCTCTGAAAATTCCGAACTGGAACGTGTTTGTAAACAATGCTTTTGCCCAGAAGAATCAGTATCACTACACGGAACAAGACCAGTTTTGGTCGAACTCTGAAGTAAAATTTTCATTACCAAAAAATTATATAAAATTTATAGAAATTCTATCTATTTTTAAAATAAAACACTTAGCACTTGTTTCCATAACTTCATTTTAAAAAAGCACTCATATTAAATGCAATATTTTTCTATTTTGCCACTAATACGAATTAATTCATAAAAACGAATAAAGACGCAAGCGACAGTCGTGTTAACAAAATTTGTAAACAAAAAGTGAATTGTAATTAAGTCTTTATTGTTTTTGCTGTACGGTAAATTCTACAGCCCTGATATTTTCTGAGATGAAGCAGATCATCATGAATAATAAATTTTAATAATAAAACGAGAATCGTCCATTACGTCGCTACAGCCCTTTTGGCGGTTATGGCTCGATAATGTCAAGCAAACAATTTGTTGATTTTGCACCTATTACCAAAATGATTATATTGATTACTAAAAATTCTAAAATTGGGAATATATTTTTCAATAAATTATATTTTTTATTTTAATTAAAAAATGATCAAAAAACTTTGCCATTTCAAACAATATGTTTATTTATTTAATCAAATATTGGCATTTTCCAACAACAATTTTACAAGTTTAAATTATTTTATTTTAAACGAAAAAAGTCAATTAAGATTTTTTGTTATTTAATTAATATTTTAATGAAAAATTTATTTCAAAACAACTAAAATGTTAATTAAATCAAAATTTAATTTTTAATTTTCTTTCAACTAAAAAAATAATTGATTCAATTATCACATTAATTCAATTTAAATACTTTTTAAACCATTTTTTTAATTGATAAAAAACTTTTTTCTGTGTACAGTAAAATATGTTTGCCTTTACTCTAGGCCCATAACCATAGTCATAAACAAAGTATACTTTAAGAGTTCTAAGAGTTTAAATTTTAAGACAAGCTGAAGTGGTTTTTGACTTATTTAACAGCACTAACATCTGCTGTTTATGAGAAGAAATAAAAGTGCCATTTTATGCCAATTCATATATTGAGCAAAAAATAAATATCAAATAATAAAAAAAAATATTAAATAAAGAAGCCAAAATGTTTATTCCATTTTCACTTGCTCTTTTCTTTTATGTTTCAACCAAAAATTATCCCGCTTTGTTAGTCGCCTTTCAGACAGGCAAAGTTTACTTTGACAAAGTCTGTTGAATTCTCGTTTAAACTTTGTTTGGTGCTCAGACACACAAAGTTTAATTTAATATTAATTTTTAACAAATATTTGTGTTCTCTTGTTTGAATATAATATATAAACAGCGTTGCCAGAATGATGATTTTATCATATTTTGGATTATTTTTTTAAACAAAAATATGATTAAAGATTTTTTTCTCAAATGATGATTTTTTATTTTTAGAAATTCTGATTTTTACTTTAATTTTGCTTATACAAAATACACGATTATTTAAACAGTCACTTTTTAAAGCAATGAAGTTTTGCATCAGCTTGATGCGCATTGATGCTGCACACTTTTGTACCCTGTATCTAGAATACACAAAATTGCATCATTATTTCTGGACATAAAAAAGATTAAAAAAGGCATATTATAACCTATTTCCAATGTGCGAAAGAATTCCTTCTTTCGAACAACTACATTTAGAACAAAAACAAATTCTAAAAACTTTGGTTTTGTTCTAAATGTATTTGTACGAAGTAAATAATTCTTTCGCACATCGGAAATAGACAGTTAGAATATTGATAAAAAAAATATTTGTGAAAAGAAAAAATGTATTTTTATAAAGTTTCATATACTGACGAATTATGTTTTTATGTATTTGAATTTAAATAATAAGAAGTATGTTTTTATAAAAAATTAATAATTCTTACTATTTTGCCCTTGTTTTAAAAAATTTAAATTAAGAAAAAAAAATTGAAGATTTTCCTCTTTAAAATATGATTTCTTTCGCCATATGACAATTTTCATTCCAAAGATTCTGGTAACGCTGTATATAAATATAAAGTTGCAGCCAACTTCAGGTATAATCTACGAACGAAAAACAAAACGAATTTGTGAGTACGGCAAAGTATGCACTCCCCCGCTATGCTCTTTTCCCTTCTCTTCTATAAACTCAAGACTTTGCAAAGTAAACTTTGCTTGTCTGAAAGGGGTCTTATTGTTTTTTTCTTATATTTTATGAGTGCTAATAAGAAATGCCACTTCGTTTGTTTTTGTTACAGATGGTTTGAAATTATATTCTACATTTCATGAGACACCCACTTAAAGCTTGACGATAGTGGATTACAAGTTAAAAACAGGTTCTTAATTTAAAGTTGTTTTTAAAATCAACCGATTTTATTGTATAACTATAATTATGGGGGCCCTAGTATTTAAAAATTACCTAATCCAGTCTGCGGGATTTTGTGGTGCTACTTGTCGTGTATACGCATACATAAAATTGTTTTTCCAAAGAAGTCTTGTTGTAATATTATCGTAAAAAAATAAATATCTATACTGTTTGTTCCCACTCTCATTGCTGCGTGTATTTTTCATTCCCTTGTTTTTTAGCTGAGAGTTTTTTTATACCCATACTAGCTGACCCGGTCCGCGTTGCTGGCCCCGAAATTTACGGCCCTTAAATAAAAATCCATGAAACCGCATTCTCTGGCAAAATTTCATGTCAAACTGCATGTAAAACATCGTTCATCCCCAGTTCTGTTTCATCATTATAATATTATAAATTAAAATGTACATATATTTGATTTACATTTGATTTGAAAATACATATGGTTGTATGTATGTATATATATGCTGTGAATCTTACGGAAAAAGTGAGCGTAAAAGTGGGCGGGGCAAAATTTTCTTTCCGCAAAACCTAAGTTAGACCATGGCGATCATTTTACAGAAAAAATCGTTCAAATCGGTCAAGCCGTTCTCCAGTTATGCGCTTAATAGAAAAAGTGGGCGTAAAAATAGGCGTGGTAAATTTTTCTTTCGACGAAAACTTAAAGTTGATTAATACGAACATTTGAAAGAAAAATTAGTCAACTCGATGGAGCCGTTTTCTGATTTTAGGTAAATCGAAAAAAGTGGGCGGGGCAAAATTTTCTTTCCGTAAAAACCTAAGTTGGACCATGGCGATAATTTCAAAGAAAAAATCGTTCAAATCGGTCAAGCCGTTCTTAAGTTATGGATTTTGCCACGCCCCTCCGCCCCCAGGCCATTAATTTAAATAATAACTATCCTATCATCTAAGTTGGACCAAATTACATATATATGCCAATTTTCATGAATATCAGTTGACTCGTTTTTGAGTTTATTCGAAACATACACAGTGACACGGATTTTTTATATATTAAGATTTAACTATAGTGGATCATCTTTTTCTTGCTTCTTTAAGTTTATTTAGAGAGAGGAATGTCAAAAGTTGCTTGTGTTTATGACATATCGACCAACGAAAGAAACGAAATAAAATACAATGTTGTGTTTTTGGTGTTGTACTTGTTGTAGTATCGCCACCACAGTTAACACGAATTCGCCTTGTTTAACTTACGTTAATTGGTCGTTTACAATTATCTTCAGTATTTCTTTCTGAGAGCGACACCACAGTGTAGAGTTTGAATATTTTTTTAATGCACTGAATAATTGTTCAAATGGACTTGTGCAGGCCTCTTTTATTTAGTATTATTTTTCAATTGCTTCTGCTCAGTCCAGTTTTTAAGCACCGCTAATGAATTCCTGTAGGATTTTCTGTTATCCATTTTCTTCAAATTTAATTATTGAGGACGTCATGAATAATGCGGTGCTTTTAACTAATATTTGGACTAGTTCCTGTATCCAAAATTTTATTTTTAATACAGATCTGAATTTTGATCACAAGTTTTAAAGTGTTTTACATGCAGACTAATCAATTGTCAGAAAGTGTTCAATATACTAAGAGGTGGGTCGGGGGCTAATCATTTTGTGTTTTACCAACTAAATGACAAAATCGTGATTCCTTAACCCTTTTGCTGACGTAGGGTGTAAAAATAAACATTTATATCAACCAGATGACCGTAGTTTACATTAAGATTGATTTTGACAGTGAAATCTCCAGCAATGTTAAAGAAATTTAAGAAAAGTTTTCAATACAAAAGAAAAATTTATAAAATTGTTTTCTACATTTTATATTATCCATAAATGGTGGCTTTGACTTTGGTTAAAATGGCTAAGTTCCTTCAGAGAAATGTTGATTCGTACACATTCATGAATTTAAAGTTAAATTTCCAGACGAATTTGAAAAAGTGAACTTAAGTTCACATGTTGGAGTGTACGTTTGCGAGTCTTTAAACCAAATGTATTAAGTTGTTAATTTTAATTTTATTTTATTTTAAAATTTAATTGTAGTAATTAAATAAATTAATGATAATGACTGCTAAAAACCCAAAAGCAAAAGAAAAAATAAAGATTAAAACATATTTAACCGTAAAAAGTACTTAGTTAGCAAACTCTTAAGATAAACTTGAAAGTAAAGTACCCTACACTTTATTAAATGTTACTTCAAATTAATGAAATCATGTTAACAGAAAAAGTTAAACAGTTTTAAATTTATTGGATTTTATTATTTATCGAATATTGTTAATTTAATTTTGAAAATAAAACTTCACTTTTGTTTATTAGAGCAAACATTCATTATTAAGTTTGTAATCTCTAAAATATGATTAACGGCGGCAACAAAAAAGTTCATTACACCATTTTGGTTTTAATAAATCAATATCAAAAAGTTAACAAGTTCTACTTGTGTGCTGGTACAGGAGTTGTGTGTGCGTCTACTGTTATCGTAAACTGTAGGGTATTTGAGTGAATTTACAAATAATTAGAGCACAACTTATTAATTATGTGCTGGAAATAGCAAATATGAAATGCTTAAAATAATAAATTCAATATAATTTTTAGGCAATAGAGTAGATGTTGAAGGGGTAAACTAAAGAAATATGAAGAGTAATTAAACAAAGTTTAAAAAATTTTTACGTTAAATGACGAAATCCCATTTAAAAGTTATAAAACGAACATTGAAATTAAGTAGGCATTAAAAAAAATATAAAATTTTTGTATATATCCATTTTTATTTCTCAACATATTTAAGTTAGACCCTATAAAGAAGTGTAGAATATGCAAATGATTCGGCACAAAACCAGTTCGGTTATATTGCATGATATTAACGATATTAAAAAAGACTATTAAATGGATAAAGAATCGTTGAATGCTTATAACTAGGGATGTAACGAATACCGATACCGATATATCGGCGATATTTTACTGTCGATACGAAGATTTTTTTTTATAGTTTTTTTGAACAATCAGCTTAATTTTCAATGCTTATTATTTGCATAACAGCATATAGCAAAATATCAAACAGAATAATAAATTGCTTATTTTAATTCTTAAGCTGGAGGTCGGTCCACACCACGCGTTTTTCGTATTTTCGAGACGCATGCTAAGTAAAAAATAATCCTACTTCATGCTTTCGATACGTAAATGCATTAATATTGCTTTTTAAAATTGCACCGTCACAAAATATGAAGTGTTTGAAATTTAAAAATTAAATATGATTTGCTATAGAAAGTAACAACAAAATTCTAATATATTTTTGAATTAGTTTTTGCTTTCAATGAAATTTTCGTTGTTGCGTTGCGTTTTATATAATTAAGCCCTTAATTTGTCAAACGAGTTCAGTCACACCTGAGAGACGATTTTTCACTGCAGGTCTGCTTCAAATAAAGTTGCGAAATAATCTCCGCAAAGGTTGAGATTTTTTTAAATCTTATTAATATTAATTTTAAAGATTAATAATCTCTAACAAATTTTTTTTTGTTTAAAAAAAATAAATTAACTTTACCATGAATTTCAATTCATTTCTTTGTTTCTAAAATCTTATTAAAATCAATTTTAAATATTAATAATCCCTTACACTGAAATCTATATATATAAAAATAAGTCCGTATATGTACGTCGCCGAACTAATCATAAACGCGTCGTGCGATTTCAACCAAACTTATACACTACGTAGGCAGTGGCCCATATATGGTTTATATGAAGTTTGGTTGAAATTTCCGGTCTGGGGGCGGAGGGGCGTGGCAAAATCCATAACTTGAGAACGGCTTGACCGATTTGAACGATTTTTTCTTTAAAATGATCGCCATGGTCCAACTTAGGTTTTTACGGAAAGAAAATTTTGCCCCGCCCACTTTTACGCCCACTTTTTTTGATTTACCTAAAATCAGAAAACGGCTCCATCGAGTTGACTAATTTTTCTTTCAAATGTTCGTATTAATCAACTTTAAGTTTTCATCGAAAGAAAAATTTACCACTCCTACTTTTACGCCCACTTTTTCTATTAAGCGCATAACTGGAGAACGGCATGACCGATTCCAACGATTTACCATTTGAATTCAAGCGGCTCCAATTCCCTTTGCGTCTTGCCTTTGCTATTACCATCAACAAAGCACAAAGCCAATCATTGACTATTGCTGGCTTAAAAGGTCATGAACAATTTGATCGAAGCAACAATTTTAAAGGGGAAGTTTAAAGGTGAAGATGTATTGATTCCACGAATTCCAATGATTCCATCAGATTTACCTTTTGAATTCAAAAGACTACAGTTTCCAATACGTCTTGCATTTGCTATTACAATAAATAAAGCGCAAGGGCAATCGTTGGAATTGTGCGGAATTGATTTAGAATATCCTTGCTTTTCACACGGCCAGTTATATGTTTCGTGCTCACGTGTTGGCAAGCCTTCAGTTCTCTTTATCTACACAACAACTCATGGCAAAACCAAAAATGTTGTCTACGAAAGAGCTCTAAGATAGTTTAAGTGATACATAGTCTAAGATTGTAAGAAACTAGAATTAAAAGTTGAATAATAGGGAACAAAACCAACTTTATTAAAAACAAGTGTGTTTCTTTTCTTATTTTGTTTTGCCGTGCGAAGCAGGCAACGGGCCCGCTAGTTTTGTATAATTAAGAAATTACTCTATACTTGATTTATATTAATTTTACCTTGAATTTGAATTTTATATTCGTATCGATATCGGTATCGGCGATATTTCTTTTTGAGTATCGGTATCGTATCGGCAAAAAGGCATATCGTTACTCCCTACTTATAACCGGTATGCATATGGATGTGTCAGAGGCTTAAAGGCCTTACTCCACAAATTAAATAGTAGAGTAATTTAGTGATGTTTGAAAAATTGATTTCCAAAATTTAAGATTTAAGAATAATAAAAAGGTTGGCTTAGTTAGCTCATAAATTTCATGCTATTTAATGTTTAAAAATAATGTCTGGCAAAGGCCTCCGCGACTGCGCCTTATGAACGCCATCCTGTCGGTCCTATTTTGCACCACTTTTTCGAACATATCCGTTCTTATTTCGTCAATAGTGCGTCGAATGAAGGCTTCTAAATGAATGATCAATCGTTGCTGGCTTATTAACATAGACCAGAAATTTGACGTATCCCCACAAAGAGTAGGCCAGAGGTGACAAGTCACACGAACAGAGGTGGCCAATTCACATCTACAGTTCTGGAGATAATTCGGTCACCAAACGTTTGGATCAACAAAGAGTTTTATGCGCTGTATATCATGTTGTGCCGTTTTGCTGGAACCATTTCTCCTCAAAACGATTTGTAATGACATGAGGAATAAAAGATCATAAATCATTTGCTTGTTCGGATCTAAAGACAAATGGGCCGCTGCCGCCTTTGGCCTCTTAACCGCACCAAACAGTGATTTTTTTAGGGATATAATAAAGTCCCAAAAGTCTCATGAGGATTATGATCTCTGTAAAAACGACAATTTGGCTGGTTTAGCGTTGATGCTCATTTCTGGCTGTTTATTCTAAGCTCATTTACCGAATACACGACGCAACTGATGGTCCGTTAGCTTTAATTCTTGCACCAGTTGGATCTTATATGGATGTAGGCCAAGATCATTTCTCAACATTTTCAAACAGGACAGGCAGAGCCCGAGTTGCTGAGAACGGCGTAGGATCGATAAATTTGAGTTCTCTTTCACACTCACATCCACAGCGGGCTCTATTTGGTGGAATATTAACCAAGAGAGTAGATGTATACAATTATTTGTACTTTTTTTTAATTTTAAATCTTTATTTCATCCTATTTTTACAAAAAAAATTTATTTTCGTCTCAGCGCCAAATAAGGCTTTATAGACCCCAGTAGGCAACATAAAATATTTTCATAATTTTATTTAAACTTATTTTACTTTATACAATTTTCTATATAAAAAAAAAAGAAAAAGATTTAGCGGTTTCGCTACGGTTACAAGCTTCACAGATGGACAATAATACGCACTAAACTACTTGCTCTATAAGTTTGGTGAACAAGGCGCGAATTTAGTAAATAAATTTCCACGATTTGCAAGCATGGCTGTGAAGTCGTCAAAAATAGATCTAGCTCCGACTCCGACTCCAACCGCTGAAATTTTTTAAGTCCGAATCTAACACCGACTCCTACTCTTACATTGATGCTAAATGTATATGAGACTGGTCCCTATTTGACTTTAAACTCTTTTTTTAATGCATTATCTTTTAAATGGTTAAATAAAGCAAGAAAACTATTCTGTAAAAATATCAAATCGATATTTTAAATATTGTATCGCCAATTTCGAAGAATTTTTATTTTGGAAAATATTAGGAAATTTTTTTACATTTTTATGGCGAACAGTTTTGAGGTAGGAGTCGCGATTTTTTTTGTGGGTACTTCGACTCCGACTCCGGTACAAAAATCTCAACTCCAACTCTTCAACTCTGATTTCGATTCCACAGCCCTGTTTGTAAGTTTTGTTCTCGTGTAAAGGATCAGTTAGCTTAGAGTAACGGTAACGTTGCAAATTGGATGCTTCATTTTGTTGTATGTAAAGCAATTAGAACGATTATAGGAGGCAGTAAGATGTTACGTCTCAATCTGTAAGAAATAGATTGGTCTTACGTTTTTACGGCACTGTCGCATTAAGGCCTCATTAGTTGTTACTTTCCTTTGACGTTCTGTTTCGTTCCTTTCTGTAGCAAATATTTTGTAATTACTATTTCTGTGAAAGGAATCATCTTTTAAAAAGAAAAGCATTGAAATTGTAAAAAAAACTTTTCGTAAAAAATAAAAAATTATTATTTATTGTCAAAAATACGTCAATTTATAAAAAATCATTAATTAAAACCAATTTTAAACCAGGTTTAAACAAAAAATTACAGATTTTTCATGACACAACAAACTAATACATACACACTTTGGCCGTAAGTTAACGCAACAGAACAGAAGAAAAAGTACCCTGAAGGAAACCTGGGTGCAAGTGTCTCCAAGTCACCAATTTTGTCGACAATTTTGGTGACTTTTTGGCGACATTGCCAACGAAGTGTCTACACTTTTATATTTGCTTTTCATACGAAAAAAATATTCTGTTATGTATTCGTATTTATTTATTTTTTAAATGAAAAAATTAAATGTTAAAAGAAAGCTATTGTAATTTGACATCTACTTTAAATAAGTATCAAAAGTGTAGACTAGATTTTCTAAAATGTACTAGTGATTCTCTGGTTGCAATGTCTACACATGCAACAAGAACTACGTAGTCAATAGTACCAACGGCAGTAGTAAATTTCCAATGACACGCACATGTTAAATGTCTATAGTAAATAGCATTGTCCGGGTGAATCAGTACAGATTCACTAGTGTCCTATCCTACAGGGTAAAAACAAACCACACATACAGACTTTCAATTACACAGAAACAAAACAGCTGATTCTCAACAGAACAGAACGTACAAACTAATTCTGCCTTTACTGTTACTCTCAGCTAACTGAGCCTTAAGTCTTTGCACAGTGATTTGCGAAAGTAGTCTTACATTTATCCATATCGAATATTCTATACGTCTAAAAATGCAATAAATACTGTATGTCGAGTGCTTCTAACGGTGTTTTCTTTTGTGACAAAAATGTTTCATGTATGCTGCCATTCGCAGGAGTTTACGTGATATTCTAAAAATATAAGGAAAACTGTGAAAAGTAGAAGTTGTTCTTTAATGGTATTAAATGGTTAGTTTATTCTATATCTTACCCACTGGTATATTTAATTTTTTTTTGCAGTTGCGTGTTAAGTTCTTTTTTGTGCAAGCGAGTAAAACTATTTAATTTGTTCTTGTGTGTTCATAAAATTGGTTTTATAATGTAAGACTTGCCAAAAAAATCGTTCACTCCACATAATTTCTAAGCCACACTATCATACTTTATAAGTACACACGATTTCTTTTGACCAATCGTACGTACGACTGAATAGGATAGTCTATCGCCGGCTTTATTTTTTAAGCTTTGAGCTGGTTCACACTCTTTCAATCTTAGCCGTCAAGTAATGAGGTATTACGAAAGAGAGGAAAAGAAATGGCAATCTCTTTTCCCTTCTCTCCTAAAAGCTCAAGACTTGACGGCTAAAACTTGAAGAGTGTGAACCAGCACTTGGCATACATTTGCGTTAAGTATAAAATCAAGACAATCTTTTGTCCTTTTGAAATACAGAAAAATGCACCACTTTGTGAAAGTGTGTTCTTCATTATAAAAATATTGCACATTTTTAAGGCATCCTTTTTTTTTGAAAATAAAACACCATAAGTCCCATTAAGCGAGTATTTCTAGTTCATCTGTAATAAGATCCATCACAATCGGTTAAGTAGGAAAGAAATTATGGATCCAGACGTGAACTAAACTCCTAAAATTTTTTTTACATATATTCGGCTTACAGCACATTTACTATTTAGAACCAGCATTAGTTATTTTTTTTTTAATAAATAAATTTTTAGACCGTCCACTGAAGTGTGCGCTACATTACAAAAACTTTCATTATAAATTAATGCGTCATAACAGCAAACATTAACAGAAACGCGGAGCAGAATGCACCGTTTGTCATAACATTTTGGCACATATTCATTCTTTATAATAAGAAATTATATTTCAATCTTTTATGATGATCGCTCCATGATTTATGACAGGTCCTATATAAAGCCGCCGAATGTCAGTAAAACGCTAAGAAATCACAATATTGTTTTGAAATTTGGTCAACTTTATTTCTGTAAGACTAGAAATCACATTTCCAAATTCAAATCGGTTCATAATTTACCATAGGTTCCATATAAAACTCACCATTAAAAAGTGAAGCTTAAAGCTTTCAACTCCACCCTCTCACAGGCCCCCCATGTGCGGAGCACTAGGTGGCATAAAATTCAATTCGAAGCCCTGGGCAGCGTGCTTTTCAGATACATCTTTGGCTGATCCTTTAAGAAACATCGAATATATTCTGCAAGCAAAGTTTTACTTGCACCCACAAATTTAGTGTCATTATCAAACATCAAGCGCTCTGGCAACCTACGCCTTTTAAAAAACCTGTCAAATGTCGCTAAGAAAGCCTCGGAAGAAAGGGTCGAACATGGTTCGAGGTGAATAGCCAGAGTAGAATTAATTTCTGAGATTGCCTGCTTTTCTCTAAAACGGGCCAGCGAAATCTACTCCTGTAAAAGTAATTGGTAAATAGAACGTCTCTCTCTTTCTCCGCTGGTAAAGATGCCATAATCTGTGATAAAACTCGCTTTGTATAGCGAACGCACGTCAGGCAGCTATGTACACATATTTAAACGGCTCTTTGTAGCACAGATTACACACAGATATGGCACGAGGCGGAAGATTTTTTGTCTCTTTCTTAGAAAGCTGCCCTTTTTTCATTTCTATTTGAACCATCTGTTTACTGCCGCAATACAATGAACACAAATTTATTTAGTTGAGATTTATTTGCAAAATTGTTGTAAACATTAACTTTTAAGTTTACCGTAACACTAGTAAATAATATTTAAGTAAGTTAATAAATAACATTATAAAGCAAAACAATATTACTAAATAAATTTTTTTTGCACAAAATAAAATGTTTGTTGATCTTCTGCTTTTTTAAACGTGGTATGTGTTTTGTTATTTTTACTTGGATCACGCAATATGTGTTGATTGTAGCGGCCTGTTTTTACACATTGCTACTTCATTACCAAAAACTGCTTTTTGCCTCTTTCTTCGAAAGCTGCCCTCGCAACTGATTTGGGCCTTTTTCATACGTCCCTTTTTACATATCTGTGTGTAATCTGTGCTTTGTAGAATTGATATAGTACCATGTTCATCATTAGTGAAACACCAGCATGCATCAAACTTCTGTGCATAAAATTTTCCAGCTCAACTTACCTCAAAATAACCGAGGGCTGTCAAATCAGCTGTCACAGAAGACATTTCAGACAATTTTATGTCCTTCGCCTCTAAAAAAAACACCCGGTGTAAAGTTGAATTTGTACTTTTTTGTTTTGGTGGTCAAATTTAGCTCCTAGATCGTGTGATAAGTTTTTTTTAGAGTTATTTAAAGTTAAAGGTTTATTTTAATAAAGCCCATAACCATCCGAGCGTTTCAACAGGAAATTAAATGCTACATCAACAAAATTTAGTCTCATTTATGCAAAATGTCGATAAAAAATTCGAAAAGGTTGTTTTTAAACCCGATAGAACTTACGAATGTGTTAGCAATAAAAGAACTGTCATACTGCGCTCATTTTATTACAATTATTATAAGTATTATTTTGCATAACATCATAAATAGATTCACACTTGAACGGTATAAAATTATCCAAATTTTTTTTTTAACAAGTATGAGTGCTAATATACGGCGTGTACAGTCTGATTGTGGACCGATCATACTGAATTTCAATAGAAACATTTAACGGAGCATATGTGACATAAATATATACCAACCAAGTTCCCATCATAACTGGGGTCTTCGGAAACCTCATTTCAATAGACAGACCGACATCGTTACATCAACTTTGCTATTTATAAGGACCCAATTTTAAAGAATTTACAAACGGAATTCAGAATTCAGTCATTGATTCGGGCAACTTATAGTTGCAAAATGGTGCTAAGCGATTGTTCTAATTTTGTCTAAATGGGCTTGTTGTTAAAATTGCCTCATATGGAGTCAGACCAAACCACAAGGTACCTTAACGACTCTTTTACATCTAGAAAAATGCATTGTTTGGTGCGTTTTTCACCATCATCATCGGGCATCATCGGATCTTATTTATTTAACAATTAAGCCAGAGCTCGCGTTATGGACGGTGGAGATAGTAACTGCACCATGAGCAATGATTTTTTGTTTGAAACAATGGATGACATTGATCCGGGAGAGATGCGATTTCAAAGGGATGGCGCTACGTGCCATACGTCGACTACAACCATCGACTTATTAAACTCTAAATTTGGCGGTAAATGGATTTCGATAAATAGACCTCTCAATGGGCTTCACAGGTCGCCAGGCTTGACTCCTCCTGATTAGTACCTGTAGGGCTACATGAAGTCACTGGTTTATGCTGATAAACCAGCAACAATTGACGCCTTGAATTTTTCGGTTTTCGTGGTTTTCGTTACATATGTCCAGCAATGCTCAAAAGAGTATTCCAAAATTGGAAGTCCAGAATGCTAATCGGTGCCATTTCAAATGTTAGTTTTTTGCAATGATCTGTTGAAAAAACAAATTTTTTTGAATTAAATATAATTGTTATTTTAACAAATAGAATCTGGGAATTATTTCTTTTTCATAAATTACTTTATTCTATTCAACATTTTTTTAGTTTTCGAATTTATTCTATGAGCTTAATTTCAGTTATGTATTTTATATAGCTTTTTGTAAAAGTTCTATTCCTTCAATTTTTAGAAATGACTTTATACACTACCAATACTAAATACTAAAGAGCTGCACAAGCACAAGAAAAATTGCTTACAAGCAATTTCATTAAATGTAGATAGTATGTGTATATTACTCTCTCATTACAAAACTCATACTTCCAAAAACAATTGTTTTGCTTTACAATCAAAATATAGAAGAATAGAACAAAACTGCACAAGAACAATGCTGAACTAAAATAAAGCTGAATTAGAACAAAGATGAAGTAGAACATTAAAACAGAAATAGAACATTCCAAGCATGTTTGAATGTTTTGATTGTTAACATAAACCAAAGAGAAAATTGCAAAGGGAGAAACTTTTGATTTAATTTCGTTTGAGTGGTTTTCAATGGGTTCGGTTGTAGGTTCCTTTAAAATATTATTAAAAATATAGGAAATAATATAGGTAACTAAATTATTAAGCTTAAAGTCTTTGTTTTATTTTTATATAAAACGTTTATTTAACCAATATTTCGGCACTCCTTTGAGTGCCTTCTTCAGGGTTTTTTCTTCCTTATTTTATAAATTTTCAACAATTTTTAACAAATTTAACAATAACTGACAAATTAAAAGATTTTTTAATTAGAAATATTTGTTAAATAAGCGTTTAAAGTTTTATATAAAAATAAAAAAAGAAATCAAGCTTGATAATTTAGTTATACCTAATATAATAATAAGGGTCGACTAAAATAAAATATACATTTAGGAAATAATTCAAAAAAATCAATTTTGCTTACATTTATTGCATCCATTTCTGTTATAAGCTAAGATCACTTTAAATTTTTTAAATTCCTAATTACGTGCACTCGATGCTTTTACTATAATTTACCGTTTCTTTATATCATTGTCTGTTTTTGTGTTGATATTCTGTTTGTTTTGATAATACAAGCACTAACAAAGCAGAAGAGAAAAACTTTTCAAGTTATAATGTGTTACTTTTTAAGTTATAATGTGTTGTTATGTTTGTTTTGCTATGTATGTTTACAGTGAAATAATATGATTGATAGTTGTGTGAAGTAGAACACAGAACATTAAGAATATTTTGCGCAGCCCTTTACTAAATACATAACTGAAATTTAGCTCATAGAATAAATTCGAAAAATAAAAAATGTTGAATATAATTGTTATTTTTTTACAGTTTCAAGATCTATCGGGCTGTTCCAGAATTGCTAAGGAGAGCATTTGCCCCTATGCGTTATTCAACTAATAATCCTTTTTACATGCGCTTTATGACTTTCTACTACTTAAAATATTGCGTAATTTTTAATTAACACTTATTAAATTTAACACCACTGTGCGTTGTTGCATCATTTGCTTTCAATAAGATTGCCCTTTTGTTTTTAATGGAACTTTAATTTTCTTTATCGCCAAATGAATCACCCATTACTTATTAGAAACCTTTTTTCATTTCATATTGACTAAATTACTAATATTTTATTTTCTTTTCTCAATCTCTTTCCAGTTTTCAAAATAAACCATGTAAATTTTGTTCAGTGCAAAATCGTTTTGAAAGCCCAACCAAAAAAAAAAAAAAAATTATTAATAAAAAAATTCAACTAAAATTCCATGTAATTTATTTATGTTTTTTTGCATTTCTAACGGTGAACAAGAAATATCAATTTTTGTTTATTTAAAAAACAGAATTGATATTAAACCCAAATACATGCTTCAGTTAAGCTGAGTTTAACTTCTGCAGCTGACATCACAACTGCAGCAACTGGAAAAAAAATTACAGAAAGAAAAACTAAAAACAATTAAGGTAAGTTTTTTAAAATAAAATAAATATATTTTAATAAGAACTTGTTCAACAATACTGTATTAACTCAAAATTTTAAAATTTTCAGTAGAAGTAAAACAATTTTTAATTAAACATTGAATTTTTATAAAAAACAATTTTAAGACCAACCGTTTTTTACAAACAAATTAGACCAAATAGCACGATATTTTTAAAGCGGTAAGATATGAATATAACGTGTCGATTTTTTCCAAAAAGTGAACAAATCAAAATTTGGAGTTAATACACTATTGTTGAATAAGTGCGATATGTGAACAAAATTTTTCACACTAATTTACTTGAAAAAAAATTCAATTTAAATTTTGCAATTTTGTATGAAATTATAAAAATTGAACAATCGCAAATAAAATGTTAATTGAAAAATTACATTTAAGTCCAAAGCAATAAAAAATTAAAAAAAATTAACAAATAGCAAACAGCCATAAATTTGGGTCAAATAGAAACAAAAAAAAAAAAAAATCTAAAAACTACAGGAGGAAACAAAGAAAACTAAAATACTTAGAAGCGCCAAGAGTTTATTGAACTGCAAAATGAAATAGTTAAAGAGAAATAAAAAGAAATTCAATATTGAAACAGATGGCAAAAGAGTAGAAGATGAATTTATGGGTCAAATGAGAAGTTTGATCACTTCAAATAATAAATTAATTTTGAATTAAAAATTTTTCACGACTTGACTTTCAATCCATATTCAAAATACTTAACAACTATTTGGATCCCAACACGTTCAGTTTTTTTAAATAAATATTTGTTGGATTTAACTGAACATTAAATTGATCAAGATAAAGAGATATAGTTGTCCGCTGCCGAAAATAACTACATGGATAGGTATAGGCTCTACGGTCTACCCCATGGTTGATCTTCACGATTGAATTGGCGCAACCAACACACTCAGGTACCATTTTTAGTGCACAAAACGGCAAGATTATATAATCTAATATCCGCTGCTTTTGGAAAAATGTTTGCGGCATCTTTTGATTAGCAAATACACCTGGAGAAAGTCCTCCCCTAGGAACAAATCTCACACATCATCAGCCCTTTAGTGGAATTTACATGATATTCCTTCCCGCGACTTTAGGTAGTAAGTAACAACCACCAAGTAATTCCCGAAAGTGTCTTTTCAACGGAAGAGCGAAACTTCCACAAAGATAAACTCCCTAAATGACAGAAAGTATTTTTGGCAAGGGGAAAAATAACGGAATCCTCAACTAATATTCAGGCCGGTGACGTGCCAACGGGGGCTACTGACTCCCGTGGTACCAGATAGAATTTACAGTGAGCCGCATACATTTCTGTCGGATCCATAATGTGTTCCCCAAGAAGCGTATTTCTATGAGTTACTAGGGCGAGGCAGTTATAGAGCAGCTGTTAACCATTATGTGTGTGGAATAAGGGAATAAGGAAACACCCAAAAAAAAAATTTTGTAATATCAGCAACTTTTTTGCTGGGAGGATCTTTGCAGAAAAAGTTGCTAACATTAGCAAAAAAAATTGCTAAACTCAGCAAGTTTTTTGCTGAATTTAGCAACTTTTGCTGAATTTCGCAACTTTTTCTGCTAGATAATCACACGTTAATAAAGCAACTAATTAATTTTTTTCATGTGCCTCCATATAAAACGTATACAGGTACCCAGGTACCTATTCACCCTATTAAGGGTGCAAAAAGCAAATTGATATGCCACGCCCCCCCCCCAACTGATAATGTATATAAACACCTATGAAAATATAATAATAACAAAAAGTTAGGAGTTCTCATGAAATTGTAGAATTGTAGACTAAAATCTTATATAAAAAATTTCGATTTGAAAACGCAATAGGTACACAGGTACCTGTCCACACACATAAGGGTTAAGAAGTCTCATCATCCCTCTAACAATTTTTTTATATTATTTTTTTTTTTTTGACAAAAAACCGAGGCAATTGAATGCTTCTTTCGACACCTTAAATATATGTTTAATCCATCGGACATCACATTGTATATTCATGCCCAGAACATCAAGAGATTCTGATTCGTCAATAATTATACCACCCATATATACAGATGAGGCGATCTGATCCGTCATGCGTTTATGTGTTAGCACGCAACATTGGGTCTTTCGAGTATTAAACTCGACCCTAGACGATCCCATTCCGAGATTATGTCTAGGTCTCGGCCAAGCGTAGCATTCATGGTCTACCTCATAGCACCAACATCGGATACGCTTGGTTTATAGTTAAATGAATACGAATGCCAAAGGTTGATGTCATCTGCAAAAGAGTAGATAGGGTTGGAAGTTTGACATAGGAGGTCATTTAGAGAAAACAAGAATTAGAGTAGGAGAAAGAATGGAGCCTTGCGGCACCCCTGAATGAATCTTGAACTCATTTGACGAAACCCCATCTATAACAACTCGTATAGTGCGATCTTTGAGAAAGTTCGATATACATCGAGAGAAATTATCACCGAAACCAAATGCAACAAGTTTTGACAAGAGTGCACCATGCCAAACTCTGTCAAAGGCCTTGGAAATATCTAAAGCAATTACCTTCCTTTTGCCAAAATGGTGAATGGAACGGCACCATTTTTCTGATATCAGGGCAGGAGGTCTCCAGTACAACGACCACTACGAAAGCCATACAGGCGGTCGCTTAGTAGGTAGTTTGACTGTAAACATTTTTTCCGGTTAATCAGTAAAAATATACGAACAAGAAACTAAACGGTTCACAAAATTTAATGGTAGTTTATATATTGGGGATTTCATGTCAAGTGTCCCAACTTTTGCCACCGGTGTCTTCCGATTCCGATGAACCAAGGTTAGTCCTATTGGATGGAAGTTGGGACACAATTTTTCGAAAAGATCGGTCAACTCTCTGAGTTATAGGATTTACATTTTGGCCTAACAGGTGTTTGTTCTCTTCCATGTAACTTATTACCTATTGTTCTTAGCAAACGTTGTTCCAAGTAGTTTTTACAGCTATTTCATCAATCTTTTGAAAAAACTTAAAATCAAAAATTTTTTTGACTCTGTATTTGAAAAATCAAATTTTTTTTTATTTTTTTCGAAATGGGCCTTTTTTCAACCAATCGGAAGACATCGGCTTCAGAAGTTGGGTCACTTGACATGAAATCCCCAATATTTTAATTTTCAAATTTATTAAGAAAATAATTATTGAGAAAATAATTTTTTACTAAGAACTTAGAAACAAATTATATTCTAGTTTTCTTAAATAACAGCGTATGTTTACTTTTCTTGTTTTTAAAGCAAAAATAACAGACCGTATTTTTCCTAATGCTGTATGTACAAGTAAAAATATGTTTGCAAAAACATTAACCAATTGTTATAGAAAATAACATAATTTCTATATTTGTTTATACAAATTTTTAAAACTAACGAAGTAATTAGTTTGTTAACGGAGAATTTTTCATTTAAACTACCCATAGCACTGTGTTGTTATTTCTGCATAAATTTAAATCTTAAAAGGTTTCGGCAAATCTACGAAACAAATACAAGAATACAAAAACAACAGAGCTGTTTATTCTTGTAAGACATCGTCCAAACTTGCAATTTTTGTTGCTGCAATTTTAAACAATTTTGCTTTGAAATTGCATTAGTGTCCAGATTATAAAATTATAATTTTGCAATTTTTGTATCTTGTCTTTCCTTTTCTCCTTTTTATATTCTATATAAAATATACAAATAACAAAACAAAACAGAATTGCAGAGTACTTGAAACTGAATACCCCTCCCCAATCTTTTCACCCCTTTTACCAATAAACTCAAAAACTGATGCAACAAAACTTGCAAGTCTTGACGATGACTAAGCAAGTTTTTTTAATTGAATATTATTTTCTGATAGACCTGTTAACCAACCCTTTGGAAACCCATGCAAACAACAATAACAATTTAGACTCCTAACTGTTTATTCGACTTCATTGCAAAAGTTTGAACTAAGAAAGCTTTTGCGATAGTACAGATATCGTCTGCGTAGTCAAGGTCGCTTTAACTACCATGCAGGCCCCACCTTATCCCTCTGCCATTCTGCATTGCCTTAGGTATAATGGTGTCGAGGACGATGTTAAAAAGAAGTGGAGAAAGGATTCGGAAGGTTGCCTGCTAGTTTAAGCTTAAAACAGGGAGATTATTTTCGTCGGAATAACTTTGCATATCAGAGTACTGCGTATGACGTTGTGGTCCAATGTTTCAAATGCTTTTTCAACGTCGACAAGTCAGAGATGTAGTGGCGATCGCGATTTAACCCATTGCTCATATATGATCCTTAGGCTATTGACGTGGTCAATGCGGGACTTATGGGCACTAAAGCATGCCTGTGCGTTCTCCAGTACTGGTGTAATTATGTCCGAAATTCCTTAAGTGATAATTTGATCAATTATTTTATTTACCATGCTGAGAAGTGTTCTACCCCGCCTGTTGTTTCGGTCCCTGAAGTCGCCTTTGAGCCAATTGGGCAATGATTCATATGTCCAGCATTTTGTGATGAGGGGCGTGACTTTTATTTAAATCGATATTTAGCAGTTCTGGCGAAATGCCATTTAACAGCCGTACCTAAACAAGAGCGGAAGCCGGAACGTTTTCTTCCGCGTAGCTTTTACGCTGATATGCCATACCTAAAAAAGAGCGTCAGCGTTGTGTCACAAACAATACTATTAACTTTTCTGCTTACTTAACGCCTCATAAAAAAATAAGAATTGGAATTAAAACCGCTAGCTTGACAAAAAAATAACGAATTTGCCTTTATTTATTATCAAACGATAAAAACAGGGTAGTAAAAAGCAGAAATATAGCAAAGCTGCTTATTTTAACGCGCTATCAAAATCGGATTTTCCAATTGCAAAGCGTTTAGGGATGCTTCATACAAATTGTATGGGCATGAGGATTTTTGACAGCTAGAAAATGCGTTCCGCTATTATTTAGTTATGTTTGTAAGCGTGTGCCCTTGCTGCTCTTGAGTGATCTTATTGCACTAACTTTTTTCGCGTCATATTCGTCAACTACCTTTATTCCATGTCCATGTAAAAACCTTGTGCACAAAGTACATATCGCAATCTTGGAGATAATTTGATGAAATTTGGTACATAAATTCTAATCATTCTAATTTGAGATAAAAGATATACATATAAAGGAAATAAAAGTTTTGCAATACTATTTTACAAAACACATTTATTTATCTATCCAATAGTTTAATAAAATGCTTTTTTTTGAATTTGAGTCGGTTTTTATTAGATTCTCCTTCATTACAAACGCAAAAGAAACTAGTGAATGAAGGTCATGTTGCTGTCTTCATCAACAAATTTGTAATATTAAAGATATACAACAGGAGAAAATTGATTTGAGAATATTTTTCAAAAATCAAAAATTTAAATGTAAACAAATAAAAAATCAATTCAAAATTAAATTGCAAATAAGTTCAATTACAAAACAATTTATATTGTTAAATAAAAACTTGTTATTCACTCGTATGTTGGCTCTTAAAATTTGAAGAAAAAATCTAGAACATGTAAAAAATTTCAATGAAATTTTAAACAATAATTATTTTTCTTTCATTATTGTTGCTACAATTGTCTTGAAAAATAAATATTTAAATATTTATCTGTTTCTAAGTACAAAGAATATATTTTGTGTAACATGAATATTTTTTACTCTTAATATTTTGCAATTGAAGAACTCAGATTCTTTTTACTGTTTTGAAGGTCAGATTTCATAGAAGACAAATAAAAAATGCTCTTTAATAAAATTATTATTTCAATTTTAAAATTATAGTTTTTATTATTAAATTGGTTGAGAATTAAAACTCTTTGAGAATAAAATGTTTTGGAAGGTTATAAATATAAAGAAATCATAGAAGATGTCTGGAATGAAAAGAGAGACAAAAAATAACGTCACTTACTAGTCAAAAAACCTCACTGTATGATAGTGTAAAGCCCCAGTTAGTTGACAGTAATGTAGCCGTACAGCAAAAAAGTAAGAATAATCTATTTTCTGCAGGCTTACGTCCTAAGCTTTAAAAACTGAAACGGGTTAATAAAGGGTTTTATTTTTTATAACTGAGGCAGTTAGACGTTACGGTTAAGTTACATCTTACTGCTAACGATAATCGTTTTAATTGATTTACGTACAACAAAATGAAGCAGCTGATTTGCAACGTCACTGTAACTGTCAGCTAACTGGGGCTTTAGATATTTGTTTATTTTGTTGTTGTAAATTCACATACATATCGAGCCTTTGCTGCAATAGAGTCTTAACTTAAATTTGAATTTTGTGGCACCTTGAAAGTTAGAGTTAAGGATATAAAACATTTTAATGACATTTTTCAACAATATGAAGAAACGATTTTTTTTTTTAAATTAATTTTTTTTTTTTTTTTTTTTTTTTTTTTATTCCTACACTAAATTCCGCGAAGCTTTTCGCTTGTCTGCAGG
Source organism: Pollenia amentaria (assembly GCA_943735925.1). Classification (NCBI taxonomy): domain Eukaryota; kingdom Metazoa; phylum Arthropoda; class Insecta; order Diptera; family Polleniidae; genus Pollenia; species Pollenia amentaria. The sequence continues at coordinate 58,992,235 of OX031010.1, read as the reverse complement.
AGACCAGAGTCTCTGGCGGGAATCGAACCCGCAACCCCGGTACTGATAGACTAGCTCACTACCAGCTAGCCTACCGGGGCACCCACATTATTTGCTAGTAGGCGGCCCTATGTTCCACTGGAATTAAAGAATTAAATGTATTAGCTCAAAAATCAGTTTTTTGGAGTTATGACTCTATTGCAGCAAAGGTTCGATATGTCTTGGGTTTAGGCTTGTCAGCCGGTCTTGATCTACAAGAATTTTCACCGCCATTTTTTATGAATATTGGGGTAAAAAATATCAAATAAGTTTTTAATACTAAAAAAAATTGATAAAAATGATTGATATTTCATAAAAACTTTAAAATTTCGTGTAAATACTCGTATTTTTTTATCCCTTGCGATATTTTTGTAAAATACTTTTTAACACATGCCATATTTAAAAAAAATTAATTTAACTTTTCGCATTTATCTTCACACACGTAGAACCGTATTAACACTCAACACTAAAAAATTTTGGTGCAAATAGTAAGTTCATTTGCTTGTACCTGCGGGAAATCTGTGTTAACTGTTCAAAAAGAACTGCTCCTGGGATTTAAAAAAAAATAGAATAAGAACTAATAGAAATAACTAATGACATGTGAACGGAGTACTAATCACTTAACTGATATATTAAGTAAGAACAAAAAGGTAGATTTTTTAGTTTGTTTTAATAATTTTTTTTATATAAATAATTTTTTTTATTTGAACCGTTTTTGTAACCGGGTCAGTATTCAGCGGTCGTGGATACATTTTTTTGGGACTATTTAAAAATTTGTTCTTAAAATAAATTCTAGGACTTTTTTTGTTGAAAAAATACCAAGGACTAGCATTGTAGTAACTAACACTTCACACGTTTATTGAGAATAGATGTGTGATTGGTCAAATGGTGGCTGTTGGGTGTCAATTAACCCCCTCCAATGACAATCCCATGTCAAAGTGATAGGTTCCATTCATATAAAGTATTAGAACTAGGACCGCTCTCTGGCACCAAAGAACCTATCAGGAGACCACTTTAGTGTTAGTTCGCTTTCTTCTAGGAGTATTTTCTACTTTTAACAGGTTTAAGCAATTATGTTTTTTTTATAAAAGATTATTTTAGGAAGTTTTTCTTGACATTTAAAAACATTTCTTTTTTGACCGTCAAAGCATTTTGCAAATTTTAATCTCACAATCCTAATCGGTTTGCAAAGGACATACTTCTTAAGGTGTTACACACATCAGCACAAACGCATAATACCCAATCCACTATTGGGATGTGCGTTTAATTAACTAAATATGAAAAAAAGTAACCATTTTTTTTTAAATACTATTTTGTTTGTACTTTAGTCAGTGTTGCTAAAAATGGCTAAGTTTACGGAGAACAATGGCAAACAAATGGCTGAAATTTTTTAAAATAAAAACACATTAAAATCTAATAACAAAACAAAAATAATTCATTAAAAGTTTTTCCAATAAAATTGTAAATTGAGATCAATTTGTGACTTGTTTGTAAAATAAACGAAAACTAAATATTTTTTTAGCAATTAAAAAATTAAATCGTCGATAAATTCGATGTCGTTATTGTTCATCACATAGGAATCACTTATGCCTATTAGTTTTAAAAATTTTGAAGGTGAAGAAAGGAATTTACAAAATATAATGAATTAAAATTTATTGATAATTTTTCATTATGTTAAACGGCAAATCTTTCTGAAGAGATAGTGTGGTTTAGGGATGCCAATCCCCGGATTCGGGATTTTGGAAATCCCGATCCCGAAATCCCGGGATTTTCGGGATTCCTGGATTTTCGGGATCCCGTGATTTCGGGATTTTTGGGGATCAATGTGTTTCTTTAAACAACAAAACAATTTATTTTATACATATGTTTATAACACTGGCCTCACCCATGATCAAACTGATCAGATTCTGAAAAAAGCTTAAAAAAATATACGTATCTCTTAGGGTTTCTAGATCAATTCATTTCGGTTTTTTTACAGCAATTAAATTTTTAATGTGAATTAAGTTGTGACGAAATTAATACACTGCAAAGTGTAGTCACTCATCGATCTCGATAGCTGAGTTAAAAACTGTAAAACTATGTCGACTGCAGTGCAGTACACCTCCAGGTTGAGGGCCAGATTCATAATCAATAATTTAAGTACGTTTGAAATTTATTTTAAAACAAAATGTTTATACAAATGTTTCTTAAAACAGATTTCAAGTTTAAAAAATTTATTTATGAATACGTCAAATAATGTTTATTTATAAAAAAATTATTTTATTTACCGTAGTGCCCGGGTAGGCTAGCTGGTAGTGAGCTAGACTATCAGTAACGGGGTTGCGGGTTCGATTCCCGCCAGAGACTCTGGTATCTTGCAGACAAGCAAAAAGCTTCGCGGGACTTAGTGTAGCAACAATAAAAAAAAACCAAAGTTTTTTAACCAAATTTTGTATTATTATTAGACCGGAAGGAATATGAGCTATTTCATCAATATACCAACTTAATTTTTATAATTATATCAACTTTTATTCTATAGTTTCTGAATAAAACTTTAATTGGTTCGTGAATAATTTTTATTTTTTGCTTGATATATAACAAAAATTTCTTGGTTTCTATATTTTGCATAAAAATAATCCTTTTTATTTTTGTATTATGTCTTAAGCCAAAGCTGAACTTGCTAAACGTAATTGTAATAAAGGCTTGAGATGTGAGTCTGCAAATTTCGTTTCTACTTAATATAAAGGTTTTTATTAAGCAAAATACAAAAATCCAGAAATAGTCGTCATTTATCAAGCAAAAATTAAAAAAAATTTTAATGCTCGCTGTGTGCCAAAAACAAAAATTAAACTCAAGAATAAGAATTATTTGCAATAAAAAATACTCAAATATAATTTTTAATAATTTTTTTGTATATAGTATAAAAATTCAATAAAAACGAACAATTTTGTGCATAAAATTTGATATGTTAAAACTGCCGGGACTCATAAAAATAAATCCCGGGATTCGGGATTTATCAATCCCGAAAAATTCGAGATTCGGGATTTCCCGTTAGGTATCCCTAGTGTGGTTACTACCGAAACATGTCAAATAAACCTGTCCGTGGGTTCAAACCCAGCTCCAATCAAGAATGAAAATTTATTAATAAATTTTAATTCATTTCATGTTTAAAATTCCTTTCTTCCTTAAAAATAATTTATTGAAAATTAAGTTTGATGTACTTAAGCCTGATTAAAATATAAATTTTGATTAAAATTTTGTATTTATAGTTATGGCAAAAAATGTACCTAATTGATAAAATCGAATTAACGGTTGCTAAATGTAACATATTTCTCAAATTTTTTTTAATAAAAAATAACTTGGAAAAATGCCCTCTCTACTTCGAAGAAGTGAGAGCAACTTTATAGTAATTTCCGAAATTTATGCAAATTTCTTGTTGCCACCTGCATCTCTTTATGTGACAGCGCATAGAGAAAGGGACCAGTAAGGTAAAGGGAACAGTAAAAACCAACTACACAAAACAAGAGGTAGGGACGACCTACGCGCGTTTTCAAGGTTGACCAACACGTTCCTGACGTCATGAGATGTGTCGCTTTCAAATGAGACCAATACCAACACGCTCAGTGCTGGTACACCAAAGATACACGTATTTAAATCTTTAAAATGGCTCTCCTGAACAAAACCCTTAGGTCCCTTTCTATTTTGCGCGTCACATATTGAAATATTGTAATTAAATGCGTTTTATTTGTTAAAAATGTTTATTTTACTTTAAGCAATTTTATAAATTTTTATGAGAAAATAAAAATTATTATTTTCAAAGAAAAAACGGGAAAAACATGTTATGGCTAAACAACTTGGAAAATGGCTAATGGCTAAACCCATTTTTTAGAGGCTAAACAAGGTGAAAAATGGCTTAATTTAGCCACTAAATTGCTAAATTGGCAACACTGGCTTTAGTTAAAAACCAGTAAAAAAGAATAGTCTGTCTAGCCCGATCATATGACACCCTGCATCACAGTATTTAAAAACAAATTGTCGAGAGTGTACCCTATTTGGGACCCATGTCCAATCCTGGACTATCCCGCTTATAGAAAATTATGTTATGAGACTAATGCCGGCCATACACTACACAAGTTCAGTCTTCAGCCTGGTACTGTACAGTGGATTCGCTTAGTGTATGGCGGTGTTTTCGCTATTAAAACAGTGAACTGAGTAAAAATCAAAACTATTTTTATATTTGCTCAAGTTTGTAAAGCTGTACAGTGAACTTGTCTAGTGTATGTTAAAAATGCTCAGTTTGGTCGCGGTTTCTTTTAGAGTTGACAACAAAAATTAATATAAAAAATTTCAAAAAATATTCTGAACAGGGTTCTTCGAATTATGGCAAGAATCGCGTAAATGATGGCGCATTAAAAATAGCAATAGTCTAATGAAAGTCGAATCCTACAAAAAATTTATGAAAAAGTTAATAAAAAAAGGAATTTTGTTTTTTCTTATTGGCACATGTTGCCTTCTTCGCTTATAAACTAAAAATAAAATATTGCACCAAGAACTTTGAACTACACAAGTTCAGTGCTCAAGTGTGCGTAACGAAACTTGTGACACACACTATACACGTAAACTGTAGCTCGTTTCTGTATTTCTCACATCGCAAAATTTCTCGTAAACAAAAAATTACATCGGTCCTCGATTTGTGAGATAAAGTGTTTCTTTATATGACAGCGTAAACAGACAGCACTGATACTGTTCCTTCTTGAATATTTCCAGTAATTGAGTGTCAGATGCCAGCGAAACGTCAACAAAAGAAATAAGTTATGAAACCAAAACAATGAAAGGCTAAACAAAATTTAAATAACAAAATATAAAAATTCTGTTTCATTTATTTTCATCATTTAAATTCCTTCTATTTTCTATTCAAGCTAAAAAAAGTTTGCAAACACATTTTAAATTTAAAATGTCTATATAATTTAAAATTTAGGTTTTTCTGGCACCATTTTGAAATGTGATTTGCTTTGACAGTTCTTGCGAGAAACTTTTCGCAAAAATTGTTACAGAAACTCTTTTTCTCACATCCTTCCAATAGTTGCTGGATAATCAATTAAATGACAGACAATTCTCGCAAAGCAAAGTTACAAAAACACTTGTGTGAGAAAAAAAATATTTTTTGTTTCATTTTACACTAGTTTTTCTGCATTTCACTCGTATCATGCGAAAAATAAAGAAACGGGCTAGAGTTTACATGTATAGTGTGTGTCACAAGTTTCGTTTTCGCAGGGGCAGACTTGAGCACGGTACTTGTGTAGTTCAAAGTTCTTGGTGCCAAACACTACTTAGATATTTGAGATTTGTTTGCTTTTAAGTCATTTTCGGTTGGGGGTTTATATGGGACCTATGGTTAATTTTGGACCTACCAGCACAACATCTTGTCATGACATAGTAGCTGTGGTGGCATGTCATAACGTCCAGTGACACAGTATCCATGGACGTTATGACGCTAAAAAAGTGAAATAATTTGAAACATTTTTATTTTAAAAGAAGATTTGATTAGTTGTATCTTGTGTATCAGGGTTAATAAAAAAAAAAAAAAATTATATAAAAAAGTGTCACCGAAGGTAAAAGGGTATATATAACTTTGTTATTCCGTTTGTAATTTCAACAATATTGATCTTAGACCCTATACAGTCTGTATATTCTGTCTCCTTATGAGAAGGGAAGTTTAAATCCGGTTGTCCGTTTGTCCGCCTATTGTGTCCATCCGTCTGTTGAAATGGATTTTCCGAAGACCCCAGATATGATGGGGACTTGGTTGGTATATATTTATGTAAGGTATGCTCATTATAATTTTGCTATTTAAATGCAGGCGAATGGGTCCATAAATGGCTGAGATATGAGCAAAAAAACCACGAATACCTCTAATTTTTCCCATAAGTCCCATGTTGTTGTTGTTTTTATATTCCTTTTTCTGTGTATATAGAGAACGGCATGAGCCAAATTTGTTACAAACATCTTGGTTATCAATACACAAACTCTCTAAAAAAAATGGGCGGGATTGAAGAAGTGGGTGTGTCACTTCCCAACCAAAGACATTATACATTTCTGTATATCTGGAGAACGAAACGAGCTAAATTTACAAACATATCGGTAATCAATACAGCATCCCACAAAATATGTGCGGGATTGAAAAAGTGGGCGTGGTACCTCCCGTGCAAAGGCATTATTGAAAATACTCAAAAAATGGTCAATAAAACATCCAAATTTGAAATTTTAGGGCTCTAGTATGACCTATGGACACGTTTTATATATCACAATATTTATTTTTAGCAGATTATATTTTCCGAAAAGTCTGGAATTTTTGATTCCAGAAATGGAAGAGTTATGCCCAAAATAAAATTTTCTTTTTTAAACATACCCATTTTCGGGAACCAAAAATCTTCCCGAGTCCAAGTTTTATAATCTAAGTAAATGGTAAATTTCTTCCTTAAGACGTCGGTATATAAATCTCCCAAATCGGTTAAAAAATGGTTAAGTTATTAGCAAAATACTGAAATCCCAAAACTAACTCTTTTTTTATTTAATTAAGTTGTTGTATTTCTTGCTCTCAGTGTCCATGGACACTGTGTCATAGGACGTTATGACATGCCACCATAGCTGTCGTAAAAAATATTGTCGCCAATTTTTATGGCAATATAAACATTTATAGGGACGTTATGGCATTTCGGGTGTTGTATTTGTATGGGAGCTATGGGCGGATATGGACACAGTCTAATTAGATTTGGTAGATGATTTAGATTGCAATAAAAAAAGTTTGGACTTAATTTTATCTAAATACCAACATATTTAGATGCTTAATGGGCACAGACTCTTATTCGGAAAAAACTTGTTTGGGGGCTATGTGCAATTGTGGACCGATTCTAGCTATTTTCAACAGGCTTGGTAGTAAGTTTTATCAAATGATCAAGTTTTACATGAACAGCATGCCGGACGGACGGACATATATAGATCGATTCATACAGTGATTATAATTCAATCAGTATACTTAAAGGTATGTCTAGGACCAATATTTTAAGGTGTTACAAACATCAGCACAAACGCATAATCCCCTTTCCATTATTGTGTGTATCTCTTCGTGGCTACCTTCAAAAAACAACCGATTTTTAACCCTGAAAATATTAAATTGAATTCTATAACAAAATTCTGTATGTTAAACCCTTTTTAAAACATATGAAATTAAAATTTTAGTTTTTGTAAAAAGAAAAGTCCTCGAAACAAAATGCCGTATAAAAATACATTCAAACCGATTTAAAACAATTTATCAAAACTCAAGGATACCACCGAGAGGGAAACACTCTCCTGAGTTTTACATCAAATTTTAATTAACACTTTCTCCACGGAGTTTAAAGGCCACACAAATGAACAAACAACCAAAACAAGCTATAGACACGCTCTCGTATTCACTCATATGATTTTTTTGCCTTCAGGGATGCTGTTGTGCAGGTAAAAGTACCTAAAGTACGTTTTGGCAACGCTTTTGAAAGGTTTTCAATGTTGTTATTTTTTTCTGCTGGCGATGTTGTTGTTATTTTCATCCATGGCACTCAATTCAAGGTCAAGGAAACGAGTAATTGTTGTTAGTTTTTATTTTTTAAGTCCTGCGCAAAAAGTACCAACTGGTTTTGAGAAAACGGTGGTGGTGGAATTTTTCGTGGGTATGTTGGTGAATTTTTTTTCAGGATTTTGCAAAATGTTGCTGCAACATTTTGTTTTGTTGACAATTTCAAAAGTATGCGCATATTAAAATTTGTTGAGTTTTAACTCTCTTTTAGGCGAAAATATATATTTTTTTTTTTGGCAAAACAAATGAGAGAGAGTAAATACGATTTTGTAATTTAAGAAATCGTGTAAGCCACGAGTACCACTGACCTAGTCAACTATATTTATTTTGGATTTTATTAAATAAAGTACTACATCATCGTATGGTTCCTCTTTAATGTGCTTAAGGATGATTTTAACCAAATATGGAAATGGAATGTGCGTTCGAAGGTTGGAAAGGAATTTGTATGAAAGAAATATTTTTTTTGTTCGGATATAAGCTCTTAAACAACTCTAAAAGTCAAAACATTTTTTTTTATTAGCAAAGCTCTTTATTACAATTTTTACGGGCTTTTTTCCATTAAACTAATGGAATGAGAAAGTATTTTGAACATGTTTGGAAATTTAATTAAGTTTATATACATATATTCGGTTATTTTTGAATCTAAAGGATATTTTTTTAAATTTAGAAACTTTTCTTTTTGCTGTGAAAAGTACAAAATAACTCAGCATTATAATTTCTGTATTATTTTCTTTCTCACCTACCCTACATTTCGCAAACAAGTTTATTATAACAAATTTCTATTATTCTCATTTTTATGGAGGCCCTTGGGCCTTTTGTGATACCCTAGATCGATTTTACGATTTCCGTTGGTTAGATGGAAATCAATTCCTACTTCTGACAGACCTGGATTGATCTAGCAAATACACATTTCTAAGACAGTCCAACTCAAGAAAAGAAGGTGTTGAGCAGATGCTTCTTTCTCTTTGTTTAAACGACCAGCGTTACCAAATGTGCAGATTCATCTATTTTTACAGTGTTTTTAAGCACTGCACAGTGGTGAAGTTTTTGGTTTAACAAAAGTTTTTTGTAATTTATGGAGATTTTGCAGTTTTTATATTAAAGTTTTAACTTTTAATTTTTTTGAATGGGTGATTTTTATTTCAGATGTTATTTTCATGTCCGTTCAAAATATGGCACAATATTTCATAAAATAAACTCATAAATTTGAAATGAAATTCACTCTAGCTTGATATTAAATTTTATAAATAAATATACGAAAATACTTGTTTTTTTCTTTTCATTCAAAATGACGTGTCCGTTTTGTTGGTTGTCCCTGTTCCACATTAAGGAACTATGAGTGTCGCAAAGTACGAGAGTTAATTTATAACTGCTTCAAAATATTTGCATTTAATTTTATAATTAACACCCACCAAAATAACTGCGCCGGCTTGTCATTCTAAATGTTAAAACGTTTTGTGAATTTGTAAAATATTGTTATATTTCAAAAGGTTTCATCTATCGATCAAGCTTTGTTTCCTAAAAAATGTCTTGAGTGTTATTCAAAACTAGTACGAGAGTAAATTAATAACGGTCTTAAAATATTTTCATTAAATTTATTATTTAACACATCAAATAGACATGGAAAATAATTATTGTTGTCTACAGTTATGTGACTTGAGCGTTATTCTGTTTCGCATTAACAACATACACCAAAATAACAGCGTTTGCTTGTCATTCTTAATGTTAAAAAGTTTTTTGAATTTGTTATATTGCAAAAGGTTTCATCGATCGATCATGGTTACAAAATTAAAAGGCGAGCTGACAATTGATTCTAACAATTAAGTTGGTCGCTTTATGAGATGAAATATACGGATTGTATTAATGCATGTCCTTTTCCAGGTTTTTTTTCAAGGACATGTATTTATATAATCAGTATATTTCATCTCTAAAGCGCCCAACTTAACTGTTAGAATCAATTGTCAGCTCGCCTTTTAATTTTGTAACGAACGAGTTTTGCATCTCACCCACTCAAATGTATTATTTGAGATATATTTATTTTGAATGAGTTTTAGTTTATTGGTGGTAAAGCATGTCTATATGAATCTGTAGACTTCAACCATATTTTTGAAAAGTTGCAAACAAAACCTCTTAGCCAGGATTATATATTTCAAATGATTTTGTTTCAGCATTATAGAAACGGATAGTAATATGAACATAATTTTTGTATGAAATATTTGTCAATTTGTAGACCACAATTTAACCTTCCATGATTTTGTTTGATTTCTTCGATTTAGTTTTGTAGTTACATATATAAATGCAACTGATAAATGTTTTCCATATCGTTGATTCTGCCGTTATGTTGTAGTTTTAAGCATGAAGATATGCTAGAACTACTCAGGAGTTTTTAGTGTCTTAACGGGCATTCCGGGTAACACAACGGGCTAATATTTTACCCAATGATTCATTTTTGGCAGCTATTTTAGTAAAGTATTGTATGTCGTCTCTTTAAAACTACTTCGAACGGAGTTGTTCTATTTGGAGCACATAATTGTCAAGCATGTGGTTTAATTTAGGGTGATTAATAAGTCGTGACGTTTAAGAACCTTTGCAACTTATCATGTTAAGGCACTTTAGGCACCCATTTTTGCTTTTTTAATCCCGTTCGAAATATCTCCAGAGATAACATCTAAATTAAATTATATAATATTTAGAATACTCTCGCACAAATTAATATTTACTTTTTAACTGAACACTTTTTTGTAGTATTCTGAATTATTTTTGGTTTTTTTTTTTTTTTGTTACAAGAACACACGCTTTTATAAGCGATTTGTATTATCATTGCTCGTATTTTGACTCTTGCTACATTTTGCTTTGACATTCTGCATAAAAAGTTCAAGTTTGCCCAATATTCAGTTAGAAAAATACTTAAATTACGGGCACATTTACAACACGAGTAAGGAAAACGTATATAAAATACACATTATTAAAATAACCAGTTAATTATACCAAAATAGCCAGTTTATTAGATATTCGAAAAATGAACATTTTAAAAAATTTGGGCAAAACAAAAATAACCGGTTAAAACCGGTCGAATAATAACCGCCCGATCTCCCTAGTTTATTTCGATTATTAAAAACTGATGCACTTTTCGAAAGACTAACGCGTTATAATTGTGAAAAATACGTGTTTTTATTTTGAAAAAGTGCATTCTTACTGGAACACCCTTTATAATATATCAATTGAAAATATACATAGAAAAGATCTATAGGTTGTAAAGGTCTAAAAAATTACTTATAACCACAATATTAATTATTTAAAAAAATACTTTATATGTACATAGTTCGGGAAAGGATAATTTGATACAACTAGAATTTCTATTTGCATAAATCCAGTATAAACCAAAAATCGGCACGATCAGTTAACCTTCTGAGTTGTATCGACTGCATTTTGACGAATTCATAAATCTTTGTCAATTAAGCGAATTTTGATATGATCGAAATTTTTTATTAAAGAGTGTTTGAAATTCTTCCATTATTTAAATTATTTCGGTTGCTTATCATTTTTAATGTTTCCTTTGAAATTTTAATAAATGTATGTAAAACATTCCCCTCCTTTTTTTTGTAATTTCACTTCTTTTTGGTAATTTACACTTTTTGTTTGTTTCTGTAGAAGTTTTTTAAAATTTTTTTTTTTTTTTTTGGAAAAATAATTTTGTAATATTTTTATTTACATGAGTGACTTCTGTATTCATATAAAGTATGTACTACATGCTTACCAAATAAAATTATTTGGAAATGAAAAGTTTTATGTCGAATGTATTTTAATTAAATAAAGTTTTTCAATTATTTTATGGCTTTTATTTTATTGCAGTTGCTGGTTGTTTGTTTGTTAATGCCATTTTCCATTAGCAACTCAAACAGAAATTTTATCAAATAATTTTGCGCATTAAAATGTACTTTGTAAAATAATTTCATTAAAATGATAGTTTAAAAGTATTATTAAATTGTATAACCTTCGACCTATTATGATGGTTAAAAAATTTAATGGTCTGTTTTGTTTAGTACATTTTTGCAAAAGGTCGTGCAGCATGTGGCATGATAATATGGTGATGTTGCACAATAGGGGATTTTGGGAAAAGCAGAAATATATAAGAAGTTTTAAGAAGTAAAGATTAATTTGAATAAACTTTAGATGATTTTGATAAAATTGGACTCGAGAGGCCGTCCTAGAAAGCTCTAAAGAGGGGCACTTTTATATATTCGATCTTTATAATTTTTTTTTGTAATTTTTTATAATTTCGTAAAAGCGAAAATACTGTTAATATAGAGAAAACCATATCGTTTCAAGCTTCATTTGTTATATGATGGGCTTAAGGGGTTTAAGTGTTTTTTATACCCTCCACCACTAGTGGTGAATGAGGGTATACTAAGTTTGTCATTCCGTGTGAAACTTTTTTATTATATATCTAAGACGACATAAAGTATATATATTCTGGCTCCTTGAGTAATTCTTATTCCATTTAGCCATGTCCGTCTGTCTGTCTGTCTGCCCGTCTGTTTAAAACAAGCTCACTTTCAAAAAATACAAAAGTTTTGATCCTACTGAACCGATGTTGCTGAATTTCAATCCCTGCTTAGCTGCTTAGGATAACTACAAGCAATTTGAGACCAAGCTTGAAAGAAGAGTACAAACTTGGTCTCAAATTGCTTGTAGTTATCCTAAGCAGCTAAGCAGGGATTGAAATTCAGCAACATCGGCTCAGTAGAATCAAAACTATCAATCAAAATGTGGAACCACCACCCTAAAAAATTGATAATTTTGATACAAAAACTAACATAAATGGTGGAAAATGCACGGAATTTGCTTTATATAACTGCAAATGCTGCTGTTAAATTTCGTGACGATCGATCCATAATTGACCATAGGCCCCATATAAGCCCTACTCGCGGAAAACAGTTTATTGCGCCTAAAACCAAATAACCACTCTGGGAAAATAATTTAATGCGCCTAAAACCATAACTGATATAGATATTGCGATAAAATATCTTCCAACTAAGATTCATATGGCCAGAAAAAATATCATGCAATTTTGTGAAATTCACTGTTAACGCTAAAACTAATTACACTGCTGCATTGAAATTTATTAAAATTAATTTTTTGTAATACAAGAAATCAGTCTTCAGAATTTTGGGATGATTGGTCCACAATTTACCATAGGTCCAATACAAATTACGCTCTTAAAAATCATTTTAGTTCGGCTAAAACTGTTACGAATCATGATATTTCACTCAAGCCAGTTCAAAGTTCTAACAAGAAACGCATAAAACTTTCTTATTGTCGGTCAATAATTTAATTCAGGTCTAAACCGCAAGCAAATTTAATGCTTAATATCAAAGGGCAAATAATATTTACAATCAACATGATAAGGGCATTTCTAATATGTATTCCCTGTATATTCTATTTTTTAACAATACCGGTAAGATGTTTCTTAACATAAGAATTATACATTTTCATACGAAATTCTATTTTGGGTACAACTCTGTTTAGTTAAAATTTATTATAATTTATAAAAATATAAAAAAAGCTAAAAACATTTTCCAAAAATGCTAAATAAAATACCAAGTGCTAACTGAAAATTTTGCAGCTAAATAAAAATTTTTAATGCAAAAATGCCAAAATGGCCACATATCAGGTTTTATAAATAAAGATTGATTGATAAAATAAATAATGCTAAAAAAAGCTAAAAACATTTTCCAAAAATGCTAAATAAAATGCCAAGTGCTAAATGAAAATTTTGCAGCTAAATAAAAATTTTTGATGCAAAATTTAGCTGCAAAAATGCCAAAATGGCCACACTGTTGGTAGGACTTTTAGAGCACATATCAGGTTTTGTAAATAAAGATTGATTCGGGCAGTTATAACGCCTTTTTAACTTTAACCGAACACCTGATGTAATGACCCTTAGAAAAGTCTACTCTGGCTTACGGGTTAAAAATTTAATGGCACGATTTATTTTTACAAAAAAATATTTTACAATTTTTAAATATAAAAAAAAATTATTTAAAAAAAATAGGTTTTTACTATTCCACGTCCAAAATTTTCCCTATCACACCAAAGAGGCTTTTGTTACAAATTTTGCATATATAAGATATGATTTATTGATTACCCCTTTAAAGTTAGCGAATATTTTTCCCATCTTTTTTAAACTTCCCCACTGTTTGATTTTACTTTTTGTTCGCTTTGAACTGTTTTGTAAATAAATAAAAAAAAAATGGCAAAAAATAAATATTATAGAGCAGTTTAAATATTTGATGATATGTATGTACTTATTTATTTATGTATAAGTATTCGAGATCTTGAAAAAGGACATTTAACATATCCTTTGATAAGGATTTATTTTTCAGTTGGCTTAAAATCTCATCATACAGAGAATTTACCTTGAAATTAATGTAAATGTTTAATAATAAATAACGAATAAATAAATGCATGGATGAGTGCATTAGGAATGTTTTAACCATGACCGTGATTAGTGCAGGAATGCGTATAAATGTAGAAAGGTTTTCTCATTCATTCTTATGTTATTTTTATTACCGACAAACAATTGAGAACTTCACAAAATGTTGTTTTTAATCTAAAAGATGTTAATCATAAAGTAATGGGACAAAAATGTTTTAAAATATGTCAACCCTTCCCCCCACCCGTACCAATAATCGTTTAAAATGGTACTCCACCAAGTCAAGCCGAATTATATATGGCTTTCCAACAGACAAACAGGCTAATTAGGGAAGTTCATTATTTATTCGGTGTAGAGTTTTTTTTTTGGAGTGATTTATCAATAGGTTTTATTTATTTATATAATTTTAAAATAAAAATAAAATTTTGTAATATCCTAAAAATATTTTGTAAATACTCGTAGAAACATGTGAAAAAGTATTAAAGATCTTTTTTTTTTGCATGATCTCTAAAAGTACTCGTATAATACTTTGTATATAAATTTTACACATATATATATATATATATATATATATATATATATATATATATATATACGATTTTGAACCGTTAATTTTAAGACCATTTAAGGCAAGGAGTCCATCTGTTGAAAACACTGGTAATAAAATTTGGTCTGTCTTAGACCTGTTTTCACAATTTACTGATAGCTAAAGGGTAGATTTTTAGGCCGTATAAAACGTGTTTCATTATTACAACTTAACTTTAACCCTAAAGTGAGCGATAAGTTAAAGGAAGGTTCATCGTACTTGGAAGGTTAATGTAAAGTTTTACCTTTAAACAATTTTACGATAAAATTTTACATTTAGCAATTGTTGGTAAGTTGTGAAAATTGGTCTAAGTCTTATAAACAGAGAAAAAAGTGCTTACGGCATATTAAATGCGCACATAAAATATGCAGCCAAAACTTAAAAATATGCAAAAAAAAAAAACCAAAAATGGCGTATTTAAAAGCAAGATAATCCACAATTAAATAATAATTGCATTTTAAAGCAACAAGTCAAAAACTATAATCGCCCAATACACCATAGTCGTTCCAGAGAAATTTTCGAGATTGTAGCCTATTTCGAGCTGATGGAAAGTCATGGCCGCACTAAAACAAAGTTTTAATATCATGTTAAGATTTACATAAGAGTTATTTGTGCCGACTGTCCGATTTCTTATCTTCCACTATCTTCCTTCCCTGTGCTTTCACCATTTACTTCTCCTACTCTGTAACACTAGATATCTTTCTCTTCTTTCTTCCTTTGTTTCACTAATTAAAGGCATCACAATGGACCATATTGGTCTCTGGGTGAGGGTGTGAAGTTTGCTTCACACCATCCTTTCTAACCAAACCTAACCTATTTGTGCCGAATATTATCTAGATATATATGAGATCTTTTTGCCTTAAACGGATTCTAGGGACGGCCGCTAAATTTTATATTAATATTAACATTTAAATGGAAGTAACACTTGAATAAGAGCTATTGTCAAATGTGAGCCGGTTCCAAAAAGAATTTAATTCGCAGTAAAATATTTTTGGGGCGATTTCAATCTAAATACGAACATAATTAGATGGTGTATAGACACAAAGAGTCTATTTTGGAAAGAACGTACTGACCAAATTTGATAAAATTATCTACAAAATAGCAACTTGTAATTTGCACACAAGGCTTACCTGGACAGACAACCAGCCAGACGGATGGATGGACATCGCAAGATCACTTTATAAAGTGATTATGAGTTGATCGGCACTAAAATATGGGTATAGATTTCCATGTATTACACACATCAGCAAAATCGTATATAATGGGTGATTCAAGTAGAGATACTTTTTCCAATAGCCTTTTTTTTGACAGATCACGTGTGAGTCGTGTCATGCTGTCATGTTATATTTGTTTAGTATTGTTTGGCATTTCATAATGGAAGGACTTACGCCTGAACAACGTTTACAAATCGTTCAACTTTATTACGAAAATTCACGTTCTGTGAGGAATGTGTTTCGTGCACTTCGCTCAACTTATGGTTAACATAATCGGCCTACTAATAGCGTGCTATTAGCAACACCATCACCCATTTTGAGACCCAGCATTCATTATTGGATAATATTCGACCAAATAGACCACGTCCAGCACGCTGTGAAGAAAATATAGCGGCCGTAGCTGAGAGTGTACACGAAGACCGCGCCGTTCGCAGCAACTCGGACTGACGTATGGAACGACTTTGCGCATTTTACGTCGAGATCTTAAATTGAAAGCGTACAAAATACAGCTTGTGCAACAACTGAAGCCGCTCGACCTTCCCAAGCGACATCGCTTCGCTCTATGGGCTGCTGAAAAGTTCCAAGAAGTTCCGAAGTTTTTGAGGCAGATTTTGTTTAGCGATGAGGCCCATTTCTAGCTCAATGGGTATTTAAACAAACAAAATTGCTGCATTTGGGACGAAGAGCAACCTGAAGAGATGTAAGAACTGCCACTTCATCCAGGAAAAAACGGTTTGGTGTGGTTTGTGGGCCGGTGGAATCATCGGTCCATATTTCTTTAAACATTATGCCGGTGTGAACGTAACCGTCAATGGCGACCGTTATCGTGCCATGATAACCGACCATTTGATGCTTGAAATTGAAGCTCGAGATCTCGGCGACATTTGGTTTCAGCAAGACGGCGCCACTTCACACACATCGCATCAATCAATGGATTTATTGAGAGAACACTTCGGTGAGCACATAATTTCACGTTTTGGGCCGGTCGATTGGCCACCAAGATCGTGTGATACCACACCGTTAGATTTTTTCCTGTGGGGATATGTAAAGTCTAAAGTTTATGCGGACAAGCCCGCTTCGATTCAGGCCTTGGAGGAAAACATCACGCGTGTTATTCGCCAGTTACCAGTTGAAATGCTTGAACGAGTCATCGAAAATCGGACTCAACGGATGGACCATCTGCAACGTAGCAGCGGCCAACATTTGATAGACATAATCTTCAAAAAATAAATTCCAAAGAATGTTCTTTCAAATGATAATAAGCATTCCCATTAAATTTGAATATTCTGTGTTTTTTTCTTTAAAAAAGTAGGGAACCTCGAAATGGATCACTCTTTAATTGCTTTTGACGTACCCCGACAAAAAGTAGTCCAAAGTTGTCAAATCACACGAACGAGGTATGGCATGTTGCGCCGTCTTTTTGTGAAGCACTTTTTCTCCAAATGACTTGCAATAATAAAAAATCACGAATCATTTGCCTGCAGCGTTAGTCGTTCACTGTAATGTTGGCACCAGTTACGCCTTCAGCATGTAAAGCATGATAGAGGTCAAGATCTTTTAGCAACATTTTCCAAGTACTGGACCGGTAGAGAGCGGCGTAGGATCGATAAATTCGAGCTCTTTGTCACACTCACGTCTACAGTAGCGATGGCTTCTTACATACGCATGGCACGGGCTTGATTTGAATGAATATAACCAAAAGAGTAAATATGGCTATGAGACCATCCATAGTTTTGCGTATTAGCTGCTTAGACAAAGTGCTCTAGAAGTTTGGCGAACAAAGCGCGAATTTAGTAAATAAATTACCATGATTTTTAAGTGGTGTTCTGGTGTTAGTTTTTGCATGGTGATTTGGCAAAGTGTACGGAAAAAAAAGTCAAGCACACTTCATTAGTATGAGTATCGTTCTGAATTTTGGGGATTTTTCCCCAAATAGAGAAATTTTTGGAATTAGGGATAAAAATTTCGTAAAAATACCCAGGGGATTTTTTTTTTTTTTGGCTAAAAAGCACTTTTTTCGCTGTGATTTTTTGCGGATAATAGATTATTATAAATGCCATTTGCCCATTGGCAAGACCGATTTGGTCAAGCTGTGGGTACAAATTCAAGTCTTTTTTGGCGGTTCAAAATCTTTTCAAGAGCTTGCTGAAATAGTTTTGAATACGCTTTTTGTAGCAACAAGTATTGCTTGTGTTAAACGAGATTTTTCTATAATGAATACAACCAAAAGGATATTTTTCCTTTGACATAAGAATATGTATTTTATTTTTAAGGAAATGTGGGGATTTTTGGGAAATTTTGGGGATGAGAAATCGCAAATTGGGGATAAAATATAAAATACAAATGGGAACCCTGAGTATGAGAGCTAGTTTTACAGTTATCCATATGGGAAGTTCTATATGTCTAAAAAACACCCTTTATATGTAAAAAATTAAATAAAAAAATTAAAATTTGATGGCTTATAATTTTAGGATGGAGATTATTAGGGGCTGAAAAATGTAAATTGTGGTCATAAGACAAAAGTTTTCTGGTAACACTGCTATATACGCATTAATATAAGTTTATATAAATAAGTGTATATTTGTGAGTGTGTGTGAACGCCATTAAACCCAACTTCCTTTTCTCATTGTATTGAATGATAATCAAAATTTTTTCTTTTTATTGAAACTTGACAACCACAAGTGTAATGTGTAACATGCGGAAAATCTTTTGACATTTTTTTCATGCCCTATTTAAAAGGTAATGAAAGAGGCTGGGTTTATAATTATCCAAAAAAAATCTTTTAATATATTTTACAGTGGGTTAATGCCAGGCGAAATGCAATTTAGTTTTTAAATTTGTTTTAGAGAACCAAAAGACTATTTTTGTTTTTTGAAGAAATAATTTACATTTCATTCTTAACGTGTTTCTATTATTAAAGAATAATTTAATTCATACTTAATTAAGATAATTAAAATTACTTTAATTTTTCTAATTTTTCTTTGCAGGTAAGATTCATTAATATATTTGAGACAAACACTGATATCGATGATAGTAAGTAGTAATTTTGAACTTTTAAACTTTTCACAAGATCAAACTTTGAAATTTTATTAAGTTTTGACATTAACCCCACATATCCGAAACCTCTGATCTGTTGATGTTTTATATGCTACACTCAGAGCAATACATCTCTTATGTAAGTTGGTCCTTGGATAAAATTAAGCATATGAAAATTTTGTAATGTAAAGTCCATAACTAACCAAAGTGGAGCATATGGTTAGTTATAGACCTGGACTCCTGCCAAACATTAATTTAACACGGTTTATCTCGCCTTTAAATGTTGATATATAGATTTAATCGCGTACAAGTGGCGATAGGTCTATAATTGACAATTTGGGTCGTATATAGTACACTCTGACATTGTCATAGAATAAGCCATACATCTTGTTAAAAAATTGCAGTTGGTCAATATTCGATGATAGATTCAATTTTGACTCCCCTTTTAAAAAACAATAAGTCTATACTCGCAAGTATGCCCTACTTCACTTTCTTACTTGTTTAAATATGCAAATATTCCCCTTAAACTTAATGGATAAAAGCTCCCACAAAAACCTGATTTCTGAAATTTACTTTTCCTGCTATGGATAATATACGAACGTCCGTTTAGAGATAAAGTTCGATTCAAATAATGTTCATATTAGTCACTCAACTTCTACAATGAAGCACAACTTCTACTTCCACAAATGTCTTTCAGCGCCAACACTATTACAAACAATTTTCGTATTGAGTCAATACTATTTATGTATGTTTTAATATCAGCAGACAATTTTGGAATTTCGGGATCGGGATTTCAAAATCCCGAATCCCGGGATTTTCAAAAATCAGTCCCGATTGGCATCCCTAGCCTGCACTTATCCCCCAGAGAATTCTAAAAGGCAAATTATGAATAAGTCGCTTCAACTCGCTCTGTTAAAAATCCTAATGAAAGCAGCCGACTTATTGTCCACAAATCGTTATAATTTTTTTTCGCCTACGTTGACTCCTTTTCCAGAAATCTGAATTTGTCCCTCATAAAAACGTTAACTTAAGTTCTGTTAAGTGGTTAACATTTTTCTATTAACACGTGTCTAGGGTTATAAATTTTAAAATTTACCTTCACACACATTGCAAAGATGTTTAGGGTTGGTTGAACTATAATAAATTATAGTTTTCATTTATTTCGGTCATAAATCACTTCCCAATATACGTAGTGAGTAGAGTGTGTTCCCGAGATTTCCCATCCCGGTAATTTCAATTGTTTTCAATTCCCGCTTTTGCGGGATTCCTGGGAACATTTTAAGGAAATATACTGTTTTAAAACTTTAGTAAATCCATGTCGGACTAGTGTCGTTAGTAGTTTAATCCAACTTATTTTCAACACAACATTTAAATTTGCTACAGTTTAAGTCTTATTAAGCTAATTTTTGAGAATGGGCTTTATACAGGGCATATGATAAATTATAGGCCTTTCTTCAAGAAATTTGATTAATTGTCTTTGCAAACTGAAGTGTAAATTTTAAAATAATATTATAAAGTTTTGCGGTTAAGAGCGCAGTAAAGTGTTTTCCTAGATTGTGCTTTATATGCGGCATTTCAAGTAATTTTGAGTCCAATGAAAGTAGATTATGCTAAATTGCAGAACAAAAGCATTATTCGTTACGCTTTTAGCCATACTTTCATGATTTCCGAGATTGGTCTAAACATGGAGCCGTAAGAAATTATGGACCGAAATTCACGAAATTTGTTGCTTTAAAAAACGAATTTGTTGAAATTTCATGACAAAAGGGGAATTTCGCCACAAATTTATGTTGATTTTTGTTGAGTTTTTAGGGAGGTAGTTCCACATTTGGGCGCACAACTCTTTTACTACTGGAGCGATTCTTCTGGAATTCATTCCCAAACTTCCTAGTTCTTTTAGGCTTAACAGAAACAATTTGACACCCATATGGTTAAATCGGCTTAGAATAAAGACTCACAATACAAATACTTTATGGGACTCGATTTTTCGTTAATATATAGTTGAGTACATATTCGGCAAATATTATGTATAATATTTTTTTCTAAATACATATGTATTGAAATTAAACGAATAAACAATATATTAAAGTTTTATTTTAATTAGCTATTATCTACTAACAAACATAATTCTAATTCAATACAAAACTAGTATGACCAGCCGTCGACTCAATCGACTGCATTCTAGAAATGAAGATTTTATTTAGTGTATGCCGACCAAACGGATTTAGTCGATCAGTATCAGCATTGGCTATTCTGTGTGTAAAAAATATATGAGTATGGAATGTAGCGAGCAGGCCTTGTATATCCAAAAGAAGTGTACAGAGGCCTTCTAAAAGGCATCCGTACTCCTTCTTTTTCCCGCTGGGTGTAAATATGATGATGATGGATATAGATTTTGGGACAAAATTTATTTCATTTCATCTAAAAAACTCGAAAGAGTTCACTTTCACTTAAATTTTTTATTTGGAGCATGGGCAACTTCATTAAATTGACCGGCTTATGATGAATAGTTTTAGAAAACAAGTAAGAGTGCTGTATAGTACTGTACCGAATCTTTCATAATATCCACCGATAGTTAGAATATTTAAGGAGTGGGCTTTTTATAGGGCCTATGGTAAGTTATAGGCCAATTCCCACAAAATTTAGTTGTGTGATTTCTAGTCTAATGAAACTATGACAGACCAAATTTTACTACAAAAACGCTTTTAAAGTTTAAAAAGTAATAAAGTGCTTTAAATAAGTGGGCTTTATGTGGTAAATTATAGAACGATCATCACTAAATGTAGTAGTATGACTTCTTGTCACATAAAACGAGTATCTGAGTATTTAATAACAATCGGTGTATTCCTTCACCAATTAATATTAGTTTTTCTAGCAAAAACATTAGTTTTTTATGGTGGTTGGTCCACATTTGGATTCTTAACTCCTTTCCTACTGAACCGATTGTAGGGGAACAGGAAAGAGTTTGACACAATTACTGTTCTTTTCTTTTAGGGCTTATGCCTAAATCGACTAGGAATTACCCAAGGACCCAAAAGGTAAATATTTTATGGGGTCTTAGACGAATATTAAAAAACATTTCATACAGATGGCCAAACTTGTTATATCTTTTCACAGCTCATACAAATTGTGGTAATATTAGACGTTCACCTACTGCCGATTTTAAATATAAAACATCCCAAATTTTATCGATAAATCAATTTTGATTTCATTTTTATCACACAACCCACGCAATATTGATTTAAATTCTTTAAGTTAAACGTAAAATTTAAAAAAATATCAGAATCATTTATCCCTTTTTCAATCCAACTGAAGACTACTGTGTGTTGCATTCAAAATATTTTGAGTATCTGTGTGTTCTAAGTGTGTGAGTAGTTGTATATTTAATACGTAATGATACAGATGACTGTAATAATTTTGTTTTTGCTGCCAGATACTACTGACGATGCTGCTACTGGTACCCATGATGTTGATAATGATGATGATGATGATGATGCTGATGATGTCAACCCCCAGCAAAGAATAAAGAAATAAAAGAAAAGAAGTGCTTGTTGTACTCATTTGAGTATAAAAAGAATTTCCACATGTTTGACAAGTGTGTCACTTGCTAAACATGGATTATTGTCTTGTATTGTAAATGTTCATGATTTTAGTTGAAAACAAACGTGGAAAATGGCAAGACCTAAAACAAATAAACACACACAACTCTACTCAACTAATTTCATATAACAATTTAATACAAATATCAATATTAAAGATTTCAGTGAAAAAAGGAAAACTTTTTTTAGAATAAAATAAAGAAAAAATGAAAGTGACGGAAAAAAACGTTAAATTGAAATTGTGTCATTAGCAAAAGTTATTATTTTTTGTTTGTAAATACAACAAATTGCAAATGAAAAGCTTAAAAAAATTTAAATAAATAACTTGTCATTAAAGTTAATGTAAAATTTTTTTTTTATAAATTTTATTGTGAGTTCAACAAAAAATTAAGCTCCTTCAATGATGTCAGTTAAAACACAATTATCGTTATCACAATCAGTCAACACCGTCATCATCATCACAATCGTTGGCATCATCTTCATTATCATTATTATCTCCCATTATGATGGCAACTAATGAGAAGATAAATTTTCTTTAATATTGATATTTTTGATGAATTTTTTTACCCAAAACGTGCCAACCGCGAACCTTTAAAGCTTTTAAAAATTCTCGGGCAAATATTGATTTCTTCCGCCTTGTTAAAGTTTTAAAAATAAACAAAATATAAGAAAAAATATTGAAATAATTTAAGAATTTAACAAGGATTTAAGTGAAAATAAACGTTTAATTTCTTTGTGATTTCCTCTTTGATGTTCTATAATAAAATTCACAAAATAAAGGAAAAAGGAAAGAACTAAATCAAGCGTAAAAGGATGATGTTATTTGGAAATTGTCTATATCCGAGAAGGCAGCATAAAATCGCTTTATGCAAAACAAATAATGTTTCAAAGAAACGGTAAATAAGTATATGCTTTATTAATTTAATTGTATTTAGTTTCTTGTTTACACCATTTCCTTAAATATACCAGAGCTTTTTTAATATATATATGGGTATTTCCACAGGGAAGTCTACTGTTTGCCACATTACGCCACCAAGCATTTTAAATTGTTTCTCAGAGAATAATTTTATATTTAATAATAATTAAAAATAATTTAATTTTTGTATTTTGATTAGGGACGTTACTAATACCGATACCGGTATATCGGTGATACTTCACGTTTGCCAATATATCGGTATCGACGATATTTTACTGTCGATACGCCGATACTCTTTTATAGTTTTGCTTAACAAATAATTTAATTGTCAATGCTTATTTATTGCATAACACCTAATAGCAAAAAATCAAACAGAATAATAAATTGTTTCCTTTAATTCTTAAGCTGGAGGTCGGTCTACACCACGCGTTTTTCCTTTTTTTGAAACGCATGCTAAAGAATGCTTTCGATGCGTATATGCATTTTACGCGTGTGGTGTCTAACTTGTCAAAACAATTTTACACTACGACTTTTTGGACTGATGCATAAACGCATTGAACGCTTGGTATGGACCTGCAGCATCAGCCGTTTTGCTTTGCACCATGATGATAATACGTTCTCCTATTGATAAGACCTGTATGTAATTGTACTTTTTAAGAATTTTCTGTTCATTTTTAAAGATTTTTGTTAAAATAAAAAAAATTTCGCTACAATTTATGGTTTACTTCAAAGAGAAAACTAAATCCATAAGCAAAGCCACTGTTACATTTTCTTATGGTATTTCGATAGTTAACAGTCTTCGAACATTATTAGAAAATACGATAAATAAATGCTCTAAGATGCAGAATAGTTCATATTCCCAAAATTGGCGATTTACGTAGCATATGCTCAGAATGAAAAATTTGAGTTTTTAGAGATTAATGAAATCTATTGTTTATCTACAATTCTCTACCTTCGGCACAAAGCTAGAAAATATCAAAGATAATAGATCGAAAAACGACTTAAACAACGTGATTCTACATTTCGAAAGTGTTGAAGAAATGATCGCCCCTACACCTGGTAAAAGTTCTGATAAGTCTAGAAGAACTGACTTTTGAAGCGATTGGGAAAATCTTAAAAGAAAATTTGGAGAAGAATGATCCTCTGTCCATCCTATGCTGTGGTTCAGCTAAATAAGAAGTCTAGATATACCTTAGATCTTCTAATTTTTCTATAGTCGCAGATCCGTTTGTTTACTGGCGCTTGTAAATATTATACTCAAAACTTAAGACCAGGGCGCAGAAATACTTAATTTGTCAAATGAGTTCAGCCACATCTGAGAGACGATTTTTTACTGCAGGTCTGCTTCAAACGGAGTTGCGAAATGATCTTCGCAAAAGTTTAGAATAATTTGTTTTTTAAACAAAAATCTTATTAATATTAATTTTGAATATTAATAATCTCTTACATTGTTTTTTTTTTGTTTAAAAAATAAATTGATTTTACCATGAATTTAAATTCATTTCGTTGTCTTTAAAATCTTATAAAAATCAATTTTTAATAATAACACTGCGGAACAAAATTGAACTTTTTTTGTGCGGCCGGGAACTTTGTGTAATTTTTTTTTTACTAATTTGAGGTCGCTGATTCCAAATCTAATCTTCATTTTTCTCTATCAGCTCCAGTTTTAGAGATATACCGTTATGTCCAAAATTAAGGTACTTTCAGCACATATATCACAACTTTTGATTGTGTTCACAATTTACCGAATTGATAAAAATTGCGATTTCCATAAAAAAAAAGTATTTTAATGTGTATGTGTGAACAAAAAAAAAAAAACAAAAAAAAAATATACATTAAAATATGTTTTTTTTATGGATAAATTGTGAATACAATCAAAAGTTGTGCACCGATTGCAATGAAATAAAGCTCATTTCATTCGAAATATGTTGAACTAAATGCTTTTAGACCCAAACTGTGACTTTTGTTGCACATTTATTTTTTATGAATTTTTAAAGAACAAAAAAATTTTTTTTTTCTTAAATTTTTATTTGTTTTTTTTAAAACTTCAACGATATCTCTGAAATTACTGGCCAAATTTAAAACAATGTTAGTACGTCTTAAAGATAATATTGTTAGCGAATTTCGGTTTTTTTTTCTTAAGGGAATATGATGCACCATTTTCATGTTATTTCAATATATGTGCTGAAAGTACCTTAATTTTGGACATAACGGTATATCTCTAAAACTGGAGCTGATAGAGAAAAATGAAGGTTAGATTTGGAATCAGCGACCTCAAATTAGTAAAAAAATTACACAAAGTTCCAGGCCGCAAAATGGCTGTTCCGCAGTGTAATCTCTACACTGTAATTTTGTATAATAAAAAATTACTCTATTTGAGATTTGTTAATTTTCCTTAAATTTAAAATTAATATTCGTATCGGTATCGGTATCGGCGACATTTCTTTTTGAGTATCGGTATCGTAACGGAAAAAAGGCGTATCGTTACATCCCTAATTTTGATGTAAAGCGATATTTAGTGAAAAAGAGGAACAATTTGAACAACATGGGAGTAAAATAAAAGATCATTTGCTTGGTGGCGTAACGTGACACTTCTGTGGAAGTGTCCATATTCCTCCCATTCAAGGCAGAATCAATATCCATCATTTATCAATTATTTTTCACAAATGTCTAATATCCGAAAAGTTTTATTCCAAATTAAATCAATCAAAAAAGTGTTTTAGGTAAAATGGATTATATCGGGTGATTGAGGTTTGATTTATAATTTAAAAAAAAAACTCATAAATTTGAAGGTGGTCTAAAATTTTTATTATCGGTTAAAAGAACATTTCATGGCATTTACTGTTTGAAAATTATATTACGTAAGTGTTGGCCATGACTACGTCTGAGGTGCTCCATTCGGAAGGTCCAGTTTTGGGCGACTGGTTCGAGCATAGCGACTGGTATCTCGCGAATAACACGAGTAATATTGGCTTCCAAAGCGTCAACCGCAGCTGGCTTATTCTTGAAGGCCTCAGACTTGAATTAAGTGCTCTCCAAAAGCATTTCTCAACAAGGTCATTGTTTCACGCGCTGTATGGCTCCATGGAGACGCTGTTGTGGTGTGAGTCTTTCCACGATGACTTGCCGAACGGTACTGAACAAAAATGACAAAACAGTTCGATATAAGTCACGCGTGATATGTAAAAAGGTTATTGAAAATCAAATCTCACGAAACTATTTTCAATTACAGTTGGTAAATATTATAAAGGATAATATCCAAATTATCATTAGATTTATGTGAGTTATGAGTCTTGTATTGGCCTACAACGCCGAAATTTAAACTTGATAGGACTACATTTTCCCCCTTATTTTCATATCTATAGCTATGGCAGATAACCCGAAGCACCTTAGACACTTTGCAATGACCACAGATAAAACCACGTTCTAGGATACCGATCGATTCAGAACTAATTTCTGTATCGATCTAATGATGTCCGTCAAACTGACTGACTACACAGTACAAAAAACACACGGATTGGAGAGTATAGATTCGATTGCTAGCCCACCGGTAGGTTGTAAAACCCAATACTTAGCTTGGCGATTTTGGTGAACAATTTTTTAGGGTCCTCCAAAAATTTTAAAATCGGTGGTCCCTCAAAAAAGGTGTCACTAGTTTTTAGCCAACAGCTAATTTAGGCTTCGTGATACCGCTTAACAATATATGGCAATAATATCGCTAAGAGTCCACCAAATAAATTTTGTTAAAATTGTTTGCCAAAAAAATTTTCTTTCGTGAACTTATGTACTTTTTGTCAAATAACTTACAGGGACTCCTAATTTTTCACTAATAATTTTATGCAAGGTTGTAGCTACGGTAAAGCTTAAGTACTTTTGTGAAAATATCAATGCAATCTGAACGTGTCTATTTACTATAAATAGCTCATAAAGAGCACTTTGTACCTTATAAATTGTCTATTTTTTACGTTTACACTAAGATTTTTTTTTTGTTAAAATAGTATGATAAGCTGCACAGTTCTCTCTTGTGCTGAATTATTTGCTCGGTACATTTAAAATATATTGAAGACTTAAAAAAAAAAAATAAAAAATTGGTTTCAATTAAAAAAATTTGTTTCGGCAAATATATTTTGGCCAAATTCTCAAACATATAATTTCCGAAAAATATAATATTAAAAGCTCTGCAGAACTTAAAAAACAATTACAACATACATTTATCGCGGACAATGAAGTTCTCATATCATTTGATGTCGTGTCATTATTTACGAACTTCCCTGTGCATACTGCCATAAAAAACATAATGGGAAAATGGGAAACTATTAAAAAACAAACTAAAATCTCGAAGTCCACTTTTTTGAAAATACTTAAATTTTGTCTCACGGATAACAATTATTTCGTCTACGAAAATAAAATCTATAGCCAGATTTTTGGAATGCCAATGGGGAACCCCCTTTCTCCTACTATAGCTGATGTAGTACTGGACAGTTTACTCGACGAAGCAATAGCCGAATTAAAAAAGAAAGATATAAATTTAAAATACATAGTGAAATATGTAGATGACATACTAGCTATAGTAAAACGGGACGACAAAGAAGAGATCCTGAATGCTTTCAACGCATATCATCCAACAATCCAGTTTACTGCGGAAATTGAAGAGAATTTTAAAATTGCATATTTGGATACATACATATATCGACATAATAGTTTTATTAAATTTGACTGGTATTCAAAAGAAATATCATCTGGTAGACTGATGAATTTTAATGCAACTCAACCAAAATATCAAATAATAAATACGGCAAAAAATTTCATTTTTAGGGTACTATATATTAGCGATGAAGAATTCCACGTTGAAAACATAAAGAAAATTACAGCAATATTAATAAATAATAGCTTTCCAATAAAACTTATACACCAACTAATTGAAGAAACACAAAGAAAATTAAAAAACAATATAACTTCAAACAACACTGAAAATAATGACAAAGTTTTTTACAGTGTAAAGTTTATTCCTGGTTTAACGGACAACAGAAATATTTAAACAACGATAGACACACAAAACATATGTTACGCCTACAAACCACATACTACACTCAACTCTATTTTTTCTAAAATTAAAATGCCTGTAGAAAAACAACAACAAAACAACGTTGTGTACGAAATAGCATGTAAGGGAAATGACGAACAAAAATGTGATTTAATTTATATTGGAACAACAAAGAGAAATTTACAAACAAGAATATATGAACACGAAAATGACATAGATAAACATAAGGAATCAACAGCTTTGTCAAAACATATGATTTGCGAAAAGCATAAACCTGACTTTGACAGAATAAAAATATTAGACGTAGAAGCAAAACAGAAAAAACGTTTCACAATGGAAAGCTTACGTATACAACAAAACATTGACAGAACAATGAATTTAAAGGAAGACACAAATAATGTAAGTTTAAGCTACAGAGTTGCAATAAAATAGAAAAAATAAGCTGTGATATTAATTTAAGTTGTGTGTTTAATTTAATTATATGTTAAATGTTTTATGTTTTATGTAAGCTGTGTAACATTCGATGTATAATTTAATGTGAAAAAATACTTAGTAATTGTAAGTTTATTTATGTTGTTGTTTTCCAATTTTGTAATAATATATTGTTTTTTATTAAAAAAATATTAAATAGACAACCCCTGAAGATGTCAACAAATAATTGACGAAACGTTGGGAGAAACATGTGAAAAAGGTTTTTATTTACATTAATATATTAGGCCCAATTAGCTTAACAAAAACTTATATATAAAAATTTGTGATATTTATTTTAAAAAAATTAATTTTATTGCACCAGTAAACCAATTTATAGTATCAATTGAACGTTTAATTCACTTGAGTAAACGTTTAATTCACTTGATTAAACGTTTAATTGACTTGATTAAACGTTTAATTGACTTGATTAAACGTTTAATTCACTTGATATCATTTTTAATTAAAACTGATTTTATTTTTGATTAATGCTTTAGTTGGTGAACAATTTTGCAGAATATTTTCTGTATTCATTTTCATTAGAAAAAACACTTTTTTTTTTAATTAATTCGTTTATTAATGATGTGCTAATAATCCCAATTTATGAAAAAAAACACTTTTTGTTTTTCTGATCTGCTATCATTTCAAACGTAAAAAAGCTCACCCACAAGATCAGATATTTAAATTTTACGTGACAATCAACGACTTTCAGTTTTTCCATATAAATAACATGTGAAATTTTTTTTCTTGTTGTGCAAATAAAATTAAAATTTGTCTTAAAATTGTTAGTGTCAAATCCCATTAAGTTATTCGAAAAAAAGTGAAATTTTTTCACCATATTTTTTATAAAGTGGACGAAAAAGCAATTTTTGGGCAAAAAAAATGTTAACAAAATTTGTTTGGCGGACTCTTAGCGATATTATTTTCATATATTTCACGAAGTCTGAATAAGCTGTTGCCCAAAAGCAAGTGACACCTTTTTTAAGAGCCCACCTTTTTTAGAATTTTTGGATGCACATAAAACAAATTGGTTACCAAAATCGCCAAACTGAATATTCAGTTTTGCTACCGGTTGGTAATACAATCGAATCTATACTATCAAGTACGTGTGTTGTTCCAAAAGGGTTCATTTATTGCATAGTTTTATTGGTACGTGAAAATTCTGCGCGCAAAAAGTACAGGTCGCAATTTTGGAGATAATTTGGTCCTAATTTTCACAAGGTTAAGATTGATCAGAATCGGTCTATAATTTTACATAGCCCCAATACAAACTTCTTTCCGGAATAAAGCCTTAAACCCTATTAACTGTCTTTTGTCTGAATCTAGGCCAAAGTTGGCCCAAAAATATATTATTACAACCCCAATTACCTTACCGAATGTTATCCAAATCGATCCATATTTGACTTTATCTCTCCTAAGAAAAAAATAGCTTTTATTGCGATAACTTCGTTATTAAAACGTTTATTAAAACCTCTTTACATTTTTGGAAAAATAATTATTGAAGTCCACTACCACACTTTGCTATTTAATTATGCAACAACTTTTACAATTATCTGGTAGTTTCGTAATAATAATCAATTTCATTTACAATCGTATCGAATTCTACAGGAACTCTTTCTTTCCTTTTGAATAAATCATTAAAACTGTGTGCCTTTATTGCTGTTCATTGGCTTGTGCTTCCTCCATGACTTGATAAATGGCGATAAAAGTTATAAAGTTTATGAACTTTTACTGAAACACACTAAAAGATAAATGAGTGAATAGATGTGAATGAATGTTTTATCTGAATGCATTTGCACACTAACAAATTGACTACAATGTGGAAAAGATGTTTAACTTGCGATATGATTTTAATTTTTTTTCCTTTCCTTCTATTTTGCAAATCTTTTACTTTTAAAGTTTTAAATTTAACTTTATTATATGATTTTGCTTTTTTCTTTGTTTCTTGATTTTTTTTTTACATTTTATGGCTGTACAACAACAAGTTTTGTTTTTTATTTCAGCTACAAAAATCAACAGCAATAATTTGTTAACCAAAAGTAATTGCATCTAAGAAACGTGTATTCATTGTAATAAAAAGTTCCCGGTACAAATAATTAGGCTACGAGTCAGGCACGTCTTAGTCTATATATTGTATAGTTTTGAAACGAAATGTGTCTTTAAACCCATTTAATTTTCAAATTCGGTAAATTTTTCGCTGTTATTTCAATATGATTTTTAAATTCTTAATTATGATTGCTTCGCTTTCTGACTATAGATGGACCCCACTGTAAAAACTCTGATCTTCTGTTAAAGCAGGAAATTAAGTATCGCATATTTTATAGAATTATAAGTTCATGCAAATGACCATCCAGAAAAGGAGTCATTATTCGCTTCACATTCAGAAATTTTTTTTTGGATTAATCCATTAATCAAAAATAAAATCAGTTTTAATTAAAAATTTAATCAATTGATTTAAAAGATTACTTATATCATCAACATAATAAAACATATGACATTCATTTTGCGTCGGGAAACATGCCCCTTATTGAAATCAATAATCAAATAAAACCTCAGCAGACACATGTTAAATATTTCGGTATACATCTAGAGCGGCGCGGATATGTCATATAGAGGCAAAATTAACTCAAATGAAACTTAAATTAAAATTAATTGGCTTATTGGAAGAAATTCTGTCCAAAGTCTCGATTGGAAACTTCTATTTTACAACTCTAAAAGCCAATCTGGTGCTACGGTATTCAGTAATGCGGCACTGCCTCGGGCTCTTTTATCGAAAAAATATAAAGTCGACAAAAAATAATTTTTCGAATAATCACAGCCGCCTCTTTGGTTTGTGTAAAACTCAAAAATTCACAAAGATCTCAATGAGCCATTAGTTAAAACTATAATAACGAAATATTCGGAAAAATATTTCAAAAGGCTTGATTAGCTCGAAATATTTTAAACGATGGTGTCAACACTTAATTAAGGAGAAAAGATACAGCAGTAATTTGAGATAAAGTGATTTTCTTTGAAACTAATCACCTCAGTTCTTATATTTTTTAATTCCAAAATGAGTTATTTTTATTTCGCTGGTGTCTGAAAAATTTTATATGAGTCCGAAGAGCTTTTTAGAATAAATTACGAATAAACAAAGTCTGGGCATCCTGTCCGTGAAAGCCTGGGCTCAAATCTCAGCGCAGTCAAGAATGAAAAATTATCAATAAAATTTTAATTGATTTCATGTTGTAAAATTCCTGTCTTCATAAAAAAAATTTAATGAAAATTAAATTCAATGAACTTAAGCCCAATTAAAAATATCTAAATATCTTACGTATTATAATTTTCGAAAATCCCAATTAAGTATGTAATTTTAAAAATATTGTCAAATTACAGAAATCAATAAAAGAACAGAACTCAATATAAAATTACACACAGATAACACATGAAACTAGTTGAATATGCGCTACTTATATAACTTGAAATTACAGTGTAATTATTACACACAATATGTGTATTTACACACGGATTGGCAACACTGTGCAGTACTCATCCGATTGAAGTTTTATAGTTGAGAATATTAACATGAATTAAGAAAAAATACCAAATTTTAAAATTCTCATTCATGAAAAATATCGAAAATGTGCGTTCTGAATTCTGGTATAAAAGCAAGAGAAAATCAGGCAGTAATATTTACTATTTTCAATCCGTTCAGTTATTGGGCCAATAAATTTTTTGATTCATCAAATTGTATTTAAAATTTTGTGTGGCATAGTACCGAATATATAACATAAATAGATCGTACAAAACAAACAGATTAAAAACGCACTTCTACAAATTCGTTAGTTCAATTTGTTTTAATCATTTCAAAGCTCTGATTCCTGAATACAAAAAGAGTACCTTTAATATGCATATGTTCTTCAGTTTTTATAAAAACATAAGCCGCACTTTTAACAACAAAAATATTTAATATCTAATAATCCCAGCAACGGCAACAACAAAAACAATGAAGTTTTTAACATAAACACTAATGCTAGGAACACAACTGGGACGAACGACGAATTCCTCGTATAAAGCACAATAACGGCGAATAACAAGCAGCTTTTATAAGGTGCGTTTGTGTACTTTTACAGTAAAAGCCAGTAAATGAGTAAACTTAAAAATTTGCTCTCACAAAAAGCTGTTGTCGAAAAAAGTAAGCGAACGCAAAATTTGTAAACATTCGTAAAATAAAGACAACAGCTGATGGCAAATAATTAAAGTGTTGAAAAATGTTTACACTTTTGACTACTTAGCTCGTTTTCTTATCGGTACTCGATTAAATACTTTTTATAACACGAATATTTTTGGAAAATACAAACAATTTATTTAATGTAATCTCTCATATTTGTTTGTTTTTTATTTTATTTGAATTTGCTAATTTGTGTCCGGCTAAATTTGATCAATAGTACACGAATACTTTGTTTTTACTATTGATAACTTTAAAAACTTGACATTTTTGCAACTCCAAAAAATTAACATAACAAAACAAAGTTTCAAAAGTTGGTATTTAGCCATATAAATTCTTCACACACAAGTTTAATTAATTAATATTAATTCATTTTTTGTTTTTATTTTAGTTTTTAGTATTTCAACTTTTCTTTTTTTAAACAATTTTTTCACAATTTGTATGCCTTTTGTTTGCTACTTTTGTTTGTTTACCTTTTGAAACATATGTTTTTTTGTTTTACTAAATTTTACACTGCAAAAATTTCTGCAGTAAAAATTTGTAAGTACTCAGTCAAGAACTGTCACCTTACGCTCTCAATTTGTGTTCTCATTTACTGTATTTTGTGTACGCGTATGCAATTTAGTAAAATGCAGTAAAGTTCAGTAAAAACTTTTGTGTTCTCGAACGCAGCTATAATTGAGAAAGTTGATTGCTGTTTGTGCAAAGAGAGAGAGAAATAGTGTGACCATATTAAAAAAAATAGTGCGATATACACCTATGTGTTTTATTTTTGGCGACGAATATTCGCGGCCGAAAATTCGTCGTTCGTCCCAGTTGTGTTCCTAACATAAAGCGTGCAATTTTTGTTTTTGTAGCTGTCCTGTTTTTTATTAAAAAAAAACTCAGCTTATTTTCTTTAACATTTTTTGTTAACAAAACAAAAACAAGAAAAAGGCACATTAAGCAACATAAATCGTGTAAATTAACAAAACAACATGTCATAAAAACAAAACAACAAGTCATGAAAAAATAACAATAAACTCATTGTGTGATGTGCTATTACAGCTGTTTGTATGTTGACTGCATGTATGTCCATGTGATGTGGTGTTAATGTTGTTAAATATAAACGAGATATAATAAAAACTATAGTATACCTTAAGGCAGTCATTAAAATACAGGGACTTCATAATTATTATTTACATAGGCAGGCAGACAGGGTTGTCAGGTATGGCGATTTATAAAACAGTGGGCGATTTTATTGTTAAAGTCAATACTAACCTGCGAAAATAAACAGAACATTATTTAGCGTACCCAGAAACACTCAGAAACGATATAAATTGTTTTAATTTATAACTATTTTCAAGAAAGTATAGAACATTATATAGTGTTCTGTTCTACGTTATAAAACAGAACAATTGTAGTGGCATACATTATATATTAATGTTCTATAGAGTTTCTTTTTTACATTGATAAACGACTGAGCAAACAAAAAATTTTAGCAACGACGACAACACGAATAGCTTGTGTGTATATTGTGTAGAGTAACTTCGGGTATTTTGGAACTCCTATTTTTGTTTTGGCAATCTTGAAGAAAGTATAAGCAAACTCTTCTTTGGACTACTTGGAATGTGTTTCGAAATCGATTGCATAACTAAGTTTATCGCCAACATTTTATTTTCTTAATACTAAAAACAGTTATTAATTAAAAATCTGATATACCTCAAAAAACAGTGATTTGAAAAAATTGGAGGATTATGTGGAACCCCCCTGGTGTTTAATATGGAAAACTATTACATATTCACAAATGTCACAGAATTAGTACTAAAGTGAAAATTTGCACATTTTTCAATTCCTACAGTTTTTGTTTTGCTTTTTTGGATTAAAAAACGTTTGCGTTTTACATTTTCTAAAGATGGTAAGAACGTGGTTTTTGTGACATACCTGATTACCAGAAACAAAATAGTTATATAAAAACAAATTGAATTTAGCATATAATTATAATTAATTAATTAAAAACATAATTATTCCTTCTTGGCATAACTCGTTGTTCAAAAGTATTAATGCATTAGAAATTTTTCATCAGCCTTAATGGCTTTAAGGGGAATAGGATTCCACAATACCCGTCTTTAGTTATTTTTTAGAACAAATCTTAGATATATTATAAAACTTATTAAATTGCCACACTTACCATTTAAAAGTATTATTTAGTTAACAATTTGTAAACTTTGTAAAAACCACAAATAAAATATAATTATTTAAAACTAAATAACGGCTTGAATATGTGCACAAAAAAAATGGATAACACGTGCTTTCCCTTACAGACCGCCAGGACACTAACACCCATAACTTAACAAGGGCGGAACGCGTTAGCTAGCTGTCAAAAATCCTCATGCCAATACAATTTGTATGAAGCATCCCTAAATAGCGCGGCGTCAACGCTTTGCAATTGGAAAATCGGATTTTGACAGCGCGTTACAAAAAGCAGCTTTGCTATATTTCTGGTTTTGACAACTCTGTTTTTATCGTTTGATAACAAATAATGGCAAATTAGTTATTTTTTGGTCAAACTAGCAGTTTAATTCCATTTCTTATTTCTTTTATGAGGCGTTTAGTAAGCACAAAAGTTAACACTATTGTTTGATACATAATGTTGACGCTCTTGTTTAGGTATATCAGCGTAAAAGCTTCGCGGAAGAAAACGTTCCGCCTTCCGCTCTTGTTTAGGTACGGCTGTAACAGTGCGACCATTTGCATAGCCAAAGCCGTTATGTTAATATTTTTCTGTTAGCTATGTTAACATACAGGAATCGTTTCTAAATAACATTTAGTTTGGGAAATCTAGAGGGGGTTCCACATTACCCGCCTATTCCACAATACCCGAAGTTACTCTACATGTTTGGTTTGTGTAAATTTTTTGCTGCCCTGTTTGTTTTTTTTCGTTTATGTATTTTTTTTCTAAAAAATTTTCGGTTTTCTTTATATGTTGAAAGTAACAATTAAATACGTACTTGTCCTCTTGGAACTTTGTAAATTGTTAATCTAGTTATCTCTGATATTTTTTTTTTATGTGTATAGAATATTTGTTTTTCTTGTCATTAGCTTTAAAACCTTTTCTTAATATTAAACAATAAATTTGTTTTTTCTCCATATTTTACCCCAACAAATTTGTATATTTTATCTTTATCAGCCATAAGGGCGCTAAGCAAAACTGTAACGAACGAACATTAATGAGCTAAACTGAACACAACGAAGTTTGTGATTAAAAAAAAAAAAAAAATAAAAAAAAAATTAAATGTTCTCATCTTTTTATTGAGTTGGATAAGTACACTATTAAACGAACGATATTTTTTTTTTAATGATTTGCTACACAAACACTATTAGCGTTTCTGTTTTCCACAAATCTTACATACCGAACACTAAAGAACACGAAAACTGTGTGGTTAGTATCTGCTTTAAGAAGACTATTATAAACTATTTTATTATAGAGAATTTTTTTTAGAGAATTTAGGGGAACAAATTTATTTTTTAAGACTTATAATTTTTTTTAATAATTTAAGAAATATATATGTATTTAATTGTCAAAAGCTAAAAAAAGGCTTTTTGGATTTGGCGATTTTTCACATTGAGTTTGGCGAAAACGCTCAACATAAATCTGACACCCTAATGGCAGAAGCCCAATTGTGTATGTCAAGCATTAATTTCTTTAATTTTACATTAAAATTACCACTGTTTAAAGATGATTCATATAAATGATTCTAGACGCTTCATATTAATAAACAACTTGCAGCCGCTATTTTGCCTTGAACTCTGTTTTATTATCGCTGATTAAAAGTAGAGGGATGCAAGTTTATTTGCCACTTTTGCCGCGTCATCAATTAATTGAAACATTGACACTGCACTTGTTCGCCAAATACATTTATGGTGGCATTTCCATTTCAATTAAAGAAGACAATGTTTTGTTCGTTAAGTAATTTTTAATTAGTCATGAAATAAATAAAAAAAAAAAAAAAATTAAAGTGTGTCTGGTAAACTATTTATGTATATTAATTGGTCAATATTCCATGTAAAATATTTATATGAATGTTTGTATGCTCTGGTCTTTAATTCTTAATGTTAATAATAGCATTGGCCAACGTTCCCAACATCCTGGCGAAACATTTAGTCCGTGGAATCTCTTATGACAGGATACCGAAGAGACCTTTTTATTGTATCTTTCCTAGGAACACTGCCGGAACCAGGTTACAGTGCCCGCATAACGAAGGTGCCCATTTAGGGAGATTACACTGTATTATCTTTTAAACACAAAAAGGCAAGAAGTCAATAGTTGGTACCTCCGTTTAAGGTGACACGATTATCGTATAAGATTCATTTTTATCACCTGCCACAATTCG
The DNA here is from genome assembly GCA_943735925.1 of Pollenia amentaria. Lineage (NCBI taxonomy): Eukaryota > Metazoa > Arthropoda > Insecta > Diptera > Polleniidae > Pollenia > Pollenia amentaria. The sequence continues at coordinate 58,954,747 of OX031010.1, read as the reverse complement.
CTGCATCAGCCCACTCCTCTATGCAAAATTGAGATTCAATGTTTGCTGTCTCAGATGATAAAATAGCGAATATTAACGATTTCAAATTAATCGCAATGCTTTTAGGAAAAGAAAATTTAAGGTTGTGGTTAGGGTATTCAGTCGGTTAACCCTTAATCGGTCCACCGATTAATTACTACCCGATTAACTGATCGGTTAATCTAAAATTGCCTATTTTCGCTCAACGATTAAACCGATAAATTTCAGTCGATTAACCGATGTAACAAAATTTTTAATTTTGTGCACTATTATAACATATTTTTTTGTGTTTTTAATTATTTGTTTGGTCTCATATACGAAAGGTGTGTGTTTAGAAAATATTTTTTCATACAACCAAAGAAGGTGTTCAGTGATCTTCATTTTAAATAAGTGTTTGTTGTCAACAGCTTTTTGTTTCACGTACTTTTTATATGAATGCGTTTAGTTATTTGCTTCTTCTCATATTTTCTAATATCAATTATCGGAAACAATTAGATGATCTAAATATTTTAAAAAATTAAAACAGGACTCAAATGAAATAATGGAAGATTTTATATGTTAAGAAAAATTCAGGAAGAGGACTGAGAAATTAGCTATTCTCTATTATGGGTTGCTTTTAATTTTTCCAACATCTACGATAAATAAAAGAATTGTTTCAAAGTCAAGTTTAATCAAAACTAAAAAAAATAAACGCTGAAATCCTAAACATTTAAGTTTAGTTGTGTAATAGATTATTCTATAAGATTTTCCTAAACTATTGAAATAAATAATAAACTGATCTTACAGTTTATTGTTTAATAAATACATAATATGTATTAATTTAAAAATATGAATGACATATTTATTAATTATTCTTTTGATTGCTCGCTTTAGTTCAAGAATTGTTATGTTTTTGATTTTTTTTACCAATAAGCTCCAAATAACAAATAGTAGATGCATTTTAATATATTGAAAATACTTAATTAAAAAAAAAAACTTTATTAATCGGTTAACCGATCATTAACAAAATTACCCGATTATTAACCGATTAAACCAAAACTTTGGTTAATTAATCGATCGATTAACCGATTAAAGCAAAAGCCCGATTAAAATAATACCCTAGTTGTAGTACTTTCAATAATTCTGCAAATTCTACTTGAATTTGCATGGATGTTCATTAATAATTTTTTCCAAGTCTACATTCCCTCTGACATTCTTTATTTTCAGAATTAAAATCTACATTTTTTACTGCTTCAATTCGCGAATATTTTATAATTATTGTATTTGCTGTACTTACATAATAGTTAAATTTGATAAAAAAATATATTTTTTAATAAAAATTTTATTTAATTGTAAAAATTTTATAAGGCAAGAAGATAACCCCATCATAACAGATTCTATATTGGACTATATACCCAAAATCATGTTTAAATGTCGTATAACTTTCATGTAAAAGTAAATTAATCCTAGAATTTTTGTTAAATAAGGCCAATAACTAGTAATAAGTCCTCTAAAAGACACATTAGCTTAATCGTTCTTAATCCCTTTGAAATGCTAGTACCGTGAGCAAGTAAAGCTATAAATTATTTAATTTTACGGGAACAATTTATATAGGACCGATTTCCAAAAAAACTAAAAACATTAATGCCTTATAAACTACGTTGGAATAGGTCCTAACTCCTTATAAGCCACAAAAATTTCCTAGAGATTTTACTATTAAAAACCATTCACTCTATTTTGATGAAAGACACGGTTCCTTTATATACGGTAAATCACAGTGAAATTGGCTCACAACAAACAATATTAATATACAGCGACGGATGGTACAAAAATCACTTCCAACTACACGATTGATTTAAGAGCTTTGTTAAAGTGATTTAAATAAAGAAATATTTTTACTACATAGAATGATAAATTTCCAATAAAATGCCCTATGATCCATTTCAAAATTTTGATTATATGAACTATTAAAAAAAAAAAAAATAAAACAAAATAGTACCCAGTTTCGCTGGACATAATTATTGGCACAGCGTGGTAAAGCTCTTCGAATTTGATCGATTCCGATCAGCCGTTAAAAAGTCCCCTTTTACAATGCGGCAAGTGAAAGGCAGACAGACGAAGTTTTTATTTTTATTATTATTATTATTCCTACACTAAACCCCGCGAAGCTTTTTGCTTGTCTGCAGGAGACCAGAGTCTCTGGCGAGAATCGAACCCGCAACCCCGGTACTGATAGACTAGATCACTGCCAGCTAGCCTACCGGGGCACCGGTACCAGCAAACATTTCTTTACGCTGCCATTTGAAGTTTGCTGATGATATTTTATAGTAGGAGCCATTTCTATTCTTCTTCTATATATTTGACACTTGCTTGTGCGGCATCTGCTTACCCTGCGGCCACACGATCAACTTTTTGTTGATAGTCTTTTACATATACTGTTTATCAAAATGTACATAAATTGAAAGCTGTGACGTAGGCTGCACGCAATTTTTAATCAATTTACTTTCAAGATGTCAACAAGAAAACAATTTATACTGACAAACAAAAAATTGGTCACTAAACTACTAATCAGCTGATAAATTGAACGTAAAATTGCCAAACAAATGGATAGTTAAAATTGAGAGCAATCTCGTGATCAATTTAAAAAGTGTGAGTGTGTTAGTAAAAAAAATGAGAGTGAGAGCAAATTGAAAGGAATTGAAAGACAAAAATTGATCGTGTAGCCTCCATGTTAAGCAAAGTATTTTAGGGCACTGGAATTTTTATTTTCAGCGCAGTGATGCATTAATTAACACGCTAAATCTCATTGACCTGTCAGAGTATCAATAAATAAAATAATAAATAATGGGACAAAATTTAACAAGGTGGCCTTTTAGGAAACAGAGATATGTGAACAGACAAAAATAAAAATTATTTCTAATCACCAAATTCATAGAATCAAGCAAACAATATCTAGATTTTGCACCTATTTCCAAAATGATTTATTGATTACTAAAAATTTTAAGAATTTAAAATTATTATTTTTTCAATAAATGATATTTTAATTTTAATTAAAAAAATTATCAAAAAACTTTGCCATTTTAAACAATGTGTTAATTGATTTAATTAAATATAGCTTAGGTTTTGACAATTCCCAACAATAATTTTACAAGTTTAAAATATTTTATTTTAATCAAAAAAAAATCAATTAAGATTTTTTTTATTTAACTAATATTTCAATTATAAATTTAGTTCAAAATAACTAAAATGTTAATAAAATAAAAATTATATATTAATTTTTTTTTCAACTAAAACAATAATGAATTAACTAATAATAAATTTTGTATTCCCGAAAATAATTTTTGATAATAAATTAGCATGTGCCCAGCAAATGCAAAATTGAAATGGCAAGTTGCTTTATTAAGCAATTTGTTTTTTAATTTTGTTTTTTTTTTTCTTTTTACCCTCTTACAACTACAATTCGTGTTGGGAAAACAACCAGCCAATTGTAGGGGAATGATAGAAAGATAAACTCGCTGTTTATTATTGTTGTTTGATTTAAGCTATGATATTGTTACAAGAAAGACCTGAGTGTTTACAATTCTTATTCACTTTATGGTCTTATTTGTATAATATTTTTATCTTTTCTAAAGTCTTTGGAAAATGTTTCCTGACTAGCTGGCCTAAGTAATCAGTGAAATGCGCATAGAAACCAGCTTTCCCACAACAATAAATTTCAGTGTTTTTATCATAAATACAAATTGGGAGTTTAGCGCGTCATTAATAAATGAATTAATTAATTATAATTAACTCAATTATCACATTAATTAAATTAAAAGTACTTTAATTTACAATTTTTTTAATTTATAAAGGACTACTGCAAATTTTTTCTGTGTAGATTACTCTGCTTATATATATTGCAGTCGGTTCATATTTAACTACAATTCTTTATTAACGAACACTTCTATCTTAACTTATGTTTGACTATTGACGTCATCCGTCAAACCCCTCCGAAGAGATTGTGTGGTTACAATCGAAACTAGTAATGTCAACCTGTCCGTGAAAGCCTGGGTTCAATTCTTAGCTCAGTCAAGAATGAAAAATTATCAATAAATTTTAATTAATTTCATGTTGTAAAATTCCTGTGTTCATAAAAATAATTTAATGAAAATTAAATTCAATGAACTTAAGCCTAATTAAAATATCGAAATTTGGATTAAAAACCATTAACAGTTCAATAAAATTACCACAATACTAATTATTTTTAAAGCCACAATTTTTAAATTTGTATATACATAGTAGATATACAACAGAAATCGTGGCATATAATTTATTATTCTTTCTTGTTAGATAGTTTATTCGAAATTATATCACAAAGGCCTGTATGCCCATCCCTGCGTACATTTTTATCATTACATTAAATTGTATCAAAGACTTATTTAATCAAACATTTTTAAAGATTTATTTAAATTTATGTAATGCAAGTAAATAACATCTACTTAATATAATACAAGTTAACGTTATTTAATTTAATATTTTTTTTTTTTGTTATGCGGAACTAAAAACCCCTTTCAATTCAATAAATTTTATAACCCTTCCATTCTTCCCATACAAATCTCAACCACAAAAACAACAATTGCCTCGTCATCATCATCATCAAAATGATGAGCATAATCGTAAAAAACAAAAAAAAAAGTTATTTCCTTGTTATACGAACGAACAAGTGTCACTGTCATTGTCACTTTCATTGGATTTAATTTTTTGCACACTTTTGTTCCATCTCTCATAAAGGAATTGATGACGATGATGACATAATGTACAGATGGATGGATGGGTAGTTGGGTGGTTAGTTGGTTGGGGTGTCTAAATGAATTGAACTTTTGTTCAATTTAATTCTCTAATACAACCAGTTAAATACAATATTTAACTAAAGCTTTTTATTGAGGAGAAAAGGTACATACAACGTTTTAAATGGTTTTGAAATGGCTGACATGAGCAAAACAAATAGAAATTATTGTAAAAAACGGTTATTGCTGCTTTTTCGTATTGATTGAATTTTTACACGTGGCAAAATTGTTGTCGTTTTTTTTTAGCATATCAATGACCAAGATTGTTTGTATGACAATTGTATCCTACCAATGCTGTCGTCTGAGGTCTTTTGTCCTTTTTAAATTATTTTTTATTTTTTATATGAATGTAGGGGCTTTGTATGTCTATATAGGGATTTTAAATTTATTTTATAGGTTTCTTCATTGCTTTAATTTTTCTTTAATTTGTTGAGGTTAATTAAAAAAAATTAGTTTTTCCAAGGAATATACATATCACATCCTAAATCATAAACAGGCTAAACTTAAAATTCAAAAATATTTAGGAAAGGCAGAAAGCAGACTTCAAGCCCATGATTACACTTTTTTTTTTACTAAATTGAGTTTCACAAATATTAAAGAAGAAAAGTTAAAGAAGAGAGTGACGCAAACGACATTTAAGTGGTCCTTATAGATTTGATTTGTGAACTGATTTATGAAAAAAGAACATTTTTTTCATAAATTTTGAGTTGTGCCTGTTTATTTATTTATTTTATAAAATTATTTATTTATTATTAATTATCTATGGATTTTTCCTTACAGACATTTTACAAATTTAAATTTACCCTTAAATAAAATAGACTATAAACTAACATTTGATTACATTTTATTAACTTTACTATCAATTAAGAAAAGCCATTTTCATTCTACTTATTTACTTTTGATCCAATAAAAAATCAAAAAATCTATATAATTGCTTGAGGTTATATATTCTTCCAAGAGGGCCAGCATTACCATAATTAGCTCTGAAGAATTTGACGGATAACCATATGAAATTTTGGTATGATCGATGAGGAATCTTAAATTAAATCTGTTAGCTCTTGTTTTCGAGATATACCGTTTTTTTAAAAATGGTGGATGTTGCACAACATATATTCGCGTAACTCAAAACCTGTTTATTTTATTGAACAACCAAACCGAAATTCTGCAATAAAATTTCCTTAAAGCAAAGTTAAACTTGTTCTAATGTGCGAAGACGTTTTAGAAACATAATATTTTTGTTGCAAATTTTTTTTTTTTAGCAAAATTTGGAAATTTTTGTTTGTTAAAAAATCATAAAAAATTAGAAAATGCAGCTATGCTTTTAGTTCTTTCTAGACATAGTTGCAAACAAAAGAAGCCATAAATGATTAAAATATGTTTACACCTTTGGATTTTATTCAAAAAAGACGAAACATTTTAATTAATTTTAAGAATTTCATAAAACGCAATATTTGTATGGGAGCCCCCCTAAGAAGTGGAGATAAAGTGCAAGTATGTTTTGCGAAAATGTTAAGAACAAAAAACTAATGGAGGTCGGTCATACATTTTATTCCCCAATTGAGAAAGGGAAAAGCGGGTAGGTATGTTAGAAATAAATGAAGGAGATAAAACATAACGTGGGTTAGTCATACATTTGACCAATCTAGGGACACCCTAGAGTAATTTTTATAATGAAAAAAACACACAAACACATTTAATTTTTATTTTTAATAATTTTCTTTATTTTTCAATTTAGAGACATCTCTTTTCAAAGTTCTTTTATATTATATCGTTTAACATACGTTTTTGGAATGAAAGTTAATAATAAAATTCTTGATAATTAAAATAAAAGAAAATATTTGTTAAGGCTTAAATTAAAGAAAATATATGATAAATTAGAAAACGCTTAAACAAGATAATTAATATTAAAAGGAAAAATGTAGAAATAATGTCGAATACAATTAGTAAGGAACTTCACATTTATTCATGTAACTCTAGGCGCTGCAGGGTTCAAATTAAAGAATTTCATTAAACCGCCATATTTCTATGGCAGCTCCCCTATGTGATGGAGATATATGGCAGGTATGTTTTGAGAAAATTTTATGGACAAAAACTAGTGGAGGTCCGTCATACATTTTATCCACCTATGGGCGACTCCTTGGCAGTTATGGGGCTTTATCTTCAATATATTTCTGGTCTATTTTGTATGGAAGAAGAAAGGAGATAGCGGGTAGGTATGATAGAAGCAAGTGATGGAGATGAAAAAAGTGGGGTCGGTCTTACATTTGACCCGTATATGGGCATCCTAAGCGATGCAAGGGCTAAATTAAAAAATTTCATTAAGCCGCCATATTTGTATGGTTGAAATTCTTAAATTTGGCTCCCCCAAGCACCTTCCAATCATCCATCACTGTTTTATAATCCGTATAAAGCGCCACATCAAGCACATTTTCCGAAGTGGGACCCTTATACGTCGGGACCTCACCTCTATTCCAAATTTGTATATTATTCGACTGGTCTATGGAGTTCTACTGAGGGGGAATCTCTGTCGTGTGGCATATAGGATGATGCAAGTAGTACGGTGTCATCTCTGCCATCTTCCAAGGCCACTACTGTGAGATCGTCAGTGCTGTAATTATAGAGAATGTACTGTGCTGGAGGTTGACTTGCAGGATCTTTAGCGTCATCAACTAAGATCACCCGATCGGGGTCGGCTCCATCAGAGCCAGCCGAGCTGTGTATGTAGGCAAGACTTGCGTGTTAAAATGTAATCCGCGAAGACAGAAAGGTAGGAATTGTTTTTGTACCGATTGAATTGAATTACAATACGATTGGTTAATAGGTTCCCATAGAATCGATCCATATTCAAGAATTGGCCTAACAAGTGACAAGTGACTTTTTTACATAAAAAACACAGAAAATTCAAATTTAATGGGGTAGGTTAGGTTAGGTTCCATTGGCAGCCGTGATCAAGCACAGATCACGTGGGTCCATTAATTAGTTCCCGTTGTGTTACCATATCACGCCGTCTCCCATGGGTCCTATGAACTCTGGCTGCTAGTATTCCCATGCAGCCATCCGGTCGATTCAATAAATGAGTGGATCCTGTTAACATCAACATCAGAGAGACAAGTTTTGTCCCCAAGGGCTCTTCGACCAAACATTTAGAGTCTTAAGTTTCCGAATGCCGGGCAATTACAGAGAAGATGTTCCGTTGACTCTTCCTCCTCCTCATCACCGCAACTTCTACACAAGTCATTATAAGGGAGCCCCAGCCTCTGGGCGTGCCTCCCAATGGGCCAGTGGCCAGTTATAACCGCAATTAGGTTTCTCAGATGATGTCTGGACAGCTGTAATGCCGTGTCCTTTTTTCATCTACGATGGGCCAGATTTTCCTGGTTTCCCCACAGGTGGTTTCATCGTGCCACCTCTGACTGGCGATAAGATGAAACTTGTGCGCTATAAGTTGCTTACACCTTGGGAGTGAAGCACCTACATAATATGTGGAACCGTCCCGATTCAAGGTGGAACCTGCATACGCCAACGAATCCGCCATGCAGTTCCCATGTATGTCCCCGTATCCGGGGACCCAATTAAGGGTAACCAGTGAATGTCTCGCTATCTCCTCCAGAGACATCCGGCATTCTCGGACAATTCTCGATGTGATGAACACATTCTCCAGGGATCTTATGGCCGCCTTGCTATCGGTAATAGTGTGAATATTTATTATCATTTGAAAGAACATTCTTTGGCATTTTTTTTTGAAGATTATGTCTACCAAATGTTGGCCGTTGCTACGTCGCATATGGTCCATCCGTTGAAATTATGTGCTCACCGAAGTGTTGTCTCAATAAATCCATTGATTGATGCGATGTGTGGGAAGTAGCGCCGTCTTCTTGAAACCAAATGTCGCCGAGATCACGAGCTTCAATTTTAGGCATCAAATGGTCGGTTATCATGGCACGATAACGGTCGCCATTGACGGTTACGTTCGCACTGGTATCATTTTTGAAGAATTATGGACCGATGATTCCACCGGACCACAAACCACACCAAATCGTTGTTTTTTTGGATGAAGTGGCAGTTCTTGAATCTCTTCAGGTTGCTCTTCGTCCCAAATGCGGCAATTTTGTTTGTTTACATACTCATTGAGCCAGAAATGGGCCTCATCGCTGAACAAAATTTGCCTCGAAAACGTCGGATCTTATTGGAACTTTTCAAGAGCCCATAGAGCGAAGCGATGTCGCTTGGGAGGGTCGATCTCGACGTAAAATGCGCCAAGTATTTCCATACGTCAGTCCGAGTTGCTGCGAACGGCGCTGAATCGACTCTCCACGGTCTTCGTGTACTCTCTTAGCTAGAGCCGCTATATTTTCTTCACAGCATGCTGGACGTGGTCTATTCGGTCGAATATTATCCAATAATGAATGCTGGGTCTCAAAATGGGTGATGGTGTTGCGAATAGTACGCTCAGTAGGCCGATTATGTTGACCATAAGTTGAGCGAAGTGCCTGAAACACATTCCTCACAGAACGTGAATTTTCGTAATAAAGTTGAACGATTTGTAAACGTTGTTCAGGCGTAAGTCTTTCCATTATGAAATGCCAAACAATACTAAACAAAAATAACATGACAGCATGACACGACTCACACGCGATCTGTCAAAAAAGGCTTTTGAAAACAGTATCTCTACTTGAATCACCTATTATAAGGTTTTTGTATCCAAGTGTGCCTCTAGCTTTATTTATCATAAACGGTATATGCGAATCAAAGTGGAATTCCAAGATCAAGTAAGTTATCAACTATAACAACTTAAATACCACCGTGGAAGTAATTTACTGTAGCTGGATTATTTCTTAAAAAACGCATTAGGTTACACTTCTTTAAATTAAGCTCCATTAAGTTTGCTTCACACCATTCATAAAAACCATTAAGATCACATTAAGAACCATTAACATCGTCAGCATACATAAGAACATTTGGAAACTTTATAACTCCAGGTAATCATTTAAAGATGGAGCAATAGAGGTCCAAGGTGCCCGCCTAAGCATACTCCTGATAACACATTAATTTTTGTAGAAAACGTTTTATTAAAAAGCACCCTGTTCGATAAATAAGAGTAAATGCACTTTAAGCTGAGATCTGTAAACCCCATTAATTAAGTTTTTTTTACCGAAAGAAAATGATTGTCTTAATCAAAAGCTTTGTAGATAACATCTGTGAAATCAGTGTAGATAACATCTGTGTGAGCCACGATTTGTTGCAATTGTGAGTTGAAGAAAGTTTGTTGTGGCTTATATGGAGATATTATGTTTGAGACTTGATAATATTTGTTCGTAAACTTTACGGGTAAAAAATAATTAGACTTTAAATTTTTTAGTAGTTTTTTTTTTTGCAAAATACGAAAAAAATAATTTTTTACATGTAATTCTGTGCCCAATAGGAATAACAGCTAAAGTCAATTTTGGACAAGTTTGACGTGTTACTTTTTACTTCTCCTTATCGAACAGCTGTTTCATTACAAATTTAATTAAAAATTAAAATATGTATTATAAAATTGCTAACACAGAGCCCACAAATATAAGTTTAATCTTAATACTCTGATGTTGCGCAACGGGTTTTAAATTTAAAAATGCTTTGCTCAGCACTTCCCGAAATCGAGTTAAGTTGTTAATACTGAGCACAGAAATTATATGGAAAAACTGAAAGTCGTTAAGCGTCGGGTTGGATCAAAATATGAAGCTGATCTTGTGGGTGAGATTTTTTATACCATCTCTCCCATTTCTGTTTCGCACCCCAAACATGATTGAAACAACATGTTTTGCCATACAAAATATTGACATCGAAACAGGTCGTATCATTTAGAAATATGCTGCGAAACAGGAAAATTTTACTATCATCTCTAATTTTGATAACAATTATCGTTGGTTTATCTGATCTACCTCTCAAAAAAAAAAATTAAAAACAAAGATAAAAACAAAATCAAAATTCATGTGATAATTATTTAATAATAATATTAATAAAAGTATTACGTAATATATTTGTAATTTTTACTTACATTTAAATCTATTTTAAATAAAATCACACTAGCAACACAAAAAAACTGTCCAAATGAAACAAGAATGAATCGAATGAATGAATTTAGAGAGCGAAACAAGTGGTTTATATCGTCGTTTGAAAAAAGCATAATGCCTATTAAAACCTTTTGAGATTAATCCCCCCAATGTACATCATATGATGCATATCCTAAAAAGGCCCGATGTTGATTTTAAATAAAACACAAATTATTTACGAAATTATTGTCATTTCATTTTATTATGATAATATTGGTGTGGTTCAATTATGTAAGGAACAAAATATCGGCCATCCATCCGATGGTCCAAATTTTCATGGGTAACCGCGTTTGTCTATTTTTTCGATTGGGAAATGCTGATGCCATATTGCTTAATTTTAAACGCTCTTTCTTAAAATTTCTGAAAAAATATGGACCAATTCCGATTTTCTTGCGTAATGACCAATTTCAAAAAGTTCAATACCTAGCCCATAGTTCGATCTAGAATGTTTTTTCCGCTCTCCTAAAAAATTTGATTCAAAGACATACGCGGTTACCCATGAAAACCACAGAATTGAGAATGAAAAAATTCCAACGGTGTCAAATCACATGATTTTGGCGGCCAATTAACATCGCCTCTACGTGAGACAACACGGCCATTGAATTTGTCGCGCAAAAGAGCCATTGTTTCGTTAGCTGTGTGGCAAGTGGCACCGTCCTGTTAAAACCACATAGCGTCCACATCCAAATCTTCCAATTCAGGCCATAAAAAGTTCGTTATCATTTAACAATAGCGAACAATATTCACAGAAACTGCCTGACCGGCCTCATTTTGGAAAAAATACGGCCCGATGATGCAGCCAGCCCATAATAAACCGTACCAAACAGTCACTCTTCGTGGTTGCATTGGTTTTTCGACAATCACTCTTGGACTATCATTCGCCCAAATGCGGCAATTCTGCTTATTGACGAATCCACTAAAGTGAAAATGTGCCTCAATACTGAAGATGATTTTCTTCGAAAATTTATCATACATTGTTACCATTTCTTGTCATTATTCTGACCATTGACGACGTTTGGAATGGTCAAGAGGATTTAGTTTTTGAGTAAATTGCAACTTGTAAGCGTGTAAATGCAACAAGCCTTTATGCATAATGTTCAGCAAGGATGAGCGTAAGAGGTGCAATTGTTTGGCACGACGACGAGTTGATGTGAACGGCCATACTATCGCAAACAGCAGCAATATTTTCTGCAGTACGAGCTGTACAAGCATGCACTGGTGTTTTCACATCTCCTACAGACCCGGTTTGCTAAATTTTTTGCACGATTTTTCCGATTGTACGCACATTTGGACGATTAAATTGACCGAAAAAATCACGAAGTGCACGATATGCATTTTGATTTGAACGCCCATTTTCATAATAAGCCTGAATATCTTTAACGCGTTACTCGATAGTGTGTCTTTCCATGGTTCAAATTGAGTTAGTCTAAAATTGAGAAATGCCACATGAAATGCAGAAGAAAACTTGACGTTTAGGTGTGGTTCACATTCAATATCTGCCCTTAAAATTTAACCACCCTTTATATAGCAGCGAGAAATTTTGTTAAACACTACCTTTTAACTACAAAAATTAATTAGACACATTATCATAAAGAGAAAAAGAACCAATTGGCTTAGATGAGATTTGAACTCAGGCTGGTACGCCCATTCTTGTTAATCTTTCATTTTACTCACTACTCTAATGCCTAATAAATCAGTGAGTGTTTAAACGCTGGTTTAGTTGAACTAAACTTAACTTTATATGTAGTTTAAACTCAATAGTTATAAATCAGTGTCCCATGAATTATATGTAGTTTAAAAAGTAACATGTGGCAGCACTACGATAAATGTTGACAAATTCATATCGCTCATTTCGTGCAAGACCGTCACAACTCAAAATTTGGCATTTTCGAGTTAGTAATGCAGAAATGTTCTTCTCTTAAATCTCTACAAATTGATCTAAGAACGGAGAGAATTATCGAAAAAATAACAGTAATACAGATGCTTGTGACGCTATGACCTCTCGTAACAAACTTGAGCAATTAACATCAACAAGGTCACATTTCAGTTTGTGTTTGGCATTCCTCTTGTACATGTGGTTTTCTTTGTAGCAAAAAAAGAAACATTTGATTTTATAACTGTATTCTAGTGAAAAAGAAGAAATAATAGGTTAGAATCTTAAAAAGGCTCTCCTGTAAAGTTTCAAATTTTGAGTTGTGACGGTCTTGCACGAAATGAGCGATATGGTTTGTATTGGTAGTTTAAACGCCCAATTTTATGCGTTTAAAGATGGTTTATGTTTTCTGATTTATAGATTTGTTGGCTTAAATACATTTTAAACCAAAAGGACAGTTTAACTTGCCGTATTATTTAATTGACAGTTAAAAAAAAATTTTATATACAAGCACAAATCTTAAAAAAACAAGTTAAAGTAAAAAAAACTTATATATCCTTTATTATAGTATTGAACATCCAATTATTATTTAACATATATGGTATGGCACTAGATGAAATAAAAGGTCGATTTCGCTGATTTTTTACAGCCAAACAAATCTTATATATAGAGAATATTTGAGCTCGATTTTATTAACCTGGCATGTTTTTATGGACCCTAATGTACAAAACGACTAAACTCGGGAGGATACTTTTATGGGGGCTAAGGGAAATAATTTTTTTTTAATTTTTTTATTTTTTATTCCTACGCCAATCACGCGAAGCTATTCGCTTGTCTGCAGGAGACCAGGGTCTGTGTTGGGAATCGAACCCGCAACACCGGTACTGATAGACTAACTCACTACCAGCTATCCTACCGGGGCACCCTAATTTACTGATTTCCCTCATTTATAATATTTTTGCCAATCTTGGTTCTCCTAGTTTATATGGTATGGTTGCTATTGTGCTAAAATCAGTAGCTTGGGAAGAAAAAAGTAGTTATTTGTCTAAAACTTCGTCATTAATACACCGATTTTGTTAATTATCTCAATTAGTATTCAATTAAGTTTAATTAAAAATAAATTGTACAATTAATGTTGTAAGTAACATACCAAAGTTTAGGTTTATAGGTAAAAATTAGAGATTTATGGTTAAGCATTAGAGGCATTCGTGGTATTTATTTCATATTTCACCCATCTGTAGAGCGATCCGCTTGCATGCCAATAGCAATATATTCCGGACTATATGTTATTTATATATATTTTTATAACAACCTCATCCGTCTCATATTTGAGGTCTGCGAAAAAAACCATTTCAACAGCCACACGGAGAGACAAACAGATGGTCGTGGTTTAATCAATTGCCTTATTGATAAGAATATATATCAGCGACCGTAACAGTTATTCCTTTTTTCATAAAAGTCAGATGATAACAGTTATTTTCTGAGTTTTATTTTTTCGATCAAAAATAACGGTTATTTTCTGAGTTTTATTGTTTCGATCAAAAATAACAGTTATTTTATGATTTTTATTTTTTTGAGCAATAATAATAGTTATTTTTTGATTTTTATTTTTTCAATCAAAAATAACAGTTATTTTATGATTTTTATTTTTTCGAGCACAAATAAAAGTTATTCTTTACAGAAATATACACAGAAAAAATTATTAAATTTCTCCCATCACCAAATTTATTCCAAATTCATAATGTCAAGCAAACAATTTGTTGATTTTGCACCTATCATAGAAAAGTTCATAAGGATCAATATGTTTTACTTAAATCAGTTTGCCAGTATTTACTTCTATATGCTTTTTTTGTTTTAAAATTTCAAACTGTTATTTTCGGTCCCTGATATATATACTTCATAGGGTCTAAGATCAATATTGTAGAAATTGCAAACGGAATGACATACTATTATAAACCCATGCCACCTTTGGTGAAGGGTATAATTCCTGCCCCAGTTGAGATTTAAACTTGGGTGTATTCATAAAGAAATGCATATCGATGCCTTACTTTCTCAACCTCGTATCTTAAAAAAATACGGTTTGGACTTTTTCATATAAAACGATTGTTTTTTTGTGTTCTATTACTGCAAAAACTTATTATTTCAATAATTTATTAATATTTACAGAATTGAGACAAAGTATTGAAATAATAAGTTGTTGCAGTAATAGAACACAAAAAAAAACAATCGTTTTATATGAAAAAGACCAAACCTTATTTTTTTAAGATACGAGGTTGAGAAAGTAAGGCATCGATATAAGATTTTAATTACCAGCAACTATTTTTATAAACCCTAAAAGTATGCCAAGAAAAATACATGCTATATAATTCTCTCATAATGCATTTAAAATACTTTATGAAATAATTTTACTAAATATAAATCAACAAGTTAATAAATAAATAAATTCCATTTAATATCTCTTAAAACTATTTCGTAAGGAATTGTTGCACATCAAAATAATTGTGGCAATACTTGCACCTCCAGCTTGATTTTAGAATTTAGCTCGAAACAATTCTATTGTACCTACAATTTGGTATCTGAAAACAATATCAATTTAAAATTAAAACAATTGATGAAATTTACAAAATAGTTTTAAAGGAAATCAAGAAACAGTATTGTTTATTAACGCATATTGTAATAGTACATGAATTTAAAATAGAAAATATTTTGTAGCACAACATAAATAATACAAAAATAAATCCAACATAAGGAACTTTGTACGCAGTGCAGCAAATTGCCTTCCCTTTGAAGCGCCACAAAGTTACGAAATAACCACTACTGAAATACAAAGAAGCAAATTTGCAACAAAAACAACAACTACACACATCAGACAGAAAAATCTCTAAGAAACAAAGTAATAAAAGTTTCCAAAACACAACTTGCCCAACACATACAGACAGACAATTCATACATTTTGTTCAACACCATAATCAAAATGACTCCAGGCATTAAATGTGTGTTATAACGTCTATTCAAACTTATACTCATGCATACCCATCCATGTGCTGAATGCAATCAACAATCACTGGTGTACTCGTAATAGTCCATGTGCCACAAATGCTACGTGATTGGTTTGATAAGTAACTTTAATATGTTTGTTCATCAACTGGGAAGTCTGTTCAGTTGACGTTTATACATTGCACAGGGAATGAGTCATTTAGTACTAGTATATAAGTATTAATTTGTCCATACATATATAGATTAATGAGTCCCCAAAGAATCTTCTTGAATTAATTCTACTTAAGTCGCACAGTGGCGAATTTATAAATAAATTTAATATAATTTCTGCAAATATTCCAACTAATTAGCAGCCAAGTGTTACTTAAACTACAAGTCAATTTCAAAATAAACCGTTTGATTTTATAGAAAACAAATATATAACATTTTCTTCTTTAGTAGCATTATTCACCAGCCACCCTGTATTTGGTTTATCGGGAACTAATAGCCCACAGAGAGTTAAATAGAACCCGGCGTGATTTTTGGTGAAGAACGTATGGAGAATACATGTTTTTTACCCCAAACTGCTGGGAGGTAGATCTTAAAATTCCCGGTTTTGCAACTGTTTTTTTAACCGCAACCCAAAGTGGAGTTCAGGCCGAAGAGAAACTGCTTTGTAGTGAAGGTTAGAAACCTCTGCTCCCAATCAAGGTTAAAATTCACGATGCTGACAATCATGTGCTGAAAGTGTCCGCTTACAAAGTGTTAGTTGTTTCTGTGCTAAGAGTTTCGTGGGCTTACAAGTACTCACGATATTATAGATATTTTCTGTAATTTTAGCTTTACACCTAATTGCCAATAGTACCACCCAAGTGCTAAATTAAAAACAAGCTGTACTAAATCGTAAAATTTTTCTATTCATGCAACTAAACCTTAAACTAATAGTACAAAAGCCTGGGTAAAAACATGTTTTACAATAAGAGCTTCATAGCCTCTCATATCCATACCCAGGGCCTAAAGGCAACCCCCTCATTTCACAATATTTCATTATTAGCACTATTAAACAGCAACACATCACATTGATGGACATACCATCATCATAATTCCCCTCGATATGCCTGCCAACAAACTGAAATAGTTAATGAACAACAAATTATAAACAGTTTTATTTAAAGGAAAGGCTCCGTTTCCTCTCCCTCTCTTTTTAAGTATTTTTTTTTCTTTAATTTTTTTTATTTTATTTATGCCTCAATTATTTTGAAGAAACAATTTTAATGTTTTGTAGTTTTCATTTTTTTTTTTAATTTTTAAGTTTTGCTAATTTTTAATTTTTATTTTTGTAGCTGAACTATTACGAGATAATTTTTCGTTTTGTTGGATTTTCTTTGAAACAATGAAATTTAATAATAATAAATGGAATCAACCATAAAGTTTTCTTTCACGAACTGTAATATTTCAGTTTCCCTCGTAGTCTCCATCCCATTAATTCCAAGCAAAAAGGGTGTATCTTGTCTAAATTGAGAAATAAACCAGCATTTTGCAGACTGAAACTGAAAGTAAAAGTTTGTACAAATTAGAGTTAATTTTAAATAAAATGTATAATTTTATTTGGCTAGAAGATGCAGTATAAATGGGGTTCATAATTCAAAGTGATGTGATGATTAAAATCTTGAGGAAGTATTTAATGGAACGAAAATTAAAGCAACTTTTTATTATGGAGTACTTGGAATTGCGGACATTGTGCCGGAAAGTGTTTTCTTTCAGATTTAATGAAGTTACTTTGTGGGTGTTGTTGTTAATTTTAGGAGCTTAAGACTTGATATTAGTTACTTTTAAGTGTTTATAAGCAGGGACTGAAAATAACGGTTATTTTGAAATTTTAAAACAAAAAAAGCATATGGAAGTAAATGCCGGCAAACTGATTCAAGTATACCATATTGATCCTTATGAACTTTTCTATGATAATATATTATGATTTTTAAAGTTTTGATTTTTATTTTTTCGATCAAAAATTACAGTTATTTTGTGATTTATATTTTTTTGGACAAAAGTGGCAGTTATTTTTTAATTTTTATTTTTTCGATCAAAAATAACAGTTATTTTATGAGTTATATTTTTTTGAACAAAAATAACTGTTATTTTTTGATTTTTATTTATTTGAACAAAAATAACAATTATTTTTTGATTTAATTTTTTCGAGCAAAAATAAAAGTAATTCTTTAAAGAAATGTACATGTTATAATTATTTAGTTGACTTTAAATATTTATTCAAATGTGTGATCATCATTGGGATTTCTTATGCGCATTAAAATAAATATTTAAAGTCAACTAAATAATTATAACATGTATATTTCTTAAAAGAATAACTTTTATTTTTGCTCGAAAAAATAAACATCAAAAAATAACTGTTATTTTTTTTCAAAAAATTTATGTTCAAATAAAAAAAAAAAATAAAAAAATAACAGTTATTATTGTTCAAAAAAATAAAAATAATAAAATAACTATAATGTTTGATCGAAAAAATAAAAATAAAAAAATAAATGTTATTTTTTTTCAAAAAATAAAAATAAAAAAATAACTGTTATATTTGTTCAAAAAAAATAAAAATCAAAAAATATCCGTTGTCATCTGACTTTTATGAAAAAAGGAATAACTGTTACGGTCCATGTTTATAAGACATAAAATTATATTTCATTTATTAAAAGTTTACAAAACAAATTTTTTATGAAACTTTAACTACAACCAGGCCCTCGATGTCGATCGACAACTTAAACGAGCGGCAACTATTCACTCATTATCGTTTTCTTAAGCGGCCCACTAACTATCGAATTGTCGGTGGACAGGCTTAAAGTGTCTAACGTAATTCATTTATTTATTGTCAAATCATCATTTCCATAAATAAAACGCTAGTTTGGAATTAAAAATTGACAAAACATATGAATTAAGCCAAAAATATAACTCTGGCTATAACCAAATCAGAATAGAAAACAAAGGAGTAAACAAAAAACAAACAAAGCAGTAAACAAAAAATACAGAATAGAATTTTATAAAAAACATTATATACATACATTAGAGCGACTCAAAAAAAAAAGTGATTTTGTTACCCCTTCTGAAAATAAAGGTTGATATGTTTTATGATGATTCCCAAAATATTTTGGTTCTAGCGTGGACCATCCGTAAGCTGGAACATTTTTAAAAAAGGTATTTTTTCAGTTTTTCGAATTTTTTGTACTTTGCTCCAAGACGACAGAAATAAAATTTGTTATCATCGAAAAGGGTTTATTGAGATATTTAACTAAATACATATTTTCGTTTCGGGTTTTCACACAAATTCTACGTATTTTTTTTATTAATTTTATATTTTTTTATTGTATTTTTCACATTTTGAAAAATTTTAAAATGAAAAAATTGTATACCCATATTGCCTATATATGAAAAAAAGATAAAATATATCGCGATTTTCGCGGTTAATGTGAAAAATTACAAAAAAAAAAAAAAAAAAATTAAAATTATTTTAAAACAGATTCAATTTGAAAAGCAGAACATTACTTCCACATACGTAGAATTTGTATGAAAACCCGAAACGAAAATATGTATTTAGCTTAATATCTCAATTAGTATATCGCAAGCGGTCAAGTTTTATATACCACTGAATGCTGCTTCAAAAACTCTTTTCGATGATACCAAATTTTATTTCTGTCGTCTTGGTGCAAAGTACAAAAAAATTCTAAAAACTGAAAAAAGACCTTTTTTAAAAATGGTCCAGCTCACGGATGGTCAACGCTAGAACCAAAATATTTTGTAAATCATCATAAAACATGTCAACCTTTATTTTCAGAGGGGTAACTAAAACACTTTTTTCGGCTCCATACAACTTGAGTCGGTCTAACATACATACATAATTTTATAAGTGGTGATGTTTTAAAAAAATATTTAGTGTCTGTGTATAAAGAATTTTTTTCTAAATATTTTAACAAAATTCCTACACAGAAAAAAGTGTTTTATCAATTAAAAAAATGGTTTAAAAAGTATTTTAATTTAATTAATGTGATAATTGAATCAATAATTTTTTTAGCTGAAAAAATTTAAAAATTTTATTTTGATTTAATTAACATTTTAGTTGTTTTGAAATAAATTTTCAGTTAAAATTTTAATTAAATAACAAAAAATCTTAATTGACTTTTTTCGTTTAAAATAAAATAATTTAAACAGGTAGAATTGTTGTTGGGAATTGTCAATATTTATTTAAATAAATTAACACATTGTTTGAAATGGCAAAGTTTTTTGATCACTTTTTTAATTAAAATTAAATATATCATTTATTGAAAATATTTTTTCAAAATTTTAAAATTTTTAGTAATCAATATAATCATTTTGGTAATAGGTGCAAAATCAACAACTTGTTTGCTTGATATTATGAATTTAGAACAAATTTGGTGATAGGAAAAATTTAAAAATTTGCCGACAACTACAACATAAGTGACTGATTATGACATTTGTGGTCGCATAATATTTCTTAGTGGGCCGCAAATTTTTATAAAAACTGTTACGTTATCGGTCGCTTGCATTGTCGATCGACTTGTCGTGCTAAAAATTATTAGTGGGCCACAAATCAGCTGCTTATCGTTGAAAATTTAAGCTAGCTATAGCGGTCGACATCGGGGGCCAGTTAAATTTAATAATCGCTTATGAATACGAGGGAAAGGTTTAAGTCTCATAATGAGAACATTTGCTGGGGATAAGTAAAATAATTGCACATTTTTAATATTTAAAAAGATTTTTATAGTAAGTAGAGTTTCCTTTTTTCCCGCACTTTTTTATCCCGGGAAAGCAGGAAATAAAAATTATATTCCCGGGATCCCAACCCATTTTTTCCTTTATTTCCTTATTTCTCTTTATTTCTCAAATGAAAGAAATATTTCGTACTTGCTTGTATGTCCAACATAATTAAATCTATAATAGATACTACTTAACAAAAAGGAAAACTTTTAAGATTAAAGTTATTCTCAGACATTTAAGAGGTTATTTTTAATGCCAATTGGAAGTCAATACACGTATAAACATTGTCCATTTTAGAGATCATTTACATAATAAGAAGTCTAAGGGGAATATAATTTATGGATGTGTGAAAAGGAACTAAAAGCTCAACATTGCGAAGTAGAAATTTTGAAAAAAATGTACCGTTTAACAAATTCAGCATAAGGATAAATTAAATTTACCACATTTGATAACATATTTTTTCCAATTGTATACCCTTAATCAGCAGTGATGTATGAAAGTACACTAAGCTTGTCATTCTATGTGAATCTTTTTTTAGTATTCATCTAATCCCATAGAGTATATATATTCTAGGTCCTTCAGCAATTCTAAGTCGATTTTACCATTTGGTTGTCAAATTGTTTCTAGTTCTTCCAGGCTGTTTGGGATTGAATTCCAGTTGAATCGCTTTAGTAGGGAAAGAGTTATTCAACCAAATATGGAACTGCGTTTACTTACGGTCCCATGTTAAGACTACTCTTGGAAATCATGAAAGTATGGCTAAAAGCGTAACGAATAATGCTCTTGTTCTACAATTTAGCATAATCTAATGTCATAGGACTCGAAATCACTCGAAATGCCTCGAAACGACAAGTGTCTTCGTTTAGAACCGCATGATACTTTTCATCATGGATATATCAGCCTTAACATAACTTGGCCAAGTTGTCATAAGGGTCGAAAAATTTATATTATGTCGTCAATGTGATGACACATCGCCACCACAGCAGTGACGAATCGGAGTCAGTTTTTAAAAACATAACTCAGTGACATCGTAGAAAGAACTCATTAGGCTTCATTTAACGACAAACTGTCATAAAATTGAGTCATTGGAATTGACTTAAGTCAAAGTGAGAGAATATTATTTTTTAGTTACTTAATAGTTAATAGTTTTTCACTTTTGTTGCATTCCAACTATTGTTTACAGAAGAACTCTCAATCAAAAAACACCAGCATGCCCGATATGGTTTTAGCTATCACAATTCTTTGAAAATTTTATGCATTTAAATAAATAATTAAAAAAATAAAATATGGGAATTTAGGCTCAACATTTTAAATATGAATTTAATGTTAATTATACACAAAATGAGGCATCAACATCCATAACAGCATAACATATGACAAAATTTAAAGATGACGTTCCGCATTGGATTGATGTCACTTTTTGCCTCATTGATGCCATTTGTAATAACATTGATGTCACAACTCTGATGTTAGCGCATCATCAATATAAACAGGCTTCCTTCTATGATTGTACATACGCCGTAAACCGGAAAATTACCCCCTACAGTTTTCTAAGACAAGTAATACAATTTCGTAAAGACAGGCCTTCAATTTACCATGGACAATATATAAAGCTCGTTCTTAATAATCAGCTCAATAGGCCTTAAACAGCAGCAAATTTTATTATTATGTTGAAATTTAGTTGGATAAAACAACGGACTCGTGTCATAGCTTTACGAAAGTTTTACAAAAAGCTTTTCTTCAAAATTTCCCGGAAAACCCGCAATTAATTCCCTGGAAAGCGGGAATTGAAAACAATTGAAAGTCCCGGAAATATTAAGGGTCGTCCCTAAGCTTCGACAGTTGATTGCAGCCAGATTGTCGAATTCAGTCAGTCTTTTTTGTTAAAGCATATGGGACGACTGCAGGGTTTTATAAAGTGTGCAAATGAAAAATTGTTTTATTAAACTGACAGTCCTGTTCGGGCAGTGTGGTGGATAAATTTTATTTCAAGAGTAAGGCTAACGATCAACTAACACCCGTACGTCGACAAACGCAACATCTGCAAAAACTTAGCCGATGTCCGGGAGAGCGATTTTTGCCAAATTTTAAGCATCGCTTACGAAAGATTTCGGATTTTTCCTTTGGATTTTACGAAAAGCGTCTTCGCTGGTTTTTTTTGTGGCTAAAGGGTCTTATATTTTGACATAGCCGTCTTTCAGCCGGGGGAAGGCATTCTCTTCTTTGGGTATGACAAAGTTCGGGTTCTTTTGGGGTTCGTTTTATTTTGTTACGTATGAGCTTTAGTTGCGCCTAGAATTGGATGTCGGTTTAAAAACTTCCCAATGCAAAAATGAAGCCATAGACAAACCACGAATAACGATACACAATATGTTATGAAAGGGCGGTATCCAGAGGCATGCAATCCTTTTCAACTCATCTTTAACCCTTGTGGGGTGACTAGCTGAACTTTTCTTTTGTATGAGGACCGAACGACTCTAATGGACAGCTAGCCCGACGGACGGACGGACATCGTTAGATCGACTCTGAATCGATCGGTATTCTTAAATATGGGTCTAGGAAGAATATTTTAAGGTGTTACAAATATCAGCACAAACGCATAATACCTCTCCGCTATTGTGGTGTGGGTATAAAAAGAGTCACAATTGCACACTTCAATAAAATAAGTGTCCTATTTAACCGAATTGCTTGTTTTATTTTACTTAACAAATTTTTTTGAATTAGTCCATATTTGTCTATAGCTCCCAAACACTACTTCTGAAAAAAGCTTTTAGTGCCATAACGTCCTTATAACTGTTGGTTTTGGTGTAACCAACATAACATACAAGCCCCCATCCTAAAATCACTTCAATACAAACAAACCTCATAGTGATGATGATATCTAAATAATATTCTGCACTAAGAACATTTACATCAATCTTAACCTCATAACATAATTTTGTTCTGGCGAGCACATGCCTGCCCATGGGTCCCAAATAGTGTACACTCTACAAAATTAGTTTTTAAATACTGTGGTATAGGGTTTCATACGGTCGGTCTTGGCCTTGTTTACTTGTGTTTTTCCTTAATATTTTTTAAGGAATTTTTTCCTTATTATTTTTTAGTTTTGGCAAACACTAGTTTTGTTTTTATTTAGTTTTAAGTTCTATTTGTTTTGTTAATGTAGGGCTGTCAGTTTTTTCTTAAAAAAGTACACAACCGGTCACTTCAATTTAACAAACAAGAGTAGATTTTATTTCAAAATGGACTTAAAACTAGCTTACAATATAAAAGTTAAAAAATTCCCAAGCTTAAGGTATAGTGTAGTGCCAAATTCAATAAAAATAAAATATTAAAACTAAACAAGATACTTGAAGTAATTAATTCATTAAAAATTCATTAAATATAAAAAATAAAAAAGTAAAATGACAAAACAACTTGGTTTTAATATATAAAATTAAATTTTTTATGTGGTTACACAATTGAATATTTCTCTAATGTGACAAAAACTTTAGCATAAAATTGTATTCACTTAACCGATTTGTTGTAATCAATCAATAATACATACTCAAAAGAACGAAAAATTTAATTATACATTTCGCACTTTTTCAAAAATATTGTATTAACTCAAAACTTTTATTTTTTCATATTTTGGAGAAAAAAATCGACACGTATTATTCAGATCTGGCCGCTGTAAAAATATCGAGCTATTTTGTCAACTTTTTGGTAAAGATAAATACTTTTTTAAATACTTTTCCATATGCCTTTCATATTAAATTAAAAATTGGTTTGCTTCTACTGGAAATTTCGAGTTAATACAGTATTGTTGAACAAATATAAAAAATTTTTAAATTTTACTCATAGAATTTTAGAATTTTAAATTTCACAAATTTTATAAACAAAACGAAAATTTATTCTATTAAAACCAATAAATCTTAAACGCATCAATAAATCTTTCATGCTGAGTTAATTATAAAGGCTGAAGTATTAAATCTATTGCTGGAATTAATAAAAAAAATGTATAAATAACAAAAGCACAGATTCTTTATACCCAGATATTCAAACAAATGGATGGGAGTATCTTCTGTAGTATAAATTTATCAATACCTGACATTTATTCTGCATATAAAACTCCAATTGATGAAGAACTTCTCTGTGTTCAGTTTGTTGCTGTTTTTTTGTCGTATTGAAAATAGAGATTGATTAAATGTTGCCATAAATTAATCGACACGTTCACACACATACACACACATGTGTGAACATTTATTTAATGCATAAACAGCGAATAATTTATAATACAAATCTGATGTCAAAATAAACATAATTTTTTAAATAATAATTACACTGTGCTCGAATGTGGAATTTTCTTCTAACAAGCTAGACACCCTACAGGAAATTTAACTTTTTACCTCTGTACACTGGTTTATATTTAGGAAAGGCGGCCAAAATTGTTTTTATGTTCTTCGATTTTTATTTTATTCATATGAAAGAAAATGCGGGTTAACCTCGGGAGCCAAAAAATGTCAACCCTATTTCAACTATTCCATTGAACAGGGTGGTCCAAAATGGATTTTCTCGGTATTTTCTTATAGTAATGAATTTCTTAGTCAATTTTTAAAGTTGAAGTGCTCGTTACTTTTTTGTTTTTCAAGATTTTTTTGACAGAACACGTTTTGTGTATTAGTTTATCGTATTGACTTAAGCACTCTGCGACCTGTATAACTATTTAATTTTTTTTAGAATGTAAAAATTTCCCGGAAATCTCCTACGTTATAAAGCATAAGCCCTGTGCGTCAAAATGAATAAAAAAATCTATACTCGGACTCTAACATAAATTTATATACCCCATTGTATATACATATTGCTTCGATCTTGCGTACTACATCAATTTCTGTGACCCACCGTAAAATATTCGGTTTAAAAAAATAAGTCCTCCAAGGAAACTATTGAAATATTATATTTTACGTGTAAAATTAGCTAATGGTACATGTCAATTTATTGCCGGTATGTTATCCTTTTAACTAGCGTGTAAACAGGGTGTTTTATGTTTTAAATTAATGATAATAAAATAAAATATTTAAATAAGAGTTTTTTTTATGTTTCAAAGAAGAGGTACTAAAAGATTATTAAAAAACTTCCATCAAGAGTATAAAAATTCCAGCATTCAGAAAGAACTTAAAAATTTTTTTTTTCATTATTTATTTATTGATTCTTCATATATTAAATATGAACTAACAATAATTAAACAAATCTTATAGTAATACTTTATTTTTGTCCTGCCAATGCTAGACGAAAGTTTTTCTCCTCACGGTTTCTGTTCACATATGTAGATGTTTAGCGGTCTTCTTGTTGGATGAGTCCTGCAGTACCTCTTCTCCTTAATCTAGAGTGGCCGCTGCCATTTAAAATATTTTGAGCTATAGGATTTGGGTGCGACTCAAGCCTTTTTAAATATTTTACTGCATACTTCGTAGTAATAGTTTTTACTAATGACACATTGCGATCCTTGTGAATATTTGAGTTTTTAATTAACCAGGGAGCGACTGTGATTATTTTATTTTGGCGCCTTTGAATTTTATCGATATTTGAGGAGGAGGCGGCCCCATAACTGAATACCGTAGCACCAGATTGGCTTTAATATAGAGTTGTAAAGTAGAAGTTTGCAATCGAGCCTAAGAACAGAATTTCTTCCAATAAGCCAATAAATTTGAATTGCTTTTAGTTTCATTTGTGTTAGTTTTGCTTCTATATGGCATTTCCATGTTAAACGCCGATCTAGATGAATACCGAGGTATTGTACATGCGATTGTTGGGGCACTAATTGATTATTGATTTTAATAGGGGGACATGACTCCCGACGCAAGGTGAATGTTATATGTACGCATTTTTGCTCATTGACCTTTATCCTCCATTGTTTTAACCACTTTTCCAGTTCAAATATATGATCCTGCAAGTAACGAGATGCTTCATGACAGTTTTCGTGTACGCTTAAAAAAGCTGTATCATCAGCAAATGTTGAAGTTATGGTGTGGTTGTTTTTTCTTTTTCAGTTTTATCCTTACAACAACTCGCCTTGTTCCAAAAAAAAAAACAACCTTTGGCCCCTGTGAATATTGGCACTAAAAAAATTGAGAGGGGCCAAATGTTGGCTTTTTATGACAAGATTTAAATTCGAGAATGAAAAATAAGTATCAGTGGTAAAATGCAAGAGAAATAATGAGAAATTAAAAAAAAATATTTATTTAAAGTATTTAACTTTAACACTGAAACTCAACAAAAAAATAAATATGCATTTTGAACTCCCCATAACTTTTGTTGCTATCAGTCGAATTTTACGTTTTGTCGGGCAACATAAAGGCTAAGATCCCAACTATCGAGCAAAAAAAATATCGCATAAATAAATACCGATCCAGTCAAATGTTATGGAATTTTGACCTCGTTCTCTTGAGATTTCCCACTGTGCAGCGTTCAAGTTAGCCCGCTACTTAATGGAATCTCTCTCCATGCTCGTCACTGAATAATGCTAAAAAAATCTAAAAAGATTTTCCAAAAATGCTAAATAAAATGCCAAGTGCTAAATGAAAATTTTGAAGCTAAATAAAAAATTTTAATGCTAAATTTAGCTGCAAAAATGCCAAAATGGCCACACTGCTCGTCAGACTCAGATGGCGAGTGTTCAGCAAACTTGTTGCCATGAGAATGCAGAAAAGAAACTTTAACAGAATTTATTATTATTAATACGGTAAGAAGCAGAAATGATTTGTTCTACTCGTACATAAATACGCCATTCTTCAGCTGGATTTATTCCTAAAACATTGTCAATAACCACTTTTACAGAGTTCTGTATCTCAAGCTCTTTATTACGAAGTGTATTTTCCAAAAACTTGTCCTTCGTCAAGCGACGGATGTTCGGTCCATTAAATATTTCATATTAGTATGGAACAATCTGACACAAACCTTCTTTAATTTTCATATTACTTTATGCCATTATTACAACTTTAAGCTAGGATTTTGTGCTACGTATAAAAAGTTTTTCGCTGTTACAACTTTTCTTTAAACCAAAGTGAGCAATATATTAAAGGCAAGTTCATCCTTCCGGCCAGGCTAAAGTTAAGTTGAAATAATAAATTACTTTTTAGACGTCCGCCAAAATCCTACCTTTACTTAATGGGAAGTTGAAATAATGGCCCTTAAGCTGTGAAAATTGCAACTTGGCTCGTTAAACATTTGTAAAGTTTTTCACAATCCCTGGTTTAATATGTAGTGGCGTTTACAAAACTTTATCTATCGCAGTGGACTTTCAATAATTTTTTTAACTCGCAATTTAATTATTTCACATTGAGGCCAGTGCTGCTTTTGATACTGATCACCACTATATCGGGTATTCCATAAACATATGAAACACATATTTTTAGTGTTACCCGTTTGCATAACTCTTAATAGCGCAAACATTTTTCAATTATGATCGTTGTATTACATCGAGGATTTTTTCAAAGATAAAAAATTCTCTTTTTTACTTAGTACCTCGAGCAATCGAAATTGAATTTCTGGTATTTCTCCTGTGAAGAAGAACTGCCTTTAAGCTTGTTTACAAAATTTTAATCGAATTTGCTTTACCAGTAGGGAGCCCAGCTTGTTATAATCTGCTATAAGCACAGAGTTCTTTTTGTCTAATTTGTCAATTTAAAATGCATTTTACATCAACAATATTCTATATTTAAAATCGCCATATGCCGCATGGTATGTAAAAAATAGTTTTGTAAAAAGAAAATTATTTGAAGAACCTTTTATTCTATCGTTACGATATTAAGAAGCTGTTATATGCTAAAATTGTTTTAGAATTTTTTTAAATAGAATACAATTTCCAACAACAAGGATACAACTAAATTAAATGCTTCTAGTTATCTCTGTATAGGAAATTGAGTATTTTAATCATATTTATAGTTTTGAATCTTTCCAATTTACAGCATCATAAAAAAACCTATAAAGGCATCAAAATAAAACGATAGTATCATAAAAAAAACATCATGATTTTAAATACAATTTCCGGTTTATTTATTTCCTGTCATTTCGCATAAAAGAATAAGACAATTTTTGCAACATTTATATACAATTTTATAGAATTTGTAGCAAAGTTGCATGTTACCAACTTGGCCTTCTAATGCCGGCCGGGTGTGCCAAGGCAATGTCGTGTAGTCTTCCTTACTTGGCCATCCTCTCAAACTCCCCTACTCTTGGCAAAATTGCATGACAAAAAATTTAGGTCATATTTAAACTGCTTATGATGATTTAACTATGCAATACACATACATATATGAGGACTTTATTGCATTATACAGCTGCCATCCGTACACATATGAACGAGTTAGTAGAAGTTAAAAGGCCTTATAATATAATTTCATTCTATGAGAGAAAAAAAAATTGAAAGGAGAAAGGATATAATATTAGGAGTCGGTGCAGAAGGTTTTTAGGTGGGCCTTAATAATTTCAACTCCTTCTTAATTACCATGACAATTACATGTAATGCGTTAATGAGGCATTCTTAATTATTTATAATTAAGTATTTAAAATCAGAAAATAAACAATTAATTTTAATTTAATTAAATAATAATTACCATTAAAAAATTACAATAATAAATTTAAATTTAAATGGCTTAATTTAATCGTAATGTAATAAATGCCATTGTAATTGAGATATATGTTTTGAAAATTACTAAAATTTAATATTTTATTTAACAAATTATTTGTTATTTAATTTTTTGATTTAAATAACGTGTAATTGGTATTGAAATTTTTTAATTGAAAAACACTTCATTAAAAATTGCGTGTAATTTATAATCAAACAATTTAAAAAATTCTTAGTCGAGTAATTTATTTTTACTTAGGTTTTGATTGCAACAAAATTTCAATTACAATCTCGGATGTAATAAATTACAAAATATTGTGAGACTCTCTTTAATTACAATTTCTTACAACTTAATTGGAAATTAGGCAATTACAAGTAATGAGTAATTATAAAATCATCTAATTTTAAAACTCAAACTGCATTTACAGATGTAATTATTAATGGATTGTAATTTAGATCACTGAATCAGAGATCGGACGTAATTGCAACAAATTTTAGTTGGAAAATTGTAGCTACATTATTATAATTAAATATTTTGTAATTAAAAATATTATCATAGCAAAATTAATTAACTGGGAATTGCAATTGAGAGCACGCAATCGGAGATCAAATCTCATTTCAATTACCCCTAATTTAAGTTTAAAAAACTTTAAATACTTTTAAGTCAGTATTTAACTATATATAAACAGAAGTTGTAATTTAAAATATTTAATTACATAATCATCGAATTGTAATTTATTGTAACAATACGATGCAATAATTTACAAGATGCAAAAGCAATTATTAATATTTAAATTAGGAATAATCTAATTTTTTTTATTATATGTAATTATACATTTTTATATTTGGATGATTCACAAGATAGTCATAAAGTCAGTAAAGTCACTGCTGTGGGCAACCGCTTATAATTTAGATTTCTACTGTAAAGTTATGACGACTCAATGAACACCATCATTAAAATTTTTATTTTGTTTTAAACACAGTATTGTTTTAAACTACTGTTAAATATTATTTAGGACATTATGACGATATGACTCAATAGCACACCTTGTGAATCGCCCAACATTTTTGAATATTTTAATTCTTTTTCAGTATATCTGTTAAGTTGCGATAATGATTAGTAATTAATCAGATTATTTCTTTAAATAATCGCAAGATTACTTAAACAAGTACAATGAATTTATTTTTGTTAATTCTTTACAATTACAAATAATTTAATACAAACGACTACTTACGATAATTATAAAATAAAATACAAAATAAAACTTTATTTTAAAAGTTTATCTTCGATTATTTTTTTAATTATCTCTTTAAAATTTAGATTAATTGCAAACTAGTTTAGATTTTTAAATAATCAAAAGTAATCGTAAGTATTTTTGGATTATTTGTAATCGTAATAAATTATCAATAGAGAAAAACTGAAGGTAATCGTATTTACGGCCAATTTCGCCAAGTTCAGTTATAATTAACTACTAGTTATAACTGTCAAAAACATACTGTTAACTGGATCTTAAAGCAACAGTGAGTTTTAACTGCACTTGGTGAAATTGGCCGTAAATCAATTACTTTATACCAGAAATCAAATAATTACAATTAGGAATCATTACTTATCAGATATGATTTACAGGAATAAATATTCCTAATATTTAATTACAGGTCTCTCATGGTCCTCATAGTGTTAATTTTGTTTAGTGAAGTGAAGGAAATTAAGAAATTAACTTTAAATAGTTCGTTAAATGGACGATGATAAGAATAATAATAACATATTGTAATTTTATATTTTTATTTCCCTTTTATTTGCAGCATGTCTGGCGGTTTAATGTCGTGTGTAAGGGAAAATTCCCCTCCCCTAGATATGGATGTTAATGTTTCGGGTCCTCTTTCACTGCCGGAGCCGTGCATTAACAACTCCGACCTAATGGGCAGTGTACACTCATCATCACATCATAATATCATGTCTTCTACGCCGCTGGCGGCTCAACCATCCCCATCGTCACATGCGGAGAGTGTGGGAGGTGCAGGTTTGACACCTACTGCCACACCACCCAATACAGGTGAGTGCAAACAAGAACTTCTGTTCTCGTAATCAATTTTCTTTGATTTTAATTTTTTTTTTCTGTTCTAAGTTTTCTATTGCCTTCAGCTTCTTGAGTAAATAGACTTTTTTTTTTGTTTTCCTGCCTTTTTCTTGCTACTCGTACAACAAATAACCAATTATTTTCTCTGGCATCTTCAACTTGATGGAATACTTTGTTGTTTTCAAAGTAACTTGAAATACGTGTTTGTAGCTGGAAGTTTTTACTGCTTTCCATTGTTTCAAAACATCTTTTACGTATCCAAAATATAAGAAAAAGTATCAGTAACTTCCAAGGACTTTATCGTCTTTAATGTTTTTTCTTTCTTGTGGTTTTAAGTGTTCACTACAGGTTTTTCTAAACTTTGACCTTTTCTCAATTGATTTTGAAATGGTTTCGGGGGGAAATCAATTTATATAACAATTTTACTGTGCTCCTAGTGTGTATGACTTTATAAAATTGACGATAAAGTTTCTAAAGAACATTTACTGCCTGCAAAATGGTATTACACTTAAAAGTTTTTTTTAACGTTATGAGCGGTTCTTTACTATTTTTGAAGGATAACAAGAAAAATCAAATGGGATTTTTTTTTATGTAGGAAACACTTTGAAAATGTACTCTTGTTATGTTTCTTTTTAGTTATTTGGGCTCAATTTGATAGGAAAATTAATAAATTTTTCTTGTGTGTTAAAATTTTTTTTTTTATATGGGAGGTCATAGAATTTTAACGGAGCATATCTGACATAAATATATAACAACCTAGTCCCCATCATATCTGGGCTAATTTCCTTTATAGGGTCTAAGACCAATATTGTTGAAATTACAAACGGAATGATCGACTAACATATACCCTTTCCACCTGTGGTGAAGGGTATAATAATTAAGATGGGATTTCTTTTGTCAGATTTTCGATAACTAGTCGACGTCGACACAACATTCTTATAAATACCAAATTAATGTCGAAGTGTTGTAGTCGTCGACTTGATATGACAACAATTAATGTCCACATCGACAACGACTGACATAATAAGGGTGTTTGTGTAAGATCGAGACGTCCTGCTTCTGACTTGTTTTATTGAAATAGAAATGTTTGTAATTCTATAGGATATGAAAGCATGAATTTAATAAAAAACAAGTAAAGCTGCTTTATTCGGCTATGCCGAATCTTATAATCCCTTCACCAGGTTGCTATAAGAACAGAGACGTTGTATAAATATTTATATAGCAGCTAAACCCGGCGAGCTTCGCTACCCTCGTTAAAATAAAATTGATAAAATGTTTTTAAAACAGGTATACAAGATAACGAAGCAATTTCTACAAAATGTAGATTATTTTACTCTTACCGTACTTAAGATATAAATAACATAAGATTCTGGGCGCCATCTCGGATCCTCGGAAAAAAATGATGCCAGTAAACGCCTTCCACCAAATGGTAGATACATATGTCAATTAAGCTTCTAGAAAAGGAAACTTTATTTGCAACGCCTGAAACTACTGTTTTTTGAATAGCCCCGCCCTTTAAAGTTCGACCTCATCATATCGCATATCGTTGTACATGGCTTGACTATGTCATCATTTCTACCTTTGGTGACTTTAAATCTGACATAAGATTTCGGGTGCCACTTATGCCATCTCGGATTCTTCCCCCCTAATGTCCAATTTTTTGCACGTGTCAAGAAAGTCCTTCTCAAAGTTATTCAGCCATGTCACAGAGTACAATTCCGTTCGGAACCAAAGAAAACATATTTGTTTATTGATAGAAAGTACATTTTGATAGTTTTTGGCCTTTAAGATACCGAAAACACCCACTCCGTTCATGAAAACAAAAATGGTTTCATTCCGCAAAGTTTTTTCGTTATTTTCTGAAGCACCAAAATTAATTTCGTTTCCGAACGGAATTGTACTCTGTGACATGGCTGATTATGTCATTGAGCACTTGAGGAACGCACTGTGTAAGATTTTGCTAATCTAGCTGGACAAAAGTCGTTTTTTTGAGTTTATAAATATATTTACTCAAATATAAGAGCACTTGTTATAAAATAAGAAAATGCAAAAACTTTGCCTAATTTGTCAACAATAACAATACAACATAGTACAATTAATTATCGATATATACTAATTATTTATATTAATTATATACATATAAAAAACTTTAAATTTTTATTCTATCCAATATTTCGGCACTTCGTTGAGTGCCTTCTTTATGTTTTTTTTTTCTTTCTTTTACAAATTTTAAAATGTTTTAACAAAGTCAACAATATAACAATTAATGACAAAATTAAAAATGTTTTGTAATTGAATATAAAAAATATGTTTCAATACAAACTTAATCTATTACAATATAAATACATTTTTAACTTCCGTTTCTATTTTTATAAATTAACTGCCAGGCCCACAATGTCGACAAGAACATTTCTTTCGCATATTTATATTGAAAACAATAATAAAAAACTAAAATTTGTTTTTGTTTTCCATATAAATATTCGAAAGAAATGTTCTTGTCGACATTGTGGGCCAGGCAGTAAATGTCTATAATTGTGTGCTAAATTTTCAGTGTCCGACTTAAAATTAATTCTCGACATTGTTGGTACTTTTATAATTTGTAACATTTCTAACATAAATCTACGTTTATAATTATTTTCTGTGTTTAATACTATTGTATTCTCAAAACCTGGATAATGGTTTAGATTAGCACAATGAGTTGATAAAGCTGTTTTCTGTGATAAAATATTTCTATATTTTTGGTCTGACTTATGTCCTGCTATTCTAGTTTTTAGCTTATTTTTTGTTGTACCTACATATACTTTATTACACTGTCCACTATCATTACCCTTACAAGGTATTTTATAAACAATATTTGACATTTCCATCCTATTTACTTTGTCTTTCATTTTAGTAAATAGTTTACCTACTGTGTTAAAAGATTTATGAGCTATTTTGAATATTTTGCTATCATATATATTTGATTTTCCAATCTTTCTGAAAAATTTTGTATATATATTACCGATTTATAAATTCTCTGTTCTGTAATATTATTTCGGTTATTCACTCCACGATTATCATATTGTATTAATAAAGCCGTTATTAATTGTGAAGGAAAACTATTATTAGTTTATATTTCTATCCTCCTTTTCTTATCTCTATGAAATTCTGAATCACTTATTTTTAGAACTCTTTCTATAAAATTGTTAGCTGTATTAATAATTATTCTCCTCGGATGTTTCGAGATATAATTAATAATTCTACCAGCAGATGTTGGTTTTTGATACCAATCTATTGGTACCCTATTACCTCTTCTAATTACCAAGGTGTCTAAATATGACAGTCTTGAATTAGACTCATTTTCAATTGTGAATTTAATGTCCGAATGAAATGAGTTAAAATTATCTAACATTTGTTCCATTCCAGATTCGGAAATTATACAAAACAAATCATCAATATATTTTGTCAAAATCTTTGGTTTTATAATTAATTTTTCAACAAATATATTTAATAATTTCTCCATAACTTTTTATTGGATAGAATAAACATTTTAAGTTTTTTATATATAAAAAGACCTCAAGCTCGATAATTTAATTATACTATAAATAATAAAGGTCGAATAAAATATTTATTATATATATAACAATATAACGTTACTTTAAACTGGAATATTTTTGAGTGAACTAAAAACAACAAAAACACTAACATGAAATTGCTCATTTTTAAAAGAGTGTTACTTTTTAGTGGAATGGAATTTTTAACGATTCTTTTTTTGTTTTTTAGGCTCAGCTTATTCGCTTATTAATATCACGAGAATTTATTTTTAGAACTGGAAAATTCTTTTAGTGCTATTTCATTTAAACAATTACTCTTTTCGTTAAGTTAAAAAAAAAAAACTAAATTCTATAATAGATAAATTCTTTTCTTCATAACGCTTCAACACCAAATTAGTTTTAAACGAACGTCTGAAGTACCTACTTTAAGGCACATATACAATTATCTGCCGAGATTTGCCGATAATGCCAGAAATACCAGAAGAAAACCATTAATTTTAACATTTTATTCTTACATAATTAGTATTGTGGTTATTTTATTGAACTGTTAATGGTTTTTAATCCAAATTTAGATATTTTTAATTAGGCTTAAGTTCATTGAATTTAATTTTCATTTAATTATTTTTTTTATGAAGACAGGAATTTTACAACATGAAATTAAAAAAAATTTTTATTGATAATTTTTCATTCTTGACTGCGCTGAGATTTGAACCCAGGCGTTCACGGACAGGTTGCCCAGACTAGTTTCGATTGTAACCACACAATCTCTTCAGTGGGGTTTGCCGTCTTACTCACTCGGCTATTGCAGCCGGATGACGTCAATAGTCAAACATAAATCTTTATACCTAATGATATTTCATCTTGGTAGATCGAAATTTGCTTTTGAATGAATGATTATCTATTTTTAATTGATTTACATGTTCTTCCTAACTTCGGTTTTTTCGTACTTTTTGTCAAGAATTCTTCTTGAAATCCAAAGTACAAGACGGCAAACCCCACTGAAGAGATTGTGTGGTTACAATCGAAACTAGTCTGGGCAACCTGTCCGTGAATTTTATTCTTACTTTAATTTATATGTACATATGAAATATATTCTTATTTTGAAATTAACGAAGAAAAATCAAACACTTATTATTACTTCTACCTCTTTATTATTTATTTTAAACATTATCATGCATACTCGCCGATTTTTTACTTTTTGATTATCCAACGCGAATAATATCAGATATAAATTTTTGCAGTTATATGGGAGGTGCGCGTGGCAGTGTTCCAATTTCGCCCAGTTTTTGACAATGGTACATAGTAGCCTAGTAAGACCTTGTACCAAAATTCATAAGTCTAGTAAAATCTTCCCTGTATAGAAAATGAGTCATTTATTTCTCGGTCCTCGGTTTCTGGGTCCCTTTAAAAGTATTTTTTCTTTTTGTTTTTGGTACAATACCGTGCTCTTTAGATAAATCAGTTAGATCCAGTTTGACTTACATTCGTAGCATACAACGTTCACAGAAAAAATTTAAAATTGTCTCTTATCACCATATTAATAGAATCGATCAAACAGTTTGCTGATTTTGCACCTATAACTAAAATATTTATATTGACTACTAAAAATTATAAAAATATAAAATTGTGAACTTTTTTTTAATAAATGATATTTTTAATTTTAATTAAAAAAAATGAACAAAAAACTTTGCCGTTTCAAACAATGTGTTAATTGATTTAATTAAATATAGCTCAGGTTTTGACAATTCACAACAACAATTCTACAAGTTGAAATTATTTTAGTTTAAGCGAAAAAGTCAATTAAGATTTTTTGTTATTTAATTTATATTTAAACTAAATATTTATTTCAAAACAATTAAAATGTTAATTAAATCAATATTTTTTTTTAATCTTTATTCAACTAAAAAATAAACGATTCAATTATCACATTAATTGAATTGAAATACTTTCCAAACAATTTGTTTAATTAATAAAAAACAATTGCAAATTTTTTCTGTGTTCATTTTGTATCAAGAATTTGTTTATTTTTTCATCTAACCCGAACACTTGTCCTCCTGAAATAACGATATTGGCCCTATGTAGTACATGGCCATAGAGCTAAGAAATGAAATTTGTCACAAATATTTGTTATCGTTTCTTGAATAAGCCCATAAAATGTCCTTCACAAAAAAGTTTATTTTCATAAAGAAATATATTAATAATTTAATTTGCTTTGAGTAAACTAATTTAATCTGAGGATTCCAAACATGGCCCAATTAGTAGGTCTCTCGAAACGCCTGCTGATTTTTGCAGAGTTTTTTTTATCGTGCAATTGTTTTTGTAACAATTGTTTTTGACATCTTGTCCACAAACAAATGCATTGGGGCTTGACATCTTTAACGTTATTTACACAAACAAAATGCGTGTTGTTTTTTCTATTGTTGCATTGTTGTAGTTTCGCGCAGACCTCCTAATTGGGCCATGATTCCAAAGTAAATAAAAAACAATAACAAAAAGAAAACATGTTTGAGTCCCTGGTTTAATATCACGGTGTCCTTCAATTTAAATTTAATATTATTAGTTTTATTCGAAGCAATGACTTTTGTTTCTCCTTCTTATTTTAATCCGCACATTATTAATCGGGGTTTTCCTTAATCTCTAATTAATAAATCGTAATGCTCCTAAATTATTATCTCGTTTTTTCTTTTGCAACTGTTTGGGCCATGATAAGAAACCAAAGAGGTTTTAATTTCATTTTCTAATTCTTTGAATCTTTGAAAAATTCGTATTTGTTGCCCTTTTAAGCCTTTTACTCCATATTTTTTGTTCACATAACCCAAGTACAAATTCCCTTAAGGGAATAGACGTAAATAATCTTAAAATATAGTTATAGATACTAACTCTAAAAACAAACATTTGATGCGGTGGCAGATGATGATGATGATGAAATAAGAAATAAATAAAAATACCATAAAGGAAGATGCCTTTTACGATTACAATGTAGTATTTGTTCCAAGCCAATAGGGAATTGCCTGATGGATTTGCATTGGCATTTCCTTATCTTAATGGAAGGCAGGAAAAATATGAAAATTGCTTTTCTAGGATAAAGGCCCAGGGATTAGTTTCGCTCAAAGAAAAAGGAATTTTATAAGGAATTCATATTAAAGATACCTTTTGCTACTGTTATTGCTTGAAACAAAACTCTTTTAAGGTTTTTTTTTACCAATTTTACAAATTTCCATAACCAGCTTTTCCTTAATTTGTTTGTAAATTTTCTGTTTTTCATTCTTTCGTTTGTTTCGTTTGTATTGTTGCCTCATTTCCAAGAAATATCACTTTCATGCATCTGCAACACGCGCTGACAAGTCCGCCTTTGCATCGCTTTTTAACTTAAAATATGTTAAAATACAAAAGAAAAAAAATCAACGTCATTCCATGAATCAACATCTCTCATTCATTATTCAGTCTTTAATATTTTTCATATGAATTTGAAGTTTTTTTCCACTTATTATTTCTGTTACAAACATCAGTTTGGGGTAAAAAAAGCTATCAAGAGGAAAAATGTTGTAAAAAGAAATGAAAAAAAAGAATTTAAAAAAAAAAATCTTAAGTGATGCGATATATTGTTGTAGTTGTTATTGTTGTAGTTGAAAAAGTGAAAAAGAAAACCCTACAAATGCTATTCGCCTTTTGCACTTTAACTGCCAGAGTTTTATGAAATTGTTTTTCTCAAAATCATTTTAAGTTTTCTAGCATGCATTATTTTCTTTTTTTTTTGTTTTGTTATTTTCTCTTTAGTGACAAGAAATACTCATCTACTGCACACTTTAAGATTTCAGAGCACATGCACAAGTACTTCCACTCATCGCGCCAAAACGAAAACATTGCAATTTGATATTTTTAGTCGTGTATCGAAACGCACTTATAATAAAGGTACTACATGAAAACATTAAAACTACAGTTAGGGAAATATGATTAAGGGAACGGATTAAATTTCGAAGTATCTAACATATTGTTTTCGAAATTGTGTCCATAATTTAATTCAAGTCGGTGTATGGGATTAAATATGTCAGATAATAATCGCACGATTTAAATATTACTAATAAAGGGTGTGTTTTATAGAGGTGTATAACTTTTAGTTGGCAACACTTTTTTAACTGGCGGCCATTTTGTCAGCTGTCAAGCGATTTATGTTAAGTTTCGTTTGGCATTTCAACATGAATAGACTGAAGACTGAACCACGCTTCTAAATTGTGCAAATTGGGCCTAAAACAAGATTGCCGTTGATCCCGATTTTCATAAGCGAATTTCTTTAGCGATGCAGCTAACTTTTGTTTGAATAGCTACTGCCGTATTTGGAGTAATGAGAATCCTCAAGAGTATGTAGAGACATCGTTACATCCAGAAAAACTGACTGTTTGGTGTGCTTTATGCGTTGGTGGAATCTTGGTCCGTAATTCTTTAGAAACGATGCTGCTCAGAACGTTACAGTCCATGGTGATCGCTATAGAATCGTGATTACTGACTTTATCGTTCATCAATTGAACAACCATGATGTGCAGGAGATGTGGGTTCAACCAGACGGCGAAAAATGTCACACAACTCGTGCCACAGTCACTAGTCTACTAGTATCTGATAGTTTTCTTAGTTATGCTTAGATATACGGCCCCAAATGTTGGAAAGAGTCATCGAAAATGGGACTTTCAGATTGCACTACGTCCGAGCCAGCCGTGGCGGTCATATGCCAGAAGTAATTTTTAAATTATAATTGGCATTTCATGCCAATTTAAAAAATTCATTATTGCTTATTTCCATTTCAAAGTTCTTTTCCTCTATAAAAAATAGCCTTTATTACCATTGCGTTGCCAGCTTCAGCACAAAAGAATCAAAGTTTTACTTTTGATGAAAAAGTTTATAACTGTTTTATTTCGAAGCAAATTTTGAAGAGAGTTTACCATATGGAAGCTTTGACTACTATAAAAATTGATTTGAATACCATTCTTCGGTCAACTGCAAATGTAAAAGGAATACGTTTTTCACAGGCCTTTATCTTGACAATAATATACAGGGTAGACTAACTTCGACTGAATGATTAACATATTGTAGCTCAAGCCTCAAGGCAATAATTCTAAGTTCAATTTAAATTTATGTGGATAAACTTTTAGAATGAGCCGCAGCGATTTTCTGGAGATTACCAATTGAGTAGACGAGTAGACTTAAATGGTTCCTTGTAGACGGGCGCCGCGTTTTCTCGTTTCTCTTTTACTACGTACGTGTGCACACACATTGTAGAGAATTAAACAATATTAACAACAACATACCCAATAAAAAATGGAGCATCCAACGAAGCAGGATTGTAAGGGAGAAACGTAAAAGTTTCGCTTACCATATCGCTTACGGAAGACATGAATTTTATATGGCGAGTTCCCACTTTGAAGCAATACATTTTTGACACAGAAAGCGCTTTATTCAGCGCATACAAAATTAACGAATGTAACGATACGCTTTGCACACTGAATTTTGTTTACCGTTATTCTTTTATATGTTCCCTTACAAACCTGCTTCGTAGTAAGGGAATGTCGTGGCTCTTCAAATTGTATATATTTTTGTTTAAATTTATTAAGAATTCGTTCACTTACCTTACTGCATATCTGTATGTCTTATTGCGTAGCGCTTAAATGTGTGCTTACTTTTTAAAATGTACCATTAGTGATTCGCAAAATAGGAAATTTTTTTATTGGGTATCGACCCTTTGCTGCAATAGAGTCATAACTCAAAAAACCTGATCTTTTAGCTAATGTATTTTATTCTTTAATTCCCAGTGGAACATAGGATCGCCTACTAGCTAATAATGTGGAGTTAATCGCCATGTCCTTTCTTCATATTGTGTAAAAATTGCATACAAATATCGTATATACTCAGCTCTAGAGAGAAGAATTGAATTTTAAGGTGTTAGAAAATTCAAATTTGAGTTATGAGTCTGTTGTAGCAAAGGCCCGATATGTAAAATGCATACAGCGCATATGTAATTGTATAGGTTGCTTATCGCAGTTGTAGACTATCTCTCGACCAGCATCCACAGCTTCTCTAGTGCAATCAGGTCGAACTACAGTTCTTCCTGGTTCATTATCTACATAACTCAAGTTCTCAAAACCGGTAACTCGATTCGAAAGGAATAACTTACGAGTTCGAACTATTTGTACTCTATTACTTTGCTCGTTCGAAATAATGGCAGAGTTGTATTTACAAACAAATGGAGAATTTTTTGTTTTCGATAATATATAAAAAAATTCGGCTTAATCGAAACACAGAAAAAATTTAAAATTGTCTCTAATTACCAAATTCATAGAATCAACCAAACAATTTGTTGGTTTTGGACCTATTACCAAAATGATTATATTAATTACTTAGTCTACATTCACACGTTTCATCTTTTGATGCTCAACTCTTGTGTTTTAAGGAAAGGAAAGCAAGAAGAAAAGGGGTTGGTACGGAGATGCCTGTACTTCAGCAGTACGCTTTGTGTTCTCATTCGTAGGTATATGCACAACAATGGCTGCATGCAAATTTTTTTCTTTCCTTTTTCTCTTTGGTTCGCTTTGAATAAAAGTGTTGTTGTTTTGAAGCAAAAAAAGTTGAAACCGGTTGCTGGGTGTGAACATAATGGCATCTTCAAAAGGGAATTTAAAAGAAGTTGAGCATCAAAAGATGAAACGTGTAAATTGAGACTTAAAAGTGTAAAAATTTAAAATTGCGAACTTTATTTTCAATAAATGATATTTTGACTTTTAAATAAAAAAAAAATTATCAAAAAACTTTGCCGTTTCAAACAATGTGTTAATTGATTTAATTAAATATATCTTAGGTTTTGACCATTCCCAACAACTATTCTACATGTTTATTTTATTATTTTATTTTAAGCGAAAAAATCGATTTAGATTTTTTGTTGTTTAATTAATATTTTAGTTAAAAAATAATTCCAAAACAAGTAAAGTGTTAATAAAATCAAATTTATATTTCTCATCTTAAAAAAATAATTGTTTCAATTATCACATTAATTAAATTGAAATACTTTGGATACAAATTTTGTTATTGATAAGAAACTACGGACAATTTGTTCTGTGTACAATAGCACTATTCGACGTACTAAAGTGTTTTCCGAGAGTGAACTTTTTATGGAACGTATGAAAAATGATCCTGAATCAAATAAACGAGATTACGCATTGCGCCGGTCCGTTTTGTGTGACGTAGAAAAAGACTATTGAGCTTTGTCTTGTAATTAAATTTTATACAGTTTAGTCTTTCGTGACTTAATTTTGACGTCATGTACAGTATAATTTTATTTCAAAAAGAGGAATGGCGTATTCCTGTGTGTGTTGCTTCATGGTAAATTATAGACCGATTTTCACGAAATTTAATAGTATGATTTCTAGAAAACGAATTTGTGCAAAATTGTTTATAGTCAATGCATTTCGCCACCATTTATGGTAGTTTTTGTAAAAAAATTATCATTTT
Organism: Pollenia amentaria; assembly: GCA_943735925.1. NCBI lineage: Eukaryota > Metazoa > Arthropoda > Insecta > Diptera > Polleniidae > Pollenia > Pollenia amentaria. Next base: position 58,912,494 of record OX031010.1, on the reverse strand, counting down.
TTTTATGGTGGTTGTTCCACATTTGGTTTTATAGCTCTTATCATACTGAACCGATTTTGAAATCCAAACTGCTTAGGAGAACTAGAAACAATTAGGGCAATATTGTTCTTTTCTTTTGAGCCGTTCGAAAGTGAGCGTGATTTCAGCGCAAACGCACAGACAGACGGATATGGACCCAGAATATATATACTTAATGGGGTCTTGGATGACACACTGACCGACAAACTTAGTATACCCTTATTCACAACTAGTGGTGGAGGGTAAAATATGTAAATTGTATATTTTTTTAACGTTTGCATGTGTTACACTAAAAACTTTCAAAGCAACATTTTTTGTTATAAAAACAAAATCTCGCTTATGTCAACGAAGTACAATATAAACGCACTAGATTTTGAAGAATATTTCAAATCAAATCTACTAGATTTCTTTGTAATTTAAACGGGTTATAACTAAATTACGAGTATGTAATGAAATTTTTTCAATTTAAAACTGAACCTTATCAATTTTTTTTGGACTTTTTCCAATTTCATTTGGAATTTTAAATTCAAGTTATCGACTTTATTTGAAATTTTCCCGTTTTTAAATTCAAAATGGAATGTTTTGAAATTTAAATCGAAATTTTAAATTTTATTCGGAATTTTCTCAATTTCAAATTGAAATTTAATTTCAAAATGTTTTTATATTCTAAATCAACCATACAATCCGTTTTCTTTGGGGATGGTATTAAAGATACAGAGGATCTAAACTTCTTACTTGTTAATTTTAAATAATATCCAAGTGCTCTTATGAGATTTTTTTGCACTGTATATTTAAAATAAAACGTTTGCTCTTTTAGCAGTTGGGTATTGTAAATTGTTTCTTACACAATGAGATCTAAAAGGGGCGACAATAAGTGTAAAACTATACCCTAAATTGAAATACAACTTTTTCTTTGTATTTCTATTTGCTAAAATTCTTTTGGGGGTCCAACAAAAATAATAAAAAGAAAATGCTAAAAATAAATTTTTGTATAAAATTAGCTTTAGAAAAATTAGAAAATCTTGTAAATATTTTTAAGAAGGAACTATTACCGAAACACAGTATTCTTTGGTGAGCATGAGTTTTAATTGTGCAAATGCTTTAATTACTTCCTCATGTAAGCGTATCTGTAAGGTGTTTACAATTCCAATTTATGTACTTTTCAATTTTACTTTGATATGCATTGTTCAAGCAGTTGATATTTATGAAAGTTTTAAAGAACTTAAGTGATTTTAAACACCTTCATACTTTTTAACTTTCAGTAGTACATGATGTAGTAGTTTTCTACATACTTGAGAAAAATAAAAAGACGCATTACATAAAGTTTGAGAAAAGGTAATGTTGAAAGTGAAAAAAGGGGAAACAAAGACAAGCTAGAAAAAAGACTGTTACATTTACATTAATAATAAATTAGGAAACAGAATAAAAGAAATAAAAGAGGATTTTTATAGGTGTACCACTACTTTTCTACTTACTACCAATTTCCATTTGCGATACGCATAAAGTAGACTTAAATAATACAGATAAATTTTGTTTCATAGTTTTTTTCTTATTTTCGAAAAGGGTCATCAGGTGTGTTCGTAAAAATATAAGAATACGACAACATGGCTGGAAATACCCGCTCAACAGCGCACAGTAGGGCAATTCGAAAAAAATTGTGATATAAAGCTGAAGTTTCTATACGGATAGTCCTTGGCTGATATCTTTACTTTTAATTTATGCGTAATTCAGATGGAGGTGTTCTTAGGGGGCTAAACAAATTGAATATGAATACAGAACGTGGCCACTTTTGAACTTTTCTAGCTAAGTGTCTAAATCTTTTGTAAAGCATATTCGAACAAAATAAAATCTTAAAGACATTTTGTTAAAGTTATTCCTTATCAAACCAAGAATTTCCAGACATTTTTTATAGAATTCCTAAAAATATGTACAAGAAGAAAAGTTTATCCATACGTACTTAAATCAAGCCGAAGCTATGGCAATAGTACAATAAGTTCGGATGTCCTTAAACCAAGTACAGAACTCTTGATTGATGCGAATTATTTAAGTGTCCCGTACTTTTTTTTAATGATAGTCTTACTTGGACAAATCATGTCAATACACTTGCTGGTCAAACTTATATAAAGTTAAGGTGCCTTTGGTCGACACAAACTATACTCCTTTAAATATTAGATTAACGATTGCAAAATCTTATCTTCTTCCAGGTGTAATGTATGGTTGTGAACTTTTTGCAAATTTCGATTCCATTAGTAGAAGGAAGCTAAATGTTTTATATAATAATATTGTAAGATATGTGTTTGGCCTTGGTAGATATGATCATGTGTCACATGCCTCTTTAAAACTATACGCCGCGGCGTTTCATTTGACAATTTTTTAAATATTTGTGTACTCTTACTATTACATAAACTTATCTATTCGGAGACTCCACGATATCTTAGCGATAAAATTAGGTTTGCCAGATCACTTAGAGGTAAAAGAATTATAATTCCCTTGCATAGCCTTCTTGTATCTGAACAGAATTTTTTTATACATGCGTCACGTCTATGGAATTGTCTTCCTCAAGTTCAGCAACTTAATAGCAACGCAAGTAGTTTTAAGAACTTCTTATTTAAATACTTTGCACCGCAGTAGATAACTGTTATCATATATAAATAATTTATAGTTTAATTTTATTTAATTTAATTTCATTTAATTTAATTGTATGTGATGATCTCTTAATGTAATTTAGGAAACTGCTTTCCTGTACTTTAAATATAAGATTAAATCTTGTTGTACAGGAATTGAATATATAATAAATAAAATAAATAAATAAAATAAAATAAGGGTTTTAATCCAAAATTCACACTTAAAATAATCCGAAAGTTAAATAGTTATTAATTCTAACCTAAACACTTACCCCAAAGATTTAGAGAGAGATGAAATATTATTATTATTCTACCCCGTTTACACATATATTTGTTTTTCATTTGTTGTATTCCCTGTAACAGAATAACTCACAATTATTAAGCCTCTAGTACACGGCATGTAAAAAGCCACATGCGCATGTGGTTCTGACGTAATTTTGACGTCATCACACAGCACGCAATGCTTATTGTGGCTTTGCATTGACGTCAAAATTACGTCAGAACCACATGCGCATGTGGCTTTTTACATTCCGTGTACTAGAGGCTTAAGACACCAGCAGGGCTGTCTGATGTGTCGATTTTTAAACCTATTTGGCGTCGACATTTGTGTTTGGCGACATGGCAACTTTTCGGCCAAATTTAAAAAAGTTAGCGATTATTTTGGCCATTTCTAAAACGCATTTTACCTTTTTTTCTTACTTATATAAAAACATTTATGAGTACGGTTAAAGTTTTTTCTTTGAATTTCTAACAAATTTTAATATCTTTTCTAACAAATTTTAAATTTTAAAAGTTATGACTGTTTTAGATGATAAATTGATAATATGTACCGTCCGGGTCGATAGGGTTAAGCTTTATTCCAAATTTCTATACCAACAATTTATAAATGTTTTCAATTATCTGGCAATAAGCTTAACCCTATCGACCCGGACGGTACATATGTGTACCACTTAAAGTTTAAACATCCATAAAAGCTTCAAGTATAATGTTGCTGGGTTGTGAAATTTACCTTATGGTTTTTTAATTCTTCAGAGTTAATTCTTATATGTTCCGTTTTATTTTTTGTTGCTTGTATTAACGGTACCGCATTTTGTAAGTCTCAATGCTATCAAAGTGAAGTGCATAGTGGGTTTTTGCATCATATTGTGCGCTAAAATTTTAAAAAGTGTTTGTAATTGTGGCTGGAAAGTTTTTATAAAAAACATTTGTTTTATGCTTTTTTTAGTAAATGGTACCTATATGTACTATTCATATGGTATGTTGGTACGCATATGTACCAGTAGTCCGATGAGGATGGTATACCGTCTTGAAGAAAATTTATTTTCTTCCTAGAAAATGGATCCTGAACACCTTCGAAAAATTTTGGAAGATGGAGCTGATATGCTAGCGACTTAGAATATTTCTACTGCAGAATTTGTACCAAGTGTGGTCTCTGGCTCCAGCGATAACGAAGAATCGCCAGACGGCGGAAACTTTGAAAATCTTGTATCAAGTAGTGTCAAAGGTTAGTAGTAGATAAGGTTAGAAAGGCTCGCGAGAAAGTACTTGTCTGTTATAAGACAGTTAACAGTGCGTTTATGTTTACATTTGTGCATTTATTGGATACCATATCATTCCCAGCCGATGGCACTGTTCCAGCAAACAGAAAAGCGAGTGGTTACACGCTCGAAAGGAGGGATACGGAGTTCGAGTGCGCTTCATTTGGACTTCTATTCGCAAACAGAATGGTAAGACACTAAGTAAAATCACTAAGTAATTGTTACAAACCAACAGCCACGACTGTCAAAAAAAGATTGAAAACAGGTGAAACAATTCAAGGGGCATGTCCGAAATAAAATAAAATTTTATCACGCGATCATGGTAGGCCTCGACTTGCCTGATCAAATATCTGGTCATTATGAATTTGATCGAAAATCAGATAAGTGGTGAAAAAAAGATTTTTACCGTTTGATAATGATGACAGTCGCGAACGCGTTAGTCATAAGTAACTACATCAGTCGAAATAAAATGTCCGTTAAATCATTTCTAGTTACCTTAACTAAGGAATTGACTGGAGGGCTTAAATATCAGAGCCGTTCGTAGATCAAAAAAACCAGGCAACGCACCTAAAACTGTCAATCGCTCGGAACAGCATATTCCTGTTGAACGAACTACATGACGTCGTTGTACCAATTGCAGCGCTAAAAAAAAGACACAGTAAGACAATATGTAAGGAGTACCAAGTGCCGCTTTGCAAAATTAGCTTTCCACCATATCATACATAAGTTTAATGTAAAAATACATTGTTTGAAAATGAAAAATCAATAAAATTTGATTAAGTCTTACCTATATATCTAAAGAAAGCAACAACAAAATTATAAAATATTTTTGAATTTGTTTTTGCTATCAATGAAATTTTTGGCGTTGCGTTGCGTTTTACGCAATTAGGCCCTTTATAATTTGTAAAACCTTGATTTCATATAGAAGAGAAAACGAATCTGGTTTAGAAGTTAATTTCTAAAAATAATTCATGAAATGAAATTGTTTAAAAGACTGAGCTTACTTTTTGTATTCCAAGCCTATTCGAAATATCTAATTTTTATACAACTTTTAAAACATTTATCGCTTTATTTCTTGTCGAAGTTGCTTTATGAAGAAATTTATTTTTTTTAATTTTTGTTTTTTCTTTTTAACCTCTTACAACTACAATTCGTTTTAGAAAAAACCAGTCAAGTGTACGGGAATGTATGAAAGATAAACTCACCGTTTATTGTTGTTGTTTGGTTTAAGCTATGATATTGTTACAAGTAAGACCTGAGTGTTTAAAATTCCTATTCACTTTATGGTCTTATTTGTATAATATTTTTAGCTTTTCTAGAGTCTTTGGAAAAAATTTATTGACGAGCTGGCATAAGCAACCAGTAAAAATCGCATGGATACCAATTTTCCCTCAACAATAAATTTTAGTGTTTTTATCAAAAATAAAAGTTGGCAAATTAGCACGTCATAGGGAAATCGTATCTAAAATAAATTTTATGTTCCCGAAAATAATTTTGGAAGTAACATTATGTTTCAATGAAAATTTAATACAAAATTTTACCATATTCTCTCTTATTTTTAAATAGAAAATTGCGCTTATCAAAACTAATTTTTTTGCATCAATTGATATTTTTGCAAAATTCAATAAACGGATCTCACAAGTTCTAGGTTTTGAGATATTCAGCCTTGGTATGACAATCGCACAATTTTAAATCGCAAAACGCCAGATTTACTTTACGGTGTTCTGAAAGTCGTGCGCTTTACTTGCGATAGATTCTTACAAATATTTACTCCCTTCAGCATACTTTTGCAATATAAAGAGGCCAAACTTCCAGCAATTGCGATTTACAGAACTACTATAAGGCGATTTCAAGTCAAAATCGCGATTTATTTTGTAACGTTAAAAATACTATAATATAAACACACTTCTAGATTAAGACAAAACATTGTAAATTTTAATAATGATATAATACACTTGTACTCCTATATGGCGATTTTTGGCTAATTTTCTTAACCAAAAATTTAAAGAAATAAATATATGGCGATTTTCGGTATACTATTTGGCGAAGAAGGTGACAAAATCTGGCAAACCCTGGACACCAGCAGCATGCCCAACATGGTTTTTGTAATCATTCTAATTTGAAAATTTGATGTAAATATTTGACCAAATAATTGTAGAAAATAGATTTCGGGAATTTTTGCTTCTTATTTTACTTTTTATACCCTCCACCACCACTAGTGGCGAATCAGGATATACTAAGTAGTTCATTCCGTGTTGAACTTTTTTATTAAACATCTAAGACCCCATAAATTATATATATTCTGGCTCTTTGAGTAATTCTAAGTAGATGTAGCCATGTCCGTCTGCCCGTCTGTTGAACACACGCTCACTTTCGAAAAACGCAAAAGAAAAGAACAAACTTGGTTTCAAATGGCTTGTAGTTATCTTAAGCAGTTTGGAATTAAACCTAGCAACAGCGATTAAGTAGGATCAGAACTGTTATTCAAAATGTGGAACACCATCCTAAAAAAATGTAAAGTTTTAATACAAAAACTAACATAAATGGTGGAATAATGCACGGAATGATATACAAATTCGCTTTATATGACTGCAAATCATACTGTTAAATTTCGTGAAGATCGGTCCATAATTGACCATAGGTTCCATATGAACCCTACTCGCGGAAAACAGCTTAATACGCCTAAAACCGTAATAAATATCGCTATCATACTAAAATTTGCTACGTCACAGTTTAATAGGACCAGAAATCATACTGTAAATTTTTTTGGAGATTGGTACGTAATTTACACTACGCCCCATATAAACCCTACTCCCGGAAAACCGTCTAGTACGCCTAAAACCGTATTAAATAACGACATCTAACTAAAATTTGGTACGTCACAGTTCTATAGGACCTGAAATAACACAGTAAAATTTTTAGAAGATCGTTCCATAATTTACTCTAGGTCCCATATAAACTCTACTCCCGGAAAACAGTTTTGTATGCCTAAAACCAAATAAACCCCACTTTGGGAAAACAATTAAATTCGACTAAAAACATAACAGATAAAAATATTGCGGTAACATTTTTTCCAACTTTGATTCATATGACCAGAAAATATATCATGCATTGAAATTTATTCTAATTTATTTTTTGTAATACCAGAAATCAGTTTTCAGAATTTTGGGATGATTGGTCTATAATTTACCATATGTCCAATACAAATAACCATCCTAAAAATCATTTTAGTTCGGCTAAAACTGTTACGATCAATGCAATATTTTACTCAAGCCAGTTCAAAGTTCTAACAAGGAACACATAAATGTCGGTCAATAATTTAATGCAGGTCTAAACTGCAACCCATTTTAATGCTGACGTTCGGTTTTGGGAAGATAAGTTAATAATATATATAAAGATATCATATATAGCCCAATCCTGTCGGTGGAGGGTATCAAAGATTCGGCACAGCCGAATATAGCGCTCTAACTTGTTCTTTTTCAGTATTTATTTATTGAATCTTCATATATTAAATATGAACTAACAATAATTAATCAAATCTTATCCTAATATTTACTTTATGTCCTGACAGTGCCAGACAAAAAAGATTTCGTCATCACGGTTTCTGTTCACATGTGTAGGTGTTTATCGATCATCTGATTGGGTGAGTGCTGCTGTATCTCTTCTCCTTAAGCGAGTGTGGCCGCCATAATTTAAAATATTTCGAGCTAATGTATTTGGGTGCAGTTCCAGCCTTTTTAAATAATTTACTGCATATTTCGTTATCATAGTTTTTACTAATTGCGCATTTAGATCCTTGTGGATATTTGAGTTTTTGACATACTAGAGAGCGGCTGTGATTATTCGAAGAAGTTTAGTTTGGCGCCTTTGAATTTTTTCGATAGTAAAAGCCGAGACAGTGCCCCATAACTGAATAGCGTAGCACCAAATTGGCTTTAAGATAGAGCTGTAAAGTAGAAGTTTGCAATCGAGACTAAGAACAGAATTTCTTCCAATAAGCCAATTAATTTGAATTGCTTTTAGTTTCATTTGAGTTTATTTAGCTTCTATATGCCATTTCCACGTTAAACCGATCTAGATGTATACCGAGGTATTTTACATGCGAGTGTTGGGGTATTATTTGATAATTGATTCTTCTCAAAAAAAAAAAAAAACCATCTTCATCTGAATCATTGTGGTAAAAGTCTGTACTAACCATTCTTAAAAATAAATTATTCCCATAAATTATTCTCTTGGGTTTCAGTCTTTGTAGTATACTTTAAAAAATTGTTACTTGAAGGAAATGTTTCTGAGGTAAGAACCAATAAAAGGGTCTTTAAAACATAAAAACGTACATAAAAAAACTAATACTGTTAAAAAGCAAATCTTCGATTAATCGAAAATAAGCAATTTTAAATTATTCGAACAGTTAATCGCGCAAAATTAATCGAATAATCGAACAACGCTTAATCGTTTAAATAACCCAGTATGCGCGCATGTAGAATGCAATAATTTTCGAAAGTTATAATATTTTGCATTGTTTTAAGTACTTTCTGCTATTATTGGTACTTACATTTTTAAGTACGACTCGTACTAAAAGCAAGTTGAAAAAACTTAAATTAAGTACGAGTTTTTTTGCGTTCTGTGTAATGTTTCTACATTTGTATAGATAGAAAGCGAATTGAATTTATACAATGTTAATCTTAGATCCATAGAAGTATATTATGGATATTTATGAAAAAAACGGAGTTGACTAATGATGCCCATCTATCCGTCCGTCGATTTGTCTGTCCGTGTGTATGTTGAAATGGGTTTACACCAAATACCCTAGATATGATGTTGATTTGGTTGTTCTATAAACATTTCACACAGAAATTCAGCCATATTGGATTACAAACGCTTGAGATATAAGTAACCAACAACGACTGCCTCTTTTACCTATTTATCCCTTATTCTGACTCATTAGTCTACACTTTTTTAATCTTATAATCTATTAAGTTTATTTTTTATCTTATGTCTTAAATAAACAAAGTCGATTTAAAAATAACCAACTTGTAGACAAATAAAGGCCCAACTATAATATGCTTCAGTTGGCTTAAGCAATTGTGTGAATACATATTAATCATATGTGTCAAACCATATTCAAATTAAGGAAACTGTTTGTTAAATTTTATGAAACTGTCATTTGCTTAAGCAAAGTGCGAGACTGATCGCACATTTCGTACGAACTCAATGTTTTTAATTTTGTTTTTTTAAATGCATTGGATAGGCTTTTTGTTAATTATTGACAGTAGCTTAAGCAAGCTTATGCATATTATAGTTGGGCCTTAACTAATTTTTCCTCCAAAAATAATGGGTTTGTGCAAAATAACGCCTATTCCATATGCGCTAGGAGAACCAAAGGATTATTAAATATTGGAGATGAACCAAATTTGTCCATTATTGCACCTGGTCCCTATTCAAGTGTACTCCCGAATTAAAGGTTTTGGTACGATTACACTGTGCTAGAAATTGACATTTTTTTTGCGACAAGCTGTGCACCTGGCGTTTTAACATAATTCGGGTACGCTGAATCCAGTGGTGTTAACCGTTTTTTTAGGATAGCCCTGGTTTTCGAGAAATCCGTTATTTCGAAAATGCAGGAGGTTGCCCAACAAGTTCTTAAGTTTGTTCAATAAACTAAACCATTTTTGAGTTACGCGAACATATGTTGGGCAACCTCTTCCATTTTCGAAATAACGGTATATCTCGAAAACCACTGGACTCTGCGCACCCGAATTATGTTAAAACGCCAGGTCCCCAGCTTGTCTGTTTGTTCAGCTAGCACAGTGTTATTACCACTGTAGTGAATGAAGGGTATACAAGATTTGGCACAAACGAATATAAACTTTTTAATTGTTTGATTTTATTCCCCACAATAAAAGCCGGTATGTACACAAATTTCGATTGGAAATTAATTAAGAACGATCCAAGTATTATTAAGCCAAGAATTATAAAATCAGCTACAGCTGTTGGTAGAAACAAACTTGGATTTTACAAAATTGAATTTTTCAGAATAATTTTTCCTTTTTTTACAGAACACTTTTACAAATTCATTGTTTATCTATAACAAGTAAGAGTGCTGCTATTGTTGGCTGCACCGAATCATAAATGTTGGGAACACATTTTTTTATTATTAAATTTCATTTTGGGAATAACTCTTCTATTTCTGAACCGATTTTTCGACTTTTTCGGTTCATATTTTCGGATCGCTGGATGTATAAAACGTATCCATATATTACACTAGAGCCCTTTATATTAAGTGTTTATAAATGTTTCAAGCAAATTATTGGACATTTTTACTCATATATAAACCGATTTTGTTTATTTTAAATAGGAAAATTCTAGGCAGAATTACCGATCGAGAAATACATCATTTAAAATCAAATCCTGAGTATGGAAATTACATCGTTTCGCATATCATATAAACCAATGATGCCCTGCCTTGGATTCTTCAAGAGCCGACTCCATTTTACATATAAGTCCAAAATTGACAACTTTCACTTAGTTGTTCTTAAGGCATGTAAAATTGCTTTAAAATGCGACCATCCATTATAAATTCCAATTTATTTCCCGCTTTATGCACGAAATTCCCCACTGTGCAGCCTTAAAATAATGTAAATGACACACATTTATAAACTTTGCAAAGGCTTTACTTCTATTTTCTATTTTTTTTTTCTTTTTGCATAACACAACGTAAAATATTACCTCATAAACCTAATGTGCTATAATTTGCTGCCTTGCTGTATAAAAAAGTTGAAAGGAATAAAATGTAATTGAAATTTTTACCAACGAACTTTAATGACTCATACAGAGAAGAGGAAGAATAACTACTCTGTTATAATGTGCTTTTTGTTTATTTTCAACATACAAAATAAACATTAACTCTATTCACAATCATGAACATTAAAGATTGCAATTTTATGCAATTGTAAAAATTTCTATCAATTGTGTATGACCTCTTTGGTTTAGTTTACAATGCTTGTTGCAAAATTCACGGCTGTTTGATGAATATGTGGTGTCACTTAGTGACAGCTGTTGCATTATTGGTTTGCAATTAAGTGTTGCATATGTCGAGGAAATACAAACTATTGGTTTTAATTGCTGCATATTAACAAAAGAGTATCAAGTGTATATTTAGATTAAAAGTATACTATACCATTTTGCAAATGAGATGAGAGATCGTTTGCATAAGATTGTGAATAGGCCTACTATGAGTTTGTTTTTTTTTTTTTTTTTTTTGTAGTATTAGTTAATATTAAGTAATAAACGAATTTCAATTGCTATTTATTTCAACTATTTTGTTTGCAATTGTGTTTCTGCACATACATTTACGTTTTTAAATCATAGAAAGTACAGTATTAAAAACTGTGATCTGATACACAGCAAACATTTTATAAGTGCAATGGATTTGTCAACAGCAGTGTTTTTTTTTAATATAAAAGCAAATGATTCTTAACAAATGAGTTGATGTACTCTAAAAACCTATCTTAAATAGTGTTATGGACTCTTTAGAATATAACATTTTTGATAAGTTTTATTTAGATACAGTCCGAGCTGTAAATGAATTATTCTTTTTTGATTTTAATTTGTTACGAATTAGCAAAATTTTAAATTAATTCTTTTCACAACAAAAAAGAATTGAATGAAGTTTGAATCAATTCAAACGAATTAGGCAGAAATTAATTTCAATTCGTTTCCAATTCAAATGAATTTGTAAAATGAATTGCAATTCGTTTCCAATTCAAATGAATTTGTTAATGTGAGTTGCAATTGACTTTGAATTCATTTAAATGAATTGGAACAATGAATTGAAATTCAAATGGGTGAAATCAAAAATGAGTTGCAATCAATCAAATTCAAGAGCAAATCTAGGGGGAATGAGATTCAAAGTTGCTGGAATATTTAAAATTCTATTGAAAAATTAAAAAAAAGGAAATTTTCTAAAATATACAAATATGAGATTATTCAAACAAAAAATGATTGTTAAACACACCTTTAATAATATTTTCACACTATATGATTAAAATAAAAATTTAAGTCTCTTTTAGCAAATAAACAAAATTTTACTATATTGATATGATTTTCGCCGATATCTTATTCAATTTCTACTCTGCCGCTACCCGACAATTCCAGTATATCATGAGAATTTAAAATCTAAAAATTTTTTGTCTTTGGACTTTACTACGTGATATACAAAACGAGAGTAATGCTTGCTGTCTTTTACATAAAACATTAGTTGAATAACAAAACGACAGTTACAAGATCAATTCAAATTTCAATCAATTCAATTCAAATGAGTTGGAAATGAATTGCAATTCACTTTTACAAATTCATTTGAATTAGAAACGAATTGCATTTCATTCTACAAATTTATTTGAATTGGAAATGAATTGCTATGCATTTTTAACCAAATTAATTTGAATTGGCTTAAATTACATTCCATTCATTTTTTTGTGTGAAAAGAATTAATTCAAAACTTGCTAATTCAGTGCACGAATAATTCGCGAGTTAATTCAAAAATGAATGATTCATTTACAGCTCTAGATATAGTGAAGCCAACTTAGCCCTTTTAGCGCTAGATTTAGCTCTTTTTTTAAGTATCTGAAACGTTGTAAAAAATAAACTAAAAAAACGCTAATTTTTGGCCTTTTTTATTATTTTAATTTAGCATGTTTCTGATTTTGCTCCGGTATAGAAACTTTGTTGTTGTTCTGACTATATCCAGTTGCTAAAAATATTTTAAAACTGTCGAATAGAAAACCATCGAGAAGGAATAAGTCTTTTAAAACTTTGCAATTGGCAAAAATTTATTTCTTTTTGCTTTAAATATATTAAGCTATCCCGATACATACGATGAAGATGAGATGACTTAAAGTGTCTAAAACGAGATAATTGTTTTTTTCAAGCTACGAAGTACCTGTTGAGTTATGCTTAACCCTAGAAAGATAATCTGCGTTAATTTTACGCTTGCACTTTCGAAATATTGCTATTTTTTTTTTATTTTGATTTAGCAGGAATACTTTGCTTTGTACTTCACACATTTCATATATAAACATTTTTAAAATTTCGGCCAATATATTAAATAATATAAATATGTAAAAATATAATCCACATCATTTTGCTTTTAATTAATCAGAAAATACAACAATGTAGCAAGTTACAATAATACATCAGTTTTACGTATGATTATTGTTACCGTATGTCTAGATATGATTATCTTTCTAGGGTTAAAAATAAGATCTAACGAAAAATACAAAAAGTTAATATACATTCATAGATAGTGATTTATTAAATAAAAAACGAGGATGACAAAGAACTTCAAATTTTGTCTTAAAAGATTGTTAACGCTACTTAGACATTCAGTTGTACTAGTACCTTAACCTGAGGGCTTTTTTTTTTTGATGTGCGAGGTAAGGTTTAAAATGCACTTACAGTGACCATCGTCAACTGTGTCGAGTGGTGTTTCCACTAAAACAATCCTCCTCATTTTCTGGGGAAGTGTCTTCCCGGAACTGCTATCCGTATTACTTCGGGAAACCCAAGAGGGCTAACCCACGTAAATGTCACGTGTAGTTTTTTTTATAATTGTTGCGACGCAATCATCCAGTGACCTGGCGGTACCAAATTCAACAAGTGCTTTTTTTTAATAGTTTTTTAGCAAAAACTAAAACAAAGCGATAACAATTAAAGGCTATACGTACAAATAACGTGGTGTTAGTATTAAAAGTATTATTTATGCACGTAAATTTTATTTATACGTTTTAAAAAAATGGCATGAAAACCATCCTTTTTTTTAATTTAGCCCGTTTTGCATATGTCTTCACGCGATTGGTGTTCCAAGAGTTGGCATCTCTGTTTAGATATGCTTATTTTTTTTCTCTTATTAACTAATTTTAAAATTTGACTGTTCGAAATATAAATTTCAGAATTTTGTAATACTTTCAACTGATTTCTTAGAAAAGTTTTCCATGCTTTAGCCTTTAAATCCAAAAACCCAGCCTTCAGTTCACGGGTGTCACATAGTGAAAATTCAGTGGGGGTAGCCGCCTAACCCAATTTATAATTTTAGAATGCAAGTGCTCGACTAGGATCGGCGTTTGCTGCAACGTTCCATAAGGTAAACATTGAGCTCTTTTAAGAGGACTTTCACCTTGAACGAAAACTTTTCAATGATATTTTGTTGTCCGTTTATTAGAGAGCCACTGTTTATCGAGTTAGCTTATTACTTAAACTTTCTTTCTACTCTATAAATGTTATTTCTTATAATACCTGCATACTTTTCTTATAGGTATCAGTACAAGAATGATTTTAGCATAGTGCTCCAGTTGAAACTAGACCATTTAGACAGGTGGAAAATGTATTTAAAAGTTTGACATTCCGTTTGCGATTTCAAAAATGATATTTATATATTCTGGGTCCTTATGAGTAGCGATGTTGATTTAAAATAGTTTTGTTGCAGGTGACCATATATAAACATGTTTGTTCTCTGGGTGTACCCAATAAAAAATGGAGCTTCCAACGAAGAAGGTTTGTAAGGGAGAAACGTAAAAGTTCCGCTTACCATATCGTTTACGGAAGATATGAATTTTATATGTTAAGTTCCCACTTTGAAGCAATACATTTTTGATACAGAAAGCGCCTTAGTCAGCGCATATAAAAATTGGCGAATGTAACGATCAGTTTTGCACACTGAATTTTTTGTTACCGTTATTCTTTTATATGCCCCCTTACAAACCTGCTTCGTAGTAAAGCAAGGTCGCAGTACTTCAAATTTTATATACATTTTTTAGCTTATTAAGAATTCGTCCACTTTCGTTACTGCAACTCTGTATGTCTTATTGCGTAGCGCGTAAAAGTGTGCTTAATTTTAAAATTAGTGCTTCGCCAAATAGGGAAATTTTTTATTGGGTAGTTTCTCTCTTTTCTCTCTATTCTCTTTATATAAGATTTGTTTAATTTTCAAAATCAGCGAAATCGACTTGTTTATTAACCGAGCGGCTTTACAAGTATGCGCTCGGTATAAGGATTTAGGCACGAAAGCGCCCATATAATATAAGCTAAATAGACCAAATTTGGCTCATATATTTCTTAAATAGAAGGGATATTTAATATTCAAAAGTAAGATTCCTCGGTTATGAGCCATATTAAATGATTGGTACTTTTCTGTTTATCATCCGATTAAAAAAATATGTACATTTGCTTAAAGCCTGCATTTAGATCAAAAAATATGTATGTACATACAACGGTATCTTAATACGTTTTATGGAAAGCGGTGTATTTTTTCTGAAAGACTTGATAATACATTTATTCATAATTTAATGAATATATTGCCACATCAACTATTTCACAAATTAAACGCTAGTTTGAAAATTTAAATCGCCAAAACATGTAAATTAAAACAAGAAATACAGCTCTGTGATACTTTATTTCCTACAAATGACAACGAAGCAGTAAACAAAAAACATCTGTTTTCAACTACAGAATTTTGTGAGAAATGCAAGCAAGCGATAGCGGTCGATATCGTGGGCTAGGGTGTTAATCTCTATATCTTCTTTTGTGTCCTCTTAATGATGAAACCGAATTGAGTCTTCAACTTCAGGCAAAAATCTTAAAGCCCATAATTAAAACGTAGGCATTAACTTCAAATGCTTTCTCATTTCTTTCTATTTCTTTTGTTCTTAATTTTCTTTGTTTACCAAATCTATGAAATTGAATGAAAGTATGGTAGCATTGTTAAGCGAATAAGTGTCTATATGTGAGAGCATTAGAAAAAACGTTCTCAAAATAAAATTGATCTTATTTCACTGGCAAAATTTTATGTCAAACTGTATGGAAAACATCGTTCTGTTTCATCATATAATGTGTATGTTTGCTGGTTTTTTCGTAGCAGTAACGTACGCAGTTTATTGCAACCCAATAGCAGTTTTACCATTAAAATAGTTTATTCATACGAAGTTCACCGTTCGCAGTAGAAACTATCCATCATAGACAATAAACAAAATCCAATTATGTAAAGTTCATCACAAAGGTTACAACGTTTTTAATGTTTTTTTTTATTATTTTATTTTATTTTTTTCAATTCTCTCACTTCGTTGTTGCTTTGGCTGTAGATATTTCTGTATTTTCAAGATACTTTTTCCGCTACTTTATTTTAATGATGATGTTTTGCTTCATGTGTGTACATAAACACATGTTTTATTGTATTTTCTTTTTCCAAGATATTTTTTTTTGATCACCCTAAATTTAAGTTAATGTTTTTTTTGTTATTTGCTACACATTTTGTTGCAATTGACTGGGGAAGCGGGTCTACTCTTTTTGGATAAAATGGGTACTAAATTGTTTGCAATTGGATGTTTACATTTGTACTCATGGCGTTACTTAACACGTGTTAAAGAGTACAGAAGCGCTGCTGCTAATTTGGAACGTTGTAATAAGTTTTTTTTCTATTTTACATAGCACAGTGGTGTAAAATTAAAAAGAAGGGAAAATAAAAAAACCGATTTGCACGATTTTTGTAATTTGTTTTTAAGATGAAGGTCTTTTTTATTATTGTAATATGAGACATCCTGTTGTAGAAGCGTTTTTGTAACAAAATCTAGTTTAACAACTTTTAGCCAGAATTTCGTAATTTTTTGATTAGAAATTAAGCGATTTTTGCTCGGGAATAATTAGAAACATTGAGTTTTTTCTTATAATACATAAGAAAGCAAAATTGTTCTGCTTGCTGGCATATAATTTGTCAATATTTACTTTTCTTTGCATATAAATATGTCAAAGAAAAATATATGACAAAGAAAAGAAAGTTGTAACAATGGAACACTTTTTAAATGGCCGACAAAATCATACCTTTAGCTATCGGTAAGTTGTGAAAACGGGCCTTAGTCTATTATAGAGGGCGTCGTACTGTCGACTAATAGTTTAATCGCTCCTTCGTTTATAACAAAAAACTACAATTTGGAAAACCTTTGGAGAATACCTCCAATCCCAAAAATCTCTTTGAATACCCATATTAATTTTTGGTACTTCCGGCACGATTTTATTATTCCTTCCTAGCCAGCATTCCAATTTTAAAGATGGTTTGCGAAGTTTCTTTAAGGATTCGTGACCTGTAATACCCTACGACATGTCTTAAACTTTTTTTTTGAGTCTTACTGATAATTTTAAGGCTTGAGTGTAAATTCCATTTTAATAATCGTTTTAAATACAAAATTCTGTTTTTCACTAAACATTTCAATGAAAATTAGTTCACCAATCTGGTACATTTAAAATCAATTTAAGTTTTCGTTGTGTATTACTTAATCATCGCTTAGACTTGCAATTTATGTCGCTGCAATTTTTAAAAATTCTGCTTTGAAATTGAAATAGTGCTCAGATTATGAAATTATACTTTTGTAATTTTTGTATTTTTTATTTTGTCGTTCCTGTTCCCCTTTTATATTTTATATAAATACAAATACACCTACAGCTAACTTCAAGTTAAAAAATTTAAGAATAAGAAAACAAAACGGAATTGCAGGGTACATGGAACTGGGTACCCCGCCCCAATCTTCTCACCCCTCCCGACAATAGCTCAAGAATTGCTGCAACAAAAATTGCAAGTCTGGACGATGATTTATTGGTCATAAAAAACTGTATTTATTTTCAAGGTGGTCTCAAAAAACAGATGACTATTTTTGCTTATTTTTGTGGTATTGTTTTGACATTGAGGCCACCTTGCTAAAGGGTACTTTACACTATCACACAAGTCTTACTTATTAAAAAACAAAAATTACAATCCTATCATGACATGTTGTTATCGTTTTTTTTTAATTTTGAAAAAATAATTATATCGTTAAAATTCGTAAGTAAGACTTGGCGCAACAATACATCAAAAAAAGGCAAAGAAAACTAGTCACCTTATAAATAGATATACTTTTTCATGTTATTTTTTGACTAATAGCTCTGAAAAAATCGAACTGTATTCAAATACAATTTCATTTGACATACAAATACCCCCTTATGCAAAATTAAGTTAAAGATCACATTAGTTAACCAACACATTAAGCCCAGCAAATTTGAATGGGTTTAATGTGTTGGTTAACTAATGTGAACTTTAACTATTTTATGCATTAGGGGGTAAGTTAATTCACATTTAATTACGAAGTCGTTAATAGGACGTTTAGCTCGCCCTTAAAAAAAACATACATTTATACGAAATTTCTGCCAGTTTGTACGTCTCGGTTATTCTTCAATTAGTAAATATTAAATTTTTTTTACTTTACAATCAAAGTTTAAATGGAGCACAAACTAAAATCTTTTTTAAGTTACAATCAAAGTTTAAATGGATCACAAACTAAAAATCTCATGAATGATTTATTTGTTTAATTTTTTTAATATTGATCCGAATACGAGCAGTATTAACAAGCCACAAACAATTGTTTGCTAAATCTATTGTTTTATGGGTTTTTATAAAATTGGCGGTTGAATTTTGTAAACTGTGTTTTTACGATGACTATGATGATAATGATGTTGTTTTACGTTTTTTTTTTGTCTCTTGTATTTTTAGGTTTTTTTTTTTTTGCAATCACGTATAAGCTGAAGCTCTCTATTGTGTTATTTTCGGTTTTTGGCTTGTGTTTTTTGGTGGAATCATGAAAACTTATTGTGGCAATAAATTCGCTTAAATGAATATTAAGGTTTACTTCAAACCCTTAATGGATTTTAGTAGCATTATCGAATTGTAAATAAATTTTTTTTGCAATGTACAAATAGTACAATATATAGTACATTAACCTCTAAGACTTTTCCAATAATTATTTTATTTCCTCTTACAAGAGACGCAAGCGTTTCTGTAGCTTCGAGCTTAGTTGTCAAACATCCGGTTTGGAAGAAAGTTGCACCGTTTGATTTGTATTAGGTATGTTATGCTTATTTAAAGTTCTAATGGCGTCTGTAAGACCCAATAGCCAATTTCTAAGGTTAACTTTTTTGGATAACGAAACATGCAAAGAAGGTTTCGAATAGCTTGAATCTAGACAGAGTAATAGAAATGCATGACTTTTTTGTCCACCAATATTGTCCATAAAGACATTATACATTTGCTCAAATCCCCTCTATAAGGATCGCCAATATTTTTGCTAAATTAACAGCGTCAGTGTTTTGTTTTTGTATATTAAAGAATCTTTTTATGTTTAAATTAGTACTCAAATTCATGAAAAATTTAAAGATTTTTTAATGTTATTGTAAAACTTAAAAAATGACCTAATGTCTTGTTAAACTAAAATGAAAGTTCTTTCAACTTTTATATCAACAGCAGGTTCCCTACAAAATAAGAATTCTGATGATGCGAATGTGGCTATTCTCGAAACATGTAAATTCGACCCGAGTTCAATCCCGTGTTCAGTCAAGAATTATCAGAAAAAAAATTTAATACATTTCAAGTTAAAATAATTTAATGAAAATTAAATTTAATGAACTTAAGCCTAATTAAAATACAGCGTTACCACCAGCAAAATTCAAAACTACACTTGAGATGAAGCAAAATTACCCAATTTAAATGAAATTACACCTGATATAAAACTAACGTTAAATTATTATAAAAAAAAAATACAAAAAGAACAAATAAGAGAGTATTTACAGACAAATTTTTAAGAGTGTTCCCTAGGCAGGTCACTTTTAAACAAAATTATGTTATGAGGTTAAGACAAATAATATAAGAATTCTTAACTCTTTATTATCTAGGTAACAACTCTATCTGAAATTTTTTCGTCTTAAAGTGATTTAAGGGAGGGGATTTATATATGACCTACGTTCCTAAACCTAACAGGACAACATTTTGCCATGACATAGTAGTTATTCTTTCATGAACACATACCAATATTTGTAATGCAGTTATGGCATTACAAGCTATGTTCGTGAGTGGTATTTTTATGGGAGCCATGGTCAAATATGGACTGATTTCATAATTAATTTTGTTAGATAATTAAGATTGAAATAAAAAATATTTAGGCAACATTTTGTCCAAATACCAACATAATAAGATGCTTAATGGGCACAGGAAAAATTTTTCTTATGGGGTCTATTGAAATTATGGGCCGATTAAAAAAATTTAAGAATAACTTATGAACCAAATTTCATTAATTCATAATTTCATTATTTACAGTGATACTTGTTTTAATATGTGTTTAACTTTAAATTTATGTTCTATGTTTATATGTTTAATGTTACATGTAAAAGGAGAAATTTAATTTAATGTGAAAAGCTCATATTACGCTCCCTTGAAAAAGTCGACAAAAAATCGACGAAACGTCGGGAAAACTGTAATAAAAAATTGCTTTTTATTTACATTAATTAACCTTAGGCCCTATTAGCTTAAATAAAGAACAAATTCATTAAATTATCTTAACAATTGCTTGTGACCTGGGGTCTAATCACCGCATTCGATATCGAGAAAACTATCGTATCGAGTAAACTATCGTATATTTCTGCATACGATAGACAGTGACGTATCGAATGAAAACTTGAGATATGTAATGGCGAGCTTCAAACCAAGAACCAAGAGATAGTGGCGTTGCAGGCCTTAGTGGCTCAGCTGGACCAAGCACTGGCCGTAGTCGCACAATAACTTAAGAAGCCCAGTTGTTGGTGGAGTCCCTCCGCAAAGATGAGCTCCTTCATGATAAGATCAGGCGAATGGAGCATAACCTCAATGAATTCTCACGTGTGCGGTTTTTCAGCCCAGCAGCGAATGCTATCATCTCACATTACGATACATTTCATTCGATATCGAATGTCATGATACCAAAATAAAAAATTTCGATCAATTTTGCTCGATATCGTATACGGTTATTAGACCCCTGTACTTTGTACAGAAGGTTTAGATGGACAGACAACCAGCCAGCACGACAGACGACTCAGATACTGAATCTAAGCCGATAGGTATACTACAACAAATATTTATATGTGTTTCACACATCAGTATAAACTCATAATACCCTTTTCACTTAAATAAGATAATATGTGTCGTACTATTAAGATTCACACAGTAATTCAAAATAATTTTACAAAAATAATAATAAAAACTTCAAATAAATAAACAAATTAAATAAAAACTTAAAATAATAAGTTATACTTCCATTTATCTAGTACTTAATTTAGTAAATAAAATTCCTGTAATAGTTTATCAAATCAGTTTAACAAATATTATGGTCGCTTAATATTTCTCAATTAAAGCATTTTAAAAGTTTAAGCAAACACACAATTTATTGCTTTTTGTAATATTGGAAACATACTCGTATCTTTCTCCAGGGTATATTTTTTTTAGTAAAAATACATACTCGTTTTCCAATTAACTTCGGGTTCTAAATGATCTATGAAGCTAATATTTATCGAAATCTTATTGTCCATCAGGCGCCAATCAATATCAATCTTTTGGTTGATATGGAAATCCTTTTTTGTTAAATAAACAGCGAGTTTTCTTGAATATACAGCAAATTTTTTAAAATCAATAATATCTTAAATAGTATAATTTTTATCTCTAAAATTCTTATATTATTTGTTTTAAAATGAAAGAATGTCATATTACACCTGATCTACACCTCCAAGAAATTACCCACGCCCTACCCACGAGAATAAAAACTGCACCAAACTCGGGTAGTTACCCTAAAGTGGCAACACTGTTAAAATATCAAAACTTCAATTAAAAACCAACAGATCAATTCAAAATAAGTTGTTTAATTTTTTCTCTTACTCTGAGCCAACACTCAGGGGATGCCCTCTTACTAATGCAATGCATTGTGTTGGTATTAGGGAAATAAGTTATGGGTAGAAGGAAAGAGGAAGTAGAGTTTTTGTGGACATTTAATATGAATTTTTCCGAAATGTAGCCGACTGGAAGGACTTCTGCCGAGAGCCTATTCAGCATACGTCTAGTTCGACCGAGAAACGAATTTTCTCTGTTATGCGTTGTGCGATAAATGAGATAGTCGACAATGAACAGATGTGATCTGCTGGAAAGGCGAGTACTAAGGACTTGTTCCCGCGGCTCAGCGATGAGTTCGCCAATCTCAGCTGAACACTTACCGCGGTAATATCGATAGAACAATAACGCACAACCCACATTCCGACGATGCTCCAATGATCCAAAAGAGTTGGATACCCTACTGTCATTGATAAGCTACAACGCACTCCTTTGCATCCGATCTAGAAGCTGCAAGATAGACCTTGAATCACCTGCCAGATATGGGAGTTGTATTCCATTTTCGGTCGGATACACGCGGTATAAATACTGAAGTCGTTATATTTTATAATATATTATTCACAGCTTTACAAATTTACTTATATTTCCACTTAAGGATTCCCGTATAGATTGAAGTGAATGAGAACCCACGTCCAATCTCGTATATCTAAATTCCATCAATTTTAATTGCGAAAAAAGTCCCTCCGCTCCTCAAAGGATTAACCCCAGACCGCTCGTTTGGGCTGGAAGTAGATTTTTTAGCAGGAAATTTATAAGATTAAACTTTTTTTTGGTAGAATTACCCTGGTTATACGCATAATCTAATCAGCGGTATCGATTACTATCATTCCTTTACAACACCTGCACTCACATACGTCCAGTCGTAAAAAGTTTTACCAACATAATTTTAAGTTGGTAAAAAAGTAGAGTGAATCGCTTCCGTTCTTTAGCAAGTGAATAAACTTTTTAAATTGTGTTAATCAAGTTTATTTTTGTCTATCATGCGTGAATGACCAGTGTTGCAAATTAATGATAACTAATTTGTATTAGACTGAATAAAACGATGTAAACAGAAAAGGTATATGGGCATTTATCTTAAAGGGCATTAATATCTTTTGCGAAGGTGGTACATCTCGTCTTCAATATGTTAATAAGCCGTAATTGTGCAAAGTTCCTTAAGTGGATTTAACACTGTAGAACACACAAAATGAATCGAACTAAATAATCGATAAATAGTAGACCCTTATCAGGCATAACACTTTGCAAATCGTGGTGGTGAGCGTTTGAACGGGCATTTATCTTAAAGGGCATTAATATCTTTTGCGAAGGTGGTACATCTCGTATTCAATATGTTAATAAGCCGTAATTGTGCAAAGTTCCTTAAGTGGATTTAACACTGTAGAACACACAAAATGAATCGAACTAAATAATTGATAAATAGTAGACCCTTATCAGGCATAACACTTTGCAAATCGTGGTGGTGAGCGTTTGCACGACTTCAATTACTTCATAAATGGTCCACTAAGTTGGGTAAACTAAGTTGGAAATTTCGTGTGCAACTTTTTTAATATCCATCTAAGACCTCATGAAGTATATATCTAGATTCTTGAGATTGAAATCCAGCAAAATCGGTTTAGTTGGATAATACCTATGAAAACAATTGTGGAACCACCACTCCCAAAAAATTGATAATTTTTTTACAAAAACTAACATCAATAGTGACGAAATGCATAAATTGATATAAGATTTTGCACAAATTCGTTCTATGTGACTAGAAGATCGTTCCATAATTTACTATAGGCCCAGTATAAAGCCCATTATCGGAAAATACTTTAATGCACGTAAAACCATAACGAATAATGCAATTTTAATAAATTTTGATCTGTCACAGTTTTATTTGGCTAACAATAACACTGTCAAATTTTGTGAAAATGGAGGATCGGTCCATAATTTACCTAAGGCCGCATATAAAGCTTTCTTCCGGAAATCGCGTAAAACACGTAAAACCGTAACAAAAATTCTTTCTATCACAATTTTATAAGAATAAAAATCACGCTGTTAAATTTCGTGAAGATTGGTCCATATTTTATCATAGGTTCCATATAAAGCCCGCTCCAGAAATATTCTAACTCTCCATGGAGGGTATCAAAGATTCGCCACAGCCGAATATAGCACTCTAACTGGTTTCTTAATAGACTTGAAATTCAGTGAAAATTGAGTTTAAATTCAATAGTCTTAACATCAATTCATAAAATGTGTGGTTGTGAATTATATGTATGTACTTCGTTTTCTATTCAAAATTCTATGTAGAATATTAATCGATTCTAATTGTCTTACACCCTTATTCATAAAAAACAGGTTTATTAAACAAATTTCCCTAGAAAATTTTTAGTAAATTAGTTTCATAAACCGTTAGTGTTTATAAAAAAATGTTTTTCTTCTAAAATTCTCTTAATAAAATGAAAAGTGTGTAAAATTATTTTATCAAAAATCAATTGCTGTTTGCACTTGTCAAAAAAAAAAAAACATTAACCACATTTTTTATATAACTCTGATGACATACAGTCTCATTTATTAGAATTGACGATGTGGCTATTAAATGCGACTGTTATTAAGAGTCTGCACAGAGATCATTGTTGGTTAACCAGATTTCCTGGTAACAAACCTTTCAACACACACTCTATTTCACTAACAACCACTTAAGATTATAAAACAACAGTGTTGCCAGAAGTAAAATCAAATCCCTATTTCCAAATTTTTTCATGTGTGTGAAGTTAAATTTTAAAATTTATAACCCTAGACACATTCTGTTATGTTAACAGAATAATGTTAACCACTTAACAGAACTTATGTTAACGCTTTTATGAGGGATAAATGCAGATTTCTGAAAAAGGAGTCAACGTGGGCGAACAAAAATGATTAGGAATTGTGGACTATAAGTTTCTCCATCGTTTGCTATAATTAGGATTTTTAACAGAGTGAGATGAAGCGACTTATTGACAATTTACCCTTTCGAATTCTCTGGGGGATGAGTCCAGATTTCTGGAAAAGTAGTCAACGTGGGCGAAGAAAAATGATTAGGAATTGTGGACAATAAGTTTCTCCATCGTTTGCTATAATTAGGATTTCTAACAGAGTGAGTTGAAGCGACTTATTGACAATTTACCCTTTAGAATTCTCTGGGGGATGAGTCCAGATTTCTGGAAAAGTAGTCAACGTGGGCGAAGAAAAATGATTAGGAATTGTGGACAATAAGTTTCTCCATCGTTTGCTATAATTAGGATTTCTAACAGAGTGAGTTGAAGCGACTTATTGACAATTTACCCTTTAGAGTTCTCTGGGGGATGAGTCCAGATTTCTGGAAAAGGAGTCAACGTGGGCGAACAAAAATGATAAGGATTTGTGGACAATAGGTTTCAACTCACTCTGTTAAAAATCCTAATTATAGCAAACGATGGAGAAACTTATTGTCCACAACTCCTTATAATTTTTGTTCGCCCACGTTGACTCCTTTTCCAGAAATCTGCATTTATCCCTCATAAAAGCGTTAACATAAGTTCTGTTAAGTGGTTAACATTATTCTGTTCACATAACAGAATGTGTCTAGGGTTATAAATTTTAAGATTTAACTTCACACACATAATATTTTCCTGTAAAATATTAGCGAAGGGAAAATCGGGCAGATTTCTTAAATTCTTTTAATCTTAGATACTTATCATACCCACACCGCAATAGTGAACAGCTTAGTTTAGGTTTGTACTAGGGTATTCAAAAGATTAACCGTTGCTCGAATAATCGATTAATTTTGGCCGATTAACTGTTCGAACAATTTAAAATTGCTTATTTGCGATTAACGAATAATTCGAATAACTTATGTCGATTAATCGACATAAATTATCTGCAAAATTTGCAGATAAAAGCATTTTATCTGCAAAATTTGCAGATAAAAGCATTTTGGCGTGAATGCAAAACCCAAATATTTTTTAACATAAAAAAAAAAATTCTGGCTACACTGTCAAACAAAAAAAAAAAAAAAAAAAAAGAGAGAAATATGTTACAAATATTATATCTATAGAAGAAAAAAGTTTCGCCAACATTACTCCTATGTAATCTGAGCAAGCCCATTTTTAAAAACTTGTTCAATTACATACGAGTACACGAGTTCAATTGACTGTTTTAGTAGACGCAATGAAAAACAAAAAAATAAAAATAAAATAAAACTCAAGTGTCTTAAATTTCATTACGCTCACTCTTGTCTGTGGTGCTATGTGTGTGTCTTACCAATTATGGATTTACATGCACCTGAATAGATAAATAGGCGAATAGAAGGAAGACGCACCTCCAGCACCAAATCTATACAAAACCATATTAGTCACAGCATACTCTGCGCCCAGATGTGGTAGACGCATTTATATTTGTAAATTCTTGTACATTTTCCCATATGGTGTTTGTATTTAGCACAGACACCTTCTTTCCTAGACATTTATAATTTCTTCATTTGATTTATAAACGCAGAAAATTATTAAAGAGAAACGCAAAAAAAGTATAAAAAAAATTGGGTTAAACATGACAATATTTTGTGAGGCAGGCAGCAGACAAATGCGACTTAATCAGCCGGGCAATTTGTATTAAACAATAGTTGGCGTTGTTTCTTAACCCCTTAAAAACGTTGTTACTATATGTATAGTATATGTTTTCAATATGGTTCCTTTTCAATTTCATGTTAGTGTAATGGAATTCATTAAGAGTCTTAAATTTCCTTGTACTACACGAATACCAGCCATGATTTCATTACATTTTATTATCTTTTTTTTATATTGTTGCTGTTTTTTTTTTTAAATGTTGTATGTGAATTGTGTTGTTTCGTTTTATTTATCTATTGTATTTTTAAAATTATTGCTACACAATCGTATTTGTATTTTTGCATAATTATTTTTGCCATGCCAACCATTTGAAATTGATATGAAAATAATCGCTTTTATTTGGTTAAGAAAAATAAATACAAAGTATGAATTGTAAGGTATTTATATTGGAGAAATAGGATTAAAACGACTACATAATACTCTAATGCAACAAAATTTTAATTAAAGGGAATGCATCTACGATAATCGAGTAGCGATAGGGACAAACATACATCTGTGTTCAAGATAAACGTGAGTACCTGCCGTCGTCGGGCGAACCGTCTATCAACGCCCCCCTGTGTGCACCCGTTTCAACAATGTATAAGCCCATTGCTTAGGAGCTAAAAGTGGTCTTACCTCCGCTTCAAGGCAACTTCTCTAGTATAGCAACAGCACATAGGGATATACATCAGCAGATCGAACTTTATCCTTGGTTGCGGGCGAAAGTGAGCCTCTTGCCTGGTATTTCAAGTACTCCCTCCACACGACTTCGTTTTAAATCACAGCCACTACAAACGTTCTTGGCGCTACTGGGTTCTCTTGGTACAAAATAGGACTCTAGCCGGCCGCAATCTAAGGATCTACAAACTCTAAGCCTCAAACAAGCTATTGACTGAACCTATTTATACTTCCCAAGAGTACAACACCAAGAGAAGGGTGCTTCTCAGAAAAGTATCGGCAACTCTGGGGAGAAGGTTATAGAGAGGGACAATATAGTTAGAATGATGTTCAAATTTATGTAATTTTAATACCCGAAAGAGCAGAACATCAGAGACATTACTGATTACTACCTGAATGAAATTATATATATCGTCATCTTAAAGACCTAATAACTTATCTGCAAAAATTTCAAAATTGAGTTTTTATGGGTTTTATTCATAACGCATATGCGTGCAAAATTTTGAACATGTAATATTACAAATGACCAAGTGATTATCAAATTTCAAAATAACCTATCAGCAAGTGCACAATTTTCTGAAACCAAATAACCTAAGTAATTATTTAATTTATTTTTTTTTTGAAACGAAGTTACATTTGCTTTGTTATTCTTTGTGTTTTATTAAATTTTATTTATTGTTAGAAAATAAAAAAGTGTTAAAAAGCAACAAAATGTGTTTCATAATCGAAAATAGGTCAACAAAAAAGAAGAAAGAAAGAAAAATCGTATGAACCTTAAGGGATATGAAAGTTTTTCAAAACGTAACATCGTTTAAAGAAAGCCAAGAGAAATTAAACCTGGGTGCACGTCAAAATGTTGTGAAAGGGCTTTGAATAGACATTGTTCTATTTTTTCAGAAATTTACGTCAGGAAATATTTGAGCGTTTTTGGCAGATGTCATGGGACCAGAAAAAAACGTATGTAACTAGTAGTATTGAAGTTTTCGCTAAAAAGAGAACTTGTGTAGAAAATTTCCGACGTCCAAACTCAAAAGCATTTTTTTTTATAAAATAAAACAAACTGTTTTTAAAAATGTTTATCCATAGGATTTAAATTTCGATAGAACCGTTACGCACTAAAAAGAGAAACAAATAAGTCATCAAAAATCACGATAAAAGTTTAATTTTATTGCATAGCGTAATTAAAACAAACATTAAGTACTTTTTTTTTTGCTTAAACTAGCAAAAGAGACTATAACTGTTATTATTTAATGTATATAATATTCATATGTAAAAAGAAATTGTTATTTATTCATTGTTATATAATTAGTACTGCTGATAGGTTATTTGGTTTCAAAATTCAAAATAACCTAAGTGACATAACATAAGTTGTGTTTAGAAAAACAAAATTTTCACAACCGATTTATATTTCTGGTTTCATTTTAATCAAAATATGTAATTTTCGTTTCAATATTGTAAAAAGTTCCAATTTTATAAAGTTTTTCCCTCTCTTGTAAACTTCGTCTTTAAGATGACGATATATAATATTTATATATATATATATATATATATTTATACCTAAAAAGCAAAAGGCCCTATCTAACATTTTGAAATTTTACAGGAGAAGCAAAAAACTGTTTGAAATGATAAATTAATAAATTGCCTTAAATTCTTATTAATACCTTAAATTTTTATTATAAAACGTACGAGTTATTTGAAAAATGGACAATTTAACATATTAAACAAACTGTTAGTTAGGTCTTTTAGCGTTTATCATATAATCTTTTGTCGATTAGGCCGTTTGTTTTTTGTTAATAAAATCGTTAATTTTGGTCGTAAGATTCCAAAAGTTTTTGTGGACAATTGTATTGATGCAATATATTAGAATCAATGGAAAAGTCGATTTATATATATATATATATATGAGGCACTAATCTCGGCGACCCAGAGGGTCTTTTGTGCACCCTATATTTCTCACCATGTCAGTTTCAGTCTTCGTATGAAGCCAATTACAATGCCTGGTGAAATATCATAAATCTCAGTTGGTTTCATAAGTTACCTTCCCAAGACGAGACGGTAGCAAAGCAGATGTTCAGAAGATTCGTCGTCCATCTCACAAAATCTGCATAGCTTTGTATTAACATTGCTCAGTGCAAACTAATGGTATCTGATACCACGGGGGCCCTTCATTGCCAAGCAGTATACCATTTCATTGCACACATGGCGTACCCAACACAAGTTGAAATCACTGTGTTTCCCAAGATTGTTCAGGTACTGTAGTTCATTCCATAACTAGCCTCGAGTTCAGCCCTAAAGAATATATATGTTATTCTAACAATCACAAGTGCATAGGGCGCCAAAAGGCTCATTTTTAGCGATTCGTTAGATTTGTTGATTTTAGAAAGGTGGGTTGCTGGCTCTTCTTTCCTCGATTGGTGATAGGAATGCTATCTGTGTGACCAATCTTACGTAGCACTCATGCTTTTTTTATTTTGGCCATTCCGGCTACATGACTGTTCGCTTTCTCACTCTAGCTAGCTTTCAGCGGAAGCCGGACATCCATTACACGTAAACTACTTAGTCTATGAACGGAAGTAGTAAGCTGCTTGGATAGGTAGGCAGAGATATAACTTCTGGTCACTCCCAAGTGAATGACAGTCGGAAATATCCGGTAGCATGCTTCCCTCGGTTGAAGTCCAAGTTTCCAGAAGAATGCTTTTAAGAGCGGCTTGGCTATTTAATATTATAGATAATCTCAAGCAGTTTGCCCTCCTTCTCAGACATTTCCTAGCACATATGAGGAAAGCGTTACTTTCCGCCTAAAAATTCGTTGACAATTTACCTATAGGTAAGCCCTTTTGCAAACCTGTAGCTCGTTTCTGTATTTCTCGCATCGCAAAATATCTCACATTAGGTGTGAAACAAAAAATTCCATAGTTTCTCGATTTGTGAGAAAAAAGTGTTTCTGTATTTGAATGCGAGAACAGCCAACACAGATTCTGTTTTAACTGGAATACTTCCAGTAATTAAGTATCAAATGCAGGCGCAACGTCAACGAAAGAAATAGATATAATAAAAATAGGGCTGCCAGATTTGACGATTTATCGTCGTTTTGACGATTTTTTGTTCCAAAATTGGCAAAGTGCCGATTTGCTGATTTTTTCTAGTGACGATATTATTTAGTATTCCAAATAAAATAATTTTAAATAGTTTTATATGTTTGTGTATTAGGCACCACAGAAAAACGATATCTTTAAAAAAGGCAGCTTAAAAAATGTATCGGCAAAATCAAAATTTCGAAGGAAAACTGCTAAGTTTTTATTTCCTTAGATTATTTAATACATTTGTTTATGTGATAAGAACATTAAACTATTACCCCATTTTTCAGTCAAGGCACTATAGGAAATTTTTGCCTTTTTTTGCCCAAAAGTGTTGGTTTTATTCCAATATGTTATTTTGTCACGCCTTTGCTTGTCAAAATCTTAAATTTTAAATTGTTATCGGATTAAAGAAAAAATAAAATAATTAATTGTATTTAAAAAGACCTCAAGCTTAAGTACATATGTATAAAATATGTATTTTACCCATAAACTTTAACTATTTTTTTTTTTTTTTGTAATTATGTTTTAATAAAAATCGAACAAAATTTGTCAAAATTAATTTTAAATTGTCCGATTTTTTAAAACAAAATAGACGTTTTTTTATTTTTTCTTAAAAAAAACTAACGATTTCTTACAAATTTATCTGGCAGCCCTTCATAAAACAAAAACAATAAAGGGCTTAACAAAATATAACAATTGTGTTTTACATATGTATTTATTTTCATCATTTAAATTCTTCAAATATCTTCTCATCTCTTCAAATAAAAAAATAATAACATTCTTGTGTACATACATACATAATTTGTGCTCCGTTTTTTGAAATTTTATTTTTCTCGCATCAATTTCAAATGGAACTTTTTTTGACAGTTCTTGTGAGAAACTTTTAGGAAAATATTGATACAGAAACACTTTTTCTCACATCCTTCCAATAAATGCTGGAAAATTGTTTAACTGACAGATAATTCTCCCAAAGTAAAGATACAGAAACACTTACATATGTGAGAAAAACCATTTTTTGTTTCATATTGCACTGTTTTTGTCATAATTCACTTGTTTCATGCGGGAAATTTTACTTTGCGAGAAATACAGAAACGGGCTACTGGACCCAGAATGAAGAATATGAATCGATCATAATCTGTTTTCTAAAAAAGTAAATTTTATAAACAAATTAATCAAATAGTTGGATGTATATTCTGATAAACAACGGACTGTATTACAAAATGTATTCCTAAAAGTATGTAGAACTGTATCCCTTATAGAGCAATACTATTGGGGGTAGATAGCGCATCCGGCTTAAGGTGACTTCGAAAACCTCAGCAATCTTTGCTGAATAAAAACTTTACTGCTCGAAAGCCAGATCCCCACCAACTGATCAATGTGTTAATAGTTTTAAGTTGAAGATATTTAAATTGATATTCTCGCTACCGAATATTTCTTTAGTATTACTTTGTTCAAAAAAATAAATATTAAAATCTATTTTCCAAAGCTTCCAGTATAGATCCTTAAATGAGTTGGATACCACTATGATACGTTATATTTTTACAAACGTTTTAAAAATCATAGTGCTCTATACTTTTCTCACACTTTTTATGTAGTAATCGGTTTATCTAACATCCTAAAGCTGAGCTACTTTTGTTTTCTGGTTCTTTATAACAGGGTTTTGGTAATTGATTAAAGGCTATAGTATAAACTCAAATCGTATCATGGGAAATTTTAATATTATTCGGATTAGCCTATTTTGTTTACCCTCTTAACTCAGAAGGTGCTAAGGAGATCACTCTGTATTCGAAGTAAGGGATTAAGATTTAATGTGTACTAGAATTACCCTCTACTCTAACGCTTTCCCGCCTCTCCGACACTTATTTGATCCTTTTTAAAATTTTCCAGACATATCCTTTATACATAATAGACAGTACTTCATTTGCGAAATGAGGATTTTAATTGACGCATTCAGAATTAATGCGAAATCTAAAAAAGGTTACAGGATAAAAAGATGCTATTGCACTTCATTTTATCTATTAATGGATGTCATAGTTACAGCTAAACTATAAGCGATAATATGCATGCAACATAATATGTAGAGAAATATTTTGTAGCATGCTATCGCTTCGTCGATCTCTTTGTTGTTGTTATTTTTAAACAGGTTTCCCGCATTAACATTGTATGTAACTCTCATTATGATATCTTGTAACAAAAGTATTACCGCTTCTCGCAAGGCTTCGCGTGTAGCGGCCACTAGTGTGCCAAAGTGTGTTTAAAAAATTACTGCTTATAGGGTATTCTAAAAATAAAAGATATTTTAGATGAAAAAAGAAAATTATAACACTTGCAACAATTAAAATTAATGAAGTAAGCTAAAATCGCAAAAGTGCTGAATTGAAATAGTCCCCTCTACGCTCTTTAGTGCCTGATAGTCTAGCAAACACAAAACAGAATGGTAAGAATATTTTAGCCATGTTGAACTATTGAATCAATAAAATAAATAATTCTTATTTTTGCTATTTACTTATTTTCGTTATTCAGCTCTCTTGTGTCAAGTTAAAAGAGCCAGTAGTAAAATGTTACGGGTAAAAGTTTTACTCTGAGCAAGTTCATTAATGGGGTTCGAAAAATAATATTTGATTTGAGTTTTTTGTATTCTTAAAAATTTTATTTTACTGGGGTGCGCTGGAAATCGAAAACGTAAAACTCAAGAATTTTAAAAGTCGTTTTTTAATATGATTTATGTGATAAAAGAATTTTATGACACATATTATACAACTATTGTTCTACTAAAATAGAAAAATTAGAAAAAAAGAGATTAAAAGTGTATTGAAAAGAACTCTAAATTCTTGCGTTGTACGATTTCGATTCCCAGCTAAATATTAAAAATAATATTTGAAAATGATCTTAATAATAAATTAAACAATTTCGTTTAACACGTTATGTTTATGTTAGACCCATTAGAAGGATGTTATAACATATTCCAACTGCGATTGCAGAGGTTTTTTAACACTCATGTCTAAATCAACTGACTGTTAAGGACACTCGTGAGACTAGTATTGTTAAAGACCGTACTTTTATTAATATTAACAATAGTTAAGTATTTCTTGGTATGAATTCGAGCAAAAAAATTAATAAATTAAATAAAGAAACAAGTTATTCGTTACAAAATTCAAACTATATTATTATATTTGCTGTAACAACCAATAAGTATGTATGTGTGTTTGTATTTGTAGGTACAATGACAATATTTTTTTGCGTTTTTTCTGTTCACAATTCTATTTTCTTGCGTTATCGTCCGCTTTTTTTGGGCGATTGTATTTTTATTTATTAATATACGTTGCTTTTTTTCGCTTTGATTCAGCCAGTATTTACAGCTCTTTAATAGACAGATAATATGCAGTCAAAACTGTCTGTTTGTCTAGTCATTGTTGGATACCATTTTATAAAAAGGTTGCCAGATAGGAATGAATTTAATATAAGAAAATTCATATACCAAAGTTGGACCCACTTTTTGGAGGGGAAACAATCGGATTACGTATTTAAACTATTTGTTATAGTGACAAAAAAGTTTTATCCAATTTGAAAAGTAGTTGTGGTAGTAAACTACGCGTAAGCAGTTTAATTAAATCTAACAAGTAAGAATTCTATATTCGTCTGTGCCGAATATTTGATACTTAAGGGTTTTTGGTTGTCGGCAAAATCACGCAAAGCAAACTTGCCCAAAGCATAATATAAAAAATCGCTCAAAAAATTTTCCATACAGATTTGGGTGATTTTACATCGGAAATATCACCGGTATCTGTTATACCATAGAGGGGGAAAATCCTTAGGTCGGATATGCAGAAAAGCTTTACACAGAAAACATTTTTTAACAAAGTTAAGGTCAACAAACTTTTTATTTGATTCAATGAAAAAATTTATCAAAATTGCACTTTGCAATGTAGCACAATAAAACATATATTATAATTAACTGCCAGGCCCATAATGTCGACAAGAAAATTTCTTTCGCATTTTTATATTGAAAACAATAATAAAAAACTAAAATTTGTTTTTGTTTTCCATATAAATATACGAAATAAATGTTCTTGTCGACATTGTGGGCCAGGCAAAATATAATTCTTAATATTCAATAAAATAAATATTTGAATCAAAGTAAAGACTGTATTTTTACAACTCTTGTTCGTTCTTTTAATAGCTTTAATATAGTTGCATATAATACTTAAGTATTTGTAATTCTCATTTGCTTTACAGTTTTATTTGTGTAATATCTTTAATTTTTCCACTGCCTGTGGAAAAAGGTTCCCGGATGATCTGGCCTAAGCAACCAGGGAAATACGCATAGAACAATGAATTTTAGTGTATTTTACAAAGAATAAAAATCATAATTAATAAATAAATGAAGATTCGATAAATATTTTGTTTAATTTTTTCAAGTTTTCCAACAATTTATTTTAACAAATCAAAATAAAGCTTTAGGTAAAAAAAATTATTTTGGGCAACAACTTTTTTTATTGACTCAATAAACTTGGTTGTTGACTAAAATTTTAATAACTATAACTACACACTTTGTTATCAATATCGCAAAAATCGTCATCGCAGAAAATTAAAATTTTATTAAAATCAAATATGCGATTTTTGTTTTCAAATATGAAAGTTATTATTTTCTGTGTAGTTGACGAGTCCGGATTTAGAAATTCGGATTCGGGGTTTTAAGTTTCGGGCATATGACCCCAACCGAAATATGTATGTTGGCTTATAACTACTTTGTAAGAATTATTAAATAAAAACTTGAAAATTGGGTGATTATTCCTTATTTGTTCGTCCTTTTTCACCTATTTTGGATATAGTTTCCATTTTTTTGCGCCATTTTTCGTTTAGGCGATGTTTCACATATTGATTTTGTGTGATTTTGGCTTCGGGTGATTTTGCTGGCAGCCGGATTTTTCAGGAGCGGGCATTATATGGGATCTATAATAAATTATAAATCAATCTTCATATTCTCTGATAAATCATAATGCTGCCACTACTGGTAACAGCTTAAGGCCTAATTAATAATGTTATTTTCGGCAGGAGGACTTATTTGAGAGCGTGGGGTAAATTATAGACCAATCACCAAAAAACTTACATTATTGATTAGTACAGTCCTATGAAAACAAATTGGAATAAACTTCAGAACAGTACACTGAAAGAAAACACTCGTACTGAATTGTAGGTTTTTCCACTTACTTTTAGTACGAAACGTAGTTAAAAACTTAGCATTGCATTCTATATGCGTGCATACGCGCGGGGTTGTAAAAGATTGCTGTAGAAACAACAACACTGTAGATTTGCTTGTTTTGTGTAGAAACAACAACAACATGTTTAAAAAGTGAAATAAGAAGCAAACAATCCTTAATTCTATCTGTTAAAATTATTTAGTTAATTACATGAAATTTCCAATGTGGAATGATTACGAAAACAATATCAGGCATGATGCTGGTATCTTATAATTGTGAGTTCTACTGTAAACAAATCGGTGGATACAAAAAATTAAAACAAACATATGTAACGGTAAAAATAATAATAAATAATAATGTTCACTCTCTGATTCTCTGGGGTACTGGTTTAGGATAGAATCAATCTGACCTTTGAATTATTTCAAGTAAGAATTCAAGATTAAATCAACTTGGAATTCTTATCGTACCTTCACTTCAGTCAATCCCATCGTGTAAGTAAGGTGTACTAAGATAATTCGTACTTGAATCAAGCATTCCGTACTTGATTTAAGGTTATCCGTACTTACATTACTTTGAACACAGCTTCGGCTTGATTTAAGTACGGGTGGACTTAGTTTTCTTTTCAGTGTATCATTATTTGTTCGGTTTTAGGCGTATTAAAGGGGTTTTCGAAAATGGAATTTGTCCAACCAATCTTTACGATTTTTAGGCTGATTTATACTACATAATCTTATGAAATTAAATGTTACCACGAAAGAATTACTCGTAACGTCATTAGGCGTTCTAAAATGTTTTCCGAGATTTGGCTTTACTCGCATATAGGACATATGATAAATTATGACCGTTCTGCAGAAATTTTGATAGTGTGTGTTCTTTAGTCCAGTTGACTGGCTGCCTATTATGGTGTTCAGTCGATTAATTCTTGTTCGATTAATCGAACAATTTTAGACGATTAATTGTTCGATTAATTTAAAATTGCTGATTTCGTTTAAAGGATTAATCGAAGAATTTATACCGATTAATCGAATAACAATGCATATATGGTTTTTCTGTCAAATGTATAATTTAATTTTTTCCGAATATAAATTCTATTTAAGACTAATGGAGGTTTTAAGCTTTGGGGATCTTTACACCCAAAATTAAACAAAAAGGGTTAAAATAAACATATATAAGTACATACATCTGGTAACTTTGTAGTGGGCCAGTAAATAATTTTTGTATTTTGTCGTAATATGTATGTTTTAGCTCTTGTTGGTGCACTTCTTGGCCTCTCTTTTTCTAGCTGTTGTTGTAAATATATCTATTTTTAAACCCAATATGTAGTCCGATTACTTTTGTTGTGCTTTAGCTCACCTTAAACCATTGTACTCTCGTGCACCTACCGGCTCTGGTACTTACTATTCGTTGTATTCAGAAAGAAATAAAAAAACAACAACAATAATAAAACCCTGGCGTAGCGTTCCAACAATTGTTTGGTCGGTATGTGAGTGTAAATTGTTTTTCAGTTTCTGTTGCCGCTGTTGTTTTATTTATTAAATGTTGTTGTTGTTGTTTATTAGCTTTTGGATTTTTTTGATTTTCGTAGCAAATTCATTCTGTGAAAATTACTTCACCTGTAAAGGTGAAACGTTTCGTTACTCATTATCGTTTTTTTTTCATTTGTGTGATTTTGTTTTTGTTTATTTTCTATAGTCTGTCTTATTTTTATGATTATTTCGGTCTGTTTTGTGAATTTTTCGTGAGCGTAACTCAAGTATTTGTTTGGGGTCGATTTCAAACAGTTGTAGTTGTACCTATTAGTCGGCCACAACATACGCACGAGTCTGATTGACTGAGTGCTGTCGAAAAAAATCGCGCGCGTTACAAAACCGCAAATTGAACCGTAAAAACTCACTTATAAATATCGTCTTAGACACTTCTTGGTAAATTTTACGGGAATTTGAAAATTAATTTAAACGATTCTCTTTTTTATGTGTTGAATTTGAAAAAAGTGATAGAAATATAAACAAATTAGCAAAAATATTGAGATCGGAAATCGATAATAATATTGAAAATAAACTAAAAAAAATAATTTATAGTTTTTGTTTTAAATAAAGTTTTCAACTTTAATTTATAATTTAGCACTAAACATATTGAATGTGTTACTTTTAAAATTTGTATTTAAAACAGAATTAAACTGAGTTAAGTGTTGAAAAATTTAATAACTAAAAAATAAATAAACATACTTAACGTAAAATTTAAAGTTAAAGAACAAAAAATTAATTGGTACTATTATATTCTTCATTGGATATAAAGTTCTGCTGACTTTTTAAGGTAATTTGTTTAAAATATTTGAAATAAATAGAAAGGTAAGAGTGCTATAATCGGCTATGCCGAATCTTTAATACCCTTCACAAAGATTTCGAAAATATTAACAGTAGGCTCTATATGGTATCTATAAAATATAAGCCAATCTCACAGTATTATAATTCGTTATTATTAGGCGCATTGGATTGATTGGGCTATAATAAGGCCTATGGTAGATTATGGACCGGTCTTCACAAAATTTGGTGGAGTGATTTCTGATCATATGGAACTATGACAGGCCAATTAAACTGCAATATTATTATTCGTTATGGTAAATTATGGACCGATCTTCACGAAATATGACAGGGTGATTTCTGGTGTTACAAGGCCAAAACAGACCACATTTAATCACAAAAGCATTGTTTGCTACGATTTTAGGCGTACTAAACTGTTTTCCGAGATTGGTTTTATATGGTGCATGTGGTAAATTATTGGCCGATCGTCACGAAATTCGACAGTGTGATTTCTAGTTATATAGATCGAATTTGTGCAAAATCTTATCCGTGCATTATATTAGTTTCTGTAACAAAATTATCAATTCTTTAGGGTGGTGGTTTCATATTTGGATTCATAACTCTTATCATACTGAACCGATTTTTCTAGATTTCAATACCAATTTTGCACTAATATTGTTCTTTTCTTTTGAGTTGTTCGCGTATTTTCAACAGACCAACAATTAGACGGACGGACAGCAGACGGACATAGCTAAATCGATTTATTATTACTCAAGGACCAAGAATTTATATTCTTTAATTATAATTTAATAAGAAAGTAGCACACGAAATGAAAAACTTAGTATACCCTCATTCAGCACTAGTGGTGGAGGATATAGCAATACCAGAAAGAAAGTGTAGTCGAGCAATCTTACCTCGCTTGATAATATATATATCGAAGGATTTTCAAGATAAGGGTATATTTCGGACTTATTTAAAGGGATATTAATATTTTTACGAGTTTCTTTTAAGACAAAGTGTGGTTTTAGTATTAAGCATATGGGGTATTAATGATCTCACTTAAAAAAAAGTTGTTGTAAGGTTAAAATTTGTGGGACTTATGGAAATTGGTTTTAGCTACCACCACGAAATTTTTCTTAGACGTAACGATTTTAATAAGAGTACTAAATTTTATCTTTATATCTATAAACATTTTGAAAAATTTTATGGGTAATTTTTGAGCGTTCTGGCCAATTATAAACTGATTCCAACAAAATTTGCTAACATTTTTGTGCTTAATTCGATGCAATTAAAGCGTTGACGTTAAAGCTCTATTTCGGAAGAACATCTAGGTGAAATTGCCAAATCTCAGGAATTTTACATTTTCTTTTCTAATATTTGGGGCAATAAAAACTTAACTGATGAATCCATCTGAAATCTATGTTGTGCCACCAGGCAAGGTAATTGGCTTCATACGTAGCCTATACCACTCATGGTGGTA
Source organism: Pollenia amentaria (assembly GCA_943735925.1). NCBI lineage: Eukaryota > Metazoa > Arthropoda > Insecta > Diptera > Polleniidae > Pollenia > Pollenia amentaria. The sequence goes on along the minus strand of OX031010.1, from coordinate 58,873,216 downwards.
GAAGCAGGCTGCATAAAAGACCCTCTGGGCTAGGGTGCTTGATATTCTTCGGCCATATGATATTCTTCACCACAGTATTAAAATACACATTTTCGAGGGTGTAACTTATTTGGGACCCAAAGGCATTTATGGACCTGCCAGAACAAATTTATATTATGAGGTTTAGATTTATATAAGATTTAGATATAGTCATTCTGGACCTACCGGTACAAAATTTCACCATGACATAGAAGCTATTGTAAACATTTTTATCGCCAAATTTCACTTGAAACCCAACAGCTACAAGGAGGTTGTGGCATTAAAAGCTTTTTTTCGTGATTGGTATTTGTTTTAGATTTGTTTATACTAAAATATTTTTGGGCCCAATTGAGGGCCTAATGGTGTAAAATGCAACGCGAGGCCAAAAATTTTATTGAAAGCTAAAACTGATTCTAGTGGTTGTTATTTTCTGTTGCCTTCTACAGAAATTCATATTTAATTTTTAAATTTTAAATACTTTATATTTTGTGGCGTTGGCAATTTTATAAAACAATATGAATGTTACCATAATAAGTTTATCATCACAAGGACTCTATATTGTATAGAAGTTTGCATGGGGTCTATGTGAATTAGTGAAAAGATTCTTATCCTATGCCCGTTAAAACGTATGTACCAAATTTATTCAAATTATCTCCAAAGCTGCAACTTTTACTTTGCGTACAAGGTTTACAGCCAGCCAGCCTAGCAGCCGGAAAGACGGACGGATATCGTTTAACTAATTCAAAAAATGATCGGTATACTAAAAGCTGGGCTACCTATATCTTAAGCCAACTTAAGCAAATATGCGAATACATATAATCAAACCTGTACAACATTAATGTACTCGTACTTAAGGTCAGTTACGTTAAGTGTTATTTGCTTAAGCAAATAGCGAAGATAATCGTACCTTGGTAGAATTGATATTTTAAGAAAATATTAGAAGAAAATATTTTATGCAAAAAGTACAAAAGTTTTCAATTCAGCGTAAAAGTTAAAGTTATTTAAATTCAAAAAGTAAAATTTAGACTCCAAAAGTCGTCAATAATTTGCCTCCGCATTTAAAAGGATTTTCGCTGATATTTGACAGTAGCTTAAGCTACAATAAGGGCTAATGAATCAGTGTATGTAAGACTCTCTTTTTGGGTTAAAATTTATTAAAACCAGCAAATCTATAAATCAGTAAACATATAAACTATCTCTAAACGCATTAACTTGTGCGTTTAAGCTATAAATACAGACCATATTAATTTGACAACATTTATCGTAGAGCTGCCACATTTTTATTTCTCAAGCTAGAAATTATTTGCAGCTGTTGAGTTTAAACTACATATAAATTAAAGTTTAGTTAAACTAAACCAGCGTTAAGGCGTTCACTGATTTATTAGCCATAAGCAGATTATAGTTAATCTTCAACACTTATCAGCACAAATATATAATACCCTCTACCCCCTGTGGTGGTATGGATATTCACAATTCGTAGATCAGTACCCATGTTCTGTAACTTTGGTGAGAACTTCTCGCATCGAAAACATGTGAAACAAAATATTCCATCGTTTCTCGAAAAGTGAGAAAAAAGTGTGTCTGTAACTTATGTCGAAAACTATCAAAAGAAATTACGTCGTACGATATAAATGTCGTAATATTCCACTCGAAGCCGATATTAAATTGCAGATGTTGAGAACGCCAGTCAAACATATTGTTGACGACGACCAAAATTGACTAAAATTGAAAAATTTTCAACGACGGCGGCGAAAATACAGCCGTCGGCTATACCAAAAAATCTAAAGTGCGACTTTAATGTTTGTTGCTTACAAAATTGCTTTGAAAACATTCGTATATTTTTCAAAAATGTTAAAACCAAAATAAATAAACAATGAAGAAATCTGCCAAGAACAAAATACTTATCTCTTCCGTGTTCATATTCATTGCATTTTGCATTTTTAATTTATTTTTTAGTGTTAAAATTTTTTCTCCCCCATTTTTATGCGTGAGTTTATTAGACAGTTCAAAGTGAAAACTTTCTCACAAAAATTTTACAGACACACTTTTTCAGTATATTGGCGAGTAATTTCCTTACGTGACAGCTATTACTCGTCAAAAATATAACAGACGCAGTTAAGTGAGAAAAACAGCTGTTTGTTTCAATTTATGGCATTTTTGTTTCATTTCTCACATTTTAATCGAAAAGTTTCTCGACGCGGGAGTTACAGAACATGGGCACAGTATGCAGTTAATCGAAATGTTAGTTTTTTATAAATTTACAAAATAAGGTTTTTAAAAATAAAATCGTATATATTAGATTCGATATATGGTTTTTAATTGGTCTCAGGCTGGTTAAAAACTTACATGATTCATTTATGGTATATAATGGACTTCGTTTCTATATCTCAGCTTTGGGATTTACGGGCAAACTCGTTATGATAACGTTTTTTCCATATGTCATGTAACATAAAATTATAAGAAATTGTGTTCTATAAAATCTATCGACTTGGCTGAAATTATAGTAAGTTTTGATAACAAAAAACTTTTAAAGTTTGTTTTAGGCGCTTAGATCTTTAGCAATAAACGCCTTTAATCCAGCCCCAACTAGTTGTTACTTATTTTACAGTAACCTATACATATCGCAACTGTTCAACAATACTGTCTTAACTCAAAGCTTAAAAATTTTCAGGCGAAGCAAAACAACTGTTTCAATACCAAAGAAGTAGACAAAGTAGCACGATATTTTTGCAGAGGTTAGATATAAATATTAAGTTCCGATTTTTTTCAAAAAGGGATAAAATACAAATTTTGCGTTAATACACTATTGTTGAACAAGTGCGATATGTTTGTATTTGATTTATCTATTCTCCACATAGTTGCATTCCTATTTGTCAAATTTTATTTTTAACTAAAACAAGTTTTAGCTTTAGCCATAAAACGTAGACCTTGAATCGTCCCATTATTTATATTTTATGGAATATGTTCGACACTTAACATTTGAGAAACAAAAAGAAACAACTTGTCTTAACTCGATGATTAACAATTAGTTTTTCCATTTCTGCTGTTTTTCAAATTTAAATATTAATCAAACTAAATTTAAACTATAACCAAAAAACTGGATCTTGAAATCTCTTAGTAGGCCTATTATTTTAAATTGCGGAATATATATTTGTCACTTAACAAACAAACAAATAACTTGTCTTAATTGGATAATGTTAAATTAGTCAACACATATTTTTCCAGAAACAAAACTCAATTATGCAATTTCCTAACAAGTCAACCTACAGAAATTTCTTCACTCCCCGACGTATGCTAATATTAAATATAACAAGTTCCTAAATGCACAGAGCGAAAAAAGAATTTAAAAAATTGTCAACCAATACTATGAAAATGATAACAAAGTGTTGTCAATATTTCGACAACATCTGTTGTCAAATTTTTAACAAAATGTTGTCGAATTGGAATTAAAGACAAAAAAAAAAAATATCATTATTGTCAAATAGTTAACGACCTGTTGTCATAATTATTCACAGTTTATAGAAATAAAAAAGTGCAAATTTGTATCAGTGAATTAAAACTAGTGGAAAAAAATAAAAATGTAAAATAAATAAATCAATTCCTTATGTTTTTATTGCTTGGGTTCAGAACAATGTGTTGTCCAAATGACACCATTATGGTGATAATATATTTACATTTTGTTGTCAGAATGAGACCAAATGGTGACAAAAGGACAATGAGGTAGTTAAAAAATTTTGACACCATCCGTTATCGAATTGCACACAAACGTAGTTGGCTCACTTTTGACAACGGATGGTGTCAATTTTGTTATTTTTATACCGAATTTTTCCCTCTGTGTACACACTTACATATGTACGTATGTCTATGGGTTACAAAGTTTAAAATTTTAGAGATCAGTGAGGTTTTCTTTCGTTTCAAATCGTTAAAGAGTTAAATTAGCGCAACATTTTTAATTGTAATGGATCTTGCAACATTTCAAACTTCTTCTATATTTAATGGGTTGTGCTTAAAAAAAAAACAAATTATTTAACTAGATGATTAGCAGACTAAATACAATTGAGTCAGTTGAAGTAATTTACAAAGGATGAAATGGAAGATGATTTAAGAAAATGGTTGTTAAGTTAAAAAAATATAAACAAAATGTTTTATAGAACAACTGCCGTATTCATACAAAAACGTTTGGATTTCAAACGTATTTTAAAGCTAACAGCCGGGCCCACAATGTCGACCACTAACACTCTTAATAATTTTCAAGGAGAAACAGCTTTTTTGGGATCCACTTAATACTTTTTTTTTGCACGACCACTTAATAGACAATGCAGCGAGCGATTTCGTAATATTTTTCATACAAATTTGCTCCCCACTGTGAATTATTATGTGACCACAAATGTCAAAGTCAGTCACTTGTATTGTAGTTGTCTAAAGTTATTACGAAATTATTCCCTTCATATTAATCTCATTATTTTTTCTTATCATTCTTATCATTTCTTTTAAACCACACCACTAACAAAATTTTATTGTTTTAAAAAAACTGGGTGCAAATTCTGGCAGTCGTGATCGAATGCTTTTGCAATTTTATTTCTAGTTCTTTCAGTCGATATTGAACGAATCGAAAATATTTTTTAGTGTTGTGAAAACTCAAATAAGTGCTTTACAACACTGAAAAAATAATTTCAATTCGTTGAGTAACGACTGAAAGAATATATATATATAAAAATTAAATATGTTTGTCTGTTTGTTGGCTTATAGACTCCGAAACGACTGAACCGATTTTCCTGAAATTTTTGCAGTAACATCACATGAGCGCCGAAAATAAAATAGGATACTTATTTTTTCAATAGGTGCAGGGAAAGTGGTACCCACCATAGGATACCAATATTAAATATCTTAAGAGCCGCTGCACCCATTTTCTTGAATTTTTTGTTGTAGGATATTCTGAGCACCGAAATTGAAGTAAGATAGCTGTAGGGGAATTGCTACCCCTCCATAGGACGCCAATGTTTAATATCGCTTATCTTAAGAACTGTTATAGTGAGAATGTTCAACCTTGGTAGGAGTCAATTTTATGAAAAACTACACCTTAAGGAGTAATACCCCTCATAGGAAGCATATATTTAATATCGCGTAACTGAAGCACTATTACAGCGAGTGTCTTCAAATGTGGGTGAAGCCACTATTATGGTAAACTATAAATTCCAAAAAAAATGGTCGAGGTAGACGAAGGAGGAGCAATACCCTCCATTGGACGAAAATATTAAATACTTCATATCTGAAGGCAAAAGTCTTCAAGCTTTGTAGTACCCACTCTTATGATCAACTAGAACTTTCAAAGTAAAAATATAATATATAAATGAAAAAGCGTATGTTTGTTTGTTCTCTGCAGACTCCTAAGCTTCTGAGCCGATTTTCCTGAAAGTTTCACAGTAATTTCCTTTTTACTCGGCGCTTAACATAGGCTTTTAATATATTTTAATTTTCCAGTAGGCGTGGCACCTACCATACAATAAAAATATGACAACCTTATATCTGGAGGAAGGTTACAGTAAGTTTTCCAATATGAAACAAATAACTTCGTTATCAATACACGACATCTGCCAAAAAGTCGGCTGGATTAGACAAGCGGGCGTGGCACCTCCCATAGAATGGCAATACAGATTTCTAGTATTAGGAGTACTGTAATAGTGAAAGTATTTAAATTTTGTACAAATAGCTTAGATAATAACCCACAACATATTTCAAAAGGTAGGCTTAATGGGAAGAGTAGGCATGGCATCTCCCATGCGAATACACTTGAAATTTCTGTATATCTGTTGAACGGTTACTGTAAAATCATCCAAATTTGGCCCAAGATGCTTTGCTTTTTAAAAAAATCTTACCAATTTTATTTGGATGGGGGTCGCAAAGCGCACCGGGCTAAGCTAGTTATACATCAAATTGCTTTCGAATCGAAAAAGAATTCGATCACGACTGCCAGAATAAGCACCCTGTTTCACAAAATTGTATTGTGAAAAACAGATGTTTTTGTTATCTGCTTTGCTGGCATTTGTAGCAAAGCAAATAGCACAGAGCTGTATTTTTATGGCTTAATTCACATGTTTTGCCGATTTTTATTTTCAAACCAGCGTTTAACTTGTGGAATAGTTGATGTGGCAGTCATTTGACAATGAATAAATGGATAACGTTAGAAACAAAAAACCTGACAACCGACAAATCGATAGTTAGAAGGACGATAATGAGTGATCAATCAGCTTTTCTGAATTGATCAACACGAATCGAAGTAAGACAGTTTAAAACAGTTTTCCAATTGGCAAAATGTGGATGATTCTTGTCACGATGGCATATTCCGAACTTCTTTCAATAATTGTTATCTTTTAATCGCTAAATTTTTGACAACTCTATTGAGTTTGCGAAGCTTTAAAAATAAAACGTACATATAATCCCAGTCAATACAAAGGAATATCCGAATGCGTAATAGATCCATTTTATGCAATCCCACATTTCTACATACTACAAAGTCGGCTCTCTAGGCTTTAGTTTATATGGCATCAATTTAAATAAGACTTCGAACTTTTAAAATAAGAAACTGGCAAAACTTCAATATTTCGCACATGATCTATCTGTCTTCTCTAGGACTTAATAGGTTCTCTAATGGTTGTATGAGATATTTTTTTCGGAAATTACAAGAGATCTAAAAAAACCTGGAGATTTTAAAAATATCAGGTTTGTTCCCGATTTTTGTCGGTAGTGTTGGACAATGTTTATGCTGGCGAATCTCCCAATGTACTGTTGCTATGCAACATAAGCTGTTCTGGCAATGAAGGTTAGATCTGTCCGTCTCCTAAGAATGGGGTATGAAGTATGATCTAGATAATCCTGTACACACTAAAATTGCAACCACTTTGAAAGCGATTTGTTTCCAAGCGATGTTATAATCACAGTTATATTAATCCCAATGATTTTTAGTATTTATCTTGAGTTTGATTAATGAATCTTCATTGAGTAATGGCCTTTATTTAACATGTTTGTCTGTCCATTTCGAATATAATGCGAACTCAATATCTAATTCGTCTTTAATTTAGAGCATGTTCCACAAAAAATTTAAAAAAAAAAATATTAATTTGTTAGTACTGATTCACACGCTTCAGGTTTGCATCGCCAAATCCTGATTTTTTTACAAAAGATAAAAGGTAAAGAAACTTTATTGCGAGATGTTTGCCTGACGTCATTCCATTAGTAGTTTGGTGCTTGGAGTTCCGCATCTTTCGACTTTCTCCACGTTCTAACAGGCGCACCAAAACCCCGGTCTCTTCTCTGCCGAAGGAAAGGGACCGAAGAATTTGGCGAGCAATATTGTCAGTTGGGCTTCAAAGGGTCGGACCTATCCAACACCATTTCCGCTGATATTACTTTCACAGAACCCAAGATTTGGTTCGCAGCATTATGCAGATCAACGTTCCGTATGCGCTTCTCTTGTCTGCAGGAAAGAAATCAGAGTCTCTGGCGGGAATCGAACCCATGACCCCAGCGCTGATAGACTAGCTCACTAACATCTAGCCTACCGGGGCACCCATGTTTAGACCATATGTTTAGAATCTGCCACAAGCATTTGTTCGCAAAGGTCTGTAGGCTCGCATTGTATGCGCTTGTTCTTTACCAAGTTTCGCAACCGTAAAACAGGATAGACTTGACGTTTGAAGTTGTTGTTGATATTTTACGAGATCTGCAAGTAGATCGGAGCATGCCGAATGCAGCTTTTGCAAAAGAGCCAATTACATTGGTCAAATTTCCAATCAAGAATTATGGTAAAAAGTAAAAAATGTGTATGTTTGCGTGATACCGACGATGCTGGGGCCAAATTATGGCATACGATAACGATCGAAATTGCAGTACGATTTAAATGGGAATTTCAATCAATATGGAATGCCGTAATTTTGGTCCCTGGATTGGAAATCAAACCAATTTATAACTTGTGCCCTTAATGGCTAATAAATCAGTGAGTGCTTAAACGGTGGTTTAGTTGAACTAAACTTAAATTTATATGTGGTTTAAGCTCAACAGTTGTAAATCAGTGTCCCATGTATTATATGTAATTTAAAAGATAACATGTGACAGCACTACGATAAATGTTGTTAAATTCATATGGTCTGCAGTGATAGTTTAAACGCCCAATTTTATGCGTTTAAAGATGGTTTATATGTTTACTGATTTATAGATTTGTTGGTTTACACACATTTTGAATCAAAAAGAGAGTTAAACTGGTTCTGATTTATTAGCCCTAACTGTATCAAAAACTTACCAGTAAAGCTCGATGCATGTGAATCAGCACTTAGCGGACGTTTATACTTTCGTAAAAAATGTTGGCATCTTTGACAATAATGTGCACACATTGACGAGTGCTGCCATCTGCTGACTAATATAGTAAACCAATACAGTAAAACACTTAAAAATTTAAAAAACAGACAAAATATTTCATTATTTTTTGGGTTACTTGTCAAAATAATTTCGACATTAATCAATTAAAACTGACGTTAATATTGTGTTAATTCGATGTGCTGTGAAAAAACAAAAACCGTTATACGTTTTTAAACACCAGTAATTTTAAAGAAATTTAGTGCTGGTAAATTATTGTTTTTCTTTCGTCTATTAAAACACTTACAAATTTAACACTCCTCCAAACCTTGTCCAGTCAATAACTCATCATTGGACTATTAAATTAACAAAGTATTCACCGCAATTATCTTATGTTTTCAAATTACATCATTGTTCAAAATCGAAACTGAAGATGAAGACATACACACTTGACCACATAAGAGATATTCATGCTCATGAGTAGACATAAGCATATGATGCATAATCGTAAAGCACTTGTATTCGTCTGTTGTTTTTTTAAAATACTCATACGAGTACTTGTAGACAAACATACCTTCCTATCAATTACCATTCACTCAGTCATTCGGCCATTGATTCCTTCAATCATTCACTCCATTCAAATTACAATTTTTCTTTTCTTACTCTTTAAGTTGTTTTTTCAATTAAAGAAACACGAAAATAAAATAAAATCAAAGAAATGTAAAATCAATAAAATTAAATTATTTATTAAACAGGAAATCAAGTCGTATAAGAAAAACTTTTTTATTTTCAAACTTGAAAACTAAAGAAAAGCAAATAAAAAGAGAAAAAAAGATTAATGGAAAAAGAAAAAAAACTTAACTCCAAAAAAAAAAATTTAAAAATTTACCAAATAGCGATTTTTTTAAGAGTTAATTTTTTTTTGCTTATAGAAAGGGTACTTGAGATTGGAGCTGTGTACGTGAGTGACTTTTGACTCACGATCTTGAAGGCTCACACGGGAAGAAAATGTAAACGGTTTTCTTTTATTTTTGCGATCACTCACGATCGCTAACAGAATTTTTGTAATCACGCACGCTTACTCACGATTTACAAAGACTATTAATCACGCTCACTCAAGAAATATTTTATTGAAAAATCACTTTTTTATTTGAAACACGAAGCTTAAATTAAATTAATTTTGTTATAAATATTTTTCACTGAAAATTCTTAAAACTTGGACAATTATAAATTTTCATATTAATTCGAATGTGCATTCTAAGTCAAATTACAATTTGAAAAGCTTTCATACTTTTTAATAGTCTTATTCCTTCAATATTTTCCGGGAATATTTATAATAAAAAATTATACTCAACATGAGAACTAAAATTCCCAGATTCTATTTGGACAATTATACAAAAATATTTTAAAATAGCTTAAGAAACTCTTTGAGAGCGCATGATTTTATAATTCTCATAACGCACGCAATTTTCGGACTACAACAAAATGGGTTTATGGGTACGACAAAAAATTTTGTTTAATTAAAACTAAAAATTTATAGAGTAAAAGGTCGAAATTTTAAACAATCCTAAGAAAACAAATTTAATTGTCATTTCAAAGAAAAAGATGTCCCTTTAATCGTTCCATACAGAATTATTTAAGACTCATATTTCACACGTATTCTGTTACTTCGACAGTAGTTATGTTTACCTCAACCAAATCATCCACAGGTTTGTCTGCGGGTTGGTAATATATGGCAGGTATTTTTACCTTATCCTGCGTTATATTTAATTTACCTGAATCGTATGACCGATCCTGTATCGCGACGTATAATGCCCTTACTTGAGTAAAACTAGCCGACTCAGAAAGCTCCACGCCAGCTTCACTGAGGGCGCCTTAAGCTCATGCCAACAAATTAAGGGGCCTTTTTATATATAAAAATATGGTGATTTCTTAATCACTACTTATACAGACAAGTTACAAAATGGTTTACTAGCACAACTGCGATATTGAATCATATGAGCACCCTTCACGATGGCCTAATCACAAGGTGGATCGCAAGCATGCTGTGATTTATATATGCATTTACCAATGCCCCCGCGTATGCTAGAATCATGTTTCATACACAGGCTGCACTTTGAGAGTATGACCGGCAAATACACTCTCCCCTTGTTTAGGAGCTGGAGGTATCTAACCTCCACTGACAGCAACAGAACCTTCGGATCGCTGGGGGAAATTTATGTCAATTGATCTTAAAGAACGTATCCCGTGAACAGTGAAAACAGTAAAAACAAGACATGTCACTTAACTGGTGATAAAGTGATTAAAGTGTAGTTAGTCCAGAGGAAAGGTAATTGACACAAAACTAGTCATGTGCCTAGATTTTGTGCGGGCTGATAATATCTGTCTTTATTTCTTTATATTAAGCAGATCTATCATATTAATATCGTTCACTCGGGACAATATGTGCGAAAGGCATTATTTTAGCTGAAATTGAATGTTTACATTTAGGTTATTTCAGTGAAATGTTACAAAGTGTCAAAAATGTGCCAATTAACTCCCTCCTAGGACATCGCCATGTTATAAGTGACAAGTCGCCTTTAAATAAAGTGTGAGAACTAGAACCAGTCCCTACCACTTAACAACTGTCACGTGTTAAGTTGGATTTAATTCCCTTTCCCCTAGGGATGATTTGAACATCTCAGCAGGTACCCACACCACATGGGCTTCCCTAAAAATAATGACACCGCGTTTTTTATCCGCGATGTGGGTATAACCACAGCCACCTCGTACTCTCCGAAAGTATTCCTTCAAAAAAGGTCAAGACCATCTTCCAAGTCCTCGGGACTAAGAAAGTATTTCTTGGAAAGCATACTAACGGAGACTTCACCAATAGTCAGACCGGTTTTTATGCCGGGTGCTACAGACTTCCGAGGCACCGTCAGTTAAGTACTGAGGTACAGATTCGGGCTCCCTGAAATCTCAAGACCCCAAAGAGCCCTACCTTTTCGTATGTTGGCGCATTCAGAGCATGCATACACCTAATCGATCCAGCATATGTTTTCAGTGTTTGAGGAAAGAATATCGATACAACAGTAAACTGTCATGCTTCTCAAGCCTGCTACCATAAATACATATGTTCCGAAAAAGCCATAGAAGCACGACTTTAAAGTAGAATATATAAATCTTCCAATACCACTTGACGGCTTCTCTCTGTGTGCATCAACCATTGCCAATTAGTTATTGATTGGTCAAATGTGAATCCTTGTGAATCCCAGGATTGACTTCAACGTGATTTAGTCGAAGGATGTAACTCCATCATCCTTTAGATGATCCCTACAACCCCCGGGAGCAGGGCTTACTAGCACAGTTGTATCTCGGTTAAAAGATGACATATTACTGGGCCCTAAATACGATAATTTGTTGTTAAGAATTATTTTAGAATATCAGCGGCTTATGATATTAATTAGAACTACGACCTGGTCTTAGATGTGCAAGGTTCGTCTCTTTAACTTACGTTTTGTTAAAAATGTCAGTTAAAGTAAAAAAGGCAGTATTATGATTGGGCCTTTAAAGGTAGCAAAAACTTTAGATACTGGATTAAAACAGTTCTCTTTGGATAGGTTTTAAATGCATGAATTTTGCTCCATAAAAACCGGATTAATTTTTTTTGTAATGCATGGAATTTATTCAATCTTTTTTTATTTGAAATCTCATAGAATTGTTTTAAAAATATTTTAATTAGTCTGAAAGATAAAAAAATCCCCGCCCTTAGGTCAGGCGACCTGAGAGGCCCACGGAAGGTTGAGTTTCTTGAAGTGAGCCTGTTAGGAAATTTTGTGCGCAATTCGGCCATAACCGCTATGTGTGCAGTTGCACCATCTTGTTGATACAGACACAGAGTTGAAAGGAATTCTCTTTCGGCGTAGTTCTTGTTAGCAAAATTCTCAAGTAATGGTCTTCAGTAACCGTAACTCTGTGGACGTTTTATTCAAAGAAGTATATCCTGACAATACAGCGAGAAGATATTGCACAACCCACTGTGGAGCGAATTGAATGCAATTCCCTCTCATTCAGTATTTCTGAGTTGAAATCACTCCATAAGCGACAATTTTGTTTATTTACGTTGCCGTTCAGATCAAGTTTTGTTTTGGCAGCGGCTTTCATCAGCCACCCTGTAACTTAAATTGTATTAGCAATACTTTATCCAAATTATTGAAATAAGAGTAGATTTCTAGAGTAGACCGAAATGTATAGGGCTTGACTGACTATACTGTCTCACTTGTTTTTTATACTCTTCGCCGAAGGTAAATGGGTTTATATAAGTTTGTCATACCATTTGTTATTTCTTCAATATTGATCTTAGGCACTATAAAGTATACAATATATTTTGGGTCTTTATGAGTAGTGATGTTCATCTATCAGTCTGTTTTTCTGTACATCTGTAGAACGGCAAAAGCCAAAGATTCCAAATTATGCAATATCAACTTGGTTATCAATACACAACATCTGACAAAATGTGGGCGGCATTGAATAATCGGGCGTGGTAGATAATATATAGAATAAAGAATGGTATTCATATAATTTTCTGCCTTACTGCACGATGGTGAAGGGTATATAAGATTTGGCATAGCCGAATAAGTCACTCTTACTGGTTTTTTTTTTTGGAAAATTTTGTAGAATTATTTATTTCGATTTTTTGTAGGTTAAATCGTTTATAAACCTCAATTAAATAAAGGTTTAATGAATATTGATTAACACACTTTAAACCACATTTTTTTAATTAACTTTAATGTCTTTTTTAGACTTCAAACTAATTAAATTGGGGTTTAGTTAATGCGAAGGGTTTCTACAAATGTTTTTAGGTACTATTTGCCAAAAGAAAATAGAAAAAAAGTACTTTGTGCTGTTTGTTAACAATTCAATTAATTTGTGCATTAGTCGGCTTTTGCCAACAGAGACCCAAACAGTTCCAACTAATCTGCGTTGCCTAATCACTTTTTTGTTCAAGGGCAGTGTAAACGTTGTTACAATGATTAAGGAAAAATACTTTTATTATTAAAAAAAAAACAGTTTATCGATTTTTTAAGCTTAACGTAAATTACATGTTACATTTTCTCCTCAGCAGACACAACATTTCCAAATGGAAGGAAAAATCAACAAAATGTGAAAATAACTATGAAATAAAACAATTTTGTTTGTTGTGAAAATAAGTCAGAAGGAAATACCAGGAAAATGAAAAAATTGTATAGAAAAAACTTAATGGATTTTATTTTTATCAAATGTGATTAGACAGTAAAGAGGGGATATTTTAGGGGCACTTTTGATTTACTACCTTTTTCCTATGTGTGAAGGAATTCTTTCATTCGTACAACTACATTTAAAACAAAAACAACATTTTTAGAATTTGTTTTAAATGTAGTTGGTCGAAAGAAAAAATTCAATTCTTTCGCACATCGGAAATAGGATTTTATTCTTCTGACAAACCGGTTTTGCATTTTTGATCTTTACAACAGGGACCGAAAATAACAGTTATTTTGAAATTTTAAAACAAAAAAAAAGCATATAGAAGTAAATGCTGGCAACCTGATTCAAGTATAACATATTGATCCTTATGAACTTTTCTATGATAAAATATTATGATTTTTAAAGTTTTAATTTTTATTTTTTCGATCAAAAATTACAGTTATTTTTTGATTTTTATTTTTTTGGACAAAAGTAACAGTTATTTTTTGATTTTTATTTTTTGAACATAAATAACAGTTATTTTTTGGTTTTTATTTTTTCGATCAAAAATAACAGTTATTTTATGATTTTTATTTTTTTGAACAAAAATAACAATTATTTTTTGATTTTTATTTTTTCAAGCAAATATAAAAATTATTCTTTAAGAAAATGTACGTGTTATAATGTCTTTAAATATTTATTAAATGTGTGATCATCTTATGCGCATTAACATAAATATTTAAGGTCAACTAAATAATTCTAACACGTACATTTCTTTGAAGAATAATTTTTATTTTTGCTCGAAAAAATAAAAATTATAAAATAACTGTAATTTTTTATCGAAAAAATAAAAATCAAAAAATAACTGTTATTATTGTTCAAAAAAATAAAAATCATAAAATAACTGTTATTTTTGATCGAAAAAATAAAAATCAAAAAATAACTGTTATTTGTGTTCAAAAAAATAAAAATCATTAAATAACTGTTATTTTTGATCGAAAAAATAAAAATCAAAAAATAACTGTTATCATTAGACTTTTATGAAAAAAGGAATAACTGTTACGGTCCCTGCTTTACAAAGCTCTAATTTAATTTTCTGTAATTTGTATACCCTGCACAACTAGTTGGGAAGAGTGTATACTAGCAAATAACAATATTGGTGTCGTCAAATTGTTTCTAGTTCTCCTAAGAAGTTAGGAATTTAAATCTAGCACAATGAATTTGGTTGAAAAGGAGTTATGAAGTCAAATGTGGACCAACCAACCTAAAAAAAACTAAGTTTCTGTTAAAAACACGAACATTATTTGGCACAAATTTGTTTTTACAAGAAATTCTTCTACTAAGTTTCGTGATGATCTGACCACAATTTACCATGTTCGCCAAATAATGTCCACTCTCGGAAATCACTTCGGTATGCCTTCAACTGTAACGAATATTGCTATGGTAGTAAAATTTGGTCTGTCATAGTTTCATAAGACTAGAAATCGCACTGCCAAATTTCTAGGAGATTGACCTTTAATTTGCCACAGTTTCCAAGGTTAGTTTTTACAAAGACTATTTGATAATTCATAGATCCCAAAGAAGCCCACTCCTATAATATTTTAACTCTCGGTGGAGGGTATTAAAGATTCGGCACATTCGAATGTAGCACTTTTATTTGTTTTGATTATTTTCCGATTTAATTTATCGCAACCGTTCCCATAAGCATCTTAAATTCTACACCCCTTCCCGTTCTTATAACTCTGTTTTCTATTCATTGTGATTCTACTGTTAAGCACATTCATTAAGTTTTTTAACGTCTCTTTAAAAATCTTTCAAGGTTGTTACTTTCTCAACGTAAATTATAAAAATAATTGCGTTCGTTTAACGGTGTTTTAGCAATTCAGAGAAAAAAAAATTTTTAATTATTTTGTGCGACTTTAAAAAAATTGTTTACTTACCCGTATTTCTAAAACAAACAAAACAACTGAAGAGAATCATAAAAATCATGTACAAAAAATTTACACAATCTGTAGTCACAACAGAGTAGAACTTTCTATATTTTTTTTAAGGTACTTTAATGAGTAATACAAAATGGAAATTGGGCAATAGTTTTTTTTTGTTAGTGAAAGTTACACTTACAGTTTTTTTTTTTTTAACAATTTTAGAAATTTGAAAACAAAAAAAAAAATTATTGCTGATTAAAAACAATTACAGCTGTCACAAGTGAACATTTTGTTCAGTTCACAAAAGAATTAGTATATTATAAATACTTTTTTCAAAAAAAACATAAGCGCCCTTTTGTTTTGATATCACATAATTAAAATAGTTTACTTTAGCATATTATTTCTTTGCCTTTTATATAAACAATTAAGTATTAGTAAAGTGGAATTAGTTCGTTCACAAACAATAAAAAAACTTAAACGTTTATGTTCATTTATGTGCTTGGCAAGCGAATTAAATAATATCTAAAATAGTTGTAGTTGTAGCAAAAACATTAAATTATTAAAGTATTTCGGAGAGTTTTCTCAGTACTAGCATTTAAACAAATTAAAGGCAGTAGTTATAAAAATAGTCTAAAAACAAAAGCATAACACTAACAGAAGTAGCAGTAAAGGCATCAAAAGATACAGCAATAGAAGTAGCGAAAATAAAGCATATAAACAAATCAAAATCATTTAGTTGTTTTTTACTATTACTGATCCGTTTTTAATATTATTGACCCATCTCATAGTTCATTTTTCAATAAACAGCAAAAACTATAATATTTAAATTACTTCTTTTGCTACAGAATATTTCACTGCTATGTTTTTCTTATTGATAAAAATACAAAAAGAGGTAGTCGTGCTCTTTTTCTCAAATCTTAGCCATTTGTGAACCGATCTGGCTAAATTTCAATAGCAAACTGTTCCCCACTATATGTGATATAAATAAGGAACCACCTAGTCCCCATAGTATTTGGGGTCTTCGGAAAACCGATTTCAACATCGACACGGACAGACAGACAGACAGATTTTGCTAATCTAGCTGGACAAAATTCGTTTTTTGAGTTTAAATTTTAGTAAGTATATTTATCAAATATGAAAGAGCACTTGTTATAAAATAAGAAAATGCAAAAACTTTGCCTAATTTGTCATTAATAACAATATAACGTTACTTTAAACTTGAATATTTTTGAGTGAATTAAAAACAACAAAAACACTTATGTACATGAAATTGCTCATTTTTAAAAGCGTATAACTTTTTATTGGAATGGAATTTTTTAACGACTCTTTTTTTGTTTTTAAGCTCAACCTATTCGCTTATTAAAATCATGAGAATTTATTTTTAGAACTGGAAAAATCTGTTAGTGCTATTTCATTTAAACAATTTAAACTCTTTTTGTTAAGTTAAGAAAAAAAACTAAATTCTATAATCGATAAATTCTTTTCTTCATAACGCTTCAACACCAAATTAGTAGAACGTCTGAAATACCTACTTTAAGGCACATATAAAATTATCTGCCAAGATTTGCCGATAATAAAAAGAAACAAATAATGAGTGATAATACCACATACCACGAAATTTTGGATATATGGCTTAAAACACCCGAAAGGCTTGACCGTTCCGTAAACCAAATTTGTGGAAGTACTGAAGTACTACATTTATTGCAATCTCCAGAAATACCAGAAGAAAACCATTAGATTTTACATTTTATTCTTACTTTAATTTATATGTACATATAAAATATACAGCCATGTCACAGAGTACAATTCCGTTCGGAAACGGAATTCATTCCGTATTTTGGTGCTTCAGAAAATTACGAAAACACTTTGGGGAATGAAACCATTTTTGGTTTCATGAACGGTATGGGAGTTTTCTGTATCTCAAAGACCAAAAAACTATCAAAATATACTTTCTATCAATAAAAAAATATGTTTTTTTCAATTCCGAACGGAATCATTCCGAACGGAATTGTACTCTGTGACATGGCTGATATTCTTATTTTTAAATTAATGTAGAAAAATTAAACACTTATTATTACTTCTACCTCTTTATTATTTATTTTAAACATTCTCATGCATACTCGCCGCTTTTTTACTTTTTGATTATCCAACGCGAATAATATCAGATATACATTTTTACAATTATATGGAAGGTGGGCGTGGCAGTGATCCACTTTCGCCCGTTTTTTGACAATGGTACATAGTAGCCTAGTAACACCTTGTACCAAAATTCATAAGTCTAGTTTAACTTTTTTCCAAGATATTTAATTTTGTCTCCCGAGAATAGCTAAATCTTACACTGTGCATTGTTAAGGCGACTTTGCTACTCGTAAGCACCCAGAATAAACAATTCATAAGGTCTAAGATCAAACTTGTAAAAATTACATACGGGTTTGACAAATTTATATATACCCATTCCACCTGTCATGAACGAGGTAAAAACTATACATCTCAAACAGCAAGAAGAACTGGTTTGTAAACGAAGTTTTTTCGGAATAGAGTGCAAGCTTGATTTTCGCAACTCCCGATTATTGCAACACTCCGATTTCTTCAACAGGCAATATTTTTACGTTACAGCCTTTATAACTACAACTATTTAAACAAAAAAGAGTCTGAATAAGTGCAACATAATCTTTTTTTTTTATTAATTTAAAAGTATTTTTTCTTTTTTGATTTTATGTTCAGAAAAGTCTTTATATCAAAATCATATCATATTAAGTCCACTTGTCTTGTCGCAAACACTTTAATGATAATGTAAAGGGGTACAGACTTGACCGTACTCATCAACTTTCTTTTTTCCTTTTGTTTTTGAATTCGTAATATTCTTGATGAGTTTAAGGTAAAGAACAAGAAAATTAACGACACAAAATGATTGCGTATGAATGCAGGCTCAAACGAGTATTTGATAAAAACTATTTTTATTCCTATCAAAAATTATTTTCGGGAATGAAATATTTATTATTAATTAATTCATTTATTAATGATGTGCTAATAATCCCAATTTTTGAATGAAAACACTGAAATTTATTGTTGTGGGAAAGCTAGTTTCTATGCGCATTTCGCTGTTTGCTTAGGCCAGCTCGTCAGGAAACTTTTTCCAAATACTTTAGAAAAGCTAAAAATATTATACAAGTAAGACCATAAAGTGAATAAGAATTTTAAACACTCAGGACTTACATGTAACAATATCAAAGCTTCAACAAATACACAAAAATAAACAGTCAATTTTTCTCTCTTACATTCCCCTACAATTGGGTGGTTTTTTTTCCAACACGAATTGTAGTTGTAAGAGGATAGAAAGAAAAAATTAAAATTAAAAAAAAAACAAGTTGCTTAAATAAAGCAGCTTGCCATTTCAGTTTTTTTTATTTGCCGGGCACATGCAAATTTATTATCAAAAATTATTTTTTGGAATGAAATATTTATTATTAAAATAAGTATTCAGTTTTATTAATTATTAAATTTTTTTAACCAGTGTTCGAAAATAAACAGAACACTTATTCTATTTTTTTTTATATATTTTTATATATTTTTAGTGTTTGTGTAGACAAACACCACCTTTAATAACGTTCGTAACTATTTTCAAGAAAGTAACGAACATTATAAGTGTTCTGTTACTCGTTATAAAACAGAACAACTGTAGTGGTTCTGTAGACTAATGTATGTCTTTAAATGTTCTATAGTGTTTCTTTTTGTTTTTGTTTTTTTTACCAGCCAAAAGGGCGCTAAGCACAATTAAAACAAACGAATATTAATGTGCTGACCCGACAAAACGAAGTTTGTACTTTTTAGAAAAAACAGAACGCAATTAAATGTTCTTATCTTTTTGTTGAGTTGGAGGAGTACAGTATTATTTTTATGTTCAAAGATTTAAACAGGGAAACGATATTTTTTTAATGATTTACTACACAAACAATATTAGAGTTTGTGTTTTCCACAAATCTACCGAACCGAACAGTAAGGAACGATATTTAAAGTTTATTTCCCAACACTGTTTGTAACTTCTTTGTGTTACGTTTTCAGGATATTTTTAAAAAATAATTGACCATAAACTCGAAATAAATAGAAATAGCAATGGATGGTCCAATAATATATAATAATAGAAAACTATTTTTTTTATTTTGTTAGAAAGTTGCATGCTACGGTCACGTTTCTAAACGAAGAAATTTATTTTTTAACTACTTTTTTGTTTTATTCTACTTTATTAAGGTACTTTTACACGACATGTATTTGGCAGTGTACTTGTCGAATTTCCCAATGCAAAATGGAAACATGTCGGGTAAAAGCTGCAAAAGTTTGCTTTTGTAAAAGTCGCCTGCATATACAGTGTTATAAAGTAATAACGTAGTTATAAAACAAATTCAATTTAACAATTTCAATTTCATGCGTGCTTGAAAAACATATTTGTGTACATACATATTTCTTCAAAGAATACCACCTGTGTTGACATATGTTGTTTTATCCAAACAAACTTTTGGTTTTTATAATTTTCTACCCTACAACAACAATTCCCAAATGGGGGTCCATAACAAATTTCCAGGGGGTCCGCTAAGGAGAAATCGCAATATGTTATTTTTGAAATTTTCATATTCACGAAAAAAAGGAATCTTTTTGCCGTTAAACCTTTTAAGGTTTACATTAAAACAAAAACATGTTAAAGAGGTGGCATGAAGAGGAGGTAATTTTTATTAGGACGAATATTTCTTTATACGTTTTGCAAATAAATTATAGTACGGGATTCAAAGTAACAAAAAATAATTTCTTATGGGGTGCGTAAAGCAAAATTCGTAAGTAAAACCTGCCCAGCAATATCAAAGGATAACTGCCAGGCATCATCCAACTGTGCTAGAGCTTATTACGCCTAATAAAAGCAAGTAACACCCTACTCCCCGAATCGACTTTGATTTCTGCTTTTTAATAAGATTACTTACATAGATTTGCTAAAAATAGTTTTATGATTTAACGGGTGGAGGAAAATTTTGGCATTCGATTTAGTTAGAAATTTTCATTTAAATTTTATTGCAATTTCGATTAATATCAAAGGCCGCACTTTGTCGCAATAAGCACCTGTTTATACAACACGAGCACAAAACTCAGTCGTTTAACTTGCAAAAAACGAAGTTTCAAAAATTAATTTACTTTATATATCAATTAAACTAACGGGGCTTCCACTCGTATTCTAAAAAAAGGAAGCTAGTCTCTGAAAAGTTGTAGTATAGAAAATATCGAGCAAAAAAAAAAACAATAACAACTCTACCAAATTCTGTAAGAATAGGTGGGTCCATAAACAATCATAGCTCTTACATTAGTCAAATTACCTAAAATATGCGTTTGTACTGATGTGTCTAGCACACACCAATATCGTTGCTTGATCCACCATTTAGTATACCGGTCGATTCAGAATCACTTTCTGAGTCGATCTAACGATGTCCGTCCGTCCGGCTAGCTGGTTGTCTGTACATGGTACCTTGTGCGCAAATTACAGGTCGCATTTTTGAATGAAATTTCGTACATAATTTTCAATTGTCATAAGGACAAAGCCTGTGAGAATCGCGTTATAACTGCAAATGGCTTCCATAAAAACTTTTTTCCGGAATAGAGTCTTGTGCCCATAAACAATCGTAGTATGTTGGTATTTATATTAAATTTGGAGTCGGTCCATTTTTGATTATAGCTCCCATACAAATAAGACTCCCGAAAATGGCTAACTTTCTTCCAAACGTTGGTAGCTTCTATGTTATGGATAAATTTTGTTGTTGTAGGTGCTGAAATAGAATTGTTATTAATTCAGGATTAATATTATTAAAAAAAAGAAAAACAAAATATAAAAAAAAAACATATCAATTCAACAAAAAAATAGACAAGAGCAAAGAAAATATGGTTTTTGAGATCCTTTTCATATACACATGTGAGATTCTTTTAAGATTTTAGTGAGATCTTCTGAAATAATCTTAAAAAAGAAATATATAATTTACATGTTTTCCTTTTGTAGGGTTTTTTTCTTCAGTTTTATTTGACCTTGACTTTGAGAAAAGGCTTTCCTTAATTGTAGATGTTAGAGCTTATTGAAAAGTCCTTCTTGGACTTAATTGTTATACTCACTAAACATGTTTCTTGTATTTTAGAAAAAATATGTAATTTTACTTTGACATTAGTATTTGAATTAAAACGGAAAAATAAATACCAAAAGCATGTGAAAGTGCAAAAAAATAACCGGTTAATTGAAACAAATTAATCGGTTTCTTTGTTATTTGAAAGTCGGCAATTTTAAATTAATCGAACTGTTAAAAGACCAAAATTAATCGGATAACCGATTAACGGTTTATCGATTTAATACCCTATTGAATATACACAAAATTAATAGTAATACAAATCCAAATACAACAGCCTTAAGTTAATTATATCTTTCCTTTTGCAGTAGCTGGATTTTTATCCGCTGTTAATAATTTAATCCATTTTTCATTGACTCTTAAAAATCACCTGCGTTATTAGCGACTTAACACGCATGGCTTAACCGGTCTCATACACATTTTTTACCTCTTGCATTCATAAAATTAACAAGGTCTAATTATCGCTAATTATAATTTTTATAAATTCAATATTTATTAAAGATTTTTCAATTTATTGAAATAATTGTGACAATTGAAAAAAAACCTTAATGAAAAAAGAACGTACTCTAAAGATTAATTATCTCAATATTTTATCAACCGGATAAAAGCAACTTTAGTTAACAATTTATTTCATTCTTGTATTTTTTTCTCTCATTCTTTTACAAAAAGCCCACTTAAACAAAAAACAAACTAAGCACAAACAATTCTTTAAAATCGTGCATTTGGGTTCTGTTAACTGGTTGAGGAGGGGAGTGAGAGAGATAGGTGGTTAGGGAAGGACGGTTGGCGGGTTTGGTTCTGTTGTCAAAAGAATAACAAAACATATTTAATAAACATTCACTTGTGACCTTCTAAAGTCAAAACCACTTACCAAAGCACAAACTACAGCCAACACAAACTACAGACACATGTTTGAAAAAGAGCAACAAAATAAATAATATAACAAATTAAACACCTAAGCAATATCAACCGTCATAAATAAGTTAAATTACTTTGTAACTAAAAACAAATTATAAAAATTATTCTGCTGTGCCGAATTGTTAATGCCCTCCACCATTTAAAGTCATAAAATATTTTATGACAGTTTTATTATGTACTCGTTTTTTAAGGAACACAACTGGGACGATCTGCGAATTTCGCCCAACACGACGAACTTTTCGATAAAAAATCGATGTACAAATTTGTCGTATGAAGCACAATAATGATGGGAAAATAAAAGCTGTAAAAATTGAGAAAGTGGTTTACTATTTGTGCAAAGAGAGAGACATTTTTTGACCATATCAAAAAAAAAAATAAAAATAATACTTTAGAAATAACAGGTTAATTAAAGATCTATGAAACGGATTTTGTATAAAAATTTGTTAAATAAATTTTTTATAAACATGTTTTATTTTTAAGAAATAAGGGGCTAAATTTTTTTCAAAAACAAAATTAAAAATAACTTTTATAATTTACTATTTTCTATGGTCACCTGGTACTGAATTGTTGTCATTCGGCGGCATAAGAAATATAAATAAAGGCCTCGTTACGTTTACGTAAACGTTTACGTTGCGGACCAGCTGTACCGTTTATCTTACCAAGCCTATGTATAAATAACTTCTCTTACGTAAACGTGACATTGTGTTGCAGATGAACATGATAAAATTAAAAAAGCAAACATTTAATAATTGGCAAGCCTGGAGTTAGAGTGGTCTATGTTGCAAAAAAAAAAATTTTTTTTAGATAGACTACTTTAGACCACTTTAAAAGTTGAAAACCGTAAAAGAGCAATCAATTTTAAAGTGGTAGCTTAACGATAACCATATTTTTAAAACATTTAAATATGAGTAAAGAGGCCTTAAATCTTTTGCATAGTTTGCCACGTATGATGAATTTCAGTCGACGCCATTATTGCGTGTATTTCAAGGCAGATTTCAAGGAAAAGTCTCATATGCGACTGGTGGTAAATTATGGGCCGATTACCACAACATTTATTGGTATTATTGTTAGGTGTATTAAATAAACTAAGTTGAACCCAATTTAACTACAATATTTCTATTACGTTATGGCTTTTTAAACCGATTTCCGATTGTGGATTTTATATAGGACCTAGGTTCAATATGGACCAATCATTAGAAAATCTTTAAGTGTGGTTTTTATTTTTATAAAACTAAATTGGACTAAATTTCATTACAATTGATTAGCGTTAGCGTTAAAGGCGAATTAAAGTGCTTTTTGGCTACGGACTTTAAATGGGACCTCTGGTAATGTATGAACTGATCATTAAAACAAAGTGTAGTTATGTACATATATCGTCCCCTTAATAAAACAATAGTGTATACGCATGTACACCATTATTTTTTTATTGCATAATAAGAATCTACATAACTGATTCTATTTGTGGTAAAAATTTGGTGAAATTCTACTTCCACAAAGTGGGTCAAAATATTAATTGAAATATTATTGTATAATTGCGTGTTTGAAATTTTTCATTAATAATTGTGTAAGTGCAGGTATGGTGTTTTAATTAGTTGTTACTCTGAGTATCATTTCAAAGAAAAATAGGGTATAAAAAGCATACACTATTTTTATTATTCACTATATTTATTATTTCATAACAAAATAAAATCGAAAAATGACGTATATTGATATACACAATTTTTTTAATAATAATATAATAATTTGGTGTAAAATATTCAAATAAAATAGTGTACACCATACAAAATAAAATAGTGTATTATGATTTTCATACATATTATAAACAAATAAAATAGCCTAAGTGACATCATGGTACTTTGAATCCCATTTATTTGCAGTTAAAGCAATTGTAAATTAATGAAATATCATCTGCTAGTAGCCTGATGATTCCATCACATATTTAAATGACCACAACTCAAAAATATCGATTATTTTCTGAGATATTAGTGTTTTCCCATTTGTCTAATAACTCAAAAATTTTAAACTCTATTATCTCGAAATGGCAAAAAAATTATACACTATTGTTTTATTAAGGGGACGATATATAAGTATATAGTATAGTATAATTTCTGGTCATCTTAAGCCAAATCGCAAATAATTGCATTACAATATCACTCTCTATTAGCGTTTTAGGCTTACTAAAGTAAGGCTTTATAAGAAACCAATGTTAATTTTAGACTGGTCATAACACTATTTCTGAGTGCGATTTATAGTCTGATACAACCCACTTTTATTACATTATAAATTTTTGCAACGTATTAATGGCGTATTAATGCGTATTAATGTGTTTTCCGAGAGTATGCTTTATGTGAGATCTGTGTTAGATTATGAAACGATCAAAAATTATTTTATTCGGGATAAATCGTTAAGCAATTAATATTGATTCAAAATAGTAAATATTTGCTAAACAGAATATATATATCCAATTTTTAAAGAGCTTGATGTCCAAATTTGTTTCCACAGCTGTTTTCCTACTGAACCCATTATTTTGGACAACTAGAAACAATTTGGCAATAAAATTGGTATGTTCTGTTTAGATGTTCAGAATTGAGCGTGTTTTCATCCTATGGACAGACAGACAGACGCACATGGTAAAATCGATTTAGAATAACGCAAAGACCCAGAGTTGTATTCTTTTTGGTATCTTTTCTAGTGTGTCACACAGAACTTAAAACTGAATATGCCCTCATATAAATTAAACAACAAATACAGCTTTTCCAACCGTTTTTTTAATTTTTTTTTTCTTGTGTTGTATAAAAAGTCTGTCTAACGCGTATGAAGAAAATGTGGAATCGTAAACAAAAAATTAGACTTATTTAACAAAGAGGTTAAATACCAACATACGACGCCTATAAACACTACTGTGCCATATGAGGCCCTAATTAAGGTTAATTATTAACAACTGTTAAATTATAATTGAAACCTTTAATTTTAACGTTCAAAACCAAAATTAAATAAAACAATGTATGTTAAGTTAGATCCCTTAAGAAAATAATTACTTCAACTAGAAACATTTAAAAACCGAGGGTTTAAGGAAATAACAACGTATGTAATTTTGCGATTAAAAATTTCGCATGCAAGCAACCATTTTCCAATATAATTTTGGGATTAAGACGGTAGTGCCAAAGTCATATTTCTTAAAATAATAACAAGAAAAAATATAACTGTTGTAAGCTACCCCTCATAATTTAAATGCCTACTTTGTAGTTATGACAAAACATTAAACGCAGCATAAAAACTCTTATTATCTAAGGACCCTTTTTGTTTGAAACACAACAAACATTTTTTTGGCTATTGTAAAATACTAGGATATTATGATAATATGACTTGATAGCGTATTGCTTGAATGCCCCAAATATTTTATCTCTGTGAACTCTTTCCATAAATATAGCAATTATATTTTTCTCCTAGTAAAATATCGTAATTGCTTTAAATTAAGAACCTTTTTAAGAGCGCTGTTGTGCTTAAAATAAATTAATTTTCCGTTATTTACTCAAAATTAACAAAGATGAAGAAAAATAATCCAGATCCAATTTACTGAAAATTATCAAATACTTCAATTTAACCCTTCATCGTACACTAAGTCTGGCCAGACCGTTTTCAAATCAAAACATGTGTTAGACGGAGGGTTAAAAATTAAATATTTTAAATTAAAACTATAGAAAAAACTAAAGTTTTTAATAGATCGTTCGCTACCGTCATATTGGCCAATTTTTTGTGAATTAAGAGGAGTTACTCATGAATAAGAAAATATGTGGAAAAGTATATTTTACAGTAAATATTCAGCTAATGGCCCACCTGATATTCTACCTTGTACATCTTAGTTTTCAATCAAGACAAGGCGGATTATAAAAGAATAGAATAATTATTGAATTTACTTTACAAGTGTTAAATAATTCTAATTATTTAAAATTTATTTTATTTAATTGTGTGAGTTGTGCGATTTTAAACAAAAAAAAATACTCCAACGTTCAAGTATCTATAAAATACACTGGGGGCTAATGCAAATATCTTGAAGTTTTTCTATTGAAGTGTCAAAAAAGTGGGTAGTGTAATAAATATATTGTGAATTATTAAAGCCAGGGTTAAATGAAATAATGAACAAAATCTTTTAATATTTAAATTAAGATTATAATTAAAAATACAAAAAGTCATATTTGAAAATTTATTATGATTTTAAAGAAAAAAATTAAAAAAAAAATTTAACTATAAATTATTCAAATTGTGAAATATCTGTTAAATATTTTACAATAATATTTATTATTTATATTACATATTGCAACAAATTTGTATGTGCAATTAATTTAATTCAAATGGGTTGTCATAACATTTGATGTTGAAGTATTGTTATTTATTAAATAAAAAAAGAAATGGTAGTAATTTTAACAAAAGTGAAAAACAAATTATAATAATTTTTTATTGAAATTGCAATACAAAAGACAACCTACTTTTTTATAATTATAATTATATATTTTTTTTTATGTAAAATATTTGTGTATTTGCAAACAATTTTCTTACATTGTATAATAATATCGTGCTGTAAACGATACATCGGCGATACTCCAGGTTTGCCGACTTATCGGTATCGGCGATAATTTATTGTCGATAAGACGATACTTTTTTCAGAGTTTTTATGAACAAACAATTTAATTTTCATTGCTTGTTTTTTGCATAACAACTAAAAGAAATAACACATTAAAAAGCAGAGCATAAAAGCGAAACAGAATAATAAATGGTTTCTTTTAATTCTTAAGCTGGAGGTCCATAACACGTGTTCTATACGTTTGATACTTTCTGGAACCTTTTTAAAGACGAAAGCGACGCATGCAAAAGTAGAAAGTAATTTATTTAATGCGTTCGATACGTATATGTATTCCACGCGTTCGATTTCTAGAGACGCAGATCCTCTTCTTCACTGGCGCAATGTCATATTATATCCAAACTTGAAGAACATTTAACTGAGTTCTCTCGCATCTCGCAAAATTTTCCTCGGAGGGCTGGTGTAAATGGATTTGAATAATCTTCTATCACGGCAAAAGTTTAAAAATACTTTTTTTAAAAAAAAAAAAAAAAAAAAAAAAAAAAAAACGTATAACATTAATTTTAAATATTTACAATCTCTTTCACACAGAGAGAGATTCGTTGATTTTGCACCTATTACCAAAATGCTTATATTGGTTACTAAAAATTGTAAAAATTTAAATTTGTGAATTTTTTTAAAGAAATTATATTTTTAATTTTAATTAAAAACAATGATCAAAAAACTTTGCCATTTCAAACAATGTGTCAATAGATTTAATTAAATATAGCTCAGGTCTTGACAATTCCCACCAACAATTCTAAAAGTTTAAATTATTTTAATTTAAGCGCAAATTCAATTAGTGCTGGTTCACACTGTTCAAGTCTTAGCCGTCAAGTCCTGAGCTTTTAGGAGAGAAGTGAAAAGAGAATGCCATTTCTTTTTCTCTCTCCTAAAACTCAAGGCTTGACTTCTAAGCAGGGCTGTGGAGTCGTCCGAAAAAAGTACTAACTCAGACTCCGACTCCAAACGCTGAAATTTTTTAAGTGCGACTCTGACTCCTACTCTAACCGTGATGCGAAATGAATGAGACATAAATTTATTTCTCTTTTGTTTAGAAACATCTTTATTAAACGAATTATGGGAATCCCCGCGTAATGTGCATAAGAAAAACATGAGTGTTATGGTAGGAATCAAAGGCAGGCCGATAAAGATATTTCTACACAAAAGAGAAATAATTTTACGTCACAATTTTTCTAATACATACTAGTATTTACGCGCTATAGCAACACTTATTCTGCACAATGTTGAAAATATTTCAGCATTGATGGTTAAACAATTCTGATATTAAAATTATTGGCAATTCCTGTCATTAACATTTTTTAGCATGAGTAAATTATTTAAAAAATCACACATCTTTTTTCAACTAGATCAATAACTGAGTATAAGTTTTGCCGATGTAATTTAGACTTTTTCCCGCACGTATAAAAAATATACCTAAATATACTTAAATAGTAAAGTACTTGAATCAACTATTTCTCATAAAATAAATTAAAATCTACTTATTCATATTGATCTGCAAAATATTGCATCGCCAATTTCGAAGAATTTTTATATTGGAAAATATTAGAAATTTTTTTAAATTCTTTATGCCGAAAAATTTTGGAGTCGGAGTCGCGCGTTTTTTTTTGTGTACTGCGACTCCGACTCCGGTACAAAAACCTCAACTCCGACTCCGACTCCACAGCCCTGCTTCTAAGACTTGAAGAGTGTGAGCCAGCACTTAAGATTTGTTGTTATTTTATTAATATTTTAATTAATAATTTTTTTCAAAACAACTAAAACTAAATATTTTAAATTTAAGTTGAAAACTTTGCAGATAAATTCTTTAAATTTCCCGTCTATTAATTACCAAAAATTCGAAAATTATTTCGGAATAAAAGCCTCATTTAAGCCCAATAAAATAATTTGTATGTTTTTTTCCTTTATTCTAAAATAAAATTTTTGCCAAAGTATTTGCAGCTTTATTGACAGAGTGTCACACTAGTTATATAGGACCCTCCTCTAAAGTTATCCGTAAACTTAAACTTTCGTTTAAGAAACCGTAAACTCCTAGAATCCTTTGGTAAGCACTACGGTATTCACCAGTAATTAATCTGATTTTCATATGATACTCCACAAAAACACTGTAACTCAGTACAGTATGCGACACCAAGCGATTAGACGACAAGGATGGCCTGGTTATCATTGAAAGATAATGACAATGGCGGGCGATGTGATTCCCTGCCCAGACTAGTTTTAAAAATTTAAACACATGCTGTCCCTTTATACTAAAACACCTGACAGTGTGGCTAACTCTTTCTAGAATCGGCTTAAAATATCTTTTTTAAAATTACTAATCACCACAGTGTTTTAGGGATGTAACGATACGCCTTTTTGCCGATACGATAACGTTACTCAAAACGAAATATCGGCGAAATCCATACACATATTAAATTTCAATTCAAGTTAAAATTAACTAAACGTAGAGTAGAGCTATTAAGAGATTGATATGAAAAAGATTTGAATTTGAATTCTTGGCAAAATTAAACAAAAAAAATTTTTTTTATAAAACAAAAAAGTGCACAGAAAAAAAATGTCCAGTAGTTTTTTAGCAATTAAAAAAATGGTTTGAAAAGTATTTCAATTTAATTAATTTGATAAATGAATCAATTAAATATTGACTGGAACGAACGAAAAAAACTTTTGAGCAATTTTAAAAGCAGATTTTAAATATTGTGTTTAGTTCTATAGATTGAGTCCAGGTGACAAATTACGGCATACGATATCGATCGAAATTCCCATTCAAAATGTATTGTAAATTCGATCGATATCGAATGGCGTAATTTGCTCTCAGCTTTCTGGCAGCATTTACGAATCAAACCCGCATTTACGAATCAAAGTGCATCATTTATTAAAAATCTAAAAACTATTTTAAAGAGTTTTGATGAATAATTGGACGTTTGAAATAATATCCAGTTTTTAAGAGCCACCGCTCTGTTTAAAAAAAAGAATTTTGTGTACGCACATGAACTTCGCTTGTATAAACATCTGTTAATGCGCTTTGTTCTTTTCAATGAGAATTTACATATCAGGTGGTTTTGCATTGTTGTTTTAGTTGGTCAGTAAATAAAAAAATATAAACAACTCTTATTTCTATAAGTATGAAGAAAGTAGCTTTACTGTGTTTTTGAATGCACCTGTAAAGTGAATTCGCCTTGGTTATTTTTCAACAAACATATTTTTCAAATGTTGAAACACTTGTTTACACAATGACAGCACTGACATATTAATAAATGTCAGCTGAACAATTATTGCGGGTTTTCGAATGGATTGTCTTGCCTGATTAAAATTATTGAGGCAAAATTCAATAATTGTAAACGATGCTTACAAAAGGTTATTTTAGAAATAATAAGGACTAGTTTTGATATTTAATTACGATTAATGACAAAGTTGTAATTAAAGAGAAATATAATCTCTTTTATTTTCTCTTTCTCAATGGGAATTTGTGTTAAAAGGGTGTTCAATTTACTTATCTGAGCTTTCATAGAGCAAATGATTAAGTTAGGTAGAAATGATGAATGAAAACTCTAAAATTGAAAAAAAAAAACATTTTCAATTTTCTAAAATTTAGTTTTTCCTATATAAAATAAAAGTTATATCGTCATAATGTCCTAAATAATTATTTACAATTGTTTAAAAAAAAATATTATTGTGTTTTAAACAAAATAAAAATTTTAATGCCGTGTTCATTGATTCGTCATAACTGTACAGTAGAAATCTAAATTATAAGCGTCTGAAAACAGCAGTCATATATATTTCTTGTAATTATTTTAAGACATATGACTTTACAACGTTATGACTACCTTGTGAATCCCCCAAATAAAATAATAAAACTCGGGCTACAAATTTTTCTTTCAAAATTATTTAAAATATATTGGGGTGACCTAGTTTGGAACATTGGTAGTGAGCTTGTCTATCAGTATGCGAGTTTACTACTGAAGTTTATATTAAAAATATTTTTCGAAAGTCTCCGCTTCTCAGAGAAGCAAAATTTTTTTAAACGATCCAAGTAAAAACTTCGCCCCTTACTTTTTCGAAATTAATAGCTTCTATCACTCATTATTTAGTACAGATGCAAAATTCCTTGGTTTTTTAAGTGGAATTGTAAATAGTATTTTAACTTTTTTTTTTTATTACTAAACGCATTATTTTTTAGCGAAGTTTTTACTGGGGGTTTACTTAAAAATCATTTCCTAAAAATTTTTATTTTTAGATAAATCCAAAAAAAAAACTATAATTTTTTTTTAGCGAGTTTGGTTTGAAATTATAAAGAGCGGCAATTCTTTTTTCAATAAAAATGTCATAATCAAACTTTTATTTTGAAATTATCTTTTAATTATACTTTTTCTTAAAATTCTAAAGATTTTTTGAACTGTCTAAAATTGGAAGAAAATTAGAAAACATTCCGATTCATTTAAAGCAAAAAAGTGGGGGCATAAAAAAATTTATTTTTGACGTCGCTTAACAAATAATCAATAAATTTGTCGCATCGAACCCAAAATAAGATCATCTTGAGTTTTGCTTGTATCCGATCTGTATACATAAAGGATGTTTGAAAGCCCGTTAGAAGTTACGGAAGGTTTAGCTGTCAAACAAACTGTCATACGCTTACTTTTTGGTATATATGAATATTATTAGGAAATCATCAGGCGAAGATTTACGCTTGAGCAACGCTACAAAATTATCCAAATTTACTTTGAAAATCAGACATCGATGTTAAATCGCAAAATTGTGTTCAGCGACAAGGCTAATATTTGGTTAACGGGCTTATTTATAACCAAGTTGCTACATATGGTATAAGACTAATCCATAACAGGCAATACAAACTCCATTACTTCCAGAAAAATAACGTCGAAACTCGCATTCCGGTAAATAAGTAAAACCTTCGCCTACAAAATAATGTTTTGGGTAATCAGAAAAAAGTAAAAATACTACTTGCAATTCTACTGAAAGAACGAATGAATTTTACAAGGGATGTCCCAAAATGAACGCATTTTAAAGTAATTCATTATTTTTTTTTTATTTACATATGTAAAATAAGTAGTTATAGAAGTAGATATAGAAGAAAGCTACTAGTGAAAAAAAGCTATAAATTTTGAAAAAATAAGCGAAGTTTTTACTGGGTTACTGCACCAAGACTGACATAGATCGAGGCGAGATGTAGTTTCAACAGAATGACACTAATTAACTTATCGACTTATTGAATCAAAATGTGGCAATTGACAGTATTCGTCTTAAACGCGCATGTCGTATATACGACCAGCAATGCTTGGAAAAGTGGTGCAAAATTGGACGTCTCGAATGCGCTTCTTCAAGAACAACCGCGGTACGTTCATGCCCGAAATCATTTTGAAATTTTAATGTAATAATCTACAAAAAAAAAAAAAAATTTCGTTTCTGAATCAAATTTTTTTTTTGTTGTGTAATTTTTAACAACTAAAAGTTCTATCGGGCTTAGAAAAAACCTTTTATATAAGTTCTTAATTTTAATAAAATCTCATATTGATTTCCACTTTGTTTAAAAAATTTATAACAAAGCACATGAAAATAAAGCTCTTTAAAAACTTCTCTGCAATTTTCCTCTTATACTCCTTTTTGCTGCCAGTATTTCTAAAAAGAGAACTTTAATAAAATCGTCTTTAATACTAAAATTTTTTGATTGACCTTTTTTAAATTGAATTATTGTTTTTATCAATTCATTTCTGTTATCTTTAACATTTTATAATTTCAAAACCTTTTATTAGTATCTGGTTTTTGTAATAATTTTTATTTCCATTAAATTTAAACGATTAAATTAGTGCGCTTTAACTTATATACATGGTGATATTTAATATCTACCAATAATTTAATAAATATTATTCAAAATGAAATCAAATTAAAACTAAATAAATAAATCTATTCATATAAAAACGTTTGTTCAGGTATCGCGGGACGGGTCCAACTAGTGATTTTATAAATATCAATGATAGTAATAAAATTTATAACGACTAATAAAAGTATAAAACGTATTCGGCTCTTAGTCTAGTATTCAATATTTATATTTTAATTGCATACATACTTATCTTAAGGGCTATATCATTAATGGGCAGGGGTGTAGTACATCATCTGCCATGTGTCGAAATTGCTGCTTTTGAGAATACTGCCCGGCAAAAAATCAGGAGCAAGAACTTTGTTAGAGTTTCTTTTTTATATTAAATATTTTTACTGCAATATTTAAAACGTATTTATTATGAAACAATTAACAGTGCAACATTCGGCTATGCCGAAGCTTATATGATATTAATATTTTAATATCAATTTGTATATTAATTCGAATGTGTATTCAAATTACAATTTTAAAAAGCTTTTATATTTTAATAGTCTTATTCCTCCAATATTCTCCAGGAATATTTTTTTTTATGCACCATCACAATTTTATTTGTTTGTATATTTGTATATTATAATTTGACTTTTTTTTTTTTTTTTTTTTTTTTTTCCAGTCTATAGATTAAAAATCCTTACAGACATAAGTGCTTAAATTATAGTACATATAATAAATATATAATAATGATATTAACTAATTTGAATTTAAATAAACAATAATTTTTCTTTTTAAGGCATCATTACTATCAGAAAAGTCAATTAGATTATATAGATTATTAAATTTCAAGCAAATTTGACGAAAGGAGTCGTTGTTAGCGTACACAGAACGGTAATACGTTAAATTTAACGGCTGAAAATTTCGTGTAGGTCTCACTGGAACATTAAAGTTAATTTGGCTTAACAAGTAACCGGAATCGACATCACCGCGTATTAGACCCATTAAAAACGAAATACTAAGCATTGTTCTTCGGCTTTTTAACGTCGGTAACTTAATAAGACCAAGTCTGCTTTCATATGAAGGCAGTGCAAGCGAATTCCATCCAAGACCTCTTAAACAAAATAAAAGGAACTGTTTCTGTACAGATTCAATGCTGTTGATATATATATTAAAGTATGGATCCCACACAATTGATCCATATTCCAGGATAGGGCGAACCAGAGACGTATATAAGTGTTTAGTTACATATGGATCAGAAAATTCTTTTGACCAACGTTTCAAAAAACCAAGAACTCCATTAGCTTTATTGACCATTAATGAAATGTGATCACAGTATTTTAGTTTGTGATCCAATAAAATACCGAGATCACCAATAGTGTGAA
Source organism: Pollenia amentaria (assembly GCA_943735925.1). Lineage (NCBI taxonomy): Eukaryota > Metazoa > Arthropoda > Insecta > Diptera > Polleniidae > Pollenia > Pollenia amentaria. Next base: position 58,838,810 of record OX031010.1, on the reverse strand, counting down.
CTTTATCCAGTAATGTTCCATTTAGAAAATAGCTAGTGTCAAGTTTAAATGAGCGGAAAAATGACATGTGTTTACATTTTTTTATATTTAAATCCAATAAGTTGTAATTACACCATTGAGAGAAAAGTTCAATGTCAGACCGCAAAATAGATTGATCAATAATATCGTTAAAAGAATTAAAAATTTTAACATCATCAGCATACATGAGTATGTTAGAGTGCTGAACAACCGATGGCAGATCGTTAATAAATAATGTAAATAAAACAGGACCAAGATGACTTCTTTGAGACACACCCGAGAGAACATCGATGAATTTTGATGTAGCATTTTTAAATTTTACTTGTTGGGTTCTATCTAAAAGATATGATTTAAGCCATTGTATTGCGTTGTTGCTAAATCCCATACGTGATAACTTGTAAAGTAAAATATCGTGGTTAACTTTATCAAATGCTTTGCTAAAATCCGTGTAAATAACGTCTGTTTGTTTATTATTAACAAAACCTTCATTTACAATAGTTGTTAATTGTAAAATGTTAGTAGCAGTGGAACGTGATTTCCTGAAACCATGTTGACAAGGTGATAAAAGGGAAGAGATTTGATGATATAAACTATCAGTTAATATTTTTTCTAAAAGTTTGGGAATCGCATTCAGCTTTGCAATTCCTCTATAATTTGATATTTCCAGTTTACTTCCACTTTTAAACAACGGAGTAATATAAGATTTTTTCCATTCAGGTGGTAAGTAACCAAGTTCAATAGATTTATTGAAGATAATTGTAAGAGGAACATATAAGGATTCTGCACAATTTTTTAAAATACAATTAGGTACACCATCCGGGCCAGGATTAAGAGAACACCGCAGAGACTTTAATACACATTCGAATTAATATAAAAATTTATAATAAAAATGAAACTCAACACGAGAACTAAAATTCCCAGATTCTGTTTATTAATATTTTAATTAAAAATTTATTTCAAAACAACTTAAATATTAATTAAATCAAAATTTTTTTTAATTTTCTTTCAACTAAAAAAATAATTTATTAAATTAGCACATTAATTACATTTAAATACTTTTAAAGCCATTTTTTAATTGATAAAAAACTTTTTTCTGTGTACGTTATATTGTTCTGGACTAAATTTTCAAAAGGTTTCTTAACGCAAAATTTATGTGGCTGTGAAAAAAGTGTTGGTCTATTGTGAACACCAGCAAAGATATTGATGCCATTGTGAAAGAAGCTTAGAAGTTGGGGCTTAGATTTCGAAAGTTCCAAATTGCGGATGAAATGATTAAGTTCAGATAGGTGAACTTATCAGTTCATCAAATTAGAACTACTTATCAAAACCACATTGGATTTTACAGATGGTGATTGGAAAGTATCGGATAACGTGTCCGTTTTCGCTCTCCGATAGAACTGTTGCTGGTAGTTTGTCATTGCGAGGAGTTAGCCTTCGAACCGAAGAGAGATTTATTTATGTTTATTTTTCTAGAAAATTCGTTTTATCAGCAGAAAAAAAATCATTTCCGTGAATAAATTCTTGTAAATATCGTTAATTGTTTTTTGGAAACAGTTTTTTCAAATCATTGCGAAAATTTTTAAAAATTGTAATAATCTGAAAAAGCAATTGAAAAAACCATTTCTAAGTTCAACAACAAAAGAAAACGCTATAATGTAATGAAATTGTTATATTAAATCTTACGTTTTTTATAAGTAAAATCTCAATAATTTTTCTAAAACTGGTTTACCTAATGGTACATAAAGCATTACATTCGCTTCAAAGCTTTTAAAAATAGTTTCTGCTAAAAAAAAAACGAATTAATGTTATAAGAAAATCTAATTCAAGGTCAACAATATTACTGAAATCCAAAACAATATATTGAAAATCAAAAATAAAAATCAATTTCTTGCATAAAATCTAAATTTTAATTATCTAAATTATTTTATTACCAAAAAATGTTGCAACTCCAAACGCTTTTAGAGATTTGTCGTTTTCGTAAGATTTTGAAACACAATGGAATTGAATAAATCATGCCATTGTTAACAAATAAAAGTCGATTTGAAACAAAGTTAATTTATTTAATTTTTTTTCGCTATTGACTCACTCACATCAACAATGCAATATAATTAAATGATCTCTTTCTCTCTTTTAATAGTTCATCTGAGTGTTAATAAATGCATTCGTTCAATAGTGGGTTACAAAATATTGCATTACTTTTTCCATATTGTGAAAGGTTAACAAAATTTTTAAAAATTGCTAACGCAATAAAAATAATTTTAAACGCATATACATAAAGCATTGATTACTTTGTTTGTTAAATTATTCTGTAACTTCCGTATATGTGTATGAACTCTGTATATGTATGTGTATAAACATATCCCAGCTAGCATTTTCAATCGTATAAGTGTCTCTTGGGAATCTCACGAAGAGCGTTTTTGATCATCGACGAGCGCATTTTGTAATCGTAGAAGATTCCTCGCCCGTGAGAAACTGTTACACAAGCTGATTCCTCTGTGAGATACTTCTATAACACAGCGGCAGACACTTTTATTAATCGTAGAGGGAATCGTTTGCGATGTGTGTAAAGATTATTTAACGAGCCTTTCAGAAAGCATGTTAGGAAACGTATGAGACTCATATAGGGATTTTCGTACAACTCGTTAAATGCTCAGCCGCATAACTGAGCTACCTAAATCTCATTTTCATACAATTTTATACGAAACAAATCCTTATATCGTGAATTAAACTCCACCCGGTTAGAAAATCTTATTCTTATTAGATTCTTAGGTCCGTTTGTTTTATTGAAATGGAATTGACAATAGAATTTGCATGTTTAAAAAACACTCTTATTTAGGTAGCTCAATAATTGTTATATGACTCATACAGAGAGTCGCAAAAGGTTCGTTCCAAGATTAAAAGACGAGTATGTCAGAAAATTTATAAAAAAGTAAAAAAGGAAAAAAAATTAGATGGTTTTGTTAGTGTAACTCGTCAGATAATAATTAGAAGATTCTTTTAGGTGTTGTATATGTTGGGAAGATTTAATTTTATATGTTCTTTTGAATATGGTTAGGTACGGTTACATTTTCAGCCGCAATCAATCACAGCCTCCGTGGGTCCAGCAATTAGTTCCCGTTATGTTGCCTTGTTTCACTGTCTTCCCTATGTTACCTGGCTGCTTGACATTATCACGCATCCAAACGGTTGATTCAATGAAGGAATGGATCATGTTCAAATCAATATTAGACAGAAAAGTTTTATCCCTTAAATTTCCGAATGACGGGCAATGACAGAGAAGATGTTTCGTGAACTCTTATTCCTCCTCGTCGTCACAACTTCTACATAGGTCATTGTAAGAGAGACCTTGCCTTTGGGCGTGTTTCACAACAGGCCAAGCCCGCTGGTTCCTTTTTGGTTTCCCCACAGGTTGTTACATCAAACCATCACTGACTGACAATAAGGGGACATTTGTGTGCGATAAGTTTCTTACTCTTTATATGTTGAACCGTTCCGATTCAAGGGAACGAGTGTTCAGGGACTCATTTAAGGGTAATCACTAAAGTTCTTGCGCTCTGCTTCACAAACATTTAGCATCCTTGGAAAATTTTCGATGTGAAAAACACATTCTGCAGGGAAATATAAATATGCCTGGCAGATATCTCACCATACCGGATGTTCCTAGCGGCTGTGTGTATGGCCATTATATCGGCGCGAATGATATTGGCAATAACCTCGCAGTCTTATACGAATGCTCGTGTTCAACTGCTCGGAGTAAATGGCAGAACCGACACTATACTGCTTTTTAGACCTGTCAGTAAATATTAAAGCGGGTCGGCCTCCATACAAAAATAAAAAGTTGTGCCAGTCACCCCCTAGAATGAAAGATATACCAATGAAGTTTTTTCAAGAATTTTTTATTGCCACGCCCCCAAATAAAGTACTTTTTGTTTTTTATCTATATCGCTACAATTTCAAGTTGGATCTTATCATATCGTATAGCGTTGTACATGGCTTTACTACGGCTTCAGTTTTGTCTTTGAAGACTTTTTAATCCAACTTCAAATTCTGGCCGCCGCCCTGATCCTTTCTCCTTATGACCAAATTTTTGCACGTGCCAGGAAAGTCTTGCTAAAACTTAGTATATTCAGTTTTTAATGTACACATTTTTTTGACACGCCGCAAAATTTAGCCCCTTTTCTTGTTTTCCGAGAATGGGCTTTATAAGGGCCTATGGTATTATTTCTAGTCATATAAAACGAGTTTGCGCGCAACATTTAATAACAATCGGTGCACTCCGACTTCAATAATTGTTAGTTTTTCTAACACAAATATCAATTTTTTTAAGGGTGGTTGGTCCCCATTTGGATTCAGAACTCTTTTTTCTATTTAGATGATTTTTCTGGATTTGACACTAATATTTTTAATTTCTTTTGAGTCGTTCGAACGTAAGCGTGGTTTCAACATATGGACAGACAAAAAGACATGGCTAAATTGATTAATATTTTTTTATGGGGGGGGGGGGGGGCGGTGTACCTGTCTACCCCTTCCTATGCCTCCAAGATTTTGTTGGAACATGCAGTTTGTTCTAAGAGTTACGCCTATTAACTTCAGTGTGCATCACTATTGAAGCTCTGTAGATATAAAAAAATAATAAATACTTTGTATGGGGGGTATTTGTCTCCTCCCTCTAATACCTCCAACATTTTGTTGGGACATGCAGTTGGTTCTAAGCGTAACACACATAAAAGTTAGTGTGCCTCACTTTTGTAGATGAGGAGATATGAATTTTGGATTGGATATTCTTATACGGCGAATATTGGCCCCGATATTCGTATTCGCGAATATTAAACATTTATAATCGTAACATCACTAATATATATGGATAAGTTTTGCGTGCGTATTAATTTATTCGTGTGTAAAAAATAGGGAAATTGTTTCCAATATTTAGTTATTTACTATTTCAATACCAATTAACCAAATCGCAATTTCTTTTAATATTTTACCCATAAAACTAATTGAGTTAAAAAGCTTTGATAATTAAATTTTTCTTTTTGTTTTTTCTTTCTTAAGCAACCCAAACAAATGCCTTAACTATATTAATTTCACTTAGCAATAAGCAGATATATTTTCATTGTCAATTAATTGTTCTGTACTGTTTTAGTTGGAGCTGTATATAATGGAATTAAATATGGTTAATTAAGAGCGTATGTTGGCCATAAATACAATCAGCTAAATGGTATAAATACGCATTAAATACTTTCTGACAGTTTGTGCTACCAAAATTATACTCTTAGCAAGTGAGTGTTTAAACTGGTATAGATATTTAGATATAAACTTAAAATATTAGAAGTGGGACATCCGTATTATTTGTACTTCATTTTAATTCTCCATAAGAACTGGGGCCAAAGTGGGTATTTGATAGCGATAGTTTATATGGGAATTATGATCGATATCGAATGCCGTAATTTGGCTTCTGGGTTTTGCTTAAATGTTTTTAAAACGATATTGCAGTACGGATTCCAAAACCATATTGTTGCTTTATATGACAAATTTATTTAATTCTTAAACTCAAAAATGGTTTGTTTATTGATGGTTGTGGCACGAAATTTTTTGATTTTTTAAACGAAAACATTGCCAAGGGCTCGGAGGTCACTATATATGTGGACAGCCAGGCGGCTCTTAGGGCCTTGATGGGCTGTTATGTGAACTCCAGGCTAGTGGACGATTGCAGGAGGGCTCTAGGAGAAATCTTAGGGAATTATGTTGTGAGGCTCTGCTGGGTACCGGGTCAGTGCAACATCACCGGCAATGAGATAGCTGATGAGTTCGCAAGACTGGGCTCGGAAATGGAAGATCCTGACAGTTTGCAAGTGGTCAGGCCTCCAATGGGCTTCTACTTTGGGAGAATTAGGAAATGGATTCTGAACAGGACTAATCGGGCTGCCGAGTATCGCGTACGCTGTGGCCGATGCTTAGTAGGTCAAATTCGGACGCGCTGCTGGGTAAGAGTAGGGCCTGCGTCAGGACCATGATAGGTATGATCACGGGCCACTGTATGATAGGCAGAATGGCGGTGAGAATGGGGTCTGGCTTATCGGATATATGTAGGCTGTGTGAGGACCCAGAGAAGTTGGAGACAGTTGAGCACTTTCTGTGCCACTGTCCCAGGCTACAGAACAGCAGGCTGAGGTGGCTAGGTAGCAGATTCCTGCACGAATCGGGAGATGTATCGGGCTGCGGGCTCGAGAATCTGACGGGATTCGTAATGGGAATGACCTGGCTGCGCGGCAGGAGGCTGGGGACGGGAAACATGTAGGGCAGTTTTTCCTGTTTGGTAGGGTTGTTTTTTTTGCTTGTACTGTTCGATTTCTTATCTTCCACTAGCTTCCTTCCCTGTGCTTTCACCATTTACTTCTCCTACTCTGTCACACTAGATTTCTTTCTCTTCTTTCCTTCTTTGTTTCACTAAATAAAGGCATCACAATGGACCATATTGGTCTCTGGGTGAGGGTGTGAAGTTTGCTTCACACCAGCCTTTCTAACCTAACCTAACCTTAAACGAAAAACTTGAAAGTATTTTACAAATACTTTATATAATACTTTTTTCTAATGTCCGTTTTTTGTATCCTTCATCACTGTCGGAAAGGGGTTTTTATGTCATTGCACCGACTCCTCTTAAGGAGGCATATGCGAAATTATTTAAATTTTCACTTTTTGCATAAAAAATGATATAAATAGAGTGGTGTAATCGAGTCACTACACACAGACAAAAACCAATGTAAAATCGTCGAAAACAAGTCTGATTTTACACTTTTCGCTAGTGATTTTGCTTCATAGTTATTTCATGTTAATTTAGCATGATTTAACAATAACTGTGAACTACATTTATTTCCTTTAAAATAACTATAATTCATGGTAATTTACAACTCCAGTAAAGTTAGAGCAAAATGAGCATTGCTATTGAAATAACACTACGATACAAGTAGAATGAAATATATTTCAACTTAAAACGACATGAATTTGAACTTGATTCTACATGAAATCAATTTGGTTTAAGTGTGAAATAACAGTGAGAAGACAACATATGTATATATTTAAGAATTTTTATAAACGCTTACCCGCGGAACCAGTGTATGAGCAAGAGAGAATATTATTATTTGTTTTCGTGTAATACATGTTTTATTTTTTTGTATTCCCCTTTATTAACAGAAGCACTGACAATTAAAAGACACCAGCTGAATGGCCCAATATGGTTTTCGCCATCATTCTACTTTGAATATTTTATGTATTTAACTAAATAATTTTAACAAAAAAAAAATACGGAAATTTTTCATTTTTTTATAAATTATTTTAAACACGATAATAAAAAAAATTATATTATTCTTCTTGAAGTGTTTTTGTTGTTTCAATATAAAACAAGTAAAACAGACTTTTGTGGATTCCGCCTGGCTGACTGGCTAACCATGTAAACCTTGTGCGCGAAGTACAGATCGCTGTCTTAGAGAGATTTTAATGAAATTTGTTACATACTTTTGTTTTAATTGGCATAATAGCGGTATATAATTTTACATATCACATGTCAAAATGTTGTGCTGGAAGGTTCAGAATAGATAATAATTTTTATATAAGCCCCTTTCCGAATATCAGTTACAGACGATAACTCGATAATATTCGTCACAAAAATCTTCACCTCATAACGTAATACAGCCCAATTATGAATACAAATTCCCCGGGAGTTTTTTCTCTTTTCCCATTTTTTACATATGCATTTACATAAGAAAAATGGGAGCAGGGAGAAAACTCCCGGGGAATTTTTATTCATGACTGTGTTTTTTTTTTTTTTTTTTTTTGGCGCGTACATACTTGCCCATTGATCCCAAATTGTCTAAAATGTGGATCTTAATACGATGGATTATTTTTTAGTTCTTACTTCCCCATGAAGAGGGGGCTTTCGTAAGTCTTAAGTTGTTTATAGGTAATTGCTGCTCATTCCTAAATATTTGCTTGTACACTTAGTACATAAGCTTGTGTTGTAATTTTAGGTATGACAAACCAAAAACACTGGTATCTTTTGTATTCTATTTATTGTTTTTTCTTCTTCTGTAACTTTGTTGTACAAATAAGACCCACTTATTGATTTCTGGCGTCTGTTGTTTCAATCAAGTCGACGTGACTTCCATTCGTAATTAATGGTACAAATGTGTTTGATATTTCTTTAATTCTTTTATTTTCATTTATCCGTTTTTGTAAAAAAAAAATTTTTTTATAAAGGAAATGTGTTCTACATGCATAAATTTTTATTAAACGTAGAACTGTTTAGTTAAGAAATTTATTTTATTTAGTAGGCATATCTTTTACGGAACTAACGGTCTATTGAAGTGTTTTTTTTATAAAAAAAAACCAATTAATTAAGATTTGCCCTTTGTATAAAAAAATTCAATTAAAAAGTTTAATTGCCCAGCAAGAAAAATACTACGACGTTGTCTGAATCAGACATTTCTTGCAAATGTCCAGACTAAATTTTTAGAGACATCATTCAGATTTCTGTCAGACATTTTATATACGTATTGTCGAGTCACTGTCTGATCGATTTCGCATGAATATATGGATATATCGCACTTGTTCAACAATAGTATACTAACTCAAAATTTTTATTTTTCGCTTTTTGGAAAAAATCAACATGCAATATTCATATCTAACTGCTTTAAAAATATCGTCCTTTTTAGTCTACTCTTTGCTAATGAAACGGTTAGTTTAAAATTCTTTTTCATATACCATTTAATGTAAAATTAAAAATTGTTTTTCTTTTACTGACAACTTTTAAATTTTGAGAAAAAACAGGAGGCTTATTTTGAATTGCGATGCGAATATCAATGCGATGCGCAAATGAAATGCGAAGCGAAAGAAAATTGGTATTCTGTTAGACTTTCGCAATCGCATTCGCAATTTATTTCAAATCGTGGCAACGCTGCTCAAATAAACGTCAGTGTCAAGAAACGTCAAATTAAAAAAAAATTAATTGTTTGTGTTTGGCTATAAAAATTGTTTATAAAATTTATTTAGGACATTCTGTAAAAAAAAAAAAAATAATAAAAATGGATTCTGTGGCACGTGCATTTGGTGTTTTCAAATGGCCTCTTGCCAATTGGCTGTGCTTATTCATAAATTCTATCATTATTTCAAATTGACTCGGTTTGATGGTCTTATTGCTTGCTTCCCTGAATTAAATAATAAATATATGATGAATAAATAAATAAAATATCTTTCACTTACATGTTTGTACTTTGCGAATGCTATTTTGTTGTCGAATAAATTTTGCGAATTTGACATTTGTTTTCGCAATGTAGAATACCGACTTGCCACCTTTTCGCATTTAAAATGTGATTAAAAAAAAACTTTGCGAATATCACAATACAGAATAGCAATTGTTCGCATTTATGTGTTTTCGCATAAACATGCTTAATAATAAAGTATAATCTAAAATATATTTTCATACACAGAATTTCTATTGGAAAATTGTCAATTACTTATAATAACCTTAAACATTTTAAATTGCCCTAAAATTACATAATTAAACCACTTCCAGTTTAAATGAAATTTTTGAAATAAGATTTTATAAATTTTGTTCTCTTAATTTAATCGTAAATAAATTACTTTCCTCTCTTTGTCGATATTAAAAATTATATATTATAAAACATATTAATACAAATTTTTAAATTTTAATTAAGTTCATCAAATTTAATTTTCATTACAACTTGAAATTAATTAAAATTTATTGATAGTTTTTCATTCTCGACTGCCGGCGGGCCGCGGCGGCTCAAACCCACGTTTAGGGAGAGGTTGATTCTGACATGTTCACTTGTAACCACACTATCTCTTCAGAGAATCTTTTTTCCGTTTAACACTCACCGCCTTTAACGACGGCTGACTGTCAATAGACAAACATCAATCTTAAAAGCAAATGGTATTTTCACCTTTAAGTGTATCGAAATTTTTTTTTGATTGATTATCTTTTTTTATTGATTTACATGTTATTTCTTACTTCTGTTTGTCATACTTTTTGTCAATAATTCTTCTTGAAATCCAAAGTACATTTTTTGGTTTTTTCTTTATGTTTTTACTCTTTCTCTTACTTTTCTTGTTGACGAGACCTGTCAAATAGACCTGTCCGTGTACGTGGGTTCGATGCCCCGGTCAGACAAGAATAAAAAATTATATTATTCACAAATTTTACTTCATTTCATGTTGTAAAATTCCTTTCTTCATAAAAATAATTTAATGAAAAACAAGTTAGAGTGCTATATTCGGCTGTGCCGAATCTTTGATACCCTCCACCGACCGGAGTGAGCTCTATATGATAAATACTATTAACTAAGCTTCACAAAAACGAGCGTCAGCATTAAAATTAGTTGCGGCTTAGACATGAATTAAATTATTGACCGACAATAAGAAAATTTTATGCGTCTCTATTTAGGACTTTGAACATGCTTGAGTAAAATATCATTATTCGTAAAAGTTTTAGCCGAACTAAAATAATTTTTAGGAGGGTAATTTGTATTGGACCTATGGTAAATTATGGCCCAATCATCACAAAATTCTAAAAACTGATTTCTAGTATTACAAAATATAAATTAGAATAAATTTCAATACAGCAGTGTAATTAGTTTTAGCGTTAACAGAAAATTTCACAAATTTACATGTTTTTTTTTCTAGCCATATGAATTTAAGTAAGACATTTTACCGCAATATCTATATCTGTGATGGTTTAAGGCGAATTTTATTTTTTTCCCAAAGTGAGCCTTATTTGGTTTTAGGCGCAATAAACTGTTTTCCGAGAGTAGGGTTTATATGTGGCCTAGGGTAAATTATGGACCAACCTTCACGAAATTTGGCAATGTGATTTCTCGGCCTATAAAACAGGGACGTACCAAATTTAAGTATGCTAGCGTTATTTATTGCGGTTTTAGGCGTACTAAACTGTTTTCCGGCAGTGGGGTTTATATGGGGCCTAGTGTAATTTATGGATCGATCTTCAAAAAATTTTACAGTGTGATTTCTGGTCCTATAAAACTGTGACGTACCAAATTTAAGTATGCTAGCGATATTTATTGCGGTTTTAGGCGTACTAAACTGTTTTCCGGCAGCAGGGTTTATATGGGGCCTAGTGTAATTTATGGATCGATCTTCAAAAAATTTTACAGTGTGATTTCTGGTCCTATAAAACTGTGACGTACCAAATTTAAGTATGCTAGCGATATTTATTGCGGTTTTAGGCGTACTAAACTGTTTTCCGGAAGAAGGGTTTATAGGGGCCTAGTGTAAATTATGGACCGATCTCCAAAAAATTTTACAGTGTGATTTCTGGTCCTATAGAACTGTGACGTACCAAATTTTAGTATGATAGCGTATTTATTGCGGTTTTAGGCGTACTAAACTGTTTTCCGGCAGTAGGGTTTATATGGGGCCTAGTGTAAATTATGGACCGATCTTCAAAAAATTTTACAGTGTGATTTCTGGTCCTATAAAACTGTGATGTACCAAATTTAAGTATGCTAGCGTTATTTATTGCGGTTTTAGGCGTACTAAACTGTTTTCCGGAAGAAGGGTTTATATGGGGCCTAGTGTAATTTATGGATCGATCTTCAAAAAATTTTACAGTGTGATTTCTGGTCCTATAAAACTGTGACGTACCAAATTTAAGTATGCTAGCGTTATTTATTGCGGTTTTAGGCGTACTAAACTGTTTTCCGGAAGAAGGGTTTATATGGGGCCTAGTGTAAATTATGGACCGATCTTCAAAAAATTTTACAGTGTGATTTCTGGTCCTATAGAACTGTGACGTACCAAATTTTAGTATGATAGCGTCATTTATTACGGTTTTAAGTGTACTAAACTGTTTTCCGGGAGTAGGGTTTATATGGGGCCTAGTGTAAATTATGGACCGATCTTCAAAAAATTTTACAGTGTGATTTCTGGTCCTATAAAACTGTGAAGTACCAAATTTAAGTATGCTAGCGTTTTTTATTGCGGTTTTAGGCGTACTAAACGGTTTTCCTCGAGATGGGTTTATATGGGGCCTATGGTAAATCCAGTATGATTTGCAGTCGTACAAGCCAAATTCGAGCAAAATTGTATGTCATTCCGTTCATTAATAAACCATTTATGTTAGTTTTTGTATCAAAATTATCAATTTTTTCAGGGTGGTGGTTCCACATTTTGATTCATAGTTCTGGTCCTACTGAACCGATGTTGCTGGATTTCAATCCCGAACTGCTTAGGATAACTTCAAGCAATTTGAGACCAAGTTTGTTCTTTTCTTTTGCGTTTTTGAAAAGTGAGCGTGTTTTCAACAGACGGACTGACGGACAGAGGAGGACTTTATTTTTAAGAAATTTAAGGGAGTTATGTTAACTGTGATCTGTCAAGATAAAAGAAACAGGGTTTGCAAAATATGAAATTTGCAACGTTTGCCAACATGGCTTTGCTTTAATATATAACACAAAATGTTCGTGTCAAGGATGGCAACTAGCTTTTTTGATTTAGTGCCAACTTTCAAAACAAAAAGTACTTCTTAGACCATATCGTTAGCTTTTTTTCTTTTTAGTTTTGAAAGCAAATTTATAATTTATCTGAAACAATGTTAAAAAATTTTATTTCTTAAATTCATAAAGCGTTGTACTTCATATTTTAAGTACCACTTATTTTTACTACAACTACTATTCAGATTTTTATTTTACTCGACTTCGAATTGCAGAACACAAAAACTATAAAATTATTGCAGCATTTCATTTAATAAACGGGTTGTTTTCGATGCAAATTTAAGATTTTTAAATTGTACCAGAGAAGTCGCGGTAATATCACGGTACCGACAAAGTCCAAACAGTAAGTACAATTTGACCATGGCTTCCATCCCCGGTTAAATTAAATTTGATGTGTGTGAACCAGAACTTTAGAAAGTGTTGTGAATAGTTCCTCAGTGTGTGCGAATGTGTGCTACCTTAACCCTTAAATGCTGGTTTTTTTCAAATTTAAAATACCAATGTGTTTATTTTATTCACCTGATAAAGGGCTAAATAATAAAAAATTTTAATTAATTTTTAAAACAAGTATCAATTCTGATACTTTTAATATTTTTTTATTTGGATAATATTGAAAAAATTTAATAATTGCAAATAGACAATTCGAGTTAAAGTCCGGTATAAAATTGAAACTTCAGGCATTTAAGGGTTAAGTTCTATTATACTCCTCGGCAGGTGTATTTACTGCCTTATTTTTGTTTTTTTATTTTCTTACACGTCGTATAATTAACGAAAGCACATTTTTCTTTAATTTGTTTGTTTTAGTTATTGTTGTTGTAGTTTTATTATTTATTGCCAAATAAGGTAATGTTTTGTTTTTTTTTTATATATTTTTTTGTTTTATTTATACGGGTCTCATACATTCGTTTTATTTCCAATTCGCATGCTGGTGTTTGTTTATTTCAAACAAAAAATCGCGTGGGATATTGTTGTTGTGGTTTTGCGCACCTCTCTTCCTTTAATTTATATTGTTGTTGTTGTGACATGCAGGTAGCGTTGTTATTATTTTCGTTAAATTTTACTATTGTTATTGTAGTTGTTGGTGTTTAACATTTTGATTATTTTCTTATCTGCCAAATGGTTAGAAAAACGGGAGTAAAATAATAAAAGAAATGGAAAATAAATTTTTGATGATTTCTAATTGTTAATTTAAACAAATGACGTATTGTTTTAACACTCTCTCAGTCATTTATTTCTTATTTTTTATATGTACACTTTCATGGAATACTGTTTTTGTTGTATTTGTTGTAGATAAAAACCACAACAATAACAACAAAAACGTCAAATTGATTAAGGTCGTTGAAATTTAAAATTGTACAATTTATCAGTTCATAAATATTAGATATTAGTGAGTTGTTTAATTTAATTAAAGATAATGATTAATTTTATTTCCGTTGTAGAAAAGAATATTTTTTTTTTGTTACAAATGGAAACTAGCAAATAGATGCTACTTTGGGCTGAGCGGGCAAATCAAATCTAAAGCCCTCTCCCGAAACACAAAAATAACACTCTACAAGACACTTATACTACCAGTGCTTTTGTATAGCGCAGAGGCATGGGTACTTGCGCAGGCAGATGAAGCTGTACTTGGTGTTTTCGAGAGAAAAATTCTTCGTAAAATAGGTATATGGACCGGTGTGTGTTAGCGGAGATTATCGGCATCGTATGAACCATGAGCTGTATGAGCTGTATGCCGACATTGATATAGTGAAGCGCATAAAGATACAAAGACTGCGCTGGCTAGGACATGTTGTGCGAATGGAAGCAGATGCTCCGGCTAAGAAGATTTTTGAATACGATCCCGAAGGTATGCGCAAGAGGGGACGGCCGAAGCTCCGCTGGAAAGATCAGGTTAAACAACAACTTTCTGATCTGAATATCCGAAATTGGAGAAAAAGCGCAGAAGATCGAAGCGCATGGCGATTAATTCTTAACTCGGCTAAAGACCTACCCAGGTTGTGAATAGCCACTTATGTATGTAAGAAAGCATGATCAGACATGCCCGATCATATGATACCATACAGTACAGTATTTTCGAGGGTGTACCCATAAGCTAACATGCACCCGCTTAATATATTATGGTATTAAGTTTGACTTAAAACTTCTTTGTACCGACTGCTATTTAGATATCTTGATCAATTTCTTTGCCTTTAAGCGATTTTAGGCTGTGGGCTTATATGGGACCTATGGTTACTTTTGGGCCTACCAGCACAACAGCTTGTCATACTATAATGGCTATCGTAAAAGTTATTGTCGCCAATTTTTGTGTCAATACCACTATTTTGAATAAATTTATGGCACTAAAAGCTATTTTCGGGAGTAGTATTTGTATGGGAGCTATGGGCAAATATAGACCTATTCCAATAAATTTAAGATAATCTAGATTGCAATAAAATAAATTGGGAGCAAATTTAACCGTAATAACAACATAATAAGATGATTTATTTGCAAAATGACTCTACTAGGGAAATATGCTTGTATGGGGGCTATGCGAAATAATAGACCGATTCTCACCAGTTTTAATACACTTGGTCCCTGTGACATTATCAAATTTCATTAAATCATCTCTAAAATTGCGACCTGACTCTGCGCACAAGGTTAACATAGACAGCCAGCTAGCGTTTCAACCGGACGGATGGACACCGTTAAAGGACATCGTTATGGCGATTCAAAAAGTAATTTTAAATCGATCGGTTTACTAAAAGATTATACAAACATCAGTACAAACACTCGCTGCCAATTTCACGATGGCGAAAGAACGATTTCGCTCGCACAAATACTTTTGAAACCAAAACAAATTTTTGGGAATTTGTCTTTATTTAACAAGTAGTTGTGCGAAAGAATGAGTTCTTTCGAATTTAGTGAAATAGGCAGTTCATACCCTCTCCATATTTGTAGTGTGGGTATAAAAATGGTACAAGTTATAAAATTCTTAGACTAGCCCAGTTTTTATTCGCATGAAATATAGATCTATTATTTTCCGTGCGACCCATTAAATTGCTTTTCAGAAAGAAAAGCTTGAGTACGGCAGGGACGTTTCCAGATAAGTAACCATGACATTCAGACATTCTGAACCCATAAGGTTTATCTCTATTTTAAACCAGTTCAAAACCAGTCTATTGCTTTTCTTATCTTAACCCATAACCCAACAATGTCCTTTTTTGGAAAGTATTAAACAAAGTCTGTTCTAACAACTGTGTGTAAATATTAAAGCAGGCGTTGTCTTTTAAATGCGTACCAAAAAATGACATTGGTGGCTAATGGGTTAAGAGAAAAGATTTCACGACAGAGGTGATAAAATATGAACAAAAATATATTTCATAAAAAATTTCACTAAATAATGAAAACGAACTAAGTCGGACTATTATTTCACCCATTCCCTACAATAATATCTATTCCGTTTAAAGAATTTTAAGCGTCAGGTTAGAATGTTTTTACATTTTTCTTATTTATGTAAGTTTTTGTTATCCTTTTCAAATTATTTACGGTCTTTATATGCCTGAGAAATTTTACATTCCTACAAAATACTTTATTTATAAAATGCACTCATTTAGTGATATTAAAATATCTGCGTATGCAAACGCAACTTATATTAAGTTAAATAACCCCAGTATTGTACTCGCTTTAATCAAAAGTCATTTTAATTAAAATATAATTATATTTGATTTATTTCCCTTATTACTTTTTATACATCCTTTAGCAGCTCAATGTGAAATTTTACACCTTTTTTGTGTTTAATATTTAATTTAATTTTGAATGAAAAAGCAAATTACTTTTATATACGAGTATTAATGTACTGTACATACATACAAACGTACACACATACATATTTACATGCTATATAGTATGTATGAATGTGTGAACTAAAAATTAATGTAATTTATACAGGATCTCTTTAATAATATTTCTACGTTTATACTTGTACAAGTAAAAAATTATATTTTACATTTTAATCATCATCATGATTGTTTGAATGAATACAAGATATAAATTTGAAAAAGTGATGAAAAAAAGCAAAATGAAATAAATAGTTGACATCATTTTTTGCGGTCTACCGACAACTTTATTGCTGTCATCATTAAGTTGAAAGACCTGTAAAGGACTTGATTTATTAAAAGTTTTTTATATGACTTTTATTATTGGCATTGAAAATCATCCTAGTTATGAATTTCTGCGGAGTTTTTTTCCTTTTCTCATTATTCCAATTCAATTCTAAAACGAAACAAGTTAAAATGCTATATCCGGCTGTGCCGAATCTTTGATACCCTCTAACGACAGGAGTGGACCCTGTATGATAAATGCATATATATTATTAACTAAGCTTCACAAAAACGAACGTCAGCAATAATTATTAAATTATTGACTGACAATAAGAAAGTACCGTACCGTACCGAATTTAATGATGATAGAATTATTTATTACGGTTTTAGCCGTACTAAACTCTTTTCCGGGAGTAGTGTAAATCATGGACCGATCTTCAAAAAATTTTACAGTATGATTTCTGGTCCTACAAAACTGTAACGTACCAAATTTTAGTATGATAGCGTTATGTATTACGGTTTTAGGCATACTTAACTGTTTAATGAGCAGGGTTTATATGGGGCCTATGGTTAATTATAGACCAATCTTCACGAAATCTTACAGCGTGATTTGCAGTCATATAAAGTAAATTCGTGCTTTTGTATCAAAATGATCAATTTTTTTAGGGTGGTGGTTCCACCTTTTGATTCATAGTTCTGGTCCTTCTGAACTGATGCGTTTTTCGAAAGTGAGCGTGTTTTCAACAGACGGATAGACGGACAGACAGACGGACATGGCTAAATCGACTTAGAATTACTCAAGGAGCTAGAATATATATACTTTATGGGGTCTTGGATGTATAATAAAAAAGTTTCACACGGAATGACACACTTAGTATACCCTCATTCACCACAGTGGCGGTGGAGGGTATAAAAAGGAGGAAAACTCCTGGAGAGATAATACAAAACAAAATATCATGGAAATTGAATTCATTTGCCTATACAGATTTCTATAATATAATCTTAAATAAATCCTATTTTGTTTACTTACAAATGGCTTTATTCCAATAGGTTTGTCAATCTATCCCACGGTAAATCCTTTTTTTTTATTATTATTATTCCTACACTAAATCCCGCGAAGCTTCTCGCTTGTCTGCAGGAGACCAGAGTCTCTGGCGGGATTCGAACCCGCAACCCCGGTACTAATGGACTAGCTCACTACTAGCTAGCCTACCGGGCACCCTCAAGTTACTTCTGCTTTAAAAAGTGGACTAGGGTTACTTAAAGGCCTACGACGTGGATGTCAGATTTATTTTGACTGTTTTTTGTCAAATAAAATGTAAAAAATTGCCAAAGCATTTTTTTATTTGCTTTTGACAACTATAAAAAATATTTTATATACAATACATAACTCCTAAAAAATAAATTTATTTCCAAAAGCTAAAATTAGCCAAAAATGGGAAAAAATCGCCACGATATGTTTATATTTTATTTAATTTTTATTTAAAAAAAGTCAAAATGATTAGTTAATACAAAAAGGTACAATGATAACTATAAAATAGTTTATACTTGTTTAAAGCAGCAAAAGAGAAATTTTGTGGTTAATACTAAGCAAATATTGGATATACATTTTTATGTATCGGGTGATTCATGGTGAGGTTAGTCTTATAATGTAAAATAAAACACATAAATTTGAAAGTGATCTAAAATTTTTATTATCGGTTAAAAGAACCATTTATGGCATTTTCTGTTTTAAAATTATATATTGTAAATGTTGGCCATGACTTCGTCTGAGGCTGTCCATCTGGAAGGTACAATTTTGGGCGACTCGTTCGAACATAGCGACTGTTATCTCGCGAACAATACAAGTAATGTTGGCCTTCAAAGCGTCGATCGCAGATGGCTCCTTCCTCAAACTGTACATTTCCCCAGAGAAAATAGTCCAAAGTTGTGATATCGCACGATCTAGGTGGCCAATTTACCGTAGCAAAACGTAAAATTAAGTGCTCACCAAAACTATTTCTGAACAAGGTCATTGCTTCAGGCACTGTATGTTTCGTTGAGCCGTATTATTGTAACTAGAGCTCACCGAGACAGAGATCCTTATGTAAAATACGCCAAGTTGTCGAATACGACAATCCAAGCTGCTTAGATCGATTCGCCACGGTCTTTGCGTACACTCACAGCTACAGCTGCTATATTCACTTCACTGAGTGCTGGATGTCGATTATCATCCACTAATGTAAACTGGGACTCAAATTTGCGAATGGTGTTGGCAATATTGGTTTCAGTAGGTCGATTATGTGCACCATAAGTTCCTCAAATCGCACGAAAAACATATCTTACAGAACGCTGATTTTCGTAATACAGATGAATCATTTGGAGACGGTATTGTATTGTGAGTTTTTCCATGATGGCTTGCCAAGTGATACTGAACAAAAATGACAAAGCAGTTTGATATGAGTCATGTGTGATCTAAAATCAAACCTCACGATGAATCACCTTTAGTTGAATCTAAAACGCTATAAACTTCATCTCCAAGACATTCCTCATTGTCATCTTTTTTTTTTGGAATACATTGTAAGGGAATTACATTTATTCAACATATCTTGCGAAGGTACCAAATAAGTGCAACATCGGCAACATCTATTTTCATCCATATAATTTATAACTTGTAAAAACGCGTCAAGTAGTTCGTATTATATTCTATTAAGTGGAGTTCATTATTGAGAATACTTTTGCAATACTGGCAGAACTAGTTGAAATTACCAAAATATAAAGTACAGCAACAAGGCACGTTCTTAAAAATGGTACGTACCAGCCTTATGCTTATAGCTTTAAACATTTGGCCAAAACTCTTTTAAGCTAGATGGAATATTAGCAGAAAAATAAACTTTTCAATCAATAAATGGCATTTTTTCCATTTGTGTTAGTATTTATAAAATTCTTTAAAATATCCTTAACAACAACGAGTTTTGTTTGTTATAATAAATTGAAACATTTTATAATGCAAAAAAATGTGTGAAGATATAAACCCCCTTATGCAAAAAAGGTTAGAGTTCACATTAGTCAATCTGCACATTAATCCCAGCAAAATGAATGGGATTAATGGGTTGGCTAACTAATGTGAACTTTACCTTTTCTTTGGCATAAGGCGGTAAATATATGGGGCATTATTTGTGAAGCGGACAACCCAATAAAAAAGTTGTTGGAATTCCTTTATATTTGGCATACATAACTATAGTTCTAGTAGATATAAATGAGTGTGTGAATATTTTTTTTTGTATGACTTTTATTTGTGGAGTTGCAGGGTGGTAAAGTGTTGCCGTTTTGAAAAAAAAAATTTTTTTAATTATTTTTTAAATTGCTTTCTCTTTACATTCTTCTAAAATAATTTTGAAGTACAATAAAAATAATTTTTTTATTTTTGAACTTTCTTAATGAAAACTTTCCATTTATGTATTTACGTACATACACTTATGCATAAACATATATAATGCACTAGATTGCTTTTTTTTAATCAATGTAATAAAAGAAATCATGCTTTAAATACCTGTCATACTCTTAATATTTTATATGAATGTGTCATTTACATATTATAAAAATAAAATTAAAATATTGAACTCAGTGCTGTCATGCCACCCACTGACACAATTATGGGCGACGTACGAGTACATTTCGCGTAGCAGTATGCCGGTAATTCATTCATTCGTGGAAGGTTTTGCAACCAAATTAATTTGCAAAATACTTTTGTGGGAAGAACTTTGCAAACTTAAAGATATCTGCAATGAATACCGGTAAATTTGATGTCAAGTCAAACACAAAAATTGAAAAGTTTAAGATATTCATTGATTCTATAACATTTTTTTTTTAATTAAACTAGTGTCAAATGTCTTGTTATTATCAGAAATTTTTTCACACATCTTCAAAATCTAGGATTATCAATTAAACCGAATACTCATTTAAGCTTTCCTAATATTTGCATTTAAAAGCTTATACAATACGTATTTAGTATCGGCCCACTGTATATACATACAATTTCTTAAAAGCTTTATCTACAAAGTACGATAAAAACTTTAAAAAGTATTTTTGTTTTCTTGAAAAAAAAAATTATTCATTAAATTTATATTCCATTTAAGACCAAGTTTTATTCATTCTTAATTTAAATATTTATGCACTTGTCTCTTCACCTTTACGACAACTTCGCACAAAATTCTCTTGTGTGCTTGAAGTACTACATATTTTATTAAAGCAAAATATGTTTTCTACACTCAAATAAAATAGCTGGTACATTTCTGATTATATGAACATCATCTTCATGCTGAATTTGTTAAAAGGTGAAATTGGCTTAGAATTCCTACTTCGTAAGGTTGAGTTTTCAATTCCTATTCGTCCTTCCAGAAATTATGTACCCCTTAGACTTCAATACTTTCGGTCTAGTTATGCAAATTTTGATTCTATTTACAGAATGATCTCCGAATTTACAATTTTATATATATATTAAATTGGCGTCAAAAGTTACATCTCAAATATCTTAAGATAAATTAAATGCCAAATTTTTTTCTTTTATATTATGTACTAAAGTATCTAGATTTTTTTATTTTAAGCATATTAACCAGTAAGAAATACTAGTTTCATTGGCGAATTAAGTATATAAATATATAAAACATCGAAGAGTTATTTGTAGCAAAATTTCTTATGCTTTCTCATTTTGGACTGTATACAATACAATTTTGCTTGGATACTCAATATACGAAAATGGGAGTCTGAATCTTTTTTATTACGTAATCACTTTATAAAAAAGAAACTTCAATATGCAGAAATTATATTTTTCCTAATATTATTTAAAATAATCAGGAGCTTTAAAATTTTTTTTTTTTTAAATAATTCGGTATATGGGGCAAAAATATGTGAGAGTCAAATTTTTTTAAAACAATTGTTCATTGTAAAGAACAATTCATTGTATGGAAATTTAGTATAAGAAAATTAAAATGCACTAAAATGTTAAAGAAAAAATTGTGTTGTTGAAATGAATTCATAATAGGGATATGAATAATGAAGATCTTGTGAAGAAGTTCACTAAAGAGAAGTTTGACTGTACTATCATTTGTAAAAAAGTTATGGTGGCTTAAGCACTTCTAGATAACAGGTCATATGTAGGAATTATGGTCAATTATGGACATATACATCATATAATATTTTTAAAAAATTCAAGCTTTTCAGAGTGATTTTTGGAAACGGATCTTAAACAAGGTGGTGCAAAAGTCATCACCTTATAAGCAGATGTTATACTTTTTGCAAATGCTAATAAGTGTCAGTTTTGTTTGACATTTGTGATTTAAACAGATACAAAAGAACGTGGAATAATTGTTTTTACATTTTCTGAGGGCTGCATTTCCGAATCGCCTAGCTCTAGACGTTCTTGTATGTAACTCCGTGCACGGCCTTCGTAGAATATCGTTGGGTGTCCAGGGAAATCTGGACGGTCTAGACTATGCAGATGACATCTGTCTTTTGCTACACCGATATTCTGAAATGGTCTCAAACATACAAAGTCTTGACGAACGAGCGGCAAGCGCTGGTCTTCAGATTAACATTAACAAAACAAAGTCCATGAGAATTCATGCTTCAAACACCGACAAGTTCAAACTAATGGGTCAGAATATTGATGGCGTCAAGACCTTTAGCTATCTAGCTAGCAATATTACAGCAAATCGCGGAAGCTACAAATGACATCCAATCTAGGATGAACAAAACAAAACCGACATTTGGAATATTGAAAAAATTCTGGACATCTAGAACTTTATCTACATAAACGAAACTTAAACTCTTTAGCTTTTATGCGGTTGCGAAACATGAATAATGTCTTAACGTCAAATGGAAGATATGCAAGCGTTTGTTAATGGATATCTACGACGAACGCACGGTGTTTTCCGGCCACTTTGGGATATGTCAAACAAACAAATAACCTGTAGAAGCAGAAAGCAGAGAGATAACATTATAATAGCTTGGTCACACCATATGAAAGACTACGAATGACATAACAGGGAAGTTGATCGAATATAATCTACAAGGCTCGAGACGTATTGCAAGACCAACTAACATCTGGAGGCGCCAACTAGAAACGGAGCTAAGTCAAAATAGCGTAACTTGGAGTGAAAAAAAGGCCTTGCAACATATAAGGGAAGATGTAAAGCATTTTTGACGGCCTACTATTCCAGCAGGAAATAAAGAAATGTAAATATATGTATATATATATATATATATAATTGTTCGTTGTATTGGTTTTCATTGGCCGGCCGATTTAGCCGTTCTACACTTTTTTTGTGAAGTTCCTTGAAGTCACGACAAGCCTCAGAGGGATGGAAAATCGGGACCGTATTTCAATCAATTTTTCCTTTATTAAAAAATGTACACTCAAAGAATATCAGTTGGCAAATTTTGCGCCACATTATATCGCAGCAGGGGTCGATTAGGAACTTATTCCAAAAATTTTGTCAAGGTTTTTCTAAAAACTGTTTTCCAATACCAAAAGAATAATATTTGTATCTGGGTTAAATATATTGCTGGGAACCATGTTCCGAATGGTAGCCATGGTCAACAAGTCTCTTTATAATGAATCCAAAGAATGGTGTCAATTTATAAGTGTTTTTTGATACTATATATTTCTTTTAAAAATTGTTACATGTTGAGGATATTTTAAGGAATAAGCCTAATAAAGTGACTTTGGTCAATAAATAATCTATATAGAAACATGTTTTGCTTACAAAAATGAAGCTCATGCTTTGTTTTAAAATTTTTTTTAAATATATTATTTTTTTTTACTATCTTAGCTTATCCGGGAAGCTCTTCGCTTTTCTGCAAGAGACCTCCGGGAATCGAACCCGCAACCCCGGTACTGATAGACTAGCCTACCGGGGCACCCTTAAGCGATTTATGCAGGCAAAATTAATCTACCAAGTCTTATGGAATTTATTTATGTTCTAGTATATCAACTGATCAGCACTATGACAAGTGTCTTCGTTTTTGACCCCATGACTTTTTTCATCATTGTGATGTCAGCCTGAACATCACTTGGCCAAATTATCATCAGGGTCAACAATTTAAATTATGTCATCATTGGGATCACAGAAATGACTAATCGGAATCAGTTTTATAAAATACGCCATCAGTGCGATGACTTAGTAGCATCGTAGAAAGGACTCATTAGGCTTAATTAAATGGCAAACTGTCATTACATTGAGTCATTGGGATTGACTTAAGTCAAAGTGAGAGAATATTATTATTTACTTACCCCTTACACATGTTTGTTTCACTTTTGTTGTATTACGCCCTTTGTTTACAGAAGAACTCTCAATTATAAGACACCAGCAGCATGCCCGATATGTTTTTCGTAATCATTCTACATGGAAAATTAGATGTATTTAACTAAATAATTTTAACCAAAAAAATTCGGGAATTTATGCTTCCTGTTTTACTTCTTATACATGAAAATAATGTCAATAATTATCAAAATGTAGCATCGAATTGATGTCACTACTGCAATAGAATAGATGACGCATAAAATATGACAAACGTTTATGATGACGTTCGTCATTGGATTGATGTCACTTTTTGCCTCATCGATGCCATTTGTAATAACAGGGATGTCACAATTCTGATGTAAGGGTATAATCAATATGAAGATGAATTTTTCTATGAGCGTATACTGATTCTTATTATTTACGTTCATATATAACCCAAGATAGATTCGTTTGGGAGAGCATTACGAAAATACGCGACTTTTAAAAAAATATATATAAAACAAAAACAATTTAACGCACACATGCAAATATTTTGGCTCATACATACGAAATTTGACAATTGGGGCTTATGTCTGTCCGCTAATGAGTCCATCTTGTGTAACTGTACCTTGATATAACACGTATGTATATTTGCCAACAAGTTCTTATCAAAAAGATCACTTATCGTAGTTACTCAGACAAGGTCACAATCCTAAAATATAAATTTTCAGAAAACGTCTTATTGATATATAGAATTTCTCCCATTTGAGAGTGGACATGTTAATTTTTTTAAACTATTTTTTAACTCCCATTTTTCTTTGAGTGTATTAAATTTCATATAGTTTATGCAAATATTTATTCTATTTAAAATGTTACAAGATTAACTTAATACATACATATTTCCTATTCAAAATATTTACCATGTGGTATCATTTAATGTCACAAACGTCGTTTTTACTGAAACTTATTCCAACAAGATTCCTTTCATTGTCCCTTACGGTCCTTCTTTTGCTTATAACCTTTCCTTGTCTAGTTTATCCTTCTGCTGCGTTTGTATTTTAATGAAATTAATATTGAGATCTTTTATTGAAGGGAGTGTTTTGGTATTTAAATATTTGACGCCAAACATTCATACGCGTTTGTTCTTGGAATAAAAAAGTATGCAGTATTTTTTTGCCATTTTTGCGTTTTAGGGAACAATAATTCATAGAATACGTGTATTCTGAAGGCAAATAGCGGATGTTTGTTTGTAAAGAATGTTATGTGAGTATGTGTTTTAATGAGTAGGAGCTATGTACACATTCTGAGTTGTATATGGTTCTAGTTTAGTAAAGGGGATCAGCAAAAGCTATTCTAAATTAATTGCAGGAAATTAGTAAAAAAAATTGCAATTTAGGTTAGTAATTATTAGCATTATATGTATGTATGTAAATGTTAAGAAAAAGCAAAAAAAGCATCATTTAAATTAGAGAGCATAGAATAGAAACTTTAAAACTATGTTGCCTAAAATAAGGCGTGTTAAGAAAAATGGGAAATTTGAAATAAATATGTATGTATGTGTAAGTATATGGAAATTACCCTTTAGAAAATGCCAATAGCAAAACTGTACTAATATACTCTCTACCCTGGGATTTTCAGGGATCAATCTAATGATAGTTAACATGTAACACTATCCTCAGGATAAATCAGGTGCAGTCAATACCTGGAATCCGGCAAAAATGCAAAATTGACAGATTCCAAAAGTCCTAGTGCTATCTCTTAAGATCGCGGCTGACCAGAGATCATATCTAGTACCGCGGGAGGCAGTAGCCCCCGGCCAGCAGGCACCGGTTTGATTTTTGGTAAAGGTCTGCGTTAGTATACTTCTTGCGGGAGATGCTTTCTGTCAGAAAAATTGCCTTTGCGGAGAGTTTGACTTTTCCATTGAAAAGATACTTTCGGCGATCACGTGGAGGTTGTGGTTAAAACTCAAAGTCGCGGGAAAGATAATCCTAAAACCCCCACTCAATGCTACGGTGAAATTTCGGCCTGAGGGACGTATCGCCCCCAAGTGCTGATGCTGCTGAATATTTTTAAAGGCAACGGGAGTTAGACAGTTCTAACTCCTAAACAAGGTATAATTTTTCCGCACTATCACTCCAATTGTTGTCTGCGTTTGCTGGTTGCTCTCAAACTCAGAGGCGGTGCGAAAACGCATTCTTTGTCATCCAATGGTTAAGATCCACCTAAAGCTAAAGCCATATGGCAGGTGCTCATGTAAATCTTTTCTACATATGTACTGATTAACTATTGACTTTATTACTAGTACTGCCAATGAACTTTCGACCAAACACTTAGTGCTATAGACATTTGGCTTGTGCTTGTCATTGAGAATCCACTGCTGACCTATTAACTAGGTAGTTCCTGTGAGAACACATGGAGACATTGGAACAAAAGACGTACTGGTAGATAGTTCAAGTCTACACTAGTCTTACTTTCTCTACTTAATAAAGAAAAGACAAAACTGTAGACGCTTTATTGGCTGTGGTAACTTAGAGGCACTAAACCGCATCCTACAGCATAGTACAGGGTAACAATGGAAAAAGTGTTTATAATAATTTGTTGTTATACATTTGTGTCAGAAGGAGTGCAATTGACTTTTCTCATTATTCCCTCCTCCCAAAAATATTTCTTACTTATATTAATATTTTTTTTTAGCCAAACTTGCTACGTTTTGTAAATTTAGGTCAATAGTTAAAGAAAGTGGTGACTGTTTAATGTCTATTACCGCTAATCATTTTTAGTTATTAAATTTTTCTTAACACATATTCAGAAAATATTAGGCGCAGTTTATTCCCTTGTAAAAAATAAGTAAATTAGTTTAGGTTAGGTCATAAATGAACACATGTATGTAAGTCCTATTGAATAAAATTCGAACTTCATTAATTTTTTGTAAGTGTGGGTATCGAGATAAAATCTTAAACGTTAATCTTTTTGAAACATTTCTAAACAATATTACAATAAAATTCACTGCAACATTTTTTAATAATGAACCCATAAATAACTTGAATTGGCATGAAATGTCCACATCGGAAGAACACTCGTACGTCCACAATTTTTTTTAAAAAAAATTAAGAACAAGTTTAATCAGGGTAGGAAAATACACTCAGACTACAACAGACTTAAAATGCTTAACATTAACACCAACATGATGTTAGTGTAAACTATAGACTCAGTATGTTAATAGTTTTCTCATGTTATAACACGGTTGTTAGGGCATATGTTTTAACAACGTTTTTATAACATCATATTATAATTGCAAATCATGTCTGTTTTAGTATAAAAGTCTTTACTCTTTCTGTTATGAATTTAAAATCATTTACAGGGAAACACTGTATTAATTTCTTTATCAACCCTACTAAATGTTTGTCAAAACAAATTTATTTTCCTAATAATAAAGACGAACAATAATTTTCAAAATTTTAAGTTTCCCTAAATTAAAATTTTAAATAGCTTCCATTTTGAATCTATTTATATACAAATCGTTGAGAGAAGCTAAAATGTTACCCTTTACCTATGAGGAACTTATACATATGATAAATTTTGCTGTTGAGCAATTAAAAATTCATCTGCAACTAAAATTCCCTTATTTTCTATCTCTTTTAGAACAAACCAAAAGACGAAGATTTCATCCATTGCGAAATTTACGACGTATCTTTCGCAGACGTACGATAACCTCAGCAACAACAGCTGCCGGTGATACACCCACCTCAACAATAGCAGGTCCTGCGGCAAGTAGTAATAGTGAAAAGAATTTACGCAGCGCTACACTTTCCTCAATCACATCTGTAGCATCGGCTTCATCACCCTCCTCGCCACTCACCCATCAACAGTTACAGGACGCTTATTTGACGCAATCTTTGCCAAAATCTAAATCAGCATACAGTTCATTTCTGGGTGGTGGTAAGAAACATCAGAGTCATGATTATCATTTAAATGCCGAGACAAAGACAAAATCCAAGCATAAACATAAGAATCAAAAACATCAGCAACAATCCAAAGAATACGATTTTGAGAGACACCAACAGCATCAAGAAGAAGAAGCCGAAGATATGTTTGGCACAACAACACAAACATCCGCTTCATATCACCATCATCATGTACTTTCATCATCAGCGTCAAGTGCAACGGCTACATCGGGCACTACTGCCGGCGCTACAAAATCTTCATTATTAAGTCAGCGACAATCGATGGGCGTGGCTGTATTTCCCGGCGCCATAAATCGCAGTTTCTTTACGGAACGTCAAAAGCTACGCAGTGTTGGCGATTCCTCGCAAGATTTAGATAGTGGCAGTGGCAATGACAGTGGTACCGGTGGTGGTCATAACTCATCAGCAACGGAACGTGTCAAGAACGGCGGTAGTGCCAGTGGTGGTGAAATGTCTGATAGTCAACGAAGTTTAAGTGAAGGTCGTTTGGTTGATAGGTAAGTTCTATTTTGTAAAATGAGTCCAACGTAGTCGAATTTATATTTTACTTCTAAAATTATAAACTTTAAATAATTTAAATGAATTAAATTTATAATTTGCTTTTTAGTGATTATTCACGCGATGGTCTTTCTCAGTCGCATGACAGTGTTTTCTCCGAATCAGCAACAGCCAGTAGCTTGTCTATAGTTTTAAAGGTAAGTTTCTTGTACTGGTTTTTACTGTACTCAGCTTGGGTTTTTGAGATCTCAGTTAAACTAGGTTTAGTTAATCTAAAAACAGATTTGTTCCGCCATTACCAAGTTTGTATACAAAACGGAACAGCTTAGTTTTTTTTAATTTTGCCTAAAATGTTGGTTTTCAATGAAGCAATAATAAAAAAAAATCAAATTTCGCCGAAAAAAATCCGAGTTTCAGGCTACGTTAAACTAAGTTTATACTTAATCGACATCTCAAAAACCCGGGCTAAGAAGTATATCTTAATATTTTCTAATCGAAATACTTTATTGACCTAATTCCGATATTGGAATATAAAACGGCTTTCTAATATTCATTAAAGTAAACAAGGAAGAATGAAATACTCTTAATCATTAGAATCCATCAACAATAGATTAATATCTAAAAACTTTAGTTACATTTTACTAATTTCTTTTCGAAATTCATCAGACATTTTTAATTGAATCGGACACGATAATATAACGCTCTCGTGTGGAACCTATTTTTCTACCTGGGATGCGAACTTGGCAATGCATATAATCAAACTTAATGTGTAGCAAACGGCGCTGTGACCCCTAAACGCCGATGAAAATGGACTCTAAGGCTAGGATTATTTTTTTTGGCGCTGCGAAATATGGCCTCAATAAAATAAAAATTGATCCCAAATTAAGAGCTATTTTTCATAACGCAACATTACTCCGTTCTTTTTAATCAAAAATTACCCAAAAAAAAGCCCTAAAAATAAAATATGACCCCTAATTCGGTGTTCGTTCAGTGTTCAAAATCACCGCAAGATTTTTAATGAATTTTAACCACAAAAAAGTTAAAATTTATAAAACACAAAGAAAGTAACATCTATTCAAAATTTGGCGCTGCGAAATATGGCCCCAGGAAAAATGGCCCTACAAAATTGTAAATAATATTTTTTAATACCCCTAAAAATAAAAAAAAAAAAAAAAAAAAATATTAGTTAACGAAAAATAGTCCCAAAGTAAAAATTGCGATTTTATTTGGGGTAATTTTTCAGTCCTTGGCATTAAGGTCACTTTTTATTTCACTTTATTTGCAAAAACACCACAACGAAAGAATGCAAAAAAATATCCTAAAATTGCATATTGTTGTGTTTCTTGTAAAGTTTTGGGTCCATGCCTCATTTAGTACTTTAGGGTCAAATTCAGTTAACATTCAGGTTCTATTTTATTTAATAAGACACTCCGTAAAGCCGATAGTATGGCAAAAATTTTATTCGTGATTATACTTGCATAAGATCTTATTAAAATAACCTTATTTGGCTTGTAGCAAATAATCCTTATTTATGATCCAAATTTAATTAAGGTAGATTATCTATCCGGAGTTTAACGTCAGCCAAAATCATTTGACATATATTTTTAAGAAATATATCGCTTAATATCAAAGTTAATTCTGCAACACTCGCATGTCAACAGAATGCCAAATCAACCGATAACGCCTTCTTTGTATATGAGAATGTGTAGGTAAAGATGATATTAAGGACATCTGGTTACAGAAAATGCTTATTACATAACTCATAGACTTGGTTACACTTAAAAAAGGTTGTGCGACTTGACCTTTTTGTTCTTCTTAATGGGCTTTTTCAACCCCTGCCTGATTAAATGTAATCCACCGATCAGTATAAATTCAGAAACAAACTTATTCCGTATAAATGAAAACACGTCCAAAATTATAATTCACGAACTCACAGTTCTCCGAAAGTAGGCCAAATAAAACGAGCTAAATCCAAATAATACACTCAGTCGCAGGAAAAAGTGTGCCGGCTATAGGAATATGTCATAATTAAATGGTGACAGGGGATTTGACTCAGCTCAATTTAATACACTAATTTGTTGTTTTCGAAAATGTATTACGGAATTATAAAAAAAATAAAGCTTGTAAATACATTTTATTTTTTATTGGTGCTCATCACCACCTACTCGCCATAACTCACACATTATGGATAAAATTTAACAATAAATTGTACAAATAAATTAAATTTGATTAAAATCAATTTAGATTAATTGCAACAACAATATGTGCCAGTACATTCCCATATTTGTATAAACCAACACACATATAAACACACCCATATAAAGACACAATACGATTAACGCTAACAACGATTCGTTATTGAATCATGAAGTGTAATGAACACATTTTGTTAAAATGAAAAAGAAAATTAATAATTTTTTATTACCCTCTATATGGTGAATCAATTTACATATTGTACGAGGGTGGAACGACAAGAGATTCAAGTTGAATAATAAACAAATTTTTGTTTTGAATTTCTATATGGTTCATGGTTATGCAAATTAGTAGACCATTGGGAATGGCTTGAATTCTTGATCCGAGTTTGCAATTAAAAAAAGTCTTGCTGCCATGTCCTTAGCAATCATAATAGCGTAATGGGATATGCCCAATAAAACTTTTCCAGGTTTTAAAGGCTGAAGCCACATTTAGTTCGCCTTGCCAATGCTGTCTACTGTTCTGTTGCATAATACAGTAGTACAAAATCTATTTTACTATCTCTATCTCTTAAGTATCCTAACACATCCTACAGATTTCCGATGTGTCATATCCATCACAGTCACAAACCAGATGTTGTTCTGATTGTTGTCCCTTCTCCTCAAAATTGCTCATCATATAATGCCCCTGATTAAGTTGCTACCAAAAAACTAGATTATCTTTGCTTGTCCGTGGACCTTACAAGGAGCACTTAAAAATTAACACCATCCCAAATGAAACTTCCAACTTAATTTTGGACAGGCATGTTGTATAAACAATTCTGGTATAGGATGTTCAATCATTGTCCGGAATTTTCTTCACCTCTGGCATGGATGGAAATCAATGCTGGAATTCACAATTGAGTGCCCAGGTAGGCAAGTTTGTAGTGAGGTAATGTATCAGTGCGCGGGTTGCGTTTTCGATTCCCGCCAGAGACTGGTCTCCTGCGCACAAGCGTCGAACTTGGCGAGATAAGCGTAAAAAAAACGTTTTGCTACGCTGATAAAAATTGAATTGTGGTTTTGCCTTATATACTTTGAATAAACTGTCAACTCTCTTAAACTCTGCTTATTTTTTATGCTTATGGGCCCATTATCTTTCAGTTGGTTCAGAGAGAGAATTCAATTGAGAGTATATTAAGAATATTATGAATAAATGGTCGCAGTTGAGGCTAATGTTCTGGTTTGAAGCTTCATTTATGGCATATGCACCCTAAGGGATGTCGAGATATTGAGATCTTTGAAGACCATGCCCGTGCCTGTCCTCGTATCAGTTCCCGAAATTTCTGTAAAAATCTAAAATTTAATTTCAATGGCAGACCGAATTTGACAACCAATAATTAATGTCTAGTACATATTTTAATTTCAAAGATACCATCGAAATTAACTTCAAAGAATATTTAATCTCTACAGAAAAAAGTCGTACATCCGACTGTTTTCTCAACTAAGGAGCGGACGGAGCTGCAGGTTCTTATACAAGCTATCTAAATTTCTGACAAACATTAGTAACGCAAATAGCCATTCAGTGGAAATTCCACAGATGCTTTTAACATAAAGAAAATTCAATGTGAGTACCTCTTCTTTTTGCTAATTAATTTTCAGTCGACCCTTGTATTTCCATATAAACTACAAAGGCCTATTAAGTAGCAGCAATACGAACTATCAGTACATTTTCATAATGACAACAAAGAAAAAATGTGAAATTAAATTGATACAAGTCGAATCAGTGTATTGCGTCGCTTTTATTCTGTTAACGATGAATGCATGTTGCTGCTGCTACTCTTGATTACATTATTATTGCGTTTTAATTAATATTGCTGCTGCTGCAGAGAGTGTGTTTCAATCAATCCGTAATATTTGTCATCAATCATGAGTGTGCGAGTATTGAGGTTTCTTCTGTTACGGCTGCCGGCGTTGTTGATGTTGCATTAAAAATCACAACAAAAATAAATTTAATGAATAATAGAACAATGACCTTTTAACATTTGAACGATGTTGATGCATCATCTTCATTCATCTCATGCTGCTCGATGCCACTTGTACTCTTGTGCAGATACTATACAAACACACACTCACCGCAACAATAAGACACATTAATGTCTATTTAATTTTCATTAGTCCCATTCGCTTTACTGCATTTTATTCCCGATTTTAAATGGAAAACGATGACAAATTTAAATTAAAGAAATTAAAAAAAAAAACAATTGCCAAGAAAGTATTTCCTTATATTAACATAATACTATGGATTTTGAGTGAAATTACAATTGCAGCGGCAGACGTTATAACTACAATTAAGACAAAAAAACAAGACAAGCCAGTCAACAATCAGATCACCTTTGTCCGTCAAATGAATATCAGATTTTCGGAGAACATCAGCGATGCGAGTGTATTTCGTAACGACGTTGATGAGTTAATCGCTTAAAAAGATTGTCTTATTTCCAAAATTTAGGATAACAGCATAGAAAGGTACAATGAGATAACACTTGCTCGCCTAAGAATTGGTATTCTGACTGCTGCTGTGGCTGTATTCTCAAAAGCGTTTCATAAGTTCATTGAATTTTTCCAATTTTGGGGCTGATTACGATCGAAATTTCCATTTAAAGTGTATGTTTTTCTTCGATTGTTATTGCCTCATGAATAGAACAATATTTAAGTTGAAAACATGCGAAATCTACGCGTATGTCTATAACAAATGCCAATTTTTTTCTAAGATAGGTTTTATCAAGTCTCATACCTGCAGCTTAAGCATCCCGAGTTGTTAGTGTAATTTGCTTCACAATAATCTGTGCCATTGTACTTAGAACTTAAGAACAATATCTAATGTCAACCGTCATAATTATTATGTGCAGGTATGGAAAATATTTACATGAGCACATGCCAGCTTTTTAAGCCTACTTTTTAAGATCTCTCTATCCGCTACTTTCGGTATAAAATACATTCACCACGTGATTTCCGAAAGGGGCCTCAAGCAAAAGTCAGACGGATGCTGTGTGTCCGAGGGCTCCTGACTCCCGTGGTATTCAATAGGATCTCTGGTCAGCCGCGATCTTAAGAGACCAGTCAATTTTGAACGCTGCCAAATTTCATTTATTGTCTGCACCTGATATCCCGATAGGATGTGACACCTTTAAATGTTTCCCTACATACCACCCATTGGTGGGAAGTATGATATAGAAAAGTCTACAGTGGTGGCAATCATCTCTAAGGTCCTTTATCAAATGTATTTGTCTATTTTGAGAGGAACCCGCCAATATAAGAATAACAATTAGTATTGTGGTTATTTTATTGAACTGTCTATGGTTTTTAATGCAAATTTTAATCTGGCTAAAGTTCATGAAATTTAGGCCTTAATCATGTAAAACGCAACGCAACGCCAAAGAATTACATTGAGAGCACAAACAATGTCATAAATATTTTGTAATTTTGTTGTTGCTTCCTACAAAAATTCACATTGCGTTTTAAAATTTCAAACGCTGAATAGCTTGTGGCGTTAACAATTTTAAAACGGCACATGAGTTTCTGTAGAAAGCAACAACAAAATTACAAAATATTTATGACATTGTTTGTGCTTTCAATGTTATTCTTTGGCGTTGCGTTGCGTTTTACATGATTAGGGCCTCAGTTTTTATTAAATTATTTTTATGAAGAATTTTACAACATTAAATGAATTAAAATTTGTTGATAATTTTTTATTCTTGACTGGCCAAAGTACCGAACCCACGTTCACTAACAGGTCGATTTTACGTAAGTCGTAATGTTGTTATTTTAGATAAAAACTTTTTCTTCTATACTAGTTTTTATTGCAAGTTGCAATCCAATTTTCGAAAAAAAAATATGGAACGAAACTGGAAGCAAAGCTTTACAAACCAAATAGAGTAATAAAAATCGGTAGGTAAATGTAAGAATTAGGTATAATCAATACTTTTGGGGGAGGGGGTTGACAATTTATGGGACCTAAATGCAATTTTATAAAAAAAAAGATTTATGCTAAGAAATCCAAAATACTTAAATAAAAAGTTGCAAGTCTGCAAAAAAAAATTTTGTTTTGAAAAACGTTTGTATTCAAAAATTTTGCACAAAATATACCAGAAAAATTGTTCTGGTACATACGGACGGAACCTGGCGGATATGCAATGGGGTATGGGTTTCGAGGAGGGTTCGTGCAAGAAAATTGCGCAAAATTTCTTTGATGTGTTTTGACGGGGAGGAAAAATTTAAAGTGATTTAATAGCTAACATTTACCAAGAAATTTTTGATTTTTGCAAAATATTGAAAAAGACCATTCGTTGTGATAGAGTTGGAATAGAGCTGTAATTTTTTGGCTCCCGAGGTTTACTGGTAATTACTTTCAAATGAGTAAACCTTTAAAATTGGTGACCACAAAAAATGATTTTTGGCTTTTTTAAAATATGGTCCACAGTGGCACATAAGTAATGTTTTGTTTTATTCAATAAAATACTTTTTTTCTTTCTGATTATAGCCTTCACTGAAGGTAAAATGGTTTATATAAGCTTGTCATTCCGTTTGCTATTTCAACAATATTCATCTTATGCCCTATAAAGTATATATATTCTTGGTCCTTATGAGAAGCGAGTTGATTAACTATGATTAACTATGTCCGTATAGTCCGGAATTGTTTGCTATTGAAATTTAGTCAGATGGGTTTACAAATGGCTGAGATATGAGTAAAAAATCACGATTGCCTCTAATTTTACTCATTAATCGCTTGTTGTGTTTCTTTTGTTTTTAATATATATCTGGAAAACGGCAAGAGCCAAAGTTTCTAAATTAGGTAAAAGGATCATGTTAATCATTACACAACATCTAGCCAAATGTGAGCAGGATCGGAGAACTGGGCGTGGCTAAAATAAATTTACTTATATCTACAAAACCGTATTTATATAACTTTCTGTTTTTATCGCACCATGGTAGAGGGTATATCAGGTTCGGGGTAGCCGAATATAACGCTCATGTTATATTAACGATTGGTACTTATTAAAATTTAGATTTTAGTTTGAAAGAACATTCACATTAAGGTTCGAAAATGGTGCTTTTCCAGAGCCTTCCCCAAAACTTTTTTTTTAAAAATTTGTTCACTGCGTCCTCACTTTTTCCACAATATTAGCTTTTAGCTTTTGAATGGTTCTTGGGTTATTGACATACACCTTTACTTTTACGTAGCTCTAAAGAAAAATCGGATATCGGAAACCCTTAACGTGGGTCGGGGTGAACGTGGCGGTCCGTTTAGATCAAAGAAACGCGATGTTATTATTTGTTTGTAAAAGTTTTCGTTTTATTAAAAGTATATTTCTTTAAAATTTGGTTTTAACTTGTAAACCAATTAAACTTGATATTAAAAAGTTGTATCTCATTTCAAATTTTTTGCAAAGACCGTTAAGACATAACCAACCATCGTCCCCTGGTGAAAGTTTCGGGGTTTCACTCAATCATTTCTGGCACTCGAGCAAAATTCACATAATTTGAAATTGTTCTAATTAATTACCTTATTCACACCCGATCTTCTATGTTATGGTCATTATTTACCATATTATGGGTGATGTTTACCATAATATTGTAAATTGCTTACCATTATATAGTTACAGTTTTCGTGACACTATAGGTGATTAGGTAGTTCTTTTATAGTACTATGTTACAAAGCTGCAACATATATGGCACTAGAGTTTCTGTTTTCACACAGTTAACAAAATTCTCGTGAGAAACTCAGGTCCTCCTTTCAAAATTATCTATAATTCTTAAAATTTATTGATGTTTTTAAAGATAATTTTCCAATCTCTTGTGTTAAGTTTCCCAAAGACTCTCTTAAAAAAAAGTCAAACCAACCAGTTGCTATGCCTGCCGGCTCCATCATCTCTAACAACTTTTTGTTGTTCATTATTCTTTGGTGTTTGACTTTTTATTCAATAAATGGTTTTAAGCAGACAAGTGAATGTTTGTTATTGAAGCTTCTTATTGGAGATTGTTTTTATTGCTTCTACGAAGCCAACAACAAACAACCAACAACTAACTATTTTTTTGTCTATTACTGGGACTACTTGTTCTTCTTCTACTTCTTCGTATTGGTCTTAGTTCCAACATATACTTTTTTGTATCTGAACAATCTACATACGAGTATCTAATGCAATTTAACTTCATTATTGTGGTAGTTTTACCAGATATTTGTTGTTGGTTTTTTCTTCTTCTGTTTCTTCAGCTGCTGCTGCTGGTGCAATTGTTAGTGGTTGTTACTTCTTTAGCTGGTTAGTAGTTTACACAACCTGGTTAACAAAATAAATCGCATTTTTATGCTATTGAACTCTTGCCAAGTTTCCAGCACAATTAGTTTTTAACAAGTCTTTTGCTGTGGCACATCTTCGTCAAGAATCTCTAGAGTGTTTTTTTTTTTCTTTCAATAAATATTTGTTTTTGTTTAAAGCAGATATTATAATTAACAATACAGATTTATGCGATATGAAATTGTTTTAAAATTAATTAAAATTATTTGATTTATTTGTGTTAAACCTTTAAATATAAAACAAAAGTAACAACAAGTGTTTTTATTGTGAAAATTTTAATAAAAGAAAAAAAGAAAATTTTAACAAGAATTTCTCTCAACTTATCGATGTCAGTGATAATGATAAAAAAAAAAGTTTTTAAAGAATGTGTTTCCTTATTAGGAAATGTTTTAATAGAACGACTTAATGAACGAAATGTGAAAGCTCCTTTTGAAAATACCATACAAATGTCAATTGATTAATAAAGTGACCTTATATATCACAATTTCATGTTATGACTGAACAGGAAATTGTAAAAAATAACATAAAAAAGGTCTTTTCATACCATTAACATTTGAAAATTATTTGGGGAATTTAGACATCTATCTGGCCTTCAAAGAGTCTTATATACATCAAGATGTTTAACATGGGGTTCTAACAGAAGACTGAAGACTTTGATTAGGCCGACATCTGTCTCCAAGATCACATAATTGAAAAAAAAATGCCCTTTATTTTATGTCAGTGTATATCAGTGTATACAATTCTTTTCAATTAAAAGAAACCCTAGAAGCCTTTTTGCAACAAAGAAGGAATTACTTTTTTCAGTGTACAAATGAAATTAAACTTATTAGAATTGGAATAAGATCCATTTAATATGTAAATAGTATATATTTTCACTCTTATGAGCTAAATGTGTTTATTATTCCTGGCCCATATTATGAACCATTTCCTGCAGAAAGTGTCTTGAAATCTCTTGAAACTGCATTGGTATTTAAACTTTGTATACCTTATCTTTTTCTTATTCTACCTTTCAATAGCAAACTCACAACAATTTTTTGTGCACGAAACAAAGTACACTTTTCCCTTCATATTTCCTCTTTCACCTTTAAACTAAAATATTTCGCATCAAATGGTAAAAGCTGAAGGTCCACTACACGCGTTGATGCGAATATACATCTCTCAAAAAAGTTGAATCAGAGTAAGGTTATATTTGAAAGATCCACTGCACACGCCTAGAATGCGCACAGAAAAAATAAGAGATGATTTAAATTTAAAATTCGTGATAAAAATAATAAAAAAATTAACTTAATTTGCACCAGTAAACAAATTAATAGTATGAATTAAATATTTTTCGATATTAACATTTTCTGCAGTAATGTTGTTGATATAAGTAAACGTTTAATTCACTTGATTAATTTTTTAATTGAAATTAATTCTGTTTTTGAATTAATAAAAATAAAAAAAAAAAATTGTCGAGAATTTTTTCTGTGCATATACGCATCGATCCCATAAAGCTTTATTGTATGGACGTGAACTTAGTAGTACAAATTATTTTTCGCTGGTTTATAAACAAATTTATTTTAATTAGATTCTTAATTATCATATCGGTCAAAATCTGTATCATTATTAGGGCTGAATTCTTCCTGTTTGGTCGCATTCCGACCGAGGATTTCAAAGCAGCCTTTTAATGCAACAGCAACTTCTATGGTCTTGCTGCAACTAGTATTTGTTTGCATAATCTGATATTTTTTATTGATGACTCCCTTCAAAGGGATCTGTTGTAATCTGTAAAGCCCTCCTAAAATAATCTGACCCGATTTTAGCTGTTAATATTACAAAACAAAGCGCAGTTGATATTTTGTTTATGTTGACTGTAAATATTCCGAATTAAGCTTCAAATTGTCGTCATAACTCAGTAAGACATCGTAGTCACAACTAAAATTATAGTTATTGTAATTACAGTCCTCCAATATGTTGGTAACAGACTCGAGGGTGGTCCTTCAATTGCTTAATTATAAAAAATAATATAGCTACACTGATAGATAAGGCGTCATAATGCCGATGTATTTTGACATGACTACTATGACAAGTGTCATCGTTTTTGACCACATGACACTTTTTTCATCATTGTGATGTCGGCCTTACCATAACTTGGCTAAATTGTCATCAGGCTCAAAAATTTAAATTATGTCATCAATGGGATAACACATCAGCATTACAGAAATGATGAACAGGAGTCAGTTTATTAAAACATGTCATCAGTACGGAGACTAATGTGATGTTTTCACAACACAAGTGCATGAACGTGTAGTAAAATTTATATGAAAAGCACTCAGTTTTTTGACATAAGTAACATCGTAGAAAAGACTCATTAGGCTAAATTTAATGACAAATTAAGTCATTGGAATTGACCTAAGCCAAAAGGAGAGAATATTATTATTTACTTACCCCTTATGCTTTGTTCGCACGACAGCGTTTTTTTCGTAATTCGCTCTCTCATTCGCAATTCACAGCCCAATTATGATCCAAATCACATAATTCGTCGTACAAAATTTTGAGAGCGAATTATCTTTTTTGTACGTAATTCATTTTGAATTACTATGCCAATTACAAGCAACCCCTTGTCATTACTAACTTTTATCGAAGGCAGTCAAAAAAATTAAAACATAAAATTGTAAAAAGTTTGTGAAATTTAAAACAACAAATAAATTTACAAGATAGGAATTTTAAAAAATAGTGAGACATTTTAAATTGTTACTTGCTTTTGTATTAATTTTCAAAGCAAACACATGTTCATAAATGTAAGAAGAACAGTTGTTGAATTAGGAATATGCCGTGCGAACAGCATAATTCGCATTCGTAATTCAAAGAGCGAACAACGCAATTCAAAATGCCGTGCGAACATAGCGTTACACCTGTTTGTTTAACTTTGTTGAATTCCGCCCATTGTTTACAAAAGATCTCTCAACTACTTTGAAAATGTTATGTCAATATTTAACTAAATAATTTTAACAAATAGAATTCGAGAATTTTTGCTTCTATTTTACTTCGGACATAGTGTTTATAATACACAAAATGTGGAAACGAATTGATGTCACTACTGCCATAGAATAGATGAGGCATAATATATGAAAAAAATTTTATGATGATTGGATTGATGTCACTTTTCCCCTCATCGATGCCATTTGTAATAACATTGATGTCACAATTCTGATGTTAGGGCATCATCAATATGCGGGCATGTTCTACAAATCGAAATAAAGTGGAATTGAAATCGAACGAGATTTTGATTTCAATTATTTACAAAATGACTGTAGTTTTTCATATTTTTAAGAGCTATTCTTGTAAATATAATTGGTACTCAAAGAATGAAGTATAAAAAAGGAATATTTTTATGAACTTTCTTTACTGACTCGTTTTAAAAATTTGTTCACTTTTAAATCCACGTTATTTCGATTTACAGAGTTTTGAAATGACATGATTTAGGAGGCAGTGATATTTTTGATGACCATGACTTCGTAAATAATTTATTTTTATAAATTATATAAAATATGCTACAAAATGTTTTTTTTTTTTTGCAAAAAATGTAAGCCCAAAACAATTTCCCATTAATTCAGAAAAAAATGTGCGTTTGTGGTCATTTAAATTAAAGAAATTCAATCCTGAATAATAAATAGTATAAATTAAATATTTATTTTCTATCACAACATTTTATTTGTAATTTAATAGTTTTTGTAGCATTTGTAACATAAAAACACTATTTCCTATTTTTTTGTCGTTTGGTCATTTCTCTTTGCGAATGAACATCAAACATTCAGAGACAAGTACATGGTTTAACAGCTGGAATAGCCAGCGGACCCGGTACATTTGTAACAAATATTTTTTTTTTTTTGGAACTTTGTTGACATGCAACACTGCACTTTGTCTAACGGTGTGCAGACCGTTGTTTAGATTAAATTTAAAACACACACATATGCAAACACGTTAATCCAGTTTATTTAGTTTGCAATGAAGGTGTAATACGTCATTATTGTTGTTGTTAACAAAAAAATGTGCAACAGTAACACTAAAAAAGAACTGCATGCAACATGTGGCCAAAATCTATAAACAACATGTTCAAAAGTACCATGGTCGTTTAAGAGAAGAAAGAACGAGGGGCCTGTGCAATCACCACTCAAATCAAATGTTTTGCTCCAATTCCCGTTTAGTAATTGGCATAATAAAAGAGGGATTTTGTAGCAAAAGAAAACAAAAAAAAAAAACCGCAATAACGATAACGATTGCAATGATGGTCGGAGCAAAAAGAAAAAATATCTATGCTCAATATGTTTTGTAGCAATTAAACATTTTACTTTTTTTTCAAT
Source organism: Pollenia amentaria (assembly GCA_943735925.1). Classification (NCBI taxonomy): domain Eukaryota; kingdom Metazoa; phylum Arthropoda; class Insecta; order Diptera; family Polleniidae; genus Pollenia; species Pollenia amentaria. Next base: position 58,797,597 of record OX031010.1, on the reverse strand, counting down.
GTTCACCATATTGTCTGGCTTGAAAATTTAACATTTAACACCAGCGTCTTTAATTTTAAACTATTGCTTGTGGTTAGACATGCCACACGGACGTGCTCCTTCAAATAAAATAAATTTCTTCGTTAGAATTGAGGTCAACCAAGTTTGTGATATTAACAGCAGATAAATTATTTATGTCTCGTTTATTTATTTATTTATGAAAAAAATTAAAAGGTATCCATTGGGTTTCATGGCACAAACTTGCCTGGCAGATACAATTGTATTTGTAATTAGTTTTACTTTAAAAGTTTATATCTTTTTCAAAAACTTTTGTGGATAAATGTATTATTTAAGATTGTTAAATATTGATTAACTCTGTAAGTGGCTTTAGAATTAAAGAATATTGAGTTAAGCCTTAAAAAATTCCCCAAAGAAGTTGTGAAATTTAGTTTTGATAAAAGAAGGCGTATTCAAGATTAGCTGAATATTAAGGTCAAATGAAAGAATTGGGTCTACCAGCGACCCCATGTATAAACATTTTACACATAGTTGTCATTTATTACAGCTCTTGGGCCCAACTAACTCGATCTAGAAAGACAGTTGCCTAAGAGCTCCTAATAACATTCAGTGTAGAACCTTAAAATCGTCAGGGCTACTAGTTCCCGTGGTAGGTGTTAGTACTTTGGTAAACCGCGATAGTTTGTAGTCCCCGATGTGCCCTCATGAGCCTAAAGAATAACCTTCTAAGTGCAACTGCTTTGATATATGTGCAAATGTAGTCTTAAAAGCATAGGCAGCCAATTCATACCCAACAAATGCGAAAGTTTGATATCAAATTGAAAATAATTTTAAATTAAACCTTTCCTCAAACGACAAACGTTTGAAAATCATTTGAAAATCCTAGCATTCTCAAAAAAAAGGTTAATTTATTTTCAAATAGAGAAATGCATTTATTTTCAACTTGCTTTCAAACATTATTCTCAAATAGTTTTCAAATGTGGATTGTAATACAATGTGGAACATGAATGAACAATATTTGTTTTTTTAATTTAAATTCATGATTTAGTCAAATAATCTATCAGCTAAGCATTTGGCAGCATAGCAGCTGCCGAAAGATGAAGTAACGTTTTTTCGTCCTCAAATTCTTGGAAAGACGAAATTCTTGGCTTCTTTTAATTTTGACGATTGTCATATCTCTTCATAGCACCGCCATCGTACTTCAAACTTTTACCCTCTTATGCAAAAAAAAGTTAAAGTACACATAAGCTAACCAACACATTAAGCCCAGCAAAAGGGTATGGGGTTTATGTGTTGGTATTAATGTGGACTTGTCAACCTTTCAAGTCATATGTAATTGTGAATGTCTGTCACAATTGCTATTTTACAGAAGATTTATAATATTCAATCACAAACGTACATCTAATTTGCTTCTGATATTGTCTCTGTTTTTTTTTCTGTAGTTAATGCTGAAACCAAAGTAGTTCTCGGTTTCAAAATATCGTGCTGCCGCCACAAACATTTTTAGTTGCGCTGTAAAAGAGATCAGCCATCTTGAAATTTTTCTCTAAATTCGAAGATACCAATTTAGGATATTATAATGAAACGTTATACATATATATATATATAAACATGTTTGTACATAATTTCTATTCAATAGTAAAATTATCGTACATAAATCGGTATTGTAAAATATTAACTTCAGCCGGCTAATGATTCCGTCAGTAGTGGACTGCCGGTTTGTTCGCGGCATAGATTTCTGACACAGCTGATGTTAGATGGTTTATCAGAAGAAAATAGAGCACGCTCTAATTGAAATTTTGTCAGATGACTTTGTGTCTGACTTTTATGTATGTATTTTGCAATGGGAAATTTGACAAGTCAGATGTAAAAAACATGTCGTGTACATGCAACTTAAGCAAAATATTCATGGTTAAACTTGATGATACAATTTTGACCTTGAATGTACAGCATTACGATGTATTGGTACCAGTGTTTACAAGTCTTCAATACAAAAAATTGCTAAATTTTAAGTAAAAAAATAGTTTTTCATAGCTTAACGTGATAAAAATGTGGCTAGCAAATAATTTATATTATTAACCACTAAAAGGTTCGGAGGCAACCATAATATCCTTTCGTGTTCTTGATGGAGGATTAATGTGACCATAATATGGTTTCCAGTGATCATATAGAAAAATTTACTTTCTCTGCTTGTTCTTTTTCATATTGTTTAAAAAAATATATCAGGGAACTTTCGGAAATAAAAGGAAAAATCAGTTATGTGATGGAAATAGAATTTGAAACCGAAACGATTTTAAACCGAAAACGAAGTTTTCAGTGTCATTAAAAACTGATTTTTAAAATATTTGTCTTTTTTTCCAGTTTTTATTATTCTTTATTTAATATTATACCAGTCGTGCCCGCGGCGTTGCCCGCCCAGAGTTAATTTTTGACTAACTATAAAACTAAAATGATCTCCTATTGGTCTAAGGTTTAAAAAAAATATGTGTGTTTTATTGTATGTAGATCGATCTACATTGGATATGCAGACATTGCCCATCTGTCCCTTCATATTCGTAGCTTTAAAAAATACAAAATGTCTGTTTATTTACGCTGATCTATATATGATTCAAATTTCATTAAAATTAGTTAGATATTTTTGGAGAGGCAGTAATTCTCTTTAAGTGCTCCTCTTGGTCCTAGCTTAAAAAAAATAAAATGCCTATATTTCCAATTTCATCAAAGTCGGTTTAGCTGTTTAGTAGATAATAGGATATTCATTCGGTTAACCGTTAATCGGTTAACCGATTACTTACTACCCGATTAACCGATCGGTTAATTTAAAATTGCCTTTTCTCTATTAACGATTAAACCGATTAATTTCAGTCGATTAACCGATGTAACAAAATTTTTAACTTTTTGTAGTATTATAACATATTTTTTTTATTATTATTTGTTTCGTCTCATATACAAAAGGTTGTGTTTAGAAAACATTTTTTCATACAAACGAAGAAGGTATTCAGTGATCTACATTTTAAATAAGTGTTTGCTGTCAGCAGCTTCTTGTTTCACGTACTTTGTATATGTATGCGCTCAGTTACTTGTTTCTTTTCATATCAATCTTTTAACAGAATTAACCAAAACAATTAGAAGTGTTAAACATTTAAAAAAATTAAAACTGGATCTAATAAAATAATGGAAGATTTTATCTGCCGTATTAATAAAAAACTAAATTGGATATGAAATCTATTTTAAGGAAAATTTGTATGGAAATTTTGTTTTAAAATACGTTTGAAATCTATTTTATTTTTTATGAATACGGCAGTATATGTTTAGAAAAATACTGGAAAAGGACTGAGAAATTAGATATTCTGTATTATTGGTTGCTTTTCATTTCTTCAACATCTACAATAAATGGAAGTTTTTCAAAGTCAAGTTTTATCCAAACTAGAGAAAATAAACGCTTGAGTCCTAAACATTTAAACAACATTAATTGTATAAAAGATTATTTTATAAGATCTTCTTAAACTATTGAAATAACTAATATGTATTAATTAAAAAATATGTATTACATATTTAAGAATTATTCTTTTGTTTGTTCGTTTAAATTCAAGAATTTTTATGTTTGTTTTGTTTTTGGTTTTTTTACTATTAAACTCCAAGTAATAAATAATTTATGCATTTTTATGTATTGCAATACTTGATTTATAAAAAAAATTATTAATCGGTTAACCGATCAAAAACAACATTAACCGATTATTAACCGATTAAACCAACACCTCGGTTAATTAATCGAGCGATTAACCGATTAAAGCAAAAGCCCGATTGAATGAATACCCTAGTAGATAACGCGTATCAACCTCAAAATTTTCTTTCGCATTCGTCCAGGGATGGTTGAGCGGACAGATATACTGGAGCCGAAATGGAGTGTGAACAGCGTATTTACGTAAAAAGGGATTTGTTTTTCTTTTGAGTACGGAAATTATTGCTTTAATAGATCTCTTCTAACACGATAATTAATATTTTCTGTGTAAATGAGGTTTAGCGTCCCTGGACTGTATCCTCTTCCACTCTATAGTGGAATCTTATATACACAGAAAAAATTAAAAATTGATTTCAATTAAAAAATTTGTGATATTAATTAAAAAAATTAATTAAATTCGCACCAGTAAAGAAATTAGTAATATCAATTTCACTTGATTTAACGTTTAACTCACTTCATTAAACGTTTAATTTACTTGATAACATTTTTAACTTAAACTGATATTATTTTTGATTAACGCTTTAATTGGTGGGAAAACTGTTGGAAGCCTATGTCCGTTATGAGGTTCCATTCTTCATTTCGTTGCAAAAATTTTTCATATCGGACCGGCAGTTCCGGAGATTCCCTCTCACAAACATAGAAACATACACACTTTTCAGCTTTATAATATTAGAAGACATACGTTTATTGAACTGTATTTTTGAGAAATGTATTGTATAATCGTTTGAAATTCAGCAGACGTTTAAAAAAGCTTTAGTTTTGAACCCGATCGATTTTTATCACACACCCGGGGCCTAATTATGGCATTCGATATCAATCGAAGTTACAATACAATTTAAATGCGAATTTCGATCAATATCGAATGCCGTAATTTGGCCACTGAATGTCATGTCACCAATCGATTTGCTAAAAAAAAAAAAAAATGGAAAATTTCTTTTATTGCTAAAAACATTGAAAACTCACCCCTGAGCTTCAAACTGCAATCTTAAATTATATTTTCCTTATTTATTCTTTAAAACTTTTCTTCTTAACAATTACATAAGTCACTTCCGAATTTCAGGTAAAATTGTGTTTAAGCATTATTTTTGTTTTAATGAAAATATTTGAATTTGTTTATGATGGGGTAATAAAATGACATTTCATACATTTTTATGACGACAGTAAAGTGACATAAACATGTGTAGATAAAACCAACAGGCAGATGTCAAAATGTGTTGTTAAAACACATCCATACACACATGTAACTCTATTGTTTAGGGAAAACCCAAATGGACAATTTGGATATAAAAAAGACCATATTATTCGACTTAAGTACTTCATGTGCCATAAACACTGGACAGGCGGACGGACGGACGGGTGGATGGAACAGCGAATAACACAACAACTTACAACAAAATAATCGTGTATCAACCAACACACAAGCTACTGCTCAACAACAACACAGTATCTGTGTGTCATTGTTAAATTGAATTTGAAAAAATATTTTCTGTTACGACTTTAACATGTCATCATCATCATCACTTTTACTACAAAACTGATTGCATGACATTTGACTTTAATCAAACCGCCAATTCAAGCTGGTATCACATCACATTGGTCTTTCTCGCACATTAGAAGATATAAGTCACTAATATGATAACTAATAGTGTTATTAAATTGCATTAAAAAGGGATTATAACTGAATTAAACTTGAGAGATATAAAAAACAAATATTTTTAGCTTCAAAATTGCTACTTAAGAAAACATTTTGTGAAGAAAATTGTTAATGAAGACATGGCAGGTAGTGGAAATATTTAACTCTTTCTCTGTAATATCTGTTAATCCTGGTGATACTTTGTTAAACATTTAAGCGACAGGTGCTTGTATTTTAAAAGGATTTCAAGAATTTACAACGACTGGTGATTTCTTTTAAAGTAACGGAAATCTTAAAGATTTATTTGCATTATTAGTTTAATCGGTGCGTTGAAATGCCTGTAATACTTGTTCAGAAGACATTAAGTAGTTGTTGTGTTTCAGTTTCAAATAGTAAAAGATGTTTGTATTTTCTGTATGACATGTTCATGTCAATGGCACAAAAATGTTCAGCGTTCAGCAACAAAATAAACTGTCTGCAATTTGTGTTGTGGATATACATTAAAAAAATACTTATATTTATTTATAATTCGTGTGAGTTTCTGGCCTTTATCTTGATTAGCAAATCTAACAACGAGCCATGCAACAACATAAGCCTCTGCAATGCACAGTGGCTTAGAAGTTGGTAAAAGTGTTAAGTATAAGTAGGTCACTACTTCGTACATCGATTTTGCTTCAAAGAAACTGTACCTAAACCTTTGATAGAAACGAATTTTTGGTAACTTCGTCTAAAGTGGAGCGCAGTCCAGCCAGATTTATTTAAATCGATTAGACCAAACTAAAATCGGAATTGTCATTGATTTTAAATAATCCTTAAGTCAATGGCGACCGACTAAAATGAAAATCCGGAAGCAAAAATGCTGATGGATTGGACACAACAGACGATATAGCTAAATAAGCAATAGAGTGGAATTCAGAAGTAAGCCGGCGCATTGGAAGACCAACACACACTTGAAATCGATACAACACTACGCCTTTAATGTAATAAAATTAAATATCGAGCAAAAAATCCAGAATATTGGAATGAACTTGTACGGCATTATGATCCATGCATCAGTAAAAGCATTAAATATATGTATAAATGCAAGCAGATTGTTGTTTAAGGGTTCTTTACACTATCACACAAGGCTTATGTGTTTTGAGGAAATTACAACCCTGTCATGATAAATTGTTATTGTTTTTTGAAATTTTTCAAACAATATTTAGTTCAGAAAAGCATTTTCGTCAAAATACTTCAGATTTGTGTAAAACAGACTTTAAACGCACAGTTTAGGGGACCAACTGTGATAACCAAAAATAGAGGGTATTTGAACAGAAAATGCATCATGCTGATCATAATTTCTTTTGGGAGCTGTATGACATGTGAATGGTATCTTCAAGCTGGAGGTTTAAGCCACGAGTTCTATTCGTTTTAACGTTTTATGCGTTAAATATTTTCTGTGCATTGTATACGTTTCTAAATTCAAATGGTTTTCATTAATTTACAATAATTTGTCGGCTTTCTCTTAAGCCAATCTATTTATTTGTTTAACGGACTCCAAAGCTTCAATTTTTTTTTTATTTTGTCGTGGCAAATGCACAAAAATTCAAAATACATAAAAAATTTTTGGAAATCGTTATTTTAACATATCAATAAATGATATACGAAACCTTTTTCAATTGCTCAAGGCGTAAATCCGTTTTTCGTCCACAAAAGAGATCTAATGAGACTCATATATGTGATTTTTACAATAAATGAAAATTAATAAGTGTTTTTTTTAACTAAAAGTAAAGTATTCATCTTGTCGGCTCAATTTGTTCCACTGTTACTCCATAGTGGGCATTTGAGGGTAGTGTTTAATGTATTAAAACACATGTGCTTATGTCCATCAAGGTAGAAGTACATAATACGCGTTAGTGCGCGAGCCCGCTGTCGAATTCTGTAAAGAAAAGTAAACTAGAGTTTTTTCATAGAAAAAGTTACATAAAAAACATTTTGACGCGTTTGCATCAGAAAGTTGGTTTACTTTCAACTTTTTAACGCATTGTGTACTTTTGACAAGCAATCAGCCGACGATAAAAAAAAAATAAACAAATAAGTGAATAATGGAAGAAAATCTTATTAACGAGGTGAAAAAACATACAGTGTTGTATAAAAAGTAAGGCAGGACTACAAAAAGCTGAAGTTTGGAATTCTGTAAGCAAAGTGTAAATTTTTTAGTTAACAAATAAGTAAAGAAATAAAAAACAGCTGACAGAAAATGCTTTTATAACGCGCGTTGTGTAACTTGTTATTTTTCATGCGCTTAAGTTTTCAAACGCAAGATACTCGTCGACGGATTAAAGCGTGTTATGTACTGCCATAAACATATAAACATATGTTTTTAATAAATATATTTACATTCGAACTTAAATTTCTTTAATTTTCACAATAGTCATCGTTAAATTTCCTATCGCCTAAGACATAGTCAATTTTATTTGAAGTCAAATTTAAAGCGCCGTAGAAAATACGAAGTGACTGTCAATAGTAAACGATTATTGTCCATAACGACGAAGAAAAAACAATTATTGTTTCGTTACCGTCAACGTTTGTCCGCGTCGACTTTCATAATAAGGCTGAATATAAAAATCGTCATCTTTGAAGTATAGTATATGTGGCAATAAGAAAAAAAAGCTTAAGATTTTTTTTAGTTTTGCAGGAGCGCAATTTTAAACTTTAAAGGTGATTTTTTGAAAATTTACTCCTATTCTAATATCAGTTTTGAAGTTTTTCTTCCTAAATATTTCTTATGCCACTGATAGAAAGTAAACTTCAGTTTTTATTCTAAATGTTATTGCACATTGAGATAAGACAAGCAAAAAATCATAATTGAAACTTTGCCCATTTGCACTTTTGAACGTGAAGATCTCAGAGGTGCCATAACCTCAAGTTTAAGTTTACTTAAGCACTTTTTCTTTGCTACAAATGTATGTTTAACTGGTTTAAGAGACAATATGCTCGCTTAAAATTTCCTCAAGGATACAACATCAATATCAAGGAAAACCCCGGTACATAATAAATTTACTTATTTTTATTTCGGTTAAAAAATTACAGTGTGTTACAGTCGTTTCAATTGAAAAAAGCAGTTTTTCAAAACATTTTTAGTTTCAATATTAGTATTTATAAATATTTTTAGTTTCTTTATGTTTTAGTTACCAAACGATTAAATTGGATCTTTTTGCTGAAAACTGTGCGTATTTTTAAACATAAAAGACAATTAGGTATTTCCTTGCCGTTTTAAAAAACTTGTTTAAAATAGTCACCTCGCATTCTTTATCTATTCCAAATTAAGAAAATGTTGTTTTTTTTATTTCATAACTATAATATTACCATAATTTCACTCAAACAAAAGGACTTAACGAAATAATCGGAAAAAAACTATCGGTTGTTTCGATATCTTTCGAATTGCTGCATAAAAACCCCTGTATACATATATGTCGTGTTTTTTTTAATTCATCTTTTCAGTTCTTTCCCACTTTCATTCCACTGTACTAGGTTTGCAGTAAACATGTTTTCAGTTTGTTTCATATACATATCAATTGCATTTATCATTTGTGTTGAATGTTTCAACAAAAACTGGGTAAAATATGCACACAAATTTCTTACAAACGTCACTAATGAAACGGAAAGATACTGAAGGGGTTAGCATTTGTATTAACTGGCCATACGTAGTACGTACTCGTTTAGTAAGTGGTAGGAGTATATACTGGGAAACAGTGGGTTAAAATGGCCATGTTATATAGACGACACGAAAGTGTTTCTTTTCTGTAGCATATTAAAAAATAGAAAAAATACTTGTTTTAAACATAAAACAAAACAAAACAAAACAAAAAAAGTTAAAATATGGTTAAAAAATACTTACATAATATTTAAATTATTTATAAATTCATCCATGTGATAAGATACTTGCACTCTCATGTATTTGATAATTTATTTGTGTAAAAGTAGACAAACAGTTTTGTTTCAATCATTTGATTTACTCTTGTAATGGAGCAATGAACTAGAAGTCATAAAATTGAACACAATCTAATCTCTTGAAGAAAATTAAAATTGTTTACAACGTTAGAAAAACAATTTACCACAAATTTTAATTGTGTTTATTTTGGAAGACTGCCTGTAGCAGTCATAAAATTGAGTCCATGAAGTGGCATTACAGGTCTCTGCACTTTACTCAATTTAACACTTACTCAAGATATTTAGTTTTTTTTTTTTAAAGAAAATTTAATCCCAGATTCTAATAAATTCTTATCTTGCATTTACATCACTAACTTTGTTTGCACTAATCTAAACAAAAAATCTTTTAATATGTTTTTTAAGTCTTTTTGTAATTAACTTAGACTCTTCGATTCTCAAAAATTAAAATGTGTAAGACTGCCATGGATGCAAGAAAGATGAAGTGAAAACACTGCTGTCTAATATGGGCAGGATGTGTTTTTGAGTAATAAGCATAACACACAGAAAGAAGAAAAAAACAGATTTATCGCCTTCATTTTGGTTTACCATTTTACTGCATTCGTGAAACTGCCCTGAGCGGAAATTAGCTCGCGGCATCATTGTAAAAAAAAATTCTAAGAGCAATCAGGCCGTCCTTGTTTGTCTGCTTTTTTTTCCTTTTTTTTTGGGGGGCGGGGATGACCCCTACATACCTAATATATTACATTCTGCTGTTAGAACCAGAAAAAAGGTTATGGGAAGGAGGAAAAAAGGAGTAGTGCTTGTGAACATTTGATTTGAATTTATTCTTGTTGAAAGTGAGAGCCAAGACTTCAGCAAGAAGGTTGGTCCACATACGAACAGTCCGGCCAAAAAACGAATTTCCCCTGTAATGCGTTGTACGATTCACCGGCCAATCGACTACAAAAGGATGGGCTCTTGAGGAAAAATGTGTATTACGAACAAACGTATAAGTTTCGCGAACCAGATCCCTAATTTCATCAGAACACATCCCGTTGTAGTAACGATAAAACAGGCAAATACAACCCACATTGCGACCGGTCTCAGAATAAGATATCTTACTGTCACCAATGGAAACCTTCGCCCTCTCCGGCACGCGGTTGAGAAGTTCCAAAATATACTCTGAACATCGGCCCACATCAAGTGAATCAAGTGAAGTATATCTTACACCGTGTTTAAAAACCGAGGCACTTGAATGCTTCTTTCGACACCTTAAATAAATGTTTTATTCATCGGACATCACATTGTATCTTCATTCTCAGAACATGAAGAGGTTCTGAATCTTCAATAATTGTACCACCCATATAAACAGATGGGGCACCTTGATCCGTCACGCGTTTATGTGTTAACATGCAACACTGGGTCTTTCGGGCATTAAGCTCGACCCTATTCCCACGACCCCACTGCGAGATTAAGTCTAGGTCTCGGCCAAGCGTATCATTCATGTTCTGTCTTATAGCACCAACATCGAATACGTTTGGAATACGAATGGCAAAGGTTTCTGTCATCTGCAAAAGAGTTAATAGGGTTGGAAGTTTGACATAGAAGGTCATTTAGAAAAATTAGAAATAGAGTAGGAGAAACAACGGAGCCTTGCGACACCCCTGAATGAATCTTGAACGCGTTCGACGAAACCTCTTCTATAACAAGTCGTCTCTGAGAAAGCTCGATATAAATTGATAAAAATGATCACCGACACCAAATGCAACAAGTTTTGACAAGAGTGCACCATGCCAGTCTCTATCAAACGCCTTGGAAATAACTAAAGTTATTACCTTACATTCGCCAAAATGGTGAATGGAGTTTTATTTTCGTATTGGCTTAAGGCTTGGCTTCGTATAAATGCACCGAGTTACAGTTCATGCGGCTTTCAACCCTACTTTTGAGCTTTGACTTGGTGGAATATCATAAAAAAATTTCAAAGCTCGTATTTATTACTGATGGACATTCAGGAACAGATTCTAAAAGTTTTTGGCATTCTAGATAAAGGTAAAGTTCAACCGTTGACTTTGGTTGAAGTTTCCACAGACCCCCGTAGGTGTATTGCAGATATACACTGACGGATCAAAGACGCAATATGACGTCGAATCTGGTATTTACTCTGAAAAGCTGGCATGGATAATACCTCTTAGGCTGCCAGATTATTGCAGTGTCATTTTGTCCGAGATTTAGAATGGTGACTTATCTAAATTATCTATTACCGATAGTAAAGCGATCATAAAATCCCTAGAGAATGTGTTTATCACATCGAGGATTATTCAATAATACCGGATATCTTTGGATTAGATAGCGAGACATACTATGGTTACCCTTACATGGGTTTTTGGACATAAGAGGATACATAAAACTGTAAAGCTGACTCGTTGATGCATGCAGGCAACACGTTGAGTCATAGCGGCTATAGGTGTTCCACTCTCGAAGAGCAAACAACTCTCGACACATGAACTTCATCTTAGAATAATCTAATCATCATAGAATAAACAACGCTCTTTACTAGATACCGAAGTAACGATTGAACGTCCTCAGAAAAGAACTCATGCTTTCCATATGGAACGCTCCGGTACAAAGCAACAGTGTCGATTTTAAGGAAGTGTCCGCTTGAGTAAAGTCTCTGTTAAGAGAGATTACACTGTATTTTAAAAAGTGTGTCGATTAATTTTAACATTTTTGAAAATTCACAATTTTTCTCTTTGTGCACTTATCTTAAACCGACAAAAATTCTTTCCTTCCCTTTAAACTTGTCTGCAAACAGAATGCTATTAATTGCACTTGGTACAAAAATAGAAGATTGAATATTAGAAAAAGGAATACCAGCAATAACAAAAACTTAAGTAGATATTTTCAGCATCTAATGAGATACTTGAAATAATACATTATTGCTTCCTTACGAAAGTATATTTGTCTATTTTCTTAAACAAAAAATTTTTTTTCCTGAACATAAATATTTTCTATCCCTGCCCAATTTAAGAGCCATCGAGCAAAGAATATTTTTGTTTTTTTTTAGGTGGTAAAAACTCAAACTGTTTAAAGTATAGGAAACAATTTATTATAAATACGACCTAAATCATCTAGTACATGACGGCATTGATAAGGTTGAAATGCAAGCGTGTTATTTGTCACAAAGTGGAAATGTACGTGTTTAGTTTTGTTTAAATTTCTAGCTAATGAATAAGATGGCCAGATGAAGAAAAATAACACGCGTTATTAGAATAGGACTTATTTTAAGATAGGGTTTCAAAAATTATGTTGAATGATAGACGCGGAAAATCGAATTAAATACAGTTTTAAAATTAATTCTATTTGATAATCAAAATACAAACTAGTTTGTACAGGGTCTTCCTAAAGAGAAGTCCGAACTTTGACAGTTAATAGGGACCATATAGTTAAAGTGACATCTGTAGGCTGCCATTTAATTAGTCTGTTAAACAACACATGGAACTAATAAAATAGTTTTATTAAAACATACCATAATTTGCATTGAAAAATCATCTTCAGCGATTACGCCCATTTCGGGGTGAATGGTTACGTTGGCAAACAAAATTATCGATTTTGGTACGAAACTAATCTACGTGATATTCAAGAGCGTTCAATGTATCTTGAAGAAGTTACTTTTTGGCTGGCGGCGAAATCGGTCCATATTGCTTTGAGAAAGTCGTTGGCCAGGCCATCACCGTCAAGGCTAAGCACTATAGGTCGATGAGAGCCAAGTTCTCTTGGCCTAAATTGAGTGATATGTACATGAACATGTGTTTTTTTTTTTTTTTTTTTGGGGGTGGACTACATTTCATACAACTAATACTACATCAGACATTCGGCACCATAGTATTTACAGCCGAACTTTCGATATTGTACCCAATTTTGAAACGATGGGCTCACAAAAACAAAGTTGTGTTATGAAGTTAAAATTTATATAAGAGTTATTTGTGGCGAATATTATCTAGATATTAATATCCATATGAGATTTTTTGTCTTAAAGGGATTTTAGGGAAATTGTTTATTAATGTTTACATTTAAAAGGAAGTTAAATCTTGTTATAGATGGGAGCTTTGGGCAAATGTGAACCGATTCGAAAAGAATTTAATTTGTAGAAAAATAGTTTTGCGGCGAATTTAATCTGAATACCAACATAATTAGATGGTTAACCGACACAAAAAGTCTAATTCGGACAGAAATTTTTATTGTTAATATGTGAAATTATAGATCGATTCTCACCATTTATATAGACTTCGTCCTTAGCACAATTAAAATATATTTAAATGTGATAAAATTTTTTCTCAATTTATATATATAAAACTTAAAAGTTTAAAATATCATTCATCTTAAATGACATCCTGCTTTGGCTTGTCGTACACTTTCACGATGTTACCAAATAGGACTTTCAAACGAATAAAAAATGTCCATGATATCTACCACAAGGGATGCCAAACGGGAAATCCCGAATCCCAAAATCCCGGGATTTTTCGAGATTGATAAATCCCGAATCCCGGGATTTATTTTTATGAGTCCCGGGATTTTTAACGTATCAACTTTTATGTACAAAACTGTTCGTTTTTATTGAATTTTTATACTATATACAAAAAAATTATTAAAAATTATATTTGAGTTTTATTTTTTATTGCAAATAATTCTTATTTTTGAGTTAAATTTTTGTTTTTGGAACACAGCGAGTATTTAAAATTTTCAATTTTTGCTTGATATATGACGACTATTTCTGGATTTTTGTATTTTTCTTAATAAAAACCATTATTTTAAGTAGAAACGAAATTTGCAGACTCACATCTCAAGCCTTTTTAACAATTACGTTTAGCAAGTTCAGCTTTGACTTAAGACATAATTCCAAAATAAAAATGATTATTTTTATGCAAAATATAGAAATCAAGAAATAATTGTTATATATCAAGCAAAAAATAAAAATTATTAACGATCCAATTAAAGTTTTATTCAGAAACTAAAGATTAAAAGTTGATATAATTATAACAATTAAGTCGTTATATTGATGAAATAGCTCATATTCCTTCCGGTCCAATAAAAATAAAAAAATTGCTTAAAAAACATACGGTAAATAAAATAATTTTTTTATAAATAAACACTATTTGATGTATTCATATATAAATTATTTAAACTTGAAATCTGTTTTAAGAAACATTGGTATAAACATTTTGTTTTAAAATAAATTTCAAACGTACTTAAATTATTGATAATGAATCTCGCCCTCACCGTGGAGGTGTACTGCACTGCAGTCGACATAGTTTTACAGTTTTTAACTCAGCTTCGAGATCGATGAGGGGCTACACTTTGCCATGTATTAATGTCGTCACAACTTAATTCACATTAAAAATTTAATTGCTGTCAAAAAACCGAAATGAATTGATCCAGAAAAACTAAGAGATACGTATATTTTTTTAAGCTTTTTTCAGAATCTGATCAGTTGGATCATGGGTGAGGCCAGTGTTATAAACATATGTATAAAATAAAGTGTTTTGTTGTTTTCGTTTTTAAAAATTTATGTTACGTATATAAAACCTTTTGAATATTTAAAAAGTGTTGTTTATTAAAAAGTAGCATTTTAAGGCAAAACATTGATCCCAAAAAATTCCGAAATCCCGGGATCCACAAAATCCCGGGATTTCGGGATCGGGATTTCAATGTGTTTAAAGTGTACATAGTTGGTCCACAGGAAAGGTAATTGGCACAAAACTATTCATGTGACTGGATTTTGTGCGGGTAGTGGCTGATTCTCTCTAGTTCTATTACTTTATTTGAAGGGGATCTTTCATATTATCATGGTTCATTTGTGACAATATCTGAAACAGGCATTATTTTAACCGAAATTGGATGTGTCCATTAAGGTTATTTCAGTGACCAGTTACAAAGTGCCAAAAAGGTGCCAATTAACCCATCGTAGGACATCGTCATGTATGACTTGTCACGTGACAAGCTTAGTGCTCTATTTAAATAATGAAACTCCCTTTATAAGCTGGTTTTATCGAACTTAAAAATTAAATTATTTTTAGTGTTATCAAGAAAGTTCTTAGAAATAGGGGGAATCTCTTCATATATTAATATATATTGTACTTAGATAACCATCCCTTCAGTATATATGAGGCTTAAGAACACTCAGTTTACATAAATTGCAATCTCTTGAACCGTATTATGCCAAAACAACCGCAAAACTTTAGTATAATTGTAATTCTTACCTCTATTAAAAACTCTTAAATTGATTTATTTTATAAAAATGTCTAAAATCTGTTAATTTGAGATATACAGTTTTTTAGTCGATATTGTTTTATCTTTTAAAATTGTTTCGAAACGTTTATTTACATTTTATAAATTAATAATATTCCTGCTCAAACAACTCAGAGTGTAGGCATTTAATACAATTTTTGTGTCTAACGTTACTCTATTTTAAGCAACCTTTGCCTATCTTTAGTTACTGCACTTAAATACATGAGCAGAGACAAAAAGAGATAAAAAGAACAATCTGCAACATGCAGTTTCTCTACCACAGGGTCTTCTAGCGCTGGGTGGCTGAAATACTTGTGTACATAAACATAAATTAGGGTCTCTATTCGGGGAAAAATATTTTAAAATGCCCGAGAATTTTGAGAAATAAAATTTCAGGAATTTCTTTTCAAAGTTTTCACTTGATTTACAGTTTTGGTGGCATTAAATGTCAGTAAAATAAAAGAAAAACAGTAATTAATAACCAGGGAAACCAGAAATATGATCTAAAAAAAGTGTTTCATGCGCATTAAATATGCAGTAAGAAGTCGAAAATATGCCCTGAAAATTATTAAAGATATGCCCCAAAAGTTCAAGAATTGCTAATTTGAAAACAAAATATTCAACAATTTAAAAACAATTGCATTAAAAAACAAAACGATTTTAAAATTATAATCGGTACATCTCAAACACCATAGCATTTACAGACGAACTTTCGATATTTTAACCAATTTGGAAACGATGGGCTCACAAAAATAAAGTTTTGTTATGAAGTTAAAATTTATATAAGAGTTATTTGTGGCGAATATTATCTAGATATTAATATCCATATGAGATTTTTTGTCTTAAAGGGATTTCAGGGAAATTGTTTATTAATGTTAACATTTAAAAGGAAGTTAAATCTTGTTATAGATGGGAGCTTTGGGCAAATGTGAACCGATTCGAAAATAATTTAATTTGTAGAAAAATAGTTTTGCGGCGAATTTAATCTGAATACCAACATAATTAGATGGTTAACCGACACAAAAAGTCTAATTAGGACAGAAATTTTTATTGTTAGTATGTGAAATTATAGATCGATTCTCACCATTTATATAGACTTCGTCCTTAGCACAATTAAAATATATTTAAATGTGATAAAATATTTCCTCAATTTATATATATAAAATTTAAAAGTTTAAAATATTATTCATCTTAAATGACAACCTGCTTTGGCTTACAATTTTAGAGTAAAAATTAAATGTAGATGACGAAATTGAAGCAACACGTTCGGTATACAGACACATATTTAAAACAGAAAAACCAGAATTTAAAAAAAATTATTTATTTCCTGCGAAAGTTCTTTCTTGTAAGCATCAAAGAAATTCAACGTGTAGGAAAATATGCCCCCAAATAGTCAAAATATGCGCTATAAACTTAAAAAATGTTGCAAAAATGCTCATTTAACTAAAGTATGCAAAAAAATACTGTAAAAGGTAAAATATGCAAAAATATGCACTAACAAATCAATGCCAGAATTCGTAAAAGAGCTCTTAAAGGGATAAATATAGTGTTTCTGCCTTCATTGTTCGCACAAGGAAAAATTTGCAATTGCATATTTATGGTTTCCCTGGTAATAACGCTTCTTAAGCCTCATATGATCTTCGGGTGAAATTTCACCCGTTTTAAGATGTAAAACTGTATATCTTATAAACATTTTCTCGGATTAACTTGAGATCTTTTGCTAATATTTGAAATTGATCGCTTACAACAAAAAACGGTTAAGCTACTTTAACATTATAAAATAATTCTAAAAATTCCTTCAATTAAGTACCTCGTGTGAAAGAGATTAACATTCTGTGGAAGTTTAAATGATAAAAATTGAATTTTTCTGACAAAGCAATTCAATCATAAATCATGGTTTGCAGGACAATGTAAAATATTGTGTGTTTTACAAGAAAATTACAAAAATATCTATAAAAAAATATTGAATAGCCTAGAAATTGGTGAAATTGTTATAAGCGTGTATTTGATGCTTCAGAAGAAATTACATTACTTTCTTTCAAAGAACTCTGAATCAAATTCTAAGGATTATCCCCCTTATGCAAACAAAATTTAAAGTTCACATTAGTTAAGCAACACATTTAACCCAGCAATATTGAATGGGGTAAATTTTTGCCCGAAGACCTATACAGTAGCTTATTTTTGGGAACGTATGAAAGTTAATATTCTTCACTTTTGGTATTTGTTATTTTATTTTTTGGAAACTTTTTCTCTATAAGTTCATCATCATATGACTGTTGGTTTTTTTAAACAGAAATAAATGTGTGACCCACTGATTTCGAATTATAAAAAATAATAATCCAACTTCTGCGAGTTCGGTATTCTCGAATTCGGTACTAAATACCCTACCACGATACCTTTTACATGACCTAAGCTATACCTATCAATAAATGGCAGAATTGAAAAATGATTGGATTTTCTCCCATCGGATATTTAGATTCCCAAAAAATTTAAAAAAATCGAAAAATACCAGATTCCGTGTAATTAAATGAAGAGAGAATTTGAAGTGGATCTTTAAGAAATAAAATCTAAAAGCTAAGAATTTCTTTATGACGACAGATTGAAGAGAAAATTGAAAGATCCTGATCGAAGTTCTAAAAAATGAAGCCCTTGCTTTTCTCTTGCTGTGTTAACACTAACATAGAAAAGTACACTGAAGACATTTGTTGTCGTCGTATTTCATGCACTTCTCCCGCTACAATACTGAACAACATTTATTAGCTTCATTATTTTTAATTTCTGCTCTTTTGTTGTAACTATTTTGTTGTTGTTTATTAATTTGTTTAGGCCTAACATCTTAAAATTTTATTAGAAATGTTCGTTTTCTTTCCGTTTCTTCTGTTCGAAATGTTTTTCATGTGTTTTTTTTTTTTTGCTTAAACTGTTGAATTTGGTACCCTTGAATTTTCTTCCAAGATTTTCTATCTGGTTTTCTTCATTTCTTTAAATATTTTCAGTTTATGTTGTTGTTTTTGACAAGAACCAGATATTTTATTTGTTGCTTTCATTTCTAATATATGTTTTCCTGTATTTGATTTGTTTGTGGCTACTAAATATCTAATACTTATGTACAGCTACTCATACTATAAGTGGGACACCCAAAAATTTATGTTGCTGTGTTTGAAAGTCAAAATAAAAGCCTAAAGCTTCGTTCACAATGGCAGCAACATTTTCGTTTTTATTTAATTATTTATTATTACGTATTTATTATTATTTTTTAAAAGATTTTGTTAAAATTTCCATTCAAAACTAAATAAAATTATTGTAAACGTCATGTTCAATTTCATACAAATTGTTGCTGCAGTACATGGTACAATAGGTAAAGCGTGTTTTTATAAAGGCATAACACTTAGAGCTGGCAACACTTTTTAACTGGTGGTCATTTGGTCAGCTGTCAAGTGATTTATTATTAGTTTGGTTTGGCAGTTTAACATAAATAGGCTAACGTCTGAACAACGCTTCCAAATTTATTTTTAAAATCAATCGAAATACGTATCTTCTTGGTTTAAACTGACTGGCGTGATTTATGGGTTCATTGATCATTGATCCGTACTTCTTTAAAAACGGTACTGGTCAGAACGTTACAGTCAATGGTTACCGCTATAGAGCCATGATAACTGACATTTTCGTTCATCAATTGAACAACCACGATGTGCAGGAGCTGTGTTTCAACAAGACGGCGCAACATGTCTCGGACTCGTGAATTCGCCTCTAATATGGGGCGATTTAACGTCGCTAGACCAGTTTCTGTGGGGATATATGAAATCGCTAGTCTACGCCGATAAGCCCGAAACGATTGACCACTTGGAGGACAACATTCGCCGCGTTATTGCCGATATACCGCCACAAATGTTAGGAAAAGTCATCGAAAATTGGACCTCCAGACTAGACTACGTTCGAGCCACCCGTGGCGGTCATATGCCAGAAGTCGTATTTAAATTATATCGCCAGAATATTATCTTTCGCATAAAATACATTTCATTTCAATTTAAAAAATGTATCTTTGTTTTATTCCATTTCAAAGTACAAGGTATAGTCATTAGAAAAAAAGCTCTCAATTTTAAAACCCATGTAATGTCAACCAAAAGAAAATAAGAAAAAATATTAAAACAGGCGTCAAAAATTATGTAATTTTTTGAAAAAAATTTTACATTAAAAATTTTAACAAAAAATCCATTTCAAAAAACAATATATTGAATAAAATAAAGTTTTATATAAAAAAGTAAATTTGCAATATCTTAAAAGTGCAAAATATATTGAAATTAAAATATTTGCAATTGAGTAACATTTCGTTGTTTGACATTACATGGGTAAATGACGACAACTCTCCCTAATGATTGTACCCTGTCAACTTTTTTACATTTAGTTACATTTCTGTTCTAACAATGAAAGGAAAATATATTAAACCTTGGGAAGAAAGAAGATAGAAGGAAAAACGAAATTGTTGCTCCCATTTTTGATGAATTGTATTATTAAACTTATTCGAATTTGATCCTGAACTACACAAAATAATGAAGATTAATGATTGTATTCAAAAAAAAAAAATTATTAATGTTTACAAAACTAATTTTATACGAAAATTTACCTTAATAAACATTTGTTAAATTTCTTATGAATACGGAGGTAAGTATTTAAACTAAGTATTTGTATGAGGTGTCCCACTTATAGTGTGAGTAGCTGTATATTAGTTTATTGTAACGATATTGACTGACATGCATTTGTTTGCCTGCCTGTCTGTCCGCCTGACAGCCTGGCTGCAGTTCGTTCGTCAGGCAAAAAAGTATAAAAAGAAAAACATGAAAATCTTGCCTTGCTGCCCTTCAAATTATGAGGGTGCCTGGATTAGAATTTAGTTGCACGTTGTCGGTCTACGTGTACACACATGGTGTTCCCTTCTGGAAAACAGTCGTTTAAAAGAAAAACCTTATAATAAATTAAAAAAATAAAGCTTAGTCGTTTTGATTTATTGGTTTTTTTCTCGAGTGTTTTGTTTTATCAAATATTATTTATAATGGTGGCCGGTAAATTGCAAAATAATCCATTAAAATTATCTTTTACGGTAAGATTGCAGCCATATTTGAAATATAATTTAGAAGAATATCTTAAGAGATAAAATTAAAATAATGTGAAAATAAATATCTTATGTGAATTATGACGAAAATTTTTAATGAAAAAAAGCCGTTAATATATTATTGGATTTGTTGGTTTAATGATTTATGCACACATTTCTGAAATATTCGAATATTGATTTTTTTAAATTCAGTTTTTATAATTAAAAGTGTTTAAATGGACTGTAAAAAGTCATCGATAAATAATACTGATATGTAATTCAGTGAAAAGTTCTCGCAAAAAATGTGTTTGTCGTTTTATAGCTAAATTATTATTTATTATTTATAAATAGTGACTCGAAAGAACCAAAAATTACTTTTTTTCAAAATTAGTAAAAAAAAAACAAGTAAAGTGCTATAGTAAGAGTGCTAAAGGCTATGCCCAATCTTAGATATCCTTCACAATGGCTTGATTTGAATAAATATTTTCGTCTGAGCGGTGAGCGGCAGAGCAGCGAATTTAAGCGGCGTGTTTGAGCGGCAAGTTAAATGTTATTAAGCGAAAATCATATGCACATGTAAAAGAATTTAATGGGTTTAAGAAAAAAAGAAGATTTGGTGTTCATCCTATAAATCTAGCAAGGCGACATTAAGGCGAATTTAAACATTTATATACAAATCTTCGCAAAATTCCCGACAGATTTTGGCAATACTGCCGTATGCCTGTGACATCTTTTGATTTGCTATTGCAAAAAGTTAACGACAGATTGACAAAACATAGAAAAGCAATTTCTGCAGAGCAAAGGCTTGTTTTAACTTTGAGTAACATAAGTATATTTTTTATTTATTTGCTTTGGATTGTGTATTTACGCATGTATATCAAAATTTCACCAACTTCACTCCATAATTTCTCGGCTACATTTTTATTTTAAAAATTTGATAATCTGTCTTGCCACAACAGCGGTTGGCTTTGTACAGTTGAAATTATAATCTCCACATTCACATTTGCCATGTTTAATCTTTGCCGCTCAGAAAACAACTAAAAATTAAAACATGTTTTATTCCAGAGCGACATCGCTTAGCCGCTCAGAAATGCCGCTCATTGCGTGGCCACTTCAGTAGTATTTCATAAGTTTTAAGTTTTTGCCGCTTACCGCTCAGACGCTCGCCGCTTAGCCGCTCATTGGCTGGCCTCGGCCCTTTACAGATCTTGACTGTATTTCAGATATTTGTTCAGGGTGAATTATTTTTAAGTAAAAATCCTAAAACTTTTCTGTATTTTATTAAATATTCTCTATTTGAACTGGAATAGCATTTCCAATGTATTTGACTTTTCTCGTTACTGGGAACTTGTAATATTGTTCTTTCTAGCTCGAAAACTCACTTATTTGCATATACACTTAGATCATCAATAAAAACTATTTTACTTTCTTCGGATATGCAATCATGCATTCAAAACCTTATCCATTAAGAATATTTAAAACCCTATTACGGTTCACAACTCAACTCAGTTGAGTTGTAATTAAGACAACTGGTTGCGATGAGTTCTAATTTTTTGATGGTTTTATTCGCCGCAAAATAGCAAAGTTGTAAGCCATAATACAAAAATTGGGAAATTACAACTCAACTGAGTTTAGTTGTGAACCGTAATAGGGGCCTTAAGGTTCACAAAGATTTATATAGCATGATCCATTTCGACGTTCCCTACTTTTTTTAAGAAAAAACACAGAATATTCAAAATTAAGAGGGAATGTTTATTATCATTTGAAAGAACATTCTTTGCCATTTATTTTTTGAAGATTATGTCTATCAAATGTTGGCCGTTGCTACGTCGCAAATGGTCCATCCGTTGAGTCCAATTTTCGAAGACTCGTTCGAGCATTTCGACTGGTAACTGGCGAATGACACGCGTGATGTTTTCCTCCAAGGCCTGAATCGAAGCGGGTCTGTCCGCATTAACTTTAGACTTTACATATCCCCACAGGAAAAAGTCTAACGGTGTGATATCACACGATTTTGGTGGCCAATCGACCGGCCCAAAACGTGGAATTATGATGCGATGTGTGGGAAGTGGCGCCGTCTTGCTGAAACCAAATGTCGCCGAGATCACGAGCTTCAGTATCAAATAGTCGGTTATCATGGCACGATAACGGTCCGAGTTGCTGCGAACAGCGCCGAATCGACTCTCCACGGTCTTCGTGTACACTCTCAGCTACGGCCGCTAAATTTTCTTCACAGCGTGCTGGACGTGGTCTATTCGGTCGAATATTATCCAATAATGAATGCTGGGTCTCAAAATGGGTGATGGTGTTGCGAATAGTACGCTCAGTAGGCCGATTATGTTGACCATAAGTTGAGCGAAGTGCACGAAACACATTCCTCACAGAACGTGAATTTTCTTAATAAAGTTGAACGATTTGTAAACGTTGTAAAGGCGTAAGTCTTTCCATTATGAAATGCCAAACAATACTAAACAAAAATAACATGACAGCATGACACGACTCACACGTGATCTTCAAATAAAGGATAATGAAAAAAGTATCTCTACTTGAATCACCCATTAAAACGAATTTTCTATTTTTTTTTAAATTATTTTGCAGTTGACTCTAGTTTGAAGCGATGCTTATATAAGAATTTTTTGTAAAGCAAGTTATTACAATGTTATTATAATGGGATGCATAAGTGCATATCATCAGCTAAAATGCAAAAGGGCGTAAAAACACTTTTTATTTTTTTTTTTAAGAAAAAGCAAACAACTTTACGAAATCAATAACAACAAGGTGTACTTGGCGTTTAAATTTTTTTTGATAAAGTCGACATTTTTTTTATAGCATGGATCTAAAATAAAACGAACACAAAACATTCTAATACTAGTTCGAATTTTTTTGTTGTTACGCCCTTTTGCATATTAGGTGACGATATATACATATCATCAGCTCGTTATTGGCATATATCAAAAGTCGAAGTGGAGACAATTAAAGTGTACATGAAGTTTTTTGAAAATATGCCCGATAGAATTTTTTTTGGACATCACTGCTTTAGGCATATGTTAAGAAGACAAATGTAAATTTTTGTTAACGTCATTTACGAACTTAGAAGGTAAAAGTATTTTATAGAAAGTAAAACTTGTTGTTTTGTACCGCATACACCATTTTTCTAAATATTTTTCTAAAAAGTAGCTTTTTGTGCTGCATACGTATAATTATAGCTGTATATTGAGTATTTGACATTTTATTTTGCTTTTGCTTTTACTTCTTTTTTTCTTACGGCAGTACTTTTCGTTTATAGTCACAGTTTTTAGTCACATCAGCGATATAGTCCATTTTATTTGTTTATTCTGCCGATATAAGTAAATCTTCTATATATATAAAAATAAGTCCGTATATGTACGTCGCCGAACTAATCATAAACGCGTCGTGCGATTTCACTTGTACACTACGTAGGCAGTGGCCCATATATGGTTTATATGAAGTTTGGTTGAAATCCGATAACGCATGTGTGTGCGGTGCGTATGTGAAGTGAGTGTGTTTTTGCCGCAGGCATTTTTTGTACCGCATACAGCATTCATTAGTATTGAATACATTTTGGTCGTTTGTGTATTGTAGAGCATTGCACGGAGTGAAATCCGTTGACACGGTTACGAATCAAGACGACGCTGTTAATTATCCGACAGAATTTTTGAATTCATTGGATTTACCCGGATTTCCACCTCATCGTTTACAATTGAAAGTGGGCGCTCCCATTATTATGCTTCGAAATATAAATCAACCACGATTATACAATGGGACAAGATTAGCGGTTAAAAAGGTCATGAACAATTTGATCGAAGCAACAATTTTAAAGGGGAAGTTTAAAGGTGAAGATGTATTGATTCCACGAATTCCAATGATTCCATCAGATTTATCTTTTGAATTCAAAAGACTACAGTTTCCAATACGTCTTGCATTTGCTATTACAATAAATAAAGCGCAAGGGCAATCGTTGGAGTTGTGCGGAATTGATTTAGAATATCCTTGCTTTTCACACGGCCAGTTATATGTTTCGTGCTCACGTGTTGGCAAGCCTTCAGTTCTCTTTATCTACACAACAACTCATGGCAAAACCAAAAATGTTGTCTACGAAAGAGCTCTAAGATAGTTTAAGTGATACATAGTCTAAGATTGTAAGAAACTAGAATTAAAAGTTGAATAATAGGGAACAAAACCAACTTTATTAAAAACAAGTGTGTTTCTTTTCTTATTTTGTTTTGCCGTGCGAAGCAGGCAACGGGCCCGCTAGTTTAGTATAAAATATTTACGTGATAGTCCATTTACTGATAAAAGCACATTTGTCATATATACCATCCATCTATCAGCAGCTTTCAAAGGCAAAAGTAAAGTTAATTATTGGTGATATAGTCACATAAGCAAAATTTACTAAGTTCTTTTCAATTTTCGAAACCACAATCCATCTCAGGAACTAAGAATAAAATCGTTTAATTTTTGTCATCAACTCGTAAACAATTAGTTTTTTCCATTGGCATCAGCTATGGAATGAATATCTTATTATTAATTTAACTATTTTTTTTATACATTATGCAACACTGTTGCAAAATCATAAGCCTGCTGTCGGTGTAATTTATATGAATTTTTTATTTTCTATATTCACATAACTTGATTATATTCGAGTTCGGTTATATATTTTTTTTTGCTTTTTTTATATTCCTATGCGAATCCCGCGAAGCTCTTCGCTTGTCTGCAGGAGACCAGAGTCTCTGGCGGGAATTAAAACCGCAATCCCGGCACTGATAGACAAGCTCACTACCAGCTAGCCTACCGGGGCACCCTTATGCCTTATAGTGGCATATAGTATGTGAATTGGGCTTATAGTCACATTAGCTATATAGTCCACGATTTGTCTGTAACTAAATGATGTGACTATAAGCGAATAGGTTTGTATAGCAAAGCAAGAAAATTTATGAAATTTATTTTTTACGAGGAATTTGCAGCTTTTGCCAAAGTGGAGTGTAGAGAAAAAAAATACTTAATAAACTTTAAAATAGTTGATATGGAGCAAAATTAATGCTCTCAGAAATCATAAACCATTTCGTGAAACAGGTTTGGGATTTAGTAAGGGGGTGTACAAAATATATATACCCCATAACTTGATTTTTTTTTAAATGGTCGGGAGGTCAAACCAATAATGAGCTGACGATATATTTTACCAAACTGAAGTATAAAAAAAGAGTAATTTTTAGGATTTCAGTATATTGGACATAACTCTGATATTTTTTCACTTATTCGACAGATTAAAATACAGACGTGTGAACGAGGAAATTTACCATTTACTTGAATTATAAGACATGGACTCGGAAAGATATATAAAAAGATATTAATAATTATATTTTGGTCATAACTTTTTTATATCTGAATCGATTTTCCTGAGTTTTTCAGAAAATGTGTTCTATTTAAGATTAAATTTAGTCGTATTTAAATGATTTCCCGGAATGGGAAATGGGGCCTATGGTTAATTACGGTCCGATCTGGTACTCAATTTGAGAGAGTGATATATTGTCTTATGAAACTGCAACATACTAAATTTTACTCCAAAAACTTTATTCGTTTCGTTTTAGGCGTACTTAAGGGTTGCCGATAGTAGGCTTTATATGGGGCCTATGGTAAATTATGGACTAATTTTCATGAAATTTTGCAGAGTGATTTCTAGTCTTATGAAACTATGAGAGAAGAAATTACTGCAATGTCGTGAATCGTTAAGGTTTTGGGGGTACTAAAGTGTTCTCCGATGGTGGCTTTGGGCCCGGGCCTATGGTAAATTATGAACCGATCTTAACAAAATTACTTGTACTAATTTCAGTCATATAAAATGAACCTGTAAAAAATTTAATGAGAAATGGTGCATTTTTTCACTAATTAATGTTAGATTTTGTAACAAAAATACCGATTTTTTAGGGAGGTTGTTCAACATGTGGGTTCACAACTCTTATCCTACTGAAGCGATTTTGCTGAATATCAATCCCAAACTGCTTAGAATAACTAGAAATATTTTGACACCACTTTTGCTCTTTTCTGTTGAGACTTTCAAAGGGAACGTGATTTCAATAGACGAACATAATACGGACATGTGTAAATCGACTTAAACTTACTCCAGCATCCAGAATATATAAACTCTATGTAGTCTTAAATCTTAGATTGCCCTCATTCACCACTAGTATAACGAGTACTTGACTTATAACTTTGCATTCGGGAAGATTTCTGTTTCCCGAAAGTGTGCAATTTTCTAAAAAAAAAAATTTGTGATGGGCAAAACCCTTTTTTTATGGACCGATTGTTCTGACTTCTTCAGGAAATATATTCCGATCATTTAATATACAAAACGTATCCATTGTTCATAGTGAGGCTCTAAAAGTTTTTATGAAAATTACGTTTTTTTTTGCAAATTTTTTAAATATTTTAATAACTCGGTCAACTTTCGACCGATTTGACAGATTTATATATAAACATGTTTTGAAAGAGATTTACTATGGATCCGGGTTATAAAATTTAAACTTGGGAAGAAAATAATTAATTTTCAAAAATTTTTCATATATTGGACAAAACTCTTCCATAAACGCACTGACTTTTCCGACTTTTCTGATTTTTTGATATATTTTACGTATCCATAAATCGGATAGGAGCCCTTAAATGTCATGATCATGTTTCTGTTCTTAGCTCATTTTATGACAATTTTCCTCATTTCTTAGCCCTTTATAAACCGATTTGGCTGATTGTAAATAGCAATTCACAAAGGTATGTATGTATGTATTACTGATCAATTAATAAATCATACATTTATTGGCGTTGTGCAGGCGCCTCGCAAACTTGATTTCAACCGACTAAAATACGGACACCGTTAAAGAAACTTCTTTTCTCATAAGTATCGAAATTGTACATAAATAAATATATATACATTATAGTGTTTAAAATCAATATTGTAGAAATTTCAAACCGCATTACAAAGTAATGGCACTTCGGTGAAGGGAATACAAAAAATATTCCCTATAGATATAATTCGTTTAATATTTCGTGTAATAATTTTCAAGTGTAATCCTTAAAATGGGACTTAAGATCAATTCTGAATCTAACGTAACAAAGTTTCGTCGAGAGTTTAAGGTATATATTAGGGTTACTTGCACTTCTAATCATAATTTCATGTAGGAAAAGGGCAGAATGATATTTTTGTAATCAAAGCATTCAAAATAGATATTCAAATTCTACACGAAATTCGAATTAAAAGGCCGAACAAGACATAATCCGAAAATAAGGTTTGACTCTACTGATTTTGCCAAGAAAAGAGATCTTAATTTTATTAAGAGCAAAATCTACAACATCTTCAGATTCTTCAAGGAATTAAGAACCAAACTAACAGTATATCGGAGCTAGGGATGGGCAATAAATATCGATATATCGAAATATCGATATTTAAATAAATTATAATCGATATATATCGCCGATATTAAAAATACCGATACATCGATATTTATGTACGACTATCGAATTGGATGTTTTTAAGATCTCTTTATAATAAAATTCAACAATTTAACCGTTGCTCAACTGCTTACAATACTGTTGTTTTTTAAGAATTGCATCATATGTTTTTTAACTAATATTAAGAAAATAACGGAGTTTTTCCATAACATTTTTTTTGCATTCTTTATTTTTTTTTTTTTTTAATTTTTTTATTGTAGAATTAATGCCGGTCCCTCGATTTCAAACGAAAACTTCGTTCGCATAAATTTTGAAAATTTGGTAATAATTTTAGCTTAATACGTTCGATACATCTATATATCGATATTTTTACTTAATAAATATCGATACTCTTAACAAATATCGATACGATATATATCGATGTATTTTTTCAATTTAACCATCTCTAATCGGAGCTTTCTATATATTGAAAATCTTGCATCGAACTTTACAATTCCATGGTGAATCAGAAAGAGGATTTTGATCATAGAATTTAGATAATAATTGAAATGACCAGATATGGATCTTGCTTTTACATTTATGATAATATAGCAGCTAGTTTTCCCGAATTTAATATATGGTTATATAAACATTTGTTCGATATTAGATAACTTTAGTAAAATTGAAAAACTGTAGGGCCAATGGTGCCTTGTTGTCTTGTCGTCATAAATTCTGCAGAAAACTTTTCGCATACATAAAAAAAAAATGTATAAATATGTATGTATGAACATTTGTAAATTTAATATCTATTAATAGGTGTTATCCCGTACTCAAATTTGGGAGACCGCGGGATCCCAATCTTACCGAAAACTATTCCCGTAATCAATCTTTACCAAACTAAGAGAGAAAGATTTTAAGAGAAAAATATTCTACTTCTTGCACGAAGTAGCCCGTAGAGAATTTTCTGTTTACTCTCATTTTACCGAACTTGGCCCAAAAAGTACGGGATCGCACCTATTATTATCTTTTTTATATTAAAATTTTCACAACAAATCACTAGAATATCAACATAAGAAAATGAAAATACTCGATTTTAAACAAAATCCATTTAAAATGAAAATAAACCCCATGACGGGTGATACCAGATCTGGCAGAAGTTGCTTTAGGGCAAGACTAGTGTTTCGATGGAAAACATGGGTATAAATTACAAAACCATAATAAATATTAGAAAATTATTTTTTTTTAAATAAAATTTTAATATATTTTATTATATATCTTTCGATTCTAGGCCGAGCTAGCTGATGTATTACGTAAACGCCGCAATCGACCGGATGCTTCTGATGAAGATTTGGGACTGCCACGCAGTCCAGCTTCTCCACAAAGACGTGCGGGCAGTTCACATCATGCCCCAGCAGCCGCCTCAGCTTGTAACAAATCAATTACGGGAGAAAAACACAGTGAAGTATCCTCCCTGAGTTTATTGAGCATGAACAGTAACGATGGTGAAGAATTATTAGGCACCTCAGCAACAACAACAACAGATATTGTACAGGAGCGGACTACAGCCACCAGATACTCACGATCTTCGACAATGTCTAGTATATCAATGTCATCGGATATACTGAGACATCGTGATTCCTCGTTTAACGATACAAAAGATGAAGTAGATTTATTTTCAACCGATTGGCAAAGATTATCACATTCGGCGGCCAAGCATAAAATGGCTATAAGACCAACAAAGAAAAAGGGTGGCCCCAGTCGGCAACATAGAAGGACATTGGAGGTAAGTTGTAACACAAGTAATTTTAGACATACAAATCATAAAACAAATCCTTGTTTTCTAATAGACTTCAATACCAGAGGCCAATGAAGATTTTAGTAAATTTGTAAATAAACAAATATTGGAAGTGAAAGGTAAAGTCATCTCTAAAAACCAATTCCAATTATTCAATAATTTTTAATTTTTCCTTTTTTATATATAGATTTGGATACCAAAGCTAAAACACGTTCTCTCCCACCGGGCGTTAATGCTGCTAAACTAATGGATGAATCACAAACTGCCACCAATGAGTCCATAAGCAAAACTACGAAAATCACCAATTCGAATTCAACACAACCAACGAATGCTACGAATACTACTACCACAACAACAACTTCTACTAATATATTTGGCTTACGTAATTTAACCGCTAAGGCCAGCGCCATGTTTGAATCCAAAGAAACTCTACAAGCCGAGGAAGCAAATAAAAAATCCAATATCCCTAAGAACAACGAAGTGGTTGATAAAAACGGCCAACCCATGGAAACCACTGAAACTGGTTTCCTACGTCGTTTAATGCATCGCAATTCAAAGCGTTCTATTGCCAAGGTCACTGCTGGTGATGAGGACCAAGACGAGCTCGATAACGAACCAAATGAACCAAAGAAAATACAAATGTCGAGTACCACTTCCTCGGTTGTCAGCTCAAGTGTTATGGTGCAATCAAAGAGTGAATTTGCAACATATGAAACAAAACAAGAAGAAAAACGCAAAGAGATTAGAAAAGAAACTTACCAGGAAAATAAAATAATGGGCCAGACTTTAGTCGCAAATAATTTTTCCATGTCTTCTAAAGATGAACGAAAATCGGAGGAAAAATCTCCTTCTAAGCCAAAGTCGGGCCCAGCTGCTCGCCAGCGTTATTTGCCTCAGAATATCAGTAGCGAGGACCTGGTAAAGACAAACGAAGAGAAGTCAGTTGCAAAGGAATCAACACTTTCTAAATCATTAACAAATGAAACTTTCCAATCCACATCTCTTATACGAGAAATTACCAAACAGCAATCTTCTCTAAGTACTTCTCCTGTTAAAATTGAACATCATTTCGAAAAGAAACCGAAAATTGTTGGACTATCAGCTTTTCAACAAAAAGTATCCCGTTCTAATGATTCATTTGCTAGAGCCTCTTCTAACACCTCAATGGTATCTCTAGACAAATCCGACGATGAACTAACTTCATCGGCACGCCTACACACCTATGAACAAAAACAACGCAAGTCAGTGGAAAAGTCTAGAAGTTTTAGGGTCTATGGTGAGCAAAAGGACAATATCACCACTACTACGGTACACAACAATATGCCCAGTCTTCCGGATCTTAGTATAAATTTAAGAATTCCCTACTACAAAGATTTCATATTGAATGAAAAAGAATATTCTTCTCCCTCGCCACCTGAGCAATTGGATGAAAAACACACTTCCTTGGGCTTTGAAATCAATGATAATAAATTGGTCAAACCCGATCGGGAGAACCGAAAATCATTTAGTAACTATGATAAAAACATAATAATGACCACGAGCACTAATTGCTTAGGAGGCGGTAAGACTACACCTATTAAGTTGTTGACACCAGCAAATGTTGTAGCACCTTTCAATACCTCGACACCTGGTGCATGCAACAAAAATATTTCGGAAATCGAAAACAACATTGATATGATTGTTAAGTCGCCTTTTGTAAGTGTTATAAGAAAATCCATTAATTTAAATGAAGAACAAGCCGATGAGGTAATAAAGGTTACAACGCCCAAAACAGTCGTAACGGAAAAAATCAGACCAACAGCTTTGTCTCTAAGAAAGGAGAAGTCCTTGAGTGACGAGAACATTTTGAATTCTCCGAGCATCGCTTTTGTTACTCTAAGAGATAAACCAGTAATGAAAACAAATACTTCGTTCTCTAGTTCTTTTGAAACACAAACGAAGGAAATTGAAAGAAAATCTGCCCCTGCTATAAACAACAAAACCACGAATGGTTTAAGAAGTAATTCCACCAGAAGATCTTCAAGTGTAGTGGAGTCTGCAGTAGAAAAAACGCATTCAACTGTACCCGAATTTATGAAAATACAACTCAATCGTGTAGATCCAGCTAGAACATCTAAAAGTCATGTAGTTTTAGCAAAGAATGTTAAGGAAAATCCTGGCTCTTTATCCAGGGAATGTTCACCAGATAATATAAATAGCAGCAGCAGTATGGATGATCTTAGTTTCCGACGTTTAAGCAGTGAAAGTGTGGATATTAACGAAAGATCTTCACCCGAGACTGAAAAGCGATTTTCCGGACTCTTTCACGAAGCCATTAATAAACAAACTAAAATATGTACAGGACTGCCACCAAAGAGTCCAGTTAAGAAAACATCCACCACTCCTACAACACCACCAACTCCCACCATCAATGAAAGAGATTTAAACAAAGATCACTTTAAATTGCTAGAGACATTTGAAAACAATAATATTAACAATGCCTCAAACTCTTTATCATTGCAAGAGCGCAGACGTCTCTTTATGAATGAAGAGAGATCTAAAATGGAAAAGAAAATGGAAGAAATAAGATTTGAGCGTAAAAAGTCACTTTGTGAAGAGGTAATAAAAAAATCATCTTCGAAAAGCGAAAGTGAACAAAAGGAGGTAAATAACAAAGATATGTCGCCGGTTGACAGTTCAGTTATTTTACGCAAAAAATCATTTGCCTCTTCTGTACATTCTCTAAATGGAAACTCTGTAAATAGTAGTGGTAATAATTGCTCCAACAAAGATGATTCTACGCCAGAGCTAATGAAAGTCTTTGCACGGAGATCTCTAAAAATAAAAGACGAAGACTTAGACAAAATGCTAAATTCCAATGGCAATAGCAATTTATTAGCACCCCAAACTCTTAAGAAATTCAACAGCCCTTGCTCTAATCCAAGTGTAGATAGTGATAAAGAAAATCAGTCGGCCAGTGATGAGAAATTAGACAAATTGCCAAAATTAGAAACAAATCAATCAATAAGCATCTCCCAAATGAAAACCACTCCAACAACTTTAAATGGTTCTGGAAACAATAATAGCAACAACAATCGCAATTCCTTGGCGGATTTTCGTTTAGGAGGCTCCAAAACTTCCCACTCTGCTTTGTCTATGAATAATAACAACAATAATAATAACAACGGCCCCAGTAATGGAGAATCAACCACTTTATCTAACGGCAAAAACTTTTTGCCACCCATTAAAGTAGTCGGCGGCTTCAGAGCCATGTCTATAGAACGTAATAATAATCATAATAACGCTTTATCACCTACCAAAGCCTCATCCACCTTGGAGAGATCCACCATAAAATTGGGAGACCTAAGTTCGTCCTCCAGCACTGATGATCCCATTAATATAAGCAAAACTATCGAAAGATCGGCCACTATGGGAGAATTCAAAGGCATACACCAGAGAAGAGCCGAATGGGAACAAAGAGCCAAGGAGGCTCTAAAATAAAGCAAAAGCTTTGTAATTTCACTTAGAGGTGTTGCAGAAAAGAGGCTTGAAAATTTAATTTGACAAAAAAAAAAAGCGTTTAGAAATAGTGTTATTAGCAAAATGCTTACCCAACCTCTATGCCTTCCTTATATGACTTATAAAACACAGAGCTTCTCTTCTTAATAAGAACAAGAGCATTTATTTCATTTTGTTTTCATTTTTCTACTAACTACAAAAATGTTCAATAGATTCTTAGATTATTTTAACGTTATTTAAATTATTTTTGAGAAGTTGTTTAACGTTTTTAGTGTTTTTTTTTTTTTTTTTTTTAGAAAAAACTCTTAAATTTTAAGATTTTAATGTTAAATTATAGAAAAGTTTATTGAAAAAAAAAAAAAAAAAATAAAGATATGTATTAAAATTTTTTTCTGTAAATACCAAACAAATTGAACAATCAATAATTTATTTAGGAATGATAAAACTGTATGTTAAAAGCGATAATAAGGAAATAATAGAAAAGAAGGGAAGTTTTTCGAGAGAAATTTAAAAAAAATATTGATCTAGTTAAACAAAATTAAGTAGCAAATAAAAAGCTTTTTCTAGAAAAGCTCTCTAGCAAAAAGATTTTCCATGCAAATTGTTTTTTTTTTTAAGAGTAAAAACAAGAGAGAAATAATCAAAGAGAACTTATAAAGAAAACTTTTTTCTTTTGAAAAGTTTTATTAATGCAGAAATTTTTTAAATATTAATTTTTATTAATTTTACTTAAATTTCATTTAATATAAATATTAACGAATTTAATACACTTTCACATTTTTAACCCATTTATGAACTTAAAATACTTTTAATTTCACTATTATTAATTAAACATAATTAATTTAAATGAAATTGTCTTCACTCATTTTAAAAATAAATATTCTCTGCAAACTTTAATTAGTTCTCTTTAATATTTATTTATCTCGAGAAACTTAAGAAAAGAACTCCCAAAGAAATAAATTGAAAATTTTTATTTGAAAATCTGTATCAAGGCGAATTCATATGCAAAAGTGACGGCATTTGAGACAGAGTTTTGCTAGATGTCCTCTTTTTATATGTAGATAATGTATTCTAACTATTAAACAAAACAAATAGACAGATAACACACAACTCTCTCTGCATAGCTCTCTTAGCAGTCATCTGAATGAATTCGCCTTGATATTCGATGTGCAACAACATGACATTTTAAATTTCAAAATTGATTTTTTCCATATTTGCAAATACATTTATAAAAACCCTTTACATATTTCAAAAGAAAGCAAAAAATATTTTAAAAATAATTTTTATTAAAATTAAGTAAAACTATTTAAAGCTTTAAGCATAATTTAAATCATGAAAAATCTAATTACAAATAAATTCAAAATTTTATTAAAATTTGCAACCTGATAATAAATTTATTGTAGTTTTACATTTTATTTTTAAATATAAATATTTTAACTAATAAAATTAAAAAAAAATTTCGACACTAAAAGCGATTGCGAAGTGTGTTTATTGTTGTTATTTTGTATTGTTTTACATTTTTTTAGATTCTAATTTCCTAGTTTAACAAAATAATTAAAAATGATTGTAAAACCATGATATTTTTGTGAATGTTTTATTGTTAAGATCTAATTGAATTAATCATTATATAAAAAAAATTCATATACATACAAATAAATATAAAAATTTAATAAAATAATTTACTTACTTACATATACAAAAATACATAATAAAGTTATTCTATTATATAAATAAAAAAACTAATTCAGAGATCATTAATAAGACAACCAGAAAAGAATTAAAAAAAATATACATACATATACATATATATAAAAAATGCATCCTTTATGTACATCAAAAATCATTTAAAATTAAATAAAAAACAACTAAAAATATTAATCATCAAATTCTTTTTAATATAAATATTTTATAACAAAGGAAAAATACATGCATAAATACATACATAACCACCGTATTTATACAAATATAGTTCAATATTCAGTACAAATAGTTAAATTTTCTATACAAATTTTTCAATAATTATCAGGCCTGTTCTGAAAATCACGTGATTTCAAATCACATGTGCTTTTTAAATCACACGTGTGATTCTGTGTTTTTCGGTGTGATTTTCAATTGTCGAAAGCACAAGCAAACACAAGTTTTGAACACCTGCTTGTTCTACAAAGGCGTAGCTCATTTTTTTAACGCTTTTTATGTTCTTTTCCGATAATTTGCTTTTTTGCCCGATTTGGCGATCTCAAGTTGATTTTAGGGCTTGTTTAAAATGTTGCAATTTTTCGCGAATTTTAGCCATGTTTGCGATAGAAGCGATTTGTTCCTGTAAGTTTTCTGATTCTTTACAGCTTTAAAGATTTATAATAAACAGAAGACTCTGCTATCTTGCCTCTGTTACCAAATTTTTGCGAATTTCCACTAGTTTAGCAATTTTTACCGAATTTTTGCCATTCCTTATAGTTTTAGGGACTTTTAATAAATTTTATGGCTTGTTTGTAATATTAAAAATTTTCGCGACTTATGGCTATTTTTGCAAAAATATTTTTTTATTTTCCGACATTTGGTGTTTTTAGCCCATTTATCGATTTCAAATAAGTTTTAGGGTTTGTTTACAAGTTTGCAATTTTTCGTGAATTCTAGCCACGTTCTAGGGCACCGTAGACACTGATATTATTGTCTACTTGAAAATGGTTTTCCAAACTCAACTCTTTAGGGTAAGGCAGAAGTTGCCATCCTGGATGAGAGTGCGTAACTTCTGGTGGCTCTGATATTTCAGCTGAAGAGATTTGCGTAAACCCGCACCATCTGAAGCAGTTTTAAAGGGTTGTAGAATTGACATTTTTCAAGCCTTTCTCAATCATTATTATAGCTGTTAAAAGTGTTATGACCGCTTTCTGACCCTTTTCAATGTTTTCCAACATATTCAGCTGATAAACGAAGTAATGGGTGATTCAAGTAGAGATACTTTTTTCAATAGCCCTTTTTTGACAGATCACGTATGAGTCGTGTCATGCTGTCATGTTGTTTTTGTTTAGTATTGTTTGGCATTTCATAATGGAAAGACTTAAGCCTAAAGTACACGGCATGTAAAAAGACACATGCGCATGTGGTTCTGACGTAATTTTGACGCCATCACACAACACGCAATGTTTATTGTGGCTTTGCATTGACGTCAAAATTACGTCAGACCCACATGCGCATGTGTCTTTTTACATGCCGTGTACTATAGGCTTTACGCTTGAACAACGTTTACAAATCGTTCAACTTTATTACGAAAATTCACGTTCTGTGAGGAATGTGTTTCCTGCACTTTGCTCAACTTATGGTCAACATAATCGGCCTACTGAGCGTACTATTCGCAACACCATCACCCATTTTGAGACCCAGCATTTATTATTGGATAATATTCGACCGAATAGATCACGTCCAGCACGCTGTGCAGAAAAGCCGCTGTAGCTGAGAGTGTACACGAAGACCGTAGATAGTCGATTCGGCGGTTCAAAGCAGCTCGGACTGACGTATGGAACGACTTGGCGCTTTTTACGTCGAGATCTTAAATTGAAAGCGTACAAAATACAGCTTGTGCAACATCTCGACCTTCCCAAGCGACATCGCTTCGCTCTATGGGCTCTTGAAAAGTTCCAAGAAGATCCGACGGTTTCGAGGCAAATTTTGTTCAGCGATGAGGCCCATTTCTGGCTCAATGGGTATGTAAACAAACAAAATTGCCGCATTTGGGACGAAGACCAACCTGAAGAGATTTAAGAACTGCCACTTCATCCAGAAAAAAACAACGGTTTGGTGTGGTTTGTGGGCCGGTGGAATCATCGGTCAATGGATTTATTGAGAGATCACTTTGGTGAGCACATAATTTCACGTTTTGGGCCGGTCGATTGGCCACCAAGATTCTGTGATATCACACCGTTAGGCTTTTTCCTGTGGGGATATGTAAAGTCTAAAGTTTATGCGGACAAAGCCGCTTCGATTCAGGCCTTGGAGGAAAACATCACGCGTGTGATGTTTTCGCCAGTTACCAGTCGAAATGCTCAAACGAGCCATCGAAAATTGGACTCAACGGACGGACCATCTGCGACGTGGCAACGGCCAACATTTGATAGACATAATCTTCAAAAAATAAATGGCAAAGAATGTTCTTTCAAATGATAATAAACATTCCCCATTAAATTTGAATTTTCTGTGTTTTTTTCTTTAAAAAGTAGGGAACCTCGAAATGGATCACGCTTTATGTTACTACGTTTATACGCACAACTTATTCATAAATAATTAAATTGCAAGTAGAGAAAATTACTGCATAAACAGTGTATTATTTATTAATAATTTTTTTTATTTAGCTTGAATCAACTGAGGCAATTGAATAAAATATAGATTTTACGTTGTTTTTTTGATCACATTATTTATTAAATTAATCATTAATTAAGAAAAAATCGCAATTTTCAATTTGTATTACTTTGTAATATTAAATGAATTATATATAGATCAAGAGAGAAAAAAATACAATGATGTGTTTTATTTATAAGGATTAAGAAGATACAAAAGCAAAATGAAATAATATAATTGATCCAGCAATACAATAATAAAAAAAATTTTAAAGATAATATAAAACTTTTGTTTGAAAAGACGATTTCTTTTAATAAATATCTATTTAAGCATTAATCTTTTAATTTTATAAACCCCGAATCCCGATATCCCGGGATCCCGTAAAATCGCGGAACTTGCTAAAACCAGTGCCGATTGGCATCCCTAGTTCCAACTAAGATTTTGGTCGGAATGTCGGTTTCAGTTAAAAAATGGTTCCAACTATGCTGTATTACAATTTTCGCGAACAAGCGGTTCTATATGCTCTCCTCAAATTGAAGTAATAGCTTAAAATTGGTTCTAGTTTAGAGATTAGGTTAATATAGTGATTTAAAAAGAGTATATCTGGCAGTAAGATCCTTATTTTACTACCATAAAATTTCAACTAAACGAGAACACTTAAATTCTGCTGTGACTTATAAAAAAGCTAATGAATTTCACATTGAAAATGTAACGAAACAGCTGTGGAAAAATGAAAAAAGTGCTTAAGTTTACGTAAGCTAAATTTGAGTTAATAGTTCTTTTGAGATTTTCATGTGCAAAAATACCCATAAACAAAGTTTTAATTATTTTGTACAATTTTTAAAGAAGTTATAGCAAAATTATAAATTTAACACGTCATAGAGAAATCTAATTAATAATAAACTTTTTATTCCCAAAAATAACTTTTGATTATAGCAAAATCTCTTTTTGCTTATCTTTTCTCAATGTGCAGTAACATTTGGAATAAAAACTTAAGTTTACTTCGATCTGTGAGATTATTAATTAAAAATTAATATTAGGAGTAAATTTTCAAAAATCACCTTTTCAGCTTAAAACTGCTCTCCTACAAAACTAAAAAAATATAAGCACTTTTTAGTTATTGCCACAGATATGATATTCCAAGAAAAGAAAATAAAGCTACCAAGGAACTTAAAACCGAATATGAGGAGCATGTGATTAAGAAGAAGATTATGTTTTCAGGATGGAAAAAGGACGAATGAATTGTGAATGTCCTGTTCTATGCTTCGACTTGACGAAGGTCAAAACAATATAACGAATATAAACAGACAAAAGAATATAAACAGTTTATAACTTAACTGCTCATCTCGCTATGTCAAAACTCATATATTGTGTAATATGAACGCAGTGCCTTTGGCCGTGGAAGTTTGACTTCGCTGGTGCTCACAAAAAAAAAATAAAATAATAAAGTTGCTGAAGAAAATCACTTTATAAAACCGATTACTTGGCGTAATTCCTGTACTCCACAGGAACCGAAGTTCATATATTAGATCAGCTATTTTACTCTTTCTTGGGAACAATCCCCATTTATTTAAAATAACTAGAAAATATTCCAACCCAGGACACACCTGTATGCAAGAGGTAGACAGCGCTCGTAGCACTATTGAACTATGTTAACAACAGAGAACTCACCTGCTGGACTAATTGAAAGTGAAAAATACTAAATTGTCTTTTAGGATTATTCAAATGCTTAACAATCATTTTAATGATTAAACTTCTTGTGGTTATTTTATTGAACTGTTAATGGTATTTAATCCAAATTTAGATATTTTTAATTAGGCTTAAGTTCATTGAATTAAATTTTCATTAAATAATTTTTATGAAGACAGGAATTTTACAACATGAAATAAATTAAAATTTTATTGATAATTTTTCATTCTTAACTGGGCTGAGATTTGAACCCAGGCTTTCACGGACAGTCTGTCGAGACTAGTTTCGATTGTAACCACACAATCTCTACAGTGGGGTTTGCCGTCTTTACTCACTCGGCTATTGAAGCCGGATGACGTCAATAGTCAAACATCATTTTTTAAACCAAATGGTATTTCATCTTGGTAGATCGAAATTTGCTTTTGAATGAATGATTATCTATTTTAATTGATTTACATGTTCTTCCTAACTTCTTCTTGAAATCTAAAGTACATTTTTTTTTATGTTTTTGTCTTTCTTTTTTCTTGTTGACCTTTTTCATCACAACTTGAATGACAAATGTAAACATAGCTCGTGCCTTAGCTGTTAACAATAATACCATTTGGTTTAAAGATTGATGCCATTTGGTTTAAAGATTGATGTTTGACTATTGACGTCATCCGGCTTTAAAAGCCGAGTGAGTAAAGACGGAAAACCCCACTAAAGAAATGAACTGAAGCCTAATTAAAAATATCTAAAGATGTTCATTATTCTAATGAATGTTGCCTAAAATTCAAGCAAAAAAAAAAACAAAATAAAGAGTCTTAATAATATTATTCCATATGATTATAACCAGGAAAACCATAAGGCCTGAAACAGAATAAAGTAGTTGTAGTAGTAGCTGAAGCAGACGAATGCTCTGTAGCGCAACAAAGTTAAAAATTTCGAACTTTGCGCTTCAACTTCAACTGCAGGAACTACTGCAACTACGTATTCTGTCGACACTACTTTCAAACTGCCGTTTTTAACTTTTCACAGATTGCGGCGCTATTCGTAACGTTGTACTACAGCGACTATTCTGTGTGCAACTTAAATATGCAATTGCATGTTTTTCCTTGTACGACCAATGAAGGCAGAAACAATATATTTATCCGTCTTAGAGCTTTTAATGAATTTTTGCATCAATTTGTTAGTGCATATTTTTGCATATTTTACCCTTTACATAATTTTTTTTTTTTTTTTTTTTTGTATAATTTAGTTAAAAAAGCATTTTTAAAGCATTTTTTATGTTCACAGCGCATTTTTGGCTTTTTGAGGCATATATTGATACATGTTAAATTTTTTAGTTGCTTACGAGAGCTTTCGCAGAAAATAAATTTTTTTCAAAATTCTGTTTATTCTGTTCTGTATACCCAACGAGTTGCTTAAATTTCGTCATCTACATTTAATTTTTACTCTAAAATGTTCTTATTAACTTTCAAATTGTATATCTATACAGACAAAATTTAAGGATTAAACATTTATATAGTTTTTGGCGATGTAATAAGTACACAGAAGTCTGGACCAATCCTTTAGTAAGTCGACCGAATCAGAATCACTTTTTAAGGTGCTCATCCGTCCGTCTGGATGGTTGTCTGTGCATGTTAACTTTGCGTGCAAAGTACAAGTTGCAATTTTGTAGATAATTTTATCCAATTTGGGAAAAACATTTTAAATGTAATAAGCACAAGGTCTATGTAAATGGTGAAAATCGGTCTATAATATCACATATTAACCCTAAAAACTTCTTTCAAATTAGACTTTTGTGTCCGTAAACCATTTAATTATGTTGGTATTTCGATTAAATTCGCCGCAAAGATATTTTACTGCAAATTAAATTCTTTTCGAATCGGTTTACATTTGTCCAAAGCTCCCATCTATAAAAAGACTCAACTTTCTTTTAAATGGTAACATTAATAAACAATTAAGCGACCGTCCCTGAAATCCCTTTAAGACAAAAAATCTCATAAGGGTGTTAATATCTCTTAATATTTTATTAAATATTTATTTTGCGAAAAAAATTTAGTATTTTCATATTTTAAATGTTTGTTTAAATTTACACAAACATACTTTCATTGATGATACGTCTTTTTGTTTCAGAAAATTATGAAAAAATAACAATAAAAATTATATTTTTTCTTCAATAATTTATGCATATGTTATAGAATTTGTAGCTCATATATACTAAATTGGGCGGCATGAAGTAGTCCCCCCCAAAGTTTTTTTCAGAAAAGTACCCTAAGACACTGTTTTAGGCCTCAACAGCAGAAGTTGTCATCGTTTTTTTTTTTTTTTATACACACTTAAATTGTTGCATCCAATCTATTATTCAGACTTTTGAAGACTTTTTCGTTTAGAGACATTCCTTCTGATGAAACCCAGGAATAGTTATGCAAAAAATTTTTTTTTTAATTTTTTATGTTCAAACAACTTAAAAAAACTAAACAAGGAATATAGCAGAAACTTATGTAAGTATAATATTAAAGGCCTTATTCATAAAAAATATTTCATCTTTTCATTAAAAATTCGTTTCATAAACCTTTTATAAATCTAAGATATTTTTATTTATAAGGGGTAAATACATCGGCTGTAATGAGTTTTGTTGAAATATCGACTTGCAATTATGTTCGAGGGCGGATTAATAATTAAGTGACTTTTCGAACTTCCCTCGTAGTTAGATGCCATAGCGGAAAAAATGATAAAAAAACGACCCCATATTGGAGAAACGTTGGACTAATGAAAAATAAATTTATTTTGTAAAAAAACTGTGTTTCATTCGGACTAATTGATCCGCCCTCGTATATTTGCAATTATTGTTATATTTGAGAATAATCCGCGATTTTTTATTATTTCAAAATTTTTTTTCCTGTCGCGCATAATTCGTATGGCACTTAGTAAAAAAATTTAAAGGAGTCTGAATATACAAATTTTCTATTAAAAAGGATACCACTTATTGAAACTAGAATGTTTCTAATTTGTGCTCTGATAATTTGAAATGTTTCCAAATTCAATATTTTAGTTCAGACATTTCTGAAATAAAATTTGTATTATAAAATAAGTAAACAAAAGGTTTAAAATGCAGCCGAATTTTGTTGGTAATATCTATGGCTGCGATTTCCATGCAAATGTATGTTTTTTGTCGATAGTCTATGAACGATTTAAACCAATTATCTTTCCGAATAATAAAATTTGCGTTAAAATGGCACCGATTTGTTTTTGCACATTGTTGCAGATTTTGGTGAAAATGCATATGTTTGCATATTTGGATTTCAATGTATATTTTTTTTGGCATATTTTGGCATTTGTGTTTAATTTCCACGTTATAAAAAAAAATTTTCAAAAATAAAAATTTAAATCTATAAAGAAATTATTCTGAAGCTTTGCTTAAAATACAAAATTTTTCAAGATATAGACAAAAGATTATTCTATTTAAACCTTTGCAGTACCTTCTCAGTACTTTTTTGTATAAACTTTTTTAGGAGAAGTAAGAGGGTTATATGTGATTATAAATTGCAAGTTCTTTAAGCATAAATATATTTTTAAACTTAAAGACGACTTTTGTCGGCTTTTGGTTTCGGTTTTTAGGCATTAAAAATTGCGGTTTCGATTTCGGTTAAAGCCGAACACCAATCCCTAGTCTATAGTATAAATATGAGCCAATAAATTTAATTGCTCTTTCGATAATTATTTTCATATATCTTTTGAAATATAAGGAAAATTACAATAAGATTTTTTTAACTTGCCAACATCCAACGTTTTTTGACCGTGGGACAACCTTAGAAATTGCCTTTCTCATCGCCTGTTCATAAACAGTAATAAATATGGCTGGTTCCATTTCAAAAACGTTGGTTTTTATGTAATCCAGCACTGAAGTATATAATTCCGCAGTTATTTTTTATCCACAAGAATAAACAAGAGGAGAAATATCTAACAAAAAGCTTAATCTTAAAAGATAAATTATTTTATTGTATAAAAACTACTTTCTTCCTCAAAGTATTCGATTTATATTATCAAAGGCTGCTAAAATCAGCCTTTAGGCTGTTTAAATATCTTCTCTGTACCGGCTGGATGTTTTCTTTTACAATTTTTTTAGTTATTTGAGAAGAAAATAAACAAAATGTGTAATTATCTTCTGCAATACATGCAGTGAAAAAGTACATTGGTTAACCCGAACTCCCTCCAAACATTTATATTACCGGTACTGCATTTTAAGGCGGGGTTATTAAATGTTTGCTGACAATATTATGTAAACATCTCTGAATCCTCGGAAAGGAAATATTTTTAGCTTCATCTTGAGAACTAAAAGATAATAGAATTGAAACGTTAACAATAAATTTTAGATACGAGGGCGGATCAATAAGTCCGTGACTTTTCGAACTTCCCTCGGAATATGAAATTCAACACTGCTTCCATCAAGTACCACCTCTTAATAGACTACTGTCAAGTTTTGAGCAAGTTCCGTCATTTACTTTGCGTTTAACAGCTGTTCAAAACATACAACCTCGTGGATTTTTTTAAAAATGGAAAAAAGTGTGCAGTCTCAATGGCAAAATTACATGAATAGGGCTAAGAATTGGTACCTCATCCACCATATTCTCCGAATTTAGCCCCCAGTGACTATTTCCTATTTTCGAACCTAAAGAAATGGCTCGTTGGAAAGAGATTTAGCTCCAACGATGAAATTATTGGTCAAACAAATGCCGATTTTATGGACCTCGAAAAATCCTATTTTTTTTGAAAGGGATACACAAATTGGAGAAACTTTGGACTAAGTGTATTGAGCTAAAAGGAGATTATGTTGAAAAATAAATTTTTTTTTTTTGTAAAAAAACTGTGTTTCATTCAAATAGTCACGGACTTATTTATCCGTCCTCGTATAAGTACTGTACAACTTACGTCTCACAAACCATCTGTGTGTACACTTACTCTTGCTTTGTACGTTTAAACCCTACACTCATATTTGTTGGCATATATCATGCGTTGTTCAAAAACATACAATAATTGGCTTTTTTCTGAAACCAGTTATAATTCCAAAACTCATTTTTGTAT
This sequence comes from Pollenia amentaria, assembly GCA_943735925.1. Classification (NCBI taxonomy): domain Eukaryota; kingdom Metazoa; phylum Arthropoda; class Insecta; order Diptera; family Polleniidae; genus Pollenia; species Pollenia amentaria. Next base: position 58,753,118 of record OX031010.1, on the reverse strand, counting down.
TTACAACTTTCTTTGCACTGTGAAATTATCACGAACTCTGCGTAATTATCACTCCACCTAATAGCACAAAGTGATTGTTTTTATGAATGGTAATTGCAAGTTCAAATAACTTCTTACGATTTCTTTATAAATCTTAAAATGAAATAATACCCAAAAAATATATTGGGGATTTCTTTCATAATGATTACCTAAAAAAAATTAAATAACACCCCAAACAAAGTGAAATAACCACCCAAAATAAATTAAGAGGGTTATTTCATTTTTTAGGGTTATATTTTGGGGGGCTATTTCATGTCGCCACAAAATTGCTTTTTTATCTCAAGTATTTTCCACTTTACATGAAAGTTTATGTTACGCTATTTTGCATTTTGGATGACGATATGTTGATATTTCTTAGTTCTTAACATTTAAAATCTCAAGTATTTGACTTAATTCTATTTCGATACAATTGTCAAAAAACACTACAATTTTCCATCAGTCAGGATATACAATCTGTATTTTTTCTAATGATGGAATAAATCAAAAGTATTAATCGTAACAGGTGCCACCATAAATTTGTTCATTATTTCAATAAATATTGTAGATTAAAAAATGTTTACCACAAATGGGAACACATGAGTATGTTTAGACATATATTTAAGGCATTAAAAAATATATACATATTTCTTTTTTTGGTAAAAGAAACTTAATTTGAAAACCATAAAATGGCAAAACCCACATTAATTATGATCTACTTAAGTGTGACAGCCAGTAATTTAATTTAAAGATCTCATTAAACAAAAAAGAAGAATGTGATATTTGAAAAGTTTCGCTTCTAATTTTCAAGAATAATAAACTGTATGTCATATATGTATGCATGTACATTAGACCGTACATCAACAACAAGTTTCCCCGAACCCCCTCCATCGGATCTTGGTCTGTTATCATTGATAACAAAACATTATCAGGATGGAAAAGGTACGCGTTATTTTGCTGGAATTATCGCATTACTTTCTTAGGAAATGTTTAATAGTTTCATGCGAGCTTTAATTTTCTGACATTAGGGTTGAACATTAGGGTAGTACGAACAGAGATCTGGTGGATAAATACTAGAGGGAGTTACTTGAGTTCAATGGCCTCTAAGGGCATTTCTCGAGATTAAAACATTAATACATCATACTTTAAGATCGGCCTGTAAATGCCTTAGATATAACAAAAAATGTAAAAAGGCGACCCCTACGTTAGGCAAGCAAATAATATTTATTAATATTTAGAGCACCTTTAACTACACTCTAAAGAATAATCAATCCATCCGTACTCAAATCAATCCGAAGCGATATCAATAGGTGAGTACGGATTTTCTTGAATCAAGTACAGAAAGATTGATTGAAGTGCGGATTATGCAATCGCGAAATACTCAAAAAATCCGAAAATGTTTTCTTGTTGTTTTTGTTGTTTCTACACACAACAAGCAAATCCTTTTTTAACTGCTTGTGTGGTGTTGTTGTAGTGGCTACAACAAATTTGAGTAAGTTGTATAAGTTCATTTTGTAAATTTACTCTCAGAGTGGCTCTACCAATGAAAAGTTCAATCTTTTTTGTTCTTGGTTTAAGAATTTTTTACTTGTTTTAAGAAATTGCCGGATTGATTTTCGAAAGTTATCCCATTTAGGATTGTTTTAATAAGTACGTTTTAGTGATATTCGTACTTGAATTTTTGAGTACGACTCGTACTTAAAGTAAGTATAAAAAGCTTAATTTATCCCGAGTGTTTTTCTTTCTGTGTGCATACACACTACATAAATGAGGGAACATTCATAACTAGTAATATACATAAAATAAAATAAACTCTGCTTGATGCGGTCACCTGCATGAATTCGCCTTGCTCGTTACTTAATTCCACTTAGTATGACAACTATATTTTTAATTAATTGTTTTCACTAAATTATAATTTTTAATAGTCATTAATTTTAACCTGGAAATATTTTGATTGCTAATTAATTTCTAGAAATTATGTGTTAAATTAAAATAAAACTCAAAATTATTCGTGGTCGTCTTCTTTTCTTCTTTTTCAGTTAATTATGAAAAAATTCACAAGACTTGAAATGACGTGTTAAAATTAATACACATAGAATTTTTTTTAAACAGAATTCCTTGTTTTTTCCATATTAGTCCTTTTTGCGTCAATTTAAAACTTCTGATTGTACAACATTTGAAGACAGTTTTCATAGTCGTTGTCCAGATTTGCAATTTTTGTTGCAACAATTCTTTATTTTAATGGTGAGAGAGGTGAGAAAATGTGAGAGGGTACTTATCTCACCAATCAAATCAAGAATTGCCACAACACAAAATTGCAAGTCAGGACCAACACATACCGAATACAAATGCAAATCCTACAATTGGGTTGCCACCTGTTGTATTGCAGCGATGCTTTGTTTTGGATTTAATAGGTAGAAAATTTTATTGTTGAGTTAAGCCCCAAGAAAACATCGGGGATCAATGGGATCATTAAAAAAATGCTTTTATAGTTCCCCGAATAGCAAAAAGAATAATATTCATATTTTTAAATGCTATAATACGCCCGTAACGGAAGGTTTCACTTGTTACTATGATACCTATGCCACGAAAGGATCTCACGAAGGTGGATTCATATGGACCAATAAGCTTGTTATCGAATCTATCTAAATTGTTCGAAAAAATATTGGCAAATAACATAACTACATTTGTAGATCAGAAAACATTGAACAGGATTCCATTTGAATAATTTCAATTTACCGAGGGGACTACGTTACATGGATCTTTTTTTATTTCTTGAATGTTTTTCAATGGACCTGTGAGACTGCTAAATTTATCGAGAGTTTCTAATTATCAAGTTTATAATTTTCTAGAGACGACTGTACTCGATTTAAATTTTACCTACATGAGTTGATTAATTACAAACATTAACCACTAGGCAGCATTTTGTCGTGCTTGGTCTAAAACGCACCATAACTCTTATATAAGACTTACTCGTAAATGCAATAAATCTCATATAAATAATTATATCGGATTAAAATTTAGTTGAATTAAGCTTATCAAAACAACTTAATTGTAAGTAAAGTTCGTTGTTGTAGTTCCACCATCATTACTGTCTTTATCATAAGGGCACACGGAGCCCGAGCTTAGGACCCCCGACGTCATGAGGACCACCTACTTAGAAAAAAAATTGTTCCCAAATTAAAATTTCCTTCGATGATTTTACTATAAATAGCGATTTGTAGTAATTTTGCCTTTAATTTCTAAAAAAATGTATAAGATATGCAAAACTTTGTTTGAAATCTTTTGCGGATACACGATGGCATGCACGTGTTAATGCTATTAATGCTCCTAAGTTAGGGATGCCAATCGGGACTGATTTTTGAAAATCCCGGGATTCGGGATTTTTCGGGATCAATGTGTTGCCTTAAAATGCTACTTTTTTTTAATAAACAACACTTTTTAAATATTCAATAGGCTTTATATACGTAACATAAAATTTTAAAAATGAAAACAACAAAACAATTTATTTTATACATATGTTTATAACACTGGCCTCACCCATGATCAAACTGATCAGATTCTGAAAAAAGCTTAAAAAAATATACGTATCTCTTAGTTTTTCTGGATCAATTCATTTCGGTTTTTTGACAGCAATTCAATTTTGAATGTGTAGTCCCTCATCGATCTCGATAGCTGAGTTAAAATCTATGTCGACTGCAGTGCAGTACACCTCCAGGGTGAGGGCGAGATTCATTATCAATAATTTAAGTACGTTTGAAATTTATTTTAAAACAAAATGTTTATACAAATGTTTCTTAAAACAGATTTCAAGTTTAAATAATTTATTTATGAATACGTCAAATAATGTTTATTTATAAAAAAAAAATTATTTTATTTACCGTATGTTTTTTAAGCAATTTTTTTATTTTTATTGGACCGGAAGGAATATGAGCTATTTCATCAATATTACGACTTAATTGTTATAATTATATCAACTTTTAATCTTTAGTTTCTGAATAAAACTTTAATTGAATCGTTAATAATTTTTATTTTTTGCTTAATATAAACAATTATTTCTTGATTTCTATATTTTGCATAAAAATAATTATTTTTATTTTGGAATTATGTCTTAAGCCAAAGCTGAACTTGCTAAATGTAATTGTAAAAAAAGGCTTGAGATGTGAGTCTGCAAATTTCGTTTCTACTTAAAATTATGGTTTTTATTAAGCAAAATACAAAAATCCAGAAATAGTCGTCATATATCAAGCAAAAATTTAAAATTTTAAATACTCGCTCTGTTCCAAAAACAAAAATTAAACTCAAAAATAAGAATTATTTGCAATAAAAAATATAACTCAAATATAATTTTTTATAATTTTTTTGTATATAGTACAAAAATTCAATAAAAACGAACAGTTTTGTACATAAAAATTGATATGTTAAAAATCCCGGGACTCATAAAAATAAATCCCGGGATTCGGGATTTCCCGTTTGGCATCCTTATCCTAAGTATAGCGTTTATCATATTTCTAACTTTTTGACATCTATTGGATGTGACATCAATCAAACAGTAGAAACAAGAAATGCGACTCAAAGCCTGGTCAAGAAAATGGAAAAATTAGACACAATTCTTCTAACAGAAATATGGAATAACCTTTTTGGTGTTATGAATAAACCAAATATAAGTTTGCAGAATAATACTATTTAGATGGAAGTTACAACCAAACTTTACGCATCTCTGATCGATTATGTTGGTAATGCACGCCATAATTTCGATCAGTATGAAGCGGCTGCTTAAGAAAAAAAACCTCAAATGCTGACTATAAAGGCAACTCACAAAGAACAAGATTTCGCACTGCACGCATCACTTTATTTGAAGGGCCTTCAGAAAATTTACAATTGAATGGAGAAGCGTAGACACGTTTATCCTATAATCAATACATTATAACTCCATAAAAACCGTTCCGATACATACACGCAGAGAAAAAACATGTTTTAATATGGTCACCTCCAACAAAACTATTTTTAAAGAAAATTGTAAACATATTATGTTGATACTGATGACCTGTCCAACATCGATCTCAAAGAAATATCGATCGATGATGCCGCCAGATAAAATTCCACAACAAACAGTGACTATTTCGGTACATTTATCAAAACTTTAATTTTAACAACAGGACACGAATTTCCTTTAAATAATAAAATTAGCTAAAATTTAAAAATATTATTATTTGTACTGTGAATTTTTGGGGATTGTGCATTGTGGGGATATAAAATTTTTAAATTGGGCTGGCATCTTACAATTCATATTTTTTTAAGTGTACACTGAAGATTTTATTGAAATGATAAACATAAATTTAGGAAGAAAATCTCATAGTAATTCCTTTAACGAACTCAGCATATATAAAAACGTGCCGGAAAAACAAATTAACACCGAAATCAAGTAAAAAACTTGACACATGGATTACGCATGAAAAAAAGAATAGCACGAAATTGTTTTCACACTTTTCCAAGATTTCCTCATTTTTTTTTTAATTTTAGGGTGCTTTTATTTTAATTTTCGTGTTAAATAAACAACCAACAAAGACCTGAAATTCAAATAAAAAAAAAGAAAATTATTTTTGTACATCTTATAAAAAGATTTATGAGGTTTTCTTTTGTTTTATAAATAATTTTAATTAAGTATTAATAAATTTTTTCGTTTATTCTTTAAATTAAAATATAAAATATTACAAAATACAAATATTTTGAAACCAGCTTTTTTAAATTTTTTAAAATTATTTATTTCTCTAAAAGTAAATGGCTGTAAATCATTTTAATTTGACTGCAGTCTTATTTTTATGCTCCGAGTCGGAAAGAAATATTGGGGTGGCAACAATTTACACGTTGACAATAAAAAAATCTGAGGTTCTTTAATTACAAGGTGGTACAAAAGTCATCTCCCGGATGATGTTATAATTTTTGCAAATGGCGGTAAGTGTCCCAGCAAAAACTAGGTAATGACTTGAAATTACTGAACAAATTACTTTTCAATGACTACTTCATACCAACTGCATTACATAGACGTAGCTAATAATGGTTGACATATATCTGATACATATGCACTTGTTTATGAGTTGATTAAAGAAATTTATAATTAATTCATAGTAAAATACATTTAATGTTTTATTTAATCAAATCTAATACAAATTGTTTTATATACATATTTGTTCTTACAATTTGTTTTTTTTTTTTTTTTAATTTATTATAAATGAATATGAATTTGAATGTTAAAAATTTACTGCTTGGCCCACAATGTCGACAAGAACATTTCTTTCGCATATTTATATTGAAAACAATAATAAAAAACTAAAATTTGTTTTTGTTTTCAATATAAATATGCGAAAGAAACGATCTTGTCGACATTGTGGGCATAGCAGTTAAATACTTAATTGATTTTGATATGTATTTAAAAATTAAAATTTTGAATAAAAACTACACTAATCATACAAAAAACCAACGATATTGTACCTTTCCTTATAACATCGCTTTTCCATGAAAATATAATATCGTTCTCTAGTTTATTGGGTATGAATATGTCCTTGATGCAGGGTAGTAAAATTTTTCATTAGAAAGCTATTTAAATTAAAGATACAATTTGCTTGACAAATTTAATTTTGTTGATAACAGTTTTAAGAGTCTATTTGTAAGAAAACGTGGCACTTACTTATTTAACTCCCTATTTGTAAGCGAATGTGGTAATGACTTATTTAACTCCCTATTTGTAAGCGAGAGTGGTAAGTACTTGCCTCCAATGACATCAGCGTGTTAAAATAATGAGTTAAAATGCCAATTTATAAGTGGTGAAGAGTAGTTATATCAGCTTTTTAACTCATTACTTTGCAATGTAAGTTTTTGCTGGGTGTCAGTTCTGCTTTGTGGGAATGGCTTTGTAAAAATGTTATAATAGTTTTAGGCTGATGCCAGAGCGGCCGCAAGAACCGAAGCGTTAATAGTTGGTGCTACATCAATGCTAGAAGGTGTCAAAGTGCACTGAGAAGCGATTCCTTTTGTTTGTATTAATTTTTTAGCTTTTGTATAAAAAATGGATTCTGATTTTATAAAAAAGCAATAAAGGTATAGATTTTAATTACTTCGAAACTTTTTTATTAACCACACGATTTTCTATTATTTTGTTTGAATTCTTTTTTTTTCATTTAATTAAGCACATAACAATTAAAACATTTGTACCAAATTTAATCAAATTGTCTCTAAGATTGTAAGCTGTGCTTTGCGAACAGAGTTTATACAGTCAGCCAGATGGAGGGACATTGTTAGATTGATTCAGAAGGTCGATCGGTATGATAAAAGGAAGATCGAGAACTAATTTATTTATGTGTAACACACGTTAGACCAAACCCATAATATCCTCTCCACGAATGGTAGAGTGAGTACAGCTATCCGTTAGTGGTTACTAGGGTATTCAATTAATCGATGTTTTGTATTAATCGATTAATCGCGCGAATAATTATTCAAGGTAAAAATGTAATCGAATAATAATCGAACAATTTTAAATTATTCGGTTAATAATCGAACAATTTGAATTTATTAGGTTAATCGAATAATTTTAATTTTGTCTAGTTTAGCATTTCAAAATTATATTTTTAACAACAATATAACAAAAGGTACTTCATTTAATAAAAGAGTAAACATTGTTTAATAAAAAATAGCATCAAAATTTAAGCTAATCTTCTAAAATAAACTTAAAAAAAAGGTTATACAGTTTAATTGTTTATGTTTCAAACGATATCTTTCTTTTGTTTTGATGAAACTTGATATAGAAAAGATTCTTTTAGTTATTGTTGACGTTGGAGAGATTGAAAGTAAAGCGTTTTAAAGCATATCCAATTTCTGTTATTTTTCTTGTCGTTTCTAAAAAATCTATTATTCCATTATACCACTTGAATCTCTTTTTGATTTCTTAACAATTTTAATACTTTTTATAGTCTTGTTCAGGTCTGTTAGAATGTTGTTTTCATTCTTCACAAAAAATAATCTTCTTCATCTGAATCATTACTCGAAGAAAATGTTCCCTAAGTTAAAAAAACAATAAAAGGGCATTCGAAACGTACCGGTTTGTGCTTTTACATAAAAGAAAAAAAAATAATACATATGAACTGTGGAGAAACAAATTTTCAATAAATCGATAAAAATTATTCAAATTATCCGTTATTCGAAAATAAGCAATTTTATATTATTCGAACAGTTAATCGACCAAAATTAATCGATTAATCATACGACGGTTAATCGTTTGAATACCCTTATGGTTACCATAATTTCAGATAAGACAAGCTTGAGATATTGACTGCTGATTTACACAGAGAGCAAGCAACGCCTAAAGAAAGGAGCTCCATAAGGTGCATTCGAACAATCCTCGGCCACACTAAAGAACTCAAATGTGATTTTTTTTTTTGTATTTCTACTTTTTAATATGATAAGGAATCAGCGCCGACTTTAAGCATTGCTTTTAAATGCAATTTCAAAATTAAATTTTATGTTAAAGGATTATAAACAAACTTATTATAAAAACAAATTTATAAGAAATTAGTTTTTAACAGTTTACACAATATTTGTCAAACAATTAAGGCGAACTTTTAAAAGAGTGTTGAATTCTCACAATTCCTTAATGTGTGGAAATGTTAATATATATTTTTTTCAATAAAATTAGAGTTTTATATTCAGTTATTTATATTTAATCACAAGCGTTGCCAACTGAGTGCGTTCGCAACATTTTTGGTGCTTTTTTAAAAATTTTTGTGCAAAAACTGCTTAGATGATGAGCAGTGCGTTTTTTTTTAAATATCGGTGAGATTTGGTGGCACCAAAACAAATTTAACACAACTTTTTTTTGGTGTGAAAACAACTTTTGTACAAAATTTTTACAGACCACAATAAGAACAAAAATTAAAGTAGTTAAGACATACCAAATTATATGCACAACGAAAAACGGTCTGGTAGTTGTAGATATTTTGCTATATTTTTGCTATATTATTAAGTTTGAAGCCATACTATTAACCGTAAATCTCTTTTTAAAAAGTTTTGTATAGAATTTATGAAATTAAAAAAAGTTATTATCTAGTGCAAATTAATACAACCAAATTTGTTAAGTTTTTTTTTTTTTGATTCTTGGTAAGTCTTTTTTTTTCTAAAAAGCCTGAACTGTAAAAAGACTGTTTTATTGTTTTATTTTTATTAATAAAAAATTATTACTTTTACTTTATACTTTTTATGCAAAATTAATTGAGTAAACAGTTTAAATATAAAGGAAATTCTAAACTTGGTCCGTTTTTCTCCATTTTGGTGCGTTTTGAAATTTGAAAGTTGACAACGCTGATGATCATATTCAGGTTTTTTTGACAGTTTTTTTTCTCTCCACTTTGTTCTAGTCAATCTTCTATGCATTGAGTCCTAAATAAAATATAAAGAAACTACATTTAATCCAAAAAAAAGCTAATTAAATGCTTAATGAAATTCTACTTCGGAAAAATGGCAAAACGTTTGTTTGCACATTCGTTTGGAGAAAATTGTTATTATTATTTTTTTCTTTAATTTCAAGATCAAATTTTTTCGAAGAAAAATTAAATCAACTGCAATTAAAATATTTTTATCAAAATGTCTTGAGGTTGTTGATGTCGTCAAAAGTTTTGAAAATTATTAAAATAAAAAGTTGTATAAAAGATATACACACTTAATTTTTAATGTTTAATTCAATAATACAGGGTGGCGCATTATGAATTAACGTTATGAATTAATAAGTGAATACATTTTTTGTTTACTTTTTTTTAGAATTAACCTGGGAAAACTTGGAAATTTTTGATGGAAGGACTTACCACAGAAGAAAAGGCCAAAGTTGTTAAATTTTATTTGTAAAGTTAGCATTTGATTATTCAAACTCAAATATCATATGTAATAAAGGGCGATGAGGCCATTTTTACCTCAATGGTCATTTGAATGAACAAAATTGCAGAATATGTGGTACCCCAAATCAGAGTGTCCAGGTTAGGGGCTTTCCCCCAGATTTAAGGGGTTTTATTTCACTTAGGGGCAAATTTAGGTGGTAGAAATTTTTAGGGGGAAAATTTGGGGCAAATAATTTATATCACTTTTGGCTTGTCTGTACATAAAAATAACTAATGGGTACTTTACACTATCACACAAGTCTTGCATATTTTGAGAAAAATACAACCCTGCCATTGTAAGTTGTTAGTGTTTTTTGAAACTTTTCAAACAATAATTAGATCAGACATGTATCTTCGTCAAAATTGGTAATACTAGATATATTTTACAGCTTGCTTTTAGTTGAGCATAAATCGTTTTTGAAAAGATACAAAAATGAATGTCTTTTAAGGGATTTCATTGGAAAATACGTGTCACAACTTTAATCTTAGACCTGAAATGCTCAAACTTTTTAATTCCGATTATATAAACAAAGTAAACGAAAAAGATTTGGCAATACTCAATACTTTTGAAGGAACTTTATTCCAATATTCCAAAAGAAAAAAAATTTCTACTAACTCTTTTTTGATTTATATATGCACATATGTATATGTTACAATTTGTTTAAACTATTTATAAACTGTTTTTTAAGATATTTTATTAAAAAAAAAATATTTTAGATGGAATTTCTGTAAAATGTTAAACATTTTGCGATTTTTGCTTTATTTAGGTATTGAACGTAAATTAAAACTGAGTCAAGTTAAGCTAATAGAATTGAAATTATTTTTTAAACTTTTACATTTAGGGGGATTTTTTTTAAATACGTTCAATTTGGGGCGTTTTTTAATTTTTTTGTGGGGAAGAAGAAAAATACCTGGCAACACTGCTCCAAATCCAAGAATAATTGCTGGAAATCTAAAGCACACACTAAAGTATTTATTTGAGTTTTCACAACACGAAAAAATAATTTCGATTCGTTCAGTACCGGCTGAAAAAATTAGAAATAAAATTGCTTTCGAATCAAAAAAGTATTCGATCACGAATGCCAGAATTGGCCCCCAGAAAGAAAAAAGTTATTCATTAAATGAACCATAACGTTACTGATGTGCCACCCTGTATAAGCAATTGAAAAAGAAAAACTAAAAATTTTTATTATTTAGGTATGCTAGTTCTTTTTCAAATTCTTAAAATGAATAAAGATGTTGTTTATCATGCGTACAGTATTTTTCAAAAATCTTTCATAATCTTTTAATAATTTTCCACTTAAGCAAAAACTAAAAATATATTTTTTTTATGTAAAAAAACTGATTTATGAGATCTCTTTTCTAACTTGACTAAATATTTAAAACAAAATAAGTTGAGTCAAAATATCTAGTTGGAAATGAAATAGTCATTTTTTGTTTTATTGAATTATGGAATCATTGACTTACATATAAATACATACACAAAAAAAATTATTAAATTTCTCCAATCACCAAATTTATTCCAAATTCAGAATATCAAGCAAACAAGTTGTTGATTTTGCACCTATTACCAAAATGATTACATTGATTACTAAAAATTTTAAAATTTAGAAAAAATATTTTCAATAAATGATATTTTGTTAATTTTAATTAAAAAAGTGATCAAAAAACTTTGCCATTTCAAACCATGTGTTAATTTATTTAAATAAATATTGACAATTTCCAACAACAATTCTACATGTTTAAATTATTTTATTTTAAGCGAAAAAAGTCAATTAAGATTTTTTGTTATTTAATTAAGGCCCTAATCATGTAAAACGCAGCGAAACGCGAAGGAATAACATTGGAAGCACAAACAATGTCATAAATATTTTGTAATTTTGTTGTTGCTTTATACAGAAATTCATGTACCGTTTTAAACTTTAATTGAAAATTTATTTCAAAACAACTAAATTGTTAATTAAATCAAAATTAAATTTTCAATTTTCTTTCAACTAAAAAAATAATTGAATCAATTATCACATTAATTAAATTTAAAAACTTTTTAAACTATTTTTTTTTAATTGATAATACACTTTTTTCTGTGTAAGTAATCATCTATCAAAAGACGGTGCAATTTTTTTAAAATTTTTTTTTAATGTGGAGAAAAATAAAAAATATATTATAAATTTGTTAATACAGGACACTGTCTCATTGGTTGTAGATACTACGGTCACTAACGGAGCTGTGTTAATAAAGATAATTGGATGGCCCATATTTCCTCCCATATCAGTTAGTCCAATCTTGTCAGATAATTAATAATTAATTAATTTCTTTTGTAAGAAACTCCTTCCGTGAGCGAATGGATGCTTCCTAAATGCATGTTGCTTTGCAGTGCAAATATGTCACGTAAGTATTTTTAAACTCAATCTTGCAAACTTTCACAATGTATGTAATTCGTAAAGTTATATGTTTTGCATTAGCGCATTATTTAAAATGACGATGCATTTGATTTGCAGTGTTGTCGAGTATGATTGCTTGATTTAAAAACTGCTTTGAAGTTACAGGCAAACGCTTAGGAAGGCGGTAAATTTTTCCAAAACGCCAACATTCCTCTCCAATATTTAAGCTCACATCACAATAGTAGAGAGGGTATTATGCATTTGTGCTGACTGAGAATCACTTTTTGAGTCGATCTAACGATATCCGTCCGATTGGATGGCAGGTTGGCTGGCTGGCTGTTAATGTAACCTTGTGTGCAAAGTACAGGTTTTAAAGATAATTTGATTAAATCTGTTCAAGGGGGGTGGTCGCATGAATGACACATTCATTGATGAATTCATTGGCCTTCCAATGGCTCACTGTAACTCACGCATCAGGCTCGGGTATTATAGGAATGCGCCAGAGGGATAGACCTGTAAGTCAGTCCAGCTGTCCATATTCAGGGCACTTTGGCCTGGTTATGATGAACGGAGATCTAAATCTCAACTTAGCCTCAATAGGGACCAAATCAAGACTGTGGTGTCGGTTGCAACTGGACTCTGGCCTGTTGGGACTCATGCTAGGTGAATGGTTCTGGAATTCAATGACTACTGCAGAAGTTGTCACGATGAGGAGGAAAAGAAGACTGTGCTTCAGTTCCTCTGTCAATGCCCTGTGTAACGGGGCATTGGGGAAAAATACCTGAGAGAGCCGGTAATTTCCATCTGGGAGGATCTATCTGCAATATAACTTAGATTGCATCTTCTCTTCATTAGAAAGAGGAATTGGTAGGAAGAGGCATAGGTACACTTGCAAAAATTTGTTCATATGGTGTAGGATATCAAATGCTCTGGATTGACCGACTATACTTTTTTAATGGTTTTTCTTAATTTTAGAATAATGATTGTACAACTTTTTTTCATTTTACTTTATTTCTTATTTGCTATAACCGAATTCATTTAAAAATTAAAAAGATGTTTTTAGAATTTGGAGAAAATAATAGATTTTGCAAAAAAAAACTGTACTTAAAATATATTATATGTTCGTGTTTTTACTAAAAAATATACATTTTCTTAATTGTTTTGACATTAATTAATAGCCAGCATCTTAAAACAAACCCCGAGAGGTCCACGTTTAAATTTTTTGTTTTTGTACGAGTATTTTTATCTATAAAATTTGAAACATTTCCAATGACCACTTTTATTTAGATTTTAAAGTAAAATACCAAATCAACAAATTAAATTTAAAACAAAAACCACCGATTCTTAAGATTATTTTCGTTTATATGAAATTAAATAAACATTTAAATAATTATAGATAATAGGCGAATTGAATTAAGTAAAAATTATGTGTGTACATCCGACCACGATTTATTCTTAATGTTTTTTAAATAATCCATAAATATTCACAATATTGTCATTAATTTGTTTAAAATATTCTTCTGATGACTTTATTAAAGCATTATTATCAATTTCTAAAACTTTAAAGCAGGGCTGTGGAGTCGTCAAAAAAAAAGAACTAACTCCGACTGCGACTCCAAACGCTGAAAATTTTTAAGTGCGACTCCGACTCCAACACCTACTCTAACCTTGAAGCTAAATGTATACGAGACTGGTCTTTATTAAACTTAAAACTCTTTTTATACCCTCCACCACTAGTGGTGAATGAAGTGATACTAAGTTTATCATTCCGTGTGAGACTATTTTATTTTGCAGACCCCATAAAGTATATGGGGGATTTCATGTCAAGTGACCCAACTTTTGAAATCGATGTCTTCCGATTTGGATGAAATTTGCACCAAGGTTAGTCTTATTGGATAGTAGTTTTGACACAAATTTTCAACCAGATCGGGCAAAAAGTTTCTGATTTAGAGGGGGTCAAAATTTGACATTTTGGCCAAACCGGTGTCTTTCTCATCCATGTAACTTATAATCTATTGGTGTTAGCAAAATTTGTCCAAAACAAATTAGATAGCTATTTCTTCAAGCTTTCGAAAAATATTTTTTTTGTTTAAATTTTTTTAATTTTTTTTTTTTTAATTTAAAACTTATTTTTTTAATTTTTTTGTTGAAAGGATATTTTTTTTTTTTTTTTGCTCAAAAGAAAGCTTAGGCCTTTTCCTTTAAGTTAGTTATGGTCGCTATTTGGGATGCGAGTGGGTCAACCGACGGTCAACCAGATTTTAACTTCTTATCTCATAAGATTCCAGAATACAGAGTATATATAGGTTTTTACTCTCAAATTCATACTTTTTCCGTTCAATTAAAATTTTTTAAAAATCAAACTCAATTTTTTTCAAAGCAACTTCAATTTTATTCGGAAGAAATTAACTGCCAGGCCCACAATGTCGACAAGAACATTTCTTTCGCATATTTATATCGCATATAATAAAAAACTGAAATTTGTTTTTGTTTTCAACATAAATATTCGAAAGAAATGTTCTTGTCGACATAGTGGGCCAGGCAGTAAATTATTTTCGACACATATCCATTTTTTTCATTTTAAATTAAATTTTTTTCGTTTTTAATTAAATTTTATTTACCTATTTCCAATTAAATTTTTTTCACTTCAAATTAATTTTTCCACGAATTCAATATGGAAAGATTTAAAAACCTGTTTTTTTTCTTCTTTTCTATTATTGTGTTATTTATAATACTGGAAAATATTTTCCAGTACAATAATAAAAACACCGATTAATGAATGTACTAAAAAACATTTTGTAACGGTAAACATAAAATGCTAAAAAGTGTTTGACTACTGAGTCAATTAGTTGGTAGATCAAGTGAAATTAAAGTTGTTACAATTTTAAAGAAATTCTTATTTTGTAACTTATATTAATACTAAATAAATAACAAAATGTCATCCAGCGATGAAAGTAGTCGCGCTATTAGTTCTGGTGTATCGAATGTACGTAATTATCGTTCGCTTCAGTTTCTAACAGATTGTTCTTCCGAGGAAAATATATCTGAAATAACATCGCCTGATCGTCATCGCAGAAGACGTGAAAAATATAACCATATTAGCGTAGATAAAAAAAATATTTTGATCAAGTTTTATATCATGAAAAACCGTGGTGGAAGACGTCATTCCAAATTGACATCCGAAATATTGGAAAAAGTTGAAGAGATAATTGAAAGAAATCCATGTATAACATTAAAAGGTATTCGCGGAAAGATTCTAGAAATTCATAATGTGGATTTAAGTACAACCAGCATACAAACTGCATTAAAATCTTTGCGAATTACCTTAAAAACTGCGACAATTAACATAGATTGTTTAAATTCCGATGCTACAATTCAACGACACATACCGTATGCAATGAATTTTGCCCAAAACGCTCCGGAAATAAGGGAAAAAATAATATTTATTGACGAATCCGGTTTCAATTACCACCTTCGAAGAAACAAGGCTAGATCCAAAGTAAATACCGCAGCACATGTAATTGTTCCTACCGTTAGAGGACGCAATGTTTCCCTTATTGCAGCTATGAACATACATGGAATTGTACATAAAAAAGTAATTGCCAATTCCTCGGTTAATACCAATATTTTCACATCTTTCCTTGAAGAATTATTCGATAAATTAACTGAATCCAACATCACAGGTGCTTGGCTGATCCTTGACAATGCAAAGATACACAAAACGCAAGTGGTGAAAGATAAAATTGCTGAGTCCGGTCATATTTTAGTTTTTCTTCCTCCATATTCCCCTATGCTAAACCCAATTGAAAAAGTTTTCTCAAAAACTAAACTCTGTGCTCGTAATATGCTAGCTGATCCAGAGAGTAACATGGACTTGGTCACCATAATTAACCGATCAGTAGAATCCGTAACACCTTCAGATTGCAACAATTATTATGTTGATATGACTATGAATTTGTCATTAGCTGCAACTGGAGAACGCTTACATTGAAAACTTTATATAGCAAGTAATAGAAGCTTATTCTTAATTTAATATTGTATAAATAAAAATTATTTTTTAAGTATTTTGCTTTTAATAAAAAAAAAAATTAATTTGAAGTTAAAAAAATTTAATTTAAAATGAAAAAAAAATTAATTTGAAATGAAAATTATTCGACATGATTTGTAAAAAGTTTAATTTGTGTTGAAAATAATTTAATTTGTTTTGAATAAAATTGAAATTACTTTGAAAAAAATTGAGTTTGATTGGAAAAAATTTGAATTTGAATCGAAAAAGCGTTAATTTGAGAATAAAAACCTATATATGATCTACGTTCAGTATTGTGGAAACGGCGAAAAAAAAATTCATATATTGAAAGAAATAAGTATCTTAAATTTTTTTATACCCTCTACCACGAATAGTGGCGAATGAGGATATAATTTGGTTCGTCGCAGTTTTATAGGACTAGAAATCACACTGGTCAATTTCGTGAAGATCGGTCCATAAATTACTATAGACCCCATATAAAGCCTACTCTCGGAACAAAATTATTTAGCCTTAAATCGTAATAAATAATGCTATCATAATTAAACTTAATATTTCACAGTTTTATGGAACGAAAAATCACACTATTAAATTTCATCATGATCGCGCCATAATTTACCATAGACAAATAAAATCCAAAAATGAAGGTTAACCTTAAGAGTTTTTATTATATTTATACTTAAAAAATCATATAAATATAATAAAATAAAAATTCTCTTAAAGGTAAATCTCCGTTTTTGCACTCTTTTGTCTTCGTATGAGTTAAGGGTATAGTTTTCTAATGTTTCATAAAAATCGGCACAAAAATATATAATATTTTGCTATCTTTCCCTCAGAAATTCCAAATGTGTCCAAATTTTAATTTTGGCATTCATGATTTTAGGGTTTTTATTTATTTTAAATTTTTATTTATTTCATTTTAAATAATTCATCATAATTTTGTTGCCTCTTCGCCTTAAAGGCATTGTAGAGGTGAGTTTGCAATTAAATATTACAAAGTTTACAGTTGTATATTATTTAAACTAATTGAAAAAAATATATCTAAGTAATGCATGTATTTAACTTTATATTATTTTGACATTTATACTTGTTACATTAATATCTCTTCTATGTATTGTAATAAATAATCTTTAACCTCTCTTTATATCTTTTAAATTTTGAGGCAAATTATTGAACTCACGACTACCCATGTATTCTATCTTTTGTTTTGTTTCTTTCAGTCTACACCGGGCTACTGATAAATTGTTATTATTTCTTGTATTAAATGAAGACGGAATTCTCGAGAAGCTTATGGTGTGATGACCAATATTGTGCAGACATTTAAATACATAAATTAATAACTGCAATTTGTAAGTTCCGTGAATAGGTAAAACATTCTTAAAAATATTACTGAATAATGATACCGTTGAATATGTTATTGGAAGGTTAGCTACAACTTTTAATGCTTTATTTTGCATTCTCGGTGATGCTTAAAGTTCATTGCTCTTTTTATATCCATACGATATGGCTAAGTAGTTAAAATGGCTTTGAATTAAAGCACTATAAAGCAATAATTTCGTATTAACATCAAATTCATTTTTAAATTTATAAAGTAGTCCCACAGCTTGAGCAGTTTGTGCCTTTAAATTCCGAATATGTAGACTCCAAGGAAGATTGCTTTGGATTTCTACTCCCAAATACTTGATGAAACTGACTTCCTGTACCTCATTACCGTCCACAAATACACTAAAGTGACTGTGATCACCATATGGCTTAAATCTCATTAATCGAGTTTTAGTTGAATTCAAAACTAGTTTGTTAATTCTTGCAAATTCAATTAATAACAACGCATCCCGTTCAATATAAACCTTGACCTTCAGTGTATATTTAAAATTATCTGGGCTATAATATTCTGAATAGGAAATTGGGGCTCATTCGCCAAAATATAGCCAAAAAATTAGTTGTTCCCGAAAATCGAAAAACTTAAATTGCAGGTACGGAAAAACTATGAGAGGTATTGGCATAATTTTTTCATATTTTTATTCTCTAATATATCATCAATATATCCCAATGTGATGATCAAAAAACTCAGAAATTTGTTTAACCAAATTTTTAAGAATTTGAAAATGGATTTTTGAAACTGTCGTTAAAAAAACAATGTTTAGGTAAACGAAGACAAAAACTCATATACAAGTAAAATAAGGTATATTTTAAGTTAAAAATAGCTCGTGTTCAAATATTTATGAAAATATATTAATTTTATTCCTACATTTCTTGTTTAAGTGGCCTGATACACGTTAATGGCCGCGGAAAAATTTTAATGACTTCAATACTTTTTAACCAAATTTTGTCTTTTATGTCTCTTTCGAACGATAATTAAGTACACATCTCGATTCTTTTACATTTAAAAGTAAATTAATTATTTAATGGGAACATTTTTACAAATACCGAAAAAAAATTAATTTGAAATTTTCATTGTTGTTGGTGGTTTTATACATCTTAGTTCTTAAATATGAGACTAGGAGAAAACTGGTTCAAGTAACATATGATGGAAACTTCATGGCGAAAATTTTTCTCTTACAAAATTTTATTATAAAATTAATAGCCTTCAAGTTACAGTATATCAAAATCATATTTTCTGTGAAATTATGATGTTTACGAAATTTGAGCGGGCATTACTCCCCTCTTAATGCCAACTTATTAGCCTGAAATTTTTACAGTGTAATTAATTTAATATAATATCTATTAAATGTATATATATATATATATATATATATATATATATATATATATATATATATATTATATATATATATATATTAGGGCAGGCCAATTTGTATGGAGCCGAAAAATTGGATTAGAGCCGCCCCCTAGGATGATTCTATGGACAATTCTAAGTAACTTTGGTGAAGGAACCATAGGTCTATCTCGATTTTCGAGTCTCCCACTTTTCAAAAAATTATTTTTTCCCTATAACATCATTTTGATTCAAAATTCGATTTTTTATTCATAGGTTTATTATCTTTTTTATGTGTATATGGGGGGTTTTTGGGGTCGAGAAATTCATTTTTGATCTTTATTTTTACCTATGACCACCACCAGAGGGCGTTTCATGCATATTTTAACTATTTTTCGTCTATTTCTCGAGATATGCAGAAAAAAAGAATTTAAAAAACAACAACAACATGGGATTTATGGAAAAAATTAGAAGTAGTTGTGGTTTTTTGCTCATATCTCAGCCATTTATGGACCGATCTTCCTGAATTTCAATAGCAAATAATTCCGGACTATATGTGACATAAATGTATAACAACCTAGCCTTCATCATATCTGGGGTCTTCGGAAAACCCATTTCAACAGACGGACAGACGGACAACCGGATTTGAACTTCCCTTCTCATAAGAAGCCAGAATATATATACTTTATATGGTCTTAGATCAATATTGTATAAGTTACAAACGGAATGAAAAAGTTATATATACCCTTTTAACTTCGGTGAAGGGTATAAAAAAGTAAATATTGGTATTTCAGTAATTTGGTAATAACTCGGGCATTTTTCAATCGATTTGATAGATTTATACACCGACGTCTTTAGGAAGAAATTTACCATTTACTTTGGTAATAAAACTTGGACTCGGAAAGATCTACGGTTCCCGAAATTAGGTATTTTTCTTGAAAAAATGTTTTTAATTGACTTGAAAAAATAATTTTTTGAAAAGTGGGAGACTTGAAAATCGAGATAAACCTATGGTTCCTTCACCAAAGTTGCTTAGAATTGTCCACAGAATCGACAAAAAATTTGGCCCGCCCTAATATATATATATATATATATATATATATACATATATGGTCGTGAAATTTTTATTTATATGATTTGTTTTCCTATTTCTGCCACGATTTGCACAATATAATCCTAAAAGTTTTCCACAAGTTCTAACTAATTTATAGATGCAAATCGATGGGACTATGGCGTACACACTTTTACTTCAGTAATTTTTGACGCTTTGTATGACGTGTAGTGATGTTGTATTGCAAAGCACATGTTTATGATGAACATCACATCACAATCACTGAGGCCGATGAAAAGATAGCACTGGCCTTGAATGAAATATCATAAACAGATCTTACAAATGAATACAATATTTAGTTCAGTAGAAATGTTCTTTCTACAGGTGGAAAGGCTATACTATAAACCAGTTGCATTTTTTTCATATATTAAACTATCGGATTTTACATTGGGTTGCCATGGGAGCACAACTAGTTATTTTTTATGCATTTTTATAGTAGTTTAAAACTAGTTGCTTTATTTACAGTAGAAATACTAATAAAAGCAAAAGTAAATTTGACAATTCCGCCTCTTATTTTCTCCTTAATTAATAATTAATTATTGTTTTATAGAGTATGTATTTATTTTAGAATATTTCTGAGCACTTACCGGCGGAAGAGAGAGAGAATATTATATTATTTATTTTTCTGTTACACCATGTTTCAATTTTGTTGAATTTCCCTTTGATTACAGAATTATAAGATACTAGCAGACTGCCCCCGATATGGTTATCGCCATCTTTCTACATTGTAGGATTGGATGTATTTAACTAAATAATTTTAACAAAAAAAAAAAAAAAATTAACATAAAAATAATTTGTGAACTCTAAAACCAACCAAAAATGTACGTTGTAGTGTTGTTTCTACAACAGACAAGTAAATTGTTTTGTTGTTAATCCTATAAGTACTAAATCGTATTTTTTACCTACTTTTGTAGTGTTTTTGCTGTTTGTACAAAAGCTGCGCAACCGAAATTCTCTTGATCTTTCTCAATTTACGCCTAAAAACTAATAATAAGCTAGTACAAGTCCTTTCTAGTAACGATTTTTTCTGCAGGGTGCACAGTGTTATTTATCCTAGATTTTAGTATGCCGATCGACTGAGATTCACTTAAGAATCGATCTAATGTTGTCCATCCGTCAGGCTGGCGGGCTATCCATGTACAACTTATGCACAAAGTACAGTTCGAATATTGAAGATAAGTTTATGAAATTGTAAACAAAGGTTCTAATTGTCACAAGGACCAAATCTATTGAAAATGGTGGGAATCAGAAGTTAACATGTAGGGTGCACTGTTAGAAATTTGTCTCTAAATACTGTGGCGTAGATTATCATAAGGTCGGGCTTGGCCATACTTTCTTACTTATTTTACTTAAAATTACTTTTTTAACGTAATTTTTCAGAAAATTACATTAAAGGGTTTAAGAATAGGGCACTTAGTATCCCTATCTGTTTCATCTAGCATAACCAAAACAATCCGATCTATGTTTTCTAATGCACTAAAACAAAAAATAAATAGTAGTCGCTTTTATATAAATAAGCGAAAAAAAAATACTAAATAAATGTGGTCCTTGTTGTTAAGAACATTTCAGGTTCACACGTACTCGTATATTGCTAAAAATATTTTATGGACAACAGCTGATAAAAGCAGCTTCCACAAAATGTATACGAACAACGACGGCCAAGCAGAGAAATGGGAGAAATATACAAGAAAAAGATACAAATCAGCAACAGAAGAAAATCAAAACAAAAACAAAATCAACAGTAACGTCACTTGAACAAGAAATTAGAAAGAAAAAAAAAACTTTTCATTTAAAGCATCATCACAACGTCATCATCACCGCCGTAAGCATCATCATCATGTGCTTCATCGTCTCCATCATAATCAGCATGGATGTCGATTAAAAACCGCCAGCCAGCCAGAATTTTCTTTTGGCAAGTGGCGACTTGTTCAGTATGATTTCTATTTAGGAACGAAACAGACGGTTTATAAAAATTAAAATTTTCTTGACAAAACCAAAAAAAAGTCTCAAAATTGTGGTCATTAAAAACAAAAAACGTGATATATTTTTTTTTAATTTACTTAGTTATTTCTTAAAATAAAAAATATAATAAAAGTTGTATAATTAATTAATGCGGGCAATAAAAATGCAAGGAATAAAATATTTCTTAAATTAAGGAAATTGTTAATAATTTAATAAAAAATATCTTAAATTATTAAAAAAAAAGGAAAAGAAATGTAAAGCTAAATAATAACAAATAAAATGCATTAGGTGCCGAATTTCATTTAATTGACCATTTAAAGAGAAAGTGCAAATATTTTTTTTAAATAAAACAAGCGCATTTATATTTAAAACAAACTTTAAATATAGAAAATTTATTTTTAAACAAAAATAAAAACAAAAAAAAAAAAAAAATAATTAGTCAAGTGAATATAAAATTGTATCTAAGGCATCATGTCACAGTCAACTTCCACGACTCCTCCTTCGAGGTTTGCCAATCGTCCTCCCCGCATACACATTCAAAACTTATATACTAATAATGGATCTGCCATGGGTTCAATTCCGCCCTCGGCCCAGCCACCATTTACTGCGCAAACATCACACACCCTCGGTCCAGGTTCAGTTGCGGGTCAACCATATTGGCCCCAATATTCGAATCCGTTTGCAGCTGGTAATTTCATGGCCAGAGGTTTTGATGGTATTGTTGATTTTACTAAATCTGGCATGAGTTTCGGTGAAAAGTTCACTTACGGTTTATATGACAAAATAAGTAAGTGGTCAAAAAAGTGGTTTACACACTTTTTCCTCTTAACAGTGGTGGCATTATATAGTGTTGGTGGAGCAGTACTGTTTCAAACAGTTGAAGGTGAGTTTATTTAGTGTAATAATAAAAAAGGTGTAAAATATTGGTGTAATGACGCTCTGATAATAATAATAAATTTAATAATACATTGGGTTTTTATACCTCCACCACAATAATAGAGATGGTATTATGGGTTTGAGCCAAAGTGTGTAACAGATAAAAATATTGACCCCCACCATTCAGTATGCCGATTAGCTCAGAATTACTTTCTGAGTCGATCTTACGATGTCCATCCGTCTTCCTAGCTGGTAATCTGCCCATGGAATCTTGTGCGTAAAGTACAGGTCGAAATTTGGAAAATAATTTGAATAAATTATTTGGTATTTGGTACAAAAATATCTTATTGCAAACTAAAGAACTTGGCAATTTTTTTTTTTTAATCAGTTCATATTGTAACATTGTTCCCATAGAAATAACACTCCCGAAATTAGGTTTAAATGTTATTGCTTCTTTATAAATATTGGTATTGATGCGATAACCTTTATAATAGATATCATGTCGTGGCAAAATTTTGTACTGATTGATCCAAAATTTACAATAGGTCCTTTATAAACCCGCTCTCAAAAATCGATTAAAAACGAAAAATATCTTGCAAATGTTGATATCTAGATAATATTCGACACAAAGAACACGTATATGGGCATATCCTGGGGTCACGAACGTACGCTTTTAATGTACAATTAATACAGAAAAAAAACTTTTCCACGCATTTTTTTTTGCGATTCGATAGCATTTTGGTAGCACTATATTTAGTGCAAAAGTTGGATTTCATCGAGTTTAAGTTTTCATAATGATAGTTATACATATGTGGCCACGAACGTACGCAAAATAGAAGACAACTTTGGCTGACAGTAGGGAAATGTAAAAATCTGCGAAATGGAACGGAATATTTAAAAGTGATTAATTTATTATTATTTAATTCATTAATTAATGACATGCTAAACTCTCAATTTTTATTTATGATAAAAACACTGAAATTTATTGTTGTGGGAAAGCTAATTTCTATGCGCATTTCGCTGGTTGCTTAGGCCTGCTCGTCGGGAAACTTTTTCCAAAGACTTTAGAAAAGCTAAAAATATTATACAAATAAGACCATAAAGTGAATAAGATTTTTAAACACTCACGTCTTACTTGTTACAATATCAAAGCTTCAACAAAGCCACAACAATAAACAGTGAATTTATCTTTCTTACATTCCCCTACAATTGGCTGGTTTTTTTCCAACACGAATTGGGAAGAGGATAAAAAGAAAAAAAACCAAATTCAAAAACAAATTGCTTAATAAAGCAACTTGCGATTTCAGTTTCCTGATGATTTGGCCTAAGCAACCAGCGAAATGCGCATAGAAATTAGCTTTCGCGCAACAATAAATTTCAGTGTTTTTATCATTAATAAAAATTGGGAGTTTAGCAGGTCATTAATAAATGAATTAATTAATAATAAATTTTGTATATCCAAAAAAAAACTTTTGATTGTGATTAAATTATTTTAAAATTTTATTAATCTAGGTCTCTATCCAGTATTTACTTAATAAAATATCTCTATTGGTTTTTATTTAATTGGCTTAAGTACCGGTCGCGAACGTACGATTTTTCCATATGTTTAAACGTTAATTAGCCGTTAAACGAACTTTTTTGCTCTCCTTACACTTTTCTCTTCTTATTTGATTTTAATAGAGAGAGATTTTAAATAAAGAGTGCAAATATAACAAATTTTTGTTTATGTTAAATAATTAAATATAAAAATGTCTTTAGAAGTAGCTTAAGAAGAAAATATTAAATTTTCCAGTTTCCAGCCCAAATTCCTCAAGTAAAACAGCTGAGATATAAAAGCATATCTTATATACCATTCTATTATAAAAACATATGGGTTGTTCACGGAAGTCTGGTTATCAGATTATAATGTTATTTAGTTATATTCATACCAACAAAATAAAGTGTGCTCCATTTCGAGGTTCCCTACTTTTTTAAAGAAAAAAAACACAGAAAATTCAAATTTAATGGGGAATGTGTATTATCCTTTGAAAGAACATTCTTTGCCATTTATTTTTTGAAGATTATGTATATCAAATGTTGGCCGTTGCCACGTCGCAGATGGTCCGTCCGTTGATTCCGATGATTCGTTCGAGCATTTCGACTGGTAACTAGCGAAACATCACACGTGTGATGTTTTTCTCCAAGGCCTGAATCGAAGCGGGTTTGTCCGCATAAACTTTAGACTTTACCAATCCAGTCGGTTATCATGGCACGATAACGGTCGCCATTGACGGTTACGTTCGCACCGGCATCATTTTTAAAGAAATATGGACCGGTGATTCCACCGGCCCACAAACTACACCAAACCGTTGTTTTTTCTGAATGAAGTGGCAGTTCTTGAATTTCTTCTGGTTGCTCTTCGTCCCAAATATGGCAATTTTGTTTGTTTACATACCCATTGAGCCAGAAATGGGCCTCATCGCTGAACAAAATTTGCCTCAGAAACGTCGGATCTTCTTGGAACTTTTCAAGAGCCCATAGAGCGAAGCGATGTCCTGCGGAAGGTCGAGCGGCCTCAGTTGTTGCACAAGCTGTATTTTGTACGCTTTCAATTTAAGATCTCGACGTAAAATGCACCAATTCGTTCCAAACGTCAGTCTGAGCTGCTACGAACGGCGCCGAATCGACTCTCCACGTTCTTCGTGTACACTCTCAGCTACGGCGGCTATATTTTCTTCACAGCGTGCTGGGCGTGGTCTATTCGGTCGAATATTATTCAATAATGAATGCTGGGTCTCAAAATGGGTGATGGTGTTGCGAATAGTACGCTTAGTAGGCCGATTATGTTGAGCGAAGTGCACGAAACACATTCCTCACTGACCGAGAATTTTCTTAATAAAGTTGAAGGATTTGTAAACGCTGTTCAGGCGTAAGTCTTTCCATTATGAAACGCCAAACAATACTAAACAAAAATAACATGACAGCATGACACGACTCACACGTGATCTGTCAAAAAAGGGCTATTGAAAAAAGTATCTCCACTTAAATCACCCATTACATTTATTAAAATATAACTAGATAATCCGCCTGTTGTGAACCACCCAATTGAATTTTTTATAATTATGAACCATAAAACACGGTGATTATCAACATTTAATTTTTCCATCCTGGTAGGATATTCCCATATGGAATTTTACCTCACACCCTTATTTTTTGCCTTCTTCATGATTGTCCATAAGTCAGACAGATATGGTACACTCTCAAAAAATATACTTTGGTGAAGGGTATCAAAAGTTCGAGATTGAGCGACTATACTTTTTTATTTGCTTGTTGTATCAGATTGCGTAAAATTTTTTGCGTTTCTAAAGTTGCGTTAAATTTCCAAACGAGAAATTTAATAAAAAAACTTTTACAGTATTTTTGACTAAAGTAAAATTTTTTGTTAGAATGGAAACGCTGGCAAAATAAAATAAAAAATTATCTCTCAAAATTACCTACGTGTAAAGTTACAACAACAAGTTAAACACATTTCTGACGAATATATAAATTTCTTAAGGGGGTGTACACGGTCAAAATGCTTGTCATGCAGGCAAATTCACTCATTTACGTGTGTTAGACCTAATATTCGCCGTTATATCTAAATTGTTTGATTTTCCATCCAGCATCGTCAGTGTCACACATTAAAACACATTTTCGCTAATACTACAATAGCGCTAGATGAGGAAGGCTTGACCGTGTTCATACCCCTTTAGGCAAGTCATGAAATTCGATTCGTTGCCGCACAAAATATTTAATATATTGCAACAGAATTGCCAAATTTCGTAGTTTTAAACAAATGCTTAAAAATATCCGCTTCAATAATTCTCAATCTAGTTTTGTTTTCTGAAATCATTTATGATGTAATGAAGAGATGGGACGACGACGCAAAGCATTTTCGAAAAAAAAGTCAAACTGAGCGATTTGGGTTGGGCTCTAATATCTAAAACATGTTGTCAACAATCAATACAAACGTATAATTCTTTATTTTAATAAAATGATGATTGACAAAAATTCATCTTATTTTTTTACTTTTAAATATTTCACATATAGTTTGCGAAATATTGCCAACTGAAAATAATGTTCTTGTCGGTATATTGTGAAAAGTTTATCGCAAGTTTATCAGTATAATAAATTTATGTCGAGATTAAGAGCCAAGCAGTTTGTCGATACATTGAAAAAGCGGCCATAACACATTAAATAGAATTTTATAAGAGAAACAAAAGTTTTAATCTTAACATTAAAAAAACTTTTTTATAATTTTACATAAGTTTTACAACATATTACGTTTAACTGATAGCCATGTGAGCTTTGCTCTTTGCTTTTGTTATAATCTTAGAAATAGTTTATAAAATTAAACTAAAAATAAATAAACAAATTTAAAATCATCTTTATTAACATAAAATAATTAAAATGCCTCTAAATTTGCGGCGGTTACCCACAGTGGGAGGAGGTATAAGAAAAAAAAAATGTTAATAATTTTGGATTTTGTAAACGTTTAGTGAGATTGAAAAAAATTTCAGGGGGCAATTAAGGCCTTGTTTTAAAATTTCTTGGCTCATTTCAAGAAATTCTATCTTTAGTCTGAATTGTAAATTTCTATGTGCTTTGCAGTTATCCAGAAAATTAAAACTCAAAAACTCTTCATATTAGAGTCAACGGAGACGTATACTACCAACAGATCAGTATGGAAGTGCTCTGTCATAATTTATGGTGATCTTAAATAAACTCCACAAAAATTATTTTCGGGAATTAAATATTTATTATTAATTAATTCATTTATTAATGATGTGCTAATAATCCCAATCTTTATTTATGATTAAAAACACTGAAATTTATTGTTGTGGAAAAGCTAATTTCTATGCGCATTTCGCTGGTTGATTAGGCCATCTCGTCAGGGAACTTTTTCCAAAGACTTTAGAAAAGCTAAGAATATTATACAAGTAATACCATAAAGTGAAGAAGAATTTCAAACATTTAGGTCTTACTTGTACAATATCAAAGCTTCAACAAAGCCACAACAATAAACAGTGAATTTTTCTTTCTTACAATCCCCTACTAATTCAGTTCTTAAAAAGAGTTCTTAAAAATAGAGTTTTTTTTGAAGAGTTTTTTTGTTCGCCTAAAATAAAACTAATTTCGCCTTCACAAAATAAAATTCTTTGAAGGAGTTTAATTTTTCCGTTTTAAATAAGACGTATTTGGGGTATATTCTTTTTTTAAGACGATTTATTTAATTGCAATGAAAGCTGACTAGATAACACTTCTTTACAACTTGCAATAATCTGACCAGCAGCCAGCTTCGGGGGTCAATTTACACAAAATCAGTTTTTTTTCTAACGCGAATAATCTAACTCGTTAAATTAATTTTATTAATTGACATTTGAATAAATCTCTCTTTTTAAGAATTTTATTTTAACTTTTAATTGGGAAACAGAATAGTCGCTATAGTACAACGTTACGAATAGCGCTGCAAGCTGTGAAAAGTTAAAAATGGCCGTTTCAAAGTGGTGTCAACAGAATACGTCGTTGTAGTAGTCGTTGCAGTTATTGTTGAAGCGCAAAGTTCGAAATGTTGAACTTTGTTGCGCTACAGAGCATTCGCCAGCTTCAGCTACTACTACAACTACTTTATTCGGTTCCAGGCCTTATTCCTCAACTGAGTTTTATTTTAAAACTCTCTTTTTATACCCTCCACCACCACTAGTGGTGAATGAGGGTATACTAGGTTTGTCATTCCGCGTTTATGATACATCTAAGACCCCATTAAGTATAAATACTGGCTCCTTGAGTAATTCTAAGTCGATTTAGCCATGTCCATCCATCCGTCTGTTGAAAACACGCTCACTTTCGAAAAACGCAATAGAAAAGAACAAACTTGGTCTCAAAATGCTTGTAGTTATCCTAAGCAGTTTGGGATTGAAATCAAGCAACATCGGTTAAGTGGGACTAGAACTATGAACTATGAAAATGTGGAACCACCACCCAAAAAAAAATTGATAATTTTGATACAAAAATTAACATAAATGGTGGAATAATGCATGATACAATGAATGATATACAATTTTGCGTGAACTCGCTGCATGCAAGTCATAATGATGAAACAGAATTGAGTCTGCAACTTCAGGCAAAAATTTTTAAGTCCATAATTAAAACGTCGACCGTAACTGCAATTTTTTCTCATTTCTTTCGTTTTCTTTGTTCTTTTTTTTTCTTTGTTTACAAAATGTATGAAATTGAACGAAAGTATGGTAGTATTGTTGGGAGAATAATTGTCTCTATGTGAGAGCATGAGAAAAAAACGTCTTCAAAATAAAATTGATTTTATTTCTCGACCGCATTCTCTGGCATAATTTTATGTCAAACTGTATGGAAAACAACGTTCAGCCCCAGTTCTGTTTCATCATATACTGTTAAATTTCGTGAAAATCGGTCCATAATGGACCATTGGCAACATATAAACCCTACTCCCGGAAAATAGTTTAGCAAGCCTAAAACCGTAATAAATAATGCTATCATAATGAAATTCGGTACGGTACAGTTTTGTAGAACTACAAATCACACTGCTAAATTTCGTGAAGATCGGTCCATAATTACTCCCGGAAAACATTTTAGTACTCCTAAAACCGTAATAAATATCGCTTTCATACTATAATATGGAACGTCGCAGTTTTGTAGGATGGGAAATCATCGGTTCATAATTTACCCTAGGCGCCATATAAACCATACTCCCGGAAAACCGTTTAGAACGCCTAAAACCGTAATACATAATGCTATCACAATGAAATTCAGTACGTCACAGTTTTATAGGACGAGAAATCGCACGGCCAAATTTCGTGAAAATCGGTACATAATTTCGCCTAAAACCATAACAGATATATTTATTGCGTTAAAATTTCTTCCATCTTAGATTCATATGGCCAAAAAAAATTTCATGCAATTTTGTGAAATTCACTCTTAACGCTGAAAACTAATAACACTGCTGTATTGAAATTTATTCTAATTTATTTTTTGCAATACCAGAAATCAGTATTCAGAATTTTGGGATGATGGGTCCATAAGTTACCATAATTCCAATACAAATTACCCTCCTAAAAATCATTTTAGTTCGGATTAAACTGTTACGAATCATGATATTTTACTTAAGTCAGTTCAAAGTTCTAACAAGAAACGTATAAAACTTTCTTATTGTCGGTCAATATTTTAATATAGGTCTAAACCTCAGCCAATTTTAATGCTGACGTTCCTTTTTGTGAAGTTTAGTAAATAATATATATGTATTTATCATATTAAGCCCACTCCTGTCGGTGGAGCGCATCAAAGATTTGGCACAGCCGAATATAGAACTCTAACTTGTTAAGTGCTTAATACGACCTTTGAGATACATTTTTTTGTTTTCAATTCCCAAAATAACCTTTTTCGTATTACCTTTAACTTCACAACAATTTAAGGGAGCTGACTCCACCTCGAATATTAAACCAATCCAAAAGCACCAAAATATATTTATTCGAATAGTATTTTAAACAACTTGACTTTTCACAAGAATCTCAATGTGCCATTTACAAAAACTATGATCACAAAATATTCGGAAAAATATTTAAAAAAGGATTGAATTCCAACTAAATCCTCTAGCTTGAAATATTTTAAGTCATGGTGGCTTCACCCGCCTAGGGACAAGAAAGTCCGCAGGACTTATCCGAACAGAAGAGCGCTATATGTGCATATGTGAACCGAAACCGTAATGGAGAAATTTGTCTGGCACTGGTAGGACATACAAGTTTGATTAATTATTGTTCGTTCATATTTTATGTATAAAGCAGAGACCGGTTTGATTGGTCTTAAACAGTCTTAAACAAATGTCGACTAACACTCCCAACAGCAGTGAATACTGATTGAATAAATGTCTGAATATGTTGCATGCTGTATAAACAAATATTTGATAAAATAGTTTTGATATTTGTTGGAAAAAACTCTTAAGTGAAATTACGAAAATCATTTATTTTCTTGCAACAATTACAAAAATATTAATTTTTTTTAATTTCTGCGCACTTCATTACTTGTTTGCTGAATGCTGAATGCTGAATGAAGAGAGTGAATGCTTTCTTGTGGTTACATGTTGTATCATGTTATTTCAATGATTTATGTACATCGGCATCACAAAAAGGGTTAAAATAAAAAAAAAAAAAAAGTAGATACAAAAATAAAAACAAAAAAGGGACGATCTTACACATGGCAATGCATATTTTTTATGGTTGTCGATTAAAGGCAATGTGTAAGCAATGAATGATGAATGAATTAAACCTGTTCTCTGGTAGGAAGATTCAATAAATAAATAAATATGATACAAAAATGTGCATTTGGGTCTATTGATATATCAGAATAGGTTTCCAAAGGGGTATTACGAAAATTGAGGAGATCCAGGATTCCATCTGAAATTTTATTCCAATCGGACTAACTGTTTACAAAATCCCGAATTATTTAATTTTTTTTTTAATTTCCCACTGTGCGGCAACGACTTTTATATATATTCAAGGCAGGTTCATGTGTTAAGTGGACGCAATATTTGTTAAATTGCAACATATCAACACATACACAATTTTTATGGAAACGTTGCCTCTTCAAAAACACCAAAATTTAGAAGTAAATTTTAAAAAAATTTTATCTACAGAATTTAAAATTTCGAATGTTTTTGTTGTAAGGCGAAAAAAAAAACACAGCAGCAAAATCTAGTTTTAATTCTTTGAATTTTTCTTGTTGCATAGTGGTTTAGCTAGTGCTCATGAACTTCAAACTATAATGAACAAATTAAGTATTAAGTAGTAGCAATTATATGATACAAAATCAATATATCCAAAACTAATAACAATTATTGCAAAAATAGCTTAAATTAATGCCGTGAAGTATTTCAATTAACTGCGGTGAATAACAACCAATGCTGGTGAATGATCTGACGAAATAAAAACCGTTTTATCGATAGCCAGGGCAGCAACAACGAAACTAATCAAAATATGGAAAGACAGGAGAATTACGAATAAACGAAACTCCGACTAGTTCACGCAGAGAAAAACCATATTTATATATGGTCACCTCCAACAAAACTATTTTTAAAGAAAAATGTTAAACATTGTTTAATTTAATCATACGTTTGTCACCGACAAATATATTATGGTTAAATTTGTCCTCCATCAAGAAGCAACAACCATATTATGGTTGCCTCCAAACATATTTTGGTTAATAATAACTAAAATATGTTTAACACCTATCATAGCATTGTTGGTTTTCAACCATAGCATGATGTTGCTCTTGGAAAAGAGGAAAATACTATTGTTAATTTAAAAACAAATTATTGTCATATTTTACCAAAACATGTTTAAAGTCAACCATAATATGGTTGTGGCTTCTTGATGGAGGATCAATTTCACAATAATATGTTTGTCGGTGACAATAAAATGGTTTGGAGGTGACCATTTTTAAACATGTTTTTTCTCTGCGTGTTGAAGCTCTTATATTTCCGATTGCCACGTTGGCTTCAGATAAATATAATATATAATTAAATAATATTAAATAATTAGAAAAAAGAAGAATTGATACCTATGATACGTAAGTATATCGAAGGATCTTAAGAGTGTGATGGACTAAATTTCATAAAATTGTACCAATTCTTTAGGAATTGAAAATCAAAAATCGATTAGTAAAGTGAATCAAACGATGGAATCTCAAATATTTCGGCTAAATTGCGAGAATAGCAGCAACAATAAAAAGATGGTTTGTTGATGGAAAAACTTATGGAACCAAAATAAAAGGGAGTGCACCTACAAGATAGTCATACCAACTGAAACCACTAACTGGAACAACCTAAAGTGAAGCCATACATCTGGCGGAAACGAGAAAAGAATGGAGTGCAAAGACTCGTATATCAAATTTATGAATTATGTTCATATTGAATCGATTACAGTGATTTTCTCTTAGAGTCACATCATTTAATTGCAGACAAATCGTGGACTATATCGCTAATGTGACTATAAGCCCAATTCACATACTATATGCCACAATTAGGGATAAGGGTACTCTAGCTGATAATGAGCTAGTCTATCAGCGCCAGAGACTGTGGTCTCCTGCAGACAAGCGAAGAGCTTCGCGGGATTAGCATAGGAATATAAAAAAAAGAATAAAAAATATAACCGAATTCGAATATAATCAAGTTATGTAAATAAAGAAAATAAGAAATTCTACAATATGGATTTGACGTTACTTTAGAGATACAAAAATATGTGATTTGTAACCGAGTTAAAATAAATTTTTAAATAAAAGTTTTGATTCAAATAACTTATGATTACAGAAAAATAAAAATTAAAACTAATGTCGAAAGTGAGTATTTTTTTTTATATGTATTGAAATATTGGTGTATTCTTCTATTAGTACGAATATATCGAATTAAAGTGGATTGAAAACTAATAAATAGAACTTTGAATTGGAAATTCACTTGGGCCTTAAAAAAATTATTGCAATTGATAGTTCTAAAACATGATTTTTTCTCTAGGGCAATAAAATATCTTCCATAAATCGTACCTAACTTGAGCTGCAAATACTTGAAAATCTCTTTAAAATGTATATTTTTTTTAAGTAACTTAAGTGTACCAAATTCAGAGTTATTTAACTTATAACGAGTAAAACGCATCGAAGCTGACAAACGGGCGACTGCGTATGACCATTAAATATCATTTATTGTTAAAATCACGTATTCCAAACATTTAAAACAACATTTAAACGAGCTACCATGAGTATTTTGTTTAAATCTCAGTTACAGATGGCGTAAGAGTCGAAAACTGCCAACATTCTGAGAGCGAAGATAAAGAAATTGAGAAACATGTTTTTTTAATTTATGCTGTTTTTCAATTTAATAAATAATTAAGAACTAGGAAACCAAATTTTTCAATAAGACTTTGTTTAAAACAAAAGTCTCTTTTATGTGGGAACAAAAAGAGTAATGATTTTAATAAAGTTTTTTAAAACTTTTGCACGTGATCGCGTGTGACCAAATTTTTTTTTGCAAGATGAGCAAGCGTGTGCGATAAAATACAATTTTTCCCCGTGAGTGCGCGTGAGCTCGCGTGACCAACTTTTTGGACGTGACAGTGCGTGACAAAAAATTCATTGGCCTTAAGAGGGAGACTTCCAAAGATCGAATCAAAAAAATCATTTGGGCCAGTATTTGGCTAAGCATTAGTTTTGGCCAAAAAAAAAAATGGAAAACTTTCCTATAGTGCACACTGTATAAAAAATAGTTTAATTAATAATAATATACTTAGCTAATGCCAATGGAAAAAAAAACTTATTTTTTACGAGTAGAGAGTTGATGACACAAATTAAGTGACTTAATTCTAAGTTTTTTGGATGGATTGTGGTTTCGAAGACAAAAAAGTCCTTAGTACTTTTTCCTAATGTGCCTATAACTCCTTACTTTGCCTTTGATAGCCACTGATGTATGTTATGATCCTTATGTAATAAAGAGTTTGTTTACTGCGCTTGTTAGACCTTTCAAGAGTATGGATCTCCCTATATATAAAAAACATTCCGATGCGATCGAATCCGTCCAAAAGCAATTTCTGCTCTTTTGTCTTCGTGGACTAAACTTAAACCTGCTAGACTCTTTCTTAGTTGTATTAAGCTGCCCACGATGAAAAGTCATAAGACTATGCTAAACATATCGTTTCGTAATCAACAATATTTCGTTTAATGTTCCTCAACGCCCATCATGTTATTTTTTTCCATTATCAGTTCGATATTTTAGAGCTAATTATGCTAATGCGGATCATCTTATTAGAATGTGCAATGAATTTAACAAATTCTATAATTGTATGAATTTTTTCTTCAAGTCCTAATGTAATCTTAATAATAAGTATTGTGGTTGTTTTATTGAACTGTTAATGGTTTTAATCCAAATTTATATATTTTTAATTAGGCTTAAGTTCATTGAATTTAATTTTCATTAAATTATTTTTATGAAGACAGGAATTTTACAACATGAAATTAATTAAAATTTATTGATAATTTTTCATTCTTAACTGCGCTGAGATTTGAACCCAGGCTTTCGCGGACAGTCTGTCCAGACTAGTTTCGATTGTAACCACACAATCTCTTCAGTGGGGTTTGCCGTCTTTACTCACTCGGCTATTGAAGCCGGATGACGTCAAAAGTCAAACATCAATCTTTAAACCAAATGGTATTTCACACTGGTAGATCGAAATTTGCTTTTGAATGAATGATTATCTATTTTAATTGATTTACATGGTCTTCCTAACTTCTGTTTTTTCGTACTTTTTGTCAAGAATTCTTCTTGAAATCCAAAGTACATTTTTTGTGTTTTCATGTTTTTGTCCTTCTTTTTTCTTGTTGACCTTTTTCAGTAATTTTTGTAAATAAAAATATTATATTTGTTGTATTGTTTTTTTATAATTAATGTACACTTTATTTAAGAATATTAAATTTAAATTGTCTGTAAGCATTATCTTCCATAGACAAATAAATAAATAAATATTTGGCAAATGTGCTTTATAAACGTTAACGTTCGAAATCGTTGAACAGGCAGTAAACTTTAAAAAATTAAAAACTGTTTATTTTCCCTTATGAACTTTTTTGTCACTTCAACTTGTGTGACAATGTTTAGGCTTCTGGAGCTAAAAATACTAAAAACATTGGTCCTTTCATAATCAAAGGACGTATTATCATATGACCTCTAGATTGTCGTAATAAAAGTGTGGCACTTGTATGTGAGCTGTGGTCAAATATAAACCGATTCTAATAAAAGTTAGTAAGCCATTTATGTTGCAATTATATATTTTTGGACAATGTGAAATTATGGACCGCTTGTCGCCATTTTTAATAAGCTTGGTCCTTATAACACATACTCAATTTTGAAAAATTATCTCCAAAATTGCTACCAGTACTGTGCGAATAAAGTTAACATGGACAGACAGCCGGAAAGCCTGACATCGTTATCATTAAAAACATCATTAAAAAAGGTGGGCCAACGACCAATATTTTTAGTGTAACACACATCACAGCACAAGCGCATAATACACTCTCCCCTATGGTGTTGTGGGTATGGAAATAATTCAATATGGCAGATAACATTACACAAAGATTAAGTGAGAACTCACAAGGATTTTTAATTATTTGTTTGAATTTAAAATAAAGTTTTTCTAATTTGCGAGCATCTGCTGTATACATTTTCTAAATTTTTATTATTTACTTTGTACAAAACATTGTGATTAAAGTGATTGATTCTTAAATAAACAAATTTTTAATAGACAATCTCATGAATGAATTTTTTCGTACAATATAAAACGTACAACATTGAAAAGGTATTAAAATCAGTGCTACCATTTTAGCATATTTTCTGCTAGATTTAGCAGATTGAGTTGGGGAATTGCATATTTTTTGGAAAAAAAAATGCCAACTGCTTTTAAGCAAATTCCCTTGTCCAAAAACAGCTTTTTTTTTAGCATAATTTTACTTATTAGAAAAGCAGAATTTTTTAGCATATTTTTTTTTAAAAATTAAAGTTTTTATGAAATTTTTTAGTTTGATTACTTAGTCCTTTTTAATATTTGTTCTTCTTAATAAATTTTAAAAACATATTTATTATGTATTCAATATTTTGCTATCTCAATGGTTAGCATCTTCCGGGATATATCGTTTTTATTTTTAAATTGAACAAAATTTAAATTAAACATAATAAAAAAGATAATAATGATTCTTATTTATTATCAAAAAAGTTGTTTTTGGGAATACATAATTTTTGTTTTTTTTTTCATTAAAAGGTTGTATTTATTGTGCTTAATTCCCTTTTTTATAATTGTTAAAAATTTGGAAATTTATTGTTGGAGTATAAGCTGTTCCTAAGCGCATTTCACTAGTTGCTTAGGCCAGATCACCAGGAAACGTTCTCCTAAATAATTTTAGAAAAGCCAAAGCTATCAGCAAACCAGACTACAGCGGAAATGAGAATTACCTACACTCAAAACGTTTTGTTGGCAACGATATCAAAGCTTAAACAAAATGCCAACAATAAAACAGTGATGAGCTTATCTTTTCTTACATTATCCACTATAATTAGTTGGAATTCTCCCAACATCAATTGTAGTTGTAAGTGGGTAAAGAAAAAACAAATTTAAAACAAAAACAAATTGCTCTTATTGTGTCTCCAACAATAACTTAAAATATTTTTATCAATTATAAAAAAAGGGAATTAAGTACAATAAATAAAATCTCTTAATGAAAAAAAAAATTATGTATTCCCAAAAACCACATTTTTGATTATAAATTTTTGCAAGTGCACGTGCATAAAAAACTGAACTGGCAAATTGTTTTTATTTTGATTTCTGGCGAAAATAATAAGGGCAATTTATTTTTTTTTTTAATATGTTTTTTCTTTACCCACTAAGATAAATTCACGGCTTATTGTTGGTATTTTATTTAAGCTTTGATGTTTTGAGTGTAGGTAATTCTCATTCCCTCTGTAGTCTTGTTTGCTGATAGCTTTGGCTTTTCTAAAATTATTTAGGAGAACGTTTCCTAATGATCTGGACTAAGCAACCAATGAAATGCGCATAGGAACAGCTTATACTCCAACAATAAATTTCCGAATTTTTATCAATTATAAAATAGGGAATTAATCACAATAAATAAAATCTTTTAATGAAAAAAAAAAAAAAATAATTCTTATTATTTTTTATAATTGACAATTTTGTTATTTCATTGAAATTTTGATTTAAAATTTTTTGGAAATTTAAAAATCCCCTGAAGAATCGATCTATTGAGATAGCAGATTAAAAGAATAATAGATACGTTTTATATTTTTTTTTTTATAAAATTGTCCTTGAGCTTGGAAAATTTATTAGGAAGAACAAGTTTTTATGTAATATATTCAAATTCCTTTTTATTTAGCAGATTTTTAGCATATTTTTGTAATTAAAATTCAGCAGATTTTTAGCTTTTTTTTTGTTAAAATTTAGCATATGTGACCTTCTCCGAGAAAAGGGACCTAGTGTGTGAAAATGAAGTTTTGAGAAAAACGCATTTAAAGTTAAAAATTTTAATGTTTTTCTATTTTAATCGATTTTCCCAAGTTCGTTTTGTACGTTTTTATGG
The DNA here is from genome assembly GCA_943735925.1 of Pollenia amentaria. Taxonomy (NCBI): domain Eukaryota; kingdom Metazoa; phylum Arthropoda; class Insecta; order Diptera; family Polleniidae; genus Pollenia; species Pollenia amentaria. Next base: position 58,714,945 of record OX031010.1, on the reverse strand, counting down.
GGTAAATAAATTTTTTTCAGAAATCTAACTCATTTCATCCTATTCTACACCCTTTTAGGTACCAGAATCCACTGTTTAGTCCAAACCCGTTTTTTGACACACTAGATCCCTTTTCTCGGAGTAGGTCACATATTTTTAGCGAATTTAAAATATTTAAAATTTTAGATTTTATTCTTAGCAGATTTTAAGCACATTTTCTTCAGTTTACGATATAGCAGATTCTTGTGTTTAAGGCTTTGGCATTTTCTCATCAAACAGGTATGGCAACACTGATTAAAATCTTACAAAAAAAAAAATTAGTAAAAAAAAACTAATTGAGACTGTTGAGCATGTTGATTATGTCTAATTTGAAAATAATTATGTATGAAAACATAAGAAAAGATAAATAAATAAAAAATACAATAAACATTTAAATATAAAGGCAAATAAATCTAAATAATTCCACATACATATTGAAACTCGGAAGCACAAGTTATTTCGTAAATCTGACTAAATAGATTTTGTTAACATTTGTATAGTTGATCAACATGTTGTTGCTAATTTAACGACGTCTATACAAAATATTTTTTTAAATACCCATTAATATTTCAAAATTTAACATGATGACAATAGGATTAAAAATGTTATTTTTTTTTCTTTAAATCTATTTAAATCTAATAAATGATGGGGCTGACACAAGTTTAAATTCACTTAAAAACATTGGACATATTTTAATTGTATTCAGTAGAAATAACGAACGATTAAAAGAGCAGGCATGGAAAATCCAGTGGTATTCTACTTTGTTAGATCGCAAAGTACACACAATGTAAAAATAATTGTTTGCTAATCTTTTCTTCTTATACACTTTTAAACAAGTATAAAAGGGAATTGAAGGAAATATTTTGAAGCTAAGGTGCCTATTATGAACTTAGTTCGATTTTCGACAACAGTCGAATTAGTTGATCGAACGAATTTTCATTTGGTGTTATGGCTCACATTCGATAAAAAAGTACTATTGTGATTTAGTTTATTCACAGTAGTACATTTTCTATCAGCTGTCACTTTAAATAAAAAATATTTGTTAACATATGTAAAAAATAAAACTAATATAATACATGACAACGACGGAATTATGTTACGATGATTCATCTGATGAAGATGAACGCTTACTGGAACTGGCCTGTACCTGTAGCCTGAACTTTTGTAGAAATACCTTTTGCCAACAAAGGATTTTGTTCCATAAGGGAAACAAGCTTTTCCAACTGCTGCTTACTACTGTCGACTTTAGACTTGCATAAAATAACCAAAAATAATTAAGAATGTGGAATTTGCACACCAAATCAAATAAATTAACAAAAACTTACATTTTCAACAATTTTTTTTAAAATTATTTACACCGTCGAAAGCAAATTTGTTTTCGTTGAAAAATTCGATGCACAACGAAATTTTCGACAGTGCTGCCAGATCATAATACCAAATTAACATTCGATAGTCGATGTTCGATAGCCAGCGAAAATCGTTTATCGAATGTAACTCAGAATAGGGGCCTAATTGTTCATTATTGTTCCAATTTCTTTTTAACAGTTGTTATGAGAAGTCTTATAACAACTATCTTATAGGATAAGCTGTCAAAAATACTCATACATACATACATACATATGAATTAATATTAAGACGCTATCATTAAAATGTTTAATTTTTTTAGTGAAAATAGTGTGAATCTTGTAAAAAGTGCTTGAAAAACAATACTAAATACTAAAAACAAAGAAAAAAACTAAAATATAATAAAAAACGACACAAGTTTACGGTACGAAAATCATTAAATTATGAAATCTTATAAGATACGTGTTTCCCTTGTTTAAGATTAAGATTAACATGAAGAAATGTACTCTCTCATTCTGCCGACGTTCTCTCGCATATTATATCAGATATTATCTCAGGTGGAGACCCTGTGTTATGGGCTTCACCAATCGAATTGGAATTATATTTTACTCCAAATCCATCTGTCCGAGGTTGCAACAGATTTTGGAATGCATCGTTATCGAAATTTTTAAAAGGCATATGCAGTTCAGCAATTAGTTTAATAATGATTTCTTATATTCCCCTTTATCCATTTTTAATGTAAAATTTTCAGCTTTCCTTGTTTGTGTGTTGATTGTGAGGAATAAGCAAAGGGGTCTTATTTACGAGATATGTCCTTATTGTGCATTACTAGATAGTGGCGATCTATGTTACCAGAATGAGCTTTGAGGGTTTTATCACACAATAAGCACTTTCCTGAACCAGGACTAAATATGAGTCCATATTAAAGAGCTTAAAACGACCAATATTTAGAGAAACCTTTTCACAAATTTAATTTAAATTTGTTTTGAATAATGAAATTTTATATGACAACATTTAAATATACAAATGTACATATTTATTTTGTTTTGAGAATTTTTTATTTTGAAACAAATAGATTTTTTTTACAAAAGTTTTTTAGAAAACGTCTTATTTTGATAACTTTTATTGCTTAATATTTTTCGATGGCTTAAATTTTTCGAAATAAAAAAAAAATTTCCGGTTAGTTAACCAATACAATAAACCTATTATAGACAAATAACTTAATGTCGTTAATTAAGCTCAACACCTTCCATATGGTCTTACCTCAGGATGGTCTTACTACCGGTTGAATTAAATGTGCTTATCACTGCCCCCTTAGAACCTCCAGCCAAAAAGCCGTGCGAATTAAAGAATTAAATTTGGGCACAGTACCGCCCATACCATATGAGAAAGGAGAACTCAATTTTTCTCAGATATTGCGTATATATTTATAAATAGTTTTTAAAATAGATAAGATTCGGCAACATTTACTTGTTTTTTTAATTTGGTTTTAATATAAACAAATTTGGTGCATTTTTGAATAACATATTCTATAAAGAGTATTTCAAGTAAAACTATTAATAATACAATTTCTTTAATACGTAAAATTTGTTTATTAACAATAATAACACTGTGCAAGAAATTGACACTTTTTTTCGTGACAAGCTGGGTACCTGGCGTTTTAACATAATTCGGGTACGCTGAATCCAGTGGTGCCCGCGGTTTTTTAAGATTGGCTCTGGTTTTCGAGATATACCGTTATTTCGAAAATGGAGGAGGTTGCCCAACATATGTTCGCGTAACTAAAAAACGCTTTAGCTTATTGAAAAAACTTAAAAAACCGAAATTCCGCAATAAAATTTCCTTTAAGAAAAGTAAAACTAATATCCGCAGTCGTTTTAGAAACATAATTTTTTTTTGGAAAAAAAATAATTTTTTTAACAAAATTTCGAAATTTTTGTTTTTTAAAAATTCATAAAAAATTGGAAAATGCAGCTCTGCTTCTAATTTTTTGCAGATGTATAAAAAACGAAATTCCAAACAAAACATGTAAAAAAAAATTAACATACCCACCCGCTATCTCCATTCCTTAAGGGGGCTTCCATACAAAATGATCAATGCAGAGTAGAAATATATTGAAGAAAATGCCCAGGAGTCGCCCCTAGGAGGATAAAATATATGTTTGTTCTTAACATTTTCTCAAATTTCGGTTTTTTAAGTTTTTTCAATAAGCTAAAGCGGTTTTCAGTTACGCGAACATATGTTGTGCAACCTCCTCCATTTTCGAAATAACGGTATATCTCGAAAACCAGAGCCAATCTTAAAAAACCGGCTTGTCCGTTTTTTCAACTAGCATAGTGTAATTATTGCCTAAAACATTTAATTTAGACTTCTCCTTAAGGTGTTATGATACTTGCTATTTTTTGTATTGGATTTTTTTAGGATTGACTGAATGAAACAAGAAATGCGAGAAAGAACAAGAAATACAATACAATATAAAATGTAAACAAAACAAACAATATTGCCCACGTTTTGTTCCAACAAAAACCGTCAAAAAAGCTATAAATCGCAAAACAAAAGTTAAAACCCGCTACTTTCGATCAAAAACTAAAAAAGTTAGCAGCAGTGCTAACATTTAATCTGGAAATGTCAATTTTGAGTTACAAATTTTTATATTTTTTTTGACAGTCTAAGATTATTTATCGATAACACACGTATATTTTTTTGACATTTCAAGATTTTTTATGGTATAATCAAACTCTTTACACTTAGTCAGTTTTCCTATGCAAATATATTTGCACTGTTCTCCAATATAGAAAAAATACAAAAAATAGCAAGTATCATAACACCTTTACTGAGCTAATATTAAAAAAAAAATCAATACCGCTTTAGTACTATAGAAACAATTAATAATTCTCTAATTTAGCACACTTATTAGTTAAGTCATTATATAATGTAAATTTGAAATTGTCTTCTAAAGCCAAAATAGATGCATGAACTTTCAGACAATAATTTTTTTCCTTAAAAAAAAAATATATTTTAACTGCATGCCCTAACGATTAACTTTTCTTGACAGTGTACTAGAAAAAAAATTTTAAGATTTCGGTTTGGCTTGAGAAATTATATTTATTTCTTGATTCTTTACACACATTGAAAAAGCTTGACAGTCAAGCCAAATCAAGCACGTCTGGCAGCTCTAGTTTGAGTGTAAATTCTGTTGTCTGTTATGAATCGAAAAATTAGACATTTCACATCCGTTTCATAATTTAGAGCATAAAAACTGATTTTTTACAAAAACGAAAGTAACATTCTTATTATATTAATATTAACTTTGACCTTAATATATCAAATTATATTTCAATTAACACAGATTTCTTTTAGTCAAAAACTTTTACTTCTTTAAAGTCTAACGGAAGTAAATAACAACGCACACAGTGAAACCAAAGGTTTTTACGTCAATGCATTTGTATGGTTGTAGTAGAGGCCAATTTCTTGGCAACTGCTTGTCTGGAGCCAATTGTTTTAATACTAATTCATTTAATATTTATTTAATTATTGTATATTGTTAGCACAAGTACAAATATTTTGTTTTGTTTTAGCTTTTTTTTCATAAATATTTCTTGGATTTAAAATTGTGCCAATACGTAAAATTCCATTTAGTGCATTTAATCTTAATATTCATAAAAATGATGATGTCATTTGATTTATAACGCTTTTGCTGCTGTTTGAAAAACTATTTGTTTGGATTTGTTTTTCAATATAAACAAATAAACACCAAAAAAACTTAAGTAACGGCAATGTCAAGGTTGTACAATAGTACTCATAAAGTAGCCAGCAACATTTTGGGATGCTCGTTTTGAGTAGAGCAACATTTTTAAGTTCAATTTCAATCAGGAATGGAAACTTCAGACTTTAAAATGGCACCGCAGAAGAATTAAATGTAAAAATTTGATTATTTTTTAGAAAAAATTTTAAATCTATAGTTGATTAAAAAATAGTAACCTTTAATTAATTTAATGACAAATATAAAGAAAGTTTAATTAAGATGTCATATGAAAGGGATCAAAATCGCCTTTATATTTACTTATCAATCTTCAGAGATCAAATTTAACAAAAGGTCAGTTCGCAGGCGGTTTTCACTAAAAATTTCCGTTCTTTTAATACTTAAAAAATATATATATTTAGGTCGATAAAACTCCATAATTAAGCTACATAAATAAGAGCAACAACCGGTTTTTATATTAAAACTTTTAATGTATTTCAACGTTTTACAATGGGCACGTACTTGATCCATGCTACCAATATTGTTATGTGAGTTGTAATCAACTATTGGATCGTAGGTAAATGCCAGACGCATAAATGTTTTTCGATTACTGTTATGAATAGCTGTCCTTGCTTACCTGGTTCTTAGACGTTGTTCTTCATTTCGTTTCTCGCGTTGTTGTTCTGTGTAATTTTCTCGTAAACTTGATACTCAATATCTAGTTTCTTCAACTGCTGCGCGTTCTTCTTGACTTTCTCTGAACATAATGTACGTGTATTGCGACAAATATTTCAACGTGGTCGTGGAATTTTAATCAAATATGTAGTAGGTGTTATTTCATACGTTACCTGGTAAGTAGTTGTCATTACAATTGTCTTTGTTCTGAAAACCTCAATAAGTACTTACTAGTAATGACTTCAGTAACTACCCAGTAAAAAACGTGCTCCAAAAGGAGCTGGTTTTATGTATGAATTCATACCTCAAATCGCTTCAAAGATGCTGATGGGATGCCTGATTTTTGTATGGGGTGTTCCCGGTTTGGAGCACTAATTTCTGCTGACAATAAGCGCTTCTTTTAACATAATAAAACACGCATATAAAGCACTCCTAAAGCGCTTTTTTAAAGGCTAACTAAATTAACATATTCATTCATGTTTTTCTTTTACTGGTTTAAATGCCTTTTATCAAGCATTTTCGTAAACCATAATATAATTTTATTTTGTTATCGCTTTAAAACCTTCTTCGTTGTCAGCACTAAAATAGCAGCTTTTTTGTATATTTTATTCGTTATCGTTTACTGCTTTATAAGAGCCCTATTATCGAAGCGCTCGATTATGCGCTTTTTCTCTTAAGTGCTTCAAAAATCACAAATTTTTTTTACTGGGTACTTATTACTTCTATTTTTTCACTACTGAATATTTGCTTACTGATAATCAGCTAAATAACTACTTATTAGTTGTGTTGCTTGCAGTACTGAATATTTTCTTACTGGTAACGAGCTCAATAACTATTTATTAGGTCTATTAACTAACGCCAATTTTTTAATTTTACAATCGGCTTTAATCAAAGGTATTCGAAGAATTTTTTTATGCGATTAACGTGTTATAACATTATTAAAATTAAATCTTTTACTCTGTCAGTGGATCTGTTTGACGCCTCGACTGACTAATAACTAGCTGAATAATAACTAGATATTTTTTGACTTCTGGTTAGAAATAAAAATAAGTTTAGATATTTTATTAGTATTAAATGCGTCAGCTAAATTATTTTTTCCGAATTTTAGCACAGTCGGATATTTAAAATAGTCTGCACATTTTTTGTCCTACGACTTACGACTTTTCTACGTCACTTCTGCACACTGTCTGATTTAACAGTTCATTAAAATTCTCATTTACAATATTAATAAAAACTCATGGCACAAGAACAGTCCAAGTAAATTTTAAATTTTGTTGATTCTATGTGCGAGTTTTATAGGACATTTTTGGTAAATGTTAGCGTCGACTTTTCGTCGATATAAATACGAGAGGGCGTAAAAAGTACTAGAAAAAGTTTAAAACTTATTGATATTTTGCAAACATTTTTCCAACAAGTCAAAAATTTTTTTTTTGAATTTCTCTAGGAAATTTTTTTAGAGTTCGTACAGAATTCGGTGACATTTCGGCAAAGAATTCAGAATTTTCTCAGGCAAAGAGATGCGCTTCCTTTTTAACTAATTTTCGGCACATTTTCTGACTGATCTCGGATCGAATTCGGTAGATACAAATAAAATCCTTTAATAATTAACGAATTATAACATCGATGTATCGTTAAACGATGTGTTTTAACTTCGATGTTTTGAAACATCGAAAAAATGCTGTAAAGTGTAAAATATGTAATAACAAAACGATGATAGACTGCATTAAACCCTCTAAAGCGGATAAATATATTGTTTCTGCTGTTGATAATCACCCTCGTATATTATAAGTTTTTTTTTATTATTTAGAATTAAGCAATCAAAAGTTATGCTGACTCAATTATGCGAGTCAGCACTTTAGCTTAGTTGAAGAAACTTACTGACTTTAGTGCAGTCAGCATTTTAATTTATAAGAACTAGGTGTAAATAGTGGGTAAGAATAGTTGTAAGCGGTTGTAATTAGTAAGGCAATACCCATATACCTGCGATCTCCACGGAGCACTCCAGGTTAAAAAATAAAGAAAATAATAATAAAAAATCAACACATTAATCTTCTAAATTATACAACTACAACACTGCTTCCATAAGTCACACAAGTAAAAACATGGAATTGCATATTGATCGCTTACCTAGTAATAAATTAAAAATTGTGAAACTTACAGACTGAAATAGCAGTTTTCGAATTTTTGACCGTTTCTCTTGTTTTAATTACACTGAGCTCGAATTCGACACTTCAATAAACACAACCGCTTCTGAGCTCCGCGAATTTATGTTGTGCAATCTCATCCATTTACGAAATAACGATATATGTTGAAAACAGGAGCTAACTTTAAAAAAACGGTTAGCACCACTGGATTCAGAATAGTGGAATTAGGGTTGCCCGCCGGGTGCCCCGCTTGACAGTTTTTTCAACTAGCACAGTGATATTTATTTTTTTATATCATGTTAAAATAAAACATCTTACGCACAAATATGAAGAGCAATAAAAACCATTTTGTAGAAATGCGGGATTTACAGCAGTCGGTATCTTTAACATATTTGTCCAATTCAAAAACTCTGCCGTATGGCTTATCGTTTCAAAATATACGATTTTTGTTTTCTCCTTCTTCAATAAAAGTTCACATTCAGATTATTCGATACCATGAAATTAAACCAATTACAGAAGCTTTAATTTGCTGTGTAATGGTAATAAATATTAATTGATAAGCAATTTTAATTAAATTCGCTTAAAAACTAATTTCAAATGAATTAAACATATATGATTCATTGTGAAAAATTAAATTTGTGGTGTTATTATCACATTCTAAAAAGATTTTTACAAATTTAACAGAAAAATCGAACATTTCCAGGCCTGGTATGAATTCAACATTTTGTAAAACACATTCAAATCAATCGTGTAAAGAGACAATACTTTCGTATGAAAATGACCAACAGCACATCCTCGTAAGACTTTTCTACGAGCATGTGAATTAGACAATTTTGTGTACATATTTTTAACTACCCTTATTGTTGTTTACACGATATTGCAGTTAGAGTAAAAGTAACTGTCACCAAATTAAATGTCAATACCGACATTTATAATAAAGTTATGAAATTCAAGCCATTTTCTGGAGAGCTAATTGTATAAGAGGTAAGGTCAAATATGGACCGATAAATTAATAAATTTTGGTGAGATTATTAAGATTGCAATAAGGTATTTTTAGATTAAATTTAATATAATTATCGACATAGTAAGATGGTTTATAGGTACAAAGACTCTATTTCGAAAAGAAGTCTGAATGGGTTCTCGTTAAATTTATTAACCAATTTCTATCGTTTTAAATAGGTTCCGTCCTTATGGCAATTAAAATGTACGAACAACATTTCACTAAATTATCTAAAAAATTGGGAACTGGACTTTATGCACAACGCTTACCCACAGTACCCACAAAAACTCGCAACTTCGACTCCAAAATTTTTCTACTTTACATATGTATGTAAATAACTATATTAAAGCTCAATGCGGCACGTGTTAGAATTAAAATATCGATATGAAATTTTTACAGAAAGATTTTCTTGCTATATTTAATCATTTAAAAGGTAGTGCATTAAAAAAAGAGTTTAAAGTCAAATAAGAACCAGTTTCAGATACATTTAGCATCAATATAAGAGTAGGAGTCGGACTTAAAAAATTTCAGCGGTTGGAGTCGGAGTTAGAACTATTTTTCGACGACTCCACAGCCCTGCATAATACCCTATTTACCTATGGTGATGCAGTTGAAGTCGATTGCTTACCCAGACTTAGCTCAAAAATTTTCAATCTGTCTGCCATTTATGTCGCTCGATATAGGGCACTCTCATGAAAATACCTTTTACTTTAAAGCAGGATATCCGAAATTATGTAACTTGGTTTGTTTTTGGATTAAAATATTACCAGTTATTTTGCCATAAATGTATTTGCTTTTAGCACTAAATAAAAGTTTGTGAACAAAGCACTTTTAACATGCAGCCCTCTCTTGATAATTTAAAATTTAAGGGACCAAAGAAAAAGTTAATATAGTCGCAAAATATAAACTTAAAATATTAGTCTTTTTCACCCGATGCCACTTCAAAGTAAATAAGTACTATGTTTGTATGGTAGAATTTATGTACCGTGATAAAAAATATTTTTTGTTTTTAAATAACTCTAGAGCTAAAAGGCCCAACCATAATATGCATAGCCTTGCTTAACCTACTGTCAAAAATTAACAAAAAGTCGCTTAAATGTATTTAAAAAACAAAAACAAAATAAAAAAACATTTGATTCCGTACGCAATGTGCGATCAGTTTCGCACTTTGCTTAAGCAAATGACAATTTTATAAAACTTAACAAAACGTTTCCCTAAGTTCAATATGGCTTGCCTCATATGATTTACATGTATTCGCACATTTACTGAAGCCAACTTAAGCACATTATGGTTGGGCCTTAAGATTTGAAAGTGAATTTTAAAAGCGCTTTTTTATTTACAGGTGGACATTCAGAACGAGAGCGCATAGACATTCAAGTAGCACAAAAGAATTTTTTCGGATCTATGCGAAATCTTGCCCGTGATTATGAGCGAGTGTTAAAGGTAAATCCAGTGCACATATTTTTGTATTTGTCGTTTTTTTTACATAAATCTACAAATCTTAAGAAAATCTCTTTTTAATTTATTTTATAGCATGATCCCGTACTCTTCGATGGACAAATAACGAATATTTTGAGAGATCATCAAACAGCTGTCGAAACTTTATTAAACAACAATAAAACTTTGGAGGAAATTGAAAAGGAAAAAAGTCCCTGGACATTTTGGAATTCCATGTTTTATTGCTGTACTATATATACTACAATTGGTAAGCAAAAATTCTTACACTAACCCCCTTATTCATTAAAATAAAACAGGTTAATAAAAGGTTCATTTAACAGATTTTCATAGGTAAATCGTTTCATAAACCTTTTATTGACCTGTTTTATTTTTTTTACGAATAAGGCCGTTAATTTTTCTTAGTGATCCAAATTGTAAAAAAAAAAAATTAAGTACAAAGTGACAGACACAATATTTTAAGTTCATTGATTTCTAATTTGGCCATTTTAATGTGATACCCATATTCAAGGGTGTTTGATAAGTGCTCGACTATTCTATAGATTCATACGAACGCCCAGCCCACTTCAAATAAAATTAAAAAAGAGAATTATGAAAAAAAAAATTTTTTTAATGTTTTCAGAAAATGTGGGATAAAAATAAATTAAATAAAACTATAAAAATGCTTTTAATGTGCTGCTTAATTTTTTTTTTAACTATTTTCTGTCTAGTGACAAAAATAAACTTAGGAAATTTTTTTGTTAAAATATATTAATTTTAAATATTTGGTAAAAATATTTATCAGTATTCTAGTTTTTAATATTTAGATTATTAAATCTATTTACGTTCAACATTTTTATTACAGCATCAAAAAAATTTTAAATATTCAAAAACTCTAAATATTTATGAGAAGAATTGATTTTGTTATTCCATTTGTAACACATCGAATTATCAGTTGGAGATTGTGTTTTACATGCAGAGAAAAACCATTTTTCAATATGATCACCTTCAACAAGACTATGATTACTGAAAATTTTTAAACATATTAGGGTTAATTTAACCATAATACATATATTCACCGGCAACCATATTATGGTTAAATTAGTCATCCATCAGTAAGCCACAACCATATTAGGGTTGTATCTAACCATGTTATGGTTAAATATGACAATAATTTGTTTTTAAATTAACAATTGTATTTTCCTCTTTTCTAAGAGCAACATACTGTGGTTGAAAAACAGCCATGCTATTATAAGTGTCAAACATATTTTTATTATAATTAACCATAACATGTCTGGAGGCAACCATAATATGGTTGTGGCTTCGTGATGGATGATTAATTTAACCATAATATGGTTGCCGGTGAGTATAATATGGTTAAATTAACCATAATATGTTTAAAAATTTTCGGTAATTATAGTCTTGTTGGAGGTGATCATCTTGAAAAATGGGTTTTCTCTGCGTTTATGTGATTGAGAATTTTATAACGATTAAGCACAAGAGAGCATGTAAAACGATGAAACAAATGATGTTTTCTTTTCTAAAAAAAATCATGCATTATAATTGTGGAATATTTGCAACAGGTAACAAAGTGATACCCTAACAAAGTGATAAATTTGTCTAAATTTTATATGGAACAAGATTAATGTGTATTTAGCGTGTTAAATATTAAATGCAAAATTTATAATCATAAGCCATATTCACTACGGTTGTAGCGGTTTTTTACATAAAATTTTCTTTGAATTCCAATAAGCGTTAAAAGCATTGATTTTCAATAAGCAAAGTCAACTGCTGTAAACATTTTTCCAAAATTTCTTTTAAACGAAAAGTTTTTATATCCATCACAATATAACCAAAAATCACAACAAAACACAAATTGTACGCAAAAACAATAAAAAAGTAAAAAAGAAAAATTCTTGCTGCATAAAAAGTACTTAACGCGAAAGCAAAAAAGGGTATTATCTTACTTTCAATTATAACGGGGGGTAAAGCTTCGTAAGGTCTGGCAATGTGTTGACAATATGATGCCAAAGAAAAATTGCCACCAAAAGTAAATTGCCTGTTCAGACGATTTTAAGACCCCTTTCAGACTCGGCAAGTTTCTTGCGCAAGTCTCTTGTGCAACTCTTGGTTTGTAGATGTCAGCTGTAAGGTCGGGTTAAGGAAAAAATAATTTAGTACAGACTTTGTTGTACTCGGCAAGTAGCTTGCGCAACTAACTTGACGAGTTTGAAAGGGGTCTAAGCAAACCATACAATTTTATTGGCAGACAACTGTCTGACAATAAATTCAGCTGCCAACATAAGTTGTCAGTTCACACGGTTGTGAGATAATTGTATGGCAAGAACTGCCAGATCTGTTTTTAGACATTGTCATAAAATGAAAACTTCGTTGGTTTTTATAATTTGGAAAAGTGGAAATATTGTTATTGAAGAGGATAATTAATATCAAGAATTTAATTTTTTTTATGTTGTTTTAAATAGGTTTCATTTAAATTATTTTAAATGTTGCAACATATATCAGGGATGGAGTATGGTGCAGTTCTACTTTTTAGATACATTGGTTTCTTTAAAAAAAATAATCGTAATTAATAAAATTTCTTTATATAGCATTAAATTCTAATAAAATTTTATCACTATATTGAGATTCGGTTTAATTTAATTTTTTTTTTAATATTTTGGATGAGCGATCTATAATTTATGATCGGTTCAACATAAAATCTGTTCATGAAAATCGCTTTTAATGCGCCTAAAATTATATTTATAAAGCAATTCAGAATATTTTATTTAACTTTGGCAACGAATTATACTACTGTGAGGTCAGGTTTTATGAATATTGGAATATAATTTATAGATCCCATATAAAGCCCACTTCTTAATTATTCGAACTGTTAGCAATCTTAATTCATTTATATTTGATTCCCCAACTTAATTGCAAAAGACTATAAAATACTAACGGCCAAGTTCAGTAATAATTTACTATCACTTATCACTGTCGAAAACATATCGTTAACTGGAAGTTAAAGTAATAGTTCGTTTTAACGGAACTTGGTAAAATTGGACGTTATTCATGTAATTTTAAAGCATGCTTATTTTTTCCAATTTAATGTAAAATTAAATCGTTTTTCTTTTTATTTTTATATAATATTTTTTTTAGCCCTTTATTAAGTATTTGTTTGGTATTTTTATCATTTTTTTCACAAAAATCTAGCATTTTTTGTACATTAAGTTTTGGCAACACTGGGTCTGGCCACCGTCTGTACGAAGCTTAAGAAATGGAACAAATGTGCCAATTTTTATGCAACATACTTAGAAAGTAAAACGACAACTTATCACGTTTTTGCATAAATTTTTAGAATACATATAACAAAAACCTCCACGAATGGTAGCATACATAGAACATTATTGTCAGAAAAGAAAATACCATAAGACTCCTTTCTGACAAAAAAGTTAACATTGACGAAGTTTTTTCAATTTGCTTTTAATCTTCCTTTCACTGCTTGCTGCACACGCAGAGCTTACTTTGATACATTTTGTGACCTTTTGTTGTTGTTTGGTAAATTTATAATGCAACCAAATATGTACAACTATGTATAGGGTGTTTTTTATAGAGGTATAGAGCTTTGAAATGGAATTAAACAAGAAATTTACTATATTCGAAAGATAATCTTCTGGCATTATACTTTAAATATGACATATGACCTGGCATATGGCTGGCTCGGATGTAGTCTTATCTGGAGGTTTAATTTTCGCTGACTTTTTCCAACATTTGTAGCCGTATATTAGCAATAACGCGGCGAATGTTGTCCTCGAAGTGGTCAATCGTTCGGTTTTATCGGCCTAGACTAGCGACTTCACATATCCCCACAGAAAAAAGTCTAGGGGCTTTAAATCGCAGGATCCTGGAGGGCAATTCACGGGTTCGAAACGTGAAACTATTCGGTTACCAAACGTTTCCTTCAATAAATCATTGGTGGCACGAGCTGTGTCACGTGTTGCGCCGTCTTGTTGAAACCACATGCCCTGCATATCATGGTTGTTCAATTAAAGCAAAGCCGCGAATAAATTTGTAAAAGCCACTTTTTGCAAAATCGGTTTTTTGCAGATTACAGTTAAGATTACTCTCTTACACTGCTTCCTCAAAAAATCACCAAAGTTTTGCACCTTAACGCCGTCAAAATGCGATACAAAGAGTCAGCCAGTGAAAGAAAGTTGTAAGTTTACAACAAAATGAAACAAACAAACTGTTTTTGCAATGTGGAATAACGTTGTATAAGCCGCTTGCTTAATGGAAAAACGATTTAATTAATTAATTTATAAGTATTTATATGTAAACTCTTTAGATTAATTTATCATCAACATGTTTATTCTAAATAAAATGTTTATGCTGTAATAATAAGATATAATCTTGCTGCATAGGAAAGACATAAATAAATAAACAAATGACATCGCGATTGTGGATATGCAAAGTTTTCCCCCAAAACAATTATAAGCTGTAAATTTTCCTGCAATTTAAAATTAAAATTTCTTGATATTTTGCATAAAAGTTTTTTTTTTCATAATTTTTGATAATTTACAAAAAAAAATCATCCTGCCTGTTAAAAACGTTTTTTTTTTTGCTCTCCTGAAAAATAATAATTATGAAAGTTAAAACGTTATTCGCGGCTGTGCTTCAATTGATGAACGAAAAAGTCAGTTATCATGGCTCTATAGCAGCCACAATTGACTGTAATGTTCTGATCAGCATCGTTTTTAAAGAAGTACGGACCAATGATTCGACCAGCTCATAAAGCACAACAAAAATTCAGTTTTCTCTGGATGTAACCGTGTCTCATTATAAACTTAAGAACATCATCACTCCATTAGGGGCGCCCATCGGGACTGGTTTTTGCAAATCCCGGGATTCGGTATTTCAAAAAATCAAATAACGGGATCCCGGGATTTTTCAGGATATCGGGGTTTTTCGGGATTCATTATTTTTGAAAGTTTACAGATAAATGCTTTTTATAGATATTTATTAAAAAAAAAAACGTCTTTAAAAGAGGTTTACAAACATAAGTTTTATAATTCATTTAATATTACAAAGTTAAGTACAATAAAACTGTGCTAGTTGAAAAAACAGACAAGCCGGGGACGCTTTAACCTTATTCTGGCACGCTGAATCCAGTTGTTCTTATCGTTTTTTTTAGGTTAGGTCTGGTTTTCGAGATACACCATTATTTCGAAAATGGAGTAGGTTGCACAACATATGTTCGCGTAACTCAAATACTTTTAAGTTTATTGAATAAACTCAAAAAATTCCTTAACTTAAACTTTTTTCTCATATGTGCAGTCGTCGTAGAAACCAAATTTTTTAACAAAAGTTTTGATTTTTTTCACAAAAGACGAAAAATTTTAATTAATTTAAGCATTTCATAAAACGCTTTTTTTTGCATCTCCCCCCCCCCCCCCCCCCTAAGAAGTGGAGACAAAGGGCAAGTATGTCTCGAGAAAATGTTAAGAACAAAAAACTTATTGGGGTCGGTCATAAATTATATCCCACTAGGGTCGACTCCTGGGCATTTATGGCACTTTTTCTTCAATATCTTTCTAGTCTGTATTGAACATTATGTATGGGAGCCCCCTTAAGGAATGGAGATAGCTGGTAGGCATGTTAGAAATAAATAATGGCGATGAAAAATAAAGTAGGGTTGGTCATACATTTGACCCATCTGGGGGTAACCTAGGCACTGCAGGGGCCAAATTTAAGAATTTTAACCATACAACTATGGCGGTTTAATATTCGGGATTCAGTAAATCCCGTGATTTTTGGGATCGGGATTGGCATCCTTACTCCAAATACGCCAGTTATGTTTATTGACGTATCCATTCAAACAAAGGTAAGCTTAATCGCTTAAAAAATTCGCGCGATACGTATTTCGAACAGAACCATGATTTTCAAAATAAATTTGACAATTTGGAATCGTGGCCAAGGCGTCGGTCTATTTATGTTGAAATGCCGAACCAAACTAAAGATAAATCACTTGACAGCTGATAAAGTGGCAGCCAGTTAAAAAAGTGTTGCCAAATTAAAGTTGTATACCTGTATAAAAAACACCCTCTATAAACGCCGAACGGAGGCGAAGTAACTTTGCTTTCATTCTTCTTTTCACTCCTTGTCACAAACTGAAAAGCTTGTTAAGTAGATTTTGCGTGCTCGAAATTATCTAAAGAATGAGTTCTGACCAAAGTCTTGGTTTTGTTTTCCATATAATATTCCTAATGCTCAAGACTTTACATTTCATATATTCGATGGTTAAATTGATCTATTATTTTGACTAGAATCGAAACAGTTGTACGTCCTATCGTTATAAGAATAAAAATCTCGAATACCTTATGTGGTCAGTGCAACTCAAACCCTTATAAAACTCCACAACCAGAGTTTCGACTTTATCCAATAGTATTTTCGATTTGGTCGAAAAACAACCATGCTATTATACATATTTTTGTTAATATTAACCAAAACATGCTTAGAGGCAATCATAATATTGTTGTGGTTTCTTGATAGAAGACTATTTAAGCCATATTGTGTTTGCCGGTGACAATAATATGGTTAGATTAACCATAATAACCATGACGGATTATTTGGTCACTAGGGTCGATTTTGGGCGTCTGCCAGAGGTGATATTGCCTTCTAGGGAGAGCTGGTCAGGGCAGGGCAGATTGTATAGGGGATTTGCTATTTTCACTGATGGCTCGAAGATGAAGGGCACGGGTGCGGGGGTCTGCATTGAGGATCTGGATATCAGAAAGTCATATAGACTTCCCGACGACTGCAGTGTATTTCAGGCGGAGGTTCTGGGGGTTCTCAGGGCCGTGGAATTGGTAGGAGCTAACATTGCCAAGGGCTCGGAGGTCACTATATATGTGGACAGCCAGGCGGCTCTTAGGGCCTTGAAGGGCTGTTATGTAAACTCCAGGCTAGTGGACGATTGTAGGAGGGCTCTAGGAGTAATCTTAGGGAATTATGTTGTGAGGCTCTGCTGGGTACCGGGTCACTGCAACATCACCGGCAATGAGATAGCTGATGAGTTGGCAAGACTGGGCTCGGAAATGGAAGATCCTGACAGTTTGCAAGTGGTCAGGCCTCCAATGGGCTTCTATTTTGGGAGAATTAGGGAATGGATTCTGAACAGGACTAATCGGGCTTGGCGGAGCCGAACGGACAGGCTGAGGTGGCTAGGTAGCAGATTCCTGCACGAATTGGGAGATGTCTCGGGCTGCGGGCTCGAGAATCTGACGGGATTCGTAATGGGAATGACCTGGTTTCGCGGCAGGAGGCTGGGAAACATGTAGGGCAGTTTTTTTTTTTTTTTTTTTTTTTTTTTTTTTTACCATAATACCAGAATATGTATGTATTTAAAAAAAATTTGGTTAAAAAAGTTTTGTGTTAAACATGTTTTTTCATTGGCTGTAATTACATACGAAAGTTTTACATATTTCTGTGGCTTAAATAAGAATGTTTTTCAACCATAACTAGAGCTTTTTATTATTTTTTAAGTAGTACCTTTAAAGACTATAATTGGGGGATTCACATAATGTAAAGTCATATGTCTTCAAATAATCACAAGAAATACATATGACTGCTGTGGGCAACCACTTATAATTTAGATTTTTACTGTACAGCTATGACGAATCGATGAACACAGCATTAAAATTTCTGTTTGAAACACAACAATATTTTTTTTAAACAATTGTAAAATAATTTTTAGGACATTATGACGATATGACTTGATAGCACACCAATTGTATCACCTATAAACATGTTATACTTAAATTATTTTAAGTTTTTAAATTTAATTGACAATTAAAAATGTTCGTGTCAAAACAATTTTAATTTAATTAACTGAATTTATTTAAATAAAATTTCTTTGTTTTAAGTTGAACAAGAATATTATGAGTTTTTTCGTAAAAGAAATTTCATATTTTTCGTACACATTTTTATAGTGAAAAATCGGTCGTGTACATGCAGTTTATTTTTATATTATTTGTTCTGTATTTTTTTTTAAATTTTTCTTTCTAGTATTTTAACTTATTTTGAAATAAAAATAAATTTAATAAAATTTCGTGTTATTTACGTTTTTTAAGTAGGCGAAGGTGAAATGTTATGAAGGGGTACCAATTGCAAGAACTATGGCCGTTTTCTCCATGAACTGACAAACTGCCTGTTACCAAATCCAGACATAAATTCGTGAGACGGATAAAGTGCCCGTTAACGATTTTGGTTTTGTCAATATAACGACAGAAATATTATTTTCAGTTGGGACTACCTCTCGAAGTAGATGTAAAATTCAATTTATTAAATAATAATAGACAGATGAGGGCGGGCTAGTTTTGCGACAGAATAGAAAACAATTTGACATTGTGAAAATAAGATTTCTTTTATCTGCATTTTTTCGTTGGGAAAAAAGATAATCGTCTAATGAGAAATTGGCCATTAGTTTGTTTTTCTTTTAAAATTTTAGTTAATTTTTCTTGACATCTTGTTGTTATAGACACGTGTCTAATTGGACAAAATAAAGACTAGACAAATCAGTCAACACTTTATTTTTAAACCAAACGATTAATTTATTTTAAATCTTGTTTCGCCGAAATTTGTTAACAAATTCTTTTCCACTTAAATTTAAAAATTTTTTTTTCAACAATTTGTCACAAT
This sequence comes from Pollenia amentaria, assembly GCA_943735925.1. Taxonomy (NCBI): domain Eukaryota; kingdom Metazoa; phylum Arthropoda; class Insecta; order Diptera; family Polleniidae; genus Pollenia; species Pollenia amentaria. The sequence goes on along the minus strand of OX031010.1, from coordinate 58,695,894 downwards.
TAACATTAAGAGAAAAACATATTCGTAAATACTATACAGTGGGCCAAGACATAAAAAGACGATGAAATAGTGAAGTTAAAATTCTGAAACTGAATAAGATCATGTTCTGATCGTGGAGCTTTGCCAAAGGTATTGACTGCGCCTGATTTCATCGAAGGATGTAACACCAGATGGTAAACTATCCCTAAAAGGATCCCTAAAAACGTCCGAGGGCTCTACCGCACAGCTTCCGTGTTAGCTGTACTGCGAAGCACCTCTTCTAGGACGGTCAATTAACGAACACTGCCGGATAAATTTCTTATCATTAAGGCAGTGGGAACTGACCTTGAATTTAAATATTGACGATATTTTAGCTGCACTAGAACAATTGATCGCGACAAGAATAGAAAAACTCCGTAATTTTAACGAGTTGTTATGTACTGTACACATTCATCTTAAATTTCCAAGAATTACGAGTATAATTCAATATAGAAAAGTTATACGTGTTTAACCAAGGCACATTCAAAAGGTGAACTAAGATAGCGACCTTAAATTTTTACGGTCTAAGTTATAAAAAATAAAGCATGTCAATAAAGGGTTTATTTTTTATAACTTAGGCCGTTAGTGTTTATAGAAAATTCCAAACGGTCTCTCAAGGCGAATTAATTTTTCAGGTGGCGTTGAAAGCACAGCTGTGCTACTTTTTTTTCTTACTTAGAGAGAGAGAAATGTGAAAAGTTTTTGTGTTTCTGATATATCGATCAACGAAGGCAACCAAAGAAAGACACCACCGTATACATGCATTCGCCTTGCTGTCTCTATATAAATTAAGGAAATTGAACCCGCACTTGCATATTTTTTGGCTCATACATACGAAACAAAAACAACTTTTGATAATTTGGAATTATCAACAGGCCTGCCATATTTGCCGATTTTTGCTTTGATAAAAATACAAACCGTTACTTTTTGTTTGCTTTAGCATAATTTATTAGTTTTGGGCGACACTGAAATACTTATTATATTGAAAAGGGACAACTGTTATTAAGTCAGCGCTTCTTCTCAAGAAAAAGAGGGTAAGGTTTATTCAATATTATATGCAGTTTTTGTAATGTGTGTGTTGGCTCAATATATTTTTATTTTTTCCACTATGAAGAATTACAGGCCAAAGCTAAAAGAAGAAATAATTTTTAAACCTAAAACAATTCAATTAAACTTTTTCAACAACTTATATATAAGAAAAATATTGTTACGAAAATAGATTTGTCTAAGAATTATTTATGGTTTTAGTAATAAGTTATTTGTAAATTATAGTTTTATGTCATATTAGTTACTATTTTTATGAACGCCACAGTACTAAATTTTCTAGCAATTGTAATTGTAGACTTTAGATTTAGATGTATAAGTTATTTTAAAATAATTCGAACACATCCTTCTAGAAACTATTAGACGGTTATTGAATCAACTAGGAATAGTTTTGAACTATAAATACAGGCTAACTCATGAAAGTTTAGTTTAGTTTGATTGGAGACATTAAACGGTTCAAATCGATACTTACAATAGTGTTTAAAATTTGTGAACATAATTAATTTCAATAAAGTTTGTTAAGTTGAATTCGTGTGTGCATCAATTTTAATTTGCAATTAAAAGAACTCAAAGGTTTATTAGAAATTGAATAAACCTTAACGCGTTTTATTAAATAAAAAACGTAACAATATAAAATACTTTATATTTGTGTTTGAAAATGGATAGGAACTTACAAAAGAGTAAAGGTAAGCTAAATTTTTATTCAGTGTCAATGAAAATAATTTAAAAAAATATTCTTTTAAGATTATAACGCAATTGTGGAAGAAATAAGTGCTACAGACAGCTAATCTTATGTCAGGAAGTTGAGTAAATTTGCAGATTTTTTGGCAAAAAATTTCAGATTTAAAAAGTAAAAATTTTATGGCTGCATATTCTGCAATTTTTGGTCTTTTCACCTTCTTCTGCAAAAGTGATGCTGATATAACAAAGTATTTAATGAAAATGTCAAACTTAAATATGTACATATATTGTTACCTAAAACGCAAAAGGCCCTAACTAACCAAAAATTAAAAATCGACTTTTTTCATTGATTCTGATGTATTGCATCTTTCGTCCAAAATTAGAGATTTTATGAGCAAAAAACAAAAAGCCCTATATACAAAATAGTATACGATAAACGCTAATAGACATAACTAACAGTTTGCATTATATGCAACATTGTTACTTGTCAAAGCCACTGGTAGGTTTAACAAGAAAAATAGAAGAAAAATTAATTATAAACAGTTTAAAGCAATTTACCATTTTAAATAGTTTTTTGCTTCTCCTGTAAAATTTTCAAAATGTTAGATAGGGACTTTCACGTTTTAGGTAACGATATATAGAATATGCTTTAATATAGAAAAGTTAAAAAATTCTTTTTAAGTAACTACAATTTTTTTTGTAAATCTTTTATTTTGATTAATTTTAATGTTATTTTATAGGTTATAAATATTATTTACTGCTAAATTTTTCTGTGTTGTTATTTTTTTTTAATAAGAATAGGTTTTATTGTATTTAAATAAGGTATTTTTAATTTGCCGATTTTTTTTTTTTTTTTTTTTTGAAAATATGCCGATATTCTATCAAAATCATCTGGCACTTCTGATTTTGATCGCTCTCTTTGTGATGCCTTAAGGCCCAACCATAATATGCATAAGTTAGATTAAAGAACTGTCAAAAATTAACGAACAGTCTGTCAAATGCATAAGAAAATTAAAAGAGACTTAAAGGTGGCCATAATGTACTTACATAAACTTAAGATCCATGTTGCATATTTGTGCAATACTTGGCTTTTTTGCGAGCACTTCAAATAAAGAAGTACCACAATTTACAGCCCCGTATTTGCTTATTTTATCTTTTATTTAATTTGCCAGCAACGTTATAAAAAGAAAAAAAATTGGAGATTCTTGCACATACTTATTAATAAAAAATGGATACAAAATTAAAATATGTAAAATTCATCTTTTTCTATATTCTTGTTTTTCTTTATCCATTTCAATTTATTTTATTTTTTGTAACAACGCACAAACAGCTGACTCCGTACGGAATGTGCGTTCCGTTTGGCACTTTGCTTAAGCAAACGACATTTGACGAAACTGAACGAAAAGTTTCGTTAAGTACATTATAGTTGGCCACTTATGTTTTATATGTATTCGCACAGTTGCTAAAGTTGACTTAAACGGCCTAATGCATATTATAGTTGGGGGTTTATACTTTTTGAATGTGCATTGTCTTAAATAAACCTTTATAAAGTATTTAACTCTAATAAAATAATTTAGTTAATTTTATCAAAATTTCTTTAATATTACGAATTTTTCATTAAAAATCTTACATTTACTACTTACTAAAGTGTTATTTTAAACGAAACAATAGCAAAATTTGTGTCAAAATTAGGAATGAAATATTCAAAGTAAATTCTGTCGTTGATTTTTATTTGACGTACTTTATGTCTTATTTTCATTGCAGTGTGTTAAAATTATTTAAACAAAATTTCCTTTGATTTAACAAAATCGTTTGCAATTTTTTTAACTTAATTTCAATCAATAATTTTTTTCAATTGTAATTTAATTCAAATTATAAAATTGAAAAGATTTTCAGTTATTCAAATTTAAATAAAAATTTCGTAGTTATTTACATATCACATTTTTCCAATATTTTGAATATGTTATTAAAAAATAATATAGTTATAAATATTTTTTAATTCTATCCCACATACAAAATGCAATTCATACAAAATTTCCAAGAATTTCAAATTTATGTGACATTTGGCAAACATAAAAAAAGTCCAATGAAATTTTTTTAATAAAAATCAACAACAAAATATAATTATCACCAACAATTTGTGACACAATATTTATAAATGTTAAAAACAGCCAAAACATGCATTTTCCCACAAACAAATATAAATAATATTTATGAGAATTTTCTATTTGTATCAGTGGAAAAACAAAAAAAAATTAAAGCAAAAGAAAAAAACACTCTAGAGGCATTAAGTTTTAGACCAAAGAAAAATAAATAAATAAATTAGTGAAAAAGTAATTAAGTTTTCTATTTCTGTGGACATATCTGGCATAAAGGCCAAGAAATATATAGAAAGAATTTTGTTTGCAAAGTGGTTTTGAAAATAAGTTTAAAAAATTGCATGTGCTTTTACTCATTTCAACATTTTGTTTTTAAGTGCTCTTCACACTGTCAATCCATACACAACCATAGGCGGGGAATGTGTTATAAGATTGTGTTGATGTTTGCATCGCCAGAAAAACAATGGCCTTATTCCCGCGAATATCTGCATTTATGGCCTAAGAACAAATCTTATTTAAACCAGTAAAAAAATATAGTCGGGGTGCCATGGTAGGCTAGCTGGTAGTGAGCTAGTCTATCAGTACCGGGGTTGCAGGTTTGGTTCTCCTGCAGACAAGCGAAGACCTTCGCGGGATTAGCGTAAAAAAGGCTGTACAAAGCACCATAGTTTCTTAAAAACAAATTTTTGCGAGTGTAGCCTGTTTGGCACCCATGGGCAATCATGAACCCCCAAGCACAAAATTATGTAATGATGTTAAGATTCATGCTAAAGTTCTTTGTGCCGAATACTATTTTGATATCTTCCCTAGAGGGAAGCGAACTGACGCCAAAATAGTGCCGTGAGAGGTCTTTGGTGGTAGGGACCGGTTCACTTTATATTAATTTGACTTATCATTTTTCCATGGGATTGTCATTGGTGGGGGTCGATTGACAACTAACAGCCACCATATGACAAGTCACACATCAATTCTCAATGAACGTGTTTAGTGCTAGTTACTACAATGGAGTATTATTTCAATACAATGTAGTTTTATTTCAATAAAACAAGTCCCAGAACTAAATTGTAAAACCAAATTTTAGAAAGTCCAAAAAATATGTTACACCACCTGTGAATACTGTTCTGTAATTCATTACTTTTTCTACCTATTGGTTCTTCATATACCAGCTTAAGAATTGGTTCTCCTTTCACTGGCCATGAGTTATTTTTTTTTGTACATGTTCTATTTTTACAAATCCCAGGACCACTCTGGTGAAACAATTGAAACAAATTTCCCGCAGGATTCATTTACATGAGATTCAACATTAAAGGGATTAAAGGAAGGGGGCTTATATTGGAACTATGTTTAGTATTGGACCTACCAGCACAAAATTTGTCATGACATAGAAGCTATCCTAAAAGTAATTGTAGCCAATTTTTATGTCAATACCAACATTTATATGGAAGTTATGCCATTAACAGCTATTTTCGCGAAGAGTATAGGCCAAGTAAGGACCGATACCAATAAAATTTGGTATGGGGATTAACCCGAATTGTCTCCGTGTGTCCACGGATACTGATTCTTTTAGCTGTTGCTAAAAGAATCAGAAAATGACAAAAAATTGTTAAGAAAAGCGGTACCACCTGTTGCGACGATTTAGTTCAGTTGTTGAATTTTTTAGAAAAGCGTCACGGCAACAAAAGTGTGTAAATTAAAAAAAGCAAAATAATTAGAATATTTTGAGATAAAGAAATAAATATTGATTCATTTTTGTTTATACCTTATTTTTAATAATGAAAGTTTTGATAAAATTGTAACTTTTTTAAATTATTTTTGACGTATTTTTTTGAAGAATTTTATAGGTGTGCCCATATGGAAACACGGGTACAAAGGCAATAAAAATAAATATCATATTCAACAAGACCTATTTTTTGTTTTTGCTTTATTTTACATTTTTCTTGACGATTTAAAAGTAAACTGACTCTAAAAAATGTTTTGTGCTATACTGAAAAGTTTGGTAGCGAAGATGAAGTTGGCGAAACCAATGTGCATACCATTTTAATTAAGCCTTAAGAAAATAAAGATTATTTTATTGGAGAAGATGACACTGAAATCGAACTACAAATTATTCCAGATTACGTATTCCCTAAACAACTAAAAGCTAACAAATAAATAATAATAAATATACTAAGAAGTTGATATACGTCATCCACAAAAGATGAGCTTCTTTCCAATTCTTTCTCAATAATCGACTTTAACAAATTCATGCGCCGTGTCAAGGGAGTTGATTAAAATGTATCCGTGAATGTATGTATCCGAAGAAGAAAAGTGGTGGCAATTAATTTTTACGTGGCTGATGGATCATATCGTTCAAACCGCTTGGGATATGTCCCGAAAAGAACACCCAAATATGTCACAAATTGCGTTGAAAAGAAAAATTAGTCTATTTCATTGCCAAATTTGGAAAAAAGCCACAACGTCCAGACCATCACTGAACAGCAACATAAAGGAAGAGCATATCACAGTACATGCGACATTATGTTTTGATGTTTGTAATCACTATGTTGCACTAATTGATAATAAAGGACATTGTGCTTGGGAATTTTGCAAATTAAATGTTCGAAAAGCATCTATCAAAAACGTTAAATGATTTATATGATATCGTACACTCAAAAAAAAGTTTACTAAATTTAAGTTAATTTAACTTAACTTAAAGAATTTCGGAAATGATTTGGCTCCAATTAAAATATAACTTATATTAAGTTTAAAATAATAGTACATATTATTTTCTTGCATTAACTAAAAATAAGCAAATTGTACTTTTTACTAAATAATAATTACTAAAAGTAGGTTAATTTTCTACTACAATTGAATACATTAATTACATGAACTGAGTAAAAGTTTCTTAATATCAAGTTTAAAATTTATCAACATTGTCCCATTATTACCCAGTAAAAAAAATTCGTGTTTTTTGAAGCACTTAAGAGAAAAAGCGCATAATTGAGCGCTTCAATAAGAGAGCTCTTATACAGCAGTAAATGATAATGAATAAAATATACAAAAATAGCTGCTATTTTAGTGCTGCAACGAAGAAGGTTTTAAAGCGATAACAAAATAAAAACATGTTATGGTTTACGAAAATGCTTAAAAAAGGCATTTAAACAAGTAAAAGCAAAACAAAAATGAATATTTTAATATAGTTAGCCCTTAAAAAAGCGCTTTAGGAGTGCTTTGTTTGCGTGTTTTATTATGTTAAAAGGAGCGCTTATTGTCAGCAGAAAATAGTCCTCCAAACCGGGAACACTCCATACAAAAATCAGGCATCCCATCAGCAGGTTTGAAGCGATTCGAGGTATGAATTCATATATAAAACCTGCTCCTTTTGGAGCACATTTTTTACTGGGTAGGTAAATTTTTCTTATTTTTAAGAATGCTTTTAACTTCTTTTAAGGAGGAAAAATCTTGTTTGAATTATGTTTAGAGTTTGTTCCCGGGAATTCCCGAATTTTCAACTGTTTTCAATTCCCGCTTTTGAAGAAAATCTTTTTTTAAAAGTTTAGTAAATCTTTGTCGGACTAGTGTCTTAAGTAGTTAAATCCAACTTAATTTCACCACAATATTTAAATTTACAACAGTTTAAGGCTTATTAAGCTAATTTTTAAGAATGGGCTTTATATAGGGCCTATGAAAATTTATGGCTTATTTTCACGAAATTTTATTTCTTGTCTTAGCACACTGAAGTGTAAAATTTACAATAATATTATAAGGTTTTGCGGCTAAGGGCGTAGTAAAGTGTTTTCCTAGATTGTGCTTCATATGCGGCATTTAACATGATTTACGAGATTGGTCTAAACATGGAGCCGTAGATAAATTATGGACCGATATTCACGAAATTTGGTGCCTTATAAAACGAATTTGTGGAAATTTAATGACAAAAGGTGCATTTGGCAACAAATTTATGTTAGCTTTTGTTGAGTTTTTAGGGCGGTATAGAAGATATAGAACCAATTTGACACCCATATGACTAAATCGGCTTAAAATAATAAAGGACTCACAATAATATTAAAAAAATATTCACATGGAATGACAAACTTAGTATACCTTCATACACCACTGCTGATTAAGGGTTATAACATTGTAAAAAAATATGTTATTAAATATATGCAGTAAATAAAATTTCTCCTTCCTGTTGAAGTTGTTAAACGGTAAAATTGTTTCAGAATTCCTACTTCGCAGTGTTGTGCTAGCAGTGTCTAGTCGCCCTTCCATAAATTTTGATCTACTAAGACTTCAATACTTTCATTCTAATTGTGCAAATGAGCTCTGTATTTGACAATGTATATACGTATATTGATATTGGCATCAAAATAACCTTATAAGTCTCTTGAAATTACATTAATCTTAAATTTTTTACGTTTTTGTTATATAATAGATACTTGATTTTATTATTTTAAGCGTAATAGCCAGTAAGAAATATTAGTTTCATTGAAGAAATAAGTAAATAAATAAATAAAAAATTTTGAGCGGGAATCCCGGGAATTTCATATTTATTTCCCGCTTTCCCTGAAATCCAAAAAGTTGGAAATAAAAAAACTCTAATTATGTTTCAAAAAGTTTTTAACTTGCTTTAAGTATGATTTATTTGAATCGGAGTTTCAATGATATATTTTTACTAAAAATATCCTAAACTCAATCATATAGTTATACTAAATATTAGGAAGTTTTTTCTTAAAGGTTATGTTTACATAACCTACAATATACGATTTATTTTTCAAACATTTTAAAAATACCTAACAATGTATTCAAATGCAAAATAAATAATTATTTTAATACAATTTTTTTATAATTAAAACAACACATGTTTGTACCCTTGTAGCCATATGGACACTCCAGTTTTCTCAACTTTGTACATCTGACTATTGTAAGAAAATTTTTTTACAACAATCCGAACCTAATTACATTATTTATGCCAACTAAAACAAAGTTCTGGGACAATTCGGGTTAAGATTACAATCAAATAAATTTCAAGCAAATGTAATCTATTGTATGGGATCCATGTGAAATTATGGCCCGATTATTCAGCGTTTAAAAAACTACAAGCAAAGTTGAAAAGCTGCCTTTTCTTCTACTTCTTTATTTGTCATTGGCCAAAAAAAAATGTTGCTTTTACTTCTGATTCATTATATGTAAACAGTCGCGGTCAACCAACTCAAAAAGCGAAAAGTTGTACACAAATTTTTGTTTTTAGTTCGACAGTTTTTGGATTCGACTGCAGTTTTTAAGCTCTGCGATTATCACCATTTTCAATAAGCTTGTAACAATAAGAACCTATGGAACTGTTGAGGTGCATAAAATTTCACTAGCCCTTGGTCTAGTCTAAATTTTGACATTAGCGTAGAAATTTTTGACAATATACCTTTACCACAGAACTTTGCTACCTTTTCACACACACCCCATGTACATACCACATTCTTCAAATTATCAGAAAGTGATTCTGAGTCGATCGGCATACTTAAAAGTGCTACAAGCGATAGAACAAACGCATAATACCCTCTCCAATATTATGTGTAGGTATAATTAATCAATCTTGTTTCAAAAACGTTTCGCTTTTAAAACAATGAGATTTGATGAAAAAATAAAAACAAATTGGCAATCGAGGTGCTTTCTGGAAATTTTTTTAAGATTATTGTTTATAGATTATTTTAATTCAAATAGATTTTTTTGAATATTATTACCTCTTGTATCAACTCCTATTAGCTTTTGTTTTAACTCCTATAATAGAGCTATTTTGTCCAATTTGAAAAGTTATAATTTATATATTGGCTTGGCACTGCAATTTCCAGAAACCAAATATACAACAATTGATACAATTAATTTTACTTAAAGGTATAATATTAGATATTTATCAAATTTATTCATATAAATATTTGTTGTAGGATCTTAAGTTGCCAAAATTATTCACCGCAAATTTTTATTTAAAACATTAATCTGTTAAGATTCCATAAGGCAAGCCACAATATGTAATAAAAACGAACTACTTTTCTATTAAAATTTATGAGGAAATTAAATCACAATAAAAACCTCTTTAGTTAATTAGAAAACATAAAAATGTTAAAGTTTAAAGTGAAATAAAAATAAAAACGTCCATTTGCTTTCAAATTTCCATCAAAAATTAAACATTTTAATTTAACGAACTAAATTTCAATCAGCCGAAATGATGACTCAAGAGAAACATGATGACGGATGAGTAAATGAATGATTTCACTCGATATTCTACAACAACTTAATGATGTTGTTAACTATTGTTGTTGTCGTCGATTCCATTGCAGCCATTAAAAAAAATTAATTAGTATTTTGTAGATATTTTCTTCCGTTTTTTCGCTTTCGTTTTCTGATCTTTTCGAACAAATACAACAAATTTTTATTGGAAATTTTCATTTAAACATATTTTGGCACACTTCCACGCAAATTTTTCTTTAGTATTCGAATAAATTATTATTGTTGTTGCAGTTTTTATTTGTTTATTAACAATTATTATTTGGATAATTTGTTTTTAAGGCATGTCGTAAGCAAAATAAAAATATTTCTTTAATTATATTACAACAAATAAATCTTATATCTTTTGATATTCAAAGTAATTTTATTTGTTGCATTGTTCATTAGAATGGCATCAGATGTTTTATAATATGTTATAAAATTATGTTTTAAGAACGGATCCTCGTTATTCTACGTAAACGTATTCGTTGCTGATCAGCTGTTCCGTTTTCTTTGCCAAGCTTATGAATAAATAGGCATTCTTACGTAAACGTGACGTGGCGTTGCGGTTGCACCTGATAAAATTAAAAACGTTCACCGTTTTAACGTATGTATGTATCAGCTGATAAAGAACTTAATGATTTTTTATGTTTACTAACAGATCGATCACCCTACCGTCTCATACAACTTTTTTTATATATTTTTATACAAAACACACAAATAACAAAAGCTTAAACTTATGAGAAGTCTTTTCTGTAATCATCGTTACAAATTTTGATATATTTTCTGTTTTCATTTTAATTCATTTCAACACCATATGACACGTTTACGTATTTTTAGTAACAATTGAAGTCGACCTAAACGATTACGTGTCCGCAACATGTGCGTATGAGTAACGAGGGTTTCAACCATTGCAATTTTTTAAAAATAGAATTGTAAAATTCTAGCAAAAATATGGAAAGTTTTGGTATAATGTCAAATTTGCAAATATAAAAATGTGGTAAAGTTTCTTCTTTACTGTTTATATATTAGTTTCGTCAATAATACCAGAATTATGATCACTTCATTAATAGGCTTTAGTGGTAAGTCTAGGTAAACGATGTCTATACTCCTACCCTATTGTTTTATGCGGCCCCTCCACGTTCTGACTTGTTTACAACCAATTGTAACCAACAGAAGTCATCGGTTGAATAACAAATAAAAAAATGAAATTTGACTCCACTGACATCCAACTTATCTATAAAATTCTAACGTGGGATCCATGAAATTTAAAACGTTTTTAAATAATTACATTTCAAAACACTTAATTTAAAATTAAAAACAAAATAAAATGTTTGTTTGAATTGTTTACTACAGTGTTGTATAATTTTGACACAACGTTAAAGTATTTTACAGTGTTGTATCCGTTTTAAAAATAAGACCACCTGGTGTAAATTCTCCTTGGTGGGATCAGTGATGTCAAAAGAAATTTCGAAAAAATCCCTATGTGTTTAAAAAAATTCCCTTTTTTCCCTACAACCAAAAAAATTATCCCTACACTACTCCCTATGTGAAGAATGTATTGTTTTAAAATTAGACAAACAAATACTTATGGCTAATAAATCAGTAAGGGTTTAAACGGTGGTTTAGTTGAACTAAACTTAAATTTATATGTAGTTTAAACTCAACAGTTGTAAATCAGTGTCCCCTGTGTTATATGTATAAGTAGTTTAAAAAGTAACATGTGACAGCACTACGATAAATGTTGACAAATTCATATGGTCTGTATTGGTAGTTTAAACGCCCAATTTTATGCGTTTAAAGATGGTTTATATGTTTTCTGATTTATAGATTTGTTGGTTTAAACACATTTTAAACCAAAAAGAGAGTTTAACTTGCACTGATTTATTAGCCCTTATGCCCGTAATATCTACAAATAGATATCTAGCTATGTATAGATATCTATTGTGTAAAGAATTTTAAAACCTATTTTTTACCTACGGGTTAAGGTGTAGTGTATTTTACACCATCGATTTTCGATAGTTATTTCACGTGGGGCAATTTTACGTTGAAATTGACAAAATAGTGTTACCGGATAAGTAAAGATAACTGTTAGGTACGAACCCGACCAGATATCTGTTAGTAGAAATTACGGGCATTAGTCTATTAACATTTTGTAAATATTTTAATTAAAGAGTTTATTATAAAAGCATTTATTAACAATACTCATATATATAAAAATTCAATTAAAAAAAAATTAAACAAATTACAATTAAATTAAATTTCAAATTAAATTGTTTCCACAGTCAAAACTATGTCAAACTGCGTGTTTGATTTTCATTTCCTGTTCTTTTGTCCTGTTTAAAGGACTTAACCGTTTTCAAGAATACTTATTTTAAATAATTTTTTTGATATAAGTATCAAATTTTTTTTAACCAAGCTCGGTTCCAAAAAAAAGGGAAGGCTCTGTAGAATTTAAAAAAAATATTTACTTCAGTTCCCCTAAACAAAAAAAAAATCCTTTTAAAAATATATCCTTTCGCATCCTTAAAAGTTTTCATAAATTTTTTTTTAATCCCAAATTGTATGATTTTATTTCTCTTAACTTGAGAAGGATGGATTGTTTTTTCTCGGCTACGTAGAAATTTCATTCATTAAATATTCTCTTTTAAAATTCGCATACATTTTAGCGAGTTGGTACAATTGTACTTTTTTGGTACATTTTGACCTTCTAAAGTACCGTGATACTACCGTGACTCATTTGGTACAATTTCAAAATTTGTCATAGTTCCCCCTTTTTGAATATTTAGTATAGCAAACAAATTATTGACTCCTTTTCATTACATTTATTTTTTTTTTAATTATTATTTCTTTCAATAGGATTTTAGAAAAACCTTCTTTTAAATTGCATTTTTTTATGCAATATGCACTTAAAATTATTAACATGGTTAATTTAGAAATGCAATCAGAACTTTTTTGTTCCGCCAAATAGAACGGAATTTAGTGAATAAAAATGTTTTGGATGAATGTGATATATCTATCGTAATCATTTACAAAAATCATATTCCCTTTGAAGAAATTTATTGCGGAACAGAAGTGGATTTATACATATATTTCTACAAATATATCAATATTGATATTGTAAGAAAAATGAAAGAAAATGCAAAACAATTTGATATACAATTTTGCGAAGTTTTGAGAACCAAAGTCAACTTTAATACCGAAGCTTTAGTGTGGTTCGATAAATTTTAGTTTTTAGTCGGCTTAATGTCCATATGTTTCCTAGTATTTCTAGAGTCTTTGCTGGAATTTTATGTGGAAAGAGTTTTTTCTTTTCGAAATATATTTATAAGACTTTGATGTACCATATTTTAATCAAACATATAATGTATGTTAATGTTAAGTTTTGTTTTTTTTGTGTACAATTGAATTTTTATGTAATTTTATGTGGTTTTAATAAATTTAAAAAAAAAATGGTACCGTGAAGGTCCAAAAAGTACATTATGTTTTGGAAGTTGGTACCAAATTTAGAACCCCATTTCACATCCCTGATATACGTTCATGGTTTTGGCACTTGTTGATAATTGCCAGGCTGTTAGGACTCATAGTAAAATACTACATTTGTACTTAAAAGCTATTTTATATGAAAAATTAAATTTTTTAAATGATAATATACGAATATATACGTATTTTTACACAATATATTGAAAACGATATAATATTTGGAGATTAATTCCCAACATATGCCTTAAAATAAAAAATCGGTCCCTCTTTCGCTACGCTTTATATTTTCCGAAAAAATCCCAACAAAAAGGGAAAATTAACTACTATTGGCATAACTGCGTGGGATGGCAATCTTTTCCTTACGTTTTTTTTTTACATTCTGCCGTTTAGTAAAGACTAAATTACACTATCTCACAAGCCTTATGTATTCCATAATACTTTGTGAGATAGAAATCAAATGAGTTTTGTTTCGACTGTCAAAAAATCGAATGTAACTTTACAGTTTGTAGTCACACTATCACACATGAACATGCTTTTGTTAAAATGCAACCCTGATCCAATGAAAAGTATTAGCCAAGGCGAATTCATTTACCAGGTGGCGTTGAAAGCACAGCTGTGCTACTTTTTTTTCTTACTTAGAGAGAGAAATGTCAAAAGTTGCTTGTGCTTTTGACATATCGATCAACGAAAGCAACAAAAAAATACATTGTTGTGTTTTTGGTGTTGTTACTTGTTGTAGTATCGACACCACCGTATACATGAATTCGCCTTGGTATTAGCTTTTAGAAAATTTTCAAAAAAACAATGAAGTCGTATGGGATGTCAAATTTTTTTTCGGAACACTTCCATTTTCATGACACATTGCATTCACACTATCACACTTTTACATATTACTTGAGTTTTTGACATGTATTAATACAAAGTATAATAGTGTAAACTAGCCTTAAGCAACACCGTGCGGAGTATTCAGTATGTGTGAAGAAGTAGAAGAAAATTAATCAATTGGCAACTTTATTGAGAAATATAAAAACATGCCGAAATTAGAAAATAATAATTGCAATAAATGCTAAAATATAAAACTAAGAACTCATGTTGAGTGTAAATTTGTTCTCAATAACATTTAGTCAATAGTTGGTTTGTTTCCTGTGCAGCGAAGGACCAGCTTGGTCTATTCAACTTTGTTATACGACTAGTTGCAACATGTAGCGGCCGCATTTGATAAAACGTTGACAATTTTACTTGGAAAATGTCCAAAAATTTATAATTATTTTAATATGCGATAAAAAGTGTTAATATTGTATAGGAGTTAAGCACTCCCCCTGCTACTTCCAAGTAAATTTCACATTAAAACTATTTTACTTCTTTGAAAATGTTGCTATTATTATGCTTTCCAAAATTATTTTTTATAGTTTTCTTCATTAACAATATTCAGGTATGTCACACAATTTGTTCCCCAATTTGTAATAGGCTGTTAATTTAATAAAAAAATATAAACATATTTGGTTGTAGGTTATCTGGTGAAGTAAAAAACGTTTTCAGTTTGTACAAATTTGGTATCTGTGACACACCTGATTAAGTATTTATCATGCATAAACGGTAGCTTCCCACCTGCCTCTCCCGAGACAATTTTTAACCTGGGAATGCAGGATGTCGCTCTTTTCATTCTTGGAGAATTTTAAAGCTCTAGCTTTAAAGGTTTTCTAAATAAACATTATTGTCTATTCACTTTCAATAGGGGGTTACTTTTCTCCTGCTCCTACCGAGACTATTTTATATCTCCTAGTGCAGATTAATTTTCTATTGATTCTAAATAAGTTTTATATACTAGTTCCTTTGGCTCCTATAAGGAGCTTGGTAAGTTTTCAGGCCTTAGTTTTTATAGTTATCTAAATAAATAAATATTATTAATTCACATACTCGCATCCAAGTTTTTTAAAACCTGTGTTATACAGTGGATTCCTAAAACTTTTGAAAGCTCTGGCTTACAGATATTTTTAAACGGACAATTATAACATCGCGCGCAAATTTCTTCTCGTGTAGAATTTCTCGAACACTTATAGAAAATTAGTAAACCATATTTGGGGTTTTCTGCCGTTGGGATTTTATAGCCTGTTGTATATTTTGGCTAAAACTCACGTCTATATCTCGAAAACATTTCGAATTTTATTTTCTCGTCTTCGCCATAACTCTAGTCATGGGCTACCTTGAGAAATACAACTGTAACAAACTAACCCAAAAATCTTCTTTAACATTTTTCGCCCATAGCTGCCAAACTATCTAAAAATTCAGTAAAGTAATCTTCAGAACTAATATTCCCTAAAACATAGCTCATAATTTTGTAAAAAAAAAAATGACTTTTTCATACTTTCCAGCTGTATTTAACATTAAAAATTTGAGGAATTTATGAAAAATTTAGCGAAAGGCAAAAAAAACTGATAAGGCAGAAACCGTCTATGATTAAAAGTCGGTGTAGCTATTTTGAACGACTGCCTTGACTATTTCTTATTTTAAAGCGCAATGTCTCTATGACGAATTTAGCCTCCAACTTTTTATTTTCACCTAAATCTGAACACAAATTATTAATAAAATACATAATTTCTTACAGAATTCTAAAAATACTTTTGAAAAATTAAAAAAAAAACTAGAGAGTTTATAGAAAGGTCATTCAAACACAAAAAAAAAGTTAGTAAATTCAAATAATAATTATGTTTATTTTTTATTAAATAAATTAATAAAATTTAATTTTTATGATATGCTTACGAATACAAAGTGAATAGTGAGAGATTTTATCGAAATTGGATTTTTTATAGACTTTTTTTCAATTACCACTTAAATTTATTCAACATGTTTGTTAACGCCAAAAAAAATAATATAATAAAAAAAATAAGAATATTATTTTAAGCACTCAATGACGTCACTGATTTAATCGAGAAGAAATTTTCGTATTAAATTTAAGTCGTGTCATGCAGTGAACAAAACTGGAACAAAGAAAATGGTTGAGTAGTAAAGGTAGAATAGTTAGGGCTCTACTTGGAACTATTTATTTAAAGCAACTTAACACTTCACACAAGTTTTTCGTTTTTGAGGAAAATACAAGCCTGTCATAATAAGTTATTATATTTGGAAAATATTCGAATTAAAATTAGATCAGGGAAGCATTCAAAGTACTTAAGACTAGTGTGATGGTGTGAAACGGCCTTTTAAGGAGATTGATTATTCGACTTTTTCAAAAACCGGTTTTCGAATATTCCGAAAAGTTGCTGTTTTAAAAAACCGGTTTTCAGTTGGGCACACACGAAATAACTTTTTGAAACAAAAAGGTAATTTGAATAAAAACCAAACAATTCACAAAGGTGAGGAACCAACAAAATACATAGTTATGACTTAAAATTATGTATTATTTGCCGTCTCTTAAGAACCACTCGAAACGGAGTCAAGTTTATTTTAGCACACATTTATACTGGGTACACATAATGCAATGGATTTCGCAATATAGTGAATTTTATTCATTTGTATGAATGAAAAAGATTAAAATTAGCCAGATTGCGTAAAGGCATTGAATAGTGTGGATCCAGCATTATCGTCAGGAGACTTTAAAGTCTCCAGTTAAAAAATTTGTGTTTTTTGAAGCGCTTCAATAAGAGAGCTCTTATAGAGCAGCAAATGATAACGAATAAAATATACAAAAAAAAAGCTGCTATTTTAGTGCAGGCAACGAAAAAAGCGAAAAAAAGTAAAAATATATTATAGTTTACGAAAATGCTTAAAAAAGGCATTTAAACCAGTAAAAGCAAGACCTTAATAAATATGTTAATATAGTTAGCCCTAAAAAAGCACTTAAGGAGTGCTTTATTTGCATGTTTTATTATGTTAAAAGAAGCGCTTATTGTCAGCAGAAAATAGTCCTCCAAACCGGGAACACCTCATACAAAAATCAGGCATCCCATCAGCAGCTTTGAAGCTGCTCCTTTTGGAGCACATTTTTTAATGGGTCGTGACGTCGTAGAACCTTTGCAACTTATCGTTTAAGGGCACTTCAAGCAGCGTTGTCTTTTAAATCCTGTTCGAAATATATCCAGTGATGACATCAGCATTAGGGTATTAATTTAACCGGGTTTAGATTTAATCGATTAAACGCTCGATTAATTAACCGAGGTTTTGGTTTAATCGGTTAATAATCGGTTAATTTTGTTATTGGTCGGTTAACCGATTAATAACGTTTTGTTTTATAAATTAAGTAATTTCAATAAAAAAAAATGCATAAATTATTTATTATTTGGACTTTATTAGGAAAAAACAATAACATAACAAACATAACAATTCTTTTACTAAAACGGGCAAACAAAAAATAGTAAAACATATTTTTTAATTAATACATATTATGAATGAATTAAAAAATAAACTGAGATCATTTTATTAGTAATTTCAATAGTTTAAGCAGATCTTATAACACAATCTTTGAGATAATTAATTTGGTTTAAATGTTTAGGATGTAAGCGATTCTTTTCTTTAGTTTTGATTAAACTTGACTTGGAAAAAAATTCTTTAATTTATCGTAGATGTTGGAAAAATCGAAAGCAGCCTATATTACAGAATATGTAATTTATCAGTCCTTTTTCTGGATTTCTCTACACATATTAAATCTTCCATTATGCCATTATAGTCCTGTTTTAATTTTTTTAATTGTTTAGCACTTATTGTTTCGGTTATTAATATATTGATATGAGAAGATATGAGAAGAAACAAATAACTAAACACAAACATATAAAAAGTACGTGAAACAAAAAGCTATTGAAAGCTAACACTTATTTAAGATGAAGATCACTGAACAAGTTTGTAACGTGGTTTTCTCTAAGGCTGAGGTAACTTAGTCGCATCCAGGGTATACTTACGGATCCACGAACCTTAAGTGATAAGATTTAGTTTTTACCCTTTTCGGGGGGTTAATAATAGATATATTCTTTATTGTATTTCTTAATGCCAATACAAAGTTAAAACGATATGATAGCTACGATAATATGTGTTCGGGTAGGATATAATAGCATTCGACTGGTACACGAACTCTACTGGTCGGAAGGTTGGGTATTACTTTGGGAGTTGTCGCGTGCAAAAATATTTTGATTATCTTCGTCGGGTCGGGCGCTAGGTCGGCTTCGGGGCTCAAATACGATGTTGCTGGTTCGGACTTGTCCGCTTCGGGATTTGCAGGAATTCTCTAAATATGTGCAATACTTCTTAAGACTAGTTTCTACGATAGTACAAAAATGACTCTACTCTACTGGAACAGATGACCGAAGCCACTGTAAGAACAGATGAACTGAATCACTGTAAGAACAGATGAACTGAATCACTGTGGGAGCAGGTAACCGAAGTTACTGTCGGAACAGATGACCGAAGCCACTGTAAGAACAGATGAACTGAATCACTGTCGGAACAGATGACCGAAGTCACTGTATGAACAGATAACCGAAATTACTGTCGGAACAGATGACCGAAGTCACTGTAATATGTATTCTATACCAAACCCAGGGGTAAGATATAGTTTAAAAAATATTTCAACCGAAGTCACAATCGTGATATCAGTCGGCTCTTCTATTATTGTAATCTCCGAGGCTTGTATGGCGGATTCTTTTATTGTGAGAAACGCCCCGATTAAAACAAAAACCTGTGTACTTGTCCATTGCTGGTTAATAACCGGATGAGATAGAAATTCCATCAGTCAACAGCCAACTTCTAAATTATTTGTGGTTGACTGACGAAAATAAGCGGCCACACTATCAAGCAAGCGAAATTTTAAGCAAAACTGTTAATGTTCGATAGCGTGTACACCACTCAACTTTACTCCGATTTTTCAAAATAGAGCGTTACAATTTGTAGACGAGGATGTTTGACATGAGCATTAGGGCGGATCGATTTAGCAATCGATATTGTGCCATCGATTTTTTGATAGCTTTTGGCATGAGGAAAGAAATTCCACTACGACATAGCAAAAAAAATCATTTTTCGAGGCGTCCGAATTTAAATTGTTTGGCTTTTTTGGTCGTAGTGGGACTTATTTTCCTCATCCCAAGAGTTATCGAAAAATCGATGGCATCACAAATTTTTTTGCTTTAAAAATCGGCCCCCCTAATAATACATGTTATTTGTCAAAAACCGTCATTAATAGGGTTTCATTTTCTTACACAAAATGTTGCCAACAAGAACAGCTGTATAAGTAATACAGTATTTGGAACCCATTTAAAATTGAGGTTGAAATATGTAACATATATTTGGTTTTTTAGGCAACATAATTGTTAAAGAACACATTATTCAGTTACAATATAAAATTATTTTTAGTAAAGAACATAAAGGAGGGGAAAAGTCAGAATAAAGGCAACATTTATGCCAGAAAAAAAAACGCCATAAGACAGCTTTATAAAGAATCAATCAATTATGTTACGTTTTAAATATTTCCAGAGATATTTTGCCAGGGAAACGTTTGAACTCAACTGACAAATATATTTCCTACTAGCTGACCCGGTCCGCGTTGCTGGCCCTAAGCAATATTATAAATTAAAATGTTGTTCATATACATATGTTTGATTTACATTTGATTTGAAAATACATATGGTTGTATGTATGTATATATATGCTGTGAATCTTACGAAAAAAGTGAGCGTAAAAGTGGGCGGGGCAACATTTTCTTTCCGTAAAACCTAAGTTAGACCATGGAGATTATTTTAAAGAAAAAATCGTCCAAATCGGTCAAGCCGTTCTCCAGTTATGCGCTTAATAGAAAAAGTGGGCGTAAAAGTAGGCGTGGTAAATTTTTCTTTCGATGAAAACTTAAAGTTGATTAATACGAACATTTGAAAGAAAAATTAGTCAACTCGATGGAGCCGTTATCTGATTTTAGGTAAATCGAAAAAAGTGGGCGTAAAAGTGGGCGGGGCAAAATTTTCTTTCCGTAAAAACCTAAGTTGGACCATGGCGATCATTTTAAAGAAAAAAATCGTCCAAATCGGTCAAGTCGTTCTCCAGTTATGCGCTTAATAGAAAAAGTGGGCGTAAAAGTAGGCGTGGTAAATTTTTCTTTCGATGAAAACTTAAAGTTGATTAACACGAACATTTGAAAGAAAAATTAGTCAACTCGATGGAGCCGTTTTTTGATTTTAGGTAATTCGAAAAAAGTGGGCGTTAAAGTGGGCGGGGCAAAATTTTCTTTCCGTAAAAACCTAAGTTGGACCATGGCGATAATTTTAAAGAAAAAATCGTCTAAATCGGTCAAGCCGTTCTCAAGTTATGGATTTTGCCACGCCCCACCGCCCCCAGACCAAAAATCAAAAATCAGACTTCACAGTGTCACCCGCCTGAAGATAGATAGATTAAAATGTTGTTCATATACATATGTTTGATTTACATTTGGTTTGAAAATACATATGGTTGTATGTATGTATATATATGCTGTGAATCTTACGAAAAAAGTGAGCGTAAAGGTGGGCGGGGCAACATTTTCTTTCCGTAAAACCTAAGTTAGACCATGGAGATTATTTTAAAGAAAAAATCGTCCAAATCGGTCAAGCCGTTCTCCAGTTATGCGCTTAATAGAAAAAGTGGGCGTAAAAGTAGGCGTGGTAAATTTTTCTTTCGATGAAAACTTAAAGTTGATTAATACGAACATTTGAAAGAAAAATAAGTCAACTCGATGGAGCCGTTATCTGATTTTAGGTAAATCGAAAAAAGTGGGCGTAAAAGTGGGCGGGGCAAAATTTTCTTTCCGTAAAAACCTAAGTTGGACCATGGCGATCATTTTAAAGAAAAAATCGTCCAAATCGGTCAAGTCGTTCTCCAGTTATGCGCTTAATAGAAAAAGTGGGCGTAAAAGTAGGCGTGGTAAATTTTTCTTTCGATGAAAACTTAAAGTTGATTAATACGAACATTTGAAAGAAAAATTAGTCAACTCGATGGAGCCGTTTTCTGATTTTAGGTAATTCGAAAAAAGTGGGCGTAAAAGTGGGCGGGGCAAAATTTTCTTTCCGTAAAAACCTAAGTTGGACCATGGCGATAATTTTAAAGAAAAAATCGTCTAAATCGGTCAAGCCGTTCTCAAGTTATGGATTTTGCCACGCCCCTCCGCCCCCAGACCAAAAATCAAAAATCAGACTTCACAGTGTCACCCGCCTGAAGATAGATAGATTAAAATGTTGTACATATACATATGTTTGATTTACATTTGGTTTGAAAATACATATGGTTGTATGTATGTATATATATGCTGTGAATCTTACGAAAAAAGTGAGCGTAAAAGTGGGCGGGGCAACATTTTCTTTCCGTAAAACCTAAGTTAGACCATGGAGATTATTTTAAAGAAAAAATCGTCCAAATCGGTCAAGCCGTTCTCCAGTTATGCGCTTAATAGAAAAAGTGGGCGTAAAAGTAGGCGTAAAAGTAGGCGTGGTAAATTTTTCTTTCGATGAAAACTTAAAGTTGATTAATACGAACATTTGAAAGAAAAATAAGTCAACTCGATGGAGCCGTTATCTGATTTTAGGTAAATCGAAAAAAGTGGGCGTAAAAGTGGGCGGGGCAAAATTTTCTTTCCGTAAAAACCTAAGTTGGACCATGGCGATCATTTTAAAGAAAAAATCGTCCAAATCGGTCAAGTCGTTCTCCAGTTATGCGCTTAATAGAAAAAGTGGGCGTAAAAGTAGGCGTGGTAAATTTTTCTTTCGATGAAAACTTAAAGTTGATTAATACGAACATTTGAAAGAAAAATTAGTCAACTCGATGGAGCCGTTTTCTGATTTTAGATAAATCGAAAAAAGTGGGCGTAAAAGTGGGCGGGGCAAAATTTTCTTTCCGTAAAAACCTAAGTTGGACCATGGCGATAATTTTAAAGAAAAAATCGTCTAAATCGGTCAAGCCGTTCTCAAGTTATGGATTTTGCCACGCCCCTCCGCCCCCAGACCAAAAATCAAAAATCAGACTTCACAGTGTCACCCGCCTGAAGATTCTGAAAATTCCCTGAAAATTTCATCAAAATCGGCCCAGCCGTTTTGGAGTCCATACGTTACATACATACATACACACATCCTATTTTATATATATAGATAGAGTGTTAAAAAACATTTTTCTTTCGTTTACAAAAAAAAAAATATGTATACGAGAGAAAAATAAACCATTTAGACAATTATGAAAACAAACATTTGCAGGAAAGAAAACAAATAAGTGAATATGATGCATTAAAGCTTCGAATAAATCGAAAAAATAAATAAAACTGATGCAGTGTTTTTTTCCGAAACCGAACAAAATCTAAAATAAAATAAAAAAAAAACGCAAATTGCACATTGAACGTTGACTGCTGGCTTCACCTTCGTGATGAACGAAATATTTGAAATTTTTGTGTGATTTTTTTAGAAACGTAAGAAAAAAAAAATTGATTTATCCAACCACTCGAAATTAATTAACAATTGATTAGTTGATGTTTTGTTTTGCATTTAATTGAAAACCCGCAAAAAACACTTCCCGCGGTGCGATATTTTTGGTGCATTTTTAAATGAAAATATATTCAACTTTTTTAATGTTTTGATTTTTTTTTTTTAAGATTTTTTTAACAAGAGTTTGTTTATCTGCGAAATTTTGATGCTTTTTTGTTATTGATGTTCGCAAAGAATATACAACAATTTTTGTATATAAAATTAAATTTTATATAAATATGAAGAGTACAAGCAACAAGATTATGAAGAACAGTAATATTAAAATAACAAACGAAAAAAATATGACTTTGTTTTCAATGTAATTCAAGGCGAATTCATTACAGGTGATCCTAAAAGCCCTGCTGATAACTTTAGCTTTATGATTGTTGGATGTCAAAATTGTGTTTATTATCTCTGTTTCTGTTTTCGTTTGTTTCGGCTTTTGACATTGTACAATGACTTTACAAAAACAAATTGCTTGTGGTTTTTGTACGAGTTGTACTTGTTGTACTAACGAGATTACCTGGAATGAATTCGCCTTGATGTTAATTTTAAGATTTCCAAAAAATTTAATTTTATTTTTAAAAACATTCGCTTACTTCAAAAAAATTCTTCAGCAATAGGTTTTACTTGGAAGTACATAAAAAAAGTAGTTACCCAAAAAATTCAAAATGTTTTACAAATTACATATATTATTGTAAAGGTAACAAAAGAGAAAAAAATAACATGAATTTACTTAATGCTTTAAACACATTCGAGACAGCAGACTACCGACTTCAATATGTCAACAATAGAATACATGTGTGTATATGGAAATGATTATTTTAACGACGACACGGCAAAATGGCTGCAGGTTGTTGTCTATGCTTATTTTGTCGTTGTAGTCAAATTAAACTAATTTCTATTTTTGTACGCTACAAAACAGAAAAAGTGCTGCTAATATAATCAAAAAATAGAAGAATTAGTGCTTATAATATATAATAATAATTTTTTGGTTAAAAAGCAAAGAACCGGATTGAAACAAGAATATAACAGTGGCTCACCACCAAATCTATATTATTATTACTTTTTAGTATCCTTAAAAGAAGTTATATAGGAAGATGTTTGTCACGCCAACGCTCTTAGTTTTAGCAGTATGGGTATCATTGAAAAATTGAAAGTGCTTTTCACATGGTGTTTAAAGCGCACCGATTTATATACCCAATAAGAGCCCATTTCAAAGCACATACTTCTTGACTGACTTTTTTTTACTAAATTTGCTTTATCTTTAAATTATGTCGATATAATAATAATTATTTAACAATAATATACACATGTTACCAAAGTTATTAGGACTTTGATTAATAAAGTTTTTCTGTATTGCGGGTTTTCAGCCTTCCGGGTCACTTTTCAAATACTTACATATTACTATATTTCAATATGTAACAACTGCATAAACTATTACCACTATATATTTTAACTCAAATTTATAAATAAATTGTGAAGTTTCCAAAATAAAATTTTTTTAACCCTAATAACTTTAAAATTTTATATGATAGCATACAAAAATATAGCATACAAAAACTTGGGGTGTTCTCTATAACATATTATATTTGAGGAAATATTATTATACATATCGACAAAATTTTAAGATAAATCCTCTTAAGGGGTTAATAAATCGGTATATTTAATACATCATATGAAATGTGTTTCGAAAGACTTTATTATGATACCAATAATTTAAAGATTCAGATTATATTTTTCTTTCTATACTATTGATAAAGTGCTCTGAAACCCTTACGACCTATAATTCATAAACTTAGTGCGTTTGTTGGAATATTTTTCGTATTCCACAACAGATCCTAACCGGGAATTTCAAACGTGACTCCTCAATATAATCAAAGTAAAAATACGAGTTAATTTGTTTAATTCAATTTTATTTGAGTTGAAGTTTTATTCAATGTTAAACGATTAGATTATAAAAAAAGAATGATAATGAAATATTTTTTTATGACAGTTACAAAACTATTCATAGTTGTAAACATTTGGGTTGTTAAGTAAAGGTTGCATTTTATCTTACAGCGTTGAACCAAAAAATTACAGTAGAATCGCGATACAGTAATCTTGCGGTCAAGTTAACCAAATTTTAGCGCTTCTGTGCCGCTCTAAACGTTAACTCTAAGTTAACTTTTCAGATCGTATTAGTAAAAGTACTGATTTGTACAAACGATAACAAATTAGATTAAATTTTAAGCTGAAAGTTGACAGTTCAAACAAAATTGAGAAATACATTAAAGAAAAACTATCGGCGTTGTATTATTGTATATCTGAAGTTGCCATCTCAAAAATAAAAACGAAACGTCACAAAATTTTCGAGGCTTTGAAGAATACATAGGAAAAAGCATACAGGAAAACATTACATAGACCAAAATATTCCGATCTTAAAGCAAGTTTGTACAAATGTTTTCTTGAAGCATCGAAAACGTAATTGCGCAATCACTGTTCTATTTTCAATATCAATAGCTAAGCGCGAGTTCGTGTAACTGCAACCTGCAAAGACAATAATGTCAGTAATGGATGGCTGGCAAATGTTTAGAAAATACCCAAAACTCGCTATCTGAAAATTTTTGTAGAACTAGTTTTCTGACAAACGTCATATGTAGCACCTTACACATAATACATGACTGATTGTATAATTATTAATTATAAATTGTAGCCGGTACAAATTAGATCTAAGTTTCTTTTTTGTACAGATGAAAACTAAGTCATTGCAAAAAATATAGGTACATATGTTTATTAATGCATTTTTTTACAATTTAGAAAAGTTAATATATAAGACGAAAAAGTTAACAACCCTTAGGACATTTCAGTTTACTTTTTCTCGATTATACTGTATATTAGGATTTTTTTATTCAACCTGACATGAAGATGATATTCTTTATGAGTTCCAAAAACAATAAAATTAAAATATTTTAAATGTTTTTTAATAAATTCATTTGTTTTTACGTTAAAAAATGTATCATAAATAAGTATTTATATTTTTGTAGGCTTAAATTAAGTTTGTGTACGAGTCTGCAATTATGCATGTTGTTTAATTTATAAAAATTTAAAATGATAGTGGCACCACTGAAATGTAAATACATAATAAAAAACACAGCTGTTTATATTTTTTCAATTGTAGCTGTCGTCTTCAAAATAATTCAGTAGCTGATTACGCGACTACAATTACAGCCTGCAGCATTTGTAGTCGTGCCTTCGTGTTGCCTGCTGTCTCGAATGTGTTTAATGCATAAGTGTCAACATTGCTTTTGAGTATTTATATAAAAAATGTGAGAGAGTGAAAACTGTCAAACAAAAACGGTCTTTGTGTTTGCCATCAGCGTTGCCATATTTTTTTTTGAAAATAACTGCATCTTACACTGCAGCCACACGATCAAGTTGTTCTTGATAGTCTTTTACATATACAGTTTGTCAAAATTTCCAAAAACTGGAAGCTGTGACGTAGGCTGCACGCAATTTTGAAGCAATTTACTTTCAAGATGTCATCAAGAGAACCATTTATAAAGACAAACGAAAAATGTTCTCACCAAACTTGTAATCAGCTGTTTTCTTGAACGTAAATTGATACACTCACTTGTAAGAGAATTTTAAAGGCAAGTTCGCTTCAATTTTTAAAAGTATAAGTGTATTGGTAAAAAAGTGAGAGTGTATTAAAACTTGATAGACAAAATTTGATCGTGTAACCCTCAAGTTAAGGAAAAAAACTGCATATAAGAATAGCAAAAAATATACATATATACATATATATATTTACTTATTTTTTTTTTAATACAAAAACAAATACAATATTACATAAATTATTAACAAATAGAATCTGGGAATTTTAGTTCTCATGTTGAGTTTTATTTTTATTACAAAAAAAATGCTTTACATTCTGCTGGTACCTAATAGTTTACAATTTACTTCATTGCTAGCCAAAGGAGAGCTAAAGTAAGCCTCGTAAATAAAATATACAAACAAAAAAATTCTGATAGTGCATAGAAAATATTCCTGGAAAATATTGAAGTTATAAGACTATTAAAGAATGAAAGCTTTATAAGTTGTAATTTGACTTAGAATATACATTCGAATTAATATAAATATGTATAATAAATTATTAACGAATATCAGTACTTTGTAGTCTAGATGAAAGAGAGTGGAATTAAGAGGGGTAACAATAAAATATAGTCTGGCGATTTGTTTTGCTTCTTCATTTAATACAAAATTAATTTTAGTTCCAGCTCAGATTTGCAATTTGTCAAGTGAACATACATGAAAAGATGCTGCTATAAAATGAAACATCAAAAATCACAAAATGTAAACAGGGACGTAATAAAACTTCCAAAAGAAAAGCCAAATAAACTACTCAAACGGCCTGGGAAACATGACAAAATTGTATGTATGTACAACCCTCATGAGTTCTTAATTGGTGTATTTGACAAACGATGCAATCATGTTTGTAGAAAAATCGGAATGTTGTATATTTTCCAAACTGTTTGCGCTGTCTAGTGCTAAATTAAGTCATTTAAGTGAAAATTTTACAGTCAAGAAGGAAACGATGAAACATAAAAATTTAAAAGAATAAAAGTATTTTATTGGAATTTATTAAAAAATTATTAATTAGGTTTAGGTGGTTTATTTGTTAACGAAAAGTACGTGCTTACCAAGCCGATTGTGTTTTTTGTTTGACTCTTAAAGCTTGCCTCTGTTACAGGAGTATGTGTTAAGCAAATTAGGTAAGATTTAAGAAATAAAAAATAATATAAAAAAATTTATAATAAAAAATTGAAGGGAGTTCGAACGGTTATTATTCGACCGGTTTTATTCGGTATTTTAAGTTTTACTTAAGCCGGTTATTTTTAAATGTCCATTTTTTGAATATCCAATAAACATAAAAAAACATAATGAACGATGTAAAACAAAACAATTTAAAATACAACAAAAAAGTGTTCAGTTGAATAGTAATTTGTGTGAGGGTATTCTAAATATCAAACATTAATTTATCTGGAGATATTTTGAACAGCATTAAAAATACAAAGTTTGGTGCCTGAAGTGCCCTAAAATGATAAGAGTCCACAACCTTGACATATATGTGCCGCAAAACAAATCTTGCCTCCGTTCCAAGCAGTTCTTAAGAGATGGCAAATAATACTCGACTACAAAACGCAGTCAAAATCAATGAATTATTGCGTGAAATATTTGCACGTTGTGTTGACGAGGACGGAAGCCCCTTTAACTAAGCTACCTAAACAAGGGCGGCAAGCGTTTTTTTAAACATGAAAATTCTATTTCAAATACATTTTCAATAAGACATAACGATTTGTCAAATAGCATTTTCCTGCCGAGTGGTGTCGAATTCGCGTTCTAAGGGTTTCTTTCGTATAAACTTTATGCAAATGAGAAGTTTTGAATACAAAAAACGCTTGCCGCTCTTATTTAGGTAGCTCAGTTAGGCACTAAAAAAACACAAGTAGTTCTAGCATATATTCATGCTAAAAACTACAACATTCCAATGGAATGAACGATATGGAAAAAATTCACCAGCTTCATTTATTAAAACATCAAGAACTAAAAACAAAATTAGAGAAATTAAACAATGTCACGGATGGTTTTTAGCCGTTGCACAGTGGGTTCGATGGTACCCAAAGTAGCGATTATTTCACAGGACCTTAGTTTTAAAATATTATATTTTTTATTGATGAGTGATTATAAGCACATTTTTAGAAAAAGAGTAAAATTTTTTTTAGCCCGTTAAGAGCATTATTGGTTTTTGGAAAAAGGAACTTAGTTCACAATTTGTACTGTATCTTTGGAATGAAAAGCGATAAATTAATGATTAAAATTGGAAATTAAAGTATACTTAATGTGCTATTAAAAAATTTAAATAACAGTCTTATTATATGTAATGTAAGAAAGTTGTTGTGTCTTTGTTGAATCTTTGATATTGTTACATACAAGCCCTGAGTGTTTAAAATACTTATTCACTTTATGGTCTTGCTTGTATAATATTTTTAGCTTTTCTAAAGTATTTGGAAAAAGTTTCCTGACGAGCTGGCCTAAGCAACCAGCGAAATGCGCATAGAAATTAGCTTTCCCACAACAATAAATTTCAGTGTTTTCATTAAAAAATTGGGATTATTAGCACATCATTAATAAATGAATTAAATAATAATATGTATTTATATTAGTATAAAGTTATTTAAAGTCCAATTTTTGGTTTTCACAAAATATATGTAAATTTCATTTTAAAAAAGTCATAAGAGAGAATATTATCATTTTTAGTAATGAATAATCATAAATTTATAAAAACACACCTTTAAAAAAAATAAAAAAAATCTTTTTTACCCTGTTTTTGGTTTTTCTGAAAAAAAAAACACCCTCCACAATTTTCTCTGTAACTTGGAAATCAAAATAAATTTAAAAAATAAGTTAATAATATGCACTCCTATTAGTAAAAATTTGTATCTAGGTTTTGCTTTCACTAAGTTTAGCAAATTTAAAAATGAATTTGAAAAAATAAAAAAATTTAAAACTTTTTGGGAAATCTTTGTTTTCGAGAGTTTTTACACAAAAATTATAATAAAAAATGGGCCGGGCATTGTCTGTACTTTTTTTACTTAAATATAAGCTGATATCCCATACTTTTCTAAAATCCATAAAACTAATTCTAACTTTTACTAACTTAATACTTGTGGCCCATTATATGCGGAAATTATCCCAATTTTGGACCTTTTTTAAAAAAATATTTACACATAATTTAAAAAAAAAACTCTATATACTTTAACAACTAAATTTGAAAAAATTATAAAAGATTTATTTTTAAAAGATTTTACTCTAATAATAATCTTATATAACTCTTTAATTGTAAAAAATTTCCATTTTTTTCACATTTTTTTAAAAACAGCAATAATTTGCTAAATTTGACCGCTCACTGAAAAGAAAGTAAACAACTTAATTGATTTAGTTTTTACAGATAGTGATGCAGAA
Organism: Pollenia amentaria; assembly: GCA_943735925.1. NCBI lineage: Eukaryota > Metazoa > Arthropoda > Insecta > Diptera > Polleniidae > Pollenia > Pollenia amentaria. The sequence goes on along the minus strand of OX031010.1, from coordinate 58,665,875 downwards.
TTGTATCTACTTTCACTATATACCAAAATTTATTATTAAAACAGAATCTGGGAATTATTTTTTTTCATAAGTTACTTTATCATATTCAACATTTTTTATTTTTTGAATTTATTCTATGAGCTAAATTTCAGTTATGTATTTTATAAACTTTTTTGTAAAAGTTATATTCCTTAAATATTTAGGAATGACTTTATACACTACCAGACTATTATATTGTATCTTCTTGATACATTTTACCTTAGAAGATACAATATAATAGTCTGGTAGTGTATAAATTAAATAAAACATAAAATAAACAATTTCATGGCTGTACTTTTTGGTACTTTTAAATTTGAAGTAATAGCATGAAAACCAAATATTGCACAAATATGCAACATGGATCTTAAGTTTATGTAAGTACATTATGGCCACTTAAACGTCTTCTTTAATTTGCTTATGCATTTGACAGACTTTTCGTTAATTTTTGACAGTCCCTTTAGCTAACTTATGCATATTATGGTTGGACCTTAAGACACATCATACGAACGTTCTCCCACTCTTTCATTTGTATATCTTTGGTAGGCTTAGCTATAAACGTCATAGAACGTCTTTGCCAGCTAAATTCTCCCACACCACACTAATTTTATTATGTTGATTTACCATTACAAAACAATAATTTTCAACTTTTTTAACACAAGTGGCAAACAACTTCAAACACAAACTACATATGTATGTATGTTTTGATTGATTAGTGTTGTGATAACAATCAAAATAAATTATCGATATACATTAGGGTACCCATAAATGCAAAACAATTTATTTTAATCGCTACCCGCACATTTTCCGATATATTGGCTGTTAAAAATAAGAACTATTATTAAAATATATTATATTGCCTTTTTATAGGATATTTTAGCATTTTGAGCAATAATAAATAAGAATTGTAAAATTAATATTTATTACAATATAAACAAGAACTTGTAATTGTATAAATTGTAGATTACAAGTGCAAAAAGCTTCAAGTGTTGTGAAAATTTTAATGAAACACAACTCATCAGCACTTCTAAGAATTAGACTTGTGATTGTGACTTGAAAACTTGTAGAATTGCACAGAAAAAAGTTTTTTTTATCAATTAAACAAATTAGTTATTTTGTAATAAATTTTCAATTAAAATATTCATTAAATATCAGAAAATATTAATGGATTTTTTTCGTTTAAAATAAAATAATTTAGAAAATAATAGAATCGTTGTTGGGAATTGTCAATATTAAATTAAATAAATTAACGCAATGTTTGAAATTGCAAAGTTTTTGGATAATTTTTTTAATTAAAATTAAAAATATCATTTAATGAACAAAAATTTTCAAAATTCAAAAACTTTTAGTAATCAATATAATCGTTTTGGTAATAGGAGCCAAATGTGTAGTTTAGTGAAAAAGGTCCCAGTTTGTCATTAAAGATTAATGTTATTTTTCACATTCAAATTTTATATTTAAATAAGGAAAAAGCAATTATATACCTTTTTAGCTTTGTAATACATAGAAATCTGTACCAATCTTTTAGTAAATCGACTGACTCAGAGTTACTTAAATTCATCTAACAATGTCCCTCCGCCCGCCTGGCTTGTTGTCTGTACATGTTAACTTTGTGCGCAAAGTACAAGTTGCATGTTTGTAGATAATTTTGTCAATTTTATCAATTTCGGTGTGAAATTTCACATTAACCATAAAACTTCTTTCCAAGTTAGACTTTTTTGTCCGCAAACCATCTTATAATGCTGGTATTTCGCCGCAAAAATATTTTACTGAAAGTTAAATTCTTTTCGAATCGGTTCACATTTTCCCAACATTTGCTTTATCTTCTTTTTAAATGTTGACATTAATAAACAATTGAGCGACTGTCCCTCAAATCCCTTTAAGACCAAAAGTCTCATATGGATGTTAATATCTAGATAATATTCGCCACAAATAACTCGTATATGAATTTAAGCCTCATAACTTCTCTTTGTTTTTGTGAGCCCATTACTGCCCATCGTTTTTAAATGGGGTTAAATATCGAAAATTCGTCTGTAAATACTATGTTCTTTGGGCTTTACCGATTATAATTTAGGATTGGTTTTTTTAAAGGCAAATGTTTTTAAATTGTTGAATATTCTGTTTTTATATGAGCAATTTATGATTTTTTTGGGGATATTTTTAACAATTATCAGGGCATATTTTCGAGTTTTTTCTGCATAAATAGTGCGCATTAAACGCGTTTTTAGAGCATATTTCTGGGTTCCCTGCTTATCAATGTTGTTACGTTTATAACAAATTAACCGTTAGCTATTTTAAATAATTTTAATAAACAAATAATAAACTTAAGCAGAAAAGAAAATTATTTTATTTTGGAGACTTAAGTGGGGAACAGAATAGTCGCTAAAGTACAACGTTACGAATAGCGCTGCAAGCTTTGAAAAGTTAAAAATGGCAGCTTTAAAGTAGTGTCAACAGAATATGTAGTTGTAGTCGTCGTTGCGTTCGAAATTTTGAACATTGTTGCGCTACAGAGCATTCGTCAGCTTCCGCTACTACTACAACTACTTTATTCTCTTCCAGTAGCCGGTTTCTGTATTTCTCGCATCGTAAAATTTCCCGCATGAAACAAGTGAATTATGACAAAAACAGTGCAATATGAAACAAAAAATGGTTTTTCTCACATAAGTGTTTCTGTACTTTTAATTTGCGAGAATTATCTGTCATTTAAATAATTTTCCAGCAATTATTGGAAGGATGTGAGAACAAGTGTTTCTGTAACAATATTTTGCAAAAAGTTTCTCACAAGAACTGTCAAAATAAGTCATATTTGAAACTGATGCGAGAAAACAAAATTTAAAAAAATGGAGCCCAAATTATGTATGTATGTACACAAGAATGTGTATTATTTTATTTTATTTTAAAAGAAAGAATTTAAATGATGAAAATAAGTATATAAAACACAGTTGTTATATTTTGTTATTTAAATTTTTTTGGCCTTTCATTGTGTTTGTTTTATGCAGGGCTGCCAGATAATTTTTTGAAAAAAACGTCAATATCCTAAGAAAAAATAAAAAAATCGTCTATTTTTTTCGGACAATTTAAAATTAATTTTGACGAATTTGGTTCGATTTTTATCATATAATCACAAATTTTTATCATATAAACACATAATCAAAAAAAAAAAAAAAAAAAAAAAACATTAAGTTCATGGGTAAAATACATATTTTATACATACATAAGCTTGAGGTCTATTTAAATAAAATTATTTATTTTATTTTCCTTAATCCGATAAGAGTTTAAAATTTCAGATTGTTATTTTTCCCTGCAGAAATCACACAAAGGAGTGACAAAATATCATATTGAAATAAAATAAACACTTTTGGACAAAGTAAAAGGCAAAAATTTCCTAAAGTGCATTGACTGAAAAATGGGGTAATAGTTTAATCTTTTGATTACACAAACAAATGTATTAAATAATCCAAGCAAATAAAAATTAAACAGTTTCCGTTCGAAATTTTGCTTTTGCCGATACATTTTTTAATCTGCCTTGTTTTTAAAGATATCGGTTTTCTGTGGTGCCTAATACACAAACATATAAAACTATTTAAAATTGTTTTATTTCAAAGACTGAATCGTCACTAGAAAAAAATCAGCAAATTGTCACTTTGCCAATTTTGGAACAAAAAAAATCGTCAAAATGTCGATAAATCTTTAAATCTGGCAGCCTTATTTTTATTATATATATTTCTTTCGTTGACGTTTCGCTTGCATTTGACACTTAATGACTGGAAGTATTCCAGTTAAAACAGAATCTGTGTTGTCTGTTCTCGCATTTAAATACAGAAACACTTTTTTCTCACAAATCGAGAAACGATGGAATTTTCTAAACAAATCAATAATGATGGAATTTTTTGTTTCACACTTAATATGAGAAAATTTGCGATGCGAGAAATACAGAAACGAGCTACAGGCCTTAAAACTTTTGTAGAGTTTGCAGTCAAGTTTTTTTTATAATCACTTTGGGGAAACATTACTAAACAAAAGTATTAATGAACTACAGCGCCTTTATACCCGTATTTGAATTTAAATTATATTTACAAAAAAAAGTATAACATCCAAATAATTCGATATATACTCGCAAGTAGTTAAGAATATAACATGAATCGGGTTGCCCATCTGTACTTTTTTAAAATTAATTTTTTTTAATTCATTCACAAAACATAAAATCATTATTGTAATATTAAACTTTTTCCAAATTTAATTTCAGGTTATGGCCATATAACACCGAAAACCACTATTGGTCGATCGTTGACAATTGTTTATGCCATTATAGGCATACCCATGTTCTTGATATTGTTGGCTGATTTCGGTAAGGTCTTCACCAGGGCCATTAAATTCGTTTGGGGTTATGTGAGACGACTCTACTACACGGGCAGATGTCGCAAAATACGAAAAACACAACAAGTTCGTGACGCAATGACCGGATTTTCAGCCGTTTACGATATGGCAATTCGAAGACCCAGTCAGTTCTTTGGCATGTCACAAGAAACTGATATCGAATCACAGGCATCAGACGCTGGCAGATCTATGGGTAATTCCCATCCTGAGACACCAACTTCTCCATATCCTGAAACGATAGTGGTGGACGATGAATTTAATTTGCCCATATCATTGGCATCAATTTTGCTGATTGGATACATTCTTGTCGGCGCATTTGTCTACACAATATGGGAAAGTTGGGGTTATTTCGAAGCATTCTATTTCGTATTCATTTCAATGTCCACGATCGGGTTTGGAGATTTGGTGCCAAATCATCCCATATTTATGATGTGCAGTATAATTTATTTAGTATTTGGTCTGGCCTTGACATCTATGTTCATCAATGTGGTACAGATTAAGTTAAGTGATACATTTAAGGATGCCAGTGCCAAGATAGGAGCCACGCTGGGTGTTGCAGCTAGTGAACTGGGCGAAGATGCATCTCAAGCTAAAACGCCTTCCGATATGGTTTCGGTTCATGGTTCTCGTTTGGATAAAATAGCCGAAGATGAAAACGAATATCACACATCTCCCTCACCGCCACTACAGTCGATTCTAAAAACCAGCCGACCAAGCTCGCCAACAAATCAGGACCTACAAGGCGGCAATGGTGAAGTGGTACCTCCGCCTTTACTGCCAAGAAGACAAATGTCTGTAGAACAGACACCCCCAATAGAAAAGAAGAAAAAGAAGCGTTTCTTTAAATAAGGAAAATTGTTCAGCCAACATTTGCAAATAATAAAAATTTAGTTTTTATTCGATTACAAATACTTGCTCCAATTTCTAGACTACAACAAATTCTCATTAGCTTTATTTTACTAATTTAAAACATAATTCAAATGGTTAAAAATAAATTCGAGTTAAAAAACTTGATCATTTGCAGCTGCCAAATCACCACTAAAACATATAATTTTGTTTCATATTCGTTTTCGAAATTCCCTTTTACTTAAGCGTTAAAAGTATCGGTATTTTAGTCACATTATTATAAGGGCTGATCGGGATTAAAATAAGGAGGGATTTTTTTTGTTTTGTGTTTGTTCATAATAAAAAACATATGTAAAGATGCTGATTTACTTTATATTTTCTTTTTTGTAATATTTGTATGCAATAAAGACCATTCAAAAATTTAATAATATTTTAAATATACAATAGAGTATACGAATCAAAAACTTTCAACTGTTATTTATTTATTTTTTCTTTATTGAATTTAAGTCTAAAATTTTTATTTTTTATATCTAAGATTTTATTTATAAAATTGTAAATAAATTGTTTTTTTTAATAAATTTTAACAATGTTGTGTTTTTTATATTAATATGTTAACTTCGTGTTAAGTGAAACAGTGCATATATACATATATAATTGTTCCTTTTACTCCTCTGGGGTGCATAGGGCCGCAACAAGTTGATTCCAATGAGCTCTATCATCAGCGCAGCTCATCGTAGCTCGAACATTTCGGTTATGATTTGGCGTTTCCAGTATCGATTTTCTGTAACTCCCGCTCAGAGAAACTTTTCGATTGAAATGTGAGAAATCACATAAATTGGAACAAACAAATGTTCTTCTCACTTTACTGCGTCCGTAACATTTTTGGCGAGTAATAGCTGTCACGTAAGGAAATTACTCGCCTGTTTACGGAAAAAGTGTGTGTAAAATTTTTGTGAGAAAGTTCCTGCTTTGAACTGTCAAATAAACTGACGCTTAAAAACGGGGTGAGAAAACATTTTAACACTAAAAAATATATTAAAAATCCAAAATGTAATGAAAAATAACACGGAAAAGGTACGCATTTTGTTCTTGGCTGATTTTGTCATTGTTTAATTAAAAAAAATAAATAAAACATACGAATGTTTCTACAGCAATTTTTTAAACAACAAACAATAAAGTCGCACTTCACATTATTTCTTATGGGCGACGGTTGTATTTTCGCCGCCGCACACTGGGTTGAAATACGCAGTTTTCGACGATTAATTAAAAAATGAAATTTAAAGTATCGTCAAAACCGAATGCAGTTTCTTATAGCCTATAAAATTCTACATCACTAGCTGAAAAAATAAATATCTAAAGTGCTCTGGTGTGTTTGCAGTGAGAAATCAAAATTAAAGTTTTTTTCGTTTTTTTTGAAAAAAAGACAGAAAAAGTAAAAATTTACTTTCTTAAAAATCTTATTTTTTTACAAAATTAATAAAAAAGTGACCAATTTAGCTATGGAACCATCAAGTTCAGGTAGTTCTGCGAAAATCCTGGTAAAGTTTGTGTAACAAATTTGGTGTGGAAGTGTTTTTGTTTTTGTGATTTATATTGGAAGTCCATAAAAAATTTGAATTTTCATAGTTTAAGTGGACATATAGTAATTATTCGTGTACATTCGTGTCGAGATTTGTGGTTTATTTTACAAAATAAATATATATCTAATATGTTGCAAAAATTTAGACTGCATTTTTGTGCATTTTAGAAGTTATGCATTTGTTTATAAAAAGTGTCGTTGCGCGGATTTACTAACAAAATATATGGTCTGGCGATTGCTGCTGTTATTATTACTGTTTTTGTGTATTAATTGTTGTTGTTCATGTTTTTAATAATATTCTTTATGTTGTTGTTGTTTTTTAATAATATTCTTTATGTTTTTAAATAATGATAGTGTTGTGAAGTTTGAAGTTATCGGTTAAAACGGATAATTTTTTTCTCTACGTATAGGAACAAGTTCAAACGTTTTTTTTATACTCGTCGGAGCTTGTACGATATAATGATGAATTCAGGCTGTCAAACTTTGGATGAAAAGCTAAAATTTTTAAAAGAAGAAATGAAGAAACGCACAAACTGCTCAGAGTCTAGTATGTGCGATTTGAATGAACGAGTTAATGCTTTCTTTTATGACTTCAAATCTGGATGGAATAAGGTGCATAGAGTAAATACACGGTTTATGGCTGCGAATAGGAACTGGTTGGAGTCCTCTATTGGGTTTTCTCGTGCTCAGACTGGAAAACGTGGTAGAAAAGAAATTTCTTTTACCGAGTCAAGTGAATCGAGTAAACATAAAAGAACAAAGGTTTTAAGGGATACCACAGCATTGCCAGTGTTAGCTCATGCTACACAGATTAAATTAAGAACATCAGGGTACATAGAAGAATCGAAGATGCTGCGTGGATTCACAAATGTATCACTATCAAAAAATACACCATCAGCAGCGAGTTCGAAGCAACCACTAGCGACTGAGAAAATGTCTAATGTAAAAGCATTGTCTGTTTTTGTAGAGGCTAATCTATCTCGACACCAATACAATATCATTAGACAGTCTGCACCTGAGAAGTTTCCCTCATACACAAATATTCAAAATGAAAAACAAAATTGTTATCCATTGCCAACGAGCCTTAAAATAAGCGAGACTTGCGTTCAAGTAAGTTTACAAGCTCTTCTTGATCACACAGCGGGGCGACTAATACAACTTAAAGAAAATTTTATTGAGCATAAATCAAATATAATATTATATACAAAATGGGGTTTTGATGGAAGCTCTGGCCATAGTTCATATAAACAGGCCTTTCATGGCTCAGATGCTAGCGATTCATCGGTATTTTTAACCACAATTGTTCCACTTAGACTTATGCTAGAGGAAACGGTTATTTGGCAAAATCCTCGACCATCCTCCACTAGATTTTGTAGACCTTTGAAAATTGAGTTCATAAAGGAAACTTCACTTGTGTCAGTTAGTGAAAAAAATAGAGTGGAAGAAGAAATAGCAAATTTGAAATGCTCAGCTGTCGCAATCGGTGATAAAGTTATGCAAGTGAAGCACAATTTAATTTTGTCAATGATAGATGGAAAGGTTCTTAATGCTATAACTGGAACTATGTCAACACAAAAGTGTTACTTATGTGGCGCCACTAGCAAAAACTTCAATAATATAGATGCCATGATTAAAAGGCCTGTGAAAACAGAATATTTAAGATTTGGTATATCTGTTCTTCATGGCTGGATCAGATTCTTTGAAAGTCTTTTACATATTGCATATAAAATGCCTTTAAAAAAGTGGCAGGCTAGAAGTGATTTGGAAAAAAAAATCGTTGATGAAACAAAATTAGAAATTCAGAAACCATTTAAGAGAGGCTATGGGTTTAATCGTTGACAAACCTAAGCCTGGGTTCGGAAATACCAATGATGGCAATACGGCAAGACGTTTTTTCCAAAACGCAGAAAAATCATCAGAAATAACAAAAATAGACTTGAACTTAATAAAAAGAATGCACATTTTGCTTATGGTAGTATCCAGCTGCAGTGGCAATGAAATCCAAAGTGAAAACTTTAAAATATTTGCACACAATACAGCCAGACTTTTTGTTGAAAAATATCCATGGTATAATATGCCACCCACTTTGCACAAGTACCTAATACACGGTGCCGAAATTATTAATAATGCTCCCTTACCCATTGGGCTATTATCGGAAGAAGCGCAAGAAGCTCGGAATAAAGATTTTAAGAAATATAGAGAGTTTCATTCACGAAAGTGCAGTCGGGAAAAATGCCTTAAAGATGTTTTTAATTTATTCTTAATAACCTCTGACCCAATTATTTCGAGCATGCGAAAGTTGCCTCCAAAGAAGGATCAAAGTTTGCCAGAGCAGGCAATGGATTTAATAATACCTCCAGTTCCAAGCAAAACCAATTTGTGTGATCAAAATGATGATAATGATAATGAGGATAATGATAATGAGGATAATGATAATAAGGATTATGATGATGATGATGATGATGATGATGACGATAATGATGATGATGATCAAGTAGATGGTGATCATGATCACGAAAATAATTATTTTTAGGTTCTCATATGTTATCAATATTTTAACTTAAATTCCCTTGTTTGTAATAAAACTGCACTGAAATATACTTAAAAATGGTTTGTTTTATCAAATTGTATTGGTATTAGGTGAAATATAATGAAAAACTATCCTAACAGAGCTTCCCTGAATTGATCCTCAAAAACTATGTATTTCAACCCAGTGTGCGCCGTCGTTGAAAATTTTTCAATTTTAGTAAATTTTGGTCACCACGCGTTCTCAAGATCTGCAAGTTCATATCGGCTTCGAGTGGAATATTATGACATTTATAACGTAACGATGTAATCTCTTTTGATAGTTTTCGACATGAGTTACATACACACTTTTTTCTCACTTTTCGAGAAACGATGGAATATTTTTTTTCGCATGTTTCCGATGCGAGAAGTTCTCACCAAAGTTACAGAACATGGGTACAGGTGTGTGATGATCGTCCGATGCGCCTGCTTCCCGGGTGGTTCCAGTCTGCGGCCTTCTTAGTAATATCATCTAATGGCTTGCGGAGAGCGTGTCCAAGCCAGCCCCATTTGCGTCTTCTTATTTCTATCTCAATTGGTGGCTGGTTTGTCTGTTAGCAGAGTTGGGCATTTGATATTAAGGAGGACCAGTAAGCACGCAAGACTCTACGCAGGCGTTTGTTAACAAATACCTTAAGCGTCTCGTTTTCGCGGGGTGCCATATTCCACGATTCGCAACCTTACACTAATGTGGATTTAACGTTGGAATTGGAAATTTAAATTTTGCTGCTGGTCGATATGTTAGACGATTTCCAAACAGGGTTAAGTTGGACAAATGCATTGCTTGCCTTAAAAATGCGACTGGCAACATCTGCTGATGTACCACAGGATTTATCGATTATACTGCAGAAGGACTCTACTAGGGATGCCAAACGGGAAATCCCGATATCTCGGGATTTTTCGGGATTGATAAATCCCGATTCACGGGATTTATTTTTATGAGTCCCGGGATTTTTAACATATTACCTTTTATGTACAAAACTGTTCGTGTTTATTGAATTTTTATACTATATACAAAAAAATTATTAAAAATTATATTTGAGTTATTTTTTTTATTGCAAATAATTCTTATTTTTGAATTTAATTTTTGTTTTTGGATCACAGCGAGTATTTAAAATTTTAAATTTTTGCTTGATATATGACGACTATTTCTGAATTTTTGTATTTTGCTTAATAAAAACCATTATTTTAAGTTGAAACGAAATTTGCAGACTCACATCTCAAGCCTTTTTTACAATTACGTTTAGCAAGTTCAGCTTTGGCTTAAGTCATAATTCCAAAATAAAAATGATAATTTTTATGCAAAATATAGAAATCAAGAAATAATTGTTATGTATCAAGCAAAAAATAAAAATTATTCACGATCCAATTAAAGTTTTATTCAGAAACTAAAGGATAAAAGTTGATATAATTATAACATTTAAGTTGTAATATTGATGAAATAGCTCATATTCCTTCCGGTCAAATAATAATAAAAAATTTGCTTAATAAACATTAGGGAGATCGATTATTCGACTTTTTTCAATAACCGCTTTTCGAATATTACGAATAGCTGCTATTTTAAAAAACCCGGTTTTCGGTTAAGCATTTTTTTTAATAACCGGTTAACCGGTTTTAATTCGAATACATAAAAACACAAAAATCAAATAAGTTTTTGTAATACAACGTTAATTTGAATAATAACAAAACAATTTGCAAAGGTAAGGAGCCAACAAAATAGATATTGTATGTAGATATGAGTTAGATCAGACCAAACAAATATTTGATGATAAAATCCAAGAAAAGTGGGACCAGTAAATTGATCAAACTTTAGCTTAATTTTCAACAATTTTTTATTGATTTACTAAAGTATATTTGTAAAAAGATATTTGTTTAATGTAATTTAAAACTGTTAAATAATATTTGATCTAGACAAACGTTTTATAAAAGCAAATAAATTATAGGAATTTAATAAAGTTATTATTTGAAATATTCTCCCAAATTTATTTTGAATGAGTTTTAATTTGTTGGTGGTTAAGCGTGTCTATATAAATCTACCATATTTTTAAACAGTTGCAAACAAAACCTCTTTGCCAGGATTATCTATTTCAAATTATTTTGTTTCAGCATTATAGAAACGAATAGTAAAATGAACATGCTTTTTGTGTGAAAAATTTGTCAATTCGTCGACTACAATTTAAGACCTTCCATGACATTGTTTGATTTCTTCAATTTTGTTTTTAAGTTCGTGGTGTTTTAATAAATAAAACTGGTAGACATTTTTCCCATATCGTTGATTCCGCCGGAATGTTGTAGTTTTCAGCATGAAGAGATGCTAGAACTACTTAAGAGTTTTTACAGTGGGCTAATATTTCACCAGTGATTCATTTTTGGCTGCGTATTTTAGTAAAGTATTCTTTGTCGTCTCTTTAGAACTACTTCGAACGGAGTTAAGTTTTATGTGGAGCACATTAATGTCAAGCATGTAGACTAATTAAAGGTGATTAATAAGTCGTGCCATGGAAGAACCTTTGTAAGTTATCATTTTAGGGCACTTCAAACACCTAACTTTGTCTCTTAAATCGCGTACGAAAAGTCTCTAGAGATAACCTCTATATAAAAATATATTTAATATTTAGAATACTCTCGCACAAATTTTTACTTTTTAACTGCACACGTTTTTGTAATATATTAAATAGTTTTTGGTTTTTTCTACAAGAACACATGCTTTTATGAACGATTTGTATTTACAGTGTTCATAATGTTTTTTGACCTGTGTTACATTTTGTTTTGACATTCTTCATTAAAAGCTTAAGTTTGACCAATATTCAATTAGAAAATACTTAAATTACTGGTACATCTATAACCAGAGTAAGGAAAATGTATATTAATTACAAATTATTAAAATAACCGGTTTATTATAGCAAAATAACCGGTTTATTCGATATTCGAAAAATGGGCATTTTCAAATAACCGACTTGGGCAAAGCAAAAATAACCGGTTAAAACCGGTCGAATAATAACCGTTCGATCTCCCTAATAAACATACGGTAAATAAAATAATTTTTTTTTATAAATAAACACTATTACGCATTCATAAATAAATTATTTAAACTTGAAATCTGTTTTAAGAAACATTTTGTTTTAAAATAAATTTTAAACGTACTTAAATTATTGATAATGAATCTCGCCCTCACCCTGGAGGTGTACTGCACTGCAGTCGACATAGTTTTACAGTTTTTAACTCAGCTATCGAGATCGATGAGGGACTACACTTTGCAGTGTATTAATGTCGTCACAACTTAATTCACATTAAAAATTGAATTGCTGTCAAAAACCGAAATGAATTGATCTAGAAAAACTAAGAGATACGTAAATTGTTTAAGCTTTTTTCAGAATCTGATCAGTTTGATCATGGCTGAGGCCAGTGTTATAAACATATGTATAAAATAAAGTGTTTTGTTGTTTTCATTTTTAAAAATTTATGCTACGTATATAAAACCTTTGAATATTTAAAAAGTGTTGTTTATTAAAAAAAGTAACATTTTAAGGCAACACATTGATCCCGAAAAATCCCGGGATCCACAAAATCCTGGGATTTTCAAAAATCAATCCCGATTGGCATCCCTAGACTCTACATAACCAATTTCCTTGCCGTATATAAGGAGTTCTCGCGGTGCGTTAGTATTTATCCTGATTGTTTTTGTTATGGTGATGATTATCTTCAATCCAGCTAGCTTAGCGGTTTCGCTAACTAGATTTAGCTTTGATTGCATGTCGGAAAAAGAATGACTTAGTAAGCATTTACCATCCGCATAGTCCAGGTCTTCAAATCTGCCTTGCAAACCCCATATTATCCCTCTCCTATGACTTGTTGACTTTTGCATAACTACATCGTGGACACATATATAGAGGAGTGGTAATAACACACAGCCTTGTCGAACTCCGGTTTTTATTTTGATGTTTTTGCTTAGTTTTTTCTCATGTAATACACGGCATTGTTGTACAGTGTTATTAAGTTTATTATTTTAGTAGGGACACACTTGCATGCCAGTGCGCTACATATGGCCATGTAACTGAGAGGATCAAAAGCCTTTTCGAAGTCAATAAATACGAGATAGGGAGGCGATCCCCATTCAACTGACTGCTCCACAATAATTCTGAGGCTACTGACCTGGTCGACGCAAGATTTGTTGGAGCTTGTTCCATTCTGAGAAGAATTGCTTTTGACAGTCTTTTGTATATTATATTCGCCATAACTTTGTTTACCATGCTCAACAAAATTATGCCTCTCCAACTCTTCCTGGCGGTTAAATCGTCTTTTTTAGGAAGATTTATAATTGCGCTGGCGTTAATTTCGTCGGGTATGGAGGGTATTGCGGGTATTACGAGGTATAAGTCTCTCGTGCGATGGGTTGCTGCTGCTGCTTGTAGCTCGTTTGCTAAACTGTTGACTCATTTCCATTTAATAACTCGGTTAATTCGGTTATTAATAAATTTCCTGATGTTTAATTTTATTCGAACGAGTTTTGACCTCCTTTCTGTCCTACCTATATTCGGCTCTGTCGAATTTTTCATACCCTCCATCGAAATTCACGAAATTTCAGGAGTGGTATATGTGATTTAAAAATATGTAACAAATCATAACAAAGGACAAAAGGACCGATAATCACAGAATGTCATGATGTCAGCCCTATAGCTTTATTCGTTACGGTTCAAGACGTACTCCAAAAAATTTAGCAGAGTAATTTTTAGTCTAATAGAACGCTTTCTATTGCTGAATACACTATTGTCTATTTAAGCGTCAAATCATGTATGTGTGTTTTCTTTTAGTGTAGGCAATGTTGTCATACCGTAGATTTTTTTTTATTTTTTGCAAGTTTTTAAGATGCAAAAATTCCAAGTTCTCTATTTGTTGAAATTATTTCGTTAAATAGATCAAATTTTAAAAGCAGACTGATAACGAAAGTCATATTGGGCATGACGGTGGTGTCTATAAAAAAAGAAGAGGAGGGGGATTGAAATAAATACAACAACTTAATTATATAAAAAAAGAGTATGTTTTGGGATTGCAGTATTTTGGTCATAACTCGGCCATTTTTCAACTGATTTGACAGGTTTATATACCGGCGTCTTTAAGAAGAAATTTACCATTTACTTTGGTAATAAAACTTGGATTAGGTAAAATCTATGGTTCCCGAAAATCGGTATTTTTCATAAAAAAATTATATATTGGTAATAACTTCCTCGTATCTGAACCGATTTTTCCGAGTTTTCAGCAAAATTGTTTGACTAAAGATTTCCGCTCTTTTAATATATAAAATATTTTTTGATGCTTTCTGTACGGGAGGATACCACGCCCACTTCTCCAATCCCGCCCATATTTATTGGAATGCTGTATGTATACGAGATGTTTGTACATAATTTGGAAACTTAAGCTCTTTTCGTTCTTCAGATATACAGAACTTTATAATATCTTTGCATGGGAAGTGCAACGCCACGGACTTGAACTTCTCTTCTCATAAGGAGCTAAAATATATATACTATATATTATAGGGTCTAAGATCAATATTGTAGAAATTACAAACAGAATGACAAAGTTATATATTCCCTTTTACCTTTGGTGAAGGGTATACAAACTTGCATTACCATTAACTTATACCACTTTAATGCACCACATTATTTTCCTATTAAAGAAGTGCATTATTTTTTTAATATCATTAAATTGTGTCCCAATTATTGTACTACTTTTTCATTGCAATATTCAACACATAAAAGGCAAACTTCTTCTCTTGTGAAATTTCACGAGTTACTTATCGCAACTAACAATCCTTTATTTGGGTTTTGAGAGTTTAGCTGCCGTTCAGATCTTATGGCCTCATGAAGATTTTGGTCAAAACTTGATTTTTCGAAGAATGTAACAAGCCAATTGAAAGTTTGTTTTCCTCTCTTCGACACAATTGCAGCTATAGACAAGTAAGAAAGTATAGTCGGCCAAGCCCGACCATATGATGCCTATATACTTATACCCATATGATATACTATATATGTTTTAAATTGCATAAAAATCGGTTCGATAGTTTCTGAGAGGCAGAAATTACCCCCTATCTTCGCTCATGCTCCTATTTTTTTTAAAAAATACATAGCTTATGGGCCCATATAAATATGGATCTATCTGTGTTTTTAATTTCATTAAAATTGGTTTGATTGTGTGCACAAAGGCCCTATTCCGGGAAGCAGCTTCTATGGGGGCTATATGAAATTATGGACCGATTCGACCTATTTACAATAGCCTCCTTATGCCAATTAGAATATATTTACCAAATATCTCCAATTAACTTCCAAATTGCTACCTGTACATTGCGCACAAGGTAACATGGACAGCCAGCCGAACGGACATCGTTACATCTACTCAGAACGTGATTCTTAGTCAATCGGTATACCAATATTTTAAGGTGTTACACACATCAGCACAAATTCATTATATCCACTCCACTATTGTGGTGTGGGTATAATAAAAAGAAAAAAGTGTGTAGCAACCTAGTGCGAAGAAACTGCATATAGTGCCTCGAAATTGCTAAAATATTGAAAAATAAACTTTTTTTATGTCTTTATTTTCATCATTTTTGGCCCACAGCTGCCAATCTGTGGCCAAGTAAGTAAAGTAATATTCACAAAAATAATCCTTATAATATAATTAAAGATTTCTCAGAACATTATAATGCTTTTTACGTTTTCGAGCTGTATTAACATCAAATAGTCGAAACATGTATGAAAAGCAAATAAGACTGCTATATTCGGCTATGCCGAATCCCATATACCCTTCACGATGGTGCGAAAAGGACAGAAAGTAATTTAAATACCGTTCTTTAGATATAAATTAATCTATTTTGTGCTACGCCTACTTCTCGAATCCAGCCCACATATTGTCGGATGTTGTGGATTGATAACCAAGATTATTGTACCTTAAACTTTAGTTTTTTCCGTTCTCCAGATAACCCGAAATTTATAATATCTCCGTTCCCATTATGTACCGAGATTTATAATGTCTTTGTATTGGAAGTGCCACGCCCACAGAGAAAGGAAATAAAAAAACAACAACAAGGGATTTTGGATAAAAATAGAGGCATATTGACGGATCTGGCTGAATTTCAATAATAATTGTTAACTGAGTATATGTATCATAAATATATAACAACTGTTTCCCATCATTTCTGCGATCTTCGGAAATCGTTAAATCAACTTCGCTACTCATAACAACCCAGAATATGTATACTTAATACGGTCTTAAGTCTAGTACTCTGTTACAATTTGTGGAAAATGTTAAGCAACATCTGTTATTTCATACGAAAGAATTTGACGTTTTTAATCTTTCAAAGTATGGGACATTTTTTTGCGAAGGTAAACAAACTCCAAATTTATTTAACGAAAAAGTAAAATGAGGGTGAATGAGGGTATACTAAGTTTTTCATTCCATATGAAGCTTTTTTATTAGGCATCGAATAAAGTATATACATATATTCTGGCACATTGAGTAATTTTCAGTCTATTTAGCCATGTCCGTCTGTTGAAAACACGCTCACTTTCGAAAGACTAAAAAAAAGAAGAAATTACTTGTCGTTACCCTGAGCAGTTTGTTACTGAAATTCTGCAAAATCGGTTCGGTAAGATCAGAGCTATGAATCAAAATGTGGAACCACAACCCAAAAAAATTTATAATTTTGTTACAAAAAATAATATAAATGATGGAATAATGCACGGAATAATATAAAACTTCGCACAAATTCATAGTGAAAATCATAGTGTGAAATTTCATGAAGATCGGTCGATAATTTACACTGGGTCCCATATAAACCCTACTCCCGGAAAAGAGTTTAGTTCGCCTAAAATCGTTATAAATAATGCTGTCATAATAAAATTTAGCACGTCACGGTTTTTTAGAACTAGAAATCACACTGGTAAATTTCGTGAAGATCGGTTCATGGTTTCCCTAGGCCCCATATTAACTTTTCTCTCGAAAAACAGTTTAGTACGCATAAAATCGTAATAAATAATACAATGGTAATAAAAATTGGTACGTCACAGTTTCATAGAAGTTGAAATCAAATTTGCAAATCTCGTGAAGCTCAGTCCATAATTGACTATAGGCCCCATATAAACCCTGCTTCCGGGAAACAGCTTATTACGCCTAAAACCGTAATAAATTGGGCTATCATAATACAATTTAGTACGTCACAGTTTTATAGGACAATAAATTGGTAACATTGGTTAATTTTGTAGAGATCGGTACGTAATTTACACTAGGCCCCATATAAAGCCTACTCTCGGAGAACAGCTAAGTACGCCTAACATCGTAATAAATAAATGCTATCATAATAAAATTGAATACTTCACAGGACTAGAAATCATGCTAATAAACTTCGTGATGATCGGTCCATAATTTACCATAGGCCCCATATAAAGACCACACAGAAAGAAAAAACTCTTACTAAATTAAGATTTTTCTTCTTACTTTAGTACGAGCCGTCCTTAAAAAATCAAGTACGAATAAACCAAAAAGTACAGGGTGGCGCAGAATGAGCTATATGGTTTGATGTGGTCGTTATAACTTTTTTAATTATTTGTTTTTTTCCAGCAGTTTGTGAAGAAGACTTGGGGAATTAATTGTGAATCATTACACGATCGAACAACGTACAAATATAAATGAAT
This sequence comes from Pollenia amentaria, assembly GCA_943735925.1. Lineage (NCBI taxonomy): Eukaryota > Metazoa > Arthropoda > Insecta > Diptera > Polleniidae > Pollenia > Pollenia amentaria. Next base: position 58,647,803 of record OX031010.1, on the reverse strand, counting down.
TTTATTTTTCAAACCAACTGTCTATTGTGTTGACACAGCGTGCATATCGTCGTCATTTTAATGTGCGCATTGCACCCACAGCGTCAGCAATAAAACATTTGATTGGACATTTTCGTCAACATAGGTACGCTTTCTGGTGCCGGAAGAACACCTACCGTGCACACTGGTCAACATATTCAACGTGTATGGGAGAGCGTCCAGCATAGTCCATCAACATCAACAAGGAGGCGTTCGACACAACTTGGACTATCACGGCGTTCGCTGCAGAGAATTTTGAGTACATTAGACTATATGAAGTAAAGTAAAGTAGAAAGTTCAACTTGTGCAAGAATTGAAGACGACAGACTACCAGCAACGGCTTGAACATGGCATTCGTTTCCGTGAAAAAGCGGAGGAAAATCCAGACTTTATTCACAATTTGGTATTGAGCGATGAAACCCATTTCCTATTAAATGGGTATGTCAACGGAAAATCCAAGAGCAGTTCATCAGCGACAATCATACCCATTTAAGTGTACTGATTGGTGCGGTGTATCCTCCGAAAGGATAATTGGACCATATTGTTTTGAAAATGAAAGTGGTGTCTCAATCTCTGTCAGCGGTGGTGCATATCGGAAGATGTTGGAAAATTTTGTTAGGCCAGCTATGGAAAACCATCCAAACTTGTGTTTTCAACAATATGGAGCTTAAGAACATACTACAGGTGCCGCAATGGCTTTGTTAAGGGACATATTCCGCGAACGCATTATTTCGCGCACAAGCGATTTTAACTCGCCTCTACGTTCACCAGATTTAACAGCTCCTGACGGTTTTCTTTGGGAATATTTGAAAGAAAGAGTGTACGTTAACAACCCAAGAACCGTACTCCAACTAAAAACCAACATTCGAAATAAAATCATGGCCATTACATCCGAAATTTTGCGAAAAGTTATGGAAAATATGCTAAAAAAAACCACGTATGTGCGAAGCAAAAAATTGACATAATTTACATGATATCATTTCTCAAACCTAATTACAAAAAATTCCCCAATAATATACTGTATTTAAAAAAAAATTATAATAATCGCATAAATAAAATAGTTATAAACCATTTAACCAATATAGTTCATTCTGTGCCACCCTGTACTTAAAACAATCCAAAATGGGATAACTTTCGAAAACCAATACGCGTGCGTACTCGCAAAGAAAAAACATGGTTGTGGTAAACATATTTGAAGAGCAACATATTATGATAAGATTCATGATTGTAGTCAACATATTAGGATTATTATTGAATCATATTATGACCAAATATATTCGTAATATTACATCATAATATTTTTCCCTTAATCCTAGTTTGTTTTTATTAATCCTATTATAATTAAATTAAAATATCATGTTAATCATAATAAGTTAAGAAATAATCATATTATTATCATGTTAGTCATAATAAGATGTAGATTTAATCTAAAACGGGAAAATATTTTTAATATATATTTATGCTTATTTACTTACTGGCAACCTTAACGTAAAACAGTTACAGATATTTCACATCATAATATGATGCAACTTCAAACATAATATTTTTACCTATTTTTGTCGTAAGTCGCAATAATTTAAAAATTATTTTATAGAATTCTCATCCTTTTTCTCTAAAATAACACAAGCCAATGGTCAATATTTCTGCACCATTTTCAAACGATATTAAATATTTTTTTAGCATTGACATTTTATTTTGTGACACTTTACAATTTTTTTTATGCACCTCCATTTTTTTTTTAATTGTTTAACCACTGAATAACAAACAATTCCACAGGCATATGTAAAACAAACGCCACAATTGAAGCAAAATTATTTTACAAATGGCGATAACCAAATATTATTAGAGTAAAGATATTTTGTTTGCATATTAACCATATTATGAGTACACGTATAGAAAGTTATCATGTTATAGCTATTAAATATCATTTAATGGTTGTGAGGAATATAATATGTTTTCCAAGTTATCATTACTAAGTTGTTATAAAAATTATTATTTTTCAGTGAACCATACTTTAATTTATAATTGCGATAAACATTGACATGTTTACAGTAACTATAATATGGTTGATATTAAATAAAAATAACAATATTTTGTGTACGACAACAATATATTGTTACAATAAACATAGTGTAGTTGCCGTAACCATGCCCAACCATATTTTTTCTCTGCGCTTACGCATGTGTTTGTAAAAGTTTATTGTAGAAACAACAAAAACACTACAAGATGAAAAATGCAGATAATAGGTGTGTTCATTTACTTTACTAGCAGAAACTAGCAAAGAGTTCGTAAGTAGGAATTTAAAGAAATTGCTCTCAAAAATACTAAAAAGTAAATGAACACTTTGCCAGCCAAAATTTGCAAGTTAAAGTAGTGACGAATACACAGGAATATTTGAGTACCCATTAATTATTCTAGGTTAGGTTAGGTTCCATGGGCAGCCATCTAGAGGCAGATCACTTGGGTCCTTCAGCGGTCCCTTTGTGATACCCAGCGCCAATGCCCATCCTAAAGAGCAGTTACTCAAATGGCGACACTGCAAGGTTGAGCCAATTCGTCTTCCTAATGAAGAAAAGAAGCAATCTTAGTTCCATTTTAGATAGATCCTCTAGACAGGAAAACATCGGCTCTCCCAGGTATTTTTCCCTGATGCCCCGTAGCCCAGGGCATTGACAGAGAAAGTGAAACACAGTCACATCTTCCTCCTCATCATGACAACTTCTACAGTAGTCATTAAATTCCAGACCCATTCTTCTAGCATGAGTCCCAACAGGCCAGTGTCCAGTCATGACCGATACCACAGTCCTGATTTGGTCCCTATTGAACCTAAGTAGAGATTTGGTTCTCCGTTCGTCATATCCAGGCCAAAGTGCCCTGGATGTGGAGCAGGTGGACTCACGGGTTCATCCCTCTTGCGCAATTCTATAATTCTCGCGCAGAATGAGTAACTTACAGTGAGCCATTGGAAGGCCAATGAATTGATCAATGAATGTGTCATCCATTGAAGGTGGTCGCTACCTTGGCCAGCTCATTTGCTATTTGGTTTCCCGGGCAGTCTGAGTGCCCTGGTATCCATACAAGCGTTAACCCTGAATGCTCAGCAATCTCATTCAAAGACATCCGGCATTCCACAGTTAACCTAGATGCCGTCTAGACACCCGCAAGAGAGGCAATGGCAGCCTTGCTGTCAGTAAATATACGTATATCTCCCGATACGCGATAATACTTTAGCCAGTTGGCTGCCCGCTTTATAGCTTATTCTAAGACTTGGGAAAATTTTATACACAGAAAAAAGTATTTTATCAATTACAAAAATGGTTTAAAAAGTATTTAAATTTAATTAATGTGATATTTGAATCAATTATTTTTTTTAGTCGAAAGAAAATTAAAAATTTAGTTTTGATTTAATTAACATTTTAGTTGTTTTGAAATAAAGTTTCAATAAAAATTTTAATTAAATAACAAAAAATCTTAATTGGCTTTTTTCGTTTAAAATAAAATAATTTAAACATGTAGAATTATTGTAGGGAATTGTCAATATATATTTAAATAAATTAACACATTGTTTGAAATGGCAAAGTTTTTTGATCACTTTTTTAATTAAAATTAAAAATATCATTTATTGAAAATATTTTTTCAAAATTTTTAGTAATCAATATAATCATTTTGGTAATAGGAGCAAAACCAACAACCTGTTTGCTTGATATTATGAATTTAGAACAAATTTGGCGATGGGAGAAATGTAATAATTTTTTCTGTGTACATTACGGTAAAAATAATGTGATTTTATTAATTTAAATTTGTTTATGTTGAATAAAATAAATCATGAATTGGATTTTTTTATTAAGGAAGTGAAAGAAGAATTCGGGTTTTCATCAATAGTAAAAGATTAAAAAATCCCTTTTGTTGACAATAAAAATATTTAATTTAACAATCTATGTACGAGTATGTATAACATATGTATATAGGTATATAAAATTTCAACGTTACGGACTGACTGACAGATTCATCTTCGCACAGCCTTAACGCCGTGAGTTATAAGGTTGAAATTTGAACCGGATGCTGGTCTCTCGCTAAATCGATCCACCAAAAATCGAAGAAATTGCCTAAAAGTACGAAAATTGTGTGTGTGTTAGTGAACAAATTTAGTGCATTGCGGCTCGCAAGAAACATCTTTAATGTGTAAATGTTAGGTAAGATAGCGTTTTTGGAAATTCGAATGTTTAGGAGATAAATAGCGTTAAAACGAGTAAATTCGCTAACCTCATAACTCCTAAACTAACCGTGGATTCATCCATGCGTTCCGAACAATTTTTTGTAAGAAGAATAATTTTTTTACTGAGAGTGTTCTTCAGAACGATTCACTTATTTCGGAAAATTTGCCCGGGAAAACATAGCTACCGTATGGTTTACAGAGGTAAACAATTATACAAGCTGGCAGCACAACTAGCAAACTACTTATATTGAATAGTTTCTAAAAGTGTGTTAAAAAAATGGACGAAAAAAGTAAAGTGATTTTATTATTTTTAATTATATATATTTTTTTATTTAATTATTCAGCAAAAAAAAAAACAATTGTTGCACTCAATTCAACTTTTGTGTACAAATAGAAAAAAAGTGGCATCGGAGTTCATATTGTTCTGAACAAGAATTAAAATTAAGCCATTAATTTTTCAATTATAGCCAATAAACATAGAAATAAAATCTGTTTTACATTCTTAAATTATCCAAAAAATACAAATTTGTTTCTCTTTCGAAATTCAAGCATTTAAGGGGTGAAAATTGTACCTATTTATGGTACTTTCTTAACAAAGCATATTTCTCCATTCTTTGCAATATACGTTCTCAATTATGGGCTTCCACTACAATAATGAATTTTTTTATATTTCAATGGGGAGTAAAAATATAAAAAATGGTGAAATGCGGGAAATTAAATGTCTTTGTTTTACTTTTCCGTTCTACAAGTGGTACCTTTTTAATTTGCTTTAATAGATATTAGAAACATAAAATTATGGGTGCAGGGTCTTGAGTGAATGAGGAGAACCTACATATAACGTTGGTAATTTTTTTTTAAACTTAGAAACATAAGCCTTGCCATTTAATTATGACCACGAAAGAGAGGTAACGAGTTAAATTATTGTTAATTATAAAATAATTTTAGATATTCTCATTACCTACTTTAGGGCCTTATAACTCACGGTGGTAAGGATTTTTTTGACTCTCAATTTTTTTCTCTCCTTTGACGCTCTCAACTTGCAAATTTTTTGGGTTTATGATCACTTTCCCGTAAAAATTTTTACAAATTCGTAACAATTTTTTGTAAAGGAACACAGCTAATTTTCCTGTTTAAAAAGTAAATAATGAAGTAATAACTCCCATATTCTATTTGTAAAAATTATTTTGTTAAATACAACAAATTTTCAAAGTAGAATTATACTACATTTGAGAAGCCGCAGAACAAAACGTACTTTTTCGCATTTTTTTACAAATTGGTTTTTTGATGTTTTTATAATATTTGGTTTGAAATCTTTAAGAAAAAATCTAGTAAGCATATTTTTTTTTTTTTTTACCAAGAAAATGGGTTCTAAAAAAATTGATGCATAACAAAACGTACATTTTTCTTTTTTATTTTTCAAAACGTCCTTTTTTCATTGTTTTTGCCATTTCTTCGAGTAGTTGTTTTAATAACATAACATTTCTTAATATTCTTAATTTGTTTGACGTTTATTTATGTCATTTAATTTTCGTTAAAATTAACTGTTGAAAAAGTGAAAATTTTCATTAAAACAAAAATAAAGTTTAAGAAATTTTTTTGTGTTTATCATACAATTTACCGTTTTTTAAAAAGAGAGAAACACGTCAAAATTCTCATGTATATATATTTAATTTAGAAATGTTTGACAAACAAAAACTATTTTTTAAACTTTGCTTTTGCTTTAATGTAAATTTTTATTTCTTCGACGCGTTTTCAGGAATATCCACCAATAATTGCAACAATTTAACTATTGTTTGGTGAATGAGTGTTATGAAAAAAAAAATTAATACAATAGTATAATTAAAACATGAAAGAATTACAAGAATCTGTAGAAAATTTAAATATGAGAATACGTAAAAAACAAAAATTTAAAAATGCTAAAAAAAGTAAATATTGCGAGTTTTATTTCAACATTTTGAAAACGACGTTGGGAAAAAAGTATTATACTTAAAAAGTATTATACTTAATAACTTTAAAATCTATAACTTAATGATTATAAAAAAGAATTGTTTAGTTTTCTATTTAATTTGAAATAAAATAATAAAGTTTTCATTTTACTTATTTTTTACTTTAATGGTTCAGGTAAAAAACATTCAGTCAAATTATTATCGTCTAAAAAAACGCACACCAAAACGTTCCTTTTTCTATATTTTTAACAAAACGTACTTTTTTTATTTTTTTTTAACAAAACGTACTTTTTTCGATATAAAATTAATTTGATATTAAACATCCTTGACATTTAATGTGTTGACTTACGGCAGTTTGATTCATCTTTTGGTAAGCAAAAAACTTGTTTCCATTTCCAGGCTCATGCAGTTTTTTAAGGGGTCGAAATAAATAATCCTCAATTTCCCAAAAATTTTAAATGTGTGAAAAAGTACGTTTTGTTCTGCGGCTCCTCATTTACACCTGCACAAAATGTAGTAGATTTTAGTTAAAATCTTAAAGAATTTTTTTGGCGTTTATACCACTGCTTTTTGACATATTGTCGGATTTTATTTTCATAATAAAACCAGCTGATGGAAAAAGGAAAGAAATTGTATTGTGTACTTTTATTAGCAAAAATGGAAAGCCAAAAACAAATTTTATTATATTTTACATTCAGATCTAAAAAATACAATCAGAATTAATATTGTTGCGTGAAAAACCAGCATTTGTTAAATATTAGGTTTTTCAAACTGCTGCAAATGTACCACCCGCAGTAAATGATACCTGGGAAAAGACGTTTGATACGGAAACAGAGCAGACAAATGGCGACGAGTTTACTTACGACTATAACCCAAAAGGTGAACAAATAAGAGACAAAATTTCAAATTTTTAAATGTAACAACAAAACAACACAAACAAAAACAATATTAAAAGTATTAAGAACACTTCTTCGTTGGAATTCCACTGTTTTTTCTTTTTGTAGGTATGTTTTCCGTTAATTAAGGACACTGTAATGTTACACAGTTTATATTAAAATAATTTACATACCCTTTATTAATTATTGGTTTATCCATTTTCACAAATGTTTAATTTTGTATATTATTAATTTGCCGCAAATTAATTTTTCCCCGCTCTTTTTATATATTTTTTTTATTTTGTCGAATTGTCAGATTTTCCTTGTTCAGAGCTGTATTTTTTAGTATATTAGTATGAAACTAATAGTTGTATCGTTGAGTTTTGCAAGATTGAGTTCAGTATTGTGATTTTACCAAAATCTAGTGACGAACTAGATTTTGTTTTGTATGGGAAATCGAGTAGAAATGAACAAGATTTCGGTCAAAATCTCTTAAATACTAGATTTTGTCTAGCTGTAAATGTAGTATTATTACGAAAACCATGTCGTGCATGCTGCTGGTGTCTTATTATTGAGCCTTTTTCTGTTTACAAGGGACGTAATGCAACAAAAGTGAAATAAACATCTGCAACGGGTAAGTAAATATGTAATAATATTCTACCTATCTCTGAGTCTCTGGGATAAGTGTTAAGGTAAGAAAGTAATCTCACTTTCGGATTATTTCCAGTACGAATCGGGATTAAACCAACTTAGAAATTCTTGAATCAAGCACAGTTTTAGATTAATTAATCTCACTTGAATCCGCACTTGAATCAAGCATTCTGTACTTGATTTAAGGAAATCCATACTTACCGTACCATTGACAACGCTTCGCCTTGATTTAACCCTGCAGGCTAAAGGTTATTTTTTGTACGTTATGACTTATGTTAGTCGATTCGACTAACATGCCCGAAATATGAACTCTGCGGAACGGGTAGTGCTCCTAATCCATAAAAGGTACTGGAAAAGTAAAATACTATGCCTTATTGTATATAAAAACAAAAAACATTTATATTTGTTTTATTTTTTATTTTATTTATAAATAAATTATTTACTGTTCTTCATCGGTCAAATCAGAGAAAAAGTTAAGATGTTAGTCGAAACGACTAAGCTAAAACTAATTCACTGCTGTATTGAAATTTTTTCTAATTTATGTTTTTTAATACGAGAAATCACTCTACAGAATATTGGGATTATTGGCCCATAATTTACCATGGGTTCAATATAAAGTCTCCACGTGAAAGTCTTTTTAGTTCGGCTAAAAGTGTTACGAATCATGATATTTAGTCAAGATAGTTCAAATTTCCAAAAAGATAATCATACAACTTTCCAATTGTCGGAAAGTTGTATGATTTATTAATAATATATAGAGACCATATACAGCCCACTCCTGAAATATTCGAAATGTCGATGGAGGGTATCAAAGATACGGCACAGCCGAATATAGCTCTCTAAATAGTTTTAAATAAAATTATTAAATAAAAACGAAAGTAAATTTGGATGAAAAACTGTTACCGGTTTTTGTATTTATGTATGTTTTTTCCTTCTCATTTAATATAAAGCTTAAACTATAATTCATTTGCCTACAATTCCACGTGAATAAGTGCAGCTTATATCATTTCGTATTTGTAAAAAAATGTTGCACAGAAACATTTCGTAACATTTTCAAAAATTGAACAGAGTACAACTCTATAGAGTATGATATATCAACATAATAAACATAGTAGCAGGCTTTAGATTAATATTGTAGAAATTTTACCTTCGGTGAAGGGTATAATTATGTAATATTGATTTATTCATGTTTTTAAATCGAAATCTAGTAATTTCATCTTTATACCGGCTGCTGGCGGTTATAAACATGCGATTGGGGGTCAGGACTTTGTTCGGATTTTGTTTAATATAATTTCAAATTAAAATGTGGCCGGGAAGGTCTACTGATCAGCAAACAATTCCAGATGTTATCAATTTTGGCGTGGCTAAAAAAAATCCCCATAGAAACGTTTCATGTTGAAGCTTCCTTAGAATTATCTTCCGATCACACACTTACAATTGTTACTTCCTATAATGAACTACAATTCTAGTTACTTAAGGCCATGTCAGATAAAACTTTTGCTTCGCGTTGCGTTACCGATTCGCTTTGACATCAAAGATAAAATATACGTACTTATACGAAACATGTCACATAAAGTACTTTCAAAGCGGAGCGAAGCAAAAAGTTAGCCAACTCTCATCTTTTTGCGCGCTTTGACAATTGGCTAGTATAATTTTCTTTTTTTTTTAATTTTTTTTGCCAAATTCAATTCCAAAAAACCGTCCAATTAAATTTTTAACTTTTATTTTTGTAACAAATAATTAAATGTACAAATTACCAACCGTTTTTATAAGTAAACAAACAATGCGTGAGTGTTGTCAAAGTTTTCATTGTGGCATACACCTTTTGCTTTGCGTTTTTCTGCCGAATGTAGAAACGTCACGCAAAGCGACAAAGTTGTATGTGACACGGCCTTTAGCGACGTCAGCCACACAAATAAGTTGATGTGAACAATGTAAACGCATGTTTAAGCTGGAGGTCTATGTAATGCATTCTACGCGTTTTTCCTTTTTAAGCCTATTTCAAAAAGTAGAATTAGTGTAATGGTATGTGACAAGTTACACGGCAAAACGCATAGAATGCATATACGTATCAGCGCATGAAAGTAGGTATGCTTTCTACTTTTGTATGCGTCGCATGTGTGGTGAAAAAATGTCAGCTGTTTTTGATGGCCATGGTTGACAAATCATATTTTATTTTCAATGTTATCGATAAATATGTTTGTAGGGTGAATTAATTTTTACTATTCTTTGTATTAAAAAGGATTTCAATAAAAGAAAAAGCTTTCTTAATAAAGATAGCTATAACTTTCAATGATAAAATACATTAGGTGCGTTTGAGTACTTTTACAGTAGAATGCAGTAAATGAGTAAACTGAAAAATTTTCTCTCACAAAAAGCTGTTGTCCAGAAAAGTACGCGAACGCAAAATTTGTAAAAATTCGTAAAATAAAGGCAACAGCTGATGGCAAATAATTGAAGTGTTGAAAAATGTTTACACTTTTGACTACTTAACTCGTTTTCTTATCCGTACTCGATTAAATACTTTTTATAACACGAACATTTTAAGAAAATCCAAACAATTTATTTCATTTTTCTTTCACATATTTATTTTTTTTTTTTTATTTTATTTGATTTTACTAATTTGTGTCCGGCTAAATTTTTTTAAAAATACATGAATATGTACATTTTTTGCTATTGATTACTTAAAAATTAAGTGAAGTATTAAGTACCCAAATACAAATACTTTTAACAACTCTAAAAAATAAAACAACAACGAAAAAGGTTAAAAGTTGGAATTTAGCCATATACATAAATGCAACACAAAGAAGTTTAATTAATTAATATTTATTAACTTTTTGTTATTGTTTAATTTTTATTTAAACTTTCCTTTTTTAAAACAATTTCTTCACATTTTTATCCTTTTTGTTTGTTTCTTTTGCTTGCTTACCTTTTGTAACAAACATATGTTTTTTTGATTTACTAAATTTTACTGCAGAAATTTCTGCACTAAAAATTTGTAAGTACTCAGTCAAGAACTGTCACTTTACGATCTCAATTTGTGTTCTCATTTACTGCATTTTGTGTACTCGAACGCAATTTCGTAAAATGCAGTAAAGTTCAGTAAAAAAAAGTAAAAACTTTTGTGTTCTCGAACGCAGCTATTGATATAAATTTTTAGAACAATTGTTTCATGAACATCGATTACTTTTATGTTCTGAGTGCCATCTTCGTTGCGCTTATTATTTTTTTTTAACAAATGCCATGAAGGAGAAACTTATTGATGTCGTGAAAAATTACGAATTTTTTGATAATATTTAAAAGCTTACTCCTCTATGAATGCTTATAAATAAATTCTATTAAAATTTCTGTTACTTTTTGCAAAATTGTTTTTATTTGAAAAACATTAAGGCACAACAGATGGTAAGAAAACAATTTGGGGCATAAAACGCATTGCATGTAATTGAATTTAGAAACTCATGAAATGCACAAAAAAGTATCATACGCATAAACGCATGGTGTGGACCCCCAGCTTTAACATCTTCCATGCGTTTCACCTAAATGTTGGTCAGTGTACAAAACCTATAAAAACTTTATACTTAAACGCATGGTATTAACTCAGACTAATTGGTTAACATCTAAATTGTATATGGCAATACTCATACCAAATGTATACATCATATTCAAAAACCAATTTTTAAATATGCACAAGGGACATCTGGCGTAAAACGAAAACATTTCAAGTGGTGTGAGATAAGATAAGTTTTACATTGAATGGGACTATTAGAGAACGACCGTTATAAATTACACCAAAAAAGGAAAGTGCGCAATTAAAAAACTGGTTCACAGATCAAACCAAATTAAGTAAATACTATGGCAATAAATATACATATTGAATAAATGTATTGATTTTAAATGTCATTTTCTTTTTGCTATTTTAGGCGCACTTTTGAACAAAAAATAAAATTGTTATTAAATTCGTTTTTCGTACTGCTAAAATTGAATAAAATATATGTAGGTACATACATACATATTTAGTTATTTTACGAATAACTTTATTTTTTAACATTTACATACATATGTTTGTTTTGCAAGAACCAATCTACCAAAAAATAATGTTTTTCCGTACCTACATAAATTTTATTTTGAATTAAGCTACATAATATTTTGAGTGTAAGATATAAGAGAGAATATGTTTAAACACAGGGTCTCCACCTGAGATAAGGTATAAGATTTTCATATCATCAACAGTGTGGCCGTTTTGTCATTTTTGCAGCTAAATTTAGCAATAAAAATTTCTATTTAGCTGCAAAATTTTCATTTAGCAGTTCGCATTTTATTTTGCATTTTTGGAAAACGTTTTAAGCTTTTTTAGCATTATTTATTTTAAACATTTCGACGAATAGTTTTATTGATTTTACTAAAAAAATTTTATTTAACATTTATTTTATTTATTTCGAATTTATTCTATGGGCTAAATTTCAGTTATGTATTTTATAAAGCTTTTTTGTAATAGTTTTATTCCTTAAAATTTTTTTAAGAAATGAAAAAAATAAAAAAAATTTTAAATATACTAAAGTAGTTTATGAAAAAAAATAATTCCCAGATTCTATTTGTTAAAAAATTTTTATAAATTATAATAAATATTGACCTAAAATAGTTGTACCCAAAATGAAATTTCGTATAAAAATGGATAATTCTTGTGTTAAGAAACATCTTAACTGTCTTGTTAAAAAATTATTAAAAATTCGGCCCTTTTACGGAATAAATTGGTTAAACCTGTATTTAAGAGTAACGAGGCCTTAAAAGATAAAAATGAAAGCAAGAGTTCTTATTTAGTTTATATTTTTAGTTAAACATGTACATTAAGTTTTTAAAGGAAAAACATATCGGCCATGATGCTGTTGTTTTATAATTGGAACTGTGAAAGGTGTGAAATGGGTACGTAAATCAATGATAATAATATTCTCCTTCTAATATCACTTTTGGTTTATTTTTGTTTAAATCAACTTTATAATACTTGAATCAACCACATTTTGAGATTGATTCAATCTCTGTTTTACTTAAATCAATCTCATGTTCGGATTATTTTAAGTACGAATTCGAGATTGAATATGTATGTATAAGTTGAGTATTTCGCGATTGAATAATCCGTACTTGAATCAATCTTTCTGTACTTGATTCAAGAAAATCCGTACTCACCGTACTATTGATACCGCTTCGGATTGATTTTTCTTTTGATTGTAAATATTGCACCCACAAACCTAAAATTAAATGCGAAATGCCCTGAGTGAATGAGAATCTCTAAGAGGGATTTTTTTGACACTTTTTCGTTGCCTAACTGGTACTTTTTTAATTAATGTTGTTCTCAAATAAAAAAAAAATCGTGGGGAGTAAATGATCCAATAAATAAATTGAAAAGTAAAAAATAAGTTAGAGTGCTATATTCGGCTGTGCCGAATCTTTGATACCCTCCACCGACAGAAGTGGGCTCTATATGATAAATACATATATATTATTAACTAAGCTAAATTGAATTATTGACCGACAATAAGAAAGTTTTATGCGTTTCTTGTTAGAACTTTGAACTGGCTTGAGTAAAATATCATGATTCGTAACAGTTTTAGCCGAACTAAAATAATTTTTAGGAGGGTAATTTGTATTCGACCTATGGTAAATTATTAAGCAATCATCCCAAAATTCTGTAGACTGATTTCTGGTATTACAAAATATATATTAGAGTAAATTTCATTCCAGCAGTGTATTTAGTTTTAGCGTTAACAGTGAATTTCACAAAATTGCATGATATTTTTTCTGGCCATATGAATCTTAGTTGGAAGGTTTTAAGCGAATTTAATTATTATTCCAAAGTGGGCTTTATTTGGTTTTAGGCGCAATAAGCTGTTTTCCGAGAGCAGGGTTTAGATGGGGCCTAGGGTAAATTATGGGCCGATCTTCACGAAATTTTACAGTGTGATTTCTGGTCGTATAAAACTGTGACGTATCCAATTTTAGTATGATAGCGTTGTTTATTACGGTTTTAGGCGTACTCAAATATTTACCACAGATATTATTACGGAAAAAAGTACCAAAGAAAAAGAATGAATATACCCACATTCCATTTAAAATGCAATCAGCTCATCACAATCTAAAACTATCACGTAACCTCGTAATAAAATTCTGTTTTCTGCAGGTTTGCAACGTTACGGTTAAGTGACGTTACAGTCAGTTAAGCATTTGCATTGCTTTCCATATAACAGAAACGATCAGCTGTTTACATTACATTAACATTTCAACATTTACTTTCGGCTAACGCGGCCTTTAGGCTTGGTACAGAATTAAGTAGTTGTAGTCAGTGCTGCCACGACTTATAACATTTTTACAACAAAACTTTTTGAAAAAGTTACCAAATGTAAAAAATATAACCAAATAAGTAATGCCTTTTGTTAATTAAGAAAACCATAAAAATTTATCTTAAGTTGCATAATATAATTTTAACTTAATAGGAAATTTTAATTACAAATTAACAAAACAAAACAAGAAATGTAATTCTTGTACATATTAAAAAATAACGAGAAACTTGAAAGTTTTTATTTATTTGAGTCTTTTTTCATAAAAAAATTTTTATTTTATAAGAGTTAAGCCCAGAACAGGCAATGAAACGCAACTGAAACGAAACCCTTTAGAAATTGTTGTTTTGAAACCAGTATCAATCGTTTTCAACAGCCTTAATTGTACCAGAATGTAATGAAATTAACACAACCATTTCGGTTTTCTTTGAGAACAGATGAAACGCAAACACGAGTTTCCTACACGCCGGTTTCAATGCAAATGATTTTTAATGCATTTCCAGTCGGTCTCAGAATGCTCACGTCATGTGTGATCCCTCAAAGGAGTCTATTGCATTAACTCAAATGAAACTCAAAAATAGCTAAAAGTTGATGTTTCGTTGCAGTTGCGTGTCTATTATGGGTCTTAAACCCGTCAAATTTCCATTTAAAATTCAGTATATTGAAAGTTAATAAATTAGTTTTTTTTTGAATATGTCCTTTACAGTAAACGAAATTTGTACTTCACAGTTATAAATAACAGAAAAGGAAAAATTAAATTGTTTCCGCTTTTTAACTGTCACTGGCAGGGCTATTTTTTAATCCTTTTGGCGATGGAAATTTACGTTTCTTACATGAAATTCCACTAATTCTACAGTAATAGATTACATATCAATTTATTTTTAAAAAACTTTAACAATCCTATGTATATTTCAATATTTTAAAATATACCTGGAAATAACGTAAATTTAGAACATTCAAGTTTTTAGAAACACTAAAACTAATTTTATCTACTTTTTCCGTGATGTTCTGAAATCGATTTCAAGTGTTCTTATGCACTTTCTAATTTAAGTACTTCTATCAAAATCAAGAAAAACTACGCTCATTAAAAAAAATTATTTGAAAATCTCCATCGATTAAAACTTTATTTGATTTCAATTTCAGAACATGGTCGTTTCTAATATAAAAATCTCGGTTGGCAATTTTATTCTTACCAAAAATATCTGGCAGCTTTTTTGAAAGGTATTTTTTGTGTTCGATAAAAACATAAACATAACATATAAAAGCTTCCAATGATTTAAAACAAATAATGAAGAAATCGTGGTGCAAAGTATTCGAAGTCATAAATAATTTCCTTCGAATTAAAATACGCAATAACGAAAACGATAAAATTTTAAATAAAGTAAATTGCACGTGTATCAAGAAAAACATATTCATACGTATTTTATATTTTAGAAAAAAAGTAACCAAAATAAAAAAAAAAAATCACATCTCCACATTGAGAAAAAAAATTCCAAAACTGCAGCTCTGGTTGTAGTAGTAGCTGAAACTGACGAATGCCCGTAGCGCAACAAAGTTCAAAATGTCGAACTTTGCGCTTCAAGTTCAACTGCAACGACTACTACAACTACGTATTCTGTTGACGCTACTTTGAAACTGCCATTTTTAACTTCTCACAGCTTGCAACGCTATTCCTAACGTTGTAGTACAGCGATTATTCTGTTCCCCACTTTACTTTTAAGAACCAAGTCAAAGTACACCCAGAGTAAAAATATGTTTAAATATGGTCCAACAAAACTAATTTTAAAGAAAATTTTAAACATATTATGTTTTATTTAACCATATTATTGTCAGCGACAACTATATTATGGTTAAATATATTATGGTAAAATATGTTTAAATATGGTCCAACAAAACTATTTTTAAAGAAAATTTTAAACATATTATGTTTAATTTAGCCATATTATTGTCAGCGACAACTATATTATGGTTAAATTTGTCCTCCATGTTATGGCTGCTTCCGAACATGTTTTGGCTAATAATAACTAAACTATGCTTAACACTTATAATAGCATGGTTGGCTTTCCACCATAACATGTTGCATTTGAAAAAGAAGAAAATCCTATTGTTAATTTAAAAACAAATCACTGTCATATTTAACCAAAGTATGCTTAGAGGCAGCCCTAATTTGGTTGTGGCTTCTTAATGGAGGAATAATTTAACCATAATATGGTTGTCGGTGACAATAATGTGGTTAAATTAAACATAATATGTTTAAAATTTGCTTTAAAAATAGTTTTGTTGGAGGTGACCATATCTAAACATGTTTTTTCTCTGCGTGTACAAAGGAGAACATCTTAAGATTAGCACCAACCAATTATATTGAGTTAAATAATCTAACCCCCATATTCATAAAAAAATATTTTAGATTTATAGCAGGTTTATGAAAATTTGTTTAATAAACCTTTTATTAATCAAAAATATTTTTTACGAATATGGGGGCTAATATGCACTAAGTCCAACAAACTATATACGAATATACAAAGTTATTTTAAATCCTACATTGACATAAATATGGCATACATTTGTGGGGAACAACATCTCATTCAGATGTGGAAATATTGCAACGATATCAAATGAATACTTTGAGGCTCAACGTTAATACACCTTTGTTTGTTCAAAATAAAGAACGCCACTTTAAAACTTATTTATTCAACTTGTAAATTACAAATAAATAGTGCACACTTTTAAGACTCTGTCTGTTAAAAACATACTAACAATGACCTTGGCTTTGAGAGGGTTAACGATCGCAGGTAGAATTTACTACTACGAATTGTTTGCTGTTCAAAACAAGTCCTTTAATATTGAACACACATTCTTAATTGTGCAGGCCATCAGAAACAGAATTTTCTTTATTTACACGATTTTCTAGAGCCATTCGTCTCTCTATCTCTGGTCAAAACAAAGAGCATTTGATGCTTGCCAAGCGAGTAAAGAGAAACATATTTAGGCAAAAAATTGAAAATTGAGTTGATCGTATTCAAAGAATTACAAACAACCAACAACATATGCACAAAAACAGTTTAATTTTGACAACGAAGCGGACGGTCACGTAGAAAACCGCAGAGATCCGTATAAAATGTGTGTGAAAATGGATAATATTGAAATTAAAATAGAATAAATATTGTATATGTACATAAAGTGATGTGTTTTAATGTAAATTATATATAAAATTATGAGAAATAAATAAGAAAAGAAATATTATTTTGGAATAATTATTTAAAAAATGATTAAGAAATTTATTTAAAATTTCAGTAAATTATGATTGTATAATAAAATATATTTCTAAATTGTATGATAACTTTTGACAAACGAAGAGAAGAGGTTTTAAGGAGGCACACAATTATTGGGGGCTATTTAAAAATAGATTTCGGAAGTGTGGTCAAACATTTGTTTAAAAAGTGAAAAGCCAAGGAAACAACAAGAAGAAAATTTTATGGGTGAAAAGACGATGAAAACAGAAGCGATCGCAAAACAAAACGACAGAACAAACGAATAAAGAGCAACAGTATTCAAGAGACTAGACGATATAATTGATTTAATTTCTCTTATGTAAATAAATTTTTTTGCTTTTAACTAAATATCACAATTAATAAGATCATTAGCAAAAATGGACGGTGATCATCATGAAATTTCTGCAGCTACTCATCTACGTAGACGTCGCCGAGTAGGACGATCAATACGTGAAAAAACTCCCGATTCGAGCACCCGACGTATGTCGTCTACCGAAGATGATAATAGTATAGTCGGTACTGCAACGATCTCCGATGGGGCTCAGGTTGTCAGCATGCAATTAAGGCCACCCCGTTCAACCATGTCGGCTCATGAAAGTAAAATATTGAGACGGAGAGATAAAACATTTGCAACAGCTGCCTCTCGTTCTCTGTCTCAGCCTCGAGAAGCTGAACGATTGTCGGAACCGGAAGCCACCGAACTGATTAAAACTGTCAAACGTAGTCTATCTATGCCGCGCCATAAGGAAGCAGCCGAATCCAGTGAAGGTGAATTACAGGCTAGAGGAAGAACTTTGTCTCCTGAAGCTAGATTAGTTTCGGTCCCAATACAATCAACAGCCGATGAAAATCTTTCGCGTCTTCAACAAAATCTTAAACGTTTTGAAAATGAGCAAAAACGATTCGAAAACGAAAAGAAATTATTTGAAAGGGAAAAAAGAGAACATAAATTGAGATACAAACAAATGCTAGATAATGAGGACCGAAGACGTTTACTTCAGTCCTATCGCAAGCTTAGCGACCGTATTAAACTTCCACAAGATGAAGAAGAACGAAAACGTTTGATACATAGCTTAAGATTGGAAAGAAATGAGCCTAATTTACCATCGACTCGGTCAACAGTAAAACGGAATCGGCACAGTGGCAATTTTGAGGAGTCCTCTACACAATTTTCCTCTTCAGATACAGAGACTACAGAAGAAGGCCAAGCAAGAAGTTTAGCCAAGCAATTATCTCCTGTAAGAAGGCATCACAGTGCTATGGCCACGTCAAGTGTAAGGGGTCCTCCACCTCAACCCCCAGCTAGAAAATCGGCTAGTCGCAATAATTCTCTATCCCCTGTACGGCCACAAAGGCGATCAAAAACTCCCGAACCAAGAGTAGACATTTTGAAAAAACTAAACGATTTAGAGGAACAACAGCGACAAGTTCAGCAAACTTTGAGGCCGGAAACTACTACCACAGAGTTTGAAACAGATAGAGAAAGTCATCTGCGTCAGAGAAAAGTGCATAGAAGCGAATCTTTACATCGACCTGATCCGAGACGAAAGAGAAGTTTAGAGATATCGCAGGACAAAGTGGACAGTGCTATGCCGGCAGAAATAACAAAAGAACCACAACCCGAAATTGTTATTTCGCAAGCACAAGAATCAAAGACTCTTCCACCAAAAAGTACAGCCCCAGAGAAACCCACATTCTTCCAAAGACTTGCTCAGCTATTTAAAAAATCTTCTAAGAAAGAAATATTAAGCAAAGAACAAGAAGATCTTTTACCTGGAAAAGCCGAAACGGATACCCAACAAGAGATACCCGATAAAATAGTATCTAGAGCTTTTCTTAAAGTTTTCTTTACAGATGCTAGACAACAGTGGCAAAGCTTTAAAGCGGATCATCCGCAGGATATCATTGAAATAAAAAAGATGCGCAACCGTTGTTTCGCTCATACCATTACGCTAATTCTTCTTCTTGGTTTTGGTGGTCTAATGTTTCGTTATACCGAAGGAACCTCGGAAAATATCTACAAATGTGAAGTTCGCAAGGTCAAAAGAGATTTTATTGATCACTTGTGGTCGCATAGTCATAGCATGAGGTAGGGTTTCTAGTGGTTATTTGTCGAATTATTTATGTTTTTTTCGATTTAATTTAAGCCTTTCATTGCAGAGAAGATGATTGGAAAAGCTTAGCACGCCAGAAATTGCGTAAATTTGAAGAAGAGCTACACACAATGGGAGAAATGGGCATACGTTATTTTCCTGGACAAAAATCTTGGAATTTTGTCAACTGCATCTTATATTGTTGGACTGTAATAACAACCATCGGTAAGAAACAAGTTAGAAAGTATAGTCGGTCGAATCCGACCATATCGCACTTTATCAACAAGAGGGTATTAACTCGAAATTTCAAAATTACAGTAGAAGCAAAACACCTTAATTTAATATTAAACGCATATGAAAAATAATTTTTTAACTGCCTGTTTCAAAAAGACAATGGAGTGACATTAATATTATGTAGATATATTACGGGCAGATATAAATATTACGTGTCGGTTTTTTTAAAAAGTTAAAAAATCAAAAATTTTAGTTAATACCCGTTGCTGATCAAGTGCGATAGATATTATTAAATAAGGTTTTTTTTTAAAATACCCACGTATTTAAACACGGTAAATTTCTATATTTTTTCTGCAAAGTTTTTGACTAATATTTACTGTTTGCGTACTAATTGGCAGAAAAAATAGTTTTCAATGAAAATTTTTAGATGAACCAGCTAAGGGTCAGTTCTTGACTTCATATTAAAATTTTGTTAAATTCTATTTAATACAAAATTAAATTTCCAAATACATTTTTAAATAATATTCGTTGCTTATTTAAAGTCTATTTAATGCTGAAGTTCCACACCACGCTTTCTATGTCTTTATGAGTTAATCCGTTAAAAATTTAGGAACAGTGAAAAATTGTTTTGACAAGTTACAAACAAACGCATAGAATGCATAGATGTATCGAACGCATGAAGTAGGATTACTTCCTACATGCGTCGCATATATCTTAAAAAATGGTCAAGAACATATCGAGCCATAATCGGAAAAAAGCTTAAGCGACAAAATTTTAAATTTTTGTTTTTTTTTACAAATGAATTTATTGGCAACACTTGCATCATCTCCTAAAATCCCATGGTCACAGAAGGTACCGTTACGATTTATTAGCAAAAACACTTTTAGTTTAAGCGCTAATTTTCATTCAAAATTTTAATGAAATATAATTTAAAAAAACGTTCTCCTGTAAAGTTTTGTTTTTGTCGCTTGAGCATTTTTTGCGGTTATGGCTCGATATAAAGTACATGGAGTGTTACTCCCGCTTAAGTTTCTACGATGGCCTTAACAACACAACAATACAAAAACAACAGGCAAAGCAAAAACCAATCAGCTGTCTACTTGTAACTACAGATATACGGCCATGTCATGGAAATCGAAATCACGTAAAATTAAAATCGAACAAGTTTGAAAACTCCCGTATTCAAAGTTCATACCCAATAAAAAATGGAGCTTCCAAAGAAGCAGGTTTGTAAGGGAGAAACGTAAAAGTTTCGCTTACCATATCGCTTACGGAAGACATGAATTTTATATGGCGAGTTCCCACTTTGAAGCAATACATTTCTGATACAGAAAGCGCTTTGTTCAGCGCAAATAAAATTTTGTGAACTTAACGATCAGCTTTGCAAGCTGAATTGTTGGTTACCGTTATTCCTTAATATGCTCCCTTACAAACCTGCTTCGTGGTAAGGGAATGTCGTGGCTCTTCAAATTGTATATATATTTTTTTAATTTATTAAGCATTCGTTCACTTACCTTACTGCATCTCCGTATGTCTTATTGCGTAGCGCATAAATGTGTGCTTACTTTTTTAAATGTACCATTAGTGCTTCACAAAATAAGAAAATTTTTTATTGGGTAAAAATATTTCCTTTTATATACCACATACTTTGAGGGCCGCTTTCCTCTACCTAAACTACTTTTGAAATGAGGAAAAACTGCATTCATTTTATGAACGCATTCTTTATTTTGCTATTCTGTGGTATATTTTTGATATTTGGTAGTGCCACCATACTTATATGTATGTGCCAGAAGCTAAAAGACCTAACTCCACTTTTCGAAAATTTCTCAATTTTGTTAAATAACCATCCAATTAGTTGTGAGCTCTTTAAAAATTATTTTGTTGCAATTAGTTTCTTGTGGTTAATCGAACTGTTAATGGTCCTTATGTCCAAATTTGATTTTTAAGTTCATCAAATTTAATTTCCATTAAATTATTTTAATGAAGGAAGGAATTTTATACATAAAATTAATAAGAATGTATTAATTTTTCTTGACTGAACCGGGGCTTGAATTCTCAGAATTCTTAGAATTTGCAGTTTTACTCTTTTCGACGGCTGGCAGTCTACAGTCAAACATAAATTTTTTTAACCAATTTAAGCCGGATAAATGGAAAATATACATAACCATCTTGGCCATGATATATTGCTGTAATATAAATTACTACACTTCGCATGCTCGGTATACTTTGTGTAACATCTTAAATTTTGGAAATCAATAATTAGTATTGTGGTTATTTTATTGAACTGTTAATGGGTTTTAAACCAAATTTCGATATTTTAATCAGGCTTAAATTCATTGAATATAATTTTCATTAAATTATTTTTATGAAGACAGGCATTTTACAACATGAAATTAATTGAATTTATTGATAATTTTTCATGCTTGACTGGGCTGAGATTTGAACCCATGTTTTCACGGACAGGTTGCCCTGACTAGTTTCGATTGTAACCACACAATCTCTTCAGAGGGGTTTGCCACTTACCACTCACCGCCATTGACGACGGATGACGTCAATAGTCGATCAATACTAATTGCTCTACTTTCTATTTTGTTAAGTTTCCTGCAGACAAGCGTAGAGCTTCGCGGGATTAGCATAGGAAAAAAAAACATGATTTTACAGTTTCTTTATTGAGTTATACAATTATCTTCTTACAAATGAAGATAAGGAAGTCAATAAAATTTGTTAAAAATAAGGCTAAAGTTTGATCAATTTGCTGGTCATGCTTTTTTTTTTTTTGGATTTTTTCGTCAAATATTTGTTAGGTCGGAACATACTTTAACAATTCATGAGATATATTAAATAAGTTTATTGATGCATTAAACGTTAGTAAAAAAATATATAAAAAATTCAGTTCTTTACATGCAAAGCGTTGCCATAAAACCAAAATAATTAAATTATTTATTATTACAACATAATTCTTTGAAAATAGGATCCCGGAATTTTTGTTCCGCAAAATCTCGTATGAAAAACACTAATATATACAGAATGTGTTCTACAGAAAATGGTTCTGATCAATCTAAGATCTTACCTAGTAACGATAAAGACATTTTCTAAAATTGGGGTTCTCACACTATTAAAAATGATTACCAATATGGTAAATAATTGATTTTAGCCCTTGTGCAGTCCTTTTTTTGAGGAAGAAACAATAACTAACTAGGGATTCACAAGGTAGTCTTACAATAATATGTCTTAAAATAATAATAAAAAGATGACTGCTCTGAGCATCCTTTCATATTTTAGATTTCTACTCTGTAGTTAAGACAAAACAATAAACACAGCATAAAAAGTATAATTATTTGTTTGAAACACAAGAATATTTTTTTTATCTATTGTAAAATATTAGGAAATTATGACAATATGAATTAATTGGTGGCAAACCTTGTGAATCCCCCAAATATATTTAGCACCTAATACGAAAAATAACTTTTTTTTTATTAGAGGTCAGTCCCTAAATTGCCTTAGTTTTCTAACAATATAACTCGCCCCCATAAATGAAGTTACATATCGAAATAAGTTTTATGTATATTATTTCAAAAGAAAATCAACTGAAGCCTTAAAGCACAGATTACACACAGATATGTAAAAAGTGACGTGTGGAAAAGGCCCAAATCAGTTGCGAGGGCAGCTTTCGAAGAAAGAGACAAAAAGCGTTTTTTGGTAGGGAAGTGGCAGTGTGTAAAAACAGGCCTCTACAATCAACACAAATTGCGTGATCCAGACAAAAATAACAAAACACAAACCACGTTTAAAAAAATCAATAGATCAACAAACGTTTTATTTTGTGCAAAAAATGTATATATCGCTCATTTCGTGCAAGACCGTCACAACTCAAAATTTGAAACTTTACAGGAGAGCCTTTTTAAGATTCCAACCTATTATTATTTATTTTATTATTTATTTTATATACAGTTATAAAATCAAATGTTTCTTTTTTGCTACAAAGAAAACCACATGTACAAGAGGAATGCCAACAAAAAAATTGAAATGTGACCTTGTTGATGTTAATTGCTCAAGTTTGTTACAAGAGGTCATAGCGTCAAAAGCATCTGTATTACCGTTATTTTTTCGATAATTCTCTCCGTTCTTAGATCAATTTGTAGAGATTTAAGAGGAGAACATTTCTGCATTACTAACTCGAAAATGCCAAATTTTGAGTTGTGACGGTCTTGCACGAAATGAGCGATATTAATATTGATTTGTTTTATAATGTTATTCACTTACTTTAATATTATTTACTAGTGTTGCGGTAAACTTAAAAGTTAATTTTTACAACAGTTTTGCAAATAAAGCTCAACTAAATAAATTTGTGTTCATTGTATTTGGGCATAAAAGATGGTTCAAAGCGAAATGAAAAAAGGGCAGCTTTCTAAGAAAGAGACAAAAAAATCTTCCGTCTCCTGACATATCTGTGTGTAATCTGTGCCTTAAAGGCAAGTTTGGAAAAATAAATATTAAGCTATTCTTATATCTTTAGTTTTCGTGGGCAACCGCGTATGTCAATTTTTTAGATTTTGAGATGTTGATGCCATATTGGTAAATTTTAAACGCTCTTTACATGGTCATAAAAATTTCTAAAAAAAAAATGGACCAAATCCGATTAATTAACGTAATAACAAAGTTAATAAACTGCAATACCTAGCCCATAGTTTGATCTAAAATTGTTTTTCGGCTCTCTTAAAAAATTTGAATTTAAGACATACGCGGCTTTCCATAAAAACCACAGATATAAGATACGAAAATCGAATAACAAAAATATTTATGTAAGTTGGTAAAAATGGACATTTTGTTATATCAGTGATAAAATAAGTTTTATTTTTTTTTAATTAAGGTTTCTTTTCATATATTATTTCAGGTTATGGCCACATTACACCAAAAACCACAATGGGTCAACTATTGACAATTGCTTATGCCATCATTGGTATACCCATGTTCTTGATATTGTTGGCTGATTTCGGAAAACTTTTAACCAGAGTCATTAAGTTTTTTTGCGGATATACGAGACGTCTTCGCTATTCCGGCGCCTGTAGCAAAATACAAGAACAACAACATGTGCAAAAAGCTATGTCAGGTTTTTCGTCCGTTTACAATATGGCCATACGAAGACCCAGTCAATTCTTTGGCATTGATCAAAATAACGATATAGAATCACAGGCAACTGAAGCGATGGATGATGAATTTAATTTACCGGTTTCATTGGCTTTCGTTTTGCTTATATCGTACATTTTTTTGGGTACTTTTGTGTATACCTTATGGGAAGATTGGGGATATTTTGAAGCGTTTTATTTTGTTTTCATCTCCATGTCAACGATTGGTTTTGGTGATTTGGTGCCAAATCATCCAATTTTCATGATCTGTAGTATAATTTATTTAGTATTTGGTTTGGCCTTGACATCTATGTTCATCAGTGTGGTACAGATTAAGCTAAGTGACACATTTAAAAGAGCCAGTGCTAAAATAGGAACCACCTTGGGTGTTACCACGGCTAGTGAGTTGACTGAAATTAATATCTGAAAAAATCTGCTACTATTTTTTTTCCATTTTAGGTACACAAAACGAAGGTATGGCTTCTGTTTCGCCTTCTTTGCGAAATGAACTGGGCAGCAACGTTGAAGTGGAACAACAACCTGCAGTAGAAAAAAAGAAAAAGAGGCGTTTTTTTAAATAAAAAATACACTTTTTTCTAGATTAAGAAAATGTAAAAGTTCTTTTTAGCCTAAGAATTCTCATTAGATTTTATGAAAAGCAAATTTTATCATTTTTTTGTGCCATAAAGTTCTTCTTTTGAATTACGAGGGTAATAAGAGAAAGTCTCTAAGGCTGAAGCGAATATTCGTACCTAAATATATCTAATAAGCTAAAATAGTTTGTTTTGATAAAAATCAGATTCAGCACTATAAAATAGCGGAAATATTATTGCATATGCAAAAATGCTTCAAAGCGACACTATGCTATACCATTTTAGTAGCGTGTTTACCGCTTATACTTGTTTCTAAATTTGTTTATGCTATTGCCTGTTCTAAGAAGAAGAAAAACACAATAGATTGTAGTGTTATATTATCGCCCTAGCTTTTATTTATTCATAGGGTAATCGGCGTAGAAGCCGTTTCTTTCTGTTTTCCAGAAGACCGGGTTTTTTAAACGTTTCTTTTTTTTAATAAGATAAAATTATTTACGGCCAATTTCACCAAGTCCAGTAATAATTAACTATTACTATAACTATCGGTTAACAATTAACTGTGTTTTTTCTGAGGTTTCAAGGTATAACCGTTTTTTTTTTTAATTTTCGATTTATTTAATATCCGGTATTTAAAAAAAGGGGAATCACACATCACCCTCTTCCTTAAAATCGTTCATGACTTTAAAGCATTTTCATTATTATTTCATGTTGTATAAAAACATTAGTGCTTCTCTTTAAAAATTCATTATTTATATAAATTTTTTTTTAATAAGATTTTGTTTGTTGGGCTAATTTCCCAATTTTTATTATAAGATATTTCTATGCTTATTTCACTGGTTACTTAGGCAAGATCATTAGAAAACATTTTTTCAAAAATTTTAGAAAAACCAACGATATCAGCAAATAACACTTCATAGTGAATGAGAATTACAAACAGTCAAATTGGCTTATATGCAACGATATCAAAGCTTAAACAAAAAACCAACAATAAACAGTGAGTTTATCTTTTCATACATTCCCCACTACAATTGGTTGGAATTCTACCAACATTAATTGTAGTTGTAGGTGGGTTAGAAAAAAAAAACAAAATTAAAAACAAAAGCAAATTGCTTTATTGTTTTCGCAAAAAAAAAATCAAAATTTTTGGGAAAATGTGTTCTGATGATCTGGCATAAGCAACCAGTGAAATGCGCATAGAAACTGGATTATAATAACAATTGCGAATTAAGCACAACAAACAAAATCTTATTAATGAAAAATTATGTAGGTATTCCCAAAAATAACGGATAACTATTTTTTATTTTATTTTTCATAAAAAAAAACTATTGATTAAAGACTAAAATCTCTAGCCTCATACAATTATTGTTTCGTTATACATTTTTTTTAACAATTTATATTAAAATAATTTTAATTATTGTAATGTACTTAATTTTTTTATTTAAGAACTTATTTGTGAAATTGTAAATAAATTGTTTTAAATCAAGTTGAAAAATATTTTTCTTCAAATTAAGGAAACGAGATGCAATACTTTATTCAAACATAAGCCATTCTAAAAAATGTAATGGTGATAGGTTCATATAGAGCACAGCTTTAAAAGCCATACTAACGAAATGCCAAATTAGAATTAGAAAAAGCTTCACTCCAAAAAACCACTCTCCCTGCCATAAATCTTATTTCCGTATGAAGTTTAAATTCATTTGGCGAAATTGGAAACTGTTGGCGATATGCGAAATGCATTTTTTGTGAATATTTTCTAATTTACATATACATATCTTATTTATTATAAAATTGGGTATAACTTTCTCTTGTTTGTAAATTGTATCATATTTCTGTTTCAAAAATGTTCTATTTGAAATATTTTGTGAATCATTGTTTAATATTATGGCGAATATTAACAAATTCGTATTTCAGAACGTACATTCAATGCATTCAAAATATTATGAAGCTAAATTAAAAAGAAAATTTATTTGAAACAACTCAAAATTTATTTAAAAAATGGATCATTTCATTTAAAATAAATGAATTTCACATTAATTTATTTATTTAATACAACGAATATTTCGTACAATCTAATAATTGTTACCTTTGAAAAATATATTTTTACAGCCAAAAATCAAACTACAAAACCATATAACTACGGAAAAACATTATTATTTTTTAGTAGTTTGTTTTTTTAATAAGAAACATAAATATTAACAAGTTAGAGTGCTATATTCGGCTGTGCCGAATCTTTGATACCCTCCACCGACAGGAGTGGGCTCTATATGATAAATACATATATATTATTAACTATTATTAACTAATCTTCACAAAAATGAACGTCAGCATTAAAATTAGTTGCAGTTAGACAGTTAGAAAATTTTATGCGTTTCTTGTTAGAACTTTGAACTGGCTTGAGTAAAATATCATGATTCGCAACAGTTTAAGCCGAACTAGAATAGTTTTTAGGAGGGTAATTTGTATTGGACCTATGGTAAATTATGGCCCAATCATCCCAAAATTCTGAAGACTGATTTCTAGTATTACAAAAAATAAATTAGAATAAATTTCAATACAGCAGTGTAATTAGTTTTAGCGTTAACAGAAAATTTCACACATTTGCATGATATTTTTTGTGGCCATATAAATTTAAGTAAGAAATTTTACCGCAATATCTATATCTGTGATGGTTTTAGGCGAATTTAATTATTTTCTCAAAGTGGGTTTTATTTGGTTTTAGGTTCAATAAACTATTTTCCGAGAGTAGGGCTTATATGAGGCCTAGGGTAAATTATAGAACAATCTTCACGAAATTTGAGAGTGATTTCTCGTCTCAAAAAACTGTGACGTACAAAATTGCAATTTGATAGCATTATTTATTACGGTTTTAGGCGTACTAAACGGTTTTCCGGGAGTAGGGCCTAGAGTAAATTATGGACCCATCTTCAAAAAATTTTACAGTACGATTTACAGTCGTATAAGGCGAATTCGTGCAAAATTGTATGTCATTCCGTACATTATTCCACCATTTATGTTTGTTTTTGTTACAAAGTTATACATTTTTTTAGGGTGGGGTTCCACATTTTGATTCATAGTTCTGATCCTACTGAACCGATGTTACTGGATTTCAATCCCAAACTGCTTAGGATAACTAGAAGCAATTTGAGACCAAGTTTGTTCTTTTCTTTTGCGTTTTTCGAAAGTGAGCGTGTTTTCAACAGACGGACAGACGGACATGGCTAAATCGACTCAGAATTACTCAAGGAGCCAGAATATATATACTTTATGGGGTCTTAGATGTATTATAAAAAAGTTTCACACGGAATGACAAACTTAGTATACCCTCATTCACCACAGTGGTTGTGGAGGGTATAAAAAATAAAGTTAAATAACTTAGTTTTTTTATATTCGTAATATTCGTCAAAAAAACTATATTTTTATTAAATTTTAACAGTACGAAAAACGAATTTTATAACCCACAATCAGATACTGTAATGATTTTATGAGTGTGACCAAAAAATGTGTGACTGACAGTCAAAGGTTTTTTTTTATAAATTAAAAATTTTGCCAAAGCATTATCTAAAAAATATTAAATAAAAATAAATACCGACAGGTTACAAAAAAGTAGAATTTAAAACTTCTTAAATTCACGACATTTTCTTACAGTAAATTCCATAAATTCTAAAACTATAGATTATCAGTCATGTTACAGAGTACAATTCCATTCGAAAACTGAATTCATTCCGTATTTTGATGCTTCAGAAAATTACGAACGGAATCATTCCGGACGGAATTGTACATGGCCTTATATATAAATTTATTTTTCAAAAATCCGTAAAATAAATCAAATGTGTATTTCAATATATTGAAATGTACTACTGGAAATAATGCAAATTTAGAACATTTTACTTATATTAAAGATTTTAGAAACACTAAAACTACTTTTTTGTAATTTTTCAATCACGTTCTGAAAACGACTCCGCGTGATATTATGCAATTTCTGCTTTAAGTATAACTTATCTTTACTACTATTAAAATCAGGAAAAACTACACTCATTTAAAAAAAATCATTGAACATCTCCATCGATTAAAAATTCATTTCCTATCAATTTCAGAACATGACCGTTTTTAATATAAAAATCACATGTGGCAATTTTTTTTTGCTTAACAAAATTCTTAAAAAAAATGTCGGAAGCTGTTTTAAAAAGGAAAACCATATTCAGGCGTATTTTAGAAAAAAGTAACCAATATGAAAAAAATATTCACATCTCCACATTGAAAAAAAAAATTATGAATTTTGGTTAGAAATAACCAAAAACGGCAGCTCTGGTTAGGGTCATTATTACAACTTGCCATTAGTGCTGGTTCACACTCTTCAAGTTTTAGCAGTCAAG
The DNA here is from genome assembly GCA_943735925.1 of Pollenia amentaria. Lineage (NCBI taxonomy): Eukaryota > Metazoa > Arthropoda > Insecta > Diptera > Polleniidae > Pollenia > Pollenia amentaria. The sequence goes on along the minus strand of OX031010.1, from coordinate 58,618,077 downwards.
TCTTCAGCTTTTGGCGAAAAGGATAAAGAGACGGCCATTTCTCTCTGTCCTAAAAACTCAAGACTTGACGGCTAAGACTTGAAGAGTGTGAACCAGCTCTTAGTTTAAGGTAGGATTTTGTCGAACGAATAACAAGTTATTTATCATTTCAACTTTACTTCAACCTAGCCGGTGGGATGAACTTGCCTTAACATATTGCTGAATTTAGTTTAAAGAAAAGTTGTAACAGTGAAAGATTTTTAATATGTGGTTCAAAATCCTGCCATTAACTAACGGCAAGTTGCAAATATGGTCCTTATTTTCATATTTTTTTTTTAAAGTCTACAAAATCTAAAAATTAAGAAATATATTAAATATATTTCCATAAATCAGTTATAGTTACTTTATCACAGGCTTATGTTACTTAATGTATCTACTTAAATATTGCCAACAAAAATTTTACTTAGATGTAGTTACATGCAGTAGAATTTAGGATTTCTTTATTACCAATAAAAATAATGCAACACCAAACAATTTAAAATCTTTCCCAAGATGAAAACACGAAAAATTTTGTAATAATTTTTTTTGTTGTGTTGTATGTTCTCATATGTAGATATTTGTCTTTCCTAAAAAACAAAGTTTAGAATCCAACATGCAAAATATTTGCAATTTACGTGCATTTTACAGAATCATGAAAGTATAAACAATAATACAGCACAGCAATAAATAATCTAAAAGAAAAACACAGGAAAACCTTTTTTTTAGTGTGACAAACGGTGCTTTCTTTGCCAAATGGAAAAGGAAAAACAGTAAAATTTCAAATATTCTAACAACAATTTAATTTTCTAATATGGCTTCATTTTTTGAACATGGATTTGAATTTAATACTGGCCATCAATGGCTAAGAAACTTTTTCATCTTTTTGGCTATAGATTGATTCCGCGCTAAATCTTAATTTTTATTATTTATTTGTTTGCTTGGGGAAACAGTCATTCATTTCTTTAGGCTTAACTATAATATGCTTAAGTTGGTTTAAGCAACTGTGCGAATACATGTAAATCACATATCGTGCCTTTGCTGCAATAGAGTCATAGCTCAAAAAACCTGATTTTTGAGCTAATCAGGGGTGTTCTGGAAATCGAAAACGCAAAACGCAAGAATTTAAAATTAATTTTTTAATAAGATTTATGTAGTAAAAGAAATACAAATTCGATACAATACAAATATTTCTCTATTAAACAGAATTCTGTAAGAAAATTATAAAAAATCGGATTACAAGTGTATTAAAAAGAGCTTCAAAATTCTTGCGTTTTGCGTTTTCGATTTCCAGAACACCCCTGAATGTATTTAATTCTTTATATCCCAGAGGAACATATAGCGCCGCCTACTAGCTAATAATGCGGAGTTAGTCGCTTTATCGTTTCTTCATATTGTGTAAAAATTTCATACAAATATTTTATATACTCAACATAAGAAGGATGAATTAAATTTTAATTTAAATTTGAGTTATGACTCTATTGCAGCAAAGGCTCGATATGTCAAACCATGTTGTTCTTAAGGAAACTTTTTGTTCAGTGCGGAACCGTTCGCACTTTTCGTACAGCATCAAATATTTTTGTTTTTGTTTTCGTGTTTTTAAATGCATTTGCGAGGGTTTTTGTTAATTTTGGACAGAAGCTTAAGCAAACTTAAGCATATTAAAATTTTTGCATGCAAAGGGTAACTTTATTATTGCTATGCTTTTCACCTATCAGCACAAAGTCGTGAGTGCTCCTCTCAAGCACAAAAAAAAAATCATAATGAAAATCCCATCTTAAGCGGATTTAGAAGACATCTTCTTTGCTGTTGCTTTGTCTTATATAAAACCACATTTAATTGCACATTTTTGTCAAAATTGTCAAAAACAAAAGGTTAATAAATTTTGCTTCAACTCGTTCGTTTTTTGTTTAATCTGACATAACCTAAAATCGATCATGACAGCAAATTACGAGGGCGGATCAATAAGTCCGTGACTTTTTGAATGAAACACAGTTTTTTTAAAAAAAAAAAATTATTTTTCAACATAATCTCCTTTTAGCTCAATACACTTAGTCCAACGTTTCTGCAATTTGTGTATCCCTTCCAAAAAATAGGATTTTTCGAGGTCTATAAAAAGGCATTTGTTTGACCAATAATTTCATCGTTGGGGCTAAATCTCTTTCCACCGAGCCATTTCTTTAGGTTCGGAAATAGGAAATAGTCACTGGGGGCTAAGTCTGGAGAATATGGCGGATGAGGTACCAATTCGTAGGCCAATTCATGTAATATTGCCATTGAGACTGCACACGTGTGCACCCGTGCATTATCTTGATGAAAAATAACTTTTTTCTTGGCCATATGGGGTCGTTTTTTTTAAATCCTCGTTAAATCGGTCCAATAAGTGTTTTCCCTTTTGAAGGTAGTCGATATGGATTATCCCGCGTGCATCCCAAAAAACTGTTGCCATCACCTTATTGGACGACAAACTTTCTTTGGCCTTTTTCGGAGCAGGTTCAACCGGAGAAACCCATTGTATAGACAGCTGCTTGGTCTCCGGAGTGTTGTAATGGATCCATGTTTCATCCACATTTACAAAACGCCGCAAAAACTCATTCGAATTGCGGTTAAACAACTCCAAACAATCCTCTGAAGTTGTCACACGATTACGTTTATGGTCAATTGAGAGCAGGAGCGGCACCCATCTTGCAGACAGCTTTCTAAAAAAATAAAAAAATAGTTTTAGTTAAAAAAAATTTATAAAAGGATCTTATGTGATTAAGACTAAATTTTTTTAGATTATTTATCTTTTTGTTTTTATTATTATTATTTTATATTAATTAATTTATAATTACAAATAAATAAAAAAATTTAATTTGTCAACATCTCTATAGAAAAAAAGTGATTTTATTCCTGGGATTAACATATTGTGGGTATGAAATGCTAGTTAGGTATGTTATATACCGTCGGAAAGGTTAATTTGTCTATTTTCTCAGAATAAGTTTTATTTTTAAGATTTTAGAAACACTTACACACAAATAGGAAAAAATTCAAAATAGTGCATATGCTAAAAATTTAAAAATCTTCGTCTCGACTTAGAAATTATTTTTTTTATACACAACCCACTCGCGGCCCAAAAAGCGACCAGAACAACCTGAAAAGAAAAGACCTAAGCTTTCTTTTGAGTAGCCCCCTAAAAAAATACAAAAAAAAAGTTTTAAATTTAAAAAAAAAACAAAAAATTTTTTTTCGAAAGATTGAAGATATAACTATCTAATTTGTTTGGGATAAATTTTGCTAACACCAATAGATTATAAGTTTGGCCAAAATGTGAAATTTTGACCCCCTCTAACTCAGAAACTTTTTGACCGATCTTGTTTAAAATTTGTGTCTAAGCAACTATCCAGGGACTTACCTTGGTGCAAATTTCATCCAAATCGCAAGACATCGATTTCAAAACTTGGGCCACTTGGCATGAAATCCCCATATATATGTCAACTGTAGCAGGCTGGTCTGCACTAATGTACAACATTAATTTTTATTTCATACCGACAGCTCAATTCCAAACCTTTTAAGTCGGCTTAGCATGTTTTTAATTTGTTCACGTTTTTGAATTGAGTATTGTTCAATATAAATTATATCAAATTTTGGTGGATAAGCAGATCATCCATGCCAAAGTTATGCCCAAAAAAGTAACTTAGAATAGAACTGAACGTTGTATCGCCCGTAAACTTTAAGAGCTGCATCTGTAAAACTCACGTATTAGACTTCGCATGTTTTGAAATTGAGCTGTCGATATTATTTTTTGTTCACTCTGTATTACTTTGAGATGATATTCGCAGATCCAAGAACAAAATTCACCGGTCTCTTAAAGTTATTCGTTCTTGTCGGCGTTTGCAAGAACTTGTCCGTAGTATTGCACACACAAAGAAGAAAACTCATTCTATCCTAAGATTCAAAGAAACAAAGTCTTAAGAGCTTACAGTTTTGGTCAATGTGGCATTTTATCATAGTATGTGGCAGATAAGACTTTTTTGTCTAGGAAACACGCTAGACATTGTTGATGAGACCGTTTTGATTAACATTTTTCAGTCATTTACAGAAGAAAATTGGCCTTTTAAACTTAACACAAAAATCAGAAACACATTCACGGTTCCGAATCTGCCCTTATAACAATTTTGGATTTTTGGAACTTGTGACTTGCTTTCTTAGGAGGGCAGCATAACCCTGCACAATATTCGTAGTTTCTATTGCCGACCCTTTGAGAACTCGTTTATGCTTGGACGTTAGGTTTTTTGTTGCAAGCCACAATTTGACGATTATCTCTTAAATAAAAAAAACTGGTATTTAAGTTCCTTTTTTGCCAAAAAAAAACTAACTTTCAGTGTTTTTTTCCAAGTTTTTATTTCGCGAGGATTTTTTTTGTGACTTAATGTTAAGCCTTCTGGGATCTTTTCTTTTACAGCAATAGTCTTAAAAACTTAGGCCGAAGCCCCATTTGCTTTCTCTGAGTGAAATTTCATTTAACAAATAATAATCCTTTTATATTAATATATTATAATATTAAAAAAAAAAAGGATTTTTTTTTTATTTTTATTCCCATTTCGTTGGTATTTCCAAATAAAATCTAGCAGTGTGGCATCTTCTAAACAGCAGCTGCAATCGGAAAAAATAAAAACAAACTCTAAAACAGACTTTGTAAGGAGTAAGGGTAATGTACATGTGTTTTTTATATTTTGCTTATACATGTTACTTTTGTAATGTTGCTATAGTGTCCTGCAAAACTAAATAAACATGCTTTGGCTTGCTCTCAAACTCTCTCTTTCTTTAACTCAGTTATTTACTCCTTAACTTGCAGAAACAAATCCTTTCTGCTAAAGTAACTTCCTGTTCTTGCAGCAATAACTGTGAGAGCGTATTTACTTTTAACAGAAGTTCTCACACAAAACAATAACAAGAGAATTTAACTGCAACCAGAAGAGAATGAGTAGGAGAGATTTAAATTGAAATAAACAGAGAGCTGTTAGTGTAACTCACATCCTTTTATTAATTCAGCAAAAAGGACATACAATTTCTGCAAAAGGGAAATTTAAAACATTTTGTGAGAGAAAAAGAAAAAACTGTTATTTAACATTCAGTAGAAATTTGTTTAAAACTTTTGTTGTGTGAAAACTGTTAAAAAATTAGTTTGCGTTTAGCATTTAAACCGTCTAGTTGCTGTAAATGTTTTCTAATATCGTGTGCAATAGAGCACGTTTTCCTAACGAGAAATTTTGGCATTTGTCAATACGTGTGCTTAAATAAGTGTCAGTGTATTTTGAAAGTAAATTCACTTAAATTTCAATTCGAAAATGACGTCATTTATTTAATTTTGTGATTCATTTGAAATCCAGTATAGAACTGAATCTATATGTAACAACAATAATGTGTTAATAGTTTTACAAAAAAATATCACTAAAGAAGATCAAACCCATTTGCCAGTCTGTTACAAACGAAAAAGTATAATTTTTTTTTAGTTCAAGTGCAGTTTGTTGAAAAGAAAAAAATATAAGAAAATTTAGTGCGAATTACTTTCAGTCGGCGTTTGTTTACCTCTTGTCATTGCCACTTTAAGCTGCCAGATGTTTTTATTTAACTAAATATTGAATCAGGCGCTGTAACTTATATGATTTAATTTTTTTAAAAATAATTTTCTAATAAAACTATATTTTCTTTTAACAAGAATTTTAGTTTGTAAAAGATTGCAGTGTAATTGTTGTAGAGTTTTAAGTCCTAAACAGCTGTCGTCAATTTGTTACGTACGCCTTAAGTGTGTTACGAGTAGGGCAAGTTTCTAATGAAATAAAATAAAGTTAAATCAGTGTAAAATATTATTTCCTTGACTACAAAATCACTTAGTAAGTGTTATTTTGTAAAAAGAAACGCAAATAAGAATAACAAGGATTTGTGACTTAGTCACTTTTTCTTTTAAAAGAAATTACAAATTAAAATCTACTTTAGAATTAGTATTCCATAGCCGTACACCATTATGTCAGCAATCAGCAGCCGCAGCCAGAAAATGGAACAACAGGTTTGCATACAAAATTTTATTATCTAAAACAAAACCACATAATTTTCATATAAGTGATAAAAGAAAATTTACACTTTTGATTTAAATATTTATTTTTCTTGTGATTTTTCATTGTTAATAAAAGTGCAAACTTGATTTTCCTTCGCGTTACAAAATACTAAACTTTTGCTTAATATCTTTGTGCTAATTAAGTGAACAAAATTTTGGAACAAGATGCAATTAACAACTCAATTGCTAATAATTTAATTTACCCAGGAGAAATTTAATTTATATAGTTTGTTGGTGAAATAAGGGATTTCGACTTACTGCCTGATTTCAGAAAATGAAAGTTGACAGAAATTGCATATATTGACAACAACAAACAAATTTTCATATTGTGTTGTTGTTTTCAATAAAACTTCTAAAACGAAATTATGTTTTCATTTTCTAAAAACAGGGCGCTAGTTCTGGCAATTTTAATTCCAATTCTTTCAGTTTATACTGAACGAATCGAAATTATTTATCGGTTGATTGAAAGATAATAATAAATAAAATTAGTTTCGAATCGAAAAAGTATTCGACTGCCAGAATTAGCCCCCAGCCAGCTTAACCTATTTCACACTATGAGACATGTCACATAGAAATATTTCGTAAAACAGAAGATTGGCGAAGATGTCGAGTGTCAAGACGCTGCAAAGGTAAATGATGTAAAAATCAAGCAACAATTTGATGTTCCCCTTTAATAAGTTTATATAAATTTTTGAATTTTTTTTATTTAAATTTGAATTTAATAATTAAACGCCAAATTGAACGTTGCAAAAAAAACGTAGTTTCTGAACGTGGGCAAGTTTTCCAAAGAACACAAAAAAAAATATAACTATTGTTGCAGGATTATGTCGCACACAGAACATATTCTCGCCCAATTTTTTTAATAAAGCCATTAATCAAAAATATTATCAGTCTTAATTAAAAATGTAATCAACTGAATTAAACGTTTACTTCTGACAACAAAACTACTGCAGAAAATGTTGTAAATATAAAAAAAAAATTAAATGATACTATTAATTGGTTTACTATTGCAAATTAAATTTCTATTTTTTATTAATAATAATACAATTTTGTTTATTAAAATCTTATTTTTTTCTGTGCATAGTATGAAGAGGTATAAGTTTATAGCACATATCTACACTACAGTGCTTTTCGTTTATAGTCACTATCGGTTTTAGTCCATTTTATCTGTATTTTCTACCGCTATAAGTAAAGTCAATAGAAAGTATTTACGTTATAGTCCAATTAGCGATATAAGCACATTTGCCATATACAGTGTTGCCAATTTAGCCATTTAGTGGCTAGATTTAGCAATTTTTCATCTTGTTTAGCTATTAATAATGAGTTTAGCCATTTTCCAACTAGTTTATAAATAAACATTTTTCGTTTTTTTTTTTGAAAATAATAATATTTATTTTGTTATAAAAATTTATAAAATTGCTAAACGTAAAATAAACATTTTTAACAATAAAACGCATATAATTTAAATCACAACTTTTACAAATGTTGAAAATCGCTATAAACGATCGGTTTTCACCAAAAAAGCAACATCTCTTAGCGTCAAAAAATGTAACAGTGTATTGCGTGCTCGTGGCAACAAGAAATTTTTTGCCATTTCGGAATTTACTCTAAAGTTGGTCTCCATTCCACGGTCTAATGCTGAAATAGAGAGGGTATTTAGGAGGGTATTCATATAATCGGGATTTTGCTTTAATCGTTTAATAATAGGTTAATTTTGCTATTGATCGGTTAACCGATTAATAAAGTTTTTTTTTTATAAATTAAGTAATTCAATATACAAAAATGCATAAATGATTTATTATTTGGAGTTAATTAGTAAAAAAACTCAATAACATAACAAACATAACAATTCTTGAACTAAAACGAGAAAACAAAAGAATAATTCATAAATATGTACATATTTTTAAATTAATAAATATTATTCGGTTGTTCACGAAATGCGGATTATCAGGTTATGTAGTTATATTTAAAGCAACAAAATATATTTAACCCTAGGATTTTCGGTAACTTTATACCACTAAGTTGTCCTCTTGGTCTGGCCAGACTACAATTTAAACAGCTTTAAACCCCAATTAAATAAAAAGTAAATAAATACATATATTTTTTATTGAACGTATGCTAATTACTTTAGATTATATAAATTTATTATATAATTTTATTATTTCATTATTTTATTCCGTCGAAAATGTAGTCTTTAATTTCGGACATTGCCATCTTGCATATACCACAACTGAAATGAGTTTTGCGTAAGGATTTTGTAGTTAGATTGAACTTAGCGCATAATGGGCCGTAGTTTTCTGATTTGATTCAAACTTGATTCATTCGATTTAGTCCATATCATTTCTAGAATTCACGTAACTGTTTTTTTTTAATATTTTGTCCTATTTGAAATATCTTTCAAGGAAAAAAATTTGGTCTGTCTAGACCAAGAGGGTCATTTCATAGACTTTTACATAAAAATGGAATTTAACCCCACTTATTTGCTCCAATCAAATCCAAGTCAGCTTCAATCGATTCAGAACATATCATTTGTAGATTTCACGTGCCTGTTTTTTTAATTTTTTGTTATATGCGAAACATATTATAAGCAAAACACAAATTTGGTCTGGCCAGACCAAGACGGTAATCCTGGGATTAAAAAAATATATTTAAAAATAAATATAAATAAATATCCATATAACTTAATAACCAGCCTTCCGTGAACAACCCATATGTATTGATTAAAAAATAAACTGTGAGATCATTTTATTATGTATTTCAATAGTTTAAAAAGGTCTTATAAAATAATATTTTCTACAAAAAAATTGGTTTAAATGTTTAGGGTTTCAGCGTTTATTTTCTTTAGTTTTGATAAAACTTGAATTTGAAAAAATTCTTTCATTTATCGTAGATGTTGAAGACATCAAAAGCAAGCTATAAAAGAGAATATCATTAGGGGTATTTCAGTAACCTGGTACAAAATGTCAAAAAGTTGCCAATTAAATCTCTCCTAGGTCATCACTATGTTAAAAAGACCAGTCCCCTTCATATAAAGTGTTAGAACTAGAACCGGTCCGAACCACTTATTGTTAGTTCCCTTTTCCCTAGGGTAGTTATTTTAAACAGTTTGGGAATATCGTTCAGCACAAGCAAAATTACAATAGACTTAAATATGGAACAACCTCCCTAAAATATATGTAGATATTTTTTACTATAAAAACTAACATTATTTATTGGTGGAATGCACCGATTCCAATTTAATATTCCATAAATTCGTGTTATATGACTAGAAATCATACGCCTAAATTTCATGAAGATCGGTCCGTAATTAACCATTTGCTCCATATAAAGCCCATTCTCAGAAAACACTTTAGTGCGTCTAAGACCGTTCCGAAAAAATTCTATTGTAGTAAAAACTGGCCCCTTTTAAAAAAATTATTTTCTAATTTTTAGATCCCATCCTAAAATATTCTTAGCTTCGGTGGAAAGTTTCAGAGATTCTTCAGCACTTTTCTTGGTTATTTTCTCCCATGTTCTGGAAATTGAATTAAAGTGAAACTTACAGCATAAAGAGTAAAAATTTTCTTTTGAAGGTTTCAGAAAAAAATTGCATATATTATAAATACTTACCACTTTGCGTATCACTTATATTTCATGGAGAGATTTAAGAAACTCAGCAAAAAAAATGTAAACTTAAATTTTCGATAAAATTTGCCCCAAAACGGTTTTAAGAACGATGATAAAGCAGCATTGAAATCTTTTCGAATTATTTTTTACAGCTTTCTGGGAAAATGTACTGATTGTAAGCCAATACTAAAGGGTGTGTCAGTAAGAGTGCACTTTTAAAATTTAGTATGCATATTTTTTTTGTGCAAGTGGCAACTGTGAAATTTGGCAGCTTTGTAATATGTTTATTGGGATAATTAAAGATGGAGCGCTTTATGAAAGAACAACGCATTATAATATAAAATAAATAGTGCATTCTTACTGGGATACCCTTTATTAATGGTCATAATGTCTGTTTAACTGCCTGTTTTTCAAACTAGAATAAAAAATCTTTGTTTAGAATTGTATATTGAAAACTGAAACAAATTTGATTTTTTTTTATTCTTCTTTCAATAAAAATTCCCTTGCGAAAATTTTTATTTAATTTTGAAAAACAGGCAGTAAATTTTTTTTAAAAATTTTTGTGGACGACAGCAATTACCCTGGCTTTACACATGCAAGTAAAGACTTCGAAGTATAGATTAATATCGAAAATGTCGAGGAATCTCAAGTGAAAGTTCTTTATAAAACCGAGTTTTCAAGCGCAAAACAGGGCTTCTTTTCTAAGTAAGCAGTTGATATTAATAGTAGGGAAGTAACTAAATGACTTTTTGCCGCTACAATAGGGATGGGCAATAAATATCGATAATAATTAATATACCGATACGAATATAAAATTTAAATTCTTGGTAAAATTAACAAAACTCAAGATGAGTTATTTTTTTATTATACATAATTACTGTACAAGAGATTATTAATATTTAAAATTAATATTAATATGATTTTAAAAACAGCAAATTGAATTTGAATTAATGCAAAACTTAAATTATTTTCTAAACAAAAAACAGAGTATAAGAGATTATTAATATATTAAATTAATATTAATAAGACTTTTGTTTAAAAGACAAGTATTCTAAACATTTGCAGAGGAGTTGGAAAACCGTTTGAAGCAGACCTACAGTGGAAAACAGTCTCTCAGATGCGACAGAACTCATTTAAAAAGTTAAGTATTTCAGCACCATGTATTAAAATTTTGGGAATAAAACTTCATTCCGTTAGTAACCCAGCGGAAACGCCTCTCTAAAACAATAAGAAGATCTAAGCTATATCTAGTCTTCTTCGTTAGCTGAACCCCAGCGTAGGATGAACGGAGGATAATCCTTCTCGAAATTTGCTCATAACATTTTCACAAATGCTCCAAAGGTCAGTTCTTGTAGACTTATCAGAACTTTTAGTAGGTATAGGGGTGACCGTAACTTCAACACTTTCGGAATACAGAGACATGTTAAGTAGCTCATTAAGACGTTTTTTCAATCGAAATAATAAGTCGCCAATTTCTGGTACTCTGAACTATTCTGCATCTAATAATGTTTGAAGATGGTTATCTAGAGGAATAGCGTCAGACATTGTAGCAGTGGCTTTGCTTATGGATTTTGTAGTCTATTTTAAGTAACCAAAAATTTGTAGCAAAATTATTTTTATTTTCACAAAAATCATTAAAAATTAGCAGAAAAATCTTTTCACAAAAATCGTTAAAAATTAGCAGAAAAATCTTAAAACGTACAAATACATACAATATTTATCAATGGGAGAACGTTTTACTATTATGGTGCAAAGCAAAATGGCTGAAGCTGCCCGTCCACACCATGCGTTCATTGCGTTTATGCATCTGCCCAAAAAGTAGTAGTGTAAAATTGTATTGACAACTTACCCAGCAAACGCGTAGAATGCCCATGCGCGTCGAAGTCATGATGCACGATTACTTTCTACTTAAGCATGCGTCTTAAAAAAGGCCAAAAAAGTAACATACACATAGAACGCGTCGTTTATTATTCTGTTTGATTTTATGCTCTGCTTTTGAATGTGTCATTGCTCTTAGTTGTTATGCAAACAAATTAGAAAGTTAATGGACCATACTGGTTTTTGGGTGAGGGTGGAAAGTTTACTTCGCACCAGCCTTTCTACCTAACCTAACAAAAGTTTAAGCTATAATTATTATTTCCCCAATCAAGTAAATTTGGTTACACTGCTTATATTTTTGAGATTATTTTGCTGCAAGTGTCATAAAATCACTGTCTTGCAAGTTCGTAGCAAGTACGAAAATTGTGATTGTGCTTGTGAAAAATTGTGAGTGTATTGAGTTTTAAGGACTTGGACTTGCATGTGCAAAGGCCAGGTTATCAATATTTTGCGACAATAATAAGAATTTTAAAAGCAAAAGAAAAATGAAGGGCATTTTTTTAAACTCTGATGTCTGAAGAACTTTCTAACAATTTTTCTTAATTAAATCTTAATTAATTGTCAATCATAGCAATTACCTTATCCCCATTTTCAGAGTATTTTTTGCAAAAGAAAAAAATTCTCAAAGTAGAAAATTTTCATAAAGTTTATAGCCTGATTGTAGACAAAATTTATAACGCCAATGAGCTAATTTTGCAACTGTCATTTCAGACATTGAATCTTACATGGGAGGGAGCTTTGTAAAATATTTCAAGAAGGGGTGGGAGAAAAAGCCAATAACAAAACAATTACAGTTCATTAAGCATTTTTTCAATGAAATTGTAAATTTAAAACAATTTGTTTCATAAGAATAAACGTAATTTAATTATTTTAGTACTTAAAAAATTAAATCATCAATAAATTCGTTGACGTTATTTTTCATCGCATAGGAATCACTTATACTTATTATTTTTAAATATTTTAAAGGTAAATCATAATCATGACAACATTTACCCAAATTTTGAGTCCAAATCTACAATAAAAACAGATAAAAAAATATTTAAAAAATCGAACTAACGGTTACTAAATGTAACCTATTTCTCAAGTTAGTTTTAACGATGTCGCTTGCATCTTTATATTGAAATACTTTCGACTAGAAAGAAACAGTGTTGTTTGTGTTGATCCATTTTGTTAATTTAATATTCGAATACTGTTCCTGTATATTGAAAAATGTTTCATCATCATCGTTAATAGAGATTTTTAAAATTTATTAAAGTTGTGATTTGAATTAAATGCGCTTAATTTCTTAAAAATGCTTATTTTACTTTAAGCAATTTTGTTAATTTTTTAAGAAAATTAAAATGATTATTTTGAAAGAAAAAGGGCAAAAAAAATTTTATGACTAAATAAGTTGAAAAATGGCTAATGGCTAAACACATTTTTTAATGGCTAAACAAGGTGAAAAGTGGTTAAGTTGGCATCACTGGTATTAAGATTAAATTTGATCCAAACTTATTTCTTTGCAATCTTAACCATCATGTTACATTTTTTTTGGAATCGGTCCATATTTTTCCTTATAAATGTTGTTTAGGCAGAAAATTTGGCGAAAGTAAATTTAACGACAGCTCCTATTTAGTGCCAAAATTTTATGTTGTTAGGTCCAGAATTGAACATAGCTCCTATATAAAACCACTCCTTAAATCACTTAAATACCAAAAAATCTCATATAAATAATGTTCGGCATAAAGAACTTTTACATGAATCTTAACTTCATAACATTTTCTCTGGTGGATCCATTGATGCTTATGGATTCAAAAAAGTGTTCGCTCTCGAAAATGGTTCTCTAAACACTGAGGTGTAGGGAATTATATGGTCAGGCTTAACCGACGATACTTTCTTACTTGTAATAGATTTGTTTAGTAATCAAATCAGAGAATCCAAAATTATGGATCCAATAGGAAATTTGAAAAGGTAAAAGAAATTAAAACAATCCTAGGAATTTTAGGAACGAATTTAATACTTAAAAAATATTTGGAATGTTTTGTTATTTTCTCTTGCCTTCAATATATGAATTATGTTGTAATTGACCACCAGCGATAATAATTTTACTGTCATAATATCTAATCGTACTGTTTTGAATTCGTATAAATTTCTGTAATTACCCTAGAGGGAAGTGAACTGACACCAAAGTAGTCCCGTGATAGATCTTTGGTGGTAGAGACCGGTTCTAGTTATAATACTTTTACATGAGGTTATCATTGAAGGCGTTCAATTGGCACCTTACAGCCACCAATAATCGTGCTTAGTGTTAGTTACTAAAATGGAGTATTATTTTAATAAAATTCCTAGAACTTAATTAAAGAACCAAAATTTGGAAAGTCCCACCACCGGTGAATACTGTTCTGTAATTCATTACTTTTTTACCCTTTGGTTCTTCATATACCACTTGAATGATTAGTTCTCCTTTCACTGGTCATGAGTTCTTTCATTTTTACTTGTTTTATTTTCACACATCCCAGGACCAGTCTGTTGGAACAATTGACACAAATTTCCCGCAGGGTAATGCTAATGAAGTTATCAAACTTCAAAGGGATCCTTCCGAAATTGGTTTATTTCACAGGCATTGTAATAAGTTCGTGAGAGTGTCAACGTCGAATAGAGACAAATTTTATATTTTTTTTGGCGATTTGTTTGTACTGAAGAGCAGTTTTGCCGAAAATTTCTCGAATTTACTCGAAAAAATATTCTATAATTTTATGTTTCTAAGCTTAATATTATAGAAAATTCAAAAGGTTCTAAGTACATGTAGAACTCAAAAGTAAACGAAAAAAAATTCCTTTTGAAATTTTTTTTCTTCTGCTAATTGAAGTATTAGAAATTTCCATATTGAAGTGGGAATCCATTATTTAATACGTTCATGTCAATGAATTGAGAAAAATGTGTTGTAAAAAAATTACCAAGAAATGAGTACGAATATCACTCCTTAAACCTTCGATTATCGAAAAAACTACCGAATTCGTGTTTGTATTTTTAAGATAAGGTACCAATCTAAAATGACGTAAATTTATATGTTTATTGGTTTCAAATATAGATGGGGTGGCAAAAAAGTTCCCGCTTACAACCCAAATTTCTTCACTTAGTTTTTTTATAGAACAACGACAAATTAAAATTTTTTATATCTGTTTTAGTTAAGGACATACGACGTTAACGAATTTTCACTTTTGTACCCTTTTTACCGTCTTAACACTCGAACTTCCAAAAATTCCGTAAAAGTGGATCAGCTTGGTGAGAGACTGACCTCCGCTCCATATTTCAATATTTTTATTATATTTTTTTTTATCTTCAGGCGTTTAAGCTGTGCGTTGATGAATCGGTTAGTCAGTCAGTAAAGTTCCAATTTCATGTTATATAGATGGAGAGAAATGTATTGTAAAATAGTAACAACAATAGGTACGATTTTTGAATTTCGAAAAAGTACCGAATTTACATTTATATTTTTCAAGATAAGTTACGAATGTGAAATAAATTTTTGTTTATTGGTTTAGAAGAAAGATGGGATGACAAGAATGTTCCAAAAGACAAGCTTTAAACTCTTACTCACCAAAAGGGACGAAATTAAAAAAAGTATCGGAGACCTGTCCGCTTATTTTTGTTAATGAACGAGGCAAGTGTATTAAATTTTTTTCTATCTCTTTTAGCTCAGTTGATATGAGGTAGGTGAACTTACATGTTTATACCCTTTTTCCGCTAAAGATTCGAATATCCATAGTTAATAAGATTTCTTTATGTTTTTCATTTTAATTTTTGATAAAAACAATTAAATTTATTTTTGAGGGAAAGCTGGATTCTATGCGCTTTTCACTTATTCCAGATCGTTAGGAAACCTTTTTCCAAAGTCTTTAGAAAAGCTAAAAATATTATACAAATTAACCTGTAAAGCGAATAAGAATTGTGAACCTTCAGGTTTTACTTGTAACAATATCAAAGCTTAAACAAAAAACAACAGTAAACAAATTATATTTATCCCGTCTTAGTGGAACGATTTGGCAAGAGACAAATCTCCGGTCAAACTCATTGTCAAAATTATTTAAGCTTCAGGTATTCAGGCTGTGCGGTGATGAATCAATCAGTCAGTCAGTAACGTTTAAATTTTATATATTGAGATTGTGTAAATGAGTATAGTCCGAACTAACGGCAGTAGTAGAACATAAACTCATAATACAAGAAAAAGGGACAAATAGTGTTTTAGTTTTTTTAAATAAACAACTCACAGATGTAACAAGTTTGTCCATTTTCAATTGAAAATATTATTAGAAATATAAATTTGAAAAATTTTAAATTGGCAGACCAAAAAGTATAAAATTAAATACTTTGGGTACAATTTGTAAAAAATCATTTGCCCAAAATAATTTTAAAAATTCAGATGCCAGTATTATCCAATTTTAAACACGATATAAGTAATGTAAAATTAAACAGTGTCATCCTAATTCCAAGCAGTATATAATAAAAGTACTTTAGAGCAAGAAATTCAATTAAAGAACCACAAGGAGTGAAGCCGAATTTAATTTCAAATTAATTTAATTACCAGATTGTCAAGGACGAGTTATGGTTTTTGCACGTATCTTGTGTGTATGTAAATTTTTTTTTTATTGGATTTCGACATTTAATCTTGAAGGCGCGACACAATTCGAATGAGGTGTGCCTGCTTAACTTAGTACAAACGGGTAATTTACTTAGGATTTTAGCCCATAATATAGTCTTCGAAGCCGAAACAGAAAATATATATCTTAAAAGTTATATGATTAGTCAAGGCCATTGGGTAAAACTTCAATAATTTTAATGAGATATTGAAATTATTTTGTTGTTTTTAAATTCAATAATTCAATTTAAAGTTATGTATTAAAAATCACCAGTTTAAAAAACTTGTCATACTTGTTAAAATGTTTTATTGCAAAGAGATTGTCCCAAAAATGCGTTAATATTTTCCAGTATTTAAACCCAAAGTGATTATTAAGCCCGCCTACTTTCCAATCGATTAAGTTTATTCATTAACTAAATTTTGTTAATGACGTTTATAAAAAAGCTTAACTCTAACACCTGTAAATTTTTAGGTAGGATCAAAAAACCATATTAATAAAATAGTTTTTTTATCTCAATGCTCGTCCAATATCCTTAATATTTTGTTAAGGGTAGATTATTTTGGTGTTACCCAATTAAAACTTAAAAGAAAATATGTTATTTGTTGCTACAATAGCTTCAATATATTAAAGTTATATTTATTATTTATAGAAGTTGTGGATACGAAAACATTAGATCAAACCCAAAAAACTAGTGCACAGTGGCATAAAATTAAAAAGGTGCTTATAAATCTGCAGAGCTACTTAATTTAAGTTTGTAGATAAACGATTTTAAGCGTCTTGTTATAGATGAGAACAGTTTCAGAGGGTGTCTATCTTTTATGATTTGATAATCAAAACCGTAAAATTCCTAGAAAACTCCAAATTTTTTTTTGATAACCTTAACAGGATATCAAAAACAATTTTTTCTTTAATTCTTTTTTAATATTTAATTCTTAATAATATAAACTAAAAAGGACATGAAATTTTTAGACGATCAAATGATACATTTTTTTGTAAAAAAAATACTTTTATTCAAACATTGAAAAACGTAAAATGAATTTCCAAAAATTCATATAATTAAATAAGAATAAATTTTATTTTATTCTACCTTTACCTTTTAAATTGCTGTTTAATTTATTGAGCTTGAGGTTTTTCTTTTTTATATAAAAATTTTTTAACATTTATTTTATAACTCCAACATTTCGATACAGCAATGTGTATCATCACCTGGGAAAAATAAAACAATTAAAATAACGTCTTTTTTGAAAATAATAAAAAAAAAACAATTGTCACATAAAAGAAATTATTTACAATTAAAAGAAAAAAATGGAATAGTTCGACCAAAATTAGCGATATAATTAACAAAATACCAACGGTCACATCTACAAAGGATTATTTCATTGACGTTTGAAGATCTAACTAACCTAACCTAACCTAAAGACCTTATGTATAAAGAGCTTAAAGCAATTTATAAATATATCATTTTAAATAGTTTTTCTTCTCCTGTAAAACTTTAAAAATATTAGACAGGGCCTTTTGCGTTTTCGGTAACAATATATATCAAAATTTGTGAGAACAACTTGGAAAAATTATTCTGCCCTCCTAAGAAAGAAAGTCACAAGTGCAAAAATTCCAAAATTTAGATAAGGGCAGATTCGGAACGGTGAATGTGTTTCTGATTTTTGTGTTAATCGTAAAAGACATATTTTTTTCTGCAAATGACTGAACATATTCTGGACAGTTTTTCTTAGACTAACGAAAGTCAAATCCCACAAAAATAAGAAAGTTAATGGAAAAATTTAAAAAGGGAAAAAGATATTTTTTATTTACAAAAACAGCTGCCCATTGAACCTAACCGTATTTATTACACACCCATTAATATGTGGTGTTTCAAACGAAGCAGGCCTGTAAGGAAAAAACGTAAAAGTTTCGCTTACCATATCGCCTACGGAAGATATTAATTATATATGGCGAGTTCCCACCTTGAAGCAATACATTTTTGACACAGAAAGCACTTTATTCAGCACATATAAAAATTAGGGAATGTAACGATCAGCTTTACGCACTGCATTTATTGTTCTTACCGTTATCCTTTGATATGCTCCCTTACAAACCTGCTTCGTAGTAAGTGAATATTGTGGCGCTTCAAATGTTATATTTTCTTTTAATTCGTTAAGAATTCGTTCACTTATCTTACTGCCCCTCTGTATATCTTATTGCGTAGCGCATAAATGTGTGCTTCCTTTTTAAAATTTACTATTAGTGCTTCGCGAACAACACGAGCAATTTTTATTGAGAAGTGATTGCTACAAGGCTTAAAGTAAGCCGCCCTCGTGTCGGCTGCCCATTGAACCCAAGCAATAAGAAATCACACGTTGTCTTCTTCGCTAATAGATTTTAAAATGGAAAAATTGCAAAATCTGAAGTGTATATCAGAAGTTTCGTTTACACAGTGCCACTTTAGAGCACTGAACTTGTGAAGTGTATGGGCGGCAAAAGTAATTTAAAAATTTTATTTGTTTAACGATATATTTTTTAATTTACGCCACTGTACAATGTACTAAGTCTGTATGTGTGTGTAAGCAACAATCGATTTTTGTAGAGCACAAATAACATTATACATGCATACATATACTAAACAAATGTATGTATTCGTATGATTATATATATATTATATTGATTGAATATATAGTATATAGAGTTCAAATTATTGTAATATATAACTAATTTGTAGTACACATGTATACAACCATATACAACCATCCACCCCCTTTCATTTTGATCAAATTAAAATCTGAGGTTCACAAATCTAGAGGTTGTGAAAGGAAATTTGAACAATGTCGTAATTAAAGCCAAAAGACAAAATAAATCAAATTAACTAAATATTTATATTCAGGACATGCTCAATCCCAAATCCATACAGGTGCAAGTAGATGTGGAAAAATCGTTGTTCACTATTAAAAGAAAATGTTTTAAAGAAGAAATAAATCAAAATAGAAACATTAAGTCTTTGGAATAATAAATATACAATTGCTTCTGAAGTCCAGGTGGAAAGTTTTATTTATGTTCTTTTATAAAATCAATCTTTCATTGACACATGGTTAATTTTGATGACAAGTTGTTATTTTATACACAAACCAAAATTGTGGAGAGGGTACTATGCGTTTGAAACGATGTGTTCACACCGAATCAATTTCTAAGTCGATTTAGCGATGTCCGTCAGTCCACCCGGCTGGCTGGTTGTCTGCCTATTTAACCTTGTGCGCAAAGCACAGAGCGCTAATTATGGCAGTCGTGATCGAATACTTTTTCGATTCGAAAGCAATTTTATATTTAATTCTGTCAGTCGATACACAGAAAAAATTCGAAATTTTTTCTAATCACCAAATATATACCAAATTCATAATATTAAGCAAACAAGTTGTTAATTTTGTACCTATTACCAAAATGATTATATTGATTACTAAAATTTCGATCTACCAATTTGGTTTAAAGATTGTATGTTTGGCTGTTTACTGGCAGCTGCCCTCGACGGTGGTGAGTGTTAAGACGGCAAACCCTTTGAGAAAATTGTGTGGTTACAATTGAAACATGCCAGGGCAACCTGTCCGTGAAAACCTGGGTTCAATTCCAAGCTCAGTCAAGCATTAAAAATTATCAATAAATATTAGTTCACTTCATGTTATAAAATTCCTTTCTTCATAAAATAATTTAATGAAAATTAAATTTAATGAACTTTAGCCTGAATAAAGTATTAAAAATTTGGATTGATTACTAAAAACTTTAAAATTGTGAATTTATTTTTCAATAACTGATATTTTTAATTTCAATTAAAAAATAATCAAAAAACTTTGCCATTTCAAACAATGTGTTAATTTATTTAATTAAATATTGACAATTCCCAACAACAATTCTACAAAATTAAATTATTTTATTTTAAACGAAAAAGTCAATTAATATTAGTTGATATTTAATTAATATTTTTATTAAAAATATATTTCAAAACAACTTAAATATTAATTAAATCAAAATTATATTTTTAATTTTCTTTCAACTAAAAAAATAATTGATTCAATTATCACAATAATTAAATTTGAATACTTTTTAAACCATTTTTTTAATTGATAAAACAACTTTTTTCTGCGTACTGAAAGAATCGAAATAATTTGTACAGCGTTGTAAAGCATTTATTTGAGTTTTCACACAAGGTCGCAATTTTAACGATAATTTAGTAAAATTTGGTAAATATGTTTCAATTATAATAAGGACTAAGACTATTAAAAAATGGTTAGAATCGGTAGATATTTCCACACTTTATTGTGGAGTTTCGGTTTTTTAAGTTGATTCAATTAACTAAACCGTTTTTGAATTACGCGAATATATGTTGTGCAACGTCCTACATTTTCGAAATAGCCGTATATCTCGAAAACAAGAGTTCCAATAAGGTTGGAACGCCGGTAGCCCCGCTTCGTCATTTGAATTGAAAGACCGAAAAAATAAGAAATTTTATATTAAAGTTAAAAGAAGGTACTTTTTTTAAGTTTTTTTTTTTATATTAATTCAAATGTGTATTCTAAGTCAAATTACAATTTAAAAAGCTTTTATACTTTAATAGTACGAGTAGTATTCCTTCAATATTTTCCAGAAATATTTTCTATGCACTATCACAATTTTGTTAGTTTGTATATTTCTGTTACGAGGCTTACTTTAGCTATCCTTTGGCTAGCAATGAAGGAAATTGTACAGAAAATTTATACAACTATTGGATACCAGCAGAATCTAATACATTTTCTGGCCCGCTACGTCCTTTGTCAGCATTCTTTGTATCTTACAACTGGATAGTGCTTATTGTAAATTTTATGTATTTAACCTAATTATTTTAAAAAATAGAATCTGAGAATTTTAGTTCTCTTGTTGAGTTTAATTTTTATTATGAAGTATTTTTTTAAATTATTTCGAAACGAAGTTTTGATAGAATGTCGAACAAATACACTCAAACAATACAATGGAAAATTTATTGGCTTATTACACAGCTTTGTTTAAGTAAAATTTTATAAATAATGTTTAGAAAGAAAAGCGTTTTTTTATTAAATCTTCGTATGTATATTAAATATGAATAACAATAATTAATCAAATCTTATCCTAATATTTGCTTTATGTCCTGCCAGTGCCAGACAAAAAAGATTTCGTCATCACGGTTTCTGTTCACATGTGTAGGTGTTTATCGCTCATCTGATTGGATGAGTGCTAGAGTTTCTCTTCTTCTTAAGCGAGTGTGGCCGCCATAATTTAAAATATTTCGAGCAAATGGATTTGGGTGCAGTTCCAGCCTTTTTAAATATTTTACTGCATATTTCGTTATCATAGTTTTTACTAATGGCACATTGAGATCCTTGTGGATATTTGAGTTTTTGACGTACCAGGGAGCGGCTGTGATTATTTGAAGAAGTTTATTTTGGCGCCTTTGAATTTTTTCGATGTTAGAAGCCGAGGCAGTGCCCCATAACTGAATACCGTACCACCAAATTGGCTTTAAGATAGAGTTGTAAAGTAGAAGTTTGCAATCGAGACTAAGAACAGAATTTCTTCCAATAAGCCAATTAATTTGAATTGCTTTTAGTTTCATTTGTGTTAATTTAGCTTCTTTATGCCATTTCCACGTTCGACGCCGATCTAGATGTATACCGAGGTATTTTACATGCGAGTGTTGGGGTATTATTTGATTATTGATTTTAATAGGGGGGCATATTTCCCGACGCAATGTGAATGTTATATGTGTGCATTTTTGCTCATTGATCTTTACCCTCCATTGTGTTAACCACCTTTCCAGTTTAAATATATTATGATCCTGTAAGAAAATACTTGTAAATCAAGAAAATCAAGACCGTCTGACAAGCCTACCTAAACAAGATTATTCCATATAAATCAATCACTGCAGTCTTAAACTATTCCCGCGGGGGTTTGTATGGATAATTTTAAGAATATTTCACATTTTGGTGTTACGTAAAGCATCCAAACGCAGCGATTCTGGTCTCCTAAAATGCATTATAATTATAGGCCTATGAGCAGGACATTGGGAGAGTAAGTGAAGTATCACCTCTTCCTCCTGTTCAGGATTACAGCTTCTACAGTTGTAATAACAGAAGCCACTTTCAATTATACCCTATTCTACCGTGGCGTAATATTTTTTTTTGGTTTTTTTAAACGTTTATTTAATGAATATGAATATATAATTACAAACTTCAAATAAACAAAATGTATAAATATAGCTTATTTCTATATACAAAGTCCCATTTTAACGAGCTCTCAAGTATAATATTTATTAAATAAAGTTATTTTTCTATTAGATAACTATATACATAATACAAGAAAAAATACTAAGATCATAGAAAATGTAAGCAAAAAGGTTAGCGAAAAAACTTACTTTTATATTGGTAAGGATAAAAGGTAATACCGTGGTAAAACTTATTCGAACTTTCGTACACACACAATACTTTAAATTAACTGAAATTCTAATATAAAATAAATGAAAATACAGCTAAAACCCGGTCTACTTATTTTTCATTTAATTTTAACGAAAAGTTCAATAAATTTTTACTGTCAAAAATTCAAAAACAAATGAATTTTCAGTTATTTTATATAATACAGGTTTTACTCGTTTGCACCCAAAAGAGCCGAATTTCTGAAAAATACGGGACACCTGTCCGCTTGCTTTTCTAATGAGCGAATGAGAGAGGGAGAGCGATAGAGAGAATATTATTATTTACTTTCCCCGTTAGTCATAGTTGTTTTACTTTTGTTGTACTGACCCCTTTGTTTAAGCTGAGTACTCGTTTCTTCTCGCCTCGTCTCTCTCGCCCATAAAGTAGCAAGCTGATCAATAAGACTTGCATTGTGGAAATTGGGACTTTGATTGCAGAAAAACTTTTAAACCAGTAATGGAAAATTCAGTACTATGGTACTAATTTCAGCACTTTTTCTTTTCATAAATACTACAGTACCCACACGTCAGTTTTAGTACTCTTTTCTTTTTATGCTTCCTTGTAATAAAATCAAGGATGACTTTTTTTTAAACAATGAAAAAATATTCTACGGGCTAATAACATACAGGATACATATACAATTTATTGTTCTCTTTCCTTCATGTTTTTTGTTGCAAAAATATTGATATTTTTTAAGCACCAATGTCATTTCAAATGCGTTTCAACTTCATGTTTGTTCGGGAAAGAAGAAGGAAAATAAAAAGATGCTTTGAAACTTTGAAAGAAATTAAGGCTGCCTCCAATGGGCTAAGACTTATACAATTCTAGAAAGTATATGTTCATACATGCACTCAGAAAAAATACCGATGTCAAACCAACAAAGCGCAATGTTGATTGAAAATCATAGTCAATTTCGGCTTAAGTACGGATTTTATTTAAAATTATCACTGTTTCATGTTAATTTTAAATGAACAATGTTAAAATAACATTGTTCAATATTGAATCCATAAAATTCTGTTTAACGTGATATTTGTGAAAACAACAACAACACTTCAATAAGAAATATATGAATTTTTTATTTTTATATTTAAAATAATTTGAAAAAGAAGAAAAATTCCCGTATTGTTTTGGTTATAATTATTAAGGCTTTTTCTCTCTGGTGTCTTTTAATTGTGAGTGCTTCTGTTAACATCGGGGAAAACAACAAATTGCAACAGGATAATAAATAATAATATTCTTTCTCTCTCTCAAGTTCAGGGGGTAACTGTTTACAATCATTCTAAATCAAAAACATATCGTTACCTAAAACGCAAAAGGCCCTAACTAACCAAAAATTAAAAATCGACTTTTTCATTGATTCTGATGTATTGCATCAACACACATGTTCACAACAAATTTTGGAATCTTTCGACCAAAATTAGAGATTTTATTAACAAAAAACAAAAAGCCCTATCTACAAAATGGTATACGATAAACGCTAATAGACATAACTAACAGTTTTCATTATGTACAACATTGTTATTTGTCAAAAACACTGGTAGGTTTTACAAAAAAAAAATAAAAGAAAAATTAATTATAAACAGCTTAAGGCAATTTACCAATTTACAATTTTAAATAGTTTTTTGCTTCTCCTGATAAATTTTCAAAATGTTAGATAGGGCCTTTTGCGTTTTAGATAACGATATGTTGTTTCTGAAGCTACTTCTCACTGTTATTTCACACGCAAATTAATCTGATTCTACATTAAATTCAAGTTGGTTAAAACCACTTTAATTCAACGTGAGTCGTTGTATTATTTCAATATCAATGCCATTTTGCTCTAACTTTACTGGAATGTTAAACTAATATGAATTAAAGTTATTTTAAAAGCAAAATATTGCTAGCATGTTATTGTAACCGAAAAATGTAAAATCAACCTCGTTTTCGACGATTTTACATTGATTTCTCTTCTGTGTGTTTGTTTACCAAAATTTTATATTTTTTATATTAAAATTAATATATATTGGGAATTATTTCTTTTTCATAAGCAAGTTTATTATATTCAACATTTTTTATTTTTTCGTATTTTTTATTTTATATAAAGTCATTTCTAAAAAAATTAAGGAATAGAGCTATTACAAAAAGCTTTATAAAATACATAACTGAAATTTAACTCATAGAATAAATTCGAAAAAATAAAAAATGTTGAATAAAATTAACATATTTTTTATTTTTTGAAAATTTGTGTTTTTTGAGTATATTTTTTAATAAGAAATATGTTTTATAAAAAGTACCAAAATGTTGTATGAAATACTCTTTTGCTTGGTGGTCAGTGCCATCTTAACTTTTAAATTTTCCATCACTGTTTTAAGCTATAAATTTTTTATGTATTTAACTAAATCATTTAACAAATAGAATGGGAGTTTTTGCTTTTTATTTTACATTTTAAGCATGAAAATAATTTATGTTTTTCTTCTTGTAGTTTTTTATGGGTGTTAGCCTAAAAATAAATAAAAAGATTGAACAATTTATTAAATATTTTAATTTATTGAATAAGCAAGTTATTCAAAATTTACTGGGCGGCTTATGAACTCTTCTTCACTTTCGTTTTCTGCATCGGACGAAGATATTTCGTTGTTTTTGGATTCGGCGGATAGCAACAGCGTTTTTTTTATTGAGTTTTTAAAATCAATTTGACTCATGGGCTTCTGGTCGGTTTTTTAGTAATCATGCAATGCAATTTTCATGCATTAACACAGGCGCTGTCCAAGCAAGTAACCCAAAGTGGCCACCACCACTTCTTGCCTCTGAGATTAATCCGATAATTAGCTATAGCATTATCATGCAAGTCACTGCCGCTCATATGCTTATTAACGTTGGCAATAAGTTTGGCTTGGGGTACAGGGACCAATTTTTTTAGTTTTATCTCGTATTGCATTACACTTTTTATCGGATCCATATGATCATAATTTGTAGCCAAAGTGACCTCTGCATTATCTCTTCATCGAACCGATGCAATTTTATGTTTTTGGTCAAATGCATAGTTCATATCATGCCGAGCTAATTTTGTTTCCAGGCTTGTGCCTACCAATCTGTTTGCCTTTACCTTTTTCTTTTAGAGTGCAAAATAAATGGTATCTGGTAAAAAAAATTGTCGAAATGAACGCTATGTTGCCTTGGATTCTCACAAATCGAAATTAGACTCATAACTACGCTAGCAGCAAGGCCCAGTTGTTTATCATACGTATCCGATGCTCCAGCTTATGGTTGAAATTGGAAAATAAATCCTTTGGAAGAACATAAACACCAATATTTGTATCCGAAGCGAATTGGTTTCCCTCTGATATACATCTTGCAGCTATGACGACCAAAATATGGTACCATTTGCTTATCAATAGTCAGATTTGATTTAAAAACACCAAACTGCATGAACCGAGTATTCAAAAGATCGAATAGTGGTCTTACTTTGGCAAATTTGTAATTTTTGTCGATGGCGTCGTTATTGCCAATATGGAAGTTTGATTTAAATATTTGAAAATTTCTACGTGTCATTGCGATTTCATAGGTTGGTTCATTGCTCCAATAGTCCTACACTTTTGGAACGAAATAGTAAGCGGAAAAAGGTAATACCCCAAAGAGTTGACGCATTGTGCTCATATCAATCAAATGTCCATTATTGTTATCTTGAGTAGCATACATGTTTGTCTCATCCACTAAATAGACAGAATAGCTGGTTATTGTTTAATATTCGCATTAAAAAAGTACTACAGTTGATATTAGCACATATTTTTCAACAAGTAATCCAAAAAAAAATAATAGATAAGGATAAAAAAATGTATTGCACTAATTATCCCAGTGGTAGATATCTCGACCAGTGCAAGGCTGTCTAGCGGCCAGCAGGAGTAGCAAGTCAATTTTAATTTGTACATTAAAATTTATTTGAATTGTTGGCTATTTAAATCAGTATTTTTTCTATTTATATAAGTCGTTACAATTGGTTTAACAATGGCCTATTTTGAGTCTATTTTTGTGCTGCCCAGAGGTGTCCTTAAAAGTGCGAGGGGTTTAGTAAAAATGTCCTGATCAAAAAGCCAAAAAGCCGAACTAAATTATCGTCAAAAAGCTTTAAGACTAATTTTGAAATTTTTATTCGTGATTCTAAAATCGATTTTGTGAGCCAACATAGATGTTTGGGTATCGTCATTTCGTATCTGTACATCGTAAGATTTCTTGTACTTTACGTAGAATATTTTTCTAACGTTTCGGGTTAAATGTAGGGTAGCTCATGCACTTCTTATGCCGCAGATCTTATATGGACTTGAGTTGGTATCTAGGACCACTGCCATGAACCTAAAGATATTGGAGCGGGTTGTTAATGCTGTGACTCGGTATGTGTTTAATTTACGTAGACGTGAACGTATTTCTGAATTTGTGAAAAATTTTTAGGGTGCTACTTTGATAAATTCGTTAAGTATCGTAATATTCTTCTATTTCATCGCATTATTAAAAGTGGCATACCTGTTCAGTTATGTAAAGAGTTTACTTTTTCGCGGTCTAACAGATATAAGCAAATCCTAATACAGTGGAGGCTCGAAAAAGTTAAGTAGTTTGTTTTGGGGGTGATGAACTTTTCCGAAATCTCCACTTTTCCGTGGTATGAAAATTGCAGGTGGGTTTATGTATATTTATACATTGTTTATTTATTTTATGTAAATATGTACATATTTATTATTTCTTAAACATGAAAAATAATTAGAAGATAGATTTGTACGCATATTACACATTACGATTTTTTTTTAAATCTTGCATTTTTGCACAACCAACTGATTTGAGCAAACACATTATTATTAGATTAGGTTTGTTTATAAAATAAAATATGTATTGAGAATTGAAATATAAGAAGTTAAAATGATCTTAGAAACAGAAAAACAACATTTAAAAAAAATTGTCTCTAAAAAGTTGAGAAGCACTTAACTTTTTAGAATCACGTGTCGTGAATGAAAGCTGCTTAACTTTTCCATATACTTAACTTTTTTATGACTTAACTTTTTCGAGCCTCCACTGTACCTAGAATCAGGTGTTCTTTGTTTGAGAGGTCTTTCATTGTAAGGGTTGCTTGCTGTTGGAATTGTTTACCGCATGAATTGCTTGTTTTTCGCAATCCAATAATGTGTTTCGCATAAAGCTTATGAAGCATTTCTCAAATTTCTTGCGATAATAATTTTTTAGTCTTTACGTTTTCTGCATATTAGCTTTTAAATTGTCTTGATACTTGCTTCTTGTTTCATAATGTTCGATATGAGTTGTGACAAGTACCGGATTAAAATTGCTAAACTGAACCTCTTTTTTATACTACTTTATATATTTGTTATGGCTGGGGGGCCAATAAGTCGAGATAAATTAATGGGTGCAGTAAATTTTTTGTAACTTGTATTTATATGATATATATATGTATTTAAATAATTTGTATTTATATAAGCTATATTGTATAGATTAGGTTAAGTACTATACTCAGGATTGTATTGCTATGTAATACGTTTTTTGGCCTAAATGGCTTTGTATTACAATATGAATTAATAAATAAATAAATAAAAAAAATTAATTTAATTATACTACCTAATATTTTAAATTATTTAATGAAAAATGGCAAAAATTTGTGGTCGACATCTCGCTGGTACAAAATGGATTAAGAGAAAAGTTCTCGCATTAAAAAATGGGGAAACACATTTCTGATGTCTTGCAAACTAAGGACTTTGAAATGTTGAATTATACACAGAAAAAAGTGTTTTATCAATTAAAAAAATGGTTTAAAAAGTATTTAAATTTAATTATTGTGATAATTGAATCAATTATTTTTTTTGTTGAAAAAAAATTAAAAATTAAATTTTGATTTAATTAACATTTTAGATGTTTTGAAATAAATTTTCAATTAATATTTTAATTAAAAACCAAAAAATCTTAATTGACTCTTTTCGTTTAAAGTAAAATAATTTAAACATGTAGAATTGTTGTTGGGAATTGTTAATATTTATTTAAATAAATTAACACATTGTTTGAAATGGCAAAGTTTTTTGATCTCTTTTTTAATTAAAATTAAAAATATCATTTATTGAAAATATTTTTTTAAAATGTTAAAATTATTAGTAATCAATATAATCATTTTGGTAATAGATGCAAAATCAACAACTTGTTTGCTTAATATTATGAATTTAGAATAAATTTGGTGATTGGAGAAATTTAATATTTTTTTCTGTGTACAAACCAAAAACATTTTGTTTACCCCATCTTAATATCTTCATTACGCGCCTTTTTTTAAACTGAGATTACATATGGAATTAGTAGATTAAGTTCAGGATTCTTAATGAATCGATTATAGAGTACAAACTAGGGATGTCAATCGGGACTGATTTTTGAAAATTCCGGGATTCGGGATTTTGAAATCCCGATCCCGAAATCCCCGGATTTTGTGCATCCCGGGATTTTTCGGGATCAATGTGTTTTTTTAATTAACAACACTTTTTAAATATTCAAAAGGTTTTATATACGTAACAGAAATTTTTAAAAATGAAAACAACAAAACAATTTATTTTATACATATGTTTATAACACTGGCCTCACCCATGATCAAACTGATCAGATTCTGAAAAAAGCTTAAAATAATATTCGTATCTCTTAGTTTTTCTAGATCAATTCATTTCGGTTTTTTTACAGCAATTCAATTTTTAATGTGAATTAAGTTGTCACGACATTAATACACTGCAAAGTGTAGTCCCTCATCGATCTCGATAACTGAGTTAAAAACTGTAAAATAATGTCGACTGCAGTGCAGTACACCTCCAGGGTGAGGGCGAGATTCATTCTCAATAATTTAAGTACGTTTGAAATTTATTTTAAAACAAAATGTTTCTTAAAACAGATTTCAAGTTTAAATAATTTATTTATGAATACGTAATAGTGTTTATTTATAAAAAAAATTATTTTATTTACCGTATGTTTTTAAGCAAATTTTTTATTATTATTGGACCGGAAGGAATATGAGCTATTTCATCAATATTACAACTTAAATGTTATAATTATATCAACTTTTATCCTTTAGTTTCTGAATAAAACTTTAATTGGATCGTGAATAATTTTTATTTTTTGCTTGATACATAACAATTATTTCTTGATTTCTATATTTTGCATAAAAATTATCATTTTTATTTTGGAATTATGACTTAAGCCAAAGCTGAACTTGCTAAACGTAATTGTAATAAAGGCTTGAGATGTGAGTCTGCAAATTTCGTTTCTACTTAAAATGATGGTTTTTATTAAGCAAAATACAAAAATCCAGAAAAAGTCGTCATATATCAAGCAAAAATTGTAAATTTTAAATACTCGCTGTGTTCCAAAAACAAAAATTAAACTCAAAAATGAGAATTTTTTGCAATAGAAAATATAACTCAAATATAATTTTTAATAATTTTTTTGTATATAGTATAAAAATTCAATAAAAACGAACAGTTTTGTACATAAAAGTTGATATGTTAAAAATCCCGGGACTCATAAAAATAAATCCCGCGATTCGGGATTTCCCGTTTGGCATCCCTAGTACAAACATAAAGCTTTTTTTAACATAAAATTGGCAAGATTTTTAAAAGGAATACAAAAACGTAATGTTTAACTTTTCTAACTTTTTTACCAAATAAATCCAAACTTCTATTTCCCTCAGGCCTCAATGCACCATCAAATTAGCACTGACAATAAAATTTCATTACAAATTTTAGTTCATGTGTTTTTGCAATACCAACAAGAATACAAAATAATTCTTAAGACCTTGGTCCTTCATCAGAGTCAAATGTAAAGGCAAATGTAAGCAAACTTAAATTCCTATTGTTCGATATTTTCAAATACACAAAAATCTATTGGTATTATTGATTCTTGTTGTTGTTGTTAACAACTTGTCGAACAAGCACTAAGTACTTGGTATTTTCTGTTTGAAGTATTTGTTATTCACTAGTTAAGTTATCAGTATTGCTTAACATGGGTACTTGTCGGAGAATTGCTACAAGTGTTGCAAATGTAAGTAGAAAGGTATTCCATTCCATTCTGCTTTCCTTTTATACGTTATACAACACAGTTCATAAATTTTTTATTGAAAATTTTCAGGCATTTGAGGCGTTCACAGGGTGTTTATGTGTTCATGGTTCATATCATTAATATTCTTGTTTAGTATTTATTCTTGAATTCGAGAGAAATAAATGTCCGTTAGTTAGTAAACACACGCAAAGTCAATTTGCTGCAAGGACTTAATACTTTTTGAGTCGGTCTAACTGTGTCCGTCCGTCTAGCTGGTTGGCTGGCTGGTTGTATGTCCATATAACCTTGTGCACAAAGTACAGGTCGCAATTTTAAAGATAATTTAATGAAATCTGGTACGTACGTTTCAATTATCATAAGTACCAAGACAATTTAAAATGGTAAGAAACTTCTTTCTTTTTGTTGGTATTAAGATGAAATTTCGTTCTTAAATATAAAAAAGCTTTAAATGCCAAACTTGGTATTGAGATAATATTAAGAGGCGACAACTTTTAAAATAACTGCTATGTCATTGCAAAATGCTATACTGGTAGGTCCATATGTCCCATATAAACCTCCTCTGTATAACCGCTTATCTCATTTGAACCCATATATCTTGAAAATATTCGTCACATTTAATGTAAACTCACAACATAATTTTCTTTAGCCGCGTCCGCGATTGGCCATGGATCCCAGATGTTGCACACTTTCGAAAAATTTTCTGTATATACTGTGGTGTAGGGTATCATATGGTTGGGGGTGACTGATACTTCCTTATTTTTTTAAATCGAAAATCTTTATCATACAAAAACTAACAAGAGGCTTTCGGGGAAATTTCTCAAATTTTCTGTTATTAAATTTAAGGGAATAAAAAAAAATTATTCGGGTCAATCTTAAATACGTTAAACGTCGCTTGGAAAAAATGGGGTAATTTATAAAAAAATCATTATTGTTAAGTTTTTTACACCCCTTTAACTAAGTCTTTCATCTATTTTAATTTTCTATGCTCCCACTTATTTGGGTCACTTTACAAACAACTAATAAGGGTTGTCATTCGCCACTACTATTGAAATACCTTTTGTTCACACTTATACACATTAAAATTAGAACTTTTACTCTTTAATGTATTAGTTTCCATGTATGTATGAGTTTGCCCGTAAGAAAAATAAATAAAACAAATAACTTGGCAGCCACTAAAATACTCTTGAAAAAAAAGTTTATTGATAAATACAATATTTATTGGAAAATGCTTATTTATTTATGGTTGTTTAATTTTTTAAATTGCAGTCGAACTTTTTGTTTACTTGTCTCCAAATAACTAAAAAGGGCTATGAAAGGGATGTACACTGAAAAAAAAATAACAACAGTTATTAAGTTTTTATAGGATTTTTTTTAAATTGTTCGAATAAAGTTAAAAATGTTCTTAACATGTTTGAAAATTGTTATAATAACAGTTTGTTTTAGGGGGGAAAAAAAAATTCATAAAGGAAAAAATTATTTTAAATATTTTGGCCAAACGATAGGCAGAATAAATAAAGTTACTGTTTGAATAGTAAAGAGATTTTAATGGGTCTTGCGTTTATTTCAGTTTCCAAATTCTAGTCGATAATTTTGTCAAGATTCCCCTTTATGCAAATGTTAAAACACTATTGTGCATGAATTTCTAAGTCTGACTAAATACGCTGAAATAAATAGTTATGGTGTTTGTAATATAGTTTTTAATATATTTAAATAAAACTGAATTAAACAAAATTTTTAAAAAGCATTTTCATTCTTTTAAAAGGCAAAAAACTAATTATTACCAATAGATTTTGTTAATATTACAAATTCATATTAAAATTTTTTATATAATTGTTAACAAATATTTTATTCAATATTACAACTCCGTTGTTAAAAATATTTGTTGAAGAGCAACAATTTGAATTAACAAAAGAATTTTGTATTTTTACAAATTCGATTGTTGGTGCCATTTCAATTAAAAAATTAATTGTATTGACGAATATGGTATTCAATTCGACAATTGATTTGTCTTAATTTTTTGCTGTGTATGAGAGAACTAAGAAAAATTATAAGCTAAATTCGATATAAGAATTGTTGAAATGCCACATATTTCTTTTCAACACTCTATCCTTATAACGTATTCTTATGTGCTTATGTACATTAGGGCGGAGCGTCGTTGTATGAAGGAAAAAAAGTAATCCAATAAATTTCAAATACAACCAGAATGTTAAACTATCTAATTAATACGTAAAAACGGTTTATATACCCTCCACCACCACTAGTGGTGAATGAGGTATACTAAGTTTGTCATTCCGTGTGAAATTTTTTTATTATTCATCTAAGACCCCATAAAGTATATATATTCTGGTTCCTTGAGTAATTCTAAGTCGATTTAGCCATGTGCGTCTGTCTGCCCGTCTGTTGCAAACACGCTCACTTTCGAAAAACGCAAAAGAAAATAACAAACTTGGTCTCAAATTACCTGTAGCTATCCCAAGCAGTTTGGGATTGAAATCCCGTAACATCGGTTTAGTAGGACAAGAGCTATAAACTATGAAAATGTGGAACCACCACCCTAAAAATATTGATAATTTTGATACAAAAACAAACATAAATCCCACACTAGGCCCCATATAAACCCTACTCCCGGAAAAGAGTTTAATACGCCTAAAACCGTAATAAATAACGCTATCATAATTAAATTCAGTACGGTACAGTTCTGTAGGGCTGGAAATCACACTGCTAAATTTCTACTCCCAGAAAACAGATTAGTACGCCTAGAACCGTAATCAATAACGCTATCGTACTAAAATTTGGTACGTCACAGTTTTATAGGACCTGAAATCCCACAGTAAAATTTTTTGAAGATCGGGCCATAATTTACACTAGGCCCAATATAAACCCTACTCCCGGAAAACTGTCTATTGCGCCTAAAACAAAATAAAGCTAATTTTGGAAAAATAACTAAATTCGCTTAAAACCATAACAGATATAGATATTGCGGTAAAATTTCTTCCAACTTAGATGTATATGGCTAGAAAAAATATCATGCAAATTTGCGAAATTCACTAATTACACTGCTGTGTTGAAATTTATTCTTATTAATTTTTTGGAATACCAGAAATCAGTCTCCAGAATTTTGGGATGATTCGTCCATAATTTACCATAGGTCCAATAAAAATTACCCTCCTAAAAATCATTTTAGTTCTGCTAAAACTGTCACGAATCATAATATTTTACTCAAGCCAGTTCAAAGTTCTAACAAGAAAAGCATAAAACTTTCTTATTGTTGGTCAATAATTTAATATATGTAGGTCTAAACCGCATTTAATTTTAATGCTGACGTTCGTTTTTGTGAAGCTTAGTTAATAATATATATGTATTTATCTTATATAGTCCACTCCTATCGGTGGAGGGTATCAAAGACTCGGCACAGCCGAATATAGCACTCTAACTTATTTTTTTTTAATTTTCCAACATATGTTTTAGCCCTCTACCAGGGCTTGAAGTTTGTGTGAAAAAAACTTAAAATCGAGAAGATCTGACAAAATATAATAAGCTTACACGCAATTAAATTAAGAAAGTCGATTTTTTCCCATAAAAAAAATTTATTTCAATAAAAAAAAAACTTAAAACTTAGTTTAACGTACTCTGAAACTCGGATTTATTCCGGCGAAATTTGATTTTTTTCATTAAAGACCAACACTTTAAGCAAAACTAAGCTGTATCGTCAAACTTTTATATACAAACTTGGTAATGGCGGTACAAAGCTGTTCATATTAACTAAACCTAGTTTAACTGAGATCTCAAAAACCCAGCCTAAAAAAGTTAAACTTTCTTAATTATACCCTTCACCAAAGTCAAATAAGCTTGTCATTTCGTTTGAAGTTTCTACAATATTGATCTTAGAGCCTTTAAAGAATATATATGCTGGGTCCCTATGAGAAGCGAAATTGAATTAACGATGTCCGTCTGTTGAAATGAGGTTTCCGAAGACCACAGATATGATGGGGACTTGGATGTTACATATTTCTGGCATATATACTCTGTTAAATTTTGTTATTAAAATTCAGACAGATCGTCTATAAGTAGCTGGGATATGAGCAAAAAACCACGATCATTTTCATAAATCTCATGTTGTTGTTCTTTTATACCCATCACCGGAAGCAATAAGTTGGTTATTTTTTTTTTAATGTCTAAGCCTTTTTTACACAAAAAAATACATACATGTATAACTCAGTGGATTAAACAATGTCCGCCTGTCCGTCTGTTTTTTTATATGTCTGAAGAACGGCCAAAGGTTCCAAATTAGGTACAAGCATATTGGTTATCAATACACAACATCCGACAAAATGTGGGCGGTATTGGATAAGTGGCGTGGCATAGCATTTATTTATATTTATAACAAAATAACGGTATTTATATAACTTTATGTTCTTTTTGCACCATAGTGAAGGGTATATAAGATACTGCTTAGCTGAATATACCACTCTTACTTCTTTTTGTCTAAGTTCAAAAATTCTATGCACCATGTGATCGTCACCAAATTATCTTTGAATTACATCATAAAAAATCAGTATATCAGTATATTTTTCATATTAATGGAGCAATTTAAAATGATAGTTTTTTTTACAAAACGTATAAAAATAAACTTTTTGAAAATGTAATCCCAGTAATTCAATACGTTGTTTTCCGATCTACACAATTATTCTATTGGCTAAATGAATAAAGAGATTAACCGCTTATTTTTCTCGAAAATCGAGAAAATACCCACTTAGAAAAGTAAATGAATTTATTCGTGTTCATCGACCTCATATTAGTTAATAAACTGTTTTTTTGTATTAAAGATATGAGTTGCAACAACAATAGGAAGGCGTAAAATAGGTCCCAAGTTGTTTTCATTAATTTTCCCCTGTATCTGGGAATAAAATGCCACGTTTTAGTGCCATTCGAAATTGAAATAAGTACAAAAATTCCCTGCCGGAGATCGAACTAGTACCTAGCTAGGACTAAATTAGTACAGAGCTCACCAGTACTAGTTCTCGACTGTATACTTTTCTATACTCTCTTCATGCTCAAATTTGCACTGGATGTGCTTGGAAAATCACTAGTACACTTGGACCAAATTGGATATTTTCAATGCAATTTTGTTTAAATTGAACGCATCTTTTCCTGATTTGAAAACAGGTAGTGGTAAAGGTTAGTGGACCTCAAAATATGAGGCATATAAAAAGAAATTCTTTTATAAACTTTAAACACAGGATAAATTTCAAGTTTTGTTCGATTTCAATTTCACGTGATTTCGATTTCCAGAACATGGCCGTAAATAATTTATAAATATATTATAAATAAATTTTTTAAAATCAAATTTAATCAAAATAAGAATTTTGTTTTTAAAAAAATTTTTGCACAAAAATGCTATCAGTTTACAAGTGGTGCTTTTGTACTGCATCAAGTACTGGTACTAAAAGCACTAGTATTTTTATGACAAATATTGACAATTTACGCCTTATCTCCTGAAGGGTTGTGACGTTCCACCCTAATATACATATATACTGCATATATTTGGAAATGTGTCTATGTATTGGTTTATTTGTAGTTGTTTTGTAGTGGTGGTGATAAAAATAACAAAACAAGGAACGATGTATATGAATGGATTTGCTTGGTTTTTCTATTTATTTATTTGTATTTACTTTGTTGCCTTGGTAGCCATTCACATTCACACAATCATAATTGGGGGCATTGAATGTTAGGAATAACTTATATTCTTACAAACTTGAAAGCATTTTATAGGGTTTACTTCACTAAAAGCCAAAAATGCATATTGATCCTTTGAGAAAAGGCCTAAAGCTCTTTTACGAGCAAAGGTGGACACAATCAGCCTCAAACGATTGCCGTTAACACGAGTTATACAAGAGAAATAGATCAAAAAAAAAAAAAATTGCTTTCTTTATCCCTTTTGACTGTCTTAAAAGTGCTAAAACATCAAAGTTGTCTCTAAGCTGGTGATTTTATTTGTCAATTAAAATATAAAAGAAAAGAGAGATTTGAGTATCGAAAATTTATTTTAGATTATCACAGATATTTCTAAATGAAAAATACGTATGAGGAGTCGCAAAACAAAACGTACTTTTTTGCTCATTTAAAATTTTTGGAATATTTAGGTATTTTTATTTCGCGCCCTTAAAAACTACATGAACCTGAAAATGGTAACAAGTTTGTTATATATCAATACACGCATCAAACTGCCATTAATCACCACATTTAATGCTAAAGAGGTTTGATATCAAACCAATTATATGTCGGAAATAGTACGTTTTGTTAAAAAAAAATAAAATAGTATGTGTTGTTAAGAAAAGTACGTTTTGATTGAAAAATAAAAGAGAACGTTTTGTTTATTAAAAAAGATAAAATTATAAACTTTAGATATTAACGCCTAGCTCAATTTCATCACTACATAGATTTCAAAATACTGCTGATCTCAGTCCTTGTCCATCGGGTTCTGGTGTCGTAACTAATGTTGCTAACGTTACCGGCCCTAAGCCATTAATTGTAGTGCCTCCAAAACGTACAGTATTTATTTCCCGTGTGGCATCCGATACAACCGTAGATGGCATTGATTATTACATTAAATCAAAAATCGGTACTAATGTTGATATTGTTATAAACAAATTTTCGTATTCTCAACCCAGAAGTATAACATCCTTTAAAATTGCTGTTACTGCTTGTGTCTATGATCAGATTATTGATACAATTTTTTGGCCTGCTAATATCATTGTTCGTGAATATATCTTAAAGGAAATTCCAAGATCTAAAAATATTGCTCGTTTGCCACCTAGAAACTCATTAGTTTCAAAAAACTAATGGATACTTAGAATTGTATAAATATTATGTATCAAAACGTTCGTGGATTGAATACCAAATTGTCTACTCTTCTGGTTAACAGTTATGTCTTTACCTATGATGTTATTATCTTCACTGAAACTTGGCTGAATGATGATATTTATAATGCCGAAATTCTTTCTAATAAATACCAAATATTAAGATATAATCGAAATGCACGCAGAGGTGGTGGAGTTCTGATTGCGGTCTCTTGTTTATATCCATCTGAAGTTGTAGTTACTGATACCCCTGGTATTGAATTTATTGCTGTTGTGGTTCAATTGAAAAATAAAAAAATTTACTTCACCTGTTCATACATTCCTCCGGATTCTTTAAGTTCTATTTATTTAAAACATGTTCAAGCCATTAATTCTGTTATGCTAAATGTTTATAATGATGACTCTCTTTTTGCTGTTGGAGATTTCAACTTGCCCTCAATATCATGGATGCATACGTCTGATACGCCTTATTTAATCCCTGTCAAAAATAAATATTGTCATGAAGACTTCTTAAATGAAATTCTTGGCTTATCTCTTTATCAAATGAATGATGTATACAATGACTTTGGTAAACTGCTTGACTTGGTGTTTGTGAATAATGTTGATTATTGTATTATTACCCGTTCAGATCCTTTAACGTTGCCTGCAGATCGATATCATCCTACTATTGAAGTCAGTTTTTCGATTCCATCTGAAGTGAAATTAAAGCCCTTAAATGTTGATAAAGTTTTTATTTTCAAACGGACTAATTATGTCTTATTAAACCAAATAATAAGAAATACTTGCTGGAGAAGCGTCTTACCTGCTCCTTTAAACAGTTTGGACATTGATGTAATGATTTTTACATTTTATAATAAAATAAACTCATTTTTTGATATTTGTGTACCTAAAAAAACTGTTTATACTCCAGTTGGACCACCATGGAACTCTAAACAGCTGACTAGGCTAAAAAATCTAAAGAATAAAAGGTATAAGAAATTCAAAAAGTCTGGATCATTTATTGATTATGGAAAATATTCCGTCAGTCGTTCAGAATATAATCTGCTGAATCATGCTTTATATAATCAATACATAAATAAGGTGAAAAACAATTTCGTTCGTGATTCAAAATCGTTTTTTGCATTTGTAAATTCTAAAAGAAAATGTAATGGATACCCATCTGCTATGAAATTTCGTTGCCAAGAATCTGGAGATGCTGATGTCATTTGTAATGTGCTTGCCGATTTTTTTGCAGCTCTCATCAAACCAGGCAATCTCTTTCCCTTCATTTAATAGCAATGATATTTTGGTTAACTTAAAAAGGTTGAAGATGTCTTTTAATCATGGTCCTGATCTTGTTTCAACATGTATTTTAAATCAATGTGCTGAATCATTAGTTACGCCATTAACTTTAATGTTTAATGCTTCGATTACATGTGGTTATTTTCCTGTATTATGGAAAAACTCGTATATAAAACACTTATTTAAATCTGGTAACAAATCGGATATAACAAACTATAGAGGGATTGCCAAATTAAGTGCTATTCCAAAACTATTTGAAAAACTTGTTGCTGATTTCCTATGCCATCACACATCGTCATTGCTGGCAGCATGTCAGCATGGTTTTCGGAAAGGCTGTTCAACTACAACCAATGTACTTCATTTAACAACTTTGATCAACTCTGCATTTACACAAAGGAAACAAACTGATGCTGTTTATAATGACTTCAGTAAAGCATTTGATAAAGTTAACCATCAACTTCTTCTTACTAAATCGGATTTGTTAGGTTTATCCCGTAAGAGTTTAAGCTGGTTAAGTTCTTATTAAATTGGCAGAAAGCAAAAAAGTAAAATTCAATAATTGTATATCCAAGTACATATACATACATATGTTTTGTCCGGTGTTCCCCAGGGCAGTCATCTTGGCCCACTTTTATTTACGCTGTTTATTAATTATCTGCCCAATGTTATCAACTTCCCCAATATATTGATGTATGCAGATGATGTAAAAATTGTCCATTCTTTTAATTGCTTTGTTGATCATTTTTATCTTTAATCGGATCTTAATAACTTTTTGTTATGGTGTAATCATAATATGTTGGAGTTGAATCTATTGAAATGCAAATGCATGCGATTTAATAGAAATAACTGTATTGCTGTTAAATATGCTTTGGTTGATTCATTTCTTGATCTCGGAGTCCTATTGGATCATAAATTAAACTTTGTTTCACATATAATAAAGCTAGAGGTATTCTTAGCTTTATAAAACGCTGGGCTAAAGAGTTCACTGATCCATACATAACGAAGCAACTTTACCTGTCACTCGTCAGACCTATCTTAGAATATGGGTCAATCATTTGGGATCCATATTACAACATTCATAATTCTCATATTAAATCTGTCCAAAAACAATTTTTGTTGTTCGGTTTACGTGGTCTTCAATGGAGTCACTCGACAAGCTTTCCTTCCTATTCTAGTAGACTGGCTTTAATAAAACTACCATCGCTCAAAAGTCGTCGTACACTGTTAAATGTATCTTTTATGGTTAATCTTATTAATGTTAATATTTGTTGTAAATTTCTGTTGTAAATTCTGTTAAATTTAATATTCCTTGTCGCAATACTCGTCATTATAATCTGCTTTTTGTAAACTTTTGTAGAGTAAATTACGCTATTGCTGATCCTTTTTCAAGGTTATGTCGACAATTTAATTCTTTGTCTCAATTTGTTGATTTTTCTTTAAATTTAAATGTTATAAAGCATAAAATAATTGTTTATCTTAACTAGTAATTTTTTAAATCCATCATGTTATTCATTAATTTTAAGTCAATCTTGTTATTGGTCAGTAAGGATAATGTCCATTGATTAAATATATAAATAAATAAATAAATAAATAAATACAAAAATTATAAAAACCTGGTCGGCGAGAGTTGAAGGCTTCCTTAAAAGAACATTGAGCAAACGTTTAAACTTTTTGCATATCTAAAACTTATGTTAATGTGTTGTTCTGGTCTCTTTTTCAATAT
The DNA here is from genome assembly GCA_943735925.1 of Pollenia amentaria. Classification (NCBI taxonomy): domain Eukaryota; kingdom Metazoa; phylum Arthropoda; class Insecta; order Diptera; family Polleniidae; genus Pollenia; species Pollenia amentaria. The sequence goes on along the minus strand of OX031010.1, from coordinate 58,577,479 downwards.
CTCAGTTCTTATTTTATTTCGTGTCAAATGACACACAGTACTGACGTCTGATACCGGTAATGATAATCTGATATTACACTTGTTTAAAAAAAATTGATGCTAGTTACTTTTAAACTAGCACTAACAGATTTATTGTGCATCGAAAACATTTTTCAATGTTAATGCTCCTATCTAAATCAATCTTGAGTACTGGGTTAATCAAATTCTTCATTAATCGATTAATTGTTATTTTGATTAATCAAAATCGCGATTAATTGAGGAATCGGAATAATTGAATAAATAGAAATGGTTTTTAATTAGTATTGTGGCTATTTTGTTGAACTGTTTATGGTTTTTAGTCCAAATTTTTAATATTTTATTCAGTCTTAAGTTCATTAAATTTAATTTTTCATTAAATTATTTTTATTAAAGAACGAATTTTGCAACACGAAATGAAGTACAATTTACTGATACTTTTTCGTTCTTGACTGAGCTGGGAATTGAACCCAGGTTTTCACGGACAGGTTGCCCTGACATGTTTCAATTGTAACCACACAATCCCCTCAGAGGAGTTTGACGTTTAACAGTCGCGGCCATCGAAGGCAGCTGGCAGTTAATAGCCAAACATCAATCTTTAAACCAAATTGGTAGATCGAAATTAGTTTTTTAAATGATTATCTTTTTTAATTGATTTACATGTTGATCCTTACTTATGTTTTTTATACCTTTTGTCAAGAATTCTTCTTTAAGTCCAAAGAACATTTTTCTGTTTTTTCATGTTTTTTTGGTCTTTCTTTTTTCTCGTTGGCCTTTTTATCAGCACAACTTGAAGGACAAATGTAAACATAGAGCTTGTGCCTAAGCTGTTTAACAAATAGTATTGTGGTTATTCTTCTTGAAATCCGCCTTCGATGGCCGCGAGTGTTAAACGGCAAACCCCTCTCAAGAGATTGTGTTACAATTGAAACATGTCAGGGTAACCTGACCGTGAAAACCTGAGTTCAATTCCCAGCTCAGTCAAGAATGAAAAATTATCAATCAATTTTAGTTCATTTCATATTGCAAAATTCCTTTCTTAATAAAAATAATTTAGTAAAAAATTAAATTGAATGAAGTTAAGACTGAATAAAAAATTAATAAATTTCTTCATATTCTGCACAAAATGAATAAAGTGTGCAATATTGCAGGACCTTACATAAGATTACTCGGCTTCTTATACACTTCAAGTGGTGTTATTTTATTGTATTTCCACAATAATTAAATTTTGCTTAATTTGTATTGTTTTTATTATTATTTTTATTTTATTATTACAGTAGAATCGCGAAAAATTAACCGAAATGTCCCAAGGGTTGTTAACTCTTTCGAGCTATTAACTTTTCTAAAAGGTTTTAAATTAAGTAAACAATTTTTTTTTTTAATTTTAAATATATGACCTCACGCCGAACCAAATATAAACTACAATTGTAAAAAATGCGATCATTGTACCGGCTGGTTTAAAGTTCACAATTACTTTTGAACTAAAATTTAAAATGAATAGTTATATGTATAAGTAAAATCACTTATGCATTATAAATTAAAGGTGCTACATCCGACTTATGTCTTGAAAGGAGTTCATTAAAAATTTTCCGATAGCGAATTCTGTGTCTTTTCTTAAAATTTACCAGCCATCCAGGTTGCAGTAACGCGAACTCGTGCTTAGCTTTTGATATTGAAGTTAGACCACTCGTTGCGCAATTACATTTTTGCTTTACATTAAGCTTGTAAAATTGTTGTTGGGAATTGCCAGTATTTAATTAAATAAATTAACACATTGTTTGAAATGGCAAAGCTTGTTGATCATTTTTTTAATTAAAATTAAAAATAACATTTATTGGAAAAAAAATATTCACAATTTTAAAATTTTTAGTAGTCAATATAATCATTTTGTTAATAGGTGCAAAATCAACAACTTGTTTGTTTGATATTATGAAGTTCGTATAAATTTGCTGATTACAGACAATTTTAAATTTTTTCTGTATATTGTGTTTTATTGTTAGTTTGCCATATTAACCAAATATATTGTTGCTAGTTAATTTTTCGGCATGTTCATAGAAGAAAATGTATTTAAAATATTTTTTTAAATTAATTTTTTATTTAAAAATAATAAAATCATTAAAACCTTTTACAGATTTGGAACTGCACACACTTGGGGATTCTGACATCTACGTACACTAGAATCATCAAGAATTTCAAAATTAGAATTAAGAAAACCCCGTTGAAATTTGTTTACAAATCATAAAATGATAAATTCAGAACCCTAAAGATTAATTCAGTTTTCAATAATCGTGTGTCCCTTTTGGGATTTAATCCGTAATATATTGAATTTTCCTATTTTATTTGGAATTTTATGACACAAAATTGTTTCTTAAACTAAAGCTAATTGTTAATATGAAAATTCACAAACATTTAAAAAAAAAAATTAGAAAAGTTTTTAAAATATTTTTTAATAAATTTACAACTGTTGTTATTTTTTTCTGTGTAAGTGATATACTCTAAGAAATAGTTGGGTCAAATTGGCCCACAAAGATCATAGACTGGGAAAGTTGAGAAGAGTTCAGAAAGGTTAAGAAATTGTTTTACTTCCAAGTAAGACAAAAATTTTCCATGCAGCAACCAGTTACCACCCACGACATGAACAAGATTTTTTTAAAGTTCGGTAAAATTGAAGATTGAGACGAAAACTTTTCTAAACTTCGAACCCAAACATACATTTGATCTAATTGTAAAAACTAGATTTAAAACAAATTCGCTAGTTTCATAGAAGTTTAAAAGGTTAGAGAGTTCCATATAACTTTAAAAGGTTATATAACAAAAAAAAGTTTTGTAAAAAATTAATTAAAAAAGATTAAGTAAAGCTTATTTCGAAAAATCGAACACGGGTAACATTTACTGTACATTTTTGTTTCATGTAAAGTCCTAAAACAATTCTGCGATGTTCGTCTGTCTTCTGAAAGCACCATAAAGTTCGCATGAAAAGCCTAGGGAAAGAAATTTGGTAGATTGTTTAATATTTTAACTACTTATTAGCAAATTCATATGGTCATAATCTATTTTCGAATAATAATTTTTGTGCTAAGAATATCAAAGGAATTTGTTAACATTATAATTTCTTTCTATAACTTAATTTTTGTATAACAATTTTTATTTTCTAGCCAAAAACACAAGTCCTGGTCAACAAATTTTAAAAACGCTCCCAATTTTAATGCATGTAAAAACTTTATCATAAACTTTTCATTTAAACCACAATATTAAGTAACCCAAAATTCCAAATGAAGGGAAAGGGAAAGATAAAAACCAACATTTGACATACATGTAATATATTTAAGATTTTAAGATCTTATGTATTTACATATATTTTTGGATAAATTATTTTAAGGCCATCAGCAGAAAAGTTAAAAAAAATTTCATCATAAAGGAAAATATCACAAAGAAATAATGTTTGTTAAATTAGACATTATAATTTAAATAATGATAGAATCTCCATAAAAAAATGCAAATTTTTTTAATAAAGAGCATAAGAAAAAAGAAGAAAACATTTGAAAAAATTTATCAAAAAACATTCAAAGGCAACCATTGAGGTCAGTTTGAATATTTGCTTACAATATTCATCTATAACTCACAGCAAAATTATACAAAATACTGCATTCATAATGATGTTTGAAAAAAATTGGAAAGTTGCATTAAGCGGAAGTCAAATACATATTTAGTGGATCTATCTAAAGAGTTTAGTCTACTTAAACATAAACACTTTGATGTTGTTAAAATTCTTTTGCGGAAATTAAAAAAGAATAAACTGAATTTTCAGCAGTTAAACGAAATCTTAAACACTTAGAAAGAGAACGAATTTTTTTTTTACTGTGATAAAGAAAGTTAAACAAATTCAAAAATATAAAACAATAGACTTTTTTAAAAAGACGCCTTCAAATCTAAAAACCTTTACCTTTATTCATTTATTTCAACTCATACTTGCAATATACGTAAAAATAAGGAAAATTATAAGTAAATGGATCCCTGGTATGGTGGCCAAAGATCCAGCAGGTGTCGGCGATTCAAAAGTGCGGAAGGCTACAGAGAATGGTCTGTGTAGCCCTGACGGGGGTGATGCGCACATTTCCAACAGCGGCACTTGAAACTATTTTGGGCATCTTGCCATTACACATCCATAAAAGGAAGGTCGCAATATCGAGTCTCCTTAGGATCCAACAAACATCCGGACTGTCAGATGGGGTCAACGGACACGCTGGTCTGATGAAATTAGCTCCTGGTCTATCGGTCTGCACAAGGGCGGACATTAAGACCACGGAACTGAGCTTTAACAGAAGGTTTAGCACGATCCTCCCAAATGGACGAGCTTGGGACAGTGGAAATCCCTGTGATGGTAACCAGGGACTACGCTGGTATACTGATAGATCCAAATCGGAGCACGGGGTGGGTGCTGGGGTATTTGGACCAAATACGCGAATCTCGATAGCCATGGGAAGATCACCAAGTGTATTCCAGGCCGAGATCCATGCCATTGATGTGTGCTGTAGCAACATTCTTAACAAGGGAATGATAGGAAACAGCATTGCGATATTCACTGATAGCCAAGCGGCCATTAAGGCACTCTCTTCCTGGAAATTGTCCTCGAAGTTGGTGGCGGAATGCCGGGGAAGGCTACAGGAGCTGGGCTCAAGAAACAGAGTGACACTCTGTTGGGTGCCGGGACACTCAGGGGTCCCGGGTAGCGATAGGACTGATGAACTGGCTAGGGCTGGAGCAAATGCCCAAATGGTGGGCCCCGAGCCCTTTTGTGGGTTAAGCTGGGCCACTACCCAGTCCCTATTGGGGGAATGGGCTCTCAGCGAGCACAGGAAATACTCGGTATCGCTACCGGGAATGCGTCAGGCGAAGAAATTTATATTTCCCGGGAGTACACTGGAGACAAGGGGTCTCAACAGACGAGAATTACGGCTGTTGGTAGCTTATTTGACGGGCCACCATACGGTCAAGCACCACCTGTTTCGGATGGGCCTGGCAGAGGACCAGGAATGTAGACTATGCCGTGAAGAGGACGAAACTACAAAGCACCTACTGTGTGACTGCCCCGCGCTGGCATGGGCCAGAAGGAGACACTTGGGGCACGGTACGATGGGCGCGTCCCGAGTCGGTGTAATACCGGCAAAGGACCTTCTTGGGTTTCTCTGGGAGGCAGAGGGTCTTTTGGCCAACTAAAGGGGGGTGGGTACAATAGACCTGGTTTGGTCGCGGTACCGTCTCCGTTGGGAGAAATCTCCCCGCTCTCTCTGGGAAAAAAAAAAATAAGTAAATTTGAGCAAGTCAAATAAGTGTTACTAGTGAAGGTTGGCAACTCTTTCAAAGGAAAATTACTAAAAAAAAATATTATCGACAGGTTTAAGAGAGCTCAACCAAATGATACACTACACCACAGTATTTAGAGACAAATATTCGAAAGTGTACCCTGTTTGGAACCCATTAGCAATCCAACACAAAATTATTTTAAAATTTTTATTAAGACTTCCTTGTTCCAAGTATAATTTAGATATCTACATCGATATGAGACTTTATTCGTCTTTAGGTGACTGTTTTTGGAACGCAAACAGCTTCCGCCAATATAAAATTTAACAAGAATACTAATAGACAAACTACTTTTATGATGGCTTCTGAAACTCATTTAACCCTAAGGAATTCGCTTAAAATTAATGGCCGAGGGTCCTTGGTATCCTATAGTAGATATCAAGGACCCTCGAGGTAGAGCTTGTCTGTGTTCGGCCATTTAAATAAGAGCTCGAATCAAACATGTGCTAAAATGGGGTTCGCCAAATAACTTTTTTTTTTTGAAAATGCTATAAAAAAACTACTGAATATTTTCTCAATTTGCTTTTTTTATTTGAAAGTACAATCCTTCCGGTTAATAATGGAAAATAATTTCATCCAAATGGCGTCATAATAAGGTCTTTATGCAAAATTCGTCTCAATGATGTCTCCGAAATGTTCAATTGTTGAGAACGACGGTGAATTGACTTTCTGCCACAGCAGCAATATTCTCAGGTGTACGCACTGTTTTTGGCTTTTCACGCTTTGGTTTATCGATGAGGATGCCAGTTTCTTTCACTTTTTTCACAAGATAACGAACATACGGAGCTGACGGTGCTTCTCTTCTTCCAAAATCTGTATGCAATTTTCGCACACATTCAGCAACATTACCATGATTTTCAAAGTAATGTCGCAATATTTCCCAGCGTTGTTCAAGCGTATACATAACCATATTCGTTCAGCGAAAGGATAAAACTAATTACCTGTCAAATCAGACATGAGCTAAGTGTTACCATTCACGAAATAAGCACTAGTTGAAAAAACGTTATATGGCGGACCCAACAAAAAAACGTTAGATGGCGGACCCTTTATGTGTCCTTCTTTAAGGCTTTCTTCAAGCAACAAACAGTTTTATTAAAGAGTTCAATCGAAACCTAGGGGCTTATTCTGTATCGCGATGCGAAAGTCAACGCATTGCTCAAATGAATTGCGATGTGAAAGAAGTTTGGTATTCTCTAACTGCCGGTTCATCGATTTCAAACGTTAACGTTCGCATAGAAAATAACATTTAAAACCAAAACAAAATTTCAAAATTTGTTTTTGTTTTAATTGTAATGTTTTATGCGAACGTTAACGTTCATAATCGATGAATGTTCAGTAAGACTTTCGTACAATGATAGAAAGAGCTTCATAACGCTGATGTATTTTGACATCAGTGCTATGACAAATATCTTCGTTTTTGACCCCTTGACTCTTTTCATAATTTTGATGTCAGTCTTAACATCAATTACCCAAATTGTCATCAGGGTCAATAATTAAATTATGTCATCAATGAGATGACACATCGGCATCACAGAAATTACGAATCGATTTTTCTAAACAAAAGTATAGTAACACTTAAAAAAAATTAAATTTTTCAGAGGTAGGATTAGTTCTTTTTCCTCAGTGATCCGTTTTAATTTTCTTCCAAGTGTCGTCGATCTAGGGGAACTCAATAACTTTTAAGAAACAATATAAGCTAAAAAAAAAAGTAATGTCCGGCTAGATTGGCAAAATACCCCTTTGTGCGTCGTTAGTCCGCTTTTTCAATGTTGAAATTGAGAGGCAAACATTCTTCATATTCTCTTTTGAACTTGCCTAAACCTTAAACAATCGCGAAATTTATAGACAGACAGAAATTATTCGTTTCCTTATTTCGCTTTTCTTCGCTTTTGACGGAGATAAACATTTAACAGGCAGTGGTACTAATCTGACATTGATGTGAGAAAACTGATATGAAGCAACAACATGAAAATTGCAAAAAGTGAAAAAGAGAAACAGAAAAATGTCTAGTACAGATAGTCATGTACTACACACTCTACCTCTTCAACCCCTTGCCATCAAACTTCGTCTGTCTGCCTTTCAATTTCCACATTGTAAAAGGGGACTTACGGACAAAATTGCAGAGATTTTTAAAATTGGACCTTAAGATGCATCCATAAAAAAGTAAAATTGTGCAACCTCTGCTACCGCAAGACCAGCCGTATAAAACAACTTTTGGTTCTTAAAGTTAAAACCCATGTTAAGTTATATATATTAAAAATGTTTCCACTTACAAAACACATTTCTAAAAAAATCTTTTAAAATGTTAAATATTTGTCTTTAAATAAAATTATACGTTGCCGGTAGCAAAAGTTCGGAAAGTTGGAGAACCTGGGTCTTAATCATAGCTTGATCGGTTCAGAATTTTACGGTATGCACCTAATTTATGGGGTCTCCTATGATTAATTCAGTGATGTAACAAAAACAATATACCAGTTATCTTTAAAGGTGATGGGTATAATAATCAATAGGATTTTTTCCCTTGAATAAATTATTCAACTTTATTATAATAGTTTTTAAAACAGCACAAAAACTCGTAACACAAATATATTTTCTTCATTGGGTAAATGACCACATTAAAGTTCAATAACCCCAACTAGAACTAACCATAAATTTACAAGGCATATACTAGTCTATGTGTGTACATACAAACATGTATATTAACGATTTATTTGACGATAAATTTTGCAAGTCACGAACTTTATGGCGAAAAAACAAACTCCTGTCAAAATGTTAATAAACATTTCAATTATTTTGATAACTTTTTCCAATTAACTTGCACCTAAAACACAAAGAAAACTGTAGTTCAGATACACAAAAACACATAAACCAAGTCATTTTCCCTTAAAGATTTTTATAAAAGGATCTACAATATTTTTAAATTAAACAATCTTCTCTCTTAGTGAAAAATCCCATTAACAATGAGAAGCCAAGTACAAAGAAATACGTACAACAAGTTAAACCACAAAGTCAAATTAACTTGTTCGCCAGAACAAAAGGAAAGTAACCAAAGAAGAGTAAAGGGGAATAGTTGAACGAATTTTTAAGAATTTACGTTTAAATCGAAAAAATTAAAAAAAATTATTAATTACGAAAACTTTTAAACGAAAGGGGAATTATAAACAACATAAAGCGCAGTGTACCTAATACTTAGTCTAGAACAAGGCGAATTCAACTACAGATAATGCCGAAACGCCATCGGATTTTGACAGTTTACACCAATTTGTTTTTATTTATTAGGAATGGTTGACAATTCGAGCCGTACGCACTAGCAATTAAATGAAAACAACCTATGGCATTTCTCTTGTTTTAGGATTGTTGTAGTTTCGACACCATCTGTAGTTGAATTCGCCTTGGTCTAGTATAAAATTAGTCAAAATTGTAACGATAGACTTAAATAGAGGCTATGATTCTTAATTACAACGCAAAATGCCGAATACGGCACGAGAAAAAACTAAGCAGGAAAGTTGATGTAAGAACCGGGGTACGACAGGGGTGCGTACTATCGCTTCTTCTTTTCAACATTGTACTGGACGCAGCTATGCTCAGGACGTACAGGCCCGGGAGTGGTATTACGTGAGCTAGCCAAGGAAGATTGGGTGACCTTGATTATGCGGATGACATATGTCTACTGGCGCACAGTTACTCCGATATGCGATATCGAATAAAAAAGGCACGACAAACTTTTGTCAGTCTTTTCAAGTGGTCGGAAGCCAATGTCTACGGAAACTATCTCCAACTTTGGACTCTGATCCCAAGCAAACTATCAGCCAGCTTACATTGAAATACGTACTCGCAAATGGAACCGGATCGGTCATACTCTGCGCAGGTCACACGATGAAATCACCAGAAATGCAATTGATTGGAATGCGCAGGGAAGCAGAAGAAGAGGATGGCCGTCACATACATGGAGGAGGCAAACAGAGTCCGAAGTAAAAAGTATGCGAAAAAGCTGGGCCTAAATAAAATCATTGACCACTAATAAATCACAATTCAACCAATTCGTTGAGGCCCTGTGCTCCTTGTAGGTTCGACGGTATTATATATATGATCCTTTATAAATCTAATTTCCATAAGTGGTGAGACTAAGAATTGCATATATGAAAATTTAAAATTGTACGATAAGGTTTGGACTATCTGCTATCAACTTTAGGGCACGATTTTATCACTATTCATTGAAATAAAAAACTTCATCTTGTTTGGGAACCGATAGAGGTTTTTACAACTTTAGAAAGAATTTATTCTAAAGAAAGAAAGTACGTTTTAAATTTAGTTTGGTTTGATATTAAGTTACCTGCTTAGCAGCGGAGCCACTGCTGAGATATTGTTTTGTCTTGAAATCTATTTCTATAAAGTTATAACTATTACAAATTACAGCGTACGCCTGATTAGCCTTCTCCGCAAGGTATCGAACTATTAAAAATTACTCTTTCTTGGAACTCCACCGAAGGGAGGGCCAAATAATAGAAATTCAATTGCCTTCAAACCCAATTTTCGATTTAAGAATACCAGTGGTTGACGGGCTCAGGCGGTCATGAACCCAGTGCCCTCCCCTTTGGATCTACACTTTACTTAACCAACACAATACAAATAGTTGGGTTAAAGCGAATAGTAAAGGGCGTTTTCTTGTTTTGGGCCCATTCACCGAATTCACGCCTTGCTTCGTGATTTTATATTGAAATGCTAAGCCAAACTAAACATAAATCACTTGACAGCTGATAAAATGGCCCGCAGTAAAAAAAATATTGGCAACTAAAAGTTTAATGGCTCTATAAAAAACACACTTTAAATGCCGAACACCCAAAAACTGTTACGAGGTAAATTTACCCGACGTCAAATCATTAACTAATGAAAAACGCATTAAGGCCAAACAAGATAAAAGAAGATAAAAACAAGTAAGAGTGCTATATTCACCTATGCACTATATACCCTTCAGCATGGTGCAATAAGTAAATAAATCTTTTTTTGTGACACACCCACTCTTCCAATCCAATCCAGCCCACAAGTTGTCGAATGTTGTGTATTGATAACCCAGATGTTAGTACCTAATTTGGAAACTTTGGCTCTTGCCGTTCTCCATTTGTACGGAAATCTAAAATTTCTTTGTATTCGGGGTGCTGGCCCACTACACCAATCTCGCCAATTTAAGTACGCAGCTCGACAGACAATACAATTCTGCATCGTATAGTGAATTTTCAAATCGTTTGATTGAAATTTATCGTTTTGGGGCACTGTTAGAGTCAGGAAAGTTTAGTCAAATGCAAATACTACATTAACGGATACTTATAGTTATTTTTAGAAAAATTTAATTTTACATTTTTATGATACAAAAATTCGTTCAAAATTAAAAAAATTATTTTTTTGATCACTACTGTTTTGTTAAAAAAAGAAAAGAAAAGGTTTTTGAAAGTGAAGCGAGTCGCGATATTTAAAATGTTATATATTAACGATAAAATTTAAAATCTCTACTTTTAGACTCCCAAAAAAACCCTAGCAGGTTTTCCGCCATTTTTTTGTGATTTTTTAAAATTTCACCCTGTTTCTGTTTTTGATCAGTTTGCATAGGTACATATGAGTAAGAAACTTTCCGTCAGTCGTAAAATGCTTTGGATTTTAATAATTGTACTTGGATGCCTTTTATTAAAATTGTTAAAGTCCCTGCGGGAAATTTGTGTCAATTGTTCTTAAAGCACTTATCCCGTGACCAGTGAATCAATATTATAATAAAAAGGACACAATTCGTTCGTGAGTGGTGAAAACAAGACATATCACTTAACTGGCGATAAAGTGTAGTCGCTCCAGAGGAAAGGTAATTTGAACAAAACTAGTCATGTGACTGAGCTGTAAACCAAAGCATTAAGAGGTGATAGTACCTAATATGGAAACTTTGGCTCTTGCCGTTCTCCATTTATACGGAAATCTATAATGTCTTTGTATAAGGGGTGCTGGCCCACTTCACCAATCCCGCCAATTTCTTTAAGAGAGTTGGTGTATTGATAACTCAGCCATGTGTTCCCAATTTTGCCAATTTTAAGTAAATCTATTTAGTGCGAAGCCCACTTCTCTAGTTCCGCCCACATTTTGAGGAATATTGTGTATGACTTAATTTGGAATTTGGTTTTGGCCGTTCTGCAGGTATACCAAACAAAAAAAAAAAAAAAAAAAAACAACAGCAACGGATTTATGGGTTAAGTATAAGGCAGTCGTGTTTTTTTGCTCATATTTCGGTGATCGGAGTCTGGCTGACTTTTAGTAGCAAACTTGAACAGAGTATATGTGACATAAATATATAACAACCTACTCCCTTTCTGGGGTCTTCGGAAATCCATTTCAACATACAAACGTTCATACGGACAAAGTTAAATCAACTTAGCTACTGATTTTACCCAGCCTATATACTTTTTATAGAGTCTAAGATTAATATTGAAAAAATTACAAACGGAATGACAAACTTGTATATACCCTTTCCGCCTGTGGCGAAGGATATAAAAATCCAAAATTGATTTTGTTTTCAATATAATTTTGTGATTTTAGCAAAAAATTTATATAAAAGACAGCAGCGTGGAAATTTTTAAATTCTTTTTTCAAAATATAAAATCGGTTGCAAAACATTTTTTAGGTTTTTTTTCCAAAAAAGTTGTGAAATTGCAAATTTTAGCTGCTTTCAAATCGCAAACTATTAGAGGTAAAACAATTTAACAATTTAAATTTGTAATTATTCAAATCGAGAAAATGTTAAGTATTCAATATTTTAAGACGACTCATATTGAGTGTAGCGGTAGTCCAGTTGGTAGAGAACTAGTCTATAAAAGCGAACGTTGCAATTTCGATATCCGCCAGAGTCTCTGGTTTGTTTTACTACAACGGGCTGGAGGTTTAAGTTACTATTGCTCGTTAATATAAAAAAAATATAATTTGTAATTGTATTTATCCCCATAACGCTGCTTTAGGCCGAGGGGAATCTATTACCCCAAATTTACTATTCCCATGTGATATTACACACAATTTATGTTTAGCCATTAGAAACTTTATATTTACTTTTCAAAAATTTTGATTCTGTTTTTTGGAACACCATAATATCTGAAAAACTATTTTGTAAATAGCAAAGCTAATAGCAATTCTATCATTATTATAGAAAGGAAAGTAGCATACTTTTGGTATGTTTATGAAAAAGGAAAACATGCAATTACCAACACAGGGCTAATGAAAAAGCAAGAAAAACGAAGCCAGCAAAAAAAAAATTTTTAAATAAATATGTTTGTATAGAAAAATTGGCTACAATACTTTAAATGAGAGAAAAATACACAAGAGTATTTTTTTAATATGACCCCAAAAGAAGAAGCTAAATTAAAAGCCGTATAAAATATGAATGTTTGTATGTGATATAATGAAATAAAAAAATTATTTGGAAAATCCATGCCAACAACACATAATGATAATGCCGTATTTCATTGCACACATACTTACTCACACTATGGGTCACCGCACAGCCACACACACACACACAAAAGCACCAACAAAGTTAAAAAACAGAGTCCTTTTTTCGTGTTGATTTTGATTAATTAATAGAACATAAATATTGTACAGTTAAAACACTTTTTATTACACGAAGTTAAAAAAATATATAAAAACGGAAAATATTTAATTGAATTAAATTGTTTAAAATTTAATGCAAATTGTTTGTACCTACGGCCTTATTTATAAAAAAAAGCTGGTTTATAAAACGGTTATTAAACGGATTTTCTATACAGATTTGCTTAATAAACCCGTTAAAAACCTGTTTCTTCTTCTTTTTTTTTTATAAATAAGGCGGTCATTGTTTAGTTGGAAACTTTTGTTTTAAAGAAAAATATTTTGCAAAATATAAATAACATAACAGTACAACCATACACTGCACAGTGGGCTTAATCAAAATCTTTGGGAACTAAATTTGACATTTCTAAACGGCTGGAACGATGTACATGAAATTTAAAATATAGCAGAGCAGTATTCGAGTTTTTGTTTTAATGATATATTTCACATACCTCTCTTGAGCCCGCACTTTGGGGCTTAAAATAATGAAATCAAATGTTCAACTTATAAATTTTCGCCATTTACTAGTTTTAAAGAGGTATAATAATTTATTAATGTCCTGTAATAAGTTAATAAGTAATCCTTAGCCGATTTAACAATGTCCGTCTGTCTACCTGGCTGTCCATCTCTTGAAAACCCGCTTCCTTTCGAGCAAGTCAAAAGAAAAAAATATCAGTTAAGAAGGACAATCTGTTAAGTAGAAAAAAAGTTATGAATCCAAATAAGGAATCAAAACTCAATTGGTGTCAGAATGCACCGATTGGTAATGAATTTTGCACCATTTGGTTTTTTTTTGACTAGAAGTTAAACTGCCAAAATTCGTGATGAACGTTCCATAATTTACCATAGGGGACATATGCACCCCACTTTCGGAATACACTTCAGTACGCCTAAAACAAAAACAAATTTTTATTTAAGTAAAATTTGGTCTATAATTGTTCCGTGGAACTAAAAATCACACCTCCAAATTTGGTGAAGATCGGCCGGCCCATAATATACCATAAGCCCATATCAAGCTCACTCTAGAAAATCATTTAAATACACCAAAAACCGTGACCTAGTCCATTTCTATAGATATTTTAAAAGTTTTAAAAAAAAGTGAACGAAAAAAACATGTAAGTCAATTTAAAAAACAGATAATCATTCACAACGACAAATTTAGATCCATCAAGTAAAAAATATCATTTGGTGTAAAAATTTATGACTACTTACTGCCAGCCGTCGTCAATGGCGGTGAGTTTTCTGAACAGATAGTGTCGCTACTATCGAAACATGTCAAACCAACCTGTCCGTGGGTGCAATCACGCATTTAGTCAATAATGAAAAATTATCAATAAATTTAAATTCATTTCATGTTGTAAAATTCCTTTCTTCATTAAAATAATTAAATGAAAATAAAATTTTAAGATTAAAAGCCTGATTTATATATAAAACTGATTTATATATAAATATATTTGTAAAATTTGGTCCAATAATGTGGCTAGAATCAACACAATGTTAGTTTGTGATAATCGGTCCATAATGATGGTTGAAGTAACATTTTTACTTGCGCGACGAAATAAAGTTTGTACTCGTATGTATGGCATTATCAAGGTAAAATCTAAATTGGGAAATATTGATTTATATGAAATCTACCGGAAGTAAAAACTAGATTCTACAACCGATTAATAACACTGTACAACAATTTCAAACTTTTTCCTTAATTACGGGGTCCTGACAACGGACTCTGGTTGAGGATACAAAAAAAAAAATGTATGTCGCCGTTTTGCAAGACCACATCGGAATATTATTTTAAAGGCGGTTAAAGTTTCCCAGCTTTGGAATGTTCTTCCAGCATATCGGTATTTAAAACTATATTTTCTTTACATCTGAGGTATAGGGTATACTCAGCAACTATGTAGAAAATGTAAAAAAATGCAAAAATATTTCTGGAACATATTAATCCTTTTACTTACTCTCATAAAGGCATTTTTGACTTTATTCTAAGAAATCGTAAAAACACCCTCTAAAAAAAAAGAGGGCGGTGATGGAATATTCTACAAAACTGTTGGCCATGGAATTCTACTATCCGCGTCTGAACACACCAAAGCCCAAGACTTAACACAAATACCAAAACTCAATCAAATTCAAGATTATAATCAATTAACAAAACTAAAGGCTGATAGACGGCGCACAGTGGATTGAAAAACAAATGTAAACTATTCATTCAGGGAAGCCCATTATTATCGATATTTATATATTTTGGTATAACTATAAATAATTTAGAAAAAAAAGTGTTAAAAAAAAATTATTAATATATTTTTTTATTTTAAAAAAAGGGTTAAAATTACATGAACTGTATGTATGAATGTATACATTGGGGTGGTTGTAAAAATTAAGTTGAACCAGTCACCCCTTGGCTTAAAGATAAGTTCAAAACAATTCCAGAAATATTTTTTTTAAATATTTGCACGCCGCTGGATACCGCATTTTTAGTCCGATCATATAAAATTGCACATCGTTATTAATGGTTTGGCTATGGCTTCATTTTTGCTTTTGAAGTCGACACCGAACTGGGACGCCACTAAAGCCATCTCTAGTCATTTTGGTCATGGGTAGAAATCTTGACATTGACTATTAAAGTGATTGTTCTTTCTAATGCGTATTGCTGTTTGAATCTCTATATTGTTGTTGTAAGTAAAACTTAAGGCTGAAAAAGTTAATAACTGAAAAATATACTTTGATATACGAGGGCGGATCAATAAGTCCGTGACTTTTCGAACTTCCCTCGTAGTTATATGAAATGTAACATCCACAGTTACAAAATGCAGAAAAAACTCATTCGAATTGCGGTTAAACAACTCCAAGCAATCCTTTGAAATTGTCACACGATTACGTTTATGGTCATTTGAGAGATAACGCGGCACGCATCTTGCAGACAGCTTTCTTTAACCCAGCTGATCATTTGAAATCGAAACCACACAGTATTGACTTCAATTGTCCGTCCAGAACTAAAAGGGAAGTTCGAAAAGTCACGGGCTTATTGATCCGCCCTCGTATATATCATCATAAATATACTAAGAATATTTTTTCCACAAAAAATCAAACAAAAAACCAAGTATATAACTTTTTTGTTAATTTTGAATTTGCAATAAAAGACTTACGTTTTATTAATAGGAAATAAAATAATGGGTTTATAAAAGGTAAAAAACGTAGCAATATTATATATCAATATTAAGTATACTTTCTTGGAGCATATTCCATATCAACTTTTGACGGGCTCTATTAGTTTTCCTTGATTTAAATTAAAAGTAAATTTGGTTCCAAATCTTGATTCGATAGGTTTATAAGCACTGAAGCAATAACGTTTTTCGACCGAAACCTTTTGGTTGAAATCATATATATCCGATTTACCGCACTCTAAATGTAAAACAAACTTAATGTTTATAATATACATATTTGCCACAAACTTCGTAATTTTTTTTTTTTTTTTTTTTGCTACAAATGCAATGCATTGTGTGGGAACTGGGAGAAAAGTTTATGGAAAGGAGAATAGAGGGAGTAGTGTTTGTGAACATTCGACTTACACTTATTCATGTTGAGAGTGAGAGGGAAGACTTCTTCAGGAAAGTTGTTCCACATACGAACAGTCCGGCCAAAAAACGAATTTTCCCTGTAATTCCGTGTACGATTTACCGGTCAATCGAACACAAAAGGATGGGCTCTTGAGCAAAAACGTGTATTACGAAAACACGTATGGGTTTCGGGAACCAGATCCCTAATTTGATCAGAACATATCCCATTGTTCTGGGATACAACCCACATTTCGACGGTGCTCAAGGGAGTCAATAAAATTGGATACCCTACTGTCACTAATGAGAACCTTCGCCCACTCCTGCATGCGGTCGAGAATCTCCAAAATATACTTTGAAGCACCGGCCCACACATGATAGTTGTTATCCATTCGTGGTCGGATATAAGTGGTATGAATAGTAAGGAGATCAGATGGAGTGAAGTATATCTTACACCGTTGCAAAAAACTGAGGCACTTGAATGCTTCTTTCGACACATAAAATATATGTTCAGTCGATCGGACATCACATTGCATCCTCATGCCCAGCTTTTTAAGAGTTTCTGATTGGTTAATAATTATACCACCCATATATACAGATGAGGCTTCTTGACCCTTTATGCGTTAGCACGCAACATTGGCTTTTTCTGGCATTAAAATCGACCACATTCGCGTAACCCAATTCCGAGACTATAACACGGTCTCGGCCAAGAGTATCATTCATGTTCTGTCTCATAGCACCAACATCGGATACGCTTGGTCTATAATCAAATGAAATTCATATTCATATTTCAGAAAAGTGGCAATTTCAAAAATATAGAAACTGATCAGCTACGATTTTCAGATATATCGTAATTTTAAACTAAGCCCAAATAAGTTGCAACCAAATAGAACTTTATATACATACAAATATACTTTCATATACACATGTATTGTTTTATTCTTAAGGACCAAATATACATTGTTGTTGACAGTTTGGTAAAAGACTTTAATGTGAATGTATTTAAATGAATTGGTTGGTCTTGGTTAAGAGCAATTTAGATGGTGGTTAAAAAATAACTACTTGGAAAATTGTCATGTCCATACAAAATACTCAGGAGTAAAAAAATTCACATTCACATAAAGCTGTCATTAACAGGCCAATTACCAAAAGGCACACCAACAAAGGAGACTTATATACTAATTGTCATCACCCCCCATTGTAAAGACTGTAAAATATTTTATGAGAACAATTTTTTATTGTAATACAAGTACCAAAGGCGAGTAATTGTATCACCATGAGTTAGTGAAATATTCTAATGGACAATGATTCATAAAAATATTTGCTCCTTTTAACTCCTACAAGGAGCAAAGGGCCTTATGATTCATAGAAATGATAATGTTATGACGTATACGTTTAGGGTTTGAGTTTTGCAATCGACTTACTTTTGCGATTACATGTACAATATTTTATAAGAAGTCGTATGCTAATGAAGTCTTAGAATTATTTAAATAATTTCTTATTACATTTGTTATGTGTTATATACAGGCATCAGAAATTAAGAACCGAAAACTTAAAATTTAAGTTTTTAATTTGAAAAATTTTAAACTCATGCGTACAAAATCAATTTTTTTTTCTATCAGTTAAAAAAAAATAGGAAACACAAAAAAGATATTTATTTTTAAAGTACAATATGTGTTTTGTACATGAAAAGAAACAAAAAAAACAAAAATTTTAAAAATACACAAAAACGTTTTTTTTATTTTTTTGAAAAATATTTATCATTGGTGTTCAAAACATGTTTTCAACTGTACAAAAAAAAATTATTTTGTTTTATTTGTTCTTCAAAGTTCAAAATAATAAAGTTCTTAAAAAAAACGTTTTTGAGAAAAATATTTTTTTTTTTGTTTTTAGAAACTAACAATAAAAACTCAATTTGAAGTTAAAATTGAGAATTTTAATTGAAATTATAATATAAGATTGTGTTTAAAATTGCAAATGCAAAAAATCCTTAGAGATTCTTAATTATCAAAACTAGCTGCTGTTGCATTAGCTGTACCCGCAACACAGGTATCTGTGGAGACAGCCTTCAGTGCTTTGCCAATTATTATGACCAAAAATAGAAGGAATTTACGTTCTGAGCATGTAGAAAATTTATTGTTGCTCAAACTCAACAGCAAGGTAATTGATAAGATTACTATTTAGTTCTAGGATAATCTTTATCATGTTATAACTACTTAATATTGTACTGAAAAAATAAATCAGGGGTGTTCTGGAAATCGAAAACGCAAAACGCAAGAATTTTTAAGTTCTTTTTAATACATTTGTAATCCGATTTTTTATAATTTTCTTATTGAAATCTGTTTAATAGAGAAATGTTTGTATTGTATTGTATTTGTATTTTTATTACTACAAAAATCTAATTAAAAAAACGAATTTTAAATTCCTGCGTTTTGCGTTTTCGGTTTCCAGAACACCCCTGAATATCTTTTTTTGTGTTTGCTTTTATTTTTTTAAACTGATGAAAAAAAAATTATTTTGTACGCATGATTTTTAAATTTTTAAAAAGAAAAAATTAAGTTTTCGGTTCGTAAGTTTTTGTACAAAAGAACAAAACAAAAAATATTTTTCTCAAAAACGTTTTTTTAAAGAACTTTATTATTTTGAACTTAAAGAAACAATATCAAACAAAATATTTTTATCTATTTTTGGTTATTGTACAATTTGAAATATTTTTCGAACACCAATGATAAATATTTTTTTAAAAACATAAAAAAAAACGTTTTCCGGTCCTTGGTTATATATATATCGGCCTTTTGCTTTAATCGGTTAATCGCTCAATTAATTAACCGAAGTTTTGGATTAATCGGATAATTTTGTTATTGATTGGTTAACCGATTAATCAATTTTTTTATCAATTAAGTAATTTCAATGAATAAAGATACATGAATTATTTATTATTTGGAGTTTATTAATAAAAAAAAAAAAAACAATAACATAACAAACACAACAATTCTTGAACTAAAACGAGCATACAAAAAAATAATTCATAAATATTTAAAACATATGTTTTATTAGTATTGTGGTTATTTTATTGAACTGTTAATGGTTTTTAATCCAAATTTCGATATTTTGATCAGATATCGAAATTTGGATTAAAAAATACCATTTGGTTTAAGGATTGCAGTTTGACTATTGACGTCATCCGTTGTCGATGGCGGTGAGTACTAAGCGGCAAACACCTCTAAAGAGATTGTGTGGTTACAATCGAAACTAGTCAGGGCAACCTGTCCGTGACAATCTGGGTTCAAAACTCATCAAAAATATAAAAAAAAGGTTTTTCTTAGATTGGGGACAATGAGTGATAATAAATAAATTTAATAATATTCTAATTTTAGTAATTAATTAAAGCAGCATTTCCGATATGAAAAATGAGCGTTCGTCATTTAGATACTGTGATTTTTAATTTAGTTTGCAAGATGTTTTTGTGTTTGACAAAAATCTTAAAATTAGTGTCTTAACTTTTGAAGTGTCGGACAATCAATACACTTTTGGCTAAGGAAACGGAGAACGTATGCCATGATGTTCCTCAAGAATAGGTCAACCTTCTGAAGCACTTTTCCTAATAAAAAAATTCTAAACAGAAACGCTTTTTTGATCCATTTTTTTTTAATGCAATGAAAAATATCTTGTTATGAAAATAACAATTTGCCGTATATGGTTCTTACTTTTGAGTACAGGCTAAAAGGAATTATTATGTTAATTATTAAAAAATTTGATGTCCGTAAAGCGGCATGGAAACACATCAAACTGGCTGAACAAACTTACATGTTTGTAATGTGATGTGTCTATACGAGACAAATTTTTGTCATATCCTATTTTTGCACTGTTTTGTCTTCATATGACTTAAGGGTATATTTTTCTCTAATTTCATAAAAACTGTCACAAAAATATACAATACTTCGCTATCTTTCCCTTAGAAATTCCAAAAATGTCAAAATTTTACCCTTGAACTTTATGATTTTAGGGTTAATGTTGTGTGATTTTAGTAAAATTTTCAGAATATATTTAAAATGATCTCTAGTAGAGAGATCGAACGGTTATTATTCGACCGGTTTTAACCGGTTATTTTAAGTTTGCGCAAGTCGGTTATTTTAAAATGTCCATTTTTCGAATATCGAATAAACCGGTTATTTTGGTATTATAAACCGGTTATTTTAATAATGTGTAATTTATATACGTTTTCCTTACTCTTGTTGTAAATTTACCCGTAATTTATATATATTTTTTTTTTGAATATTGGCACACTTAAACTTTTTATAAAGAATCTAACAAAAGTCAAAAAACATTATGAACAATGTAAATACAATTCGCTTATAGAAGCGTGCGTTCCTGTAAAATTCAAAATACTACAAAAAAGTGGTCAGTTAAAAAGTGAATAGTAATTTGTGCGAGAGTATTCTAAATACAATTAATATCTAGAGATATTAAAGAGATAAAGTTAGGTGCTTGTAGTGTCCTAAAATGATAAATTGCATAGAGTTTTCCACGTCACGATTTATTAATCACCTTTAATTAGTCCATATTAACTCTGTTCGAAGTAGTTCTAAGGAGACGACAAACAATACTTTACTAAAATACGCTGCCAAAAATGAATTACTGGGTAAAATATTAACCCGTTGTGTTCTTTCTTAAAACTAAAACATTCCGGCGGAATCAACGATTAAAAAAATTCATGAGTAATATTTATTAGAACACCAAGAACTAAAAAACAAAATTGAAGAAATCAAACAAAGTCATGGCAGGTTTTTAATTGTGGTCGACGAATGGAAAATTTCATACAAAATTCACGTTCATATGACTATTCATTTCTATAATGCTGAAACAAAATAATTTGAAATATATAATACTGGCTAAGAAGTTTTGTTTGCAACTTTTCATAAATATGGTTGAAGTCTACTGATTCATACAGACTTAACCACTAACAAATTAAAACTCATTTAAAATACATTTTATAGAATATCTCAAATAATAAATTTATTAAATTCCTATTATTTTTTATTTGCTTTTGCAAAACGTTTGCCTAGATCAAACATTATTTAACAGTTTCTGAATTACATTATACGATTATCTTCTTACAAATAAAGCTTGAGGTATGTTCAGACCTAACAAATATTTGACGAACAAATACAAAAAAACAGTACCAGCCAATTTTTCAAACTTTAGCTTTATTCTTAACAATTTGTATGGACTTTCTTATCTTTATTTGTAAGAAGTTAATTACACAATTAATCAATCAATTAAGAAACTTTAAAATGATGTTTGATCCAGCAAACGTTTTGCAAAAGCAAACAATTTTTTAATAAAACTAGTGGTTACGTCGAGTAGGACGTGAAATATTTAATAGGTGTGAACATGGCTTTAGTAAATAAATAGAAATTGTTAAAAATTAAGTTTAAGTTTGATCAATTTACTGGTCACACTTTCCTTGGATTTTATCATATTTTGTTGGTGCCTTACCTTGGTGAACTGTCTTGTTTTTTTTTTTAATTAACTTTTTATTACAAAAACTTATTTGATTTTTGTGTTTTTATGTATTCGAACTAAAACCGGTTAACCGGCTATTTTAAAAATGTTTAACCGAAAACCGGGTTTTTTAAAATAGCAACTATTCGGAATATTCGAAAACCGGTTATTGAAAAAAGTCGAATAATCGATATCCCTAATCTCTACTTAAATATTCTAAATAGGTTTTACTTAAAATGCATAACAGTAAGATCATTGGGCTCATTCGCCAAAATATTGCCAAGAAATGACTTTCTCCCCAAATTCGCAAAATTTAAATCGCAGGTACGGAAAAACTATAGGAGGTATTAACATAATTTTTTCATATTTTTATTCTCTAATATATCGTCAATAAATTCCAATGTGATGATGGAAAAATTCGGAAATTTGTTTGACAACACTTTTATAAATTTTAAAATGGAGTCTTGAAACTGCCGCTTAAAAAATTATTTTTTTTGGTCTTTCCTGCTAATAGGTTAACGGTATCCCGCAAAGACAAAAGCTCATACACAAGTAAATACGGATATATTTTAAGCAAAAATTAACTCTTATTTAAATATTTCTCAAAATATGTAAACTTTTTTCCATATTTCTTGTTCAAGCTGCCTGAGACACGTTAAAGGTCAGGGGAAATTTTAATAACTTTATCATTAGAATGATAATTTCGTACACATTTCGCTTCTTTTACATTTCATTAAAAAAGTTATTACTAAATTTGATCAGCAGTGTTACGGTACAATTTTGAAAATGTGAAAAATTAGGAGAACCCTAATGCATATGTTTTGTTAAAAAAATATGAAAAACTTGAATTATAAATTTTTTTTTAATGAAATTTAATTACAATATTAGTATTGTGGTTATTTTATTGAACTGTTAACGGTTTTTAATCCAAATTTAGATACTTCAATCAGGCTTAAGTTCATCGAATTTAATTTTCATAAAATTATTTTTATGAAGACAGGAACCTTACAACATGAAATTAACTAAAATTTTATTGATAATATTTCATTCTTGACTGCGCTGAGATTTGAACCCAGGCTTTTACGGACAGGTTGCCCAGACTAGTTTCGATTGTAACCACACAATCTCGTCGGTGGGGTTAGCCGTTTTACTCACTCGGCTATTGCAGCCGGATGATGTCAATAGTCAAACATCAATCCTTAAACCAAATGGTATTTCACTTTGGTAGATCGAAATTTGCTTTTGAATGAATGATTATCTATTTTAATTAATTTACATGTTCTTCCTATTTAATTAAAAAAAAAAAAATTTAGTTAATTTCATGTTGTAAGGTTCCTGGGTTCATAAAAATAATTTGATGAAAATTAAATTCGATGAACTTAAGCCTGATTGATGTATCTAAATTTGGATTAGAAATTTAATTACTTGAAATATAGTTTTACGTTTTCTGACAAAAACACCTACATAATTTTGTTTAAGAGTGCGTACGACTTGTATTCCCGTCTTAGCCCCCAATAATTATTACAACAATGTTTAATGCAAGAAAAGATAACCTCACTGTTTATTGCTGCTGTTTTGTCTAAGCTTTTGCTATACTTTTTAAAAATTTGACAAAATACTCGTAACCAATACTTTAGAAAATATTAAGTGAGATTTAACGTGGTCTTAATATCACAAGATAAAGTAATTATACCGCTATAAGCCTGGTACTCTGTTCCTGCGAAATGTTGTCAAACTCAATATAAAAAAATTTCTGTGAAATACAAACGAAAAATTTTTGATAGAGTTGTACTCTACTTATATTTATTAGGAAAAACATTCGAAATGTTTCTAGCAACATTTTTATTTTCTGTGTGAAACAAGTGCAGCTCATATTATTTCGCACAGAAGTTTAAGCAACAGCTTATAATTTTTTTGTAATTTTTTATTCTGTATTTTTAAAGTAGCTTTTATAACAAGCGTTTTGCAAAGAAACATGTAGAAAAGTGCTAAAATTAATTTTTTGATATAAGAAATTATAAAAATAAAATTGTTTTACTTTTTTTAATGACAACTAAAAAAAAAAATACATGACTTTTGATAACCTTCGCAAGACAATGTTATTTACTTGCAACTAATAAAAACGTTAAGTTTTGAAAAATCGCGAGATAGATAATATTGATTCATATCAAAATTTTCGTGTGTAATAATCAATGTTGATTGAAAAACAGGCAGTTAATATCACAAAATAAAAATAATTATACCGCTAGGCATGGTAAAAAACAGTTTTTTGTAAGATGTAATATTATAGCAAAATACAGATTGCAATTAATGGAAACTTTAATTATTTTGCCTGTTGGTCACATTTTTTACGTCAAAAATTTACCAACTATGACCGTGGCTTAAGTCTTGAGTGTTTGCAATTCTCATTTGCTTTACAGTTTTATTTGTATAATATCTTTAGCTTTTCCAAAGTCTTTCAAAAAAAAGGTTTCCTGATGATCTGGCCTAAGCAACCAGTGAAATGCGCATAGAAGCAGGTTATCCTCCAAAAATAATTTTTAGTGTACATATATCAAAAAAAAAAAAAAAAAAAAAAAATGGGAAATTTAGTACGTCATAGAGAAGTCTTATTAATAAACAAAACATTTTAAATTAAGTTTGACGGCCTGAATTAGAAGTGTGGCTGTGCTAAGCAAAAAAAAAAAAAAAAAAAATACACATATGTAATATGTGGTGGCAATGCTGCTTAAGGCTACTTTACACTATCGCACAAGTCTTAAGCTGGAAGTCCAGAACACGCGTTTTTGCATTCACGTTTTTATACCTTACTTGCGTTCTACATTGCAAGTTACATGCAACGCCTTTTTTTGCGTCATCACTAAAAGTAAAAATAATTATTTAGTTACTAAAATCAGCTGATTTGTGCGAACACTGCTTATGACGCCTGCAAAAGTAGAAAGTAAACCGTCTTTACGCATTCAACGTCTCAAGGCATTCTACGCTTTTTTGCATATAATAAACCCCTTTACGACTCTACTTTTTATATATTAAAAAATTATTCTCTGTTTCAAATTTTATTCTAAAACGTTTGCATATCCAAAAAAATCTAGTGTTAAAAAGTTTGCTTTATTTGCATATCTTCATTTAATGATGAATGCTTAAGACAAAATTTCTTTTTTATGTTTCTTATTCTGTTAAACATAATTTGCTGCAATTATTTAAAACGCAACAAATTTACTCATTTAATTAAAACGTCACAAAAGTCTTTTATTCTTTCATCCTGACATTTCCTTAAGCTTTTGCTTTTAATGAAAATTTCCGTCTAATTACATCAGTTTCATTTGTATCTTTTAAAAACGTTTTTTTTTTAATCTTAAAAAGATTTTACACTACAAATATCAAAGTAAAACGTTTTGTCCTTATTTTTATACCGCTTGCCGCAGTTGGAAAAGGAATATACGCACATACAAACTTATAAATATATAATTAAGAAATAAGCAAACAAAACACAATAAAATTTCAGTTTTCGAAGCTCGTACTTACATCACTAAATTATGCATTTTTATCAGTGATGCCAACTTTTTTAGAGTAAAAAACACTATACAATTTAAAAAAAAGCCATTTTTTTCAATTTAATCGATAATTCAACACAAAACAAGTTACCAAATATTTTAAAGAAATGTTAAGGGCGTTGCTGGGGACCTTATTCGTGCATAACTTTAATTAAGACAGTTTGTAAGGTCTTTAAAACTACAAATTAAAATTGTTATTTTATTTCAGATCTAAAAATGTACACAGCTAGAAAAAGTTTTTATAAGAACATGGCATATAATTTAAAAGTCAATAATAAATATATTTAGATTTGTATATACAAATTTTTAAATGTGTTATTAAAAATTATTATAAATTATCATCTTCAATAAAAATAATATCATCCAAATTATTTCGATTATCACAAGTTGAGTTTGAATTGGGTCATAAACAGTTTTTAAGTAATTAATCCAAATTTCGATATTTTAATCAGGCTCAAGCTCATTGAATTTAATTTTCATTCAATTATTTTTATGAAGAAAGGAATTTTACAACATGAAATTAATTAAAATTTATTGATAATTTTTCATTCTTGACTGAGGTGGGAATTGAACCCAGGTTTTCATGTTGTAAAATTCCTTTCATCATAAAAATAATTTAATGAAAATTAAATTCAATGAACCATTAACAGTTCAATAAAATAACCACAATAATAATTATTGTGTTTCAGTAATATTTTGAAATTTTGTATGTTTCATTGGAAAAGATATCACTGCAGACACTAGGTGGTCATTACAGCATAAATTATGTCGACGAAGTTCATATTTAATGTGAGGAATTGAATTAATAGAGCTCCATTATATTCCGTTTCTTTTGTTGGATTTACTGTAGTTCATCGAACTAAATGTTCTTTCAACTTGAGCGTTTGAGTATGGCAAACTTAAAATTCTTAATACAAAATTGCACAGATCTAAAAATAGATTTTGTCCTATTGAATCTTTAAAATTGACTTCTATCCACAAAGATCTGTTCGTTGTTTATTTTACTATTCACAACTCTTAATATTTTCCAAGCAATTTTGTTAAGTAAATTCTGTAACGAAAACAATTACGTCGTTTTTATTGCGATTAACAACCGGTGTGAGATTTACAGAACATAGCAGGATTGCAGAGTACATGAAACTCCCCAATCTTCTCACCTCACTCGCCAATAAACTCAAGCTTACTTTATAAACAGTTGCCATACTGAAAGAATGTTTTTACACTTAACAAAGTTTTTACTGAATAATTAATTAAAAAACTGTAGAAAAAATAAAAATTGTAAAAAGCACTAAAGGCACTTACGAAAAATTGACAAAAGCACAAAGTTAGTGCTTTTTCTTAGTTTGGCACTAAATATAAAATTTTGGCATTTCCAGGCATCAAAAAGAACCATAAATATTGAAAAAAGCACTAAGTTGGCATCACCGATGTTTATATCATTTAGAATTTCTTGTTTTTTCAGAAAACTGAAGCAAATCGGAACAAAGCTAAATGAGTTATCAACAGCAAGATAAACAAATTTGTAAAATTGGTCCATAAAGGAAGAGTTGTTTCAATTTTTTTGGTGTGACAAAAAATTCAAAAAAATAAATAAAATAATTCTGTTAGTACTTATGGGCGGGATGACTGATTCGTAGATCAATTTCTTTGCTTTCCATTGGCATATTGTAAGTCACTTATTTAGTGAGACTCTTTAAGGATTGCACAGTTACCCTAAGTTGCCACAAGCAAGTAATTATTTGCAAGTAGTGTATACATATTGCTAACGAAAATCAAGATTCAATTTCTCAATTGTTAATGAAGTGTTGCCAAGTAGTCAATATTTAACGTTAACTGTAGACACGTTATTTGGTAATATTTTTTTTTTATAAAAAGGTGATATAAATGTTAAAACTTTACTTCAAAATTATTCTCTTTGCTATTTCAAATATTCTTCATTTATATGTTTTTTATATTTTATAAATACGTAGAAAATCAGCTTAAAACTTAATCTTTATTTTACTTAGTATTTGTAAATTGATACAAAACTCAGCTACGGTAACACTGTTTCTTCATTTCTCATTTTACTTGCAGCAAGTGTTAAAAATTTACTTGCAGTGTTAGTAAAAAAGTGTGAGTGTATTGAGTTTTTTTCACTTGTACTAGCATGTGGCAACGGGGGGTAAGAGTGGAGTTCGTAAATCTCAGACAGGGATCCCGGTGATAACTGGGGACTGGTTGATAGGGACGCATGCAAGTAAAATGGCTACCTACGGCAGGAGTTTTCATAGCAAGGATTAAGAGGAAATAGTGTTTTATTTTCTGTGTCAAAATCCTGGATAGGGGCATTAGGGGTGGATATTTGGGCAAACTCGGGTTTGTTTGTTTAGATGAACTATCTTGAATAGAACTAAGGTTCGCTCTTCTTTACATGAGGAAACAAATTTGTTAAAATCAGCAGCTACACCTGTTTATTAAGTAGTTGCTTTGCAGGGTGGGCATTGGCGCTGGTTATTACAAAGGAACCTCTGAAGGACCCATGTGAGCTGTACTTTTAGATGGCTGTTTGAGGAATTTAACCTTATTTTTTATTATTTAACCTGTTTAAATAAAATTCAGCTCAAAGACCAAAATAACCAATTTTATTGGAATTCGTCTATATTAAGCCATAACTCCCATACGTTTGTGATATCGATCTATAAGAATACCTGTGTTGCGATTGTACATCACGGTGGATCCCAACCATGTGGCAAGTTAATATTAAGAGTTTACCAAATGCCCCTGTGTGTTTTAAGGATCATTTAAGGTCGCAGTTTGGGTGCATTATCCACCAAATATTATACACCCGCCCCCTTTTTATGATTCGGAGATATCTAACCCCTATTGCTATTCCTAATCCCAGCAGCTTCAGTTGAATAGCAACAGCACCTAGGTATCCAGCCACAGGCTGAACTTTCTCAACAGGGTGAAAAATCAGCCTTCCATGTAAGCGTCACCCTCCATGCGATTTAAGATCAGCCTCTTTAACGAGCGCATACCCTTCACAAATTACATCATTTAAGAATAGTCCAACCTCTATCTCAACATCCTTCATCACCACGTTCTTATGATCTTTATCACCATTAAATAACATTCGAATAATCATTCCTTCTTCATACATTACACATGGACCGGGCGGAAGTTCTCATTCATACATGGTTCTTTCCGGTTAGACATACATTCACACATCAGTGGCTTCGAGGGCATCTTCATATAACATTCATCAAATCATTTACCATTCATACATCAAACATGGATCCGGCGGGAAGCCACATTCATACATTGTGCTTTCTGGATAGGCATACAAACATTTTCATCACACAGGGTGCTATTGGTGCGGCATACAATCAGTCAATCTTTTCTATACAGCATACAAACTCAGAAACATCTTTTTTCCATCATAATACCACCTTCTCCTTCTTCATCTCATCATCAGCTTCTCCTTTGACATTATCTTATCCTGTGCATTCCTCATGGAAAATCATCTCTCGTGTTTAAAAAGCAACTTTCTTCTGATAGGTGTAGTCATGAAATCCTCATCCAATAGACAGCCCGATACCGATACATCCAATGGACCTCCCTAAACACCAGAAAATAAAGTATTATATTGAATTCGGTATTTGGTGCATCCCAGAATGCATGCACCTGTTATTTACCCCAGTGGATGTAATTTTATGAGGTGTGACTCCTTAAGTTGCCTTAACGCCGCTCCCTAAGAGGCGCAGCAAATCTTCTGTGGGGAAAGTCCAATGCTAATACTATTTCCGAAAATACTTATCACTGCCATAATTTTCTTATAAATGTTCGTTTTATTATATAATGTGGGCCAAAATAAAATATGTTATTGCAAAATTTTGCGATGATAGGTCTAGAATTGACCGTCGTTAAAAATTGGAGCGAAGGGACATTACAAATGTACTCCATCGATATGTATTACATGCTATTGGTTCGATTTCATTCCAGAACTTCCCCGTTAACGTTATTTTAAAATCAAACCGTCTTCCTCTTGGTCAAGTACCCTGGTGATTCTACTCAATGGCTGCTGGTGTTATAACATAATTTTGTTGTTGCATGTCTATGATTGCCTATGTGGGGACCCATAGAGTAGAAACTTGAATATTTTTTTGTAAATACGGCCGTGTAATGTATCATATAGTCGAACTTGACCGACCATACTTTCGTAATTTTTTTAGATTATTTAAGGATAATTTAAATTAACCGCAATGTTTTGTAGACGTATTAAATAAGTAATTAGAAATTGTATTGCACAAGACTCGTTTTATTTAACAACTGTATTACGTATATTGTTAAAAACAAATACCGTATTACAAACAAAAAATTTGAGTTATGCCAATTTTTATAAATAAATAAAAATTTTACAATTATTTTTATTTATCTTAATTTTTTTCTGAATTTTATTTAAACCCCAAAACTTTGCTCACCAACAAGCAGACACAGCAGCACGTACTTCTGAAGTATTTATTACTTTTAAAAGTGCTTAAAAAGTTTTTTAGCTTTGAAAGTTTCTTCCAATTATTTTTTAATTCACATAAAATATATTTCAATTTCTGCTTTACTTGGTTTTATACAATATTGAATTAATTCCAACAAAGATAAATTAGTAGTCGGGAATATGGCGGTAGAACAACGAAGCAAAAGAGAAACTAACAAGTTGTATTCTATTTTTTTGTAATTATTTTCTATAAAAAAAAATCTTTTAAATTCAATTAAAAAAAATTTCAATACGAATGAAAGTTGTCATTTGCAAAATGGTTCTTGTGGGAATTGATAACGTTAAAAGTTGCATGATTTTTGTTTGCTTTTCACCGGAAAATCATATGTTTGATCAAATGTTGCAAACAAATTTCCTTGTTTGAAATACATGTTGTCCTTTTGTTCAATTATTGATGCTAAAAATGTTTATTTTTATCGTCGCGTCCATATCCCCATGCGTTTCTCTGATCACATTATGTGGTTTAAATTTAAGTCAGAATTTAACCGAACAACACCATAACAGACATTATTTCCGTTTCCTTTTTTTGAACGTGCATTTAAACACACATACGCGCGTACACGCATAAAAAGGACTAAAATAATGCAACTTTAAACAAACATCAAATGGACGATTGAATGAACATGAGCACGCCGTGAATGCATGATTTTGAGTTTAGGCACGATTGTTTAAAAAAGGATAAACACACTCACATTAATAAAGAAAATGGAAGTGTGAACGTGCATATTTAGGCGATTTCATGCTGAATTGGCAGATATTTTTTTTTTGTTTTTCTAAATTTGGGGAAATTCGATCAAACAATTGGCCTCAACCTAATTGTTGATCAAATTTAAAACCAAACTGAATATGTAGCAAAAACTTCATAATGACTTGCAATGCAAAAGCAACTTACTTTTCAATGACTACTTCATACCATCTGCATTGTGTAGAAGTAGTTTAGTAATGGCTGACATATAATCGGATACATAAGCACTTGTTTACGTGTTGATTAACGAAATTTATAATTAATTCATAATAAAATGTATTTAAGGTTTTATTTATTCATATCATGGCCCAATTAGTAGGTCTGCTCGAAACGCCTGCTGATTTTTTGTAGAGTTGTATTTTTACCGTGCAATTGTTTTTGACATCTTGTCCATTTCTTACACAAACAAATGCATTGGGTTTTGACATCTTTAACATAATTTACACAAACAAAATGCGTGTTGTTTTTCTATTGTTGCATTGTTGTAGTTTCGCGCAGACCTACTTATTGGGCCATGATTCATATCTAATACAAATTGATTTTAAATACATATTTGTTCTTACAATTTTCTTTTGTATTTTGTTACAAATGAAAAACAATTTTAATAGTTTTTTTTTTCATTTTCATTATTAATTTATTGAATCTTCATATATTAAATATGAACTAACAATAATTAATCAAATCTTATACTAATACTTTATTTTTGTCCTGCCAATGCTAGACGAAAATTTTTCACATATGTAGATTTTTAGCGGTCTTCTTTTAATAGATTTGAATATAAAAAATTTAAATACTTAATTGATTTTGATATGCATTTTAAAATTAAAAATGTTAATAAAAAGTACACTACCCAATTAACCAAACAATATCGTCTAGGTGATATAAATTATAATATATGATATCGATCTTGTATCATAAATGATAGTATTTGAATTGCACCTTTCCATATGTTATCGTTATTTCATGAAAATATCACATCGTTCTTGCAAGCATATCGTCGCTGGTTTATTGGGTATGACTATGTCCTTAAAACAGGGTAGTAAAATTTTGCATCAGAAAGTAAATTTAATTAAAAACATAATTTGTTCACATGATAAAATAACGTAGCGATCTTATTTTAGCATACGTGTAGTGTTCTTTTCGCGTTGTGTATTTTCCTTTTTTATAGAATGTTCATGGCGAAATACGTTATGCTACACTAATATGCCGTACCTTAGTTTTTTCCAGCTCTGGTTATGAGTTTGTGTTATACAAGCAAATATTAATTTCAAAAATTGTCTAGAATCCTTTTAAATTTAAAAATGTCTGTCCGTTTGGCTGGATGACTAGTTGCATGGGTGGGCAAAACTTGCACGCAAAGTTCAGACAGTAGTTTTAGATATCATAACATACCTGTTTATTCAAGCACAAAGTCATCCTTAATTCCGGGCGGGTTCACATAGTGGAAATTTGGTCGGGACAGCCACTAATTACAATTTGATTACCCATAGCATTCAATTTAAATAAATTGTATCTTATTTTTATTTGAATACATACATATATAAATACTAGTTTAATCAAATAAAAAAATCCATTCTTCTTTTTTCTCTTCTCGCGACACCGGTTATGATTTCCTTCACTTAACCCCAGGATTACCGTCTTGGTCTGGCCAGACCAAATTTGTGTTTTGCTTGTAATATTTTTCGCATATAACAAAAAATCAAAAAAACAGGGACGTGAATTCTATAAATGATATAAATGATAGTGTGGTTAAATTCCATTTTTATGTAAAAGTCTATGAAATGACCCTCTTGGTCTAGCCAGACCAAATTTTTTTTTCCTTGAAAGATATTTCAAATAGATGCGAAATAGCAATGTGCGAAATTAAAGACTACATTTTCGATGACTTGGATATGGAATAAAATAATAAAATTATATAATAAATTTGTATAATCTAAAGTAATTAGCATATAAATATATATATTCACTTTTTTTTAATTGGGGTTTTTAGCTGTACAAATTGTGGTCTGGCCAGAGAAGAGCTTAGTGGTAAAAAGTTACCGAGAATCCTAGGGTTAAATCGGTGTGTCCTTGTAAACGTGTGCAGGCGCTAGTGTGGTGGTTTTTTGCCCTAATCGATGCTCTAAAAAACTTATTGAGCCTTTTGAGAGTAGAAAATTATCTTTATGCAGTGCCTATGTTGGATACATTTCATCATAATTTTTTTTTATATCAGAAATTTATTGGAGAATATTCTGATCCCGCTGCCATTTTACCATCCCCAGCTGATATTTGTTGGTCATTGCTGAAACTGGAGTGGGGCTAATTAGCAGTAAATAGTCATTTGCGAGTTGTTTAACAGCTTGAACGTTTTCATTAGTGTTACTATAATCGACTTTAGTAACAAAAGCATCTAGCTTGAACAAACTAAGTACAAAAGGAGACAGTCGGGTCTTGTTGATCATTTAGCTTTAGAAACTGAAGAGGGATATACAAAACTCTGCGAAAAGGCTCTGTAGGTGTTTGAGTAGGTTGGTTTTTAGCTCTATTTGTTTGTTGTGACACTTTTCTGGAGCTTTTAATTTTGAATATCTAGTCGCTCAGCTATTGCTTTTACTTCTTCAGAGAACTGCTGGAAAACTGTAGATATTTCTTTAAGCACCCTGCAAGAATTGTATTACCGATTTTTGAAAACGACATTATACACAGAAAAAAGTAAAATTTGACTCTTATTACTATATTCAATGAATCTAGCAAAAAATTTGTTGATTTTGCAGCTATTAGCAAAATGGTTATATTGATTAATAAAAATTTCAAAAATTTAAAATTGTGAATATTTTTTTTTCAATAAACGATATTTTTAATTTTAATTAAAAAAAAAATTATTAAAAAACTTTGCCATTTCAACGATGTGTTAATTGATTTAATTAAATATAGCTCAGGTTTTGACAATTCCCAACAACAATTCTACAATTAAATTATTTTATTTTAAGCGAAAAAAGCAAATAAGAGTTTTTGTTATTTAATAAATATTTTAATTATAATTTTTTATCAAAACAACTAAAATTTTAATCAAATCCAAATTTTATTTTTAATTTTTTTTTAAACTATTTTTTTAGTTTATAAAAACCTACTGAACATTTTTTCTGTATAATCAATCAATAATCAATTTACCAACTTCTGTTGGGGTCGGTTTAAATGTAATAGTTTCAATATAAAATCCACTGTCAAAATCATTCTACAAAATCTACATTTTAAATTGAATGTATTGGAATAAAATGTTAGACAAATTCCTTTTCTTGTTTTAAAATCATGAACTTGTAGAACATGACTTTATCGTAGCTCCCATATAAGGCCGCAAAATCTTTCAAACAGCTGAAAATGTATTATAAATATTTATATTGACACAAAATTTATCCTTAATTGCTTTTTTATATCTAAAAGATATTTATAGTTTAAGGCACCACATGATAAGTTACAAATACATATAAGGGAATATAAGGCAAACAAAAAATAAAGAGGATGAAAGTTTTTTTTAACAAAATCGTTTTAAAAGGTAAACGAATATTAAGGAAATTACAATAGCATTTCCTTTTAGGCTTGATGCAGCATTTTCAATATTTGAAGTCGGCGGCTGACGACCAATAGCTTTTATCTGTGTAGGGCATGGAAGTTTCAATACTTGTCAAAGGAAACCCCCAAACTTAGGACGTTTTTTTGAGTTCTTGCTTAAGTTTAAACTTAAACGCTGCCAAGCGTTTGCCAACTTGAGAAAAACAGCCGTTTAATGTCAAATTTAGGTTTTTTAAATCTACTCTTTTTAATTTAATGTCGTTTTCTAAATTAATTTTAATTATAAAAACTTTTTAAAATTTTAATATGTGGAGGAAAAAAAAAATAAAATTAAATCACACAAGCGATGATTATTGCAAAACGTATTGCATTTTTAATGAATATAAAGTGGCATCATTAAAATTCAGATTTGATTTATTAAGAGTTAGCAGACGAACAAAGTTTGTTATGACTACGGCTGCAACATTTTAAGCAAAGCGAAGCTGTTCCGTCAAAATCTTTTCATACAAACTTGATAATGGCGGCACAAATCTGCCATAACTGTTTGATAAGAATATGCAAAAATTTCAGAAAATATATGATAATTGTAAAATAAAGAAAATGTGTTAAAAATTTGCTAGGATTAAAACAAAAAATTTTACAAATTTAAAATTTGTTTAAAATATGCTAATTTTTTTTAAAAAAATATGCTAAAAATCTGCTGAATCTGTTTTATATTTTTTTAGTTACTCGACCTTTTTTATTATAATTTATAAAATTAATAATTTTTTCAAGCCCGAGATCTGTTTTTATTCTATAATTCTTTATTTTTCAATATTTCGAATTCCTTTGGATGTCATGTTGTGTATTTTTGGGAATCGTTGTAAATTTGAATTTTTATTTGTTTATGTATAAATCTAATTATATAAAAATAAGCACATATAATTTATATTTGCTTATATTTATTTTAAGATTCCTGACATCCAAATGATGTCGAAGTATTGAAAACTAAAGAATTATAGAATAAAAACAGACCTCGAGCTTGAAAAATAATTATTAATTTTATGAATCTGCTAAAAAATCTGCTAAATAAAAAGGAATTTAAATATATCGCACATGTTCCACAATAGTGTGTTTACTCGAATTTTTTTTCACTTTTTGGAAAAAATCGATGCATTGTATTCACATCTACCCGCTGTGAACAGTCTGCTACATCTAGCAGAATATATGCTAAAATGGTAACACTGATTATAAAACAAACAAATTGAAGGCAAAAAAAAAAAAAAAATCAAGTATCAAAATATAACAATTGTTTTCATTTATTTTTATCATTTTAAGTATTCATTCGTAATTTTAATTCTTTATTGAAACTAAAAAATAGTTGACAAACATATTTTTAATTTAAAATATCTATATTTTTTCTAATTGGTTTTTTCTCGCACCAATTTTAAATGTGACTTAAATTGACAGTTCTTGTGAGAAACTTTTCGCAAAATATTGTTACAGAAACATTTTTTCCCATCCTTCTAATAATCGCTGGAAAATGATAATTCTCGCAAAGTAAAGATACAGAAACAGTTGTGTGAGAAAAACAATTTTTTGTTTCATTTTACACTGGTTTTGTTCTTACTCACTCGTTTCATGCTGAACATTTTACGATGCGAGAAATACTGAAACGAGCTACAACGATTAACTTCACCTAGTTTAACTCAAATATCAAAAACCCAGGCTAAGTGGATTGTAAATATGTTTGGCTTGTTTATAATTTCATATTCTATTTGTTAAACTGTACAGTAAACTTGTGCAGATTTTTTAATATAAGACAACAAAATGAGGGCGCGGATAAAATTTTTTGGTCACGGTTCCAAAACTTATGCAGCGAATCGCCTTAATTATGGTGCACTTAAAGCAGCAATAGACTCATGAAAGTCAAAAAAATTAATGAAAATGGTAATAACATAGAGACAAAAATTTTATTTTCTTCGCTTAAATTTCTTTTTTCTTGAACTGTTTTTGTTAATTGATAAAATTTAAATTTTTATTTTGATATTGTAATAACATTGCCTAATGCTTTTTAAAGGACTATAAACTTTTAAGAATTTAAAGTTTTTATTACAAAAATAACGGTTTTAAAATTTTTCAAAACTAGATGTACCTTTTATTTTGACGCTCACTGTAGGTTGCAAAAGTGAAAAAACGTGAGTTTCTTTTTAATTTGTAACAAAAGGAAACAAACAAACGCGTTTTCAAGCGGTTAAGAACAAAATGTATTAGCAAAGTGACCTCACTTCTACAATAGAAAAATGGTACTTTCGTAAATACATAAAAACTGTTCATCCCTGCTGCATGATGCGAAATTTTGTTGCTGATGCGTGATCACCAGTTGCAGTGGTGCTGCTGAGGCTTTTTTTACCGCACAACAGCTGTACAAAGTTTAAATTGTTGAGCACGAGCTAAATTTTAAAAGTTTCATAAGCGAATATAAAATATTAATAAAAATTTTATCCACAATAGCGATGACAAATTTTATTGAAAATATTGAACCAAAATGTGACAGTTTTCTTATAAATAAATAGAAAAGGAATCAAAAAAGAAAAATAAAACGACTTTCTTTTATGTGAAAAGTTATTGCATCACCAAATTAACTTATGAAATAATTGGAAAAAAATTTCAGCAGAGTTGCAGCATCTCTGCATAAACAACGTTTGACATATGAGAGTGATGCCAAGTTTTTTACAAGTGAAGCTTTTACTTACATTAAACGTTACTGATGCGCAAGTGATGCGCAACAAAAGCATTTACGAACGTACCCAAAATTACAGGATTTGGTTGCTAGAATTGCGACGGTTAATGTCAAAATGCCTTTATAAAAAATGTAAATAAACAAAACAAAGATCCCAAACGTCAGAACACAGAAAAAAATGCATGTCATTTTAGTTTTCGTAGAAGTACATTTTGGTACAGACGTTGCAATATACTCTCCAGTTGTGTAGGGTATCATTTCTATACTTCTCTGTTTGTATACAAAAGAAACAATTCGACAAAATGTAGACACATCATCTCCATGCACGTCATCCAAGAGTGTATGAAGTTTTTCGTTCATTCACGCTTGTTTGCATTAAGTTAAAACTTCATTTTAATTAAACCGCAGAGTATGATGTACGAAATATTGGAAAAAGAACTCAATAAACAGCGGAAAAAATAAAAATAATATTCATTTAAAGGAATTAATACTTGCATTCAATTCGTAACAAAACATGTTGTGGAACTCTGTGTATTAGTGACTGCAGATTATTTTTTGTAATGAATGTGTTTTTCCCAGCCACAATTCAATTAAATAGTTGGAAAAATAGAACATCCTTTCGGTATTGCGAAAAAATGTGAAAAAGGAAAATATTTTTAAATATGGGCATTTCTATAAGAATGTCAACCACGATTTAAAAAATAAAATAAAAACCCTTGAAACTTTTTTCAAATATGGTAGAAAGTAACAAAACACTCAAACTTTACTATGCAATGGAACTTATAGGTTATTTAAATTTTTAAAAAGCGAAAAATAAGTGTTAAAACTGACTATCTCTTTGATTAATTTTTAGCAACTGCAATCATCAATGTTCCATTTTCTGCCGACTAAATACAGATACTGGTAACATTGGAATTATACTTTAAAATTAATGTTACAACAACAATGGTCAAGATCCATGAGGATAGACCAAATATATATGTCGATTAGCGGTATATTTTTTTGGTTTGTTTTAGATGCTATTCTAATGTAACTAGAGTTTGTTCCCGGGATTTCGCGTCCCGGGAATTCCCGGGATTTTCAATTGTTTTCAATTCCCGCTTTCCCGGGAATTAATTGCGGGATTCCCGGGAAATTTTGAAGAACATCTTTTTTAATACTTTAGTAAATCTATGTCGGACTAGTGTCTTTAGTAGTTTAATCTAACTTAATATCACCACAATATTTAAATTTGCTACAGTTTAAGGCTTATTAATCGTTTGAGAATGGTCTTTATATTGGGCCTATGATAAATTATAGACTTATCTTCACGAAATTTTATTTCTTGTCTTAGCAAACTGAAGTGTAAATTTTACAATAATACTATAAGTTTTTGCGGTTAGGGGCGTAGTAAAGTAATTTTGAGTCTTATGAAAGTAGATTATGCTGAATTGCACCACAAAAGCATTATTACGCTTTTATGTAAGAATATGATTAACGAGATTTGTCTAAATATGGATCCGTAGGTAAATTATGGACCGACATTTACGAAATTTGGTGCTTTATAAAACGAACTTGTTGAAATTCAATGACAATAGGTGCATTCGCCACAAATTTATGTTAATTTTTGTTGAGTTTTTAGGGAGGTTGTTCCACATTTGGGTGCATAACTCTTTTCCTACTAAAGCGATTCTGCTGGAATTCAATCCCAAACAGCCTAGAAGATCTAGAAACAATTTGACAACCAAATGGCCAAATCGGCTTAGAATTAATAAAGGGCTAATAATAAAAATACTTTATCGGACCTTATATGAATATTAAAAAAAGATTCACATGGAATGACCTTCATATACCACTGCTGATTAAGGGTTAAAGAATTGTAAAAAATATGTTATTAAATATATGTAGTAAATTAAATTTCTCCTTCATGCTGAATTTGTTAAGCGGTAAACTTATTTCCGAATTCCTACTTCGTAATGTTGTGGTTTCAGTTCCTAATCGCTCTTCCAAAAATTGTATTCCACTAAGATCTCAAAACTTTTATTCTTATTATGCAAATGTGCTCTGAATTTGACAATGTATATACGTATATTAATTTCTATGATGCTATTGGCATCAAAATAAACTGTTAAGTGTCTTAAAATTACTTGAATCTTGAATTTTTCACGTTTTTGTTATATAATAAATTTAATTATTTTAAGCGTAATAAGAAATATTAGTAAATAAATAAACAAAAAATTTTGGGTGCGAATCCCGGGATCCCGGGAATTTGATTTTTATTTCCCGCTTTCCCGGGAATCCAAAAAGTGCGGGAATACAAAAACTCTAAATGTAACGTACGTGGTGCAAAAAGATCATTTGTCTATGTCATTTGTATTTGATAAGTCTTGGAGGTTTAAAAATGAAAATTGATAGCAAGTTATTTGTTGCAAAAAACTTTTGATCGGAATTTTTTTTAAATTGGTATAATAAAAATTTTATAATCTTTTAAAAGTCGTCACGTACGAAATTATAAGTACTATAAATGCAACAAAATCTATCATCTTAATAAGTTGGTATTTAGTTAAAATTTTGGCCAAACTTATTTAATTGCAAGCTAAATCATCTAAGCAAATATTATTGCAATCGGTCCATATTTGTTCGTTGCACCCGTACAAACATCACTCCCGAAAATAACTTTTAACGCCATATCTTCCTTAAAAATGTTGGTCAAGTATATGTCAATAAAAATTGGCGTCATTAACTTTTACCACAGGTCATATGTCATGACAAAATGTTGTGCTGGTAAGTCCAACATTAACCATAGGTCCCATATAAACCCCCTTCCTTAAATCGGTTAGAGGCAAACAATTTTATATACATAAAGATATCTGAATAATATTCGGCACAAATATCTTTTACATAATTCTTAACTCATAGCATAGTTCTCTTCTGACGACAATGATTGACCATGGGTCGTAAATCGGGTACACTCTCAAAAAATTGTTTTTTAAATATTAGGTTGTAGGGTATCATATGGTCGGGCTTAACCGAATATATTTTTCAGTTTTCAGTTTTTGTATACATACATTTACAAAAAATATATTTCATACCTTGTAAATAC
The DNA here is from genome assembly GCA_943735925.1 of Pollenia amentaria. Classification (NCBI taxonomy): domain Eukaryota; kingdom Metazoa; phylum Arthropoda; class Insecta; order Diptera; family Polleniidae; genus Pollenia; species Pollenia amentaria. The sequence goes on along the minus strand of OX031010.1, from coordinate 58,537,250 downwards.
TATAAGAGAAAAATCTGTCACGTACGGTATGTCACGAACGATATTACATTTTGTTCATTATAAAACCATCCAAAAAAATTTTTCTTTCCAATTACGGATTACAAAAGAAAAATATGTGGCTTAGTGTATAAAATTAAAAGATGGAAAAATACCTCCTACAATTCGCAGGTTTTCACATGTTTTTACATTCGCCCCAAAATAACTTTCGTTTTATGTCAAGTATGATATGCACCTATTTTCCTGGATATTTTGGACAACAAGGTAGCGAAAGTGGTAATTTTTTTTCAATAATATTTCTTTATTAAAATTATAATTGTACAAAATTCATACATTTTAAAATTTGGGCCTCAGCGCCATGAGGGCATTTTTGAGCCAAGTTGGCAAAAATGTCTTAACTGTACAACATACAATTATTTTTTTCATATATAGTACTATCTAAATGAAACATAAAATGTCCAGTTACTACTACTTGTGCAAAATCTCTATCGCTCTGAAGGCATACAACTGTCACGTACGGTGACATGGAAATACTCATATGTAACTGCATTTCCCATGTAATATATATAAAGTTTTTATAAAAATATTAATGTTTCTATAAAAAAAAACATTAAAACATGAACAAATGTTTCTTTAACATTTGTTTGTGTTCTAACTATATAAATTAATTAAATTGTATAAAATATTTATTATCATTAAATTTATGAACCCTTTACTTGTAACTGCTATGAAAACAATTTAAACTTACAGCCGAAAAGTGTGCAATTTGTTTTTGTTTGGGTGTAGATGGGGTTTACCTGGTTCTTTATGAGTCGGCGCGTACGGGTACTTGCTGAGGCACGTCGGACACCTGCTGAGGACCTGGAGGAGAGCCGCAGAGTGATTGGCCAAAGAAACCACCCTTATTTCCTGCAGTTCGGCAAATAATAAAAAAAAACACTTGTTGGGCTTCTTTTTCCCCACTTTTAAGTTTTTGTTCACTTTATTTTTGTTTTAGTTTCTTTTTTTTTCTTATTTTCCGATATTTTTATTTTAATTTTAATTTATTTTAATTTCACTTTACTTTAATTTAACCTGATTTTACTTTAATTTAATTGCCGGCGTCTGGCTGGTGCGAATTTTATGACCGAATTGAAATATATGAAAAAAAACTCATTTTCCAGGTGGCGTTAAACCACAGCTGAGCTACATATTACAGGGGGTGTTGCCAGATGCCACCACATGTAGTCCCGTGTCACACACTCAAAATAATGGGAAACATAACGATGTTCCCCATGTTTCTATTGGGCGGGATTCCCACGAGCCAGACGCCAACATACACCCCGCCTTGCACCGGTGGTGCAAAATAATTATTTATTAAACAAAAAAAAATTAAAATAAAAGGAACAACAAAATAATTAAAAAAAGTAGTTAAAAAAAAAAGGAAAAATTAATTCAAATAAAAATACAAAAACTTAACAATAATAAAAAAACCAATTCACCCTAAAGGGCAATGAAAATGGACAGCCTTCCGTCTTCAGCACCACTCCCTCTTCAAAGTACACGAACTCAAAACACGGTCCCAGGCTTCTCCTTCGCTGGCACGGTCAAAATACGGGGAGCTACGTCGGGTTCAAGTCTCGCGCAGTAGGCTGTGCTGAAGTGCCCCGAGGTCCACCAAAGAACATACTTTTTATTATAGAGGGGCAACGTTACAAAAAGATGGGTATTAAGAGTCGCTTTTAGGCAGAGCCACCAATTTGTGAATCGGCCGAGTGATTACGCCATTTTGCGTCTGTAGATCGGCTACTCGCACCTTGCCATCATTGCCACGGTGAACTTTGATAATTCGACCTAACCGCCAATCAGTGGGACAGCCTGGTTCACTTTTAAGAGCCACCAAATCGCCTTCTTTTAAGTCTAGTTGAGGGTGTTGCCACTTATTGCGCTTATTTAGCTCTTGTAGATACTCCTGCTTCCACCGGCGACAAAACTCTTGCTGTAGGGCCTTCAATTTACGCCACCGCTTAACAATGCTTAGGGGTGAAGACAGTTCTTCGTGCTCAGCAGGGGTAAGCATAGAGGTCCCTATCAGAAAGTGATCTGGCGTAAGGGCAGACAAATCTTCAGCGCTTTCTGACATAGGGCCAAGAGGGCGCGAATTGAGACACGCTTCTATTTTTGCCATAACGGTGGAAAACTCTTCAAACGTAAATTTCACTTGACCAGCTGACTTTTTGAGATGCATTTTCATGCTTTTTACCCCTGCCTCCCATAAACCTCCCATGTGAGGTGCTGCAGCAGGGATAAAGTGCCACGACGAGTGCTGGTGACCATAATTCTCTACAGCGGTGTCACGAAGATCTTTCACGTGCTTGACGAAGTCTGCGTCGATCTCTCTAGCGGCGCCCACAAAGTTTCTGCCGTTGTCAGAATACATGCGGCTTGGGCAACCACGACGGGCGACGAAACGGGCCAAGGCTGCTAAAAAGGCAGGGGTAGACAAATCGCTAACAGCTTCAAGGTGAATCGCCTTAGTAGCGAAGCAAACAAAGAGACACACGTAGCCTTTTGAGATTCTGCAGTATCTGCCTGTGAAACTTTTTATCTCGAACGGGCCAGCAAAATCAACGCCAGTATTCGTAAATGGGCGACAAAGGGTAGTTCTTTCTTTCGGCAAAGCCGCCATTATTTGATGTTGAAGAGTTTTTCTATGGAGAACGCAGACTTTGCAATTACGAACTACTGTCCTTATCAGATTTTTCGCTCGAAGAATCCAGCACTCCTGCCGGACGACGTTTAAGACTAGCCGAGGGCCTCCGTGAAGGACTAAGGTGTGCACGAATTCTACATACAACCGGGCCAATCTACTGCCATACGCCAAGATAATAGGATGTCGCTCGTTGTAGGACAGACAAGTAGTAGAGCTTAGGCGACTATTAGATCGGATAATGTTGTCTTCGTCCACAAAAGGGGTAAGCGTCAACAGGGGGCTACGGGAATCGATTTTCTTATTCGCCTTGAGGCAGCTGAACTCCCCAGAAAAGTGCATTTGTTGAGAGAGATAAAATAAGCGATTTCTCACAAACTTTAATTCACCAGCCGAGATCTTTAGAGAATCATAAGGGACGTTTTCGTGTCTTCTTTTACTCGCCAGGGCCACAAATCGAAACATATAACCGATTACATGATACGCGCGAGATAAACTGGAAAACCGGTCTAGAATATCTTCTTTGTCAGGTGATCTAGCAACAAACACTTGAGCTCCTTTCGACTCTTCTACCGTCTCGAACTCTGCTGCTCTTACAGGCCACAAAGACTCCTCAAAGTTGAGCCAATCAGGTCCGTGCCACCAGAGCCTATTTTCTCTCAAATCCGCAGGGATCAGCCCCCGGGTTGCTAGATCGGCAGGGTTGTCACCTGACGCAACGTGACACCAGTTTTTATCCCCAACTTTTTCTAATATTGTAGCCACTCTATTTGCCACGAACGTTTTCCAGCTACAAGGGGGTTTTCTCAACCACGCTAAAACAATCGTGGAATCGGACCACAAATAAAAGGGGGACTTGTCCACGTTAAAAGTAGGTACTACACTATCAGCTAAATTTGCCAAAAGAACTGCTCCACATAACTCCAAACGAGGCAAAGATGGCTTTTTTATTGGGGCCACTTTAGTTTTACATGTGAGCAGACTTGTCAAAACTTTATTTTCGAGCTGTACCCTTATATAAATTGTAGCCGCATATGCCAACTCAGACGAGTCACAGAACCCGTGAAATTGTATACTACAGCCAGGCGAATATTGAACCCAACGTGGAAGCTTAATTTTTTCAATATCCGCATAATTAGCAACAAAATTCTGCCATTTCTGCAGAGCCACGGGTTTGATAGCCTCGTCCCACTCGATCTTATCAAGCCACATTTGCTGCATAATAATTTTAGCAGTAACTACCACCGGAGCCAACCAACCAGCAGGATCGTATAGCCGAGCAATGGTAGAAAGTCCCTCTCTTTTTGTGTATGAGGTTTTAAGTGTTATCTTCTCACAAACAAAGAAAAACACGTCTTCTGCCGCATTCCAGCGAATTCCTAGCGTTTTTGAAGTGCTTTTTTCATCGAGCGACAAAAATGAAGAATTTAGTAGGTGATCATGGGGCAAATTTTTTAAAATTTCTTCAGAATTCGAGGTCCATTTTCTGAGCTCAAATCCCCCCATATCTAAAATACCAATTAATTGCTCCCGTGCCACTAAAGCATCAGCAACTGAATGGGCACCAACTAGGGCATCATCTACGTACATATTTTCTCGCAAGATTCTAGCGCCTAACGGAAAACGTCGCTCTTCATCATTCGCCAACTGTAGAATGGTTCTAAGGGCCAAATATGGGGCACAATTTACGCCAAAAGTCACCGTTTTCAGTTGGTAATCAGCAATTTCCGCGCTATCACTGCTACGAAACACTATTTTCTGAAAGGGCCTATGTGTGGGAGTCACAAAAATCTGCCGGTACATTTTCGAAATGTCCGCATTAAAGACAAACTGAAAAAATCGCCATCTCAAAATCAAATTAACTATTTCAGCCTGCAGAATAGGGCCAGTGAACAACAAATCATTTAAACTTCTGCCATTTGCGGAAGGGCTCGAGGCATTAAATACCACTCGCAATTTAGTCGTTGTGCTCTCTGGCTTAAAAACGCCATGATGGGGTAAATAATAACCAGGGTCACCTCTAGCATCATCTGCTTTTTCCATGTGCCCTAGGGTTAAATATTCTTTTAGGACCTCATCGTACTGGGCCTTACGCTCAGCATTGCGCATTAAGGATTTTTCATTTCTCAAATATTGACAAACAGCAATATGCCTATTGGGACCAAGCGACAGCAAACTATTCTTAAAGGGCAGACTAACTGTGTATCTCCCTTCAGAGTTTCTATTGGTAGTAGAACTATAGATCTCCTCACATTTTTTATCCTCATCTGATAAAATACGCCTATGAGAAACTTCTTCTAACTCCCAAAACTTCGACAATTGGTCATCAATCGCTACTTTTGTCATATGAGACACTCTAAGTATTCGAGGGGAAACTCTAGTAGGCGTTGGACCTGTCACTATCCAACCAAAAATGGTTTCTTGAGCCACTAGGGATTCAAAAACACCATGCCTAACTCCGCCACGAAGAATAGAAGGGTACAAGTCACCTCCTAACAATAAATCAATCTCACTGCTTTCATAAAACTTCGGATCAGCATAACACAACTTGGGCAGCTCAATCCCTTTTTGGGGCAAAAAGGAGTGCGTTGGGATACTACCAGTTACACGAGGGACAACTAGGGCCTGTATATTTAGAGACACGTTCCGATCGAAAAGAGAAACAATAGTAAAAACTGCCATTTTTGAAGACGTACTTATTATATCTCCGCCTAAACCTGAGACTTCTGCAGAAACTGGATTAGTTGGCAACTTCAATAATTTTTGTATCTTTTCGGAAACAAAACTTTCATCGGAACATGGATCTATCAGGGCACGAACCTTGTAACAGGAACCAAAACTTATAATGTTAACCCAGGCTGTGGCTAACATAACCTTTTTCGCAACCGAGGTATGATGAGATTGAACTCCACCAGAAGGGCCGGCAACATTTGTGGACTGTATTTGACTTTGATTGCTTTGACTCTGACTCTGCGAAGTAGTGCTTGGCTGGCTTAGATTAGTGTTGTTTATATTTCTTACTATATCCCTATGTATTAACGTGTGGTGTTTCTTATTGCATTTAGAACAACCATTAGGACTATTGCAATCACCATACAAATGCCCCATAGTAAGACAATTAAAACAAAAACGATATCTTTTTAATGTTGAGACACGGTTCTTGTAGTCCATGCTCAAAAATTTATTGCAAACACTAATTTTGTGACACCCTTTACACAATTTACACGAGCTCGAGTCAACTTTTGTGTGATGCGCCTTAAACTGCTTAGATTTGGTAGACATAGAGGTATTATGTGGAGGGCCTGTTTGGGAACCACTGGCAGCTACATTGTTCGCTACTATAATATCAGAAACACTTTCCAGGGCATGAAATCGATCGGTCAAAAAATTATTTAATTCTTCCCATTTGGGAACCTCTGTCTTATTTTTTACCGATTGCTCCCACAAATGTAAAGTATTTTCTGAGAGCCGAGACGAACATTGAAAAACAAAAATTGGGTCCCATGAGGCAATATCTACATTATATAATTTCAGCACCGAAATACAATTATTTATTTCTCTTTGGAGCCTTTTTATTTCTGAAGCCGTTTCCCGTTGACATGGAGCCAAATTAAATAAAGCTTTCAACTGACTATTTATTAAAACGCGCTTATTTTCATATTGGGACTTTAAATTGTTCCACGCTATCTCAAAATTTTCAGCTGTTAGGGCAATATTTCTATTTATATCCCGGGCCTCGCTATCTGTTTTTTGAAATAAATAAAATAATTTTTCTACTGGGCTAAGTCTCGAATTATTTATGTAGATTGCCGTAAACATGTCCCTGAAGGTGGGCCACGAAACGTAATCTCCATGAAAAACGCCGGTATCACAAGGGGGGACAGGTATAGAACAAAGGTTGGGAACCACTGTTTTATTTTTCTGCCTATCTTCTAATACCTGTTTAGCATTGGCCAAAATATTTATGCATTTCACATATATTTTTCGCACCTGAGGATACTTAGTCTTCACTGCCACTAATTCTTTTTTCTCCTCTATGGTACCGGAACACTCGTCATAAATTTTTTTAAATTTCTCCCAAATTTTGTCCAACTCGCTTTTTTCAAAATCAAATGCCTCGCCGGTATATGTTGAAAAGTCTTCCTTTTTCAACATAACCTCGATATTTATTATCTCATCTGCCGCCAGAATATATTTTTCAAAAGTCGCCATTTTTTATTATAAATATTAGGTGCCGCAACAAAAATTATGCGAGTTCGCTTAAAGGGCAACAAAAAAAATTTTCCCCGAGTTACTTTATTAAAAAAAAAATTTTTTGGCGCGCTGGCAACACTTTTCCTTTATTTGTAAAATTGAGGCAAAAAATCTTTAGGCAGAAGACACAAAACTACAAATTGGGCGAGTAACGGGTAAACCGGCGAGTAAAAAAATATGGCTCTTAAAATTGTGTGTCTTAAAAAATGGCTCAACTTAACCTCACTTCCAATGCGACACAATATGGCGCTTCACAATATGTATATGCATGCACTTTAAATTCAACAGTACGTACCTTTAAACTCCAATGGGCGAAGGACCAAATGTTTGGGTGTAGATGGGGTTTACCTGGTTCTTTATGAGTCGGCGCGTACGGGTACTTGCTGAGGCACGTCGGACACCTGCTGAGGACCTGGAGGAGAGCCGCAGAGTGATTGGCCAAAGAAACCACCCTTATTTCCTGCAGTTCGGCAAATAATAAAAAAAAACACTTGTTGGGCTTCTTTTTCCCCACTTTTAAGTTTTTGTTCACTTTATTTTTGTTTTAGTTTCTTTTTTTTTCTTATTTTCCGATATTTTTATTTTAATTTTAATTTATTTTAATTTCACTTTACTTTAATTTAACCTGATTTTACTTTAATTTAATTGCCGGCGTCTGGCTGGTGCGAATTTTATGACCGAATTGAAATATATGAAAAAAAACTCATTTTCCAGGTGGCGTTAAACCACAGCTGAGCTACATATTACAGGGGGTGTTGCCAGATGCCACCACATGTAGTCCCGTGTCACACACTCAAAATAATGGGAAACATAACGATGTTCCCCATGTTTCTATTGGGCGGGATTCCCACGAGCCAGACGCCAACAGTTTTTATTATTACATACTTCTATGGCCATAATAAATGAAAGTTTTATGATAATTTAAATCATTCTAAAACATGTTAAATGTTCGTAAATTAAATTTAACTTATGAATTATTTATATTTGTTTCACAAATAACAAACTGATGACGTTTGTGCAAAATTTCGCGGTTATCTTAAGTCCTACACTTGTTCTAATTATAACTTATCCTTTCTGATTATCCTATAATTAACTTTAACATGACTAAAATAATTCCTGTCAAATAAATAATTAAAAACGTAATAACATTTTACATTTAAAATTTATATTTTTTTTTTTGCTGTCAATATCGGACATACAGATATTCAAATATTTATATCGTTTATCAAATGTGCTTATCTTAGTCTGTGTTGTCAGATTTTATCAACATTGACACACTTAAATTTATTTGACACGTACATGTCCTAAAAAAATATTTGGATATTAGAAATCATTTTGTACATTTAAATTAAATACATACATATCGTCACCTACAATCCAAAAGACCTGAAGCGACCAAAAATTTCAAAATCGACTTCTTGATTGATTATGGTGTAATAAACAAAAATACATCAAAATGAATCAAATAGTCGATTTGAACTTTTTGTCGCTGACGGTCTTTTGAATTTTAGATAATGTTATGTAGATTAAAGAAATAAAATAAAGTGTGTGCACTAGCCGAATACGTTTTTTACTGCCAGACCATTATTTGAGTGTTCTGTATTTTAATCTGTTGCATCAAAAATATAGAGTAATTCACGTCACAATTTTTAGTCTTGCAAAACTGCGAAAATGCAGAATTTTTAAGTAGTTGACGTGAGCATGCATTTTACCAGCAAGTAAATGTAAAATAGCAGAAACTATATTACATTTTCACTTACCTCAAAGTTTCGATTGTTTGCTAAATAATCTAACATTTTTGGAATTTCGCAATCTGTGCATTTTTTTATTTCTTGAGTTTTGATTTGTTTCATTTTGATAAAATTAAAAAAAAAACCGTTTAATTTTGGCTTGTTGCACAAAAAAAAAATTGTTCGGTTGATTATTAAATTAATAGTTGCTCTTTTTGGTACTTTTTTAGGTAAAAAAGTTATATTTTATAAGATTGGCAACGTCATTCAACTGATGTTGAGCATTTGTTTTATGCGAAATGCAAAACGTCTGTGCAAAATAATTTTCTACATAGTCGTTCTATGTTTCAAAAAAAAAACTTCGCACTAACCTATCTATTGATTGCCATATTAATATAAAACTAGTATGTGTCAGCAGTCGCCACAATCGACTGCAATCTAGAAATATCTTATTTGTACCGTTATTTCTAATATTAACCATTCAAACGTCTGGGTTAAAACTTTATTAAATTTATACATATGTAGATCTGTATATATTTAATGTAAAAAACATATCGCACTTGATCATAAAAATGGTATTACCTAAAAAAACTTTTATATTAAAGGCATATGAAATTTAGTGAAGATTTTTCTAATAAATTGAAAAAAAAAAATAGTTTGAACTAATAACCTTTTTATGATTAAGTAAGATATATAGTAAAAAGTTGACATAAATTGAAATTTAATATTTATTTTTACATATGTATATATTATAAAATAGTTGATTAGGATTACTAAATGAAAAAATACATATGTATATATAATATAAGTTCCCTAATTTCAATGATTATAACAAAGCCTTTTATAAATTTTCCATTTAGAATTATTTTGTTAATGAATTATGTTGTTATAACTACTCTATAGACTATATTTTTTGTAAATACATGATTATCAGATAATAAATGGCCCTGATCGGTAGTGTCTGTTATATAAAATCGCAGCCCATCAAAAGATCGCACTTTATTTAAAAATAAGTTAGAGTGCTATATTCGGCTGTGCCGAATATTTGATACCCTCCACCGACAGGAGTGGACTCTATATGATAAATACATATATATTATAAACTAAGCTTCACATAATCGAAGTAAGATATCACGATTCGTAACAGTTTTAACCGAACTATAATGATTTTCAGGAGGGTAAAATGTATTGGACCTATGGATAATTATGGACCAATCATCCCAAAATTATAAACACTGATTTCTGGAATTACAAAAAATAAATTAGAATAAATTTCAATACAACAGTGTTCTTAGTTTTAGCGTTAACAGTGAATTTCGCAAAATTGCATGATATTTTTTCTAGCCATATGCATCTAAGTTGGAAGAAATTTTACCGCAATATTTATATCTGTTTGTTATGGTTTTAGGCGAATTAAATTATTTTTCCCAAAGTGGCCTTTATTTGGTTTTAGGCGCAATAAACTGTTTTCCGAGAGTAGGTTTTATATGGGGCCTAGGGTAAATTATGGACCGATCTTCACGAAACTTAAAACTGCGATTTCCAGTCTTATTAAACTGTGATATATCAAATTTTAATATGATAGCATTATTAATTACGGTTTTAGGCGTACTAAACTGTTTTCCGGGAGTAGAGTTTATATGGGGCCTAGTGTAAGTTATTGACCGATCTTCAAAAAATTTTACAGTGTGATTTCTGGTCCTATAAAACTCTGACGTACCAAATATTAGAATGAGAGCGTTATTTATAACGGTTTTAGGAGTACTAAAATTTATTCCAGGAATATGGTTTATATGGGGCCTATGGTCAATTTTGGACCGATCTTCACGAAATTTAACAGTATGATTTGCAGTGAATTCGTGCAAAATTTTATATCATTCTGTGCATTATTCCACCATTTACGTTAGTTTTTGTATCAAAATTATCAATTTTTTTAGGGTGGCGGTTCCACATTTTGATTCATAGTTCTGAACATACTAAGCCCATGTTTCTGGATTTCAATCTTAAGCTGCTTAGGAAAACTACAAGCAATTTGAGACCAAGTTTGTTCTTTTCTTTTGCGTTTTTCGAAAGTGTGCGTGTTTTCAACATGGCTATATCGACTTAGAATTACTCAAGGAGCCAGATAATATATTATGGGGTCTTAGATAAATAGTACAAAAGTTTCACACAGAATGACAAACTTAGTATACCCTCATTCACCGCTAGTGGTGGTGTAGTGTAAAAAAAAGAGCAATTGAAGAACAAAATATGTACAATTTTCAAACTAACTTCGTCATACCTAATGGCAAGCAAAATGTTGGCGCCTAAGCACACGTGCCGAGTAATCAAAAATGTGCCTACCACTGATCTACAACCAAAACATTTCATGAAGAGCTTTTGAACTACACAAAAGTATTAAACTTCGTTCAAAATTATAGCACCAACTTCATTTTTCTTCTATCTCATTTTTCCAAAAAGTATTTCATGTATTTTCTTTTCATTGTTGGAACAAAATTGTAACCATAGTACTCGTATAATAAGTACCAGGTATTTTCATTGGATAGAGTTGTCATTATTTGCCCATGTAATGTCATACAACGAAATATTACTTATTTGCAAATATTTAAATTTCAACATTTTTGCACTTTTTATATACTGCAAACTTACATTTTTATATAAAACTATAGTTGATTCAATATTTTGTTTATATTAAATTTATTTTTGATTAAAACTTGGTACCACAAAATTTTTATATTAAAAAATTTTTCAAAAATAAAATTAATTTATTTGATTTTTGACGCTTGTTTTAATTTGTTTCCTTATTTTCTTTTGTTTGACGTAATATGGGGTTTAAAATTGAAAACAAAATTTCTAATGACTATACCTTGCACTTATTCTACCATGATTGTAACTAAAATTTTTTTAAAAAAATTAGTCTATTTCTACTTCAGCAACAATTTGTATGAAATTGTTAATGACGTTTATTATAATTTTTATTTAGTTTTGAATGAAAATTTTAACAACAATAATTAGTATTGTGGTTATTTTATTGAACTGTTAATGGTTTTTAATCTAAATTTCGATATCTTTAATTAGGCTTAAGTTCATCTCTACATATATAAAAGTTACGTGTATGTTCGTGATCGCTAAACTCAAAAACTACTGGACCGATTTTGACCAAATTTTATATGCATGCTCTATGGGCCGGGAGTAGTGTTTCTGTGTAGCTTTTTTGTGTACCGTACATAAACTCTTTTCGTGAAAAGTGCGTGGGAGTCAAACGAAAAAAAATAACTTATTAAATTGAAGTTTAATTTATTTAAATTATTAAATATTACATACATTTTAATAAATTAACCCAAGGTGTTACTGAAAGTAAATTAATTGTATTATTGAAAGCTATTGAAGAAAGTAAACAAGCAACAGGTAACACAACAAAGGGCAGCCTTCCTACCCCAACAATAACAAACAAAAAAAATTAATCATGAAAAACGTATATTGCAGTACAAAATGCCACGCCCACGTGCAAATATTGGTCGCCGTGCACGGCACACAAATCATATGAGTGTGCTGCGGTCACAACAGACACAAGAGGAGCGCGCAGAAGATAACGAACAAGCCAGGAATCGAATGTCACCTTTATGCCAAAATTCTTCACATGATAATCGCGAAATACGGAACGAACGACAACGTGCTGCGGGAAGAGCCTCCAGAGCAGCAATACACAATACCAATCGCATTTCTTTTATGCGTCTTGCATTTAATTATGAGCCGACAATTAATTATAATGTACATCCCAATATTAATATCGGAAGCATGGATCAATTATGTGTCAACCACCGGAACCATTACTTTCATTGGTGTCTGGAACAACACCACAATCGAAACATTTCCTAACCCATATACGAGGTTATAAAAATTGCTTCCAAATTACGTCATTTGGTGCTGACAATATAGTTAGTGGAAGTTTCATGTCAACATTTAAAGTCCAAGGACAAATATATCACAAAGCAGTATCCTTATTGCCTATTCCTGATGAAGAATACACATTTTTGCAGATATATTTCTTTGGCAATTCTGAAATAGAAGTAACCACCAGATGTGCAATTGCTGAAATTATTTAAAGTTGCAATATACCGAATGCCATCCAATAATCACAAAATAGTTATAAAAGCTGATAAAACACCAGTAGGTGAGCATGAGGGCAAAACAACGTTTGCCGGGTCAGCTTGTTGAATATAATTTTTCATTAAATTATTTTTATGAAGACAGGCATTTTACAACATGAAATTAATTGAATATATTGATAATTTTTCATTCTTGACTGTGCTGAGAATTGAATCCAGGCTTTCACGGACAGGTTGCCCTCACTAGTTTCGATTGTAACCACACAATCTCTTCGCAGGGGTTTGCCATTTTACTCACACCGTCATTGAAGACGGATGACGTCAATAGTCAAACATCAATCTTTAAATCAAATGGTATTTTACCTTGGTAGATCGAAATTTGCTTTGAATGAATGATTATCTATTTAATTGCTTAAAATGTTCTTCCTAAATTTCTGTTTTTCGTACCTTTTGTCACTTTCTGTTTTCTCAGCGCAGTCAAGAATAAGAAATTTTCAATAAATTTTAATTAATTTCATGTTGTAAAATTCCTGTCTTCATAAAAATAATTTAACGAAAAATTAAGTTAAATGAATTAAAAATGTGTGAGAGTGTGAAAAAAGGGTTGCTTTGTTGTGAACACCGAGTGAATATATTGCTTTCATTGTGAATCTGGCCTTAAGCATTTGGTTTTATTGCAATTCCCATATGAGCGATTAATTGGTGCTAAGGCTATTATATGGACGGACATTACTAAGCCAACATGGAAACAGATTCTGAAAATACTATCTATGTATCTTTGGTGCTTAAGGGTTTAAAAAGCAGCCTTAAAATAACATGCAGCAAAAAGTCGTCTGCTTAAAAAAACACAGTTTTTAATTTAAAATTTACATAATCATGTACTAAAGTATAAAGACTTTGACAAAGGCAAATTTTCAACATAAGTTTATTTGCTTTTCTTTATATTGTTTTATTAATGGAACAAATAAATATTACAATCAGCAAATATGCTAATTTAAATATGCTCATATGTATATAAAAGCATGATTGCCATATGAAAATGATAGACAGATATTTAATTTCATATAATAAAAAAGAAAAACTTATAATGGAAATTAAGGATACACTCTCATTGTAAATTAAAAATTCTGTTTGGCACGTATCGTAAAAAGCAAAAGGTATTATTTGAAATTACAACAGCAAAATACAACTGAAAATCCTTAAAGAATTAACAACAATAAATTTAATTAAATAACAAATATTCCTGGTTACGTCTTTTTGTGCCACCAAATGTTGTTTGGTTACGATTGGGCACGATGTGTATTGTGAGTCACACCTTAACTTCAAGTTTTTCATCCAACTGAATTTAATATTTCTTTGTTTCAGTTTTTGACAAATTCAACCATGACCATTTCAAGCTTCGTCAATATGCCAAATTATTGGTTGAACAGACAGAGGTGAATGGTGACTTTACAAAGAAAATCATATTCAGCGACGAGACACACTTTCACCTCAGTGGATTCGTTAACAAGCAGAATTGCCTTATTTGGGCAAATGAGAATCCATGAGTGATTGTTAAAAAGCCAATGCATCCACAAAGAGTTACTGTTTGGCGGAGGTCGACCAAGCAGTTACTCGCTATTGCGAGATGATAACGGACTTCTTGTGACCAGAAATTGAGGATATGGACCTGCACAATATGTGGTTCCAACAGGATGGTGCCACTTGCCACACAGCCAACGCAAAAATGGCTCTTTTGCGCGAAAAATTCAATGGCCGTTATCTCACGTCATACCGAAGTTAATTTGCGCCACGGTCATGTGATTTGACACCGTTGGACTTTTGTTTTTGGGATATTGAAAAGAAAAAGTGTACGTCTATAAGCCAAGAACAATTCAAGAGCTAATTATGGGATAATTCGGCACATTCAACCTCAAATATGTCTCAGAGTCATTGAAAATATAGAATATCGGATAGAGGTATGCCACCGAAGCCGCACAATGGTTAAAGAGCGGCATTAGATAATTTTTTTCATGTTCGCCGATTTGGATAATTTCTTGGTATTTTGTTGTCAGATATCTGAATATTATGATTCCGTTATATAAGCCTGATATATTTATTATTTGTTTGGACAGACACGCTCAAAGTTCATATATGTTCGCTTCTTTAATATGGCATGCAAATTTACTGTATATTCAATCTTTTGGTACAATCACATTAAACTTATCATTTGACTTTTTTGTATACTCGTATTTTCATAAATAACAATGACAAGATGAGATTTGCATTAAAAAAAGTTGGAAAAAGTGCCATATAAAAAATTATGTAGAACAAAATATAAACAATATCAAAATTTCAATGTTCATCAATTTCAGTGGAGTGCATCTTTTTAGCCCTGTGGAGCGCTGTTTAACGAAAGATGTCAAATTACAGCTTGAAGTCTCAGCTAAAAGTTAAAAAAAATCAGCTGCTCCTACCTGCTCCTTTCCAAAAAAAACAGTAAAATCTATAAATTGATACAGTAACAAAACATGAATTTTCGTTCATGCTTGTTGTTGTTGCCATAATTCTTTACTGTTTCACATTATTACATAATGTAATATACATACTAGTCAATAGTGTTAATTGTTATGTATTTCATCGTTGAAAAAAGAAAAAGCTTCAATTGAATTTGAATTGTTGTTTACTGATACTGTTTGATAACAACAATACAAAATCGAGTACGATTATATGCAAAAGACTATTAGGTGATGTGTTATCATTCATTTATTATGTTTTTGCTAACAATAACAACTACACATTTGGGGTATTCACAAGGTGTGCTATCATGGTTTATTGTCATAATGTTCTAACATTTTACAATGGTTTAAAAATATTGTTGTTGGTTTGTAAACAAAAAGTGTCTTAAATAAATAGAACGCTGCTTGCTATGTTTATTGTGCTGTCGTAATTAATCAGAAAAGTCCAGCGCTTAGATTGGTGATAGGACTGCTATCTTCGTGTCCAATCCCACGATGTAGTCATGCTTCAGCAAATATTCATGTAATTTGCCTACTTGCCTGAGACGTTAAGATGTACTTTAAATATTCAGGCTACATGACTTGGCGCCTTCTCACTTAAGCTAGCTTTTCAGAGGAATCTGAAAAGCCATTGCCCGGGAAATACTTGGTCTAGGACCGGAAGTAGTGAGTTGCTTGGATAGTCAAACAGAGGAGTCGTTACTGGTTACTCCCAAGTGAATGACAGTCAGAAAACTTTCCGCACTACGTGCACCTATGCTGAAAGTCCCATTTCCCAAATTCAAAATAGCACATTAAATTATGAGGGGTTGCTCACAACAGTCGTATTTTTTCATGTTATTATTTTAAGACATATGACTTTATGACACCTTGTGAATCCCCCAATTATGTCTTGCTCTCTTTATTGCACTAAATCAGCGGTGGGAGCTTTTGCTTTGGCTAGATTACGAAGTTTTTTTTTGGCATATAGATATTTTTTTAAGTATTCTTAGCACATAGATTTAAAATTATTTTGGCCACAATAAATTGTAATGCAGCGATCGACACTAACAAATTTCATTTTAATTGCATGGATACTGCCAAGTTGATCTCTATGGATGGTACTACATGGCTGTAACTGTGCATAAGATTCTGGTGCATGGTAGCAAAATTATAGCAGAAGCTATTCTACCAATAGTTATGTCTCTATCTAAAGGCCCTTATTCAATGATTTCATTTTTATTTTTTACATTTTAATTGATTATTTGTATCAGGTATGCTGTCCGAGGAAGCTCAGGAAGCGAGGAATAAAGACTATAGAGCCTATAGATTACATCATTCGCGAAGAATTTTTTTTTATTAATCCTACACTAAATCCCGCGAAGCTTTTTGCTTGTATGCAGGAGACCAGAGTCTATGGCGGAAATCGAACCCGCAACCCCGGTACTGATAGACTAGCTCACTACCAGCTACCCTACCGGGGACGTGTAGCCACTAATGAAGACGTAATGCATAATCTTTTATTGTCTTCAGACCCATTTATAAATAGATTTCGCTCAAAGCTGCAATTAAAAAAATTGGAGTACGATAATGATGTAAAAAAATTATTAAAAGACGTTGCTTTAGTTACGTATTCATGTTTTTTCTATTTGTTTTTTCTATGGGAGGTGGGCGTAAAAGTGGGCGGATCAGGTATATGTTTTCAGGAGACCATTCTACAATATAATATTTATTTTTTGTGAAAATTGAGTTGATGCATTAAAAATCAAGTGAGTTATGCCACTTTTTCAATACAGGTTCTCTGGGAAGTGGGCGTAAAATTGGGCGGATATTTTTCAAATTTCACACAAATAATTTTGAGTGTTTAAAAATGCTATGTGCAAAAAAACAATGCCGTAGGTCAAAATTTAATTTTCACTTTGTATGGGAAGTGGGCGTAAAAGTGGGCAACTTCTTCTATTTTTTCCGCTCGTTCTATGAACTTCAACCAATGTTAGCCGTAGCGACCATTTGGCCGATGTTCTGTTTCACATATAATTGTCACAGATCCTTCTATCATAATACAAAATATTAAGTTTAAAAAAATGTTTGCTTTATTAACAATTAACATCGTGCGTTTTGGTTGGATCACCCTATACAGCAATTATCAATAAAAGAATTCTGATCAAAGTTTTCTTTAAAAGGACTTGGATAATTGTAATTATTGGTGTAAATTTAATTTAATGGAACACAGAAAAATAAAAATTTATTGCAATTAAAAAATTTGTGATGCGCCAGTTAACAAATTAATAGTATCAATTAATATGCTGTAATGTTGTTGATATAAATAAACATTTAATTAACTTGATTAAATTGTAAAAAAAAAAAATTTTAAAACAAATTGGCGAGAATTTTTTCTGTGAAATAATCCTGAAAAATGCAAGAACAAGACTTTTTCGAGAAGGTGGGTTGCTTTTGATTACTCTCACACCAGTGGCTATAATCTAGAGTCAAAAATCGCAATTATGGATCTTGTTTTTTTGTTAGATGGAAAACTAAACTTCATACAAAATACGACGATGGATGTAAATCAAGCTCTTGACTCTTGGACTCTTGGCTTTATCAACAAAAGATTATTTACGTCACTTGTAAGCCTAATTTTAAATTATGGTCCAATTCTTTGGCCCTCTACTATAACGTTCACATTGATCATATCGTATCTGTCCAGAAACAGTTTTCACTCTTTTGTTTTACTGTTTTGTATATCAAGGATATTCTGATCTTCCATCATATTCATCACGGCTTGTTTTGCATCGACTGTCAACATTAAAAGCAAAAGAATTTCGTTTATTGTTTTATTTCTTGTAAATCTTTTAAATGGAGACGTTTAATCCGATTTTCTTTTAAGTAAATTGAATATTCTCCATCGCACATTACGGTTTAATTACCCACTTTATGTACATTGTAGTTTAAATGAAATGTTTAATTTTATAGATTTCTCTGCGGACAAGCCTAAAGCTTTGCAGGTCTAGTATAAGAAAATTTTGTACACGAAATTTTAAACTGAAATAAAAAATATAAATGCCGAAGTAAAAAATACAATATTACTTTAAGTTTAAACAAGTAACACACTTTAAGGAAAATTATTTAATTTAAAACTTAGTCTGTAAGGACTAAGTTCATAGATATAATTAAATAAATCCTATTAAATTTATAAATGTGAAAGTTTGTATGTTTGTTAGCTTGTGGCTCAGTCACGCAAAAGCCGCTTAATGGATTTTGCGTGAAACTGGGGAAAGTTGGTAGTTTTTGGTAAATTTGATATACATACATATTAATATCGTCTTGTGGCCGGAATATACATTAGGATGGTTTTTTTTTCTCGTAACGAATTGTAATAGCGAAAATATGTTGTAAATTTGCCTGCATTAGTCCCTTGTACAATATTATTAATTTATTTTTAGTGTAATATAACAGCAATAGCATTGTATTGGACAAAAGCATATTACTGTATCCTAGCGATTCTTAAGTTCTCGAGGCTTCAGACACAAACAACTCATTCATTGAAAAGTATTTATTCTTCCAGGAAATATCTTTGATAGAATACATATAAAATAATGCACAATAAAAAGGCCAGTTTGGGTTTACTATGCGGCCAGTGAAGTTGTGTGTTTATTTTTTTATTTGAACTGTTTTAACTTCTAACCGTTATTATGGAAACCAGAGGCCAAGATTATTTCTGCACGAGATTCGAAAATGTAGAAGATATTAATGATAATATTTTACCAACTTACGAATATGTTAGGAAATACTATGATTGCAATAGGGAGCAACTAAAAATAACAAGGAATACTACCAAAGAATCATCGTTTTTAGATATTGCAAAATTTGTAGATCAAAGGATAGAATGCGTTTGGAGAAAATCGTCTCTTCCTACAGTGTCAAATACAATAGGCATACAAGTAATAAACGGTTCTCATATATATTACAAAAATCTCAGAAGGTCGTTGAAAAAAATTTCCGTTTATTAGAAAGAAAATTTTCTCCGACGTAGCAGAGTTTTGTTTCATATTTGGTCCTGAAAATGTAAACAAATTGAGCTTTTTTTTTATCTACAAGGCAGTATAAGGTACCCAAAGAAGAACATGAGTTTTTGAGTGAACAAAAGGGGGCGAGAAAGATCCGTATTGGAGAAGTAGATCGAGATCTTCCAACTAAATTGCAAAAAAGAGCAGGCCGAGCACCAATTCAAAATTAAATGTCCTGAGTGTACAAGAATCTATAAGAGGTAAATTTGTGGTACTTTTTTGTTTCTTCACTGGTACTTTTTGAATTTCCGTTAGTATTGGCTCTAGAAAAATAAAATTAAACATCCAAGGTCCTGATTATATGAGAATCTGTAAGAGGGGATTTTTGGTACTTATTGTTCTTTACCTGGTACTGTTTGAATTTCCGTTAAAATTGGACCTATAAATATAAAATTAAACGTGCAAGTTCCCAAGTGAATGAGAATGTGTAAGAGTAATTATTGGTACTTTTTCGTACTTTATTGTTTTACAACAGGTACTTTTTTGAATTTTCGTTAGTATTGCACCTACAAACATAAAATTAAACAAGCAACATTTTGTGTTGATAGGTCCAATCAAACCCGCTTAAAAGAATTCGATTAAACTAATTAATACGAACTTTTTTTGAATTTTCAACGCTTCCAAGTTTGTTACAAAGTTCCTTGAAATATTAACAAAAAGAACATTAATTGCAATATATTTCATAGTTAATTCTTTCCATTTCCTTTACGATTTTTTTTATTTCAAACCTGATTGGCCAAAGTTTCTTACTAGTCCCTTCAGCAATATTATGATTTCGTTTGAAAAACTTAAGGATTATTGCTAAAGCCAGAAAATACATCTCCTGGGAAAATATTATATTAAATTTAATACGCATCGATTTCCTTAAAAAGTTATTGATTTAGATAGAATCAGCCCCATTGCGAAAATTGTTAATCGATATAATAATTGGTTGCAAATCTAATTAGTTATCGATAAAATTGTAATATAATTGTAGAAATAACTGTATTTATTAAAATAAATTTAATGCATATTAAAATTGGCTATTGTAAAGGACTCTTTACAATCAAACCAAAAAAATGTTCTCAAACCAAACACAATACCCACACAGTCGTATAAAATACCAATACATGGAATATATATGAGCTTATTTTATATTATTCAGAGATTTGTAGTTTTCTTTGCTTTACACAATTATTCCTGGAAACATGAAAAACACTAAACAAGTTTTATTTTTTGAATATTTTTGAGATTTTTTTTATTTGCTTTGGAAATATTGGTGACCACTGGGTAACAAAAAGACAACACATTACCAGAATAATGTATAATATATGGCGTTCTTTTGTATAAAATGTTTCAAACTTTAATAAAATTTGAAAGATAATGTTAACAAAGAAATATGAAAATTATAAAAAAAACATAATTCTGTTTTATCAAATTTATAAATTTAATCTAATTTTCTTATGATCCTTTTTTCTTATGGCATGAAAATTTCTTTACTTTTATTTGCAGGTATGAACAAATTTCATTATAAATTTCCTTCTTGAAAAATTTGCACACAATCCCATGTTACAACACCTCTAACAAACATGCATTGACTCCTTGTAAGTATAACTTAAGTTTGTTCGAAATGCAAGCAACGGGACTACAAAATAAGGAAGGAGTTCTGGGTCGACGAAGTACGTGTATTTACGTAAGTAGAGATACATCTTATGTTATTTTTTTTTTAGTTTGTATCTCAACAATGTTAGAGACGGTGTTATCGTTGTATCGTTAATATCAACTAGAAATCGGGCTTGTAGGAAAAATGGTTAATTTTAGTTTTGGAATATCAGATGGCATTTGTTACCTTTTATAAGTCCTGTGCAACCATAAATTAATTTAATGAATACAATTTATTGTTTAAATACTCGATTAAATTAAATAAATAGTGTTTTCTTTTCTACAAAAAATGTGACATTTTATTTAAAATAAGGCATATTGTGGTTCGTTTCTTAAAAATGCTTCACTCTCTAAAAGGGTGGCTTGGTTTATTCAAAAAATGCACCCTTGCTAATGGCATAAGGCATTGCACTTTATGTCCCCTTAGGCTGGGTTTTTGAGATCTCAGTTAAACTAGGCTTAGTTAATCTGAAAACAGATTTTTGCCGCCATTTTGAAAAAATGACATTTCGCAGGAAAATCCGAGTTTTAAACTACGTTAAGCCAAGCTTAAACTTAATCCACATCCCAAAAACCGGGCCTTATAAGTCGACAGTGTTGATTATGCTCTGTTAAAAGATGTCTTTTGTTTATATATAGGGTTTCCAGACGAAGTTGGGAAAAAATCGCCTCTAATCAGGACAGTAAAAATTTAAAATTTTAATTTATATTTTTTCTATTATTTAATAGTAAAAACATAAAAAAGCATTACATTGTTAATGAAAGGTTGTTAGTGATATAAAATTTAAGTGGATTCGGTGTTATAAAATTGTTTTTGAAAAAAAAACGTCAAATCAAGAAATCTGGAAAAGTTGGTGTTAATAAATCAGAAATCTAGCAAAGGTATTTTCTTGTTTTTTATAACAAAAAAAAAAAAAAAAAACTAAAGAAATTGGAAATTCGGTATTAATTTTGTTCATTTATTTATTTATTTAATATCAATCTATTAACAAATTTTGGTTTATGTACATATTTTTTTTTTATATTTTGAAGAACAAACTTTTTGTCAGCTGTTAAAAACAGGGCGGTCCAATTTTGTGTTTTGTTCTCGTCAAATAAAAAATTGCACTATTACAGGGTCGGCAAGACAATTTACATGTACCTTTTAACAAGGTAATATTTTGTTTGTAGAAATGAAAATACCATAATTTTTATTATTATACTAAAGAACAACTTTTGACACTTTTATACTTCTATAATTCCGAATTTTACGAAGTTCTTTCGGCAGTTGTGAAAATCAGCTATAGCCATATTGGTGCTCATAATATAGCAAAACTAAACATAATATGTTTAAAATTTTCCTTAAAAATACTTTTGTTGGAGGGGACCATATAGAAACATGTTTTTCTCAGGGTGCAGACTATATGCAATATAAATATATTTCTGTATAACAACCTACTCCCTAACATATCTAGTGTCCTTAGAAAACCGATTTTACAAAAGACACAGACAGACAAACCAACGGACTAACAGACGGCCATAGTTCAACTCTGCCACTCATAAGTAACCAAAATAGACTTTATAGGGTCTAAGCTCAAAAGGGTGACACATGGGGTCAAGGTATAAAAAAAATTATATTTTTGGCAAAATTATCAAAGAATCAATTCATAATTTACAATTTTTTTTAAATGGCAATGAAAAATGGTTCCTTAAATAACGCACACTAAATCATTAACAGTCACAAGTCAAAATATATCGAAATCGTTTTTTTTTTTTTAATAAACCAGTTCACAAACCAAATTTATAACGCCGGTAAACATTTTGTTGACGCCACTGTCTTCTTTAACGTTTGTGGAACTCACTTTGATTGAAAATTTGCATATTTTTGAAGCCAGTTTTTGGACTCTCCTGAACATTTTTGAATTTTGAGTGGTGACTGTTTACGATGTTACGACTGTTTAGTGTGCAATATGTCTATTAAATTTTGCTCAAACCAGAGGGCACGTCGCACTCGTGATCGAATGACTTTTATTACGTTTTTCGATCGCTAGACTCGATATCAAATAGCTTGTATCGAAATTTGAGATCGTGAAGTCGATCGAGAACAGACACAGGCCGATGGTTGACATTGGTTACTTAAAAGTGTCAATCACTCGCGTTGACATTCCAACTATCGAAAGCACTTAGAACTAGTAAGGAGTCCGGTGCCACCCGAAAACCTTCTGCGACTCTCCACTCGGAACCGCTGATTGTCCGCGACTGCATTTGCAGCTTCCTTCCACTATCCGCAACGTGTGGATGCGCCTGGTAGCACTCAACTGTGCTTTCATAAGTTGTAGAATGAGCAACTTCATTGCACAAAACCATAAGTCTTATCTCGAGCACTGCCCATTTCACTCCCGACAGCGTGTAAAAAATAAGTGCATATTGTTTAAAGTTGTCCGTCCTACGTTGTTTTAATTATTCTCCTGTCCACATAACAAGATTCCTTTGCTTTTCTCAAATGCAATTAAGTTTTTTTAGCAACCGTTAATTCATATGAAACCGTGACATTATAAGAAAAAGAGTTTTCTATTATATTTATATATCTATTGTATACACAAACATAAACTAAGTACATACTCCTGCAGCAAATTAATAAATTAATC
This sequence comes from Pollenia amentaria, assembly GCA_943735925.1. Classification (NCBI taxonomy): domain Eukaryota; kingdom Metazoa; phylum Arthropoda; class Insecta; order Diptera; family Polleniidae; genus Pollenia; species Pollenia amentaria. The sequence goes on along the minus strand of OX031010.1, from coordinate 58,513,659 downwards.
CAGTGACAATTTTCTTTCATTTTATAATTTCTTTTTATTTTTGTTGCTGTGGCTCTGATGATGTTGTTCGTTTCCTTCTTTTATTTCATTCTTCTTTTATACAAATTAATGTGCCTTCTACTTCTTTTGGGTTCCTGTGTTTTGCTAGACAGAATTTGGTTGGCGCATAAATGCGGCAAATGACAGACAGACACCCAGTCAGTTAGTGGTGTGCGGTATGTATCGCATGTAGGAACGTTTGCATCCCAAACAACAAACACTTTGAACGAGTAATTTGAAGATGTTTTACGACCGAATGAATCTTATTTTTTACACTCAAATTATTTATATCCTTGTAATACATTTTAGTTGACGCTTCTACTGGTTGTGCGACGAGCTTTATGAGCGTGTTTGTGTGTGCGTGTGGCAGCACATAAATATATACTTTTAAATTTGAGCGCCTATAAGATATAATTCGAAACACTAGGAGGAAATTGTATGTGACTAGTAAGAAGAAAGAACTTTTCTTTAAGAAATGTTACTGCAGTTGAATTAAAATTTTTAGTTAAAAAACAAAAACCCTAAAATTTTTCAATTAAATGGTTTATTTATTTAAAGATATACACAAAAATTCCAAATAATATTTTTCCACTACCTACAACGAGTTCAAAAGAATTTCTATAAGAAGTTGATCTTATTATTCCATAAAATTATTTATGAAATTTTCGGGAATTTTTGAAATATATCTGAAAAGTCTTTAATTAAAATTTATGAAACTTCAAATGGTGGTAATTTTATCGATGTCGAACGAAAACAGTCCGAACTTCCTCGCAATCGGTGGAAAATCAGCCATTAGCCGACTTTTAAAGATCTCCTTTACCTCAATCGTTGGTATAAACCATTTGAAGCCTTACCAAAAACCAGACCACCATCGTAGATCGAGGTGCTACTGGTCCCCTCGGTAAAAGATATAAATTCTAATTAGCCACGACCTACAAGAGACCTGCCGGATCTTCCTCGTCAAGTAACAGGTATTGGCTGCACCTTCATCCCCCTAGAATGCAACTCCAAAAGTTAAGATATTCCTAGGATGTATCCTGCATACCCCAGTATGGAGGTCAAATAATCAAGGATAAAGGCCCAAACTGTCGTTAATAATTTTGTTTTTTGATTTTTGAACTCCTTTGTCTGAACAGATTCTATTGTATTTCTTTTTTCCCCATTTTATTCTCAACCAAAACGGATAATTTATTTACGTTTTTACTTTATTTTTTACAAAAAGCAGCCCGGAATGAGAGAAACATTGTGTTTTTTCCCGGAAATGAAAATTTGCCGGCATATTAAGAGCCGTAGAAAGTCCATATGTTTTCGTAAAATGATTTCTTTTTAATAAAATAAATAATTTTTCAAACACATATAGACATCTATTATTCCTCATATTCCGGCCTAGTTTTATATCCGGGAACGTATAAACTATAGTTAATTTTTTTAATTGGTGATATCGTAGATCGGTTCTAAACAATGACACAAAATTTCATCAAACAGAAAGTTTAAAAGTCTGTCGGTTTTTTGCGAAAATGGTTAAATCTCTTTACCTTTAAAATTACATGCTGGTACTGGTTCTCATGCGTCGAAGATGATGATTTTGAAGTTGTGGGTAAAAAAAATACGACAAGGAAAAAATTGAGAATAAAGCATTACAAAATGAAGATTGCGGTGATCGAAAAGAAAGTCTTATATCGTTAGAAAATTGTAACGCCAATTACACAGTATGACAAATGCTAGCGGTCAGTGATCGGCAGGGGTTCTGCTTACCTTGAAAAGTTATATCAGTCATGTGTCCCAGCGTTGCGCTGGGTAAGGCCTAGAAATTGAGATATATTGATTTAAAATTAGTGTCTAAGTATCGTATAGGAAAATTGTAATTTTTTTTACATTTTTCATGCATTTCCGCCATCTAAATGTCCGAATAGTTCAAATTTATGTTCAGAAAAGTTGTTACGTTCAACATAGTAAATTAAGGAAAGAGGAACTTTTGGTTTCCTTGCGTTCAACTCTGAAAAATCCGTTTTGCATAATTTATTCCTAAGTTATCTAACAGAACTCAATTAAAATAATTATTAAAGTCTTTTTTTATAAGTAGTTTGAGCTTAAGGCACAATACAGCCTTCTGGCTATGATCTTAGCGGTGATCTCAGGGTAAACTGTGCGGGCGAAAGCAGTTTTTAGTGGGTGAAAGTCCCACACTGACTTAAGCATTAAGTGCTTTTCTCCTATTCTAAAATACACACTGAAGATGATTTAATTTGAGTTTTGTTAGATTTGGGTTGTCGAACAGTATTATTAATCCATGAAAGCAGAGAAACACGTTCAGCGTGTACGTCTAAAGAAAAAGCTGTAATTCTCCATCGTAACAATACCCGTCCTCTTATTGGTTTTCTATCATAAAATATTTGGAAAAAGCAGATAAAAAGTTTTACCTTACTACCTTTATAGCACCGACCTTGCCCTCTTCTACAACTTAGTTAAAATATTCCACCGAACAGAAAATTTTGTCTAGCCTCAAACTGCCAGCCATGTCACAGAGTACAATTCCGTTCGGAAACGGAATTCATTCCGTATTTTTGTGCTTCAGAAAATTACGAAAAAAAATTTCGGAATGAAACCATATTTGTTTTCATGAACGGAATGGGAGTTTTCTGTATCTTAAAGGCCAAAAAACTATCAAAATATACTTTCTATCAATAAACAAATATGTTTTTTTCGGTTCCGAACGGAATTGTACTCTGTGACATGGCTGCGTGGGGGGGGGGGGGGGGGGGTACTTTAAAACCATGTGAGATAAGGCCATGAAGGCTTAATTGCTCAATTTAATGGGAGATAAAGCCATAATGGCCTTATTGCCCAATCATTGAGAGGTAATGTCATATTTAAAATTCTGCGAAATGAGAGATATAGCCATATTTTTTTCGCAAATGGGAGATTAAGCCATATTTTTTCAGAAACCAGATTCCAATACTTTACTTTAGTGTTTCCAGGAAAACTTTATTCAGCGAAGCCACCTGCCGCGTCCTAAGGCCATGATGGCTTTATCTCCCATTCAAATGAAAAAAGGCTTTATCTCCCTATTGAATGAGAGATAAAGCTATCATGGCCTTATTTCACATGGTATTAAAGCACCCCCTCCAATACGGGGGGAGAGGTAAGATCATATTTAAAATTTTGCGAAATGAGAGATGTAGCCATATTTTTTTTTTCGCAAATGAGAGACAAAGCCATATTTTTTCAGAATATTGTTATGCATGGTGTAAACATTCTGTAAAAGGGGAAAGCCTTAGTTATCATTGAAAAAATAACAACTAAGAAAACTTTATTCAGCGAAGCCACCTGCCGCGTCCTACTGGAGGAGAAACCCCGTAAGCACGGCCGCAGGCCGCCACGCAGAAAAACTTTAGTATGCGAAGCCAGATTTCAATACTTAACTTTAGTGTCTCCGGGAAGACATTTTTTTTACAGAATGTTATTATTATTATTAATATTATTAGATTTTATTCCTTTAATGAAAACTATTGATTTTCCCTTATACGGAATGTTTACACCTAATGTAAATATTTCGTAAAAGGGAAAATCATTACTTCTTAATTATAAAAATAAGAAAACTTTAATCAATGTAAAATGCAAAAGTTCTTCAAAACTGAAATGAGAGATAAAGCCATTTTCTAATATTGCTAATGTGAGCTAAGGCCATGATGGCTTTATCTCCCATTCAAATGAAAAAAAGGCTTTATGTCCCTATTGAATGAGAGATAAAGCCATCATGGCCTTATCTCACATGGTATTAAAGCACCCCCTCGAGCAATACTGAGGTGGCTAAAGACAACCCGTTGCTTTGAGATATTTCACCCAATTGCCGAGTTTCACTTGCGATATCTCAGAGAGTCCTTGTAGAAGGTAATTTCCAAATAATCCATGTCGTGTTGAATTAAACGCTCGGCAATCACACATGAGATGAAATACTGTCTCCTTAGTTTCAGGTTTCCTGCAGCTACGGTAGCATTCATTGAAAGGGATACCGAGTCTCATAGCGTGCTAACCGATTACCCAGTGACTAGTAAGTACGTATACCAGTCTCGAAATGTCCCGGCAGCTTACAAAAGGAATTTGTAACATGAAATTATTTAAATTTTTTTTTGTTAATTTTATACTTGACTGAACATTTTTACATGTTTCGAAAATAACCAAATTCCCATCGGCACTGCGGCGCCAGCCAGTCGAAAGTCAAACATCAATCTTTAACAAATAGTATTGGTGGATCGAAATTTTCTGTAATTGATTATCAATATTCGATTTACTTACAAGTATCTTCCTTACTTCTGTTTTTCGTACTTTTTTTTAAAAAAAAAATATGCAAAAATAATAAATTAAATTAAATATGTTTTCAAATCAGATAGTTATATAAAAATCATTCATTAAATAATGAAACTTGCGATTCATTAAATCGAAATATTTTTAATGGACTTTGAAAAAAAATACCAGTGCCCATGTTCTGTAACTCCCACGGCGAGAAACTTTTCGATTGAAATGTAAGAAATAAAACAAAAATGCCATAAATTGAAACAAACAGCTGTTTTTCTCACTTAACTGCGTCTGTAACATTGTTGGCTAGTAATAACTGTCACGTAAGGAAATTTCTCGCCAATATACTGAAAAAGGGTGTCCATAAATTTTTGTGAGAAAGTTCCCGCTTTGAACTGTCAAATAAACTCACTCGTAAAAACGGGGTGAGAAAAATGTTTAACACTAACAAATAAATTAAAAGTATAAAATGCAATGAATATTAACACGGAAGAGATAAGTATTTTGTTCTTTGTTTAATTATTTTGCTTTTAACATTTTTTTTAAAAATATACGAATGTTTTCAGAGCAATTTGTTTATCAACAAACATTTAAGTCGCACTTTACATTTTTTGGTATGGCCGACGGTTGTTTTTTTGCCGCCGTCGTTGAAAATTTTTCAATTTTAGTCAAATTTGGTCGCCGTGAACGATATGTTTGACTGGCGTTCTCAAAATCTGCAATTTTATATCGGCTTCGAGTGGAATATTATGACATTTATTACGTAACGGCGTAATCTCTTTTGATAGTTTTCGACATGAGTGGCAGACACACTTTTTTCTCACTTTTCGAGAAACGATGGAATATTTTTTTCACATGTTTTCGATGCGAGAAGTTCTCACCAAAGTTATAGAACATGGGTACAGGTATATAATAAAAATAGGAAAATAATGGTGTACGAATGCCATTGGACAACACAATGAGTTCCCAGCGGATTTTTACATCATTGCAGTTTTTTTTTTTTATTATGAAAACTCACAGTTTTTTATGCCTTTTATTAATAAAACTGTCTTTAAAAGTACTTTTAATATTTCTTGGCGTTATATTTATATTATCATTTATTTTTCAAAAAAATATTTTGATACTTAATTATGATGAAAGTGATCTAGGGACGTTGTTTTTATCTTCAAATCCTTCGGTAACAATAAACTCTTCATGGTTCGCAATTTTTTCATTTGCCATCCACAATTGCACTTGATGCTCTGAATGGCATTCGTAAAAGGGATTTAAATTTGGTTTATAACGTCAATAAAACCCAGTTTCCATTCCAAAATGTCATTGATATCATTTTTAATTAAAAATTAACTTAATACGTGAAGAATCGGGTTTAAAACAAATTCCACAATATTGACTTTTTCCCTCTTGTATTTTTGAGAAGTTTTCTTCATTGTGTCTATTATACCACGTAAGTGGGACTGCATTCTAGATTTCATGAATCATATTTGCACTTGTTATATTAAAAGACCTTTGTAAGCTAGTATTTTAAAAATTTAATTTTATTTAAATTTTATTTATTTCTTTTTTTTAAACGTCCAGTTCTTTTGACGACTTCTTTCACATTGTCCTTTTTCTTAAAATTTTAAAACTTAACTTAATGATTAGAAGCTTTGATCTGATTGGTCAATGGCAAGTAAACGAATTTCGTTAAGATTTTATTTAGAATCTCTTTGCTCATTGGTCAATCGGAACATTGCCACCTGCAATAAATATTATAAGTGTTGGTTAGAGAATTAAGTTGTTTTTGATAAGTAATGTTAGTGTTGGTTAAGGGATTTAGTAGTAAGGAAAACTTAATGGTTACAGCTTCGGCCGACCTGACCACTCAATCGACCTCGATTGTAACCCGACAACTTAACTAGTATTATAAATATAATATTGCCTTTTGTATAGGGTTTGGAAAAAAAGTCATTCGGCTGAGTCTTCTATTAACCATTTTTTTATTCTAGATAACACCATCATATGGAAGTTGTGTTAGTTGACAGTTCTCAATATCCCTTACAACATAACGGTCATGTGGCAAAACTTTATGAATAATGTAGGGGCCGCGGTATTTTGGAATAAATTTCCTATTGATGCCAACATCGGTATTTATATTTCGGATGACAACAAAATCACCCTCTTTAAACTTCCTTGCTGGTTTGTTGCGATGCTGAAAATGTTGCTGAGCATAATCTTGTGATTTTTCTATTGCGTCTAAAGCAGACAACCGAATCTCTGTCAAATCACATTCCGTACTTGCATCAAGCTTTTCCTCAAGGTATTCTGTAAGTTTATCAATTTCCTGCCCTCGCACACTGTGGTAAATCACAAATCTAGCTGGAAAAAATAAAAAAAAAATGTCTGGCAACATTCTTTTTGATCGTTTAATGAGCTTCTGAACACAAAAGGTAACTGTAAATCATGTTTTGTTTTTTTGTTTTTAGCTCTGATTAGGAAACAGTAAGCTTTAAAGTCAGTTGTTGTCAATACGTGTATTTAGATTTCAAAGAGAATCGTATTTTTTGTGTGACTTTGGTTTATGATTAAAAAGGCTACTGTGATTTTATTGTCATAATTTTTTTTTATTATTATTAACCTCTATTTCAAGGAAATATATTTCAATTTTCATTTAATTATTTCCATTGTAAGTATTAAAAACAAATTTTTTTTGTGAAAGGTTCAGAAAGTGCAAAAAATAAAATATTTCTTATTTTCAAGTAGAGTTAAAGCTGTTTATTCCGGATTGTTCCGCTGTAAAATTATATTTAAATTAATCTTTCAAGTGTTATCTTTAAGGTAAATCAAAAACATCTTGCGCATTTTTGCGACCGCCATACATTTTTTTTACTTTTCCAGTATGACCTCCACTCTTTCGCGAAAGGAAATTTTTGAAGAATGGGTAAAAACTCCCAAAATACATCGCAAAGACGTCTTATTGGCATTAATAATGGTTAGATATGGTCTTCAAGATATATCAGAAGAAGTGAAAAGAAATCTAAAGGCAAATATAAATATTATTTGTTTTAAGCTAGCCGAAAAATGGATAAAAAGTGGAAGGCATCGTGACCGTTTCTTAACATCAAATTCAGTTTGGCTTGAAGAACCGTACGTATTGCCTGAAAGTGTACAACCGAAAAGTTGCAACAAAGCTGGAAGAAAACCAAAAAACTTTGATGACTGTAGTGAAAAATCGAAAAAACGAAAGATACAAAGTCTTTTGGATTCAACTGATCATCGAGAAATTATTAAAGCTAGTGAGCAAGTGTTACGTAAAATGGGAAAGCGAGATTCAGCCAGACTTGTGAAAGATCTGTCGGAATCTTCATCAAGTAAAGGTACGGAACTGAAAAAAATTTGTGAGAGATTTAGCTCTGAGCCTGTGCCTTTAGGGAGCCTTTCTCCAGATGAAGCCTTAGCTTTAATTGTTGATGCTAATTTGTCAAAACATCAATACGATGTTATTCGGCTAAAACTCAACGCAAAATGCAAAAATCTTCTTCCCTCCTACACTAATGTTCAAAAAGCTAAGAAAAAATGTTATCCAGCTGAAACAGAAATCACTGAGATGCATGCAAAAAGCTCACTCCAGTCATTAGTGAATCATACAATTGAAAGGCTTTGTTTGGCTCAAAGAGAGGTTTTACTCGATATTGATGAACTGAAAACTGTAGAAAATCGTCTTAATATTTTGATAAAATGGGGATGCGATGGGGCTCAGCAAAAGCAGTATAAACAGAAGTTTTCTTCGGAGGAGGGCCATACAGATGAAAGTTTATTTAGTATTTCAATGGTTCCTATTCAAATGATTTTAAGTTCTACACAAAGAAAAATAATTGTATGGCAAAATCCTGCTCCTTCTTCTACAAGATACTGCCGTACAATCAAGTTTGTTTTTGCCAAAGAGTCCACTGAGTTAATTTCTCAAGAAGTTAATTTAGTACAGCAAGAAATTAGAGGTTTGTCTCCAACTCTTATCACAAATGGCGAACAAAGTTTTCTTGTTGAGTCAACTTTTATGCTTACTATGATAGATGGTAAAATTTGCACCGCACTATCATCTGTAACTTCTTCTTCTCAAACGTGTTTTATATGTGGAGCGAAACCGAGTGAACTAAATAAGCCTTCTGTAATTTTAAACAAAACTGTCGATGAACGATCTTTAACCTTCGGAATGTCTCCGCTGCATTCATGGATCCGTTTTATGGAGTGTGTATTACACATAGCATATAAGCTTCCAATAATGACCTGGCAAGCTAGAGGACCGGAAAATAAAGCAAAAGTGGCTGAAGAAAAAAAAAAATTCAACAGAGATTTCGAAATGAGATGGGGTTGCTTGTAGACATGCCAACACAACAAGGAGGTAATACGAATGACGGTAATACTGCTAGACGGTTCTTTAGAGCAGCAGAAAAGAGTTCAGAAATCACTGGTGTCAACAAAGAATTAATTGAACGTTTTCATATTATTTTGGAAACTTTAGGTAGTGGTTACCCTATTGATGAAGATGCTTTTGAAAGTTTTATTGTTGTCACACGAAATTTATACTTAAATGAATACCCATGGTACATTATGCCAGTAAGCGTCCATAAAATCCTTTTTCATGGAAAAGAGATAATAAGGTCTTGTATTCTTCCTATCGGACAGCTGTCAGAAGAAGCTCAAGAAGCAAGAAATAAGGACACGAGGAAATTTAGAGAGTTGTTTACGAGAAAAACATCGAGAATAGACACAAATACAGATCTTTTCAATCGACTCTTAATTTCTTCAGATCCTTTTATCGCAAGTTTGCGTCACACTCCCTTTCGAGTTCGAGGTTCGATAACAAAAGAAGTTCTTTCATTATTATCTGTTGATGCTTTTGAGGAGGAAGAATCTTTTAACGATGAATATGAAAGTGAATAAAATAAAATCTGTATTTGTATTTATGTGTATTTATGTGTTATTATCTGTATTATTATTGTAATAAAGCAAAAACAAGTAAAAAATAGTTATTATCAAATATTTTTTAAAAATATTAAAATTATTTTAATATTAAAAATGATTATCTCCGACTCCTTACGTAAAAACTCACTTAATATTTTTATTAATCATAAATCTTAGTTGTACTTAACCTAAATTCTAGTACATATATATAACTACAAATAATTTCGAAGGATGTGTTTGAGAAACCAATTTTTTATCTTAAAATTTATTTTTTTCTTGATAGGGAGCAATGTTTATTTTTTACCTTATTTTATTATTGAAAAATATTCTTTTTTTAAAAAAAGTTGATTTTTTGTAATCATTTATATATTTGAACTCATTTTTTACTTAATTCATAAGTGAGAACTGAACCCAACGCGATTTATTAATTTTGTCCAGTTAGATTTTCGATCTACCACACTGTGCCTCGTTGGTAAACACCGAATAGCAGCTTACTAGGAGCTTCCTTTGTAGTTGAATGTGTAGTATTATTTAAACCGTATTCAACCCTTCCTAGCATAGCGGACCAATTTGCATGACTAACAGGTTCTGTTATTTTACCTAACATGGCCTTTATTACCCTATTAACGCGTTCTACCTGCCCATTAGCCTGCGGAGAGGCCGTAGCCACTTTTATATGCGATATGTTATTCTCCAATAGGTAGGCGCTGAAATCAAGGGAAGTGAAGCAGGTCCCACGATCTGACACAAGACGTCTCGGTCTACTATAGTAACTAAAATATTTGTCTAAGCACGCAATAACTTCTTTTGTACTTGTGGAAATGACCGGATAAAGACGAACATATTTTGTAAAGGCGTCAATTATTACAAGGACGTGTTTCCTCTTTGAATTAATAGATGGCAATGGACCAAAATGATCTATGTGTATAGTGTCAAAAGGAAGCGGTCTCTTGGGAATGCTATGTAAATTATGTTCGCTATTTCTCGCTGGGGCGGAAAACATGATACACGGAATGAAATTTCCTATAAATTGGCTTACTTTAAGTTGCATTTTCGGAAACCAGTAGTTTTTCCTTATCTGATTGCAGGTTTTCTCTACCCCTAAATGCCATATTTTCTCATGTACGAGCCTAATTACGTTAAGTTCCATCTCAGAAGGTACAAATAACTGCAGAGCTTCATCTTTCCCTACTCTAAAAACCAATCCGTCCCTTAATTCAAAATCGTCTACTTTCTCGTTTTCTAACCTCTGTTTTAATTGAGAAATTTTTTTGTCCCGATTTTGAGCAACCTGAACATAAAAATCTACTTCCTCACAATCTACAGCGGCAATCAATTCGGATTTTCCCCGTTCTGGCCTATATTCAACAGCAGCGACGCAAGCACTAGTTACATTTCCAGTCCCAGCGGTTTGGCAGCGACTAAGGGCATCAACGTGTCCCATACTAATACCACCACGGTGCTGTATGGTAAAATTGAAATTTTCAAGCTCCAGGGCCCATCGAGAAATTCTAGGATTTAATTGTTTCTTACCCAAGGTTAGCGTCAATGAGTTACAGTCAGTCACAATTTTAAAGGGTATTCCCTGTAGGTAGACCCTAAAGCGACGTAAAGCATAAATGATGGCCAACGTTTCCAATTCGAAGCTATAATAACGCATTTCAGCAGCAGTAGTTGCTCTGGAAAAAAACATAACTGGATGAAACTTTCCATCTAATTGACGTTGTAAAAGTACTGCACCAAACCCAGAGGAACTTGCGTCACAATGTAATTCTGTTTGTTTTTGTGGATCATAAATAGCGAGTACAGGGCCCGATGATATCACCTCTTTCAACAAATTAAATGCCCTGTAGCACTCTTCCGTTGGTATATACTTCCCATCCCGCGTCAACTGCCTCAAAACATTTGTAATTCGTGCGTGATTCGGTATGAACTTCCTAAAGTACGAAAACAGTCCTAAACAGGTCTTCATCTCCGCTTGATTACGAGGAAATGGATAAAGCTTTATTGCAGCCAAATGAGAATCACCTGGGCGTATGCCCTCTGGGCTTACAGAATATCCCAAATAGTCTATCTTACTGTAGCCAAATTTACATTTGGCCAACTGCAACTTCAGTCCCTTTTCTTTTATCCTACGCAAAACTTTAGAAGTCAATCGCAAGTGTGTCTCAAAATCTGATGTGGCGATAATAATATCATCCATGTAAATTATTATCATCGCTTATCAACATAATCCCTAAATATGTTATAAATATAACGTTGAAAAATTGCCGGTGCATTTTTCAGACCGAAGGGCATACGCAAGTACTCGAATTGCCCGTAGGGTGTTACGAAAGACGTATATTTTATTGAGTCTTGAGCCATTTTTACATGGAAAAATCCATTCTTTAGATCAAGGGTAGTGAAAAACCTCTTGCCGCCCAGATATTCTATACAATCCTCAATTAGGGGCAGTGGGAAATTATCCCTTATAGTAAGCTTATTTAAAGCACGATAGTCTACACATTTCCGAATTTCCCCATTTTTCTTTTTCACTAAAACTACGGCAGATGCGTACGGAGACTCACTGGGTCTAATAATATTTTGTGCCACTAATTTGTCCGTAATGTTCTGCAACTCTTTTCTTTCATAATAAGATAAGCGGCGCGGCAAGAAATGAAATGGATTATCATTTGTTAATCTTATGTTCATTTCATACGTGTTAGGTTTTACCTCGATATCATTAGCTTCAAGATAGTTTTTGTTAATAACGTCACGCATATTATCAAAATGCTTTTGACAAAGATTTGGATCGATATCAACATCCGATAAAGTCTTATATACACAACAAGCATCAAATAAAATGTTTTCTAAATCACAGTATTCATCAGCAACATATTCAGTTTCACATAATATTTCTCGTTTAAACGCATCGACCCTGTCTAAATTTTCATTGGCCAAAGTCTTATTTAAAGAAAGCAATTCACCCCGAGTAACTTTGTGACCCCGGGGATTAAGACAAGAACGTTTACAAAGAAATGTCTTTTCCCCATCACTTTTAACAACTGAATGACTATTTGTCTTAATTTCCCTATTTAGATCAAGTGCACAGAAAAATGATTGGTTATTATCCAGGAATTCATTACATTTATTCAAAAACTTTTTTTCTTTCAACTTTTGGTACAAGTGAATGTTAAATTTATTAAGAAATTCTCGTCCCAGTATAAGTGGGATAGACATAGTTGTTTTCTCACATTGGTTTCTAAATTTAATTTCTGCTACTGTTGTTCCATAAGTCATCAAATCAGACTTGCATAGGCCGTAATATTTCGACTTTATTGCAGCATTGTTTATAGTAAAAGGAACATAAGATTTCTTTACAAAATTAGTTGGACTGCCGGTATCAAAAAGAGAAAAACAATTCATAAATCTTTTGCACTTGATCTCACTATCACAAAAGGCAATACTTACATTATTTATAGCACTTATAGTATCTTCAGGAAAAACATCTTCAGCGTCAGCATTATCGGAACTTACAGCGGCAATTTCCTTCTTACGTGTAGTCAGCAACTTCTTGGGATTACTGCAATTACGATGATCATGGCCCATCTGCCAACAGCGGAAACAGCTTCCATCAGGCCGCTTATCGTATGGGCATTTGCTTTGATAGTGCCCCATTTGTGTACAATTATAGCATCGTATACTGGCGGTGTCGGACGGAGCAGTATTTGACTCAGGTAACTTTTTTGTCCCTATTGGTTTATTGACAGAATCTGCAAGGCGATTGCTGAGAGGACGACTTGCACGTCGCTGCTCATACAAATCTAAAGATTCTTTAAATTGATCCAATGTACGAGCATTCATTAGCAAATACGCCTCGGGTGAAGTGTCTTGCATGCCGTCAATTATAAAGCCAATAAGTTCAAATTCGTCGATATCGCCGCATCGGGCCGCAATATTTTCCATCTCCAACACATAGCGTCGGATGTTTTCTTTTTTATTCCACTTGTGGTTAGCTAAAATTTTATAAATTTCGCCGCGATTTATGGCTCTACCAAATTCTTTAACCAGCGTGTTCTTAAGTTGAGCATAACTTATAACATCGGTTTTGTTTAATAAAAGCCGTGCCGTACCCGTAAGCGAGTTACACAGAGAGGTGTATTTAAAAAGTTCATCGGCAGCGACCATATTCATTACGCGATCAAAATTTCGGAGAAAGTCATGTACACCATATGCTCGGTTTTCTCCATCGAACTTGACAATAGCGTGCTCAATGTCACGGAAGGTCAATCGGCTTGATGTTGATATTTGTGCTACTTCGGTCTGCAATGAACCGCCATTTTCTAAATCAGCGATCGCATGTTGGAGTTTTAATAACTCATGTCTTTTCCGCAAAATTTCTAACTGACGGTCCAAACCATCGACTTCATTAACAGAATCTTGAGTTAAAGCAACAGCGGTTGCAGCTAGCTGGCTTTCCTTTTCTGTGGCATCAGATTTTACTTTGGCTTCGGAATCTTGTTGGACTTCAACCTCATGTTTACCATCGACATCAGATTTTGCATCTTTATTAGCTCTTGCATGAGATACAATGGAGCCAGTAGCGTCATTTTTTAAATTTGAAGCGGTGTCTTCTGTACTTAATACAGCAGAAGTAATAGTGGCAGCAGTAGATTTGCCTGACAAGACTGCAGGTTCTCCAGCTTCTTTACCAACCAATATGCTATCATAGAGCTCACGAAGTCTGGATGTAGGAGCATTTGCCGGAATTTCCACACCAGCAGTTTTTAATCCGTCCAAAATCTGCTGTTTGGAGAGTCGAGAAGTCATTTTAAGTATATTTTTCTTTAAAAGGACCCCACAACTGAGCTGTAAGCTAGTATTTTAAAAATTTAATTTTATTTAAATTTTATTTATTTCTTTTTTTTAAACGTCCAGTTCTTTTGACGACTTCTTTCACATTGTCCTTTTTCTTAAAATTTTAAAACTTAACTTAATGATTAGAAGCTTTGATCTGATTGGTCAATGGCAAGTAAACGAATTTCGTTAAGATTTTATTTAGAATCTCTTTGCTCATTGGTCAATCGGGACATTGCCACCTGCAATAAATATTATAAGTGTTGGTTAGAGAATTAAGTTGTTTTTGATAAGTAATGTTAGTGTTGGTTAAGGGATTTAGTAGTAAGGAAAACTTAATGGTTACACCTTTTAAAATTTCTCAGCTTGTTTTTTTGAAGGACATTTACAAAATAAATTAATAATTATTTAAATTTTATTTGCAAAAAAATTTAATTAATTTACAGAATTCTTACAAATTTCTAATATCTATTTGCAAAATATTTGCACATTTAATTTAATTCATAATTTTTAGTTAGAAAATTTCATTATAAAAAAAAATAAAAAATTTAATTAACATCATGCATTCGTTGGAAACAAAATTCCTTGCAAAATTATTTCGTATAGAACTACAAACTTTCTTATATTTTACTAAAATAAATTTGCTACAAAATATTTTTTAGTTTTGTTAAATAAAACAGCACATATGCGGTATTTTACGAAAGTCATTTTGTAAAACCCATTGTAGAATAAGTACAATGTATAGTTATTAAAATTTTCTATCTGAATTTTAAAACCCATATAACGTCAAACAAAAGAGAATAATAATTTTAGTATTGTGGTTATTTTATTGAACTGTTTATGGTTTTTAATCCAAATTTTTGAAATTTTATTTAGGCCAAAATTCGTTCAATTTAATTTTGACTTAATTATTTTTATGAAGAAAGGAATTTTATAACATGAAGTGAACTAATATTTATTGATAATTTTTAATGCTTGACTGAGCTTGGAATGGAACCCAGGTTTTAACGGACAGGATCCCCTGGCATGTTTCGATTGTAACCACACAATCTCCTCAGAGAGGTTTGCCGTTTAACACTCACCGCCATCGAAGGCGGCTGGCAGTCAATAGCCAAACATCAATATTTAAACCAAATTGGTAGATCGAAATTTGTTTTTTGATTAGTTATCTATTTTAATTGATTTACATGTTTCTCCTTACTTCTGTTTTCATACTTTTTGTCAAGAATTCTTCTTGAAGTCCAAAGTACATTTATCTGTTATTTGCGTTTTTTGTCTTTCTTTTTGTCATTGACATTTTGATCAGCACAACTTGGGGGCAACCTGTCCGAGAAAACCTGCGTTCATTTGCCAGCTCAGTCAAGAATGGAAAATTATCAATTAATTTTAATTTATTTCATGTTATAAAATGCCTTTTTCCCTAAAAATTATTCAATGAAAATCAAATTTAATGAACTTTAGCCTGAATAAAATGTAAAAAATTTGTATTAAAATACAATAAGGAAAAAAATTTAAGAACAAACTTTTTTTTTGTATTTTCTACAAAACCACGAAAGCCACGAAAGATTCTTTCGTAAAATGTAGAATGGATTTTTTTTTGAGTGTAACAATGACTAAGTTTTGTAAAAAATGTATTTGTTAAGAATTTAAAATAGAGATCGATTTTAATACGAGATTCAATAAAGTTCTAGTGACTTTTGAGGTGAGAATTTTATGGCAGCTTTAGTAAGTTTTTGCAATGGGTGGGTCTCTCAAATTTAAAAATATTCAATAGTATGGCTTATGGTTAGAAATTAAAGTCCCTAAAAAAGTTAATTTATTATTCAACATTGTCAATTTAAAGCAAACTTTTATTAAAAAGTGTATCGGATCGAATGCAATTTAAATCAGTTTCCCAATGTCCTTATTTATTTCAAATATGTGATTATAAATTGAATTGAGTGTTAATGCACAATCATATTTGAACGTGTGCTTATAAGAGTGTTGTAACTTGTACGTGTTTGTGTAATCGTAGGGATATTTATTTACAAATGAAATAAAATTTTTTTCAATCGTGGCAGGAATAGATTCTTACTCTCTTATCGTCTATGCATGTACTCGTAACTCCTACCTGCATGTGAACAAGTATGTATGTATGTGTAAAATGTAACCGTAAAATAAATATTTACACAGGTAAATTGTTGAAGCAGAAATAATAGTTACATGTAGATGATAATGATGTTTATTTTGCTATAAAGTATTCTCTGTTCTTTTTTACTTTATTCTCGTCTTTTTTTTATTTTTTTCAAATTTATTATCAAATAAATTTCAAATCCTGTTTTTAACTTTTTTATTTTATGTAATCGTTCTTGTTGCTTGAGGAATATCTTTAAGGTAAAATGTTTTATGTTCAATAGGAACAATGGAAAATAACTCGGACTAACTCACTACATGACAGACGGAATGACTAAGTAATCAACGAACTACAGAACATCTGTAAGTTTTAAGGCCAAAAAAGTTTCTAATGTTTTTATTTTTTTTTTTTTTAAACAACAAACTACATAAATATGCTAAAGGACGATTTTAATTGGCAGCTAAGGAAAATAGAAAATTGTAGATAAAAAATAGGGAACGTTTTGTATTAGAGGTGTAAAGAGGGAATCTAAAAAGATGATAAATTTAATAAAAAAAAATGTGTTCCTGTTTAAAATGGTAGTAAAATCAAGTATTATTAAAACAGTATTAGCCATTCTAAGCTATAAATTTCTGGTAAATAATGGATTCCGCGGCAAATAAACTTTTCATCCTTTTAGACCAGAAACTTTATAGCCAATTACTCAAACCTCCTGGTCATCGTGATTTCACATGGAAAATCGCCTTTCCAAGTTTCTTTGGTTTATATCATACCTAAATTCCTTACCTTAAATGTTTTTGAAGAAAAACTGTAGTTGATATTTATCTTCATTAAATAACTCGTATTCTTGTACATTTTCAAACTTTTATGGCTGTCCCTTCTCTATTTGTGAAGTTTCTAAACAAGTTATAGGCATTTTCTCAATATCTCGACACGCGTGCTTAAAATCAAGAGAGAGATAAAAAAAACTTTTTAAAACATTTAATACCCCCTCAAAGTCTAAAATTATCGATAAAAACTTATTTTAAGAAGTTTATTTTCTACTTCACAAACAGTAACGACCAGAAGAAGAAAAAGCCTGCTTAAAAGTTTCACAAAAATACGAAAACAATTTGCGGAATTTTTATTCATTGCACAGAAAAAATTAAGTAGTTTTTTTATCAATTAAAAAAATTGTTTGAAAAGTATTTCAAATTAATTAATGTAATAATCAATTATCATCTACATGTAGCTCACAGCATCCAGGGTTTGAGAACGGATCTTTTGCTTATCACCAGGTTATTATAATTGTAAAATCAAACAATTTGATACCCATGTTGCCAATAAATGAAAAATATAAAATAGATAAAATATATCGCGATTTACGCGTTTTATGTGAATAATTACAAAAAAAAAAAAAAAATATAAAATACATACATTAGACCGACTCAAGTTGTATGGAGCCGAAAACGGGTTTTAGTTACCCCTTTGAAAATAAAGGTTGATATGTTTTATGATGATTCCCAAAATATTTCGGTTCTAGCGTTGACCATCCGTGAGCTGGACCATTTTTAAAAAAGGTCTTTTTCTCAGTTTTTCGAATTGTTTTGTACTTTGCTCCAAGATGACATAAATAAAATTTGGTATTATCGGAAAGAGTTTTTGAAGCAGCATCCGATGGTATATAAAACTTTACCACTTGCGACCTACTAATTGAGATATTAAGCTAAATACATATTTTCGTTTCGTGTTTTCATACAAATTCTACGTATGTGGAAGTAATGTTCTGCTTTTCAAATTGAATCTGTTTTAAAATAATGTTAATTTATTTTTTTTTTTTTTGTAATTATTCACATAAAACGCGAAAATCGCGATATATTTTATCTATTTTATATTTTTCATATATAGGCAACATGGGTATCAAATTGTTTGATTTTTCAATTATAATAACCTGGATAAGCAAAAGATCCGTTTTCAAAACCTGGACGCTGTGAGCTAAATTTAAGTTCTTTAATATTATTATTTTAATTAAAAACATATTTATCTATTAATAACAGACAAACTTATAATATTAGACTTAAATTAACTTTACTTAAAATGGATTTTTCTACTGTTCAGCTGAACAAAACTAATCTTCCGACAAACTGTGACATAATCCAGCAATTGTTATTTTTGCGACAGCAGTGCAATAACCAGTCATATAGAGTAATATTAATAGATAAATATGTTTTTAATTAAAATAATAATATTAAAGAGCTTAAATTTAGCTCACAGCATCCAGGGTTTGAGAACGGATCTTTTGCTTATCACCAGGTTATTATAATTGTAAAATCAAACAATTTGATACCCATGTTGCCAATAAATGAAAAATATAAAATAGATAAAATATATCGCGATTTACGCGTTTTATGTGAATAATTACAAAAAAAAAAAAAAAAAAAAAATTAACATTATTTTAAAACAGATTCAATTTGAAAAGCAGAAGATTATTTCCACATACGTAGAATTTGTATGAAAACCCGAAACGAAAATATGTATTTAGCTTAATATCTCAATTAGTAGGTCGCAAGTGGTCAAGTTTTATATACCATTAGATGCTGCTTCAAAAACTCTTTTCGATAATACCAAATTTTATTTATGTCGTCTTGGAGCAAAGTACAAAAAAATTCGAAAAACTGAAAAAGACCTTTTTCAAAAATGGTCCAGCTCACGGATGGTTAACGCTAGAACCAAAATATTTTGGGAAACATCATAAAACATATCAACCTTAATAGTCAGAGGGGTAACAAAATCCCTTTTTTTTTGAGTCGCTCTAATATACATACATATATAAATATATAAAGATATAATTTTGTTTTAATTAACATTTTAGTTGTTTTGAAATGAATTTTTTTAATTAAAATATTAACTAAATAACAAAAAATCATTATTGATTTTTTCGCTTACAATAAAATAATTTAACTTGTAGAATTGTTGTTGGGAATTGTCAAAACCTGAGCTATATTTAATTAAATCAATTAACACATTGTTTGAAAAGGCAAAGTTTTTTGATCATTTTGTAATTAAAATTAAAAATATCATTTAGTAAAAAAAATCACTATTTTCAATTTTAACAATTTTAAGTAAGCAATATAATCATTTTGGTAATAGGTGCAAAATCAACAAATTGTTTGCTTGATTCTATGAATTTAGTGATTAGAGACAATTTTTAATTTTTTCTGTGTAAAATTTTTACCATAGGGGCTAAATAAACCACTCAAGCGGTTTGATTATACATATGAAAACCTTATAATGCATGTGTGTCTAAAACTAAAAATGTTTGGTATTCCTAGCAATCTTTTGTCGTTGTTTTCAAACGAGCGTCAGCGTTGTGTCACAAACAGTAGTGTTAACTTTCGTGCTTAATAAAACCCTTATAAAAGAAATAAAAAATGGAATTAAGGCCGCTAGTTTGACCTGAAAATAACTAATTGGTCATTAGATGTGTTCATTTACTTTACTAGCAGAAACTTGCAAAGAGTGCGTAAGTAGGAATTTAAAGAAATTGCTCTCAAAAATACTAAAAAGTAAATGAACACTTTGCCAGCCACAATTTGCAAGTTAATGTAGTGACGAATATACAGGAATATTTGAGTACCCATTTATTATTCTACGGCTTGGGAAAATTTTATACATTACGATAAAAATAATGTGATTTTATTAATTTATATTTGTTTATGGTGAATAAAATGAATCATGAATTGGATTTTTTTTATTTAGGAGGTGAAAGAAGAATTTGGGGTTTCATCAATAATAAAAGATAAAAAACCCTTTGTTAACAATAAAAGTATTTATAAGGCAAAACAAAATATTCAATGTAACCATCTATGTATGTTTAACCTATGTATGTATATTAGGTTGTCCCAAAAAAAATAAAAATTTGGATTTTCTCGGAAGATCTTTCCTAATTTGGATACTCATAAGGTAAAGTATTTTTGAGAATTTTATCAGATTTTTCGGAAGTGCTTTAGAGGTCGCGCAAACTGATTTTGTACCAAAAATCTAGCGTTTTTGACTTTTATTGAATTATTATTGAAAATTGATAAAAAATCGGTATTTTTTCGGCTTCTGAGTAAATATTCTTAAAGAAAATTTTCCGATCTTTAATTTTATGTGCATAAATAATAAGTTTCGTCAGGGATTTTCCACATTTTGATACATTATATAACAGTTTTTCGTAAATTTTCAGCAAATATGAAAAAAAATGCTTTATAACTTTTAAAATTTGTATTAAGACTAAAAAAACTAATGATGCAGTTTAAAAGATTATGAAGTTTTAAATAAATTAGCAAAAAAAAAATGAATTTTCTCTCACCGTTCTCGAGTTATACCCTTTTAAAGCTTTGTACACATTGTATGAAATGTATAATACTATAAGGTGTGAACTAGGTTTGCATTGCTTTAAACTTTAAATAATTGGATTTAGAAAATGTTTTACAAATAAAATAATAGTTACTTACCAGTCAAACATAACAATAACATATGTAATTATTACAAGAAGTCCCGTCTTTTTAATTAAAATATTTTGTTAATCTGAAGTTTTTTTTTTTTTAATTTCGAGTTTGGTTTTTCTAGACTTACCCTTACATAACTTTGCCCACTTCGAGTGCAATATTATTATTTTGCGAGAAATATTGCATAGTTCCTGATTTGGATTCCACAAATCTCTCAAACTCTTTGCTATTATTCTGGCGCTTTTGGAAATAGTGCACTTTTCCACTAAATGCAATTTAAAAAATCTTTGCAGTATTTGGTTTTTTGTTGGCGGTTTGGCAGTATCAAGGTCATCAATCATTTTGCCCACACACCACACATTCCTTGTATTCGACAAAGGCATATCTATTTTAAAAAAATATTACCCAATATTTCTTGGACTACTTTATGATAATTTCAACTTACCGGAGCAATAAAACTTCAGATTAACAAAATATTTTAATTAAAAAGACGGGACTTCTTGTAATAATTACATATGTTATTGTTATGTATGATTGGTAAGTAACTATTATTTTATTTGTAAAACATTTTCTAAATCCAATTATTTAAAGTTTAAAGCAATGCAAACCTAGTTCACACCTTATAGTATTATACATTTCATACAATGTGTACAAAACCTTAAAAGGGTATAACTCGAGAACGGTGAGAGAAAATTCATTTTTTTTTATGCTAATTTATTTAAAACTTCATAATCTTTTAAACTGCATCATTAGTTTTTTTAGTCTTAATACAAATTTTAAAAGTTATAAAGCATTTTTTTTCATATTTGCTGAAAATTTACGAAAAACTGTTATATAATGTATCAAAATGTGGAAAATCCCTGACGAAACTTATTATTTATGCACATAAAATTAAAGATCGGAAAATTTTCTTTAAGAATATTGACTCAGAAGCTGAAGAAATATCTATTTTTTTACCAATTTTCAACCGAAATTAAAAAAAACCCAAAAAGGTCGATTTTTGGTACAAAATCAATTTGCGCGACCTCTAAACCACCTCCGAAAAATCGGAAAAAAATCTCAAAAATTCTTAGCCTTATGAGTATTCAAATTAAGAATGATCCCCAAAATTTTTTTTTTAATGGGCCACACTAATGTATATAGGTATATAAAATTTCAACTTTACGGACTGACTGACAGATTCATCTTCGCACAGCCTTAACGCCGCACAGTGGCGCCCGTAGAGCAAGCGAAGTTGCAAAAATCAAAATTTTCATGAGTGCCGACGAAGTTTTGAATAAACCCATGTTATAGGAAACTTTTCAACGATTTCAAATATGCCACTCTTAATAATATCACATTTTTAGTTTAGAAGATATAACCGTTCAAAGTTGACCGACTTTCGGTTTTCAAAAAAACACACAATTTTTAGTCAATTTGTTGCGATTTCAGGTGTAATATCACGAAAAATAGGTAACGAATCGCCTTATTTTTTGTTTGTATTAATTGATGTATTTATTAAATGTATAATGATAAAAAAAAAATTAACTGTTTGCTTTGTGTTTCTCCTGGTAAATCACTATTTAAAAACTATCCGTTTTTTCACTATTTTTCAACTTTGACGGAAAATAAAAAAAAACTATATATTTCTATATTTGCCATATTTGCAAAACCTGTTCTTTGATTATTTCTTTACATAATTCAAAAAGTTTTATCTGCCCGTACGTGCCCGTTTGGCTTCTAGAGGTAAAAAAGTTTAAAAAGACATGGTTGCAGAAATTGTATGGCGTCCATCCCTTATATGTTTTGACGGACAGTAGTTTGATCTAATAGTTTGAAAAAAACTACTCATTGAAATTAGCAGGTACGTACCTCACATAAACAATACTTTGGCGTACAAATGGTCAGGAACAATATTGACTTATGGTCCCTTCAGGTAGGCACAAATCTTATTTGGACACGTGCATAATATCAAAATTGCATTATTCAGCCTAAATCCATATGTATGCAGGGAACAGGTAAATTTTTAGGCATGGTAGCATAAGCCTATATATTGCAAAATAAGCATAATGCCTGGATTAGTCTACGCCTGAAAGTTGGCGCAACAATTACTGAAACCATTAAACAATTTAAGTACTGAAAACATGGCGTTGAACAATTTAAAATTATTTGAACTGTTTAGAAAGTCAACCACACCAAAGTTTTTCACGGAAGTGATAATTCTTCCTGAGAAGTTGACATTGATCAGCAAATGGGGCTGCGATGGATCATCCGGACAAAGCGTTTATAAGCAAAGGATATCTTCCGATGACGCTACAATATCGGACGGAAATATGTTTATGGCATCTGTTGTTCCTTTGCGGCTAAAATCGTATGATTCCCTACACTGGAAAAATCCACGTCCGTCATCAGTGCATTATTGCCGACCAATAATGTTTCAGTTTGCAAGGGAATCGGCAGAACTCATAAGGACTACGGTGAAGGACATTGAAGAACAAATAAGCAAGATTAAGCCTACAAAGCTGCAAATTGGAGAAGGAAAATATATTGAATGCAATTACGAGTTCCACCTGACCATGGTTGACGGAAAAGTCGTAAACGAACTGACAGGAACAACCTCAACAATGTCATGCCCGATTTGCAAAAAGAGCCAGAAGAACTTTTTTCAATTCAATTCAATTTATTTCATATATAATATGTTACATCTCAATTTTATATAATTAGTTGTAAAGAGTTTAAGATTAGTATCTTTTTCTGCTTAATTATAATATATTTCAATTAGTTATCATATACATATATATAGACAGAATTATATTGGAGGTAAAAATTTAGCAAAAACCTATTTAAACCCCTTTTTTCGTTTTATTTTTATATTTTTTTTATCGATTTTATATTATTATTTGTCAGAAGATCTTTGGTAATTTAAACGATTCTACAAATGAGGAGAATTACGAATATGGAATGTCACCATTGCACGCAAGGATAAGGTGTATGGAATTCTTGCTAAAACTGGTATATACCCTACCACAAGAGGAGGAAAACTTCGATGAAAATACATCAATAAAGGATAAGGAAAAGATCAGAAAGAAGCAAATACAGGATGCTTTTTTTAAACAAGTTGGACTAAAAGTAGACTGTCCCAAGCACGGATACGGTAACTCAAACGATGGAAACACTTCTAGGAGATTTTTTGAAAATGATGAGGCAGTAACTAGAATCATTGGAATTGACAATCAAATCGTGAAAATTGAGTACCAGTCTTTGCCAATTGGAGAGCTTTCTGAAGAAGCACAGGAGTCTCTTAACAAATTTTATAAAAAATATAGATTGCAGAACACATTCAAAGCATCAAGGGTAAGGCAAAATAAGGACCTCTTCAACATGTTGGCAGCATCTTCCGATCCACTTATTTCTTCCCTGCGGCATGTGAAGTCACGAATAGAGTTACAAAATAATTATAGTTTAGAAATGGTTAGTCTTTTAGATATACCTTCTCTTACGAATTGTGATGAATATTTTACAGAAAATTGAAAAAATAAATTTTAAAAAAAAATAATTTTTTTTTTAATTTGTTGGGTAATAATTTAAAACATAAAACCCTTAAGAAAAAAAATAAAAACAATCTAAAAATGTAAAAATAATTTTTTTTAGTTACCATAAAATTGATTTTTCTACTAATTTTAACTTTGATAACCCATAAGTAGGCCCCTACAAAGCGTAGCACCCTTTCCATTTCATAGGCTGAACAGTTATCTATCATATGCTGTTTAAACTGTTCAATTATCTTATTCGGTTCAAAAGATATGATTTTTGCAACGAAAAAACTCAAATGGCGCCACTGTGCGCCGTGAGTTATAAGGTTGAACTTTGAACCGGATGCTGGTCTCTCGCTAAATCGTTCCACTAAAAATCGAAGAAATTGCCTTAATGTACGAAAATTGTGTGTGTGTGTGTTAGCGAACAAATTTAATGCATTGCGACTCGCAAGAAACTACTTTCATGTGTAAATGCTAGGCAAGATGGAATTTTTGGAAATTCGAATGTTTAGGGGATAAATAACGTAAAAACGAGTAAATACGCTAACATCATAACTCCTAAACTAACTGTGGATTCATCCATGCGTCCGAACAATATTTTTGTCCAAAGAATAATTTTTTTTACTGAGTGTTTTTCAGAACGATTCACCTATTTCGGAAAATTTGCCCGGAAAAACAATGCTACCAAATTATCAAAAATTATTTTCGGGAATGAAATATTTTATTAATTAATTCATTTATTAATGATGTGCTAATAATCCCAATTTTTGAATGAAAACACTGAAATTTATTGTTGTGGGAAAGCTCGTTTCTATGCGCATTTCGCTGGTTGCTTAGGCCAGCTCGTCAGGAAACGTTTTCCAAATACTTTAAAAAAGCTAAAAATATTATACAAGTAAGACCATAAAGTGAATAAGAATTTTAAAACACTCAGGTCTTACATGTAACAATATCAAAGCTTCAACAAAGACACCAAATGGTTTACAGATGTTAACAATTAAACAAACTGGTAGCACAACTAGCAAACTGCTTATACTGAATTGTTTTCTAAAAGTCTGTTAAGAAAATGGAAGAAAAAAGGAAAGTGATTTTATTATTTATAATTATATTTATTTTTTCTTATTTAATTATTCAGCAAAAAAAAAAAACAATTGTTGCACTATAGCACTATATGATGTAACACCTCAATTCAACTTTTATGTACAAACAGAAAAAAAAGTGGCATCGCATTTGTTTTTGTTCTGAACAAGAATTAAAATTAAACCATTAATTTTTTAATTAAAGCCAATAAACATAGAAATAAAAACTGTTTTATATTCATAACTTATCAAAAAAAATACAGATTTGTTTCTTCTTCGAAATGCAAACATTTAAGGGTTGAAAATTGTACCTATTTTTGGTACTTTCTTAACAAAACATTTTTCTCCATTCTTTGCAATATACGTTCTCAATTATTGGCTTCCACTACAATAATGAATTTTTATATTTCAATGGGGAAAATGGTGAAATGCGGGAAATTAAATGTCTTTGTTATACTTTTTCGTTCTACAAGTGGTACCTTTTTAATTTGCTATAATAGATATTAGAAACATAAAATTGTAGATGCAGGGTCCTGAGTGAATGAGAACCTATAACGTTGGTAATTTTTTTAAAATTTAGAAAAATAAACTTTGGCATTTAAATATGACCATGACAGAAAGATAAGGAGGTAGCGGTTTAAATTATTGTTAATTATAAAATAATTTAAAATAGTATCATTATCTACTTTATGGTTTTATTTCAACAAAAGTATGTTCATTTATTATTATTTATTTATTGATTGTTTATGGATTTTTCCTTACAGACATTTTACACTTTTATCAAATAGACTATAAACTAAATTTTTTTTTTGTTTTTCATTATTTATTTATTGAATCTTCATATATTAAATATGAACTAACAATAATTAATCAAATCTTATACTAATACTTTATTTTTGTCCGGCCAATGCTAGACGATAATTTTTCTCCTCACGGTTTCTGTTCACATATGTAGATGCTTAGCGGTCTTCTCGTCGGATGAGTCCTGCAGTATCTCTTCTCCTTAATCTAGAGTGGCCACTGTCATTTAAAATATTTCGAGCTAGTGGATTTGGGTGCGACTCAAGTCTTTTTAAATATTTTACTGCATACTTCGTAATAATAGTTTTTGCTAATGGCACATTGAGATCCTTGTAAATATTAGAGTTTTTAACATACCAGGGAGCGACTGTGATTATTCGAAGAAGTTTATTTTGGCGCATTTTAATTTTTTCGATATTTGAGGCCGAGGCAGTGCCCCATAGCTGAATACCGTAGCACCAGATTGGCTTTAATATAGAGTTGTAAAGTAGAAGTTTGCAGTCGAGGCTAAGAACAGAATTTCTTCCAATAAACCAATAAATTTGAATTGCTTTTAGTTTCATTTGTGTTAGTTTTGCTTCTATATGGCATTTCCATATCAAACGACGATCTAGATGAATACCGAGATATTTTACATGCGATTGCCGGGGCACTAATTGATTATTGATTTTAATAGGGGGACATGACTCCCGACGCAAGGTGAATGTTATATGTACGCATTTTTGCTCATTGACCTTTATCCTCCATTGTTTTAACCACTTTTCCAGTTCAAAAATATTATCCTGCAAGTAACGATATTCTTCATGCCAGTTTTGGTGTACGCTTAAAAAAGCTGTATCATCAGCAAATGTTGAAGTTAGGGTGTAGTTGTTTGTTGGCATGTCTGAGGTATATATGTATAAGGTATAACAGTGGGCATATGATGCTTCCCTGAGGGACTCCAGCGTCAATTGGCTGAGGAGAACTTATAAAATCACCTTCTTTAATAATAAACTTTCGACCGACTAAGTAGTTTTCTAACAGCTTGTGTGTGTTTACTGGTAAGTTTAACTTCAATTTATGTAATAAACCTTCATGCCAGACTTTATCAAAAGCTTGTGAAACATCGATGAAAAGGGCGGAACAATATTTTTTTTCTTCAAAGGCTTTTCTTATGGCGTTTACTATACGATGGGTTTGTTCAATTGTGCTGTGTTCTCTTCTAAAGCCGAATTGATGGTTAGGAATACATCTATTTTAATTTAAAATTGGGGCTAATTTGGACACTAAAAGCTTCTCAAACAGCTTTGATATATTAGACAAAAAGCTTATAGGTCTATATGACTCAACTTTTGTAGGATCCTTTCCTGGTTTAGGTATCATTGTAACTAAGGATACTTTGCATTAAAAATCAAGAGAATAATTTTGATCTTATCAAAACTAGGGGCTTTCTTGGGGTTTAAGTCATGAATAGACTTTTCGATTTCTTTTATCTCAAATCTAAGTGGAACAGCAGCTAACATTTGATTAGATTACATTAATTTTACTGCATATCAATTTAGAGAAGCAATTATTAATCTACTTATTGACTTGGGTTCTAATGAAAAATCAATAAATCTATATAATTGATTAAAAGTGTTACACATTCTTCTAAGAGGGTCTGCATCACCATAATTCGATCTGAAAAATTTGACAGATACCGGGATAAAATTTCGAGATGAACGTTGAGGAATATTAAATGAAATCACATTAATTAAAAATCCAGCGCATATATCACTATTAATAATGTTCAAAATAAATGTTACATTCAGCATTGTTCTACGACTTTTTAAAGTAGAGAGCCAGACGAGCCGTGTATGAAGGCATGGTTAGTGGGTTAAAATATAATCCACGGAAACAGAACAGCAGGAATTGTTTCTGTACCAATTCGATTGAATTAGAATACGTTTGGTATATGGAGAATCGGCCTAACAAGTGACATATATAAGGCTTTTGTAACATACGGATCATCGAACTTTTTTGGCCATCGAACTCTTTTATAAAGCCAAGTGTGCCTCTTGCTTTATTTATCATAAACGTTACATTAGAATAAAATCTCAGTTTAGGGCCAAGTAGTATTCCAAAATCAAGGAAGTTATCAACTGTATCAATTTGGATACTTCCTAGGAAGAAATTTACTGTAGCTGGATTATTTCTTGAAAAACACATTAGTTTACACTTCTTTAAATTTAGCTCCATTAAGTTTGCTCCTCACCATCCATAAAAACAATCTAGATCATTTTGAAGACGTTGATGATCTAACGCATGGTTGTTAGTTAAAAAAATTTTAACATCATCAGCATACATAAGAACATTTGAAAATATTATAACTCCAGGCAAATCATTTATAAAAAGCAGGAACACTCGATGTCCAGGATGGCTGCCTTGGGATACTCCCTATTGCACATTTATTTTTCTAGAAAACGTTTTTATTAAAAATGACGGCTTGGATCCTATTCGATAAATAAGAGTTAATCCACTTTAATGTTAGGTCTGTAAACCCTATTAATTGAAGTTTCTTTACCAAAGGAAAATGATTGACTTTATCAAAAGCTTTGCTGAAGTCCGTATAGATAACATCTGTATCGATTGATTGCAATTGTTAGTTGAAGAAGGTTTGTTGTGGTAGAGCAGCCTTTTTTAAATCCGTGTTGATATGGAGATATAATTTTTGAGGCTTGATAATAAAAATTTGATGTTATTAATTTTTAAAAAAGTTTAGGTATAGTACTAAGTTTTGCAATACCACGATGATTTTCAATATCAAATCTAGTGCCAGACTGAAACAATGGAACAATAAACGATTCCTTCCAAATTTAATTGATGTATTAAACAACACTGTTAAAGGAATAGATAAGTTTTCTGCACATGTTATCAAAATATTACTCGGAATTTTATCAGAACCATATTTGTAAGAGAACTTAAGCTTTTTTAGACCATCTGCGACAGTTTGGTTATCGAAAAACGGTATTGATATAGCCTGATGTTCTGCTAACGCAAACGTATAACTACAAGTTTTATCATATGAAACATTCGAATAAGTAGAAGAAAAAAAAATCAGCGAACATACTACTTATACAAGTTACATCACATGAATCATTTTGATTAAATTTTATCACTGCAGGATAACCAGTTGTTCTTTTTTACATTAATAAATTTGTAGAATGTTTTCGGATCATATTTTATATTATCGTTTATTCAGCTCGACTTACAGAATATCTTGAATAATCAACAGAAAATCCATGTGTGATAGTGTGACCACAAACTGTTAAATATAGAACGCACGCATTAAAGGTTGTAAAGAAACTGATTTTATTTCCTTATTATCTTATAACTAATATTTACAGAGTTGTCTAATAAGAGTATGAACAAAAGAGTTGTATTATAAAAGGAATTCAATTTAACTGAAATATACAACATTACTTCACCCTAAATTTTTAAAGATGTATGAAATCAAAACATAAATTTTAAAATTCATTTAATATAAAATTATAGTTAATCTTTCAATTCAAAGTTACAAAAATACTGAATAAAATAATGAAAATATGGAAGTACATTAATGTTATTCGTTAGCCATACATAGATGATAACAATTTAAGTTCATTGTCTTCTGTAGTCATCTGGTTGGTAGCGTATAACCTCTCGACGAATTCTAGTTGTCCTACGAACTTCAGAATTCCGTTGATTATCATTAGAGTCATCCTGGACGTCTAAGTTAGTTGAAGGAGATGTTACAATATCGGCTGGCTTACTATCCGGTGTTTGTGATGATGAAGGTACTGCATTTGAAGATGATGGTAACTCTATTCTTTCGCTGGTTACACTAGTGCCTTCCGGTTCAATGGCAAGCGAACTACGAGGTTTCATCTGGTTTATATGACGTCTGCAAATTCCCTTCTCAGTCTTTATGGTGAAAATAACGTTGCCAATTTTTGTTTGTATAACACCAGGTATCCATTTTTTCCTCTTACCGTAATATCTTATATATACTGAATCGTTTACTTGATATTTGCTAGGATTTGAGAAATTCTGATGATTTGATTTTGAAGATTCAAGAAACTGTGACCAAATAATTCTAACAGGCCTGCCACGCATCAGCTCTGCTGGAGACTTCCCCACTGCATTCGGCATGAAGCGATATGTTGTTAAAAATTTATGTACAGCATCCTTAGTAGCCATGTTGTCGTCAATGTTTTTTGATACAGATAATTTAAACGTTCTGCTAAGCCGTTGGAAGCTGGGTGAAATGGAGTTGTTGTGATGTGACGAATTCCAAGATTTGTACAAAATTGCTCAAATTGTTTTGAACTTAGCTGTGGACCGTTGTCGCTGACGATGGTATTTGGTAAACCCTCAATGGAAAAAATAGCTGATAGAGCGGAAATTGTGTCTTCCGTGGTAGTATTTTTCATTGAAGAAACGTATGGAAACTGTGAATACGAATCAACACATATAAGCCACATAGTATTAAATATCGGTCCAGCAAAATCTATATGTATTCGCTCCCAAGGTTTT
This sequence comes from Pollenia amentaria, assembly GCA_943735925.1. NCBI lineage: Eukaryota > Metazoa > Arthropoda > Insecta > Diptera > Polleniidae > Pollenia > Pollenia amentaria. The sequence goes on along the minus strand of OX031010.1, from coordinate 58,483,034 downwards.
GCTGATTTCGGCCAGGATTCGTATTCTTTACTAGGAGCTTGGTTTTGGACTTTACATATCTCACAGTCAGAAGACATTTTCATTATATCAGCATCGATATTGTTCCACCAAATATACTGTCTAGCGAGTTGCTTCATTTTAACAACGCCCCAATGTCCATCATGTAACTGTTTCAATGTTTGCTTCTTTAAGGCTTCGGGTATGACGACGCGAATATAGTCAGTCTCCAAACAAAGAAGGTTATTGTGAATGGTTAAACTATTCCTACGACTGAAAAATGGTTTCAGGTTTAATTGATCTTGATTAACTGTTTTCGGCCACCCATTTTTTACATAGTTAAAAACTGTGCATAACGTCTTATCAGCTTTAGAGTGTTTAAGTATATTACTTTTTATCGGAAATTCATCAAAAGTTACATTCAAGCATTTTTCCTCCTCTTTATCAAAGCTTTCATCGGTCCCAATGGGTAGACGCGATAATGCATCCGCATTGCCATGATCGGCAGTTTTACGATATTTTATTTCGAATTGGTACGCCATAAGCGTTATAGCCCAACGCTGAATTCTATGTGCAGTCATAGTTGGCAACTGTTTATCAGGCTTAAAAATGCTGACTAATGGCTTATGGTCAGTTATGAGGATAAATTTCCGGCCATACAAAAATTGATGAAAACGTTTTACACCAAATATAATAGCTAGGCCCTCTTTTTCAATCTGACTATAATTTACCTGATGTCTGTCCAATGTTTTGGAGGCAAATGCAATAGGCCTTTCGGTTTGGTCTGGGTAAAGATGAGAAATAACCGCTCCTATTCCGAATGGTGATGCATCGGTAGCAAGGACAATTGGAAATTTTTCCTGAAAATGTGCAAGTTCAGTTGCCTTAATTATGTAAGACTTTAGTTCCTCAAAGGACTTCTGTTGAATCTTTCCCCATTTGAAAGGAACGTTTTTTCTTCGTAACATGTTAATTGGAGCGGCAATATTTGAAAAATTTGGAACAAAATTATGATAATAATTAACCTTGCCCATAAAAGCCTCAAGTTCTTTAATATCCTTGGGAGGTTTTAAATTTTTAACAGCAAGTACCCCAGATTCGTCAGGTAGAATACCCTCGGAACTAATTTGACGGCCCAAGTAAGTGATCTTGTTCTTTAACAATTCACATTTTTCCTTTTTGCAGCGGATACCATTTGAAAATAAAATTAATAATACCTTTTCGAGACGCTTCAAGTGTTCCTCTTGAGTAGGTGCTGATATTATAATATCATCAAGATAATTTGCACATCCATCGATTCCCTGAAGTACTTGTTCAATATATTTTTGGAAAATAGCCGGAGCGCTAGCAATACCATAAGGTAAGCGTTGGTACTGAAAAAGTCCAAGTGGTGTATTAATAACCAAAATTTTCTTCGATGCGTCATCCAATTCCATTTGGAGGTATGCATCTTTAAGGTCAATCTTTGAAAAATATTTTCCATCGCGAATTGTATGAAATAAATTTTCCCGAGTAGGAAGCGGATACTGCTCCACGTCAATTTGCGAATTTACGGCCACTTTGAAATCTCCGCATATACGTATAGAGCCATCTGGTTTCTTAGCCAAAACGATAGGCGATGCCCAGTCACTGAATTTAACCGGAACAATTATTTTTTGCTCTATAAGTCTTTCTATTTCGCGTTTGAATTGAGGTATTTGGGCAAACGGAATTTGTCGACTGCGAAAAAATTTCGGTTGAGCCTCAGGTTTTAAGCGTATGTTGGCTTTAAAGTCTTTAACCGTACCGAGGGATGACTGAAAAACATCACGAAATTTTTCACAAAGTTCACTTACACTTTTGTTATCTTTATTCGATATTAAATTAACTTGTTGAATCTTAAAACCAAACGCTTTAAATAAATCGTAACCAAATAAATTGTCTCCCGCATTGGTGTTAACAACAATTAAAATCACATTTCTTTCACGGTTACCACATTTTACATTTATATTAAGTTCACCTAATATTGGTATTAATTTTTTGCCAAATCCATACAATATTCTGTCTGTTTTCACTAATTTCGGACTGTTTAACAATTTAAATGTTCTTAAATTAATTATTGAAATCGACGCACCCGAATCCATTTGAAATTTCACAATTGTATCATTTATTTCAACATTGATTACACTCTTTGAATTTTCTGTTTTCACTTGACCAGTAATATCAAATATTGTTTCAACATGATCAATGTTACTTTTTTGTTTTCTATTCTTATTTTTATATTTATTTTCATTTGGACTTTTCGACATACACACGGGCGCAATGTGTCCCTTTTTTCCACATTTGTTACAAATTGTATTTCTGTGTTTGCACTCTTCTCTTTTATGAGTTTTAAAACATCCCGAACATGACTTGTATTTTTTATTTTCAACGGAAAATTGTTTTTTCACTGTGTTTACATCAATTGTTTTTTCACATGGTGTTTCTTTTATTGCAGCTACGGTTCTTGTTGTTGCCTCGTATGATTCTGCTATTAGCAAAACATCAGAAAGTGTTGCGCTCTGCTTTTGTAATGCGGCAGAGCGAACGGAATCGTGTGGTGTATTGACGATAATGTGATCGCGTATCATCTCGTCGACGTAACTTGCGGTACAAGAATTTGTATTGCAAACAAATTTGCATGCTCTAGCTAAACCACGAAGTTCCGCTACCCATTCCTTATAAGTCTGTGTACTTTTCATTTGTTTTTTGAAAAATTCGTAACGTGCTGCAACGATATGTTGACTGACTGCAAAATGTTCCGTTAGTTTCTCTGTCAATTCTTTGTATGTGTAATTCTCAAGGTTTGTTACCCCGAACACATTTTTAAGAAGATCAAATATTTCTGCTCCACACCAAGATAAAAAAAATGATTTTTGTTTTTCTGCTAACGCTACAGAATACGCCGAAAAATGCTGTTCAAGCTGTTGCAGATATGAATCCCATTGTTGTTGTTCTTTGTTGAACTTATGGAACGCTGGTACCATTGATTGGTCAGTGAGTTTCTTTACGGAAGAAGTTTCGTTTTTGTCTAAAACTGACTGCATCCACATTTGTTGTTGCAGTAGTAAGTTTTTTGTAAACTCTTGCTGCTGCTGTAGCAGTAAATCAATGCCGTTGAAATTATTTGTCATTTTTTTTTTTTTTTTTACACACGCACGAATGATATGAGAAAAAAACACGAACCGTCTTTTTTGTACTTTTTTTTTTTACTCGTCGCCAATTGTTAAATATAGAACGCACGCATTAAAGGTTGTAAAGAAACTGATTTTATTTCCTTATTATCTTATAACTAATATTTACAGAGTTGTCTAATAAGAGTATGAACAAAAGAGTTGTATTATAAAAGGAATTCAATTTAACTGAAATATACAACACAAACTGTAATGTTTCATTAGATGTTTTGACAGTCGTAACAAAACTCATAAGATTTCCATTTCACAAAGTATTATGGAATACTTAAGAAATGTGTGATAGCCTTAAAAGAAGCCGTTATATTCTGATCATTGTTGCCAGTTGTGTTAACGTTTCTTAGAAAATTGTCATGTTTACGCTATAACACAAGTCTTACGTATTCCGTAAAACTTTGTGAGTTAGAAATTTAATGAGTTTTGCTTCGACTGTCAAAAAGTCTAATTCAGCGTAACAGTTTGTACACACTTTCCCACATGAACATGCTTTTGTTCAAATGCAACCCTGATCCAATAAAAAGTGTTATTTATTGTTTAGAAAAATTTTAAAAAACCATGAAGTCAAATGGGATGTCAAATTTTATTTTATAATACTTCGTAACACATTGCATTCACACTAACGCACTTTTAGATAATACTTGAGTCTTTGACATGTATTAACACATAGTGTATAATAGTGTAAACTAGCCTTAAATTATACTACAACTATACATTAAAACAAAAATTAATTAATTCTGTGTTAGTGTTAACGTTTAATTTTTTAAATATGAAAAGCGATTTAATAAACATTAAATTTTAAGTTTATTTTCTTAATAAGAATTTACCAGAGTTAAATTTTTGTTACTTCCGTATTTTATTAAATGTTTATACAACTCAACCAATAAACCAATTCCCGCAATTTCCATTTTCACCGCTTGTTTTTTTTAATGTAATTTAAAACTCGCAATAAAAATTATTATTTACTCTCAATAAAAATTTTAACATCCTGCCTTATTTATTTATGCATACATAAGTGTATACAATTAAATTATTTGTTTTTATGATTTTAATGATTGAACTATTTTTCAAGTATTCAATTTAATGGTATTTTGATGTTTTATTTAAAAAAAATACCCGAACATCATTATCATTGTCATCATCAATATTATAAAATTGATGTGTCAATTAAATAATTGTATGTATAAAAGTAAAAAACTTTAAGAATAACAAAAAATAATAATTTTCTAGGAACACAATTGGATTGCACGTCGCACGGTGGGGTCAATTGCAAAAAAGTGGTAACAAATCTGAATTTCCTTAATTACTGGTCGGATTGCAAAATTATTTATGAACGAGTCGCAGAGGAGGACAACGGCTTCAACAAATTTAAATTGTGGCCACCCTGTTAGAATACAGGATGTAAAAGTTGACCACCTCGGGTTTTGTAAACTTTGGAAAGCTTGTAACTTTTACAAATATTGACAGCTTTCAATGAATGAAACTTTGTAATTTTTTATTTCACTAAGCTATCTCTTATACAGAAACAATTTAAAATTGTTTCCAATCACCAAATTCATAAAATCCAGCAAACAATTTGTTAATTTTGCCTCTATTACCAAAATGATTATATTATATTGTTCCCTAAAAATGGTAAAAATGGAAAATTGTGATTTTTTTCAATAAATGATATTCTTAATTTTATTTTAAAAATGGTCAAAAGTCTGTGGCATTTCAAACATTGTGTTTATTGTTTGATTTAAATATAGCTCACTCAGGTTTTGACAACTCCCAACAACAATTCTAGAAGTTTAAATTATTTTATACTAGCTGACCCGGCAAACGTTGTTTTGCCTAGAAAAGTATTGTTTTTGTGTATACCGTCGGCTCATGCACAACTACTTTGATACAGATCAAAGCATGATCAATTGCATAGCTTACGATTTGATTAATTTTCAATGGCACTTCTTTTCGGAAATTGTTCATACCAACATAGAAACCTTCGCCGGCTCATGTTCAACAACTTTGCTAAAGATCATAGCATCGTCAAATGCAGAGCCACCTATTTCATTTTTTTGCTATTCTTCTTACTTGGTCAGAGACCATTCCGAATTGGTACGTATCATCGAAATCGGTCCAGCCGTTCTTTAGTTATAAACGTAGTAACTAACGCCACTTTCTTTTATATATATAGATTAAGCAAAGGAATCAATTAAAATTGTTATTATTATATAATTTAAAATTTATTTCAAAATAACTAAAATTATATTTTTTAATAATTTTTCGATTAAAAAAATAATTGATTCAATAATCACATAAATTTAAATACCTTTCAAACATTTTTTTAATTGTAAAGAACCTACTGAAAATTTTTTCTGTGTATAGTTTTAAAAATATTTCAGTTAATTTTTTTAGCTTAACTTTATTTTGGTTTTCACAAAAATATTCGGTAATCAAGGTCAAATTATTTTTCTACAAACATCCGCTTATTTCTAATCAAAAATAACATGCAAAAAAATTTTTTGCAATATCTCAATCAGGCTGGTCGCGCAGAATAATCAAAGTAGAAATTTTAAAATGAGTTTAAAAATGGTCTAATTTTGAAAAAAATGGAGTGTCTATATTTATTTTTAATATAACTAGAATATTTTTTAAGCATTTTTAAACACTTAATTCGTATAATTCTTTGTACATATCAATATAAACAGGCACCCTTCTTCAGGCAATGGTCATAAAAGCTGAATTAAAAAAATTTTAGTATATTTTATAAAATAAAATGACGCATCTTTTTTAATTTTTTTTACTACAAATTAAAATATTTATATTTATTTTATATAATCTGCCTTTTAAGCTCAACCGTGCACAGGTAAGCAGATTTTGTAGAAATACTCAAATTTTCAATACTATTTAATCCAATTGCATGAAAATTATTTTTTAAAAATTATTTGTTCTTTAATTAATTCAGTAAAATTTCAAAAATTGTTACAATTTCATCAAATAATATTTTTTTATGAACTTTCAAATTCAAAAAAAAAATATATATATATTGAAATAAATAAATGAACCTCAATTATTTACGTCTTTTCAATTAAACCCCTTTTTGCAGCCGAACTTAAATTTAGATAAAACATGAAAATAAATATATTTACCTATACACTGACTAATAATATTAGTATTTACTCCGTTTCAAATTGGAAATTGAAAGGCACAACATAACCAAATAGTTAGTCCTATAAGTGTAAAATGTAGGACCAACCTCCATTAGCTCCTATAACCCTTCGGATCGGCTGGTACGATTCCACAAAAGGAATATTTTTGTCCAACTGTACTCGCCAGTACTAGATTTTGTTGACGTGCAAATTGGCTATTAATCGATTAAATGAAATAAGAACAAGGCAAAGAAAAAATTATACTTGTAACTGGGGCACGTAAAACTATTTTTCAAGTATGTACACAATATGCTCTTTAACTTCATAAAACATATATTCTCTATTCCTTAAGGGTACCCCATACATTTTATCCAATACTTTAGAAGGCTCCCATACAAAGTTTTAAATTTATGAAATTGTAAAAAACTGGTCTCATAGCTTCTACGATGCTCGACATGTTATACATCAATGGACAGGTAAATATGTCTTTTTTATATTTTATCTATATTAAAGTCCGGCTGCAAAAAAATAAAGGATTTTATTGAGAAAACGGTAAATATTAGTTTTCGTGTTTGTAGGTTTTCATAACAAAAACAGCCGACTGACAGTTTTTTGTTTAACACATACATAAAGTAAATAAAAAAATAGCCATTAAAAAAATTTCATTACCTCTTATTTATAATCAACTTAATTTATTTTATCAATATTTTTAAGAGTTTTAACAAGCCGCCATTATTCCTTTATTTTGTATTTTTTAATAAAATTTAATTAGTGCAAAATTCTTAATGGGAAAACCCAGAAATGCATTTTGTCAAAATCTAGGGCATGCTCGGAAATGCATCACTGCGCTGCATCTGATGCGCGGCATCAGCTTGTTTGCCTTTATTATTGAACAGAATATGCATCAGCTATTTTTGTGATTCGCTTTTAAGATTTGTTTGCGCATCATCTGCTTTTTTGTGTATTTTCGAGCAGCTGACATTTGCAGTGATGCTTTTAAAAATGCCGTGCGCATCAGATGTAGTGCAGTGATGCATTTCCGAACAGGCCCTAGTCACAAAGTAGATTTTGTTTTGCATGGGAAATGTTGTCAAAACCAAATAGATTTTGCTCGACATTGCGTAACTAGAGTCCTTTCGGAATGACGTAGATGAACGATTCTCTAATAGGAACTAATCGGACTATTTTAATAGTTAATTTTTTATCGGTCCTCAAAACAATCCTAAATGGGATAACTTTTGAAACTCCATTCCGGAATTTCTTAAAATAAGTATAAATTCCTTAAGCCAAGTAAAAAAATTCGGGATGAAATCAAATTTAAAATTCTTGAATTAAGCGCATTTTGAGATTGATTTAATCTCAGTTTTACTTAAATCAAGCTCATTTTCGAATTATTTCAAGTACGAATTCGGGATTGCATTTGGATACGTTAAGTATTTTACGATCGAATAATCCGTACTTGAATCAATCTTTCTGTACTTGATTCAAGATCCGTTCGCATCGTTCTATTGATACCGCCTCGGATTGATTTGAGTACGGATGGATGGATTTTTCTTTTGCGTGTTTGATCATCACATTTGCATCGATCACCTTTTAAGTGTTAAGACTTTATTTATAATTGAATCAACTACAAAAATGAAATATTTTAAGGCTAGTTTATTTACACTATCACATAAGTCTTACGTATTACGTAATACTTTGAGAGATACAAATCCAATGTGTTTGGCTCCGACTGTCAAAAAATTAAGTTGAACATCATAAAAGTTTGTATTCACACTATAACACATCAATATGCTCTTGTTAAAATGCAACCCTGATGCAATGAAAAGTATTATTATTAAGAAAAATTAAAAAAGAAACGATGAATTCGTATTTGATGTCAAATCTGTTTCATAATACTTGTCATTTTCATAACAAATTGCATTCACACTATCACACTTTTACACAATACTTGAGTTGTTGACATGTATTAAAACAAAGTATAATTGTGTAAACTACCCTTTAGCAATATTTCACCAGTAAACCACCAGCAACCGCAGGCAGGTAGGCGTGGATTAAAAAAAATTGTAAAGACACATAGTAATTTTTCTTTAATTGTTACGCCATAAGATAAAAACAAGCAATAACAAATATAAGAAGTGTTCTCGTTCTACGTTCATTCATTGTTCAAATAAAAAAAAAGGAACGATGAACGAAAGGAATGAACTAGTTTCTTAAATCTTTCAAATTGGTCGGAAAGATTTTAAAAGAGGAACGATTTTGTCCAACTCTACTCGGAAAATTTTTGCCCCAATCAAAGCAGTAATCAAAAATAAAAGCAGTTTTAATTAAAAACTTAATCAAGTGAATTTAAAGTTTAACCAAGTGAATAAAACGTTTAATTCAGTGTATTAAACGTTTAATTAACTTGCAGTTGCTATTAATGGGGCCAGTTTAATAGAAGCAATTTAACTTTAAATTCACTTGATTAAATTTTTAATTAAAACCGATTTTATTTTTGATTAATGCTTTAATTGCGACAACTTTTTTTTTTGTTGATTTTCTTGAAATGTAATTGTGCAATTAATCGATTGAATTAAATAAGAACCAGGAAAAGCAAAACTAAGAGTTGTAACTGGGGGAGGCAAAAATTTTAATAACTTTTTTTCAAGTAAATATTTAGTTTTTTACTGTTGAAAGAAAATAAATAATTATGAATTATAGTGGAGAAATCTAATTTCATGTTAGTTGGCATATTTAAGAAGTTTTTCAATGATAATTTCATTGTTGCTTAAAAATACTCTTTCAGACCCATAAAATGGACCTGCTACATATATATATTTTGATCAGCTCTTTAAATTGTTTAAATAAGGCCCACATACTTTTTAAAAAGGGTTTGCAGTACCAAAATCTAAAATAAAAAAAAACACTGGAACTCCAAACTTTTTTTTATTAAAAATACTCAATTTATCTCAGAGCTATACATTTCAATCAAAACAACTTAAATTGAATTAATATCCATTTGAAGTTTTGTCTCCCAAAGTAAATACTGGCCGAAAAAGGGTTTTCATTAATATTTCAATGCAAGTCATGATCCTACAAATATTATTATTTTAACAAATTTCGGCTTAGAACAAGAATCTGTTTTTGGCAAATTCAATCAAACTCTTAGTGAACTTTCATGCATGAACACAGTTTATGGGTGACTGCATAAAATCCAAGCATTGTTGGCTTTTCTACCAGTATTAATTAAAACAACTCGATAATAGCATTATCGAAATAATATTTATTTCAAAATGTAATTTTTTTTTTTTTGGAGTTAAAACATTTAACAAGATTAGCAATTATTCTGTAGGCATTAGTCGAGTGGCATGGCATGGCATTCAATAACCTTTCCAAGTATTATTTAAACCATGTAAATAAATTTATTTTCATTATTAAACTATCAACCGAGTTGATTGCTGCTGTGCTTGCAAAATGAGGTAACTCGATTTGAAATTCCAACACAGATTTACATACAAAATGTAAACTAGAAGTATTTGCGATGTATTCTATTATACATACATACGTATTTAAATATCCATAAAGATACATTTAAATGTGTATGCGGTTCTAACCTATAAAGAGACATGCAATATTAAAATACATACAAATAGTTTTGGTTTTAGATACAAAATCTAAATAAGCAAATATAAACTATTAGCTTAGAGAAATAGAAATACTAAAACATAGCAAACAAAACGATTTCCGATTGATAAAACTTATTGTCCTAACAAAAATGTCAATGTAGTTATAAAATGTTTGCTTGGTAACCAAAACAAAAATACATACAAAGCCACGAAAACCTTAAATGATGCCATTGTTGGTTTATTTGCCTCGTTCTTGCCCATTTGCAAAAAGAACGATTATGCAGGGACTCTAGTAAACAAAAAAAAAAAAAAAAAAAAAAACAGTTTTGAGTTAATCATGATATTTTATAGATAATTAAGCTGTTGCTGCTGCTGAAATTAATGTTTGTTTGTTTTTAATGCATTATTTGCTGTTTTTATACCCTCCATCATCCCAACTGTCGAACCGGGGTATACTAAGTTTGTCAATCATTGTGCAACTCCAAGAAGATTCTTACACTCAAAATATTATGTAAGTAAGTCCCGCAGAAAATTCATTTAAAACAACTAAAAATTTATTTAAAAAACGGATCATTTACATTTCATTTAAAATAAATAAATTATACATAAATTTTTGAATTTTTTTTATTTAACAGTATATTCCGTAAAATTTAACAGTAAAGCCTCGTAAACAATGCTAGGAACAATTTCGTTTTTTCTTCTGTCTTATTTCTTCCCAAAGTATTTCATATATTTTTCTTTAATTTTTCGAACAAAAATGAAACAATTTTTTTTTTTTTAAAGTTGAGTCTACGTCTACTTCAGCAACAATGTGTATGAAATTGTTGATGACGTTTATAAAAATTTTATTTAGTTTTAATGAAAATTTTAACAAATGTTTTAAAAAATAATAATAAATACCTAATTTTTTGCTGGGAAAAATTTGCAAGCCGTTTCTTAACTGAAAATGTGTGTGGTTACGAAAGAAATGCTTGCTCTATTATGAACACCAGCGAAAATGTTGCTGCGTATTGTGAACGAAGCTTTAATGCTTTAAAAATATATAATCTAACTGAAAAAAAATCAAACTACATAACAATATTCGAACGGAAAATCAGTATTTTCGGTAGTTTGTTTTTTGTATAACAAACATAAATGTTAAAAAATAAATGGATTCGTAAAATAACTGTATTTTCATGAAATTTTAACAGTACGGAAAACGAATTTAATAACCTACTGTACAGTTACTATAATAATTTTATGAGTTTAGTAACATGTAAAAAATACACATTTCTAAAATACTTATAGTTGTCAAAAATGGTCATGCCCATATAATTTGTATGAAGCATGCCTAAATAGTGCGGCGTCTACGCTTTGCAATTGGAAAATCCGATGTTGACGGCGCGTTTAATAATGAAGTTGGCCAGTTTTGTTAATAAATAATGGCGATCCAGCTATTTTAGGTCAATATAGCGGCTTTATCTCCATTTTTTATTTCTATTAGATGGGTTTTTAAAACAAAAGAGTTGACACTACTGTTCGTGATGCACCGTTGACGCTATCGTTATATGGGATGTCAGCGCAAAAGATAAACGGAAGAAAACGTACCGCCTTCCGCTCTTGTTAAGGTGCGGCTGTAGGAGAAACAAATAATGTTAGTGTTAAATTGTTTGTTGTTCTCAGTTCAAAAGAAAAAAAATAGTATGATATATGTATAGTATGAATGCGCGCGAGCCAACCTTCTAAGAATTATCTTTTTTTTGGCTATTTCTACCAACATTATTGTGTCTTGACGTTTTATAAATGTATTGGTCAAATAATTTTCAATATGCTCAGACCGGTGCCGTGTCATCGGGGCTACTGACTCCCGTCGTACCAAATAAATATAATCTCTGGTCAGCCGCAATCTCAAAATTTTAAAATTTAGCCGAACCCCAAGTATTGTCTGCATCTGTTCTGCCGCGGAGGATGTAACACCAAAAAGTGAAGTGGCCTTGAGATGATACCTTCAACACAGTGTACCAGAATCAAAGTTTTTCGGATATGAATACGTCATTTATAAGCGGCTAAAACGATTGGCATGAAGCTTTACATATGGATATCAGAGAAGCATTTTTTTATGATGGATGTAGGACTGCTTGGACGTATAATATTTTTAAATGGTCCTCATTTTTCTACTTATACTAATACTCTAATTTAAAAAAAAAATGGTATAAATGGTTGAAGCCCTTACTGAACTAAACATCTTGTAGGGGCGATCAAAGTTTTATATATAATACATTAATATACAATATCTTGGTCGGATTTTGCAAGATATCGGACGTAATATTTAACCAGGCTAATCCGTAATTGGCCATAACACCCGTATGAAGCCCACTCACGATATAAAATGTTAAGCAACCGTTCCATAATTTGCCATAGTATCCTAATTAAGTTAATTATAATATAATAATCCCTATGTAAGAGCGAATGTTAAATTGTGCAGTTTGCTGCGTATTAAGACGAAGAATCATTTAAGCAAAACCCCAGATAAATGCGCAAGTGATGGTTTTGAGAAAATCGAAAAGGATTCGTTCAGAAAATTCCTAAACAAGATATCTATTAATAAAGTAAATTTAATTATGTAAATAAAAATTATAATGAAAATAATTTTTTTTATTTACAATTAATAACATACTGTGGGACAACTTTAAATTGAAGCAATTTCAAAAAAACCCCGTTTTTGTCGATATTATGAACATGCTTCAACTTCACTGAATAGGAATGAAAAAGAGTACGAAAAGAAAATCTTTTTATTTCAAACGATTAAAAGTGATTATTTCAATTATTCGGAATTCCAAAATATAAGATTCAAATCTACCGTATCCAAGAGAAATTTTTAGAGCAAAATAAACAGGATAAGAAGAAGAAACCACAATAAATGATTTTTTAATAATTACATAAGTAAAAATTTAAAATGTATTGTATTTTTTTAAGTATGTTTATTGATTTAATTAAACAAAGATTTGTATAAAATTTAAGTTTTACCTCCATTATCCGGTAAAATCGATTATCCTGAAAGCTTCATGTCCCGACTATACCGGAAAACCGATGATCAACTGTGGGTGAATTTTCACGCACTTAAGCGAATGATTTTCTCAGATATATAACATTTTTCATCTATAAATTGACTTACAGCCGTACCTAAACAAGATCGGAGAGCGGAACGTTTTCTTTCGCTTGGCTTTTACGCTGATATTCCATACCTAAACAAGAGAGTTAATGTTGTGTCCCGAACAGTAGGTTAACTTTCTGGTTTGATAAAACCTACAAAATAGAAGTAAAAATGGAGCTAAAACCTCTATATAGACCAAAAAGTAGCTAAATAGCTTCATACAAATTGTATGGGCATGACAATTTTGACAACTAGAAAACGCGTACCGCTTTTGTTTAGGTACGGCTGTAATTTATGCGAGGAAGGCTTCTAAGCAGTGTGCATTAATGTGAAATGGTTGTAATACAGTATGAAATTGCTTTGTGTGCTAAAACGGGAAACGCATTTAATTGTTTCATATTATTAACATATTTTTGGAATGGTATTCTAAATCAATATATTAAGATATTTAGTTAAGGGTGTTAAAGATTTGGCACAGCCGAATAAACTACTGTAACTTTTTTTTAATTTTCTTTTAAAATTAATTACAAAACCAAACCACCAGCCAGAATTATAAATGGGAATGAATTAAAATCAAAGTGTTTGAAAATGTAAATGTGTAATTTTCACTCCTCCTGCTTTTGCTCCTGCCTTTTACATAAACAAATTTCCGCATATTCAAACAAAAATACTTTTTTAAGGCCAATTAATTTTGTTCAGGGTAAAATTAAAATTTATATTTGTTAAACGTAAGAGTTTAAGTAAAAAAAATTTATGTATTAGACTTGTAAAATTTAAAGGATGGGAAGGTGAAGCTAATCAATATTTTTGTAGGTGAGAAATAAAAAACATAAGTAATAATTCAGAATAGATCGGTATGAATATATACGCAGAGTTTACACTAATTTAAGGTTCTTAATAACCGTTGGTCTCTTTAATTTCAAAAGGCCCATCATCACTTATCACTTTTATCACTTATTTTTATAAAGATAAATCACGTTACAATCAAGTGGTAGGAATTTGTCCATTTTTAAGTATAACTTTTAAAAAATGCAAGAAATTGTTTCTGTTATACCATCCGGCACTGCTGGTCAGTGATGGTAAACTAACTGAAGTTTGTCATTCCTTAACCCCATAAAGTATATATTTATACATATATATTCTGGGTCCTTGAGTAATTCTTAGTCGATTTAGCCATGGTCGTCTGTCTGTCTATTGAAAACGCGCTTAATTTTGAACACCCGCGAAAGGAACTAACACAATTACTGTCAATTGATTTTTAATTATCCCAAGCAATTCCGATAGAAATTCAGCAGCAAAATCGGTTTCGTAGGCAACGAGTTACGAATCCTAATGTGGAACAACCGGCCTTAAAACTTAATAATTCTGCCGCAAACACAAGCACAAAATGGTGACAGAATTCATCGCTTGTTTTAAATTTGGCACAAACTCGTGACCAGTAGAGCGTACCAACTTACAAGGGAAAAAATACGCCGCACCCCCTCTAACAATTTAGTACGCCTGAACCGTAACAAATATTAAGATAAGTAACAAAAACCACACAACAAAAGTAAGTAAAAAATAATTCACTTAGTTGTGTAGAAACAACAACAACACTATAAGAAAAATAAATTTTTTTTGGATGGTTTCAAAATTGACAAATTGGGGGTGCCCCGGTAGGCTAGCTGGTAGTGAGCTAGTCTAGTTGTTTACGAAATTTAGTTGTATGATTTCTTGTCATATAAAACGAATTAGTGCAACATTTAATCGACTTAAGGGGTCTTGGAAGAATATAAAAAAGGCTCTCACGGCATGACAAGCTCAGTATACCCTCATTCAACACTAGTGGTAGAGGGTGTAAGAATATTTCCACCTGAAATGAGCTCCAATAATTTAATGCATTTAATATTTATCCCTAACTTTCTCTGTGTGTAACTAAGAAATGTGAATGTTGTCTGCTTTAAATCTAATCCAAAAAACACATGGATATGTTAATTTACCTTTCTTTTTCTATTTGAAAATATGTTGTTCTTTTTTTTGTTTTCGATTTTTTTTTTTTTTTTGAGATACAAATGTAAATGAACGAATCCAACAGATACAAAATCACAAAACTTTGTTAATAATTTAATCTGCCTTTGTATTGAACTGTAAATATATCAAAAATAGAGAAAATTAAAAAAAAAATAAACTCTTACTTTACAAAAAAAAAAAATAAATAATCCTAGAATAAATTTAAATTCTTCTTGTGGCTTCAAGGGATTTTCATTGAAAATATATTCGCCAATTCGCAGCTTGCAGTTAGATGGCTATTAAAAGGATATTTGCAAAATTCACTCATACAAACACATCACATAAAATTTACCGGGAACAAATAAACCAACATGCGAACATATTTTTCCGGCCATATCAAACGTTTAATATAATAAATATTTTCTATACACAAAGACCGATTTACTAACGTTCACATTTGCGACACATGGCTGGTTGTTGATAAAAAAATAATATTTAGTTGACGTTCAACAAAATGTGTCACAGCAACAATTGAGCTGTGCAGGGAATAGAGAAAATTAATGGAGAAATTGATGTCGATTAAGACCGATCACTTATCGTCTTATACTGCAAAAGTATTTAAGTGAATGGAGCACTAAAACCAATTTATTTTAATGGATTTTTTCCGATAAGAATGACGTTTATAAAATCAGTTCATTCAAAAAGGGGGACACTTAAATCACTTATGGTGTTTTCTTTTCTAAAAAAATGAATGTGTAACATTTTGATCGTCTTACATACGCTCTTACGATGTGATACATTTTTTTATTAAGATAATGAAACAAAATAATATCTATGTTTTAAACTCAACACTAATGTATATTTAGCGTGTCGTATATTGCATGCAAAGTTTATACTGATAAGCGATATTTACCACTGTTGAAGAGATTTTCAACATTTATTTTTGTGTGAATGACAATAACAATGATAGCCAGGTGACGTTTGCAAAGCTGTTGCAAGCATACGTTTTTGACCGATGTAGAATTGTACAAAAATGGCTGTTTTAAAATTAAATTGAAAACACGTGACACTATTATTTTTCTGAGATGTATTTTTGACGAAAGTAGTTCACTTAGGATGATAATATCGAAATATCGATACTAGCGCCAGTGCCATCGATACTTTTTCAGGTCTCCACTACTTTTATTGCTATAAATTGGACCAACATGTATTGATTCTTAAATGTAAAACTTTTTAAATCCTTAAATATTATTTTCACTTAAAATAGCGTTTAAATCACAATACGCCTGCAATTTGAATACCCAGTAGGCAAAACTGCTGTCGACGACATTGTCGTCAACGATATATGCACGAAATGTCCTCTTTTACTTTGGATGTCTACAAGACAATATTGAGGAAAATGTCGTGGACGACAAAATACTCGACATAATCTATTGCACTGTCCTCTTAAGAAATTTATAAACGACCACATGACCGACATTGTCTTCCAAGTTGTCTTTTATACAAGCCGATCCACGACAACATGACGGAAATTGTCTTGTAAGGTGTCCTCTTTCCACAACTAAACACGAATTAAGGATGTGTATCGTGCGCGATTCGCGCGACACTTGTTCGAAACTGTCGTTGACGATTTGTTCTGGCTGTCCCTCATATGTCGTGCAGGAAATAACATTGTCGTGCATCCGCCTGCAGGGATGTCTTAAAGAGGTGGCCAACTGAGTATGTTCAAAAGGCAATAAAAATACAAAATTTTTCATATAACTGAGAAATGTGATGAATTGTAAAAAACTATATTTTCATATCCACAATAAGTTAACTGTCATAAAGGACTGTTTGAATTTTTTTCTGTAGTACAAGAATGTGTAACATTTGATAACGTGTGTGTAAGTATCAGTATAAATTTCAGGACAATTTTGACCAACAAATAGAGATTCATTTATTCATTCACCCATCAAACGATTCCTCCACATTCATTTATATTTGCATTTAGATTATGAATAACATTCGACTGAATCTTGTTTCATTTCTGGCTGGCAAGAAAATATGTCTACGGAAAAGATAACAACATGTTTTTCACTTTTTACCCTGAACTGGGAGAAAAATGTCAATTAGTATGAGAGAATGTCAATATCATATCCTGGTACTGTCAAGTGATACGCATTGAAAAGTGTTTGTTATTTATGCGAGTGTGTACACTCACAAAAAGGCAATGAGATATGACATATAACTAACACAAGCATGGAAGTGCAATTTAGTTCTTAACAAAAAACTTAAAAAATTTATAAAAGATTCAAGTTTTTAAATTTCTTAGCAAATATTATTTTAAAAAGTCTATAGAAACCGATGAAAACCAGGGCATAATTTGACATAAACTGTCCCCTTCAAAGATAATGGAGCGAATTATAGTTTTTTTTCTGAAATTTAACTGTTATAAAAGTTATGGTTAATATCCGAATTAAGATAAGCAGGCTACTAAACTTACTTAACTTTGGCTTTCAGCTCATAATAAAGTCTGTTATACAGAAGAAGGGCTTACTTTATTTAGAGTTGATATCAAAACTGCCAACCGAAACGAATTTCGGTAAAGGTTTAGGTATTAAAATTTTTGTTACTTCGGTGTTGGTATTTTAATTATATCGGTATCGGAATACCGATATATACACTTTAATAAATGTATATATCGGTATTACATTTAAATGAAATAAAGAAAAATAAATGTCTTTAAAATAAACAGGATAACTCATTTAATATAAATGATAAGATATTTATATACACTGATAGAAAAAGCGTCATAACGCTGATGTATTTTGACATCAATACTATGACAAGTGTCTTCGTTTTTGACCCTATGACACTTTACATCATTGTGATGTCAGCCTTAACATCACTTGCTCAAATTGTCATAAGGGTCAAAAATTTAAATAACGTCATCAGTGGGTTAATACATCGACAGCGCAGAAATTAAGAACCGGAGTCAGTTTATTAATTTTACAGCTAAATCTGTCATTATACATGGCCAAAAAATGCTAAAAATGATTTTAAGAAAACGACAGAATAATGCTAAAATTGTTAAAGGTTTTTGGTAAAAATATATTACCAGTATAAAATTTTATTCAAATCTAAATACATTTTAGTGACTAGTTTTGTAATGAAATTGAAATAAATTGTTATACAGGGTGTTTGTAAATGGCGTAAATGGTCTTGTGGAAGAAGCTCTTGTGTCAACTGAATCTTAAATGGTAACAAATACAAATCCTTGTGCAAAATTGTTGCCAAAGTTGTTGTTTGATAAAATGTTTTAACGATTTAAACACGTTGGTTTATCGAATATTTTTCCATAATAAATTTGCCACGTGTTTACTTCACGACTTCCAAATATGAACTGTCAAGACTAATGTTTACCAAAATGGCGGCAAAACAAAGTAGCATACCTTCCCGGCGGACACCCTGTATCTAAGCAATTGGCTATTTTGGAAAAGTGGCTAAATTTTATATTTAAGGGGCTTGCAAACTTGTGATATACGCAAAATGTAAACGATTTATTTCTATGATATACAAAATTGTTTAGATTATTTTATTTTTTATAGTTAAAGAAAAGTTGAATTTTAAAATAATTGTTTCTTCAGCAGTTTAGAGCAAACAATTTTTTTCAAACGATTTTATCTAAATACCTTGTACTTGAAATTTCCTTGTACTTTTATATAGGGTAAATAATATTTACAATCGACATGATAAGAGCATTTCTAATATTCCCTGAATATTCAATTTTTTTTTAACAACACAGGTTTCTTAAGATAAGAATTATCCATTTTCATACGAAATTTCATTTTGGGTACAACTATTTCTAGTCAAAATTTATTATAATTTATAAATTTTTTTTTTGTAATTAAAATCAATAAAACTATTCGTAAAAATTTTTAACATAAATAATGCTAAAAAAAGTTAAAAACATTTTCCAAAAATGCTAAATAAAATGCCAACAGCTAAATGAAAATTTTGCAGCTAAATATAAACTTTTAATGCTAAATTTAGCTGCAAAAATGCAAAAAGGGCCACACTGCGTCAGTGCGATGACTAAGTAACATCGAAGAAACGACTCATTTGGCTCAATTTAATGGCAATTTGTCATTGGGATTGACATAAGTCAAAGACACGCAAGTTTGTTTCACTTTTGTTGTATTCTGCTCTTTGTTTGCAGCAGAACTCTCAATTATAAGACACCAGCAGCCCTTTATGCTTTTCGTAATGATTCTACTTTGAAAATTTGATGTATTTAACTAAATAATTGTACAAAATAGAAAATAGAATTATTTTACTTTTTAAACACGAAAATAATATTAATAATACACATAAAATATGACATTTTGTGATGACGTTTGTCATTGGATTGATGTCCCTTTTTGTCTTCTTGACGTCATTTGTAATAACATTGATCACAATGCAGATATTAGGGTATCATCAATATGAAGATGCATTTTTTTATGAGTGTACTTACATATATGAAAACTCTTTTTATAAAATATTTCTGTGGCAAAAAGAACATACATTTGTGGACTACTTTAAACTATATTGTATGTTTTTTAGGAAGTTATAGCAAAATAACTTTTTGCTTTCTTCAAGTGCAATTACATTTAAAATGAAAGCTTAAATTTACTACCGATTTGTGACATTAGGAATATTTAGCAATAAAAACTTAAAAAACTATAACCGAAGAAATGTAAAAATTTTCTTAGAATAAAATATAAATTTTTAATAATTACCTTTATAGTTTAAAATTGCTTTCCTAGAAAACTAAGAAAATATTCTTAAGCACTTTTCTTTATTGACACCTATTTAATGCAAATTTATTAACCCTGGATGGTTACTGTTCGTCGAATCGACTAAGCTCATTAACTCTATATCATATAGCTGTTTAATATGTATTCAAATTACGCTCTTTTTTCAGCAACGTTAGCTGATGGTCAACGCTTTAAAAAGTTAATTAATTTGAAAACACAAAAATGAGTTCAAAATCATATCAAATTTTGCGAGAGAAAAAGAATTTTTGTTTTTATGCTTTATTTAATTTTTTAATAAAATGCTTAACTAAAGAAAACAATTTTGATTATTGACTTTCAAAATCCTTCCGCTAGAATTTTTTTTAAATAGTTCGTCTGTTCGATTCGTAGCCTTAATGTACTAAAATAAAGAGTAACCTTCCAGGCTTAAATTAAAGTAAATTGCCTTGTTAAAAAATTTAATTATAATTTTAAGTTTTAACTTAAGAGAACATTGAAATACTTGTATATTGTTGTTAATTGTCGTTAGATGAACTCGAACTGCAACTTTTACTATCTTCATCAAGATCTATGCAACTATTTTGGCTAATTGCGTCCATCTTCACACATCCTCTTTTGGTATTATCAATTGCTGTTCAATGAAAATACTCAAGGGAAATGCGCACAGGAAGGTTTTTTTCTTGGAAAGAATAGTCTCAATTTGATATTTTTATTTTTTGAAACTTTACTTGATAATTGTGAACCAACAATAATAAATCAACTCTTAACAGAAATGCTTCAAAATTAAGTCAAGCCAGCGGCAGAGAAAAATGTATTGTTAATACATATATGAAATTAACAGCCTGGCCCACGATGTCGACTGCTATCGTTCGCTTGCATTTTCAGTGCAAACAGCTGATTTGCGGACCACTACAGAGGCACCAACACTAAATATTTTTTTATACACAGAAAAAAGTGTTTTATCAATTAAAAAAATGGTTTAAAAAGTATTTAAATTTAATTAATGTGATAATTGAATCAATTATTTTTTTAGTTAAAAGAAAATTAAAAATTTAATTTTGATTAAATTAACATTTTAGTTGTTTTGAAATAAATTTTCAATTAAAAATTTAATTAAATAACAAAAAATTTTTATTGACTTTTTTCGTTTAAAATAAAATAATTTAAACATGTAGAATTGTTGTTGGGAATTGTCAATATTTAATTAAATAAATTAACACATTGTTTGAAAAGTTTTGTGATCACTTTTTTAATTAAATTTGAAAAACTCATTTATTGAAAATATTTTTTCAAAATTTTAAAATTTTCAGTAATCAATATAATCATTTTGATAATAGGTGCACAATCAACAACTTGTTTGCTTGATATTATGAATTTAGAACAAATTTGGTGATTGGAGAAATTTAATAATTTTTTCTGTGTAATTATATTTTTTCAAAATAACAGCACTAATCTTCTTTATATATATATAAAAACGTTTGTGTTGTGCTCCTAAAACTCAAGAACCGCTGGACCGTTTGACACCAAACTTGAAAAATAAATTATCGTAGTCGGGGGTTAGGTTCCTCTTAAGTTTAATCCCGATATGTGGCCTTAATGTCGCGATATTAATACTTTTTTATTTACGGTGGGATTTGGCTGAAATTAACAAAATATATTTATTAAACAAAAATAAGTTTCCAGGTAAAATTTTAAACCGGTAGATAGCCCTGGGGTGAAGTTATTAACAAAATTCTCGTAGAATATTTTTCACAAAATTTGATTTAATGCTTTCTCTGTTTTTTGCTTACATCTTTGTTTTCTTTTCTGCTTTGTTTGTAGCACAGAGTTGTATTATTATGGCTTAATTTGTATGTTTTGCCGATTTTTATTTTCAAACTAGTGTTTTCTTTGTGCAATTTTTGATGTGGCACTACTGTAATTTGACAATAAGTAAACGAATTACGTTAGATACGTTGAACTTCTGGACCAACAATTCGATAGTTAGTGGCCCGCTGTAGAGAACGATAATGAGTGACTTGTTGTCGGTCCATATCGTGAGCCAGGCTTTAAGTTTTCGTTGATTGTTTTCCTCCAATTTCACATTTTTATGTAACGAGATTGGCGTTGGTATATGCGAATAAGTTTCGTGCCAGAAGGTTGGAGTGAAATTCCAAATTTTCCAAATATTTTGCACTTAGTCTGATCATTCCCTCTTTTGGTAGGGATACATTCAAATCTCTGTGCAACTGTTGGTTTTTAATATACGACGGAGCATCTGAAATCATTTGTAAAATCTGATTTTGGCATCTTTGGAATTTCCCCCTTAATTGTATACCGTATGGGGCTTTAATAGGGAGATCGAACCGTTATTATTCGACCGGTTTTACCCGGTTATTTTGGTTTTGCCCAAGCCGGTTATTTTGAAATGTCCAATTTTCGTATATCGAATAAACCGGTTATTTTGATAGTGTGTAATTTATATACGTTTTCCTTACGCTTGTTGCAAATGTGACCATAATCTTATTGAATATTCGGCAAACTTGAACTTTTTATGAAGATTGTCAAAACAAAATATAACAAAAGTCAAAAAACATAATGAGCAATGTAAATACAAATCGCTTTTAAAAGCGTGTATTCTTATGAACACCAAAAACAATTCAAAAGACAACAAAAAAGTGTTCAGTTAAAAAGTAAATAGTTATTTGAGCGAGAGTATTCGAAATATGAAATACATTTTTGTATAGATGTTAACTCTGGAGATATTTCGATAGGGATTCAAAAGACAAATTAAGGTGTCTGAAGTGCCCTAAAATGATAAGTGGCAAATGTTCTTCCACGTGACGACTTATTAATCACCTTTAATTAGTCCACATGCTTGACATTAATGTGCTCATAATAAATCTAAGCTCCATTCGAAGTAATTCTGAAGAGACGACAAATAATACGTTACTCAAATATGCTGACAAAACCTAAACATTGGGTTAAATATTAACTTGTTGTGTTGCGGAGGACGGAATACCTCTTAAGACACTAAATACTCTTAAGTAGTTCTAGCATATCTTCATGCTTAAAACTACAACATTACTACAACCGGCGGAATCAACGATATGATATTGGGTGTAGCGGATTGGGCGATGCGGATTGGGTGTTAATCCGTCTAAGACGGAACTGGTAGTATAGGACCGATGTCATGAGAGTTCCGAGGCTAAATGGGACTGAACTTAAGTTCTCTCATAGCGCCAAGTATCTGGGCGTAATCTTGGACAGTAAGCTGTCGTGGAGGCTGAACGTCCAGACGAGAATGTAAAAGGAAATTGTTACTATATATGCGTGCAGAGGTGCACTCGGTATGGGCCCAAAGTGTGTGTCTATTGGATCTTTGAGGCTGTAGTAAGTCCAACTCTGTTTTACGGTATTGTTGTATGGTGCACTGCGCTGGACAAGGGCAAGTACCGTTCGATGTTTGGAAATGTACACAGACTGGTCGCATTGATGATCACAGGATCAATGCGCTCCACTCCCACCAGGGCGCTGTTTACAATGTTAAACTGGCTTCCGGTGGACATCACGGCCAGACAGATGGCTCTATGCTCGGCGACGCGGTTGAACGCGGCACACGGCTGGTCGACCCATGATTATGGCCACTCCAGGATAATTGTATGCTCGATTGTCCCTGAGGGAGTGGACTACTGCACCCCTTTCTACTGCAGCCTTTCTTTGGTGCGAGATACGCGATACATATAGCGCACGGCAATGCGCTGTCGGTCATGGGCACCTTCCATGAACCATGATGGTTCGAGGAAGGGGGAAAGAGTTGGCGGAGGTTTTTACATAGAGTAACTGGGCATAAATGTTTCTTTTCGTCAGCCGGGTGGATGTAGTGTACTGAAGGCGAAAATCTCGGCTATAAGGCGGGCAGCCAACTGGCTAAAGTATTATCGCGTATCGGGAGATATACGTATATTAACTGATAGCAAGGCTGCCATTGCTTCTCTTGCGGGTGTCTACACTACATCTAGGTGCAATGCCGGATGTCTTTAAATGAGATTGCTGAGCATTCAGGGGTAACGCTTATATGGATACCAGGGCACTCAGACTGCCCTGGAAACCAGATAGCAGATGAGCTGGCCATGGAAGGTGGTCGAATGGATGGCACATTCATTGATCAATTCATTGGCCTTCCAATGGCTCACTGTAAGTCACTCATTCGGCGCGAATATTATAGGATTGCCCAAGAGGGATGGACGTATGAGTCCACCTTCTCCATATCCAGGGCACTATGGCCTGGTTATGATGAATGGAGAACCAAATCTGTACTTAGGTTCAATAGGGACCAAATCAGGACTGTGGTGTCGGTTGTGACTGGACACTGGCCTGTTGGGACTCATGCTAGGAGAATGGGTCTGGAATTCAATGACTACTGTAGAAGTTGTCATGATGTGGAGGAAGTGGAGACTGTGCTTCACTTTCTCTGTCAACGCCCTGGGTTACGGGTCATTAGGGAAAAATACCTGGGAGACCCGGTGTTTTTCTGCATGGAGGATCTATCTACAATAGAACTTAGATTGCTTCTTCTCTTCATTAGGAAGACGAATTGGCTCAACTCTACAGTGACGCAATCTGAGTAACTGATCTATGGGAATTGACGCTGGGTATCACAAAGGGACCGCTGAAGGACCCAAGTGAGCTGTCTCTCAATGGCTGCCCATGGAACCTAACCTAACCTAACGATATGGAAAAAATTCATCAAAACTAAAAAACAAATTTGAAGAAATCAAACAATGTCATGGAAGGTTTTATATTGTGGTCGCCGAATTGACTAATATGTCATACAAAAACGTTTTCATATTTCTATTCGTTTATATGATACTGATACAAAATAATTTGAAATTTATAATCCTGGCTAAGAGGTTTTGTTTGCAACATTTCAAAAATATGGTTGAAGTCTACTGTTCATATAGACATGCTTTACCACCAACGAATTGAAACTCATTTGAAATAAATATGGAGGAATATGTCAAATAATAAATTTATTAAGTTCCTATAATTTTTTATTTGCTTTTGCAAACGTTCGTCTAGACCATTCATCATTTAACAGTCTCTAAATCACATTATACAATTATCTACTTACAAATAAAGTTTAGTAAATAAATAGAAATTGTAAAAAATAAAGCTAAAGCTTGATCAATTTACTGGTCACACTTTTCTTGGATTTTATCGTCAAATATTTGTTAGGTCTGACCGCCATTAGGCATATCTATGTATTTTGTTGGTTCCTTACCTTTGTGCATTGTTTTGTTTTTCTTCAAATTAAGGATTTATTACAAAAACTTATTTGATTTTTGTGTTTTTATGTATTCGAATTAAAACCGGTTAACCGGGTTTTTTTAAATAGCAAGTATGCGGAAAATTCGAAACCTGGTTTTTGAAAAAAGTCGAGAAACAATCTCCCTAGGCTTTAAACTCGAGCTATACATCAAGAGTTTACAATCAAGGGCAAGTTTTAAGTTCCTGCCTGTTAACCATGTGAATTCCACCAGTTTAAATTTTATCTGAGTCTATTTTACCTCGATGTTGGGTTTTCAAACAAGTCGGCGATCAAGATGAATGCCCCTTTGGGCAACTGGTGTCAACTTCTTTAACCATCTCTTTGTCATTTTTTCACCATTTGCTCTAATTTTGACAACAAACTGCTGATATTTTATAACCATAATGGTGTCATTCCGACAACACACCAACACAATGTTGATGTAAAGTAAAATAAAGCTTCTTAAAATAATCTCCTCGCTCACGTGGACCAGCTCTGCTGCTTATTCTGACAATAAATAGACGGGGATATTTATTTTTACAGAACACAATTCGTTGAGTGTATTAAACAACAACAAGGTTTGATTGTTCATCTGTTAATGATATTAATCCATGACATTTCATACATACTTGTATGAATGTCCAAAGAGAAATCGAAAAATTATGAATCACATACTCATTTACAAAACTCTCTAAACAAAAAATACTCACACACGGCTCCACATGCACCTTTTTTTTGCTGTCCAAAACTACTATTTTATCGTGATTTTTCTGAACCAAACATTGACATCAACACCATGTCCATGTCCCATTTTATTAACGTTATCTTTTTGTTCATACTGTTTCAGTGATTTTCAATCAAAAGAACGTCCGTCATATCAAAAGAAAGAAAAAACGAACCCAAATGAATCTAATTATTGTTTGGGAATAATATTTTCATATTGGCATTATGATGAGGTGGTGAAATTGACAGATTGCTTGGCAACTACCGCGTAATATTTGTCATTTCTTTAGTTTGAAGCTACCCAGCGGAAAAAGGAGGAGCACGGATGCCTTCAAAAAGGCCTCTGTACTCCTTCTTTTGGATGCACATGGCCTGCTCGCTCCATTACATACTCATATCTTTTTTACACACGTTGTCAATGTGGAGTAGGTCTTCCTTTCCGCTTCCTCTTTTGCTTTATCAAAAACCAAAAAAAAATTACTCCTCTTCTCCCTAATCATAGAAGGGAATGTGGAATGTGTATCTTATCTGTTATATGATTCCAGTGATGCCAAGAGAAATTTCAAAAAAATCCCTACGTGTCTAAATAAAATTCCCTCTTTTTCCCTACAAGCAAAAAAATTATATTGGTTTTAGCTTCAGGCAAACAAATACATACTCTGTTAACATTTCGTTAATATTATAATTAAGGGATTTATTAATATTTATTAAAAAAAAGCATTTATTAACATCAAGAAAAAACCAAAATAAAAATTCTCACACATGTAAAAATTCAATTAAAAAAAAAAATACTTTGTGACAAATTTAATTTAATTTAATAAATTAATTTGGCTGAAATGCCACTGTATATCCTTCAATCTAGAGTCAAAACTAAGTCAAACTGCGTGTTTGATTTTCATCTCCTCATCTTTTGTTCTTTTTAAAGGACTTAACCTTTTTCAAGAATACTTTTTTTTATTATTATAAGTATCTAATATTTTTTACCAAACTCGGTACCAAATAAAAGGGAAGGCTTTGTTGAATACAGAAAAACCCTTTATTTCAAAATTTTAAAAAAATTCCTTTTAAATATATATCCTTCCACATGCTTAAAAGTTTTCATTAAATTTTTTTAAAAATTCCAAATTGTATGACTTTATTTCTCTTTGTTTCATTCATTAAACATTCTGCTTTAATATTCGCATATATCTTTTAGCGAATGTGAGAGCAAATGCAAATAACAAAAATAAGCGATTAGTTCGCAAATGTGAACCCAAATATTCGGCTCCCCTAATATATACGTACATGATTGTGGCACTTGTTGAAGATTGCCAGGCTATTAGGGCTATGGTATATGAAAAATTTTAATTTTTAAATGAAAATAATACGAATATTTACGTATTTTAACACAATATATTGAAAATGAGACAATATTTTGAAAATTCCCTACATTTGCCTTAAAATAAAATATCTTTCTATTTTTTCCTACGCCGTAAATTTTTCGAAAAAATCCCTACAAAAAGGGAAAATTCCCTACTATTGGCATCACTGTATGAGGCATTCTTTAGCAGTAAGAAAAGAATGTTAGCTGAATCCAAAAAATGTTAAGTATGCCTTTTATAAGGCCTGAAGTAAGAAGGTCTTTTGAGTTTACCCGCTAGGTATGCATGTACGAACATTTCTACATACATAAGTATGTATGTACGTATAAAAAGAAAATCAAAATGTGGCTTTAGCTATTTAGAAATGCTTGCACGTACCTAAGAGGCAAATTGCTGACATACTTTGAGCCGCACCAATACAAAAGTGTGTGCAACTAGTACCCCGCTTATTGCTGAAAATATTGTTCAAAATGTTTTTGGGTCAATAATTATAAAATAGAGCCTAAGAGAAAAAGTGCACTTGCAAAATTGGCCAAACACGCCGTTTAAGATGATTTAATCGCCAGAACGTGACAATTTTTTGTGCCCAAATTTCTTGTTAAAGCATCAGTAGACCATTCTTTTCTTTTTTTTTTTAAAGGCTGGATTCTTCTTAAGCTTTCTGCTAAAATTTAGTGATGGATGATACTGATGTAACAAATATCTGGGTTTAAAAAGAGCATGCCACAAAAAAAACTGCATGTGATATTGTTCAATTATGGCATGAGACATTTCCGAGATATGTGTTCTTTCCAAATTATTTCTTATTGTTAAGCAATAAAACTTAGTACGTTGGGGCAGTATACTGCTATAGCTGCAAGCCATGGTACTAATGTTTGTCACGCCCTTTATACTGCGTTGCCCATTACGCGGCCATTTGTTGTTCAATATTAAAGATATTTGTATATATCATTGCATATTTCTCAGATAAGTGATTCTAAAACCTGTCGCCATATCTCTTTTGATTTTCATATAATTAACCAATATTTTATTTGTAACAAAATTATAAAAAAAAAAATAAAAATTAAAAAAATTTGTTGTGAAACTCAGAGCACTTACTTGTGAGCCTTTGTACTACCCTGTGGTAACTTAGCATTTACACATGCCACTGCCAGTTCGAAAACTCAATACACCCACTATTTTTTACTAAACAATTAAATTTTTCGCAATGGCAGCAAATTTTGCATGCGAGTGGAAATTTAGCACTTGCATGCCATTAAATGACGAAAGGATAAACAATGTTACCCTGTTAAATAGTTGATGCAAATTTACTGCATTATTATAAATTGTAATTAAAGTTTTAACTTATTAAATATATTATGAATATGATTATGGTTATTGTTTTTTTTTTTTTGTTTTTTGATAAAATAACACAGGCAAATATAAAAAAGATGCTAAAGGTTTTGAAAACCACTATACAATTTTGATGTATTGCGGTCCAAGTAGTACCAATATGGTCCAAATTTTAAATTCTGTTTTTTTTTAAAAAATTTTTAAGTCAAATTACAAAATTTTTTGGACGTTCTCCACATAATAAATGATAACTCAAAGTGGGTTAGTCCGATATTATTAAAAAAAAAAAAATGGACAATTTAAATTTACATAACCTTTAATCCGTTTATATATTGCGTTTCAATTTGCTCAGTAGTTTGGGAGTTATAATAAAAAATTTAAGCAAAAAATATATATATATAAATATATATATAATATATTTAGGTGAAAATAGCAAATATTTTTTATTTAAAAAAAATCATGAAAAATAGAAAACAGCAACAATTTTTCAAATTTATTGCTTTATCGCAAAGCCACATGTAATAGCAACAAAATCAGATATCGATCATATAAATCGATTGATTGTTCCCGAATTTATTCACACTTATGTGTGTTGTGGTGTGAGTCTTTCCATGATGAATACTGAAACGATACTGAACAAAAATTACAAAGCAGTTTGATATAAGTCACCCGTGATCTATAAAAAGCACATTAAAAACAAACCTCACGATGATTCAACCTTTATTAGGATATTTTTGTGCTCTTACATAAATGTTAAAATGTTGGTGTGTTTGGTTCACGCTTTTTATACCCACACCACAATAGTGCAGGGGATATTGTGCGTCCTCGCTGATGTGTGTCACACATAAAAATATTATCTCTAGATCCACTTTTTAGTACACCGATGGAATTAGAATCACTTTCTTAGTCGATCTAACTTTGTCCGTCCGTTCGGCTGGTTTTTTTTTCCATGTAACCTTGAGTGCAAAGTGCAGTTCGCAATTTTGAAGACGAATTGATAAAGTTTGCTTCAATTATTATATGGCCAAAGCCTATTGAAAATGGTGAGAAACAGTCCATAATTTCACTTGGCCCCCATACAAATTTCTATCCAAAATAGTCTTTGTCTTATTATGGTGGTATTTGGATTAAATTTATGTCCATAAATATCTAATTGCAACATAAATCTTCTTAGTCATCGTCCAGACTTGTAATTTTTAAAAATTCTGCTTTGAAATTGCATTAGTGTCCAGATTTAGAAATTCTAGTGGTGCCATTTTTGGTATTTTCATCTTGGTTTCCCCTTTTTATTTTTATATTTTATATATAAATACAAATACACCTGCAGCCAACTTAAAGTTAAAAAATGTCGGATTAACAAAACACATCGGAATTGCAGAAAACATGAAACTGAGTACCCCTCCCCAATCATATCACCCCTCTCACCTATGAACTCAAGAATTGCTGCAACAAAAATTGTAAGTCTGGAGGATGACTAACTTACTTTTTTAAAATCTGTCCATACAAATAACACGGATATAAAATTTGGCAACGATAACTTTTATAAAAGCTGCTATGTCCCATATAAACCCTCTCTTTAAGGCGAAACAAAACATTATAGAACAGGGGTAGGCAAACTAAATGCATACTAATATAATTGACATTATTTTTCTTATTTATCCCCGATTGACTTCAAAAAATTTAATTTAAGGTCTTTACTGAAAATAATGTACATATCTAATGCATTGTATTTACTATTTTGTGCAATGCTCTTTGTTAAAAAATATTTTTGATGCAAATGCGTGACACTCGATTTCGTCAACAAGTCCTGTAATGTTGGGGTTGAAATCAAAGATGCACATTCGAAGCGTTCGACCGTTTTCCCACTCATGTTATAGATGTTAATGTCTAGATAATATTTGTCACAAATAGCTCTTACATGAACTTTTAGCATCCCCGGTGAAGAGGTGTTCACGACCCTTGATTGTGAAATTTTCGCTCTTAATCCTGTAAACTAAACTAAACGTAAGTGCCATATTTTGCCGCGTACATGATTGCCCATGGCCCATGGTTCCCAGATATGGACATTTTCGAAAACAATTCTGTATATAGTGTTGAGTAGGGGTATCATATGGTCGGGCTTGAACGACCATACTTTCTAAAAAATTTTATAATTTTTTATGTTTTGTAGGAAAGCAATTTCCGAACCGTTTTCACAACTTACCGATAGCTTAAGGAAGAATTTAATCCGCCGTATAAAAAGTGTTCCATTATAACAACTATACACGCAGAGAAAAAACGTGGTTGAAATATGGTTACAAAAAACATATTATGGTCCCCGCTATGGCAACAAACGAGTTGTTGTTGTTTTGAACATTACTTTTTTCACGATTGATAATATTTTGTTTGTATTAAGTAATAAAATGTTAACCTCCCGTGAAACTTCAAAGATGGTTAAATTCAATAATATTATGCTTAAATAAAATAAAGCTACAACCATACACGGAAACATATTATGGTTTCTTTAACCATATTATTGTCACCGGCAACCATATTATGGTTAAATTCATCCATCTAAAAGCCATTACCATATTACGGCTGTCTCCAAACATGTTATGGTTAATAATAACAAAAATATGATTGAAATTATAATATTTAATAACATAGTATGTTTAATTGTTAATCTTAAGTAATTAAATTGTAATTAAAATTTTAAAAAATATTTTTTAAAGCCAGAAAATTATGTTTTTTGCTCTTTGCAATTATATACGTCAGGGATGTTAAATGGGGTTTTAAATTTTATACCAACTTCCAAAAAAAATGTACTTTTTGGACCTTCACGGTACCATTTTTTTTTTAATTTATTAAAACAACAAAAAAGTACAATTGTACACAAAAAAAAAACAAAACTTAACATTATACGCATGAATAAAATAAGGTACATACAAGTCTTATAAACATATGAGATCAAAGTCAGGCACTTATTTGTTTAGTTAATAAACTATTTGGAATTTTTATATCATAGCAGCATGAATTTGTCAATCTGAACCAATCATTTGTTTGTATGAGACTTGATAGTGTTGGCACATGTAGTCTGTTTCTTTCCCTAGGTTTTATTATATTTTGAAAAGAAAAAACTCTCCACATTTGCAGACGAATGTGGAAGAAATATCAGGAACCATATGGACATCCAGCTCATTTTGTAAATTACTGTCGGCCAAAAACTACAAATGTTTTCAGTTTTTAACGACTGCAGTTGCTCGACATCAGCTAAAGCTCTAAATTGATTATTGATTGAATCAAAATTTTCAATTTCTTTCGGAAACATTTTTACTAGAAGAGGTACAATACAACTTATTTTACCTGAAATGACATTTTCAGGAGTAAATTTATGGAACCACATTGAAACTTCATTATTAAAGTTGACTTTGGTTCTCAAAACTACGCAAATTTTTATATAAAATTGTTTTGCATTTTCTTTCGTTTCTTTAACAATATCAATATTGATGTTCTTTGTAGAAATACATAGGGCCACTTCTGTTCCGCAATAAATTTCAGGTTTTCACTCATGTTGGCTCGTCTGTGGGTACCATAAGTCCCCTTTTACAATGCGGCAAGTGAAAAGCAGATAGAAGAAGTTTGTTGGCGAGAGAGGGAAAAAGTAAAGTGTGTCACACATACAGCGTCGCCCCCTTACCAACAAACTTCGTCTGTCTGTCTCTCACTTGCCACATTCTAAAAAGGGACTAGTCGCTCTATACACCACAATACTAGTCGCATATTTAAGCGCCCACTACATTAACAATTTGTTGTACAACATAAATGCAAAGAAAAGGACTCAATCATTTGTTTGCTATAAAAATTAAAAAAATGGGAACTATGACAAATTTTTAAATTGTATCAAATGAGTCACGGTAGTACCACGGTACTTTAGTAGTTCAAAATGTACGAACAAAAGTACAATTGTACCAACTTTAACATCCCTGATATACATGTTTGGTTTGCTTAAAATTCTCATTTATTTTATTTTAATTATTGAATAAAATACACGCAGATATGTAAAAAGTGACGTGCGAAAAACACCCAAATCAAAGAATGAGACAAAAGCGTTTTTTGCATAAATCATAATTTATTATTATACGTTGATAAACCTAATTTTTATGTTTTCTTCAATACTTATTTATTACCATTTTGTTTTTTGTTATTATACACGTTTCTTCATTTGGATTGATTTTGATTCCTTTCTAAAGGGTGTTGCTTTAAAAGCTATAATATATGATAACTGATACAAATTACAGCTCCAGAGACAATATTTTTGCCATGGTAAGAATTCTTGCCAAACAAAAAAACGGACTCAAAATAGCTCATATTAACGCACAAAGTCTCAAAAAAAAGATTGACGAATTTCGTTACATTTTCATGACATCTGCCGTGGATGTTATCTGTGTGTCTGAAACTTGGTTTGACCCTCAAATAATTGATTCGATCTTTGACTTACCAGGCTTTAGATTGTTTCGAGCTGATAGATTGACACATGCTGGAGGCGTGGCAATATATGTCAGGTATGATATCAACTCTATTGTAAAACTTAAATCCGATCCCTCTAGTCAAATTGAATACATTTTTCTGGAATTAACAATGGAGGACAGGAAAAAAATTCTTCTTGCTTGTATCTATCGACCTCATCTTAGCATAGACATAACTGACTTAATGGCTAAAATAGAATCCTTATCATTATTATACAA
Organism: Pollenia amentaria; assembly: GCA_943735925.1. Lineage (NCBI taxonomy): Eukaryota > Metazoa > Arthropoda > Insecta > Diptera > Polleniidae > Pollenia > Pollenia amentaria. The sequence goes on along the minus strand of OX031010.1, from coordinate 58,449,765 downwards.
TGATGTTATTATTGCTGGCGATCTAAACAGCAATTTACTTAATGACAATTCGTTATCTGATGATATGCAAGCACTAGGCCTTCTGCCGGTGAACAGTGTTTTTCCCACCCATTATCCAAATGGTGCAAATAGCTTGCTTGACGTTTTCTTCGTTAACAACAGAAAGAAAATATTAGTCTATGACCAAGTATCTGCTGCAGTCTTTTCAAGGCATGACCTTATTTTCATTATATATGATGCCCTTACCCAAACTGAAGATATTAGTTATAGTTACCGTGATTTTAAGAACATTAATTATAATTTGTTATTCCAGAGTATTGACCGTATGAGATGGCATCTTATCTATAATATCGAAGACGTAAATGATCAAACCGTTTTCTTTCAAAATAACGTTATAGATTTATATAATAATTTTGTTCCGGTAAAAACTAAAACTGTAAATTCTAAACAGCCACTGTGGTTTAGTTCAACCATAAAACGCTTAATTAGCTCTCGGGACTTAGCTTACAGTCGGTGGAAAAAATTTAGAACCCCAGAGTTATATGCGATCTTTAAATCTGCAAGGAAAGATGTCGTTAAATGCATAACTACTGCGAAGTCTACGTATTATAGATTGAAATTCTCATCGGCTTTAGATAGCAAAGAAAAGTGGAAGAATATTCGTGAAATAGGTATTGGAAAGAGTAGAAACTTTATTTCTAGTTCTAATGTAGACGTAAACGAACTAAACAACAAATTTGTCAATGGCCCAGTTGTAAGACAAACAGAAAATCAGTATGCCCAGTTTAACATCGTGCCATTTCAATACAGTTTTTGTTTCAGATGTGTGGATCAATCGGAAGTTCACAAAAGTTTAATTGGAATTAAATCAAATGCTGAGGGTCTTGATGGCATAAATCCTAAATTTTTTAGGCTTGTCGTTCATAAACTCCTGCCGTTTTTGACATATTTGTTTAATTCTATATTAACTAAGTCGGTTTTTCCTGATGCGTGGAAAAAAGTCAAAATTATTCCAATTCCCAAGAATAACAATGATTTCAGACCAATTGCAATACTTCCATTCCTGTCTAAAGCTTTGGAAAATATCATGAAAACTCAGATGTGTGAATATCTGCGTAAACATAGTCTTCTCACTGACTATCAATCTGGATTTAGACAGGGTAGGAGCTGTATTACTGTTCTTATCGACGTGGTGGAAGAACTTAAGTGTAAATTGGACAATGACATGGTCTCTTTTCTTGTACTGTTGGACCATAGTAAAGCTTTTGACACTGTTGAACATCATATCTTACTATCAAAACTCCAAAAGTTTTTCAATTTTTCCCATACAGCTTGTAAACTAATTTTATCGTATCTTCTAAATCGGAAGCAAACCGTTTTCCTAAATGGCTCAATGTCAAATTCTCTTGAAGTTCACAGAGGGGTTCCTCAAGGCTCTATTTTGGGTCCCCTGCTGTTTTCGTTGTATATAAATGATCTGCCAGAGGTATTAAGCCATTGTGGAATACAAATGTATGCTGATGATGTACAATTGTACTTAAGCACCAAAATAGAAAGTGTAAGTTCTTGTATTGATTTAATAAACAATGATCTTAATAGAGTTCATCACTGGGCATGCATGAATGGTTTGTGCATAAATCCATCGAAATCAAAATGCATTTTCATATCCAGGAATAATAAGAAAACACTAAATAACAATGCTTTATTATTAATTAACAACAATAAAATCGACTTTGTGCCATCGGCATCAAACTTAGGAATTACGTTCAATGCTGAGCTTTCATGGTCAAACCATATTTGTATTATTGCAGGAAAGGTACATGGAATGCTAAGAAACTTATGGGCTATTCAAAATTTCACTCCATTTAATATGCGATTGCTATTAGCTAAAACTTATCTAATACCGGTTTTACTATATGGATGTGAAATATTTGCAAATTGCGACACCACTGATTTTCACAGACTTGAAGTAACCTATAATAATATAGCTAGATATGTTTTTAATCGTAGTAGAACTGATAGTATTTCGTCGTACTCTTTTCAGCTCTATGACATGTGCTTTGAAAACTTACTAAAATACAAAAGCCTGCTCATGATGCATAAAATAATTTATATAAAGGAGCCAGAATATCTATTTTGTAGAATTATTTTTGCCAAATCTCCACGCGGTAAAAATTTGATTTCTCAAAAATATAGATATCTTATCTCTTCAAGACAATTCTTTAACTACACAATTAGTCTCTGGAACAAATTACCATCACGTTTTCAAACACTTAGCAACACTGCGGCCTTTAAAAAGGAATTATTAAATTATTCTAAAAATCTTTAACATAACTTATATCTTTTTTTAATTTTTTTTATCTTATAAATTTGAATGTATGTATGTATAACATAATTTAATAATACAATGTTTATATGTTTCAATTGCCATGTTACTTACTATCACTGTAAATTATAAGATTTATATCTTGTTGTGATAGGTATTAAAATAAAAATAAAAATAAAAATAAAAAAATAAAACAAGGCGCTACAACCAACACAAATTGAGTAATCAAAACAAAAATAACAAAACACAAACCACGTTTAACAATGGCGTTAGATCAACATACGTTTTATTTTGTGCAAAGAAATGTATTTAGTAATATTGTTTTGTTTTATAATATTGCTATTTTTTGTATTGGATTTTTTTAGGATTGACTGAATGAAACAACAAATGCGAGAAAGAACAAGAAATACAATACAATATAAAATGTAAACAAAACAAACAATATTGCCCACGTTTTGTTCCCACCAAAACCGTCAAAAAAAGCTATAAATCGCAAAAAAAAAGTTAAAACCCGCTACTTTCGATCAAAAACTAAAAAAGTTAGCAGCAGTGCTAACATTTAATCTGGAAATGTCAATTTTAAGTTACAAATTTTTATATTTTTTTTGACAGTCTAAGATTATTTATCGATAACACACGTATATTTTTTTTGACATTTCAAGATTTTTTATGGTATAATCAAACTCTTTACACTTAGTCAGTTTTCCTATGCAAATATATTTGCACTGTTCTCCAATATAGAAAAAATACAAAAAATAGCAAGTATCATAACACCTTTACTAGTGTTGCGATAAACTTAAAAGTTAATTTTTACAACCGTTTAACAAATAAATCTCAACTAAATATATTTGTGTTCATTGTATTTTGGCATAAAAGGTGGTTCAAACAGAAATTAAAAAAGGCAGCTTTCTAAGAAAGAGACAACAAATCTTCCGCCTCGTGACATATCTGTGTGTAATCTGTGGTACGAACTAGTAAAACAGAGGGAGTGCTAATGAGGGCCGTCAAAGTCTGGAACGTAACACGTTACAGGAATAAAAAACGAAATTAAATTATATATTGACCCTGAAATAGAAATTGAAAATATAGCTGAAATGAATAAACATAATATGGTGAACTTTTACCATATTCTTATTAATTCAGACCATAATATGGTTACTTTTGCCCAAATTCTCATTTTTTTTTTAACATAATATAGCTAATATTGAAAATAATATGGTTAATTTGTTGGTCAATATTAACCATAAATATTAATTTAAAACAAATTATGGTTAATTTTGACCATATTATGGATTCTGGAATTTTTTTTGTATTCAACATTTTTTATTTTTCGAATTTATTGTATTAGCTGTCCAAAGGATAGCTAAAGTAAAATGTAACAGGAAGATACAATATAATAGTCTTTAAAACTTTTACAAAAAAGCTTTATAAAATACATAACTGAAATTAGTTCATAGAATAAATTCGAAAAATAAAAAATGTTGAATGTAATAAAGTAGCTTATGAAAAGAAGTAATTCCTAGATTGAATTTTTTTTTTTTTTAATTTTAACCATAAGGTAACCTCTAAACATAAACATTGTTTAAATCCAACCATAGTATGCTGCTCTTAGAATATGGTTACATCCAACCATATTTTTTCTACGTTTACTTTAAGATTAAGTGAGCGATAAGTCAAAAGAGAGTTTATCCTACCTGGTACACGTAGAAAAAAAATATGTTGGAGCTAACCATCTTTTAGTTATCTGTAAGTTATGAAAACAGGCCTTTAACATTCAGGCTATTTTTGAAAATATATTTTTATTCCGAGAAAATCTTCCATTCTCTTCGCTTAACTTTTTTCCTAAATACATATATGCTATAACTTGGAGATTACAAAGGTGCCATAAGATCAAATTTTGCTAAAGTCGACTTTTTAATTTTTGTCACAGGAATATGTTTTTTATTGTGTTGGGTGTAAATGGTGAAAAATATTGTAGCTTCTTTATGAAATCTGGCTCTGTGTATTTTGTTGTTAAATTTTACAAAAGAGTTCCGATATTTTGCATTTGCTCTTTTGCATGACCGTTTGTAGCAAATACTGAATACCGCTAATGTCTCAGATAAGAGTGGTACACATTTCAAACTGAATAACTGACTTATTTATGTATATTCTTTGACTCTGTGGTAATGGGCTAAAAAAGAAATAAAACAACTAAATTAATTAATAAAAAACTGAACGCAAATGCTTGGTCAACTAAAACAGATAATCTGATATTACTTTTGGAATTATACCAGCATGTATATCCGTCAATCTTTCTGACAACACGATAAATTGACTAAAATCTCGATAAAAATTTCAAATTTGCTTAAACAATGAAAAAGCAGAAATACAACGAATATAAACGTAACAATTTACGCAATAAAATTAAATAATCAATAAATACAATTAAGAAAAAATTCCATTTACTTTATTAGTTTCTTATATGCACTACAATTATATTATAAAAGAAACATGTGGGTCAAAGGACATATTTAAATGGAAATTCTCATATATAAAAATATGTATATGTATGCATGTATGTATATGTGTGCTTGTTCGTAAACACATACAATGAAATTAATAAACGTTCATGTTTTAATTGCTTAGTTCAAATAGCAACGGCTATTAACTCAACTGATGCTTTATATACTAAAAGAATTCTAAGTATAATTATACTCGTAGTCAAAATAATTCGATTTATTGCAATAGAATTGGATGGATATTAACCCCTCCTCTAGTAAGGCCAACTAAAATTTAAAACCGATCTAAAGGCACCCCTTTTAAAAAATAATCGACAAATTGTTTCCTTAATTGTTTCCCTTTCAAGTCAGTGTTACCAGAAGTTTTTTTTTTTTAAAATACATACACATCCAGAAACAAACCCATTTTTCCTGAAAGTAATTTTCCCCAGCATAAATTCATACAAATTTTGTATAAATTTAATTGAAATTACAAATTTTACTCAAATTCCTAAATCTTTTGTAAAAAATCACATTAATAATTGTCAAATTTTATCTTGCAAAGATTTTTTGAAAAACTACAAATACCGACTATCAAATTTACAAAACATGTGCAAGAAAATACATACTCGTACATATTTTTTTTTTTTATTTAAAAAAGAAACATTCTTGTATGGATTTTCCCTTCTGTTGTCAACACTGTTGTGAAAACTGTTAATATGAGTATAACATTTTATTTTTCAAATAAAATAAATTATCGAACAGCAGTATATTAAGTGTAAAGCAACTACATGTTTATATGTAGTATGTAAATTTATTGACATACATTGAGGGACATTTTTAGCAGAACGAACTCAACTTTTCGCCACAAAAACGAAAGAAAGTAAAACAAGTTGGAGTACTTTAATTGGCCATATCTGACAGCTTTGACACCATATGCTAAAAACTAGAAGTTTAAGTAAGTTTCAGGAGTGGACCTTATGGGAACTGTATGGATTTATTAACCAATCTGGGACCTATGGCAGATTAGAAACCGTCCACCACAAAATGTTAAAGTGTGATTTCAATTCATATAAAATATATGGGGCTTATAAGTACTTAAGGTGCATGTACACGACATGTTTTTTACATGTGACTGGTTAACATGTAATTGTGCATGTCTGTCGAAATTGCCGTTTTACATTAGGTCACAAACGTGCATATAATTTGCTTCTGCCATTGTATCTGCTTATTTCGCATGGTTATTGCAGAAACCAAAGTAGTTATCGGTTTCAAAATAGCGTGCTGCCGCCACAATGATTTTTATTTGTGCCGTAGAAGAGTTCAGAAATCTTAAAATTTTTTCTTTAAATTCGAAGAGACCAATTGAGGATATCGTGAAAAACAAGTGGAACTTTTGTTCCCATGAAAGTTTTATTCCCCTCGAAGGGAAAAATGCTATCGTGAAACTCCCGTGAACAATTTTTCGCGCCATCAGTTCTCAGTCAATGTAAAAAAGAAAAAGGATAAAAAGAAATTAAAGAAATTATTCTTCAGAAATATACAATTATATTTTAAAGAAAAGTTTAAAACTCAAAGTAAAATATATTGTATTGGAGTGATAGTTTGATTGAAGAATTAGATGATTTCACTTTTATGTAGTTAAATAATTTCTAAAACTTATAGTGCCTTTTTAACGGATCTTGAGCTGACAATTAATTTTGTAAGCTTTAATATTCGAATTATGAGAAGAATTACTTACATAAATGTTTTGTTCCCTTAGCAAAAATAAAGTGGGAAATTCAAAGGGAAAAGTGAAAAAATTACGAGGGAAAAAGTTTTTCATGATAAGGGTAATGTATTCCTACGGAAATTTTTTCATGTTATTATTCTCCCTTGAATTAATTTTTTTCATGGGAGTTTCTCATGATCGCAAATACATGAAAAGGGAAAAAAATTACGAGGGAAAAGTTATTCACGATAGGGGTGATTATAATGAAACTTTTTATATATGCATATGAACATAATTTCTACTTAATGGTGAAATGATAATGCATATATCGGTATTGTTAGAAATTAACTTCAGCCGGCTAATGATTCCGTCAACAGCTCACTGCCGCTGCCGGTTTCTTCCTGACATAGATTTCTGACACAGCTGATGTCTGATGGTTTCTCAGAAGAAAATAGAGCACGCTCTAATTGAAATTTGGTAGATAACTTTGCGTCTGACTTTTACAGATGCAATGTTTTAATGGTAACAAACGACATGTTTTTATTTTGCAGTGGGAAATTTGACACGTCAGATGTAAAAAAACATGTCGTGTACGGGCACCTTTAAGTGTTTTCGGGAACGGGCTTTACATGAGACCTATAGTAAATTATAAAGTGATCATTACAAATTTTTTTAGTGCAGTTTTGTGTCACACAAAACTAAATTGGACCAGCATTATTGACAATAGCATTATTCGAGAGCGTATTTAATGTTTTTTTTTGTGCAGTGTTGTGGACCAATCAAAATAAAATGTTATTATATCATTTAGTCTTATAAAAATTATGCAATTTCTAAGCCTTTAGGCGTATTTTTCAAATTTGGGAAACTAATTAAAATTTTTTCAAAAAAGTAAATACTGTATAAACAGCAGGGATATATTAATTTTGTATAGAGGTTGGTCCACATTTGTGCCCGTAATTATTTCCAAGTAAAGAACCGATTTTGCTGGATCCCCAAACAGCTTAAATAATTTTACAAGAAATCATTCTTTTCTGTTGAGTCTTCGGGAAGTGAGCGTGCTTTCGACAGACGGACGCCGCTAAATAGACTCAGAATATGCAACGAAAAACTTAATATACCCTGGCCCTCGTTGTGATATAGAGTTAAAAAACAAGCCAAAACCAATGAAATACAATACATATTAATGCAAGACTTAGCTGTTATTTCATTATGGAACATTATACATACCTATTTACATACATGTGTGCATGAACATGTATTTATACATGACACCTCAAAAGATTTACATGTATACAAGTTTCTAGCACTATGTTTATGCAAATAAGAATACAACGAACTCTATTATACACACACACACAAAGGAAAACACAAGATGAATGTGTTGGTTTTTGGAATAACAACACTCTGAAACAATCTTTACACAACTTTCAAATAAACCACAAAAGAGAAATTTGTTTAGTCAAAATCGATCATATACAACTAAACAGCCACTGAATTTAATAATTAAGTTCAGGAGGGATCTTTCAAAACATACAACATTAGAATAGAAACCAAAATTTACATAGAACATGCTGCACAGGGGAGAATTAAAAAAAAACATATTTATTAAAAAATACAGTTCGTAAAAAAGTTTTGGCATAAACAAACATTAAATCAGCAAAATTTCGTTGACATCGAACCGTATCTTCCCTATAAGATTTATTTCAGAAAAAAATTTCAGAGGGGTAAGCAAATTACGAATATTTCAGTATGAAAAACTTTTATATAAATATTACAGTAATCGGTCCATAAATGACTACCCGCATTACATAATTACCCGAATGTTTCAAAGGGTATTGGGTCTAATACAGAGCGGTTTCCGTTCATTTTGGCATGCTTCTTTTTCTTCTCCATCTTTACTCTGAAATAGTAACCACACTCTCAGAAATCTTGGCCGTTTAACACTCACCGCCATTCACGACGGCTGACAGTCAATAGCCAAACATCAATCTTTAAACCAAATTTGTTTCTAAATATTACAGAGATAATTTAAAATATAAAATGTTTCTCTTTGTTTGAATGAGTAAGACCGGTAAGACCTATTATATGCTTCATAAAAAGGGGTTTGCCAGTGAAACCATTTGGTTCATTTATTCTTTAATGATGAAACAGAATTGAGTCTTCAACTTTAGGCTAAAATCGTAAAGTCCATAATAAAAACTTCGGCGGTGACTCCAAATTCTCTCTCAATTCTTTCTTTTTATTTTGTTCTTATTTTTCTTTGCTTACAAAATATATGAAAATGAATGAAAGTATGGTAGCATTGTTAAGATAATAAGTGACTAAATGTGAGAGCCTTAGAAAAAAACGTTCTCAAAATAAAACTGATTTTATGATGAAACAGAATTGAGTCGTCAACTTCAGGCAAAAATTCTTAAGCCCATAATTAAAACGTCGACCGTAACTGCAAATGTTCTCTCATTTCTTTCGTTTTCTTTTGTTCTTTTTTTTTGTTTACAAAATGTATGAAATTGATCGAAAGTATGGTAGCATTGTTGGGAGAATAATTGTCTCTTTGTGAGAGCACTAAAAAAACGTTTTCAAAATAAAATTGTTTTTATTTCTCGATCGCATTCTCTGGCATAATTTTATGTCAAACTGTATGGAAAACATCGTTCAGCCCCAGTTCTGTTTCATCATTAAATTGATTTTATTTTACGACCGCATTCTCTGGCAAAATTTTATGTCAAACTGTATACAAAAAATCGTTCAGTCCCCGTTTTTAGATTCAATGCCTTTTTTCTGTAAGAAGTTGGCTTAATGGGAAAATAATTTAAAATAAAACTATTTTAGCTTGTAATTGGTTTTCAAACACTGTTTAAAGAAAATTAGTACGTGGTGGGGATTTCTACATAGAGATACTGTGTTAAAATTTTCCCTTTCGGCTGCCAGATAATTGTAATGTCCTGCCGAAGGAAATCCTTGCTAAAATGTATGCAGGTAACTGGCTAAGGTATTATCGTATATCTGGGGCTATATATATATTAGTGATACCAAAGCTTCCACAGCAGCTTTAACGTGTGTTTACTCGAAACATGGGTTAACTGCAAAATGTCGGGTATATATAAATAAGATTGCGAAGCTTTCAAAGCTAACGCTAAGGTGGATATCAGGAAATACAGACACTCGGGATAACCAAATAACAGATGCCCTTGCCATCAAAGTGGTCTTCTGGATAACATATTTCTTGATTACTTTATTGGCTTCATGGCTCCCTGCAAGTCAGTTATTTACCGGCAATCTTTTCGACTTACAGAAGTGGTACTGGGTGGGCCAGCACTTTGTAGCCTAGTTATGATTAACGGAGAGCATACTCTTTACTGAGGTTCAATAAAGACCACATCAGGGTAGTAACCTCAGTGATAATCTAGCACTAGGCGGTAAGGACTGATGCGAGTAGAATGGGTCCGGAATTCAATGAATGACTAATACAGCAGTTGTCATGACGAGGAATTCAGGCCAAAAGAGATATCCCTGAGGAAAGCAGGCAAGATCCATTTAAGATAGAAATAAGGTTGCTTCTTCTTTTCATTAGGTTGAATTATGGAATGACATCTATCAACTAACTGCGGTTTTGGAATGACCATTGGCGCTGGGTATTACGGAGGGACCACTCAAGGACCCAAAGGAGCTGCCTTCTAGATGGCCGCCCAAGTAAATTAACCTGAATGTTTGAAGAATGTTTGAAGAATGTTTGAAGAATATTTTGTGTTAAAAAACGGAACATAATGACAAAGTAAAACTTCTCTCAGAGTATAAAGATAGTAAGAGCACTTTTTAATATCAAGTCGTATAAAACAGTAATCGTGAGCACTGCTTTATACTCTCAAGTAATGTATGATGTTAAAGCGGTCGTGTATGATCGACTATATTTCCTTTATTTTCAGCCATCTAATTTTCAATCCCTTGGATTGATTGGAATGATTGCTGCAACGTCCTCATAACCCAAAAAAAAAATACATTTCGAAATAAATGAGTTTAAAGTTTTTGATTTGTTTGCACCACTTAGAAAAAATAGCGACACATTCTCTTCGAACGGGGAAAGTATAAAAGATATAAGGATAAATTGTTTACACTACCCAGTAAAAAATTTGATCCAAAAGGAGCAGGTTTTATGTATGAAAGCATACCTCAAATCGCTTCAAAGCTGCTGATGGGATGCCTGGTATGACGTGTTCCCGGTTTGGAGGACAATAGTAGCGCTTATTGTTGACAATAAGCGCTACTTTTTACATAATAAAACATGCAACTAAAGCACGCCTAAAGTACTTTTTTAAGGGCTAACTAAATTAACATATTTATTTTTGTTTTGCTTTTACTGGCTTAAATGCATTTTCGTAAACCATAATATATTTTTATTTTTTTCGCTTTCTTCGTTGTCTGCACTAAAACAGCAGCTGTTTTTTGATATTTTATTATTCGTTATAATTTACTGCTGTATAAGAGCTCTCTTATTGAAGCGCTCGATTATGCGCTTTTTCTCTTAAGTGCTTCAAAAAACACAAACTTTTTTACTGGTTATATAGAGAAAACATGGAGAACAATTCCGCATCACTAACACCAAAAATTAAATTTGTTTAGTTATGACGACGTAGCAGCGAACGAGCAATATTAAAATCGCTAGAAATGTGAATAACTGCGAAATAGTAACCGTTTGTCCTAAAATATTCTATTCTAAGAAAATATTTTCTTTAAAACATTAAAACAACAAAAAAAAAATGTCCCGCTCATGGAGCGAACACTTACTACCCTTAAAAGTTTGTTTTCTTTCGTTTGTTTTAGTCGTGTTTGGAAAACAAAAAACTATTTAATTAAAATTATAATACAAAGATTTTTTTCTTCTTTTTAGATTTCAGCTTATTTTAACTCTTTTGTTTTTGGACAACTAGAATTTTGTTTATTCTTGATTTCCTTTCCAAAGTGACCATAAATTTTTGTTTCATTGTTGTTTGCTCGTCATTGTTGTAAACGTTACATTGTTTCATCTATTCATTCATTTATTTTTTAACTCGTTCGGTCTCTTAAGTATCATAAATTTTAAATGTTTTGCTATAAATTTTCAATGCAATTTAGTAAATGTAAGAAAACACGAGCAACCCTACAAAAACTGTATTACAAAAGCATTAATTTATGCATTCAGGAAGATAAAGAGGAGCGGTGATAAAAGGGATTAGCTTAGAAGGAAAATCTTTATATAAGTTAACAAAAAATTTCGCGAAGTGTAAAACAAAGTTTTGGTCCTTTCATTGTTGTTGCAGCTATTCATTGATGTAGCAAAAATCAGGAAAATATACAACCTTTTAACAGCGATTTTTAACAAGACAATTTGTCACAGTTGCAACACAATAAATAATTTTGCTGGTGCTGCATTGATTCAAAATGGTTCTAAATGAAGGAGGCAGTTTGCCATTTTATGGTTTAAACTTTAAAGGGAAAAAATTCACACTAGAGGCTGTTTTTCTTTGAATATATTTTCAACAAAAACAAAAAATAAATCATAATTATTTAAGTCGAATTGTTTTGAGGAAAACAATTCCCTCCAAAAATATTTTTATAATACCCCAAAATTTTTAGCCAGACAATTTTGGGATTTTTTTCGAAGTTTCAGAAAGAAATTATAATTTTTATTACAAAAGAAAGGATATAAAAAAAATACCAGAGTAAATGATAACACAACCTTAGCTGGACTTTTATTCGATTGGCAAGGTAGGATCTAGTTTTCATCATCGTTTGTCAAATCTACATAATTTAGGCAACTTTCCAACATTAAAATGGTGGAGAAAGAGTATGTCTAAGTCTTGAATGTCGGCTAATCAAAAGCATCAAACGCTCAACATTTGTTTGTATGTGTTGGCGAAATATAATAATTCCTAAAATGTTGTTCATTAAAATATTTTAACATAAAATAAGTAGAGATGTAGAAAACTACATAAAATGTTTATAAATTTTTTACAGAGTAAACCCTTTTCCTTAAATCTTGCTCTAAAATTAACGTGAACGAGGCCACAATTTAAAGCTAGTTTAAAATAATCCCATGAATGCAATCATAAATCTACATGCAGAGATCAAAAATGGTTCAAGTATCGTAAAAATAACGTGTTATGGTCCCCGCAATGGCAACAAACAAACAATTGTTGGTTTTATAGTTTGTTTCTATTTAACAATAAAGTGTTTGCCTTCCTTGAAAATTCAAATATGGTTAAATATGACGATATAATGTTTTAATAAAAAAGGTACAACTATACACTTAAAGAAATTATGGTTACTTTAATCATGTTATTGCCAGCGCAAACATATTGTGGATAAATTCCTCCATGAAAAAGCCATAACCATATCATGGTTACCTCCAAGCATGTTATGGTTAATAACAATAACAATAATGTATTTGAATTTGTAATATTTTATAACATCACAGAAAAAAGTGTTTTATCAATTAAAAAAATGGTTTAAAAAGTATTTAAATTTAATTGATGTGATAATTGAATCAATTATTTTTTTAGTTGAAAGAAAATTAAAAATTTAATTTTGATTTAATTAACATTTTAGTTGTTTTGAAATAAATTTCCAATTAAAATTTTAATTAAATAACAAAAAATCTTAATTGATTTTTTTCGTTTAAAATAAAATAATTTAAACATGTAGAATTGTTGTTGGGAATTGTCAATATTTATTTAAATAAATTAACACATTGTTTGAAATGGCAATGTTTTTTAATAACTTTTTTAATTAAAATTAAAAATATCGTTTATTGAAAATATTTTTTCAAAATTTTAAAATTTTTGGTAATCAATATAATCATTTTGGTAATAGGTGCAAAATCAATAAATTGTTTGCTTGATATTATGAATTTAGAACAAATTTGGTGATTGGAGAAATTTATTATTTTTTTCTGTGATGATATGTTTAATTTTAAGTTAAAATTTATTTTTAAAGAAACAAAATTATGGTTATCTTGCTCTCTAAAATAGTTGAATGCCTTTCAAATTCATACTTGCTAAGTTGGCTTAAAATTCCCAAATACTTTGCTTTCATTACTGACTAAAATACAGAAAAAGAGAATGAATGCTTATGAAGGCCGTCACAGACTAGAACATGAATTGCAATGCGGGTTGCTTATAAAAGTGGAACGTAATACGTAAGAGAAAGAAAAACGAAATAAAATTAAAAATTGACAATTAATTAATAATGTGGTAAAATGGTTAAAATAAATTACAATAAAATGGTTAATTTGACCATATTTTTGTTAATTCTAACCATTTTATGGTTACTTTTGCCAGAATCCTGCAAAATTTTGACCACATCATGCTTAATATGGAATATGGTTAATGTGGAATATGGAATTTGGTTAATTTTGAACATTATCATGGTTAACTTTGAACAAATTATGTTTAATTCTTACCATATTGTGGTTGATTTCGGGCAAAATTTTGCATTTTATGGTCATATTAAACCATAGTTTGGTAACCTGAAACCTAAACATTGTTTAAATCCAACCATAGTATGTTTCTCTTAGAATGGGTTACCTCCAACCATGTTTTTTGCTGCGTGTAAAGGAAATAATTCATAAAATTTTAGAATTGTAGAAAACTCTTTGCGTAACACCACCAAAGTGGAGATGGTAATACGCCTTTCTCTAATGTGTTTAACACAACTTTTGGTGTACCGATCGACTGAGAATCAGTTTTTGGCTGTCAGTCCACATAAACCCTTTGCCCAATTTTGAAGCTAATTTAATGGAATAAGCGTATGCATAAATTGTCAAAAGCACCCAACCTATTAAGAAAGGTGAAAATCGGTGCATAATTTTATTTTGTTCGTATTTCGATTTAATTTATTTCACCTCAAATTATCTAACTAAATTTTGTTGCAATCAGTTCATATATAACCGAAAATAGTTGTGGGTATTAATATAAGATTTGGCGACAATACCTTTTTTATTGTAGCTGCTACATCATTTGTGCTGGTAGGTCCAGAATTGACCAGAGGTCCCATATAAATCCCCTTTCTTAAAGCACTTTAAAAGATAAGATGAAAAGATAATGTACGGCACAAAGAACTCTTATATGAATCTTAACCTCATAACGTAATTTTGCTTTGACGGGTCCATTATCGCCTATGGGCTTGAATAAGCGGAAATTTTCGAAAAAATTTCTGTAAATACTGTCGTGTTGGGTATCATGTAGTCTGACTTGACCGACTTTTCTTTATCACTGAATTTTTGTTAAAGTTGTTACTAAACCACAATTTTTTTTTGCTGATTTAAATATTCATAGATGCATTTAACCGTAAAAGAATTGTTGTTTTAGTAAAATAGAAATTCTATTCCAACTTAAATTTTAACAAAAAGCAAAAAAGAACTAAAACTCTCATTCATTATGCTGTATTGTTTTCGTTACTGCATCTCATCTATGAAAATTTGATGGTGCATGTGAATGATTTTTAAAATCAAAATATTACAACTTTATAATTAAAAATGTAGTAGAGAATAAAAAGGAATTGACGCAAATGTTTTGAGAGCCGCATGAATTTGAAATTGCGTTTTTGTACAATCCAACATCACCATTTGTGAAAGTTGGTATATTCAGTTTGTCATTAAGAATGAAAAACGTACATACATCCTTATTTATGAGTATGCTTGGTTCTTGGAAAAATTTCACCTATATCGATTTGTCGACACTCATAGAAAAATGCATCTTCGTATTGATGATGCCAATAACATCAAAATTGTAACATCAGTGTTATTACAAATGGCATCAATCCAATGACGAACGTCATCTAAATTTTTTTTAATATTTTATGCGTCATCTTTGATATGACTACAGTGTCATCAATTCGATGGCATATTTTGTGCATGATTAACATTATGTTTATGTTTAAAAGGTAAAATAAGAAGCGAAAATTCCCATATTCTATTTTTTAAATTATTTAGTTAAATACATAAAATTTTCAAAGTAGAATGATTACGAAAACCATATCGGGTATGCTGCTGGTGTCTTATAAATGAAAATTCTTCTGTTAACAAAGGGCATGAATACAGCAAAAGTGAAACAAACATGTGTAACGGGTAAGTTAATACTAATATTCCCTCAATTTCACTTAAGTCAATTACAGTGACTCAATTGAATGACAGTTTGTCAATACAC
Source organism: Pollenia amentaria (assembly GCA_943735925.1). Lineage (NCBI taxonomy): Eukaryota > Metazoa > Arthropoda > Insecta > Diptera > Polleniidae > Pollenia > Pollenia amentaria. The sequence continues at coordinate 58,434,066 of OX031010.1, read as the reverse complement.
ATACATCTCAAACCAAAAATAAAAGTTGAATTACCTAAAATTTTATCGATAGCCAAGAATGCTATTTGGGCATTTGTCAAAATATTCCTTTTCTGTTTTATCCTTATAACAACTCGTCTCGTCCCAAAAAAGCCAACCTTTGGCCCCTGTGAATATTGGGACTAAAAAATTTACAGGGGCCAAATATTGGCATTTTCTGACAGGATCTAAGTTCGACAATAAAAAATAAGTATCAGTTGTAAAATACAAGAGAAATAATTATAAAAAAATTCATATATGAAATATTCAACTTTTACACCGAAACTCAACAAAAAAATGAAAATGCATTTTGAACTCCCCATAACTTTTGATCCTATCAGTCGACCGTTTTATAGCGCAAATTAAAGCCTAATATCGCACCTATCGAGCAAAAAAAATCTCATAAAAAAATACCGATCCAGTCAAAAGTTATGGAATTTTGACCGCCTTCTCGTAAAATTTCCCACTGTGCGCCGTCAAAATGAAATACAAAGAGTCAGACAGTGAAAGAACGTTGTAAGTTACTAACAAATTGATACAAAATAAATGGTTTTGAAAATTGGAATAACGTTTTAAAAGCCGCCTGCGTAGTGGAAAAAGGTTTAAAATGACATCGCGATTGTGAATATGAAATGTTTTTTCACTAAAAAAAAATTATAAACTGTAATTTAGCATTTCATTTAAAATTCGATTGATATTTTGTTATGGCCCAATTAGTAGGTCTGCGCACAACTACAACAATGCAACAATAGAAAAAACAACACGCGTTTTGTTTGTGTATACAAATGGTAAAAATGTCAAAAACTTGTCACCTGTTACGAAAAATGTGTTTTGTTTTTATCATGTATTTATTTTGAAAATTTTAAACCGGAATTTTGGCGTACAATGCTTGCATCCGAAAAATGGTCTGCGCAAATTTTATGTGATGGGGCCAAATTCCTGTCACAAATTTTACTCCATTGTGCACTTTCCACTGGGTCTTTTAAAATGTTTTTACACACTGAACAATAACGCATTTTAATATTATTACACATTTTTTATTATTATGGTTATTTAAAATTTTTATTCACAATTTTTTTCCACAATTATTATATTTTATTTTTATTTTAACAATAAAAAAACGATTTCTTGAAATCAAAAAGAATATTTAAAAAATATAATAAAAAATGTAAACAACTTTTGACATTTTGCCCATTTATGTCTATGTATTATGATTAAAAACACAACTCTACAAAAAATCAGCAGGCGTTTCGAGCAGACCTACTAATTGGGCCATGATATTTTGTATAAAAGTTTTTATTGACATTATTTTTAATAATCTAAAAAGAAAACAAAAAAAAATAGTTCTGCCTGTTAAAAACGTTGTTTTGAAAAATAATTATTGTGCTTCAATTAACATCGTGCGTTTGGACCACCCTTGACCAGAAATCACATCACCAAATTTCGCGAAGATTTTTATTTATCATAGGTCCCATATAAAGCCCATTCTCGGGTAACACTAAAAAACGTGTAATACTGAGGAAAATAAAAATAAAATTTGATCGATTCAGAATTTACCATAGGGGCAATATAATACCCCCTTAGTACCCCAATAAAAAATGGTGCTTCCAATTCGCTTACGGAAGACAGGAATTTTTATCTGGCGAGTTCGCTTTTTAACACAGAAAGTGCTTTATTCAGCACATATAAAAATTGGTGAAACGATCAGCTTTGCACATTAAATTTTTTGTTACCGTTATTCTTTAATATGCTCCCTTATAAACCTGCTTCCTAGTAAGGGAATGCCGTGGCTCTTCAAATTTTATATATATATTTTTAATTTATTAAGAATTCGTTCACTTACCATACTGCACCTCTGTCTGTCTTATTGAAAATTTTTTATTGGGCATACAAAAAACCGAGCCGTATTATGATAATTTATAAGAGCAAAGCCCAATTAAGTTTAATATGACAAGAAATTAAATCATTAAGCTTTGTGATGATTGGTCCATAATTTAACGTAGATCCCCTATTAAATGTATTCTCGACATAGACTTTAATACACCTTAAACCGTAACCAATTATTTTATAAAAGATTGGTCCATTATTTAGCATAGATCCAATTTAAAACCCAATTCTGAAATGTTCTGCCTTTCGGTGAAGAGTATCAAAGATTCGGCACTGCCGGAATTACCACTTTTTGAACTATACTGTTAAAAATGTAAAAGTTCTGTAATATTAAATTATATTTTATCAAGCAAATTATGGCCCTTATTCTTTCAAGCATATTATGTCATACATGCAATTTTTACTTGTTTTCCGAGAAACAACAAGTTTAAAATTTCGCTATTCCTAACTTCTTAAGATTTCCTTTTTTTAATCAATTACAGTTGTACGTTTAGAGGCTTAAGATTAAAAAAAATTTTTTTTCTTAATTCTTAGAAAATGAATTTTACAATTCGTATTTTCGTTCATATTTCATGCTCTTTAAAGTAACACATTTAAAATCTTCTTTTATTTCCCTTGAATAGAGGATTTTGAAAAAAATAAAAAAAATTAATAATTTTTTATATTCTTATATCGTTTTCATTGTTGTTTTTGTTCTTATTCGTTTCAATTAAATGTTCATCATACGCTCCGTTGCATCTTCCTTTTTTTTTAATTTTTTATAATAGATATAAATACTTCTTTCGTACAGAATAAAGCGCACAGAGGAACACATTTAAATTGTGTTTGAAAATAAATCGATGTTACATCTTAAACCGGTATGTGTTAAAGAAAACATATAAAGCCCACTGTGGCTGTAACATGGATTGCTCGTACCATCATATTGCTGTTTAAAGATTTTTAAAGGATCATCTTAAGATTTATATTAGTTTCAAATCAGATACCAGGATATACGCAATTTACTTTCATACACTCGTTCTGGATTTTCTTCAATCCCACTATGCAATTTTTAAAAGGTTCGTTATATTCTCATATTAAACAAATGCTCAAGTATATGTACATAAGCTTAATTATTTTTTCATGAAATATGTTTTTTGTACGAGTTCATTTTTAAAACTAATAATATAAATACACTTTAAAAGTGTTTAAAGGGAAAACTACTCTAATTGCTTCAATTACTCATTAAATACGTTCAAGCTTCGTTACCACGAACGGTTTGCTTTACAAAAAAAATAAATTAAAACCAAACAAACAACTTTTCGCTAATTACGCGGTAAATTTTAAATTAAACGATAATGAATAAAAAATTCTAAAAATATTGGCCTGTTATGCATTCAAGATACATGAGTAGAGAAACAAAATACATATTATTTTACATCGCGACTTGACGAGCCACGATTATGTGAGAACAAGAACAAAATATTTTTAGAGGAGTAATTCATACGAAATTATTCAAGTTCTTTGGCTTGGAAAGTTTTCTCCTTGATATTAGATAGACATTGTTTGGTGAACAAATTGTTGAATTTCTCTACTTCAAAAAAAAAAAAAAAATAAACATAGACAAAAGCGCTTCATACATCGATGCCTTCTTTCTCAAAGGCATCGACATGCCAAACTTTAGGTTTAACATATTGCTTGGCTTATGAAGACAGGGTGTTTTAAATCTCTTTAATGGGTACACACGTAGAGACAAGTGGTTAGCCCTACAGCTTCCCTAAGGCTTTACGACTAAAGTTTGGAATCGCTTTACTATCTAATTTACAAAAATGTAAAGATTAATATCATGTGCTCGCCGAAAAAGCGATTAGTTCTTCCCTGCTTTAATTTTTCGACGATTCTCGGGAAAATTATCAACAATAAGAACCCTAATGGCCATCTTGGGCAGCCTAAAAACAAGTGTTTATTCTGCAAAATGCGGCATTTGATACCGATCGAAATTACAACATAGTCAAGATGGAAGTTTAAATCATTTTCGAACGCCGTAATTTTCCACCTGCTCCACAGAATGTGCAGATATAGTAAAGATTTAAAGGGCCACCACCTATATTACCTTATCGCATGGTGAATCTTATCCACTTGGTGACAGACAATGCTTTTACCAATCGCTCCTGAGTGTGCTAGAAACCAGCACACACACGTAGCAATTTCAGTGCATAATCCGGCAAGATTATATAGCAAACTCGCTAGTCGTTTGGGAGCTAGAGCTATCTTACCTACGCACAGAGGATTTAAATAAACTAAAAGTGAGGATTAATTCAAAAGCTGAACCTAATCCTTCATACACGCAGAGAAAAATCATTTTTCAATATGGTCACCTCCAACAAAACTATTTTAAACGAACATTTGTAAATATATTATGGTTAATTTAACCATATTAGGAGGGACATAAAAATGTCTAACTTTTTTTTTGCAAATACCCATATATTCAGCAGGGACATCAACATTTCTATTTTTCATAGCTCGTTCAATGGTGGCGTGTATACTGTCTGCTTTCATCTGCGTGTAGCCTATTTCAAGAATTTCGTATTCAACAGTAATATTATGTTGAATTGCTGAATAACTCATCACACCATTTCGATTTTCACTAAATCACTAAAAAAAATAATTTTTTCTGGATTCTCGTTTCGAGAAAGGATCTTTTTTTTTAATAAGTACAAATGCTTGCATTGTGAACCTATAACTTTGTGCAGTAGTATAAGCTACTGACTTTTGATTTTGAAGCCATAAATAGAGCTTGAAGGTCTACTGGGAAAACAAGTGTTTGTTGAAAAAGGCATTTATTAAGTAAATGTAGGCACGTACACTATATGTGAGTAGGTTTAGCTGCACTAAGCACGAGTTTTTAATTGTTTTTAGCATAATTGCTTACCACTGCATGACAGCAAGAAATAACCGCTCAAGAGCATCTTGTTTTTTTTTTTTTTTGGAAATGATGTGTTTTGAGTTACACTAGCATTCTATATTTAAAATTCAATTTGCATAACAAGTGGACTTAGCATATTTGACGCCTAAGCCAACGTTATGTGTACACTTAAAATGTTATGTAGGTAAATCCCACAGAAAATTCATTTAAAACAACTAAAAATTTATTTAAAAAACGGATCATTTAAATTTCATTTAATTCATTTAAAATAAATGAATTTTACATAAATTTTTGAATTTATTTTCTTTAACAGAATTTTCCGTAAAATTTAACAATTTGTGCTTTACAAAAATATAATTTAACAGAGAAAAAATCAAACTACATAACAATATTTGTACGGAAAAAAAGTATTTTTGTTAGTTTGTTTTTTGAATAACAAACATAAAATCAGGCATCAGAAATTAAGAACCGAAAACTTACAACCCAAGTTTTAAAAAATACAACAGGTAAATAAAGGATTTATGAATCGAATTTTCATACAAAATCCGTTTCAAAACTCATGCGTACAAAATAAATTTTTTTTTGTCAGTTAAAAAAAATAGGAAACACAAAAAAAAGATATTTATTTTTAAGGTACAATATGTGTTTTGTACATGAAAAGAAACAAAAAAACAAAAATTTTAAATTTGAAAAATACACAAAAACATTTTATTATTATTTTTTTTTTTTTTGAAAAATATTTATCATTGGTGTTCAAAATATGTTTTCAGCTGTAAAAAAAAAAAAATAATAAAAATTATTTTGTTTTATTTGTTCTTCAAAGTTCAAAATAATAAAGTTCTCAAAAAAAAGTTTTTGAGAAAAATATTTTTTTTTTGTTTTTAGAAACTAACAATAAAAACTCAATTTGAAGTTTAAATTGTGAATTTTATTAAAAGATTTTGTTTGTTGTGCTTAATTTCCTTTTTTAATAATTGATAAAAAAAATTAGCTTTTCTAAAATTATTTATGAGAACGTTTCCTGATGATCTGGCCTAAGCAACCAGTGAAATGCGCATAGGAACAGCTTATCCTCCAACAATAAATTTCAGTATATTTTTTATCAATTATTTAAAAAGGGAATTAAGCACAACAAACAAAATCTTTTAATAAATAATAGTATTCCCACAAACAACTTTGATTGTTAATTTTAATTAAAATTATAATATAAAATTGTGTTTAAAATTGCAATTGCAAAAAATCTTTAGAGATGCTTAATTGTCAAAACTAGCTGCTGTTGCATTAGCTGTAACCGCAACACAGATATCTGTGGAGACAGCCTTCAGTACTTTGCCAATTATTATGACCAAAAATAGAAGGAATTTACGTTCTGAGCATGTAGAAAATTTATTGTTGCTCAAACTCAACATCAAGCTAATTGATAAGATTACTATTTAGTTCTAGGATTATCTTTATCATGTTATAACTACTTATTATTAATTAGCTTTATACTTTTTACTATAATTTTGTACGTATGAGCTTAAATTTTGTCAATTAAAAAAATTTAATTTTAAGTTTTTGGTTCATTTTTTTCTTTTCATGTACAAAATAATATTGTAATGAAAAAATAAATATCTTTTTTTGTGTTTGCTTTTATTTTTTAAACGGATGAAAAAAAAAATTATTTTGTACGCATGAATTTTAAATTTTTAAATAGAAAAAATTAATTTTTCAGCTTGTAATTTTTTGTACAAAAGTACAAAAAAAAAATATTTTTCTAAAAACCTTTTTTTTTGAGAACTTTATTATTTTGAACTTAAAGAAACAATATCAAACAAAATATTTTTTATCTATTTTTGGTTACTGTACAATTTAAAATATTTTTCGAACACCAATGATAAATATTTTTTAAAAAATATAAAAAAAACGTTTTCCGGTCCATGCATAAAATTTAAAAAATAAATTGATTCGTAAAATAACTTAATTTTCATAAAATTTTAGAAGTACAGAAAACGAATTTAATAACATACAATCAGTTACTGTAATAATTTTATAAGTGTATGTACATATAATTTTTCTCTCCTTTTTAAACAAAAGAAATATTTTCTATAAATTTTCTTTGAACAACTATTTTTTAAACTAAATATTGTATACCTAGTTATTCCAAAAAAAATATATATATATAAATATCGATAATAAAGGGATTCCCTGAAAAAATCCTTAAGGCCATGTCAGATAAAACTTTTGCTTCGCGTTGCGTTACAGATTCGCTTTGACATCAAAATTGAAATACACATCCTAATACGAAACATGTCACATAAATTACTAGTATAATTTTTATTTTATTTTATTTATTTATTTTTGCAAAATTCAATTCCAATTAATCTTCTAATTCAATGTTTAACTTTTATTTTTATAGCAAATAATTAAATGTATAATTAACCAATCGCGTGTCATACTCCTTTTGCTTAACGCTTTTATTTCAAAGTTAGAAACTTCACGCAACGGGACGAAGTTGTATCTGACACGGTCTTTAGTTAAGTTATGTTGCAGCTCATTTTGCTCCGCTTCTTTGGGAAATATAATAGCTTCTTTGGGAAATGTTGCGTAGCATCAGCACCTAGAGTTTATCCGTCCTTCTTGTCGAGCTCTCCCACCCCACAGCTGGTGAAAAATTAGCCCTTATGTGGGATTTTCAGGATCTCCTATCCCGCGACTTTGGGTAAAAGACCACAACTACCACGTGATCCCCGATAGTATATTTTTAGATCCAGCCAGTACCCGTAATATATTACAGTAAATCATTAAATTTATTCCTATTTAGCTGATAAAGTGTGGGTATTATGTTGTTGCCAAGGAAACTTTTCTCCCTGTCATCGCAACTGCCACAGCTGAAAGTATTAAAGTAATACTGCCAGTTATTTACCTTTATTTATTTCTTCTATGAGGGGTTATAAGGTGCATAGTAACACTTTTGATAGAAAGGGGTCCACTCTACATTTGTGACAAAATTGTAGTATTGGTTGCTCCTACATCCGCGAGATCGCAATATAAAGAAATCGGTTGATTATAAAGACGGTTAAATGCTGGACATATTCAAGGCAAATGTAAACTAAAGAAAGTTATAATAAGACTTACGGTGAATAGCAGAAATTGCAGAAAATTGTGAATTATTTCATTACTGATTTCGATGTATAAATTACATTATCACAAGAACGCGTAGTGTTTGCAGTCATGTATAAATAAAAATATATTGGTCTAATTATTTTTACTACATGAAATTGTTGAAGTGTTCTGGTAAATAATACATTTTTTTTACTATGCTGAACTCTTCTAAAAAAACTCTACAAATATTAATGAAAAAAAAATATTCCTTCAACCGTCAGTTAGTTGTTGGATTAAAATTCCAAATTACTGCATTCATTTATTTTAGTTATTCCTTAAGAAAAAATACATGCAAAAATTTAATGATAAAATAATCTTAAAATGGAACTTTGCAGATTTTTAAAATTTAAAAAGATTTTTAAATATGGCAAAAAGAACACTTTTTCTTGTTTGTGTTTGAGATCAGTAGAGTGTGATTCCGTAAACAATTTTAACAATAGTTGTCATTGTTAAAAAATTTAAAAAAGCATTTGTTATCGTAAAGTCAGCTGTTTGTGTTAAGTAAACGACAACTTTTTTTATGTTATTTATTTATTGTTTAATATCGAAAAAAAAATTTAGTTAAAAAAACTATAACTTGAAAATGGCCATTGAATATTTTGCATTTAATTTTACAGTTTAAATGTTTTACTAACCTTCTTAAAAAAACAATAAATAAAATCTGTTTAGTTTCAATAATATAATTTTTTTTTTTTTTTTTTTTTTTGATACCCCCATTGTCGTTATTGTTTTTATGTTGTTAAGAACAATTTAAAGAATCGCATAATCGTTAGTGCAAACAACAAATCAGGTTGACAATTGTAAAAACAGATGTTACTGTTAGAAGTTACAGAAGCCCACTACAGTTTATATTAGTGGACTATATCGCTAATAGGACCATAAGCCTAACTAACATATACGCCACTATTGGGTATATAACAGAATTCGAATCTAATCAATTTATGTGAATAAATAAACCGACGGCAAGCTTATGGTTTGGAGAATTAATGAGAAATATTAAACGATTGAATTCTCATTTTTCTAGAGTTAATGAGACAAATTATATGATTTAATTCTTGGCTCTTTCTGTAAAGGGTGCCTTTTAGGACACCTCGCATTTTTAAGGATATTTAATACTTTAATTGACAGCTGCCAGAGGACCCCCGACTTGGGTCCTTACAGCGCTCACTTTGTTAAGCCCTACACCAGTCTTAGAGCTTGATTACTCAGGCATCAATTCAGCCTTAACTCTTTTCGATTTCCTGTTGAAAAGAAAAATTGGACTAAGTTCAACCTTATATAAAACATTGAGGAAGCGAAATTCTGGTCTACCAAAGTGACTTATCCTTAAATCCCTTAGACAAGAGCATTAGCATCTTCTTTCTGACAGCTTTTGCTATAGTTATTATAATTAACGCCTAGTCTAATTGCATTGGTCACTATTAACCAGTGTAAGTTAACTCTATATTTATAACAAATTATTATATGTTTAGTAGGGTGGGTCACTGATGTATGAGGAAAAATAAAACTTCTCAAATCATATTCTAATAGCAATATTTTGATGTCTTACGTTAATACAAATAAAAAATGCTAAAAAAAAGTTTAAAAAAGTCAAAAAATTCAGAGCTCCAAAGAATAAGGTATTAAAAAAAGCCATTTTTAGATTTTAATATTTTATTTACTATAAATTATTTATTATTAATTAAAACTGAACATATTCTTAATTACATATAAAAAAAAAATAAAACTTTGGTTCCTATACAACATAAAACAATAAAAACACGAAATTTTATTAGTTATTTTTTGGTCACAAAAGCTTGTATACTGTCAAATCTGGGCATTTAAAAAAATTAGATTGTCACTTCTTGACACTATATATTTCTTCAGTAGTGATGTTCCAAAAGAATTGGTGGATCGAAAACTTTTGATTCCAATTTATAACTTCAAAGTAGTTACTTCCGTCAAAATTGATAGATGGGGCCTCAAAGACCCGAGGTTGCTTTCGGGTATGAGGTGGCTGCCAATTCTCTCACTGTTTCAACCAACAACATCGACAGAAGCAAATTTTTCGTAGTTTTCTAATAAGTTGCCAATAGGACCAGCATGCGAATATGGTCCCTTGGTAACACCATATAGCTTGTTAAATAGATGTTTTAATGGAAATTCGTTCAAATGTAAATAATCCATTGCAGTGGGCGCTGAAGTCTATTTGCCAATACTCTTATTACTCCGTTAAATTTCCCAGGGTTAGTGACTGAACTATCACAACCAATTGCCATCAAATTTTCTTTATTCATTTTTTGAGACGAATGAAGGGCAATAATTGACATTTAAATTTTTTTAGAAGTACTTCGATCTGGTGTTGCATAGCCAACATGAACTGAATCTGGCTCCCTAACAGACACATGTTCCTCAATCAGTATTTGTCTATATTTCCTAGCTCCCTTTCAAATAATAATAAGCGTCTTATCTTTTCGGACGTCAAAATATAAAGCTAGTAGGTCTAGCTGCTTCTGGTCTTGAATACATTCATTACGTACTTTTTTTCTTTCCCGTCTTATTTTTGATTTATCAATTGGTTCACTGCTAGGAGAGATATCTTGCAATAAAGACGAAGCAATAGCAGCCGCTGCGCTATCGGAAACACTGTAACGGTAACAAGTTTTTGACAATATAGGCAAACTAAACATTTTTTTCTTTCTGCCTTTGACGTGGAAGTAGGGTTGCCAGTTTTGAAATCAGAGAAATCAGTACATAAGAGCATAAAAATCAGTACAATTTCATAAAAAACAGTACATAATCTTTTTTTTTTTTATATAAAATTGCATATTAATAACATAAAAAGCTTTAATGTTTTTTAAAACAAAACTTGAATTTATTCTATAATTTGAACAGTGAAAAATTTAATTAATAAAACTGAATTTTTCAAAAACAATAATTCAATTCAGTATATATTTTTAACGGGAATACAAAGTGAATAACAAAAAATCAAAAAAAACACAACAAGTTGTTAAAAATTCGATTCTTAATTTCTTGTTAGCTACTTGGTTTAATATTTTTCAACGAAACATTTATTTTATTAAAAGCAAAATTTGAGTTCATTATGTCTGAAGCTTTTGGTACTAAAAGGGTCAATGACAATATTTGCTGTTTTGAGTTAATTGTTGCATTAGGTCTTTTCTTAAGCTACGGTCACACCTATCAAATATTTTACTAAAAAAAAACGTGGCCAACATGTGAACTATAATTTTATTTCCTTTATTCTATTTTATTTTTTGAAAATAGGTCAACATAAAACTAAATAAAAGTAGTTTTTTGTTATATCTACCAGCATAATTAATTTCATTTTGCAATAAAAAGGATATGCTGAATCTCTTTTGTTTTGTGGAAACAGTCAATGTTTAATTTAACCAAGAACAGCTTCAAAAGGGGTTTGCTAGCCAATTTCACTTAGAACTCTTTTATAAAAAAAAACTACAATTTAAATTTTCTCAAAAATGAATTATTTGACATTGGCCTTTTTAACACCAAGCTACAAATATAAGGGCAAAAGTTGAAAAAAAAAACAAATTAAACACTTGAAATAATATAGCTTGTTATGTATATATCTTCAATATAATTAAAAAAAATTATTTAAAAGTGATTTATAACTAATTACTATTAATAATTGTAACACTATGCTAGTTGAAAAAACAGACAAGCCGGGCACATGGCGTTTTAACATAATTCGGGTACGCTGAATCCAGTGGTGCCCGCGGTTTTTGAGTTACACGAACTTATGTTGTGCAACCTCCTCCATTTTTGAAATAACGGTATATCTCGAAAACCAGAGCCAATCTTAAAAAACCGCGGGCACCACTGGATTCAGCGTACCCGAATTATGTTAAAACGACAGGTGCCCAGCTTGTCACGAAAAAAAGTGTCAATTTCGTGCACAGTGTAATTATTGCAAAAGGCACAATCGTTTTTCAGACGTTCTTCTACTATAGATTTTTATAAATAATATACATATTTACATATGTATGGACATAAATATTTACAATGTTACAAGTTAAAAATATTTATGGCCTTTTTGTAGATTATCCACAATTTCTTTTCTGTCTTCAGTCTTCAAGAAATTGTCAAACTTATTATAACTATAACCAAAGTTTGTGTTTATCTGCAGCTCACTTTCTAGGTTTTATATTAGGAGCCTGTTTTTCTCTTTTCTCCACTTTGAAAACTAAAGACCCTTTCTGTTAAAGTGTTTGAATGTGGAATGGATGAAATAAAATAACACATTTCCTCAAATTAGTAAAGGCACCACCATTTAGAAAAAATTTCCATTTTTCTTCTACTGTCTTCTTTTTTCGTACTGACTCGTCAAAAATCTTTAATGTTAATAACTCATCGATTAGGACATCTATATTAATTTTTGTATTGCAAACAATTTTACAATATGACAAACTATATACTGAACAAAATTAATTTATAATAACAGTACAAAAACAGTACATTAATGAAAAAATCAGTACATTTGCGTACTGATTTGCTTGTTATGCATTAATCAGTACTTTAAACAAAAAACAGTACATGTACTAATAAAAACAGTACGAATGAGAACCCTACATAATCAGTTCATTTGCGTACTGATTTGCTTGTAATTCATTAATTAGTACTTTAAACAAAAAACAGTACATGTACTGATAAAAACAGTACGAATGAGAACCCTACGTGGAAGGTAAATTAAAAGAGTCGTCACAAGAAGCACTACAATTACTTACAGATAACTCCTGCTGTGTTAAGTTAATTTTGTCGTGACTTTTATTTACGTTTTTTTTTCTGTATTTGGTGCTAGGGCTGCACTATTTTGCAATTTAGTTGGAAGATCTGGAATACGCATCTTTCTCGCCCTCGCATCTTACTCAAAAACTGCTGTTCTTCTTTGGGTACCTTATATTGCCTTGGACATCAAAAAAAAGCTAAATTTCAGGAACAAATATGAAAGAAAACTCTGCTACGTCGCACACTGGTTCATATTTTGAGAAGGCGGCCAAAACTATTTTTTTTATGTTCTCCGATTTTGAAATTTTTTTATTCATGTGAAAGTAAATACTAGTGAACCTCGGGAGCCAAAAAAATTCTACCCTATTTCAACTATTTCATTGAGAACGTTTTATACCGCAAATTAAAGCCTAATATCGCACCTATCGAGCAAAAAAAATCGCATAAAAAAATACCGATCCAGTCAAAAGTTATGGAATTTTGACCGCCTTCTCGTAAAATTTCCCACTGTGCGTCGTGAAAATTTTCTTTCTAATAAACGGGAATTTTTTTCAACGACTTTCTGAGATTTTTGTAATTAATATGATAACCGTTTATTACTTGTATGCCTATTGTATTTGACACTGTAAGAAGAGACGATTTTCTCTAAACGCATTCTATCTTTTGAGCTACATACTCCTGTAACATACCTCTGTTACAGGAGTATGTGTTAAGCAAATTGGGTAAGATTAGGCTTAAGAAATAAAAAATACTATAAAAAAAAAATTATAATAAATAATTGTAATGCAAGAACTGCAAAATCTGCACAGTTTACAAAAAAACTTATTTTTTTTAACAAAAAACTTCAAAACTTCCCAATGCTTAGAAAAACTGTAAAATGCCGATAAATCTGCAAATTTGGCAACGCTGCTTGCAACAAGTTTTTGTTGTGTGTTCAGTTATTTGTTTCTTCTTCGAAATAATTAGGGTTACAAATTTATAAAAATTAAAACAGGACTCTAATGGCATAATGGAAGATTTTATTCGTTTTGAGAAATCCAGGAAAAGGACTGAAATATACAGAATTAGATATTCTGTATTATGGGTTGCTTTTGATTTCTCCAACATCTGCGATAAGTAAAAGAAAGTTTTATCAAAACTAACGAAATCGCTTAAATCCTAAACATTGTAACCAAATTTTTTCTAAAAGATTATTTTATAAGATGTCCTTAAACTATTGAAATAACTAATAAAATGAGTTAATTTTTTAATAACAGTCGAACTACCCTATAATGAGTATGCATGGGACCATTAAATTAGTTCATTGTATAGAAATTTCATTATGAAGAAATTATATTTTTTCCATTTTTAGTTAAAATAATAAGGTGTTTTAGTTTGGATTACACTCTCTAACGTGCGCCGGTTATCTGTTTTAACATTGCTTCTCAAAATTCTTAAAAAAGTAGGATCGTAGCCTTATATGTTTAGTTCTGAACAGCTTGCCCTCTACATTTTTCGAATAACTTATAATTTTTTTTTTTTTTTTTTATAAATTCCTGGGAAGAACTGCTTTGGCTCTATTTTGTTTTTGTTGTTCATTCGTCAACTTTATCAAATACTACTATCACTAAGCACAGCGAATGAATTGCTGTCAAAATTGTTTGAACTAAATAATTCAATATATGGAGACAAAAATGCATGAAAGTCAAATTTATATTTGAAAAAATTTTTGATTGTAAAGAAAAATTAACTGTATGGGAATTCAATATAAAGGGATCAAATTTAAATGAAAAGCTGTGTTAAAAAGGAGAGCTTCATTGTATAAAAGTTGACTTTAGAGAAGTTGGACTGTAATTCATTGTATTAATTAAAAAATATATATTTTATGTTTATTATTCATTTGCTCGTTTTAATCAATAATTGTTGTTATGGGTTTTTTTTACTAATAAACTCCAAATAAATTATGATTTTTTATTTATTGAAATTGCTTAATTTATAAAAAAAATTAATTTTTAAAAATTTTAATTTTAAAAATTTTAAAATTTTAAAATTTAAGCGATCAATAATTAACTAACCGATTATTAACCGATTAAACCAAAACCTCGTTTAATTAATAAACCGATTAACCGTTAAAGTAAAAGCCCGATTAAATGAATACCCTAGTGTGCATTAAAAATTTGACTGTGTTAAGTGACATTTTATTTCTTATTTTTATCTTAAAATATATCGTAATAACGCTGTACACCTCTCAACTTCTGCATTTAAATATGGATAGCTCAATTAGTTTAAAACAAAAAAAGACAGCTTAAGAAAATGATTTCCATAAAAAAATGTTCAAAACTGTGGACCTCAATCCGAAATAATTCAGGTTAACCGATATTTTTTAGTGATAAAACTTAAGACAATTTTGGTATGCAAAAACAAAAGTAAGAAAATGCTGCATTTAAAAAATTTTTTGAATTTACAAAAAAGGCGCCAACTCGGCGCGTTTTATTTAAACGCGCTAAGACGAGAAAAACCGCGTCATGCCTAGTTAAAATGGGGGGGTGCTTTAAAACCATGTGAGATAAGGCCATTATGGCTTTATTGCTCAATTGAATGGGAGATAAAGCCATAATGGCCTTATTGCCCAATCATAGAGAGATAATGTCATATTTAACATTTTGCGAAATGGGAGATATAGCCATATTTTTTTTCGCGAATGAGAGATAAAACCATATTTTCTCAGAATATTGTTATGCATGGTGTAAACATTCTGTAAAAGGGAAATGTGACGCACGCAGGAAAACTTTATTCAGCGAAGACACCTGCCGTGTCCTACTGGAGGAAAAAACCCCTAAGCGCGGCCGCAGGCCGCCACGCAGAAAAACTTTAGTATGCGAAGCCAGATTTCGTAAAAGGGAAAATCTATTATTAACAATGTAAAATGCAAAAGTTCTTCAAAACTGAAATGAGAGATAAAGCCATTTTCTAATATCGCTAATGTGAGATAAGGCCATGATGGCTTTATCTCCCATTCAAATGAAAAAAGGCTTTATCTCCATATTGAATGAGAGATAAAGCCATTATGGCCTTATCTCACATGGTTTTAAAGCCCCCCCTTCAAATTCGCTAGATCTAGTGCGAAACGCGCTAAATTGGCATCGCTGCTTTGAACTATTGACTTGGTAGTTCTTGTTAGACCATTAAAAAAGAACTTGAGATTCACTAGTACATTTTACGGTGGGGTGCTTTAAAACCATGGGAGATAAGGCCATGATGACTTTATCTCTCATTCAAAAGGGAGATAAAGTCTTTTATTTTTTTTTTGTTCATTTGAATGGGAGATAAAGCCATCATGGCCTTATCTCACATTAGCGATATTAGAAAATGGCTTTATCTCTCATTTCAGTTTTGATGAACTTTTGCATTTTACATTGATTAATAGTTTTCACTTCCGGAAACACTAAAGTCAAGTATTGAAATCTGGCTTCGCATACTAAAGTTTTTCGGCGTTGCGGCCTGCGGCCGCGCTTAGGGGTTTTTTCCTCCAGTAGGACACGGCAGGTGTCTTCGCTGAATAAAGTTTTCCTGCGTGCGTCACATTTCCCTTTTACAGAATGTTTACACCATGCATAACAATATTCTGAGAAAATATGGTTTTATCTCTCATTCGCGAAAAAAAATATGGCTATATCTCCCATTTCGCAAAATGTTAAATATGACATTATCTCTCTATGATTGGGCAATAAGGCCATTATGGCTTTATCTCCCATTCAATTGAGCAATAAAGCCATCATGGCCTTATCTCCCATGGTTTTAAAGCACCCCACCCATTTTACCATTTCGGGTGTACAAATTTGAATATTTTTGTTCAAATTCAACGAATATCTATAACTTTTCCTTCAACTATGCTAGTAATTATTTTATATTATTGTTTAAAAAAAACAATAGCTAAAATTTGTTAAGTTTGTTAAAAAAAAGCATTAAATTTTTTCTTAAATTTTTGTTATCTTATCGAAAGAATCTAAATTGGCTTCTAAATAAATCATTTCCATTAATTTTTTTTTTCTTTGTTCTAAAAATATTAAAACATCATTTTACGAAAATATAAAAAATAATATTCGAATAACTCACTATTTACTTTAAATAAAGTTTTTGGCAAACTATTTTTTTTACTTTTACTGTTGAATGCCAGAAATAAAAACGTTTACTTGAAATTAAAGAAAAACAAGTTAAAATACTACATTCGGCTTTGTCGAATCTGGGCAGCTGTTCTAAAATCGGATTGTAAAATTTAAAGTAAAAATTAGCAGCGCTCAAATTAAAAAAAACACACTTTCGAATAACTGAGCAACTTTTTACCGGGGGTTTTTTTTTCTTAAGAAAAACACTTTTAAATTCTTCGCTTATAAAAGAGATTATAAGTCCTTGTCCAAACTATGAAACATGTGCTGCAGAAACTTTTCTCAAATCTCTTTTGAAACTGCATTCGTGTTCAAACTATAAATCTTTTGTTTTGCAGCATTTAAGTATTTTTTTATGTCTTCACGATTAGCTGGGGTATATCACTTGATGTAATCCACTTGATCTACTGGGGTTCGTCAGGGAAAAAGGACGGTTATTTCCGATGAGGGACTTTATGGGGTTGTTTGTTCTATCTAGTGTCTACTTACTATCTTAAATCTGTCTGTCAATTATTTTCTTCTTTACTTCTCTGGTTCTTCTTCTCTATATTGAAGGGATTCACAATGGACCGCATTGGTCTTTGAGTTTCGGTGAACCCTATGACTTCTCTCTTTCTTCGTCTATCTCTCAATAACAAACGCATTAAAACCGCTTGTGCACAAAACAAATTTCACTTTTCCATTCGTATTTCACCATTCACCCGCAAAC
This sequence comes from Pollenia amentaria, assembly GCA_943735925.1. Taxonomy (NCBI): domain Eukaryota; kingdom Metazoa; phylum Arthropoda; class Insecta; order Diptera; family Polleniidae; genus Pollenia; species Pollenia amentaria. Next base: position 58,416,518 of record OX031010.1, on the reverse strand, counting down.
GCAAACGTTTCGCACCAAACGTACGAAAGAGGAATAAGAGAACTCCTTAGTCCCCTTTCCAAATAAATCATGTAAGGGAGAATTTGTTTTCTCCATTACTCCATCTTACACGATTTGTTGCAGGTGTTTTCGCACTTTCCAATGTAAAATTTGACTGTTCTTGGAGTGTTGATCCATTCAGTATCGTTATTTTCGGTCGTTGTTCCAGCTTATTAGATGATTGGTCTGATGAAGCAGTTAAGGTTGCAATGTCCTAGCTCTTTGAGTATCGATCAGGTTTTTGTTTTTTTGCCTTGTATCAGTTTCGTGAATAGGTTGTTGTAGCAACTAAGTATATGAGTGTTCTGCTGTAGTAAGTCCTAGGATAATAAGGCTACCATCTGTCGTTGCCTAGAAACAACACCCTCCGTGTATTTGGTGTAGTGGTGTGGACCCTTGCTAATTTCTACCTTTTTTAATTCAGGGAGTGGCGGCAACATGACTTTTGCCATGATGTTATTCTCTTTTCCAGGTGACAGAAGAGATCAGGAGCCCTCCTGGATGGATTCCTTGTTTGAAGCCAATCAATTATTTTTATAAATTCGGAAAATGTGATGAAAATTTTTCGTCCTCCGCCAGGAATCGAACAAGGGGTGTTTGGTTTTTTAGGTCGCCGTCACCAATAAGGGAGAATATATGAATAACATTTAAAGATCGAGTCCATCTTTTTTGATCAGCAGTGACCAACTGTATGTGGTCTTGGTGAAATAATTGATCGATTTGTTCATTTTTAACATCAAACAAATATAAATAATATTAAAACCGATTTTCACCATCCTCTGCGTTTTCCTACGGCCGTTAAAGGGCAAAAATTCGGACGACATTTATATATGGGTTCTGTTAAACAATCGACTTATTTAGCTCAGTTTCAGTACCATATTCAAAAAGCATATCTTGACAAAATTTTGTTTTCGTAACTGAACGCCATTACGCTAAGTCCTTATAATGTGAAAAAGGCCAGTTTTTATCTATACCTCGGTTATTTATGCACCGTTGTCGATAATTTTTATTGCCAATATCTAACTTAGCATTTTGAAATTCCGTTAAATATACATCGACTTCATATCAACTTATTGTTGTTAAATCGTGGTTTTTTGCTCACATATGAGTTATTTAAGGACCGATATGGCTGAATTTAAAAGCAATATCTGCCAAATTGTATGTGCTAAAATGGTAAACAACCTGGGTCCTATCATATCTGGGGACGTTGAAAAGTTCGTTTCAACATACACAAGGAAATACAGACATCGTTAATTCATTCTCTTAAGGATCCAAAATATACTTATACACTTTATGGCTTTAAGATCAATATTTTAATAATAACAAACGAAATGACAAACTAATATATACCGTTTCTGCTTGTGGTGAAGGGTTTACAAATGTTTTATATATGTATACCTTAAAATCTTATGTTAATTTTCAAAATAAACAAGAAAAAACTTTACGATTTTGTTTGCAAATTTATATTTCTTTATAAATTTTATTTCTTTTAAATTGGGCAAATGGAATTTATAAGTCAAAGAATAACAAAACTTGGAAATTCAAAGTATATTTTTTGAAACGTTTTTACTAAACTGATTTCTTTAATGATGTTAATGATGACTTACAGTGGGGAATTTTCCAAAAAAAAAAAAAAAGTCTGCAGTTAAAAAGCCGAAAAGAAAAACTTTTTTTTTTTAATTAAATAACTTTATGAAATAAGTTTCACATGACTAAAAGTTAGAATATAAAGTTTTACAAAGATCGGTGCATAATTGACCAAAGCTTCCATATAGAGACTCCTTCTGGAAAAACACAGAGAATCAAAACTTAAAGGTATAAAAATTAAAAAAAAATATGTTTTATCTGACTAGAAATTATGTCGCCACCAAAAAAAAAAAAATTATAACCGAACTGTAAAAAAAGGTAAAAAAAAGTATACAATTAGATTCACACGAAGTTTTTGATATTTTAATTAGGCTTAAGTTCATCAAATTAAATTTGCATTAAATTATTTTTTTTGAAGGAAGGAATTTACAACAAGAAATGAATTAAATTTTTTTTTGATAATTCTTGACTGAACATGGCATTGAATTCCCATTATCAGAATTACAAAAGCAGTCCTGAAAAAATTGCAAACAAACGTAAATTATAACGGTTTTGTCAAAGATGTGTTTTATATGTTATGAAGAGGAGCCGCAGAAGTTTGTTTCTGAACCTTAAATGATAAATTATGTTATCTGGATGACAAGGTCATTGTATTAACGAAACAAATTGTTATATTTACTACAAACTATATGAGCGTACATATTTTTGTGTGCTCATATTAATCTAAGTCCCGTTAGATTATGTTTATAAAACTAACGTTAATGTTATGATAAATTTCGTATCATTAATTGCAAAATCATTATAAATAGTAACTATTTTTAAATATGATTATTTGATAAAGCGTTGCATACGTTATACGAATGAATTGTATCATTCATTTATGTCTTATAGGTACATGTGCTCCGATTTTTTTTAATTTTTTATATATGTGGTGATGTCTAAAAAAACAGAATGAAAGTTTTCGTAAATAGGAGCAAACTTTTCATATCAGAAACGTAACTTTATATATAACTAGCATTTAACCCGCTGCTTCGTTAGCGTCTCCTTTTTTCATGGACATATTTGTAAGCCAAAGTTTATGTTTCTAGATTTCAACCCGCTACTTTGTAATAGGTACGATTTTCACCTCATTAACGTTCGAATTTCGAAAATGTACCAAATTTTTATTTGTATTTTTTAGATACGAAACGAATGTGATGTGTTTTTTTATTATGTTTATTGGTTTAATAGATAGATGGCGTGGCAAAAAAGTTTTAAAATAAAGGTTTTACCCGTTTACTCCCTAAAAGGGTCGAATTTCAAAAGAGTACCATACATCTGTCCGCTTATTTTTTAATGAACATGAGGTTAGGGAATCAACCTGTTTTTAGCTCAGCAGGAGCATGCGTAAATAAAAAATCATGTTTACACAGAAAGAAAAACCTCGTACTAAATATAAGTTTTTTGTTCTTAATTTAGTACGAGTCGTTCTTAAAGATTTAAGTACGAATAACACTAAAAAATACTTAAAACAATCCAAAATGGGATAAATTTCGAAAACCATTATACGCATGTGTTTGTCAAAATTTGTTGTAGAAACAACAACAACACCACAAAAGAAATTAAAGCACCATTTGCTTATTTTGTTTAGAAACAACAACAACACTACAAGAAGCAAAATACAGATTATATTCATGTTTAAAAAGAAAAATAAGAAGCAACAATTCCCATATTCTATTTGCTAAAATTATTTAGTTAAATACAAAAAATTTTCAAAGTAGAACTATTTCGAAAACCATATAGGGCATGCTGCAGATGTCTTGTAGTTGAGAATTCTTTTATAAACAAAGGGCGGAACAAAAGTGGAATAAACATGTGTAACAGGTAAGTAAATAATACTATTCTCTTTATCTCTGGTTCTCTGGGGTAAGTGATTGGGTAGGTTAGAAACTAATCACACTTTCGGATTATTTCAAGTACGAGTCGGGATTAAACCAACTTAGAAATTCTTGATTAAATCGCAGCTTGAGACCAATTTTTATATTGCCTTTAATTAAGTCAATCCGTTTCGGATTATTTTAATTACGGATCAGGATTAAATATGACTAAGTTTATTATTTGCTACTTGAATAATCCTTACTTGAAACAAGCATTATGTACTTGATTGAAGGAAATCCGTTCTTACCATACTAATGACAATGCTTCGGCTTGATTTTAATACTGATGGCTTTGTTTTGTCTTTTCAGTGTATTAGTTAAATTATAATTACTTTGCCCGTCTCCCCCTTCTTATACCAACAATATTTTTTTTGGAACATTCCGTTAGTTTTGCGAGTTACTGACTTCAAGTTTAGTGAGCCTAAATATTGTAGCTCTGCATATATAAAAAAAATAATAAATAGTTTGTACGGGGGTACCCGTCTCATCCAACTTATACCTTCAAGGTTTTTTTTAGAACATGCAGTTTGTTCTAAGATATGCCCACATAAAATTTAATATGACCCACATTTATAGTTCTGCAGATATAACAAAAATAATAATTACTTTGTATGGGGGTATCCGTCTCTCTTCTCATTTAACACCATGATTTTTTTTAAGAACATTCAGTTTGTTCTGAGAGTTATGTCCAATTTTCAGGATCGTATTTAAATCTTTATAATGAAAATTTTCATATTAACTTAAATCGTATTTAAATACAGATTGATTTTTTTAGTTTTATTTTAAAAGTCTTATTTAATTAACATGAAAGTATGGTAGCACTGCTAAATACAAAAAAAATATCATAAAACTGTAACTGTTTACAAGGTTATCTTAAAACACAGCTGACTTTTATCTCTTTGCCTGTTATTGTTGTGGTATTGAGGCCACCTTGCTAAGTTATTTCAATGGAAACTAAAGTTGATTTTAAATGAACCACATCGGTGAATTAAGTTTCATTTAAGTGATAAGTGAAGAAAATAATTTTGTATATAAAAAAATAATTTTGTATATAAAACGAGTTTAAACATAAATGTGGCTTAATATCAATCCTGAAAATTGGCCATTACTCACATAAAATTTAGTGAGCTGTACTATTGTAGTTGTGGTGATATAAATTAATCCGCGAAAAAGGACTTTTGGCCCCACTGTGCGCAGCTTAAATTTATCATTGCCAGAAGAAACTAAAAATAGTTGCAAATAAAATAAATAAAGTTAATAAAAACAAATATATGAAGTAATTTTTTCCTATTAATTCAAAGCTTTTTTTATATTTATTGATTCAAAAAACTGTGTTTTTGTAACAATCCATTTTTCGTTCGACCCTTTTCACTTTCAAATGAGCCTTCAAAAAGACTTCAAGCAAAAACTGATCGCCGAACACAGCCACATGACTCGTACATTAATAGGCCTTACAATGTTACCTGTTTCCAATTATAATTTGTAATTAATAACAGGTCCCATTGTCAGTTATAAAGTCTATCCTCGGAGAACTTTTTAGCAAGCACAAAGTCGTAGTAATTAACGTCAATAATGTCATACAAATAATCACACAATAATTTTTTTTCTCTTTTTTTTTACTACTATTTTAATGATTGGTCGATAAAAATTAATTTTGTAAATCGGATTCTTAATAATAAGTTTTGCATTTACCACATTTTAGACCACATTTATTAAAATCGTTTTTTTTTTTTTGTTTTATAGACTGCAGTTTTAGATCTCCTTTGTTTCAAAAGCGCCCACTGTGAAAAAGTTTTTCACAAAACCTTTATTTGTGTTTCAATTATAGGTCAAATATATAAATCATTTTAAATAAAGTATGAAGTTGTTTGTCTAGAATATCCCATATACCCAGTGATGCCAATATAAATGTCAAAAAAAAACCCTACGTGTCTAAAAAATTCCCTTTTGAAAGGTGTTGACCTTTTTCAAGAATATTTATCTTAAATAATATTTTTAGTATAAGTATCTAATATTTTCTAGCAAACTCGGTACCAAATGAGGATGGCTCTGTAGAATTTTAAAAAAATATTTACTTCAGTTCCCCTAAGCAAAAATATACAAAAACAGTTACCTTTTAAATATATATCCTTCCATATCCTTACAAGATTTCATTAAATTTTTTAAAAAAATCCAAATTGTATGATCTTATTTCTTTTAGTTTAGAAGGTGCGATTGTTTTTTCTCGGATATGTAGAAATTTCATTCATTAAATATTCTCTTAATATTCGCATAAACTTTAGCGAATGTGAGTGCGAATGCAAATAGCAAAACTAAGCGAATAGTTGGCAAATGCGAACCCGAATATTCGAATATTTGCGTTCATGGTTTTGGCACTTGTTCAAGATTGACAGGCTGTTAGGACACATACTAAAATACTACATTTGTACTTAAATGCTATTGTATATGAAAATTTTTTAAATGAAAATAATAAGAATATTTACGTATTTTTACACAATATATTGAAAATGATACAATATTTTGAAATTTCCCTACATTTGCCTTAAAATAAAAAAATCTGTCCTTTTTCCCCTACGCTTTAAATTTTCCGAAAGAATCCCAACAAAAACGGAAGATTCCCAACTATTGGCATCACTGCATATACCACCCACAATTTCAAACCAATTCCAACTTTTTTCAGCTCCCTATTGTAAAATAAGTTGATATTAAGTGGATATTTAATCAACATAAATTCTACCTAAATCTAATTTGGACTAGAAGAATTTGTTTAGAGCACAAAACACAGCTAAAGAAAACTTAAATAAAGTTTATTTCTTGCAAATAAAGTCCAATTTGCCAACAAAAATATTAAAAGTTGTTTAATTTCATTTTTGTGTGTTTGCTTTAATGTGACTACTTTTTCTGTTTTTCTCGAGCCAAAGTCAAGTTGGGAAAACTTTTTAGTCTGATTGTGAATTTATTTACCTAAAAACAAGTTACAAAGAGAAAAAAATTGGAAAAATCAAAGTGCAAATGTACAATCTTTTTAGTTTGTCTCCAAATAATTTTCTTCTTAAACAAAAGAAGAAAACGAAATTAGCTCTATAAGAAACATAATTTTAAAGACACTCCGTAAAAGCATAATTATTTCGGGGGGATGTGTTACAAGAAAAAATTATCGGTTTATTAATTAAACAAAAACAATCTTAATTGATATTTTCGCCTAAAATAAAATTGTAGAATCGCTGTTGGGAGTTGTCAAAGCTTGAGCTATATTTAATAAAATCAATTAACACATTGTTTGAAACGGCAAAGTTTTTTACAATTTTTTTTTAATTAAAGTAAAAATTGTTGTTTATTGAAAAAGAAAAATATTAATCTTATTCACTTTATAGTCTTGTTTTTATAATAAATTTAGCTTTTCTAAAGTCTTTGGAAAAAGTTTCCGGACGAACTGGCCTTAGCAACCAGCGAAATGCGCATAGAAACCAGCTTTCCCTCAACAATAAATGTCAGTGTTTTCATCAAAAATAAAATTTGGGACTTTAGCACGTTATAAATAAATCTTTCAATATATTTTTTCAATATAATAAAGTAACTTGAAAAAGAAATAATTCCCAGATTCTAATTATATTCAGAATTTTAAATTTTTAAAATGTTTAGTAATCTATATATTGGGTGATGAGAGGCAATTTATAATTCTTTCTGTTATACAGCAGAAAAAAAATGTTGAATAATTTCTTACAACATATATTATGCAGATTAATGTGTTGTTTTTACAACAGATTGAACACTCAAAAAACTGAGAAATCTTACTACACGATTTTACAATCACTTGTGTTGTGAAAACAGCACGTAAGCTTGTAGAACCTCAGCAGAGGTCTTGAATATACTCAAATGTTGCTGACTCTATTTTGCTGCTGATAACATATTTTCTTTAGGTTCAATTCCAGATCAGGGGTCCTTATTAAATTTTATTAACCATTATATTTATAAATTGATGTAACCGAATTTGAATTGGGTTATAAACCGATCGATTGTTTCCACCTTCATGCGATCAAATTCAGATGATTCGCAAATTTTAAGTTTTCGTAAATCTCTGATGGCTTCCTGCTTCTACAACTGTTTGGATACCGGCATAAACAAAGGCCGAATTTCGTATATAAGACTTGGGCAAATGTTTTCCGGTCTATAATATTCTTACTACCACCACTCGTGCTAAGAATTAACAGAGCTGGGGTGTCGCAATTAGGTTTTGTAATAAGTTTCACATATCGTCAGTTAAAATGCAAAAGGGTGTAACAACACTTTATTTTGTTACAGGAGAAGCAAAACACTTTACAAAAATTAATAACAACAAGGTATAATTGGCGTTTAAATTTCATTAATAAAATCGCCATTTTTGATCGCTGAGGTCCATGTAGTTTAATAAAACGAACATAAATTAATTTAAAAAAAATTAATAATTTTCTCCAATCACCAAATTTATACCAAATTCATAATATCAAGCAAACAATTTGTTGATTTTGCACCTATTACCAAAATGATTATATTGATTACTAAAAATTGTATAATTTTGAATATTTTTTTTCAATAAATGATATTTTTAAAAATTAGTTTCGGGAATGAAATATTTATTACTAATTAATTCATTTATTAATGATCTGCTAATAATCCCAATCTTTATTTATGATTAAAAACACTGAAATTTATTGTTGAGGGAAAGCTGGTTTCTATGCGCATTTCGCTGGTTGCTTATGCCAGCTCGTCAGGAAACTTTTTCCAAATCATTTAGAAAAGCTAAAATTATTATACAAGTAAGACCATAAAGTGAATAAGAATTTTAAACACTCAGGTGTTTCTTGTAAAAATATCAAATTTCAACAAAGCCACAACAATTAACAGTGAATTTTTCTTTCTTACATTCCCCTACAATTGGCTGGTTTTTTTCCAACACGAATTGTAACGGACCACTTTTTATACTGTCGATAAAATCCTACCTTTAGCTATCGGTAAGTTGAGAAAACAGGCGTTAATGTTTTTGTTGTCAACACAGTACGTTTAACAGTCATTCATAATAGTCGATAAATCTGTTGAATGGCGGTCATCTATCTCAGCTGTATAGATTTTGAAAAAACATTTGATTAGCTACAACATCAGGCTTTATGAAACGCCCTTGAATATAAAAGAGTGCCGCACAAAATCATAAAGTTATTTAGGGCAATCGAACCCTTTACAATAGGGTGACCTCTTTACACGGTATTAGGCACAAATGTTCCTCTCGGCCTTATTATTCTGTCTAGACAACATACTGAGCAACAACAAACACTGGCATTACATGGGATCTTCTTGGAATGCTAGAGGACTTAGAGTATGCAGACGACATTTATCTTTTTGCTCACAAAAGTTCCCATATGTAATCTAAACTGCAAGCATTATTCAATATGGTAGCCATGTAGGGTTAAAAATTAATGTTGGTAAAACAAACTCCTTCACATATCCCGGAAGTATTATCTCCAGTAATAGCGGTACAGCTGGCTTCGGTGTGCTCTCTTCACTGTGGCCATCTACAGTCAAGCCCAGAGACACCAAAATGAAAATTTGTCAATGCCAGCGTAAAGGCCGTCCTCATCTGCGCATGTGAAACGTGGAACTCATCCAACCGCAAATTGCAAAAAATGCCAGATGTTGTGAGTCGTTGCCTGCTTAGAATTCTTTGAATATTCTGGCGTAACTTCATCACAAATAATGAGTTATGTGAACAACAAACGCGGCAGACATCGATTCGTACAGAAATGCAAAAAATGGAAGGAGAGGTCATATATCCAAAACCTGGAGTAGATTAGTGGAACTAGAGGCAGCGGAGGATGGTGTATCCTAAAGTGAAATTAAACACATTGCTAACAACAAACCCAGATGGAAAACCTTTGTTGAAGTCTATGCTCCCAATATGAACTACGGGAAAATATATATATGTATAAAATATGTATATCGTCGCCTGAAAAGCAAACAGATGTTTTTTTATTTTTTTATAGGAAACCAAAAACTTTACAAAATTAATAGCAACAAGGTGTACTTGGCGTTTGAATTTTTTTAATAAGGTCGCTATTTTTGATTGCAGAGATCTAAAATTTTTTTGTGAACATTTAGTTTAATAAAACAAACAAAAATCAATCAAATATTTTTTGTCCAATTTTTGTGTAGTTACATCCATTTGCATTTTAAGTGACGATATATATGTATGTACGTATATGGATTGCATATATACATATGGTTGTTGTGTATGTAATTTGTATTTCGTGTATTACATATATATATAAGAGTATTTAAGATCATCATAGCAGGCCTAGGAAGTACTTTATACAGTGTTATAATGTAGTGCTGCCAGCAGCGATTAATATCGAAAAGGCCAATGGGTAGGCGTAGCTTTGTGAAACAAAAAACTAACCCCCATATTTATAAAAAATATTTTTGATTAATAAAAGGTTTATTACACAAATTTTCATATAAAATTCGTTTCATAAACCTGCTAGAAACCTAAAATATTTTTTATGAATATGGGGGTAAAGGTTTAATGTTAATGTACACTTTAATATTTTTTAAAACTACGTTGTCATTTTAACATTCTTTAATTTTTTTTTAGAAAAGACAAAAGTTTTGAAAACTAAATTTAAGTTTTTGTCATACATCTTACAACATTTTTATGGCCACTTGTAATCTTATGTGCCATACTCACTCTTAAAACTGGTCTACATTTTATATTTGGGTAGTGCTTGAAAAAAATTACATTATGAACTCGTGAAAACTGATACTAAATTTAATATGCGCTTTACGTTCGCACATAAAAAAATTCGAGCAAAGTACACACTTGCATGACAATCGTCATAACTTTAAAATTATTTACACGTCAGATTTTAAAGTAAATTATAAAAAAATACATAAGGGAACAAGGTTTTTGTTCATTAAGAATTTAATGTTATTTTTAAGAAAAAAAGTGGACTGTTTTTTATTTTGGAAATCGCTTAATGAAAAGTAAAGTTATGATTTTTTTGAACTTTTAATTTTTGAAAAAAAGACAAAAATACGATTAGTACCTGTAACTTAAAAATGCGAGCGGATGGAGAAAAACGGAAATTCGATTTTAAATCAGGGACCTCAAATTATGAAAAAAATTAATTGCATCAAACTTCCAATCAATACAAAAAAAAAAAAAAATTAAAATTCTGTTCCCTTGTGTTATTATATGAATTATCCTTAAAAGTATTTCTTCGAGAAATTTGATCATTATCAGCTCTGTTATGAATAAAATATCCCTGAGAGTTTTTTCCCTTTTTGCACTTTTACCAATGAATTTTAATAGAAAAAATGGGATAAGGGAAAATACTCCCGGGGAGTTGTTATTCATAATTGGATTGTCTATCAGCCAATTCACATGGAGGCTTTTACGAAGTCGTTTTTTCTTAATTCCCTTTTAAAGCAACTTCCAAAAACTTCTTGCGTTTATACGATGATTTTTAGTGGCATGTCGCTTTTTTCAATTTTAATTTTAATTTGCAACCAGGGTTGATTTTTATTGCCTTATCGGTAAATCTGCTATAGTTGGTTTTTCTCATTAAGAAAAATATAAAAAAGTGTTTTTTTAAATAAGAAATATGTAAGAAATATGTTTAAATTAAAACTCAAACTTTTGTTTTATATTCTTTTTTATTTTTTCCGTATTTGTTTGCAACCTGACGCTTCAAAGTAAGAAAAAGAATAAAACAAAACAAGAAGAAGAGAAATAAGTTTGAAGAGGAATATAAGAAAACGACATGAAAAACACAAAATGAGTCGTTTTGTTTACCCCTCTTTCTTCTCTATACCGCTCGCCCTCAAACCAAAAGAGACGTCGACAAAGCGACGTCGCAAAAGCCTCCATGTGAATTGGCTGTATGTTTAAACAATCCTTTTGAGACTTGTCAAAATCCACCATCAGTTTGCGAAGATGTTGAAATTTTCCCATAAGAAATACAAAAATCAACATCTTTCCAATCTACATCTTCCGACCATTTTAGTGTTATCACTAGAAAAGTGGCAATAAATTCTATTATAATTGTGGCAACACTGACAAAATGGCATTTGTTTTGAAAGCAGCGTTACCATTTACCAAGATTTATTTTTACAAGTCTTTTTTATTTGTTTAATTTCTTTTATAAATATTTTTAAGCAAAATGAGTTAAAAATACATTTTGGTGTATATGCGTTTGTGCGGATGTTTGTAAAACCATACAATATTGGTAATAGACCCACCTTTAAGTATAACGATGTCCGTCCGTCTGGCTGGTTGGCCGGTTTTGCATGTCAACATTGTGCGCAAAATAAAGGTCGCAGCTTTGGAGATCATTTAACGAAATTTAGTACATATGTTCTTATTTTCACAAGGACGAAGCCTTTTGAAAATGATCTATAATTACACATAGCCCCCATATTTCCCATAACTCCCATACAAATACTACCCCTGAAAATAGCCAAAGCTTCCTTATAAATGTTGGAATCAACAAAGTAATTGGCGACGATAACTTTAACGATAGCTATGTAAAAAGTTGTACTGGTAGGTCCAAAATCTCACTGTTCCTATAGTTGAAGATATCTAAGTTATATTCGGCACAAAGAACTTTTACATTAATCTTAACATAATTTGGTTTTTTTTGCTTCCCAGACTAATCCCGCGAAGCTCTACGCTTGTCTGCTGGAAAGAAACCAGAGCCTCTGGCTGGAATCGAACCTGCAACCCCGGCGCCAATATGCTAGCTCACTACCAACTATCCTACCGGGGCACCAATGATTGTCCATGGGTCCGAAATAGGGGTACACTCTAGAAATGTTTTTAAATACTCTAGTGTTACCACATACATACAACCAAGCAAACAATTTGTTGATTTTGCACTTATTACCAAAATGATTACTAAAAATTGAAAATTGTGAATATTCTTTTTAATGCATGAACTTTTGAATTTTGTTGTTTGTTTGTTTTGTTTAATTTTTTTTTTTGTGGAAATATATGATTTATATCAAAGTATATAATTTAAAAAAAAAATTATCAAAAAACTTTGCCATTTCATGCAACGTATTAATTGATTTAATTAAATATAGCTCAGCTTTTGACAATTCCCAACAACAATTCTACAAGTTTAAATTGTTTTATTTCAAGCGAAAAAATCGATTAAGATTTTTGGTTATTTAATTAGTATTTTAATTAAAAAATTATTTCGAAACAATTAAAATGTTAATAAAATCAAAATAATATTTTTAATTTTCTTTCAACTAAAGAAATAATTGATTCAATTATCACATTAATTAAATTGAAATACTTTTTAAACCATTTTTTACTTGATAAAAACTACTGATAATTTTTTCTGTGTACTTTCCAACTTGTTTGGCATTGAAAATGTAGCAACTTTATATTCTTTGAGCTTTAATTTCAAGTTATCATACAGATTTTTTAAGCAAAACGAATTAAGAATTTGCCCTGTTCTTTTTTTTATTTTTCTGCTGACCGTTATCGCTATCTCACGAATAGGCTCTCTTCTTACTAACCACTTATATATATTAGTTTAGACTCTTCAACAAATTTTAATGTTGAAGACTAAAAGCTTCCAAGAAGACAAACATTTTTAAAAATGTATAATTAAACCCATTATTATATGGCCCAAGCCAAGAATCATCGGATGCTGATTTTAGATAATTTTGGACTAATGGATACTGGAAAATGGATCTATTAAGAGAATCCACAGCACAAACTGACTGAACACGCAGAGAAAACACAGTTTTATATTTGGTTACATACAATTGTGTTTAAGCACCTTGTAAATATATGATTACAATAATGGAAATGCGTATAAATATCAAAGAACCCGTTAGATTTTTTAGTAGGGTTTCCTTAAGCTGTGTGGCAATGAAAGCTATGCGAATAAGCCGCCAGCTACACCGGCGTTAAAGCTAACTTTACCAATACGATCAGTCAAATTTACCCGGATTATGGGCAAGAGTAATTGAATATATCCAATATATCCGCTTGGCCTTCGGTGGCGCGCAACCGAATTGTCCTATTTTAATTATTTTGGCGCTAAATCTGGGCGAAATTGACTGATGGCAGGAATAGTGTTGGCTTTAGCGGCCGCTGCCGCTTGTGGCTTATTCGCATCGACCAGGGACATCCGAAACCCCTACAAGAAAGAAATCTTACAGGATCGAATTGCACTATCTAGGTGGTCTGTATACATTACCTCCACATCAGTTCGTAGATAGATCTTGCAGAACGACCACTGCTGCATGAGCCATGTGGCACTGAAACCACACGTCATTTGAGACGATATCGGCCATTATTTCAGGCCAAAAGAAGTTGATAATCATGGAGCTACAGCGCTCACCGTTAATTGCGATTGACTGGACAACGTCGATCTCCGCTGATCCCGCCAACCCAAAATCCACACAAAAAGGGGGTGAATTGGATCCTCCTGGATCTTATACGGATTGGTATCCTCCCAAATTCGACCATTTTGTTTATTAAAAAGGGCCTCAACGCTAATTTGAGATAAAAATAAGGATTTGTTTTGATAAAATAATTTTAACTTATTCGTCCAAGGTCATTTGGAAAAAGAGACTGAATAAATGACAGCCATTTCGACAGAAGAAGCTTCGACAATATGGCCGCTTTCATCTGTCAAAGTTCGAAAATCCCTATTGGATGACTTTCTATAACTCCTTCTTTCCCATTATTTGTGCTTTGTTCCTTTTTCCGAAAGATTTTGATGGGTGCAAACTAAACCAAATGTGTCAATTTTATATTTGATGGAGCATCAATTAAAATTTAAAAAATATCTAATTTAAAATATTAAAACTTAAGTTATTACAGTTTGCTTGCAAATAAATATTTATAATATTTCGTTGATGATTTCGGTAAATATATTTTATTTTTTCATCAGCCAAGTATTTATTTATACATATTTTAATACAACAAAATAAGAATATAATGAACTTTAATGTCTTAAGGACATCAAGTTCTAAATCTTTACCAAGTTAAATTTCAATACTAGTGTCCTTAAAATGTCATAAATCTTTATTACTTTCTTTCGTTACTAAGTCTAAAATATATGGGTGACCATTTTTACCTTCAATTTAAAATATTTTAAAATGGCTGGCTTAAGTCAAATATAATACTTTTTTTTTTTTTTTGTATAAAACAAAATTATTTACCCTCCAGCGCTTTATAAAATTAGAAGAAATAAAAAAAAAGAAGAATTTAGTTTGGGCTTTGCAAATTTAAGACTTTAACAAGCATTTAAGAATTTTAAGTTCTTTTATAAATTTCTGTCTGCTCTAGACACTTTTTATTACACCTTTTTTATTTCAAAGATGTGTAAAATAAGAAAAGCACCAAGTCATCATAAAAATACACAGGATTTTCTCCAAAATCATTTAGGGCAAGACTTTAAAAAACTCACACGTAATGGCTTGGCAGAAGATGTCGTATAGTGAAGATGAACGCGTGAGTAGAGTTAAGAGCGTGATAAAAAGTAAATTTTGCCTTAAAAGTATTTTTTTGTAAAGTATTTCGATAAACTTTGATAGATATTTTTGTTTTTGGCTTAAAGACAATCTTTTGCTGATTTCCATATGTTATTCTATGTTTTCTTTTTTAAATTCACTCTTTACCGCCACTATCGATACACTCTTAACACCAGGTAATATCAAGTTACCTAACAATCCGGCGTGTTTAATCATTAACACATTAGTAAAAAAAAATTAGTGTATATTTGTCTGATCCTTGCGGGCCTGTTTTACACCATGACATATATTAGTTTCTGTGGTATCAGTAAGAAATCTTATCAAGCGCTAAATTACTAAAAATGTGGCAACATTAAACAAATAAAATTATTAATAGCCTTTAAGCAATTAAATACATTGCTTATGATTTTTTTTTAAATAAAGTGTTAATTGAATCAATTATTTTTTAATTAAACAAAAATAAAAATTTATATTTAATTTAATTAACATTTTAGTTGTTCTAAAAATGATAAGTAATGAAAAAATTTACTAAATAAAACAAAATCTTAATTAATTTTTTGTTAAAGATAAAATTAGTTGAAGATAAAATTATTCCCAGCTCAGTCAAGAATGAAAAATTATCAATTTTAATTCATTTCATGTTGTAAAATTCCTTTCTTCATTAAAACAATTTAATGAAAATTAAATTCAATGAACTTATGCCTAATAAAAATATCGAAATTTGGATTAAAATTAATTAAACTTGTAAAATTATTTATAGACCGAACATCACAAAATTGTATGGCGTTATTTCTAGCAATACACAATAAATTAATTTTAACATCAAATTTCAATTATACAAATATTTTAATGCAATCAATACAAATTTTAATTGAATCTCACAAATAATTTTATTAGTAGTTTGCTCAATTGAATTACATTATTTTTTACCTGACGTAAAAAATTATAAATTTTTTGTTAATTTTTTTTCACTGAATCAATTAACAAATTGTGTGAAATCGCACAGTTTTTTAATTACATTTGTAATCAAAATTGAAAATATCATATATTTAAAAAAAAAAAGAAATCACAATTTTTAGTAAACAATATAATCATTTTGATATCAGGAGCAAAATCAAAAAATTATTTGCTGCGAATTTCTACAAATTTGGTAATTCCAGTAGGAGAGCCGCACAGTGTCGTCATTTCATATAACGAGCGGCCGCAATAGAAGAGTCATTGGACTACGATGAAATTTTGCACACTAATTTATATTCATAAAAGCTAAAATTATTAAAAATTGTCTGCATATCGGTACAAGGATTTGAGCATCCTGAAACTAAAAAATATTACAAAAGACCGAAAAAATGCATTCACTCTTTGAAAATTTGTGTGTGTATTATATATATTGAGCCTCATATCCCTACCAAAGTTTGCTCTATTTTGATTAAAAATAAACCAAGCTCAAAAATGTCCTTTTACAAAAAAAAATGCAACAAAAACTTTTAGTGCTTTGTATAAT
Source organism: Pollenia amentaria (assembly GCA_943735925.1). Lineage (NCBI taxonomy): Eukaryota > Metazoa > Arthropoda > Insecta > Diptera > Polleniidae > Pollenia > Pollenia amentaria. The sequence goes on along the minus strand of OX031010.1, from coordinate 58,399,949 downwards.
TTAATATAATTTTTAACTCGCTATTTAACTAATATATATGACATCTTTCGAAGGATCAATAAAATTAAAGCAAAAAAAATGTCCTTATAAAAAATTAAAAAAAAAAATTACAACATTAGTCATTAATTGTTTTATTTTTAAAAGTTTTTGCGAAGCATATTCAGTAAAATTTACAAATAAGATTTGAACCATTACGAATATATCTGTTCGTACATTGAACGCTACGTTGCTGCAATTAAATCATTTCATCGGCCCCTATTCATTTATGCAATAAAAATCTTCATTACTGGTACTAAACTGTCCATTGCAGTAATGAAACTTTCATAAATGCCAAGAAACTTCAAAAACGGGAAGTTTCGTAAATTTCGTTGCATCATTAATAATACGAAACACGTTACATTCGGGCTACGTAAAACTTTAATGTATTATTTGAGGTACAAATCCGTACAGTAAAATACCAAAAGTTAACGTTTCCATTAAGGAAAATATTTAATTGTATGTTTAAACCAAATTTTTATTATTCATTGAAAAATTAAAGAAATTACTGCACCCTCTAAATTTAGATGATATTTTTTTACGTAGCCCGAATGCAGTTTTACGTTGACAAAGAAAACATTATTTTTCTATTTTTTTAGGAATCAATAAAAAAATATGCATTGGTTATTGATTATAATATGTTGTAAGTAAAATACTACATTTTTTGTAATTTTTCATTAAATTTGTTAGCAAATATTTAAATAATTACGTTTCTATAAAAAAAAGTTTCCTACTATTTACGATAACTTTTTATTCTGTTGTTTTTAGACACCACCACAAATACAAAAAATTAAAACATGTAAGATTTATGAAATTGGTTCATTGTATTAATGTAAAACAATAAAAAATATAATGGTATTAATGAAACAATGTTTTTGAAAAAATTTAAAAGATTTCATTTCATTAATTACAAGTTACATCATATGAACGAAATGAGTTCATTGCGTTAATGATACACTACATTTCAATAATGAAAATGTACCTTGATTTTTAAAATGTATGGCATAGAATTAAAAAAAAAATCATTGCATTAATGACAATTTCGAACTTAATGAAACGATTTTTGTAGCGGGAATGACTCGCTACGTTGCACAGTGTCTCGACTAGTACAAGCTAGCGGGACAAAATTATTTCTTCACTTATTTCAATTGTTTATGTATATTCCAGGCATCTTAAGTCCCTAGTCCAATTTAAATGAAACCAAACGTTTAAAAGAAATACACACGTTGCTAGTTGTATGTTTATCAGCATGACCACTTTTTGAAGCTTAATGGGCATTATTGGAGCTAAAATAAAATTTTTTCATTTTCAGGACACATGGGATGTAGGCGTGTCCTTGGACCGATTTCGTATTTTTCTTAACTAAGATATTTTATGCTAGTGTACCAAACTTCAAAAAAATATCTGAGAAGTCCTTCTATTTTTGTCCCTTCGTTATACGAGGACAAAGCAGTGTGCGACTCGTTTTGGCAAAAATAAAAAATTTTACTTTCGGGCCTTTTCGGGGTCTATAATATATGTGAATCTGTGCTTAAATGTTGTAGGTATTAGATATAGAAAAATCTAGTCGGATATATGTGGATAAAAAAACTTGCTACTCTTTAAAGTGTACAATTAATGTAAAATTTGCTGGATTTATCTATACATTTCCAAATTGATGTTACACCAAAAGTATACATATTTTTTATAAAAAGTTTAAGTCATAATAGGGTCCATACCTTCAACAGAATATTCCATAACAAAAAACTCGTTTCACTTTGCTACCAATTTTAAAACATGTTATCACAAGTGGGAATTAAATGCAACTGATTTGAAAATGAAAGCTACCTACCTTATAAGGGTTACTTTGACCCCCTGATTATTTCAAATTAATTCTTGGAATTCGTTACCTGGGGGTGTCGCTAACAAGTCGTTATCAGTGGCTCCTGGAAATGACGTCATGAGTTTTGTCCCGCTAGCATGTTCTAGCAAGATCTAGAATCACTGTGCGTTGGCTCAATAATAATGACAAAATTCATTGCAGGAATGTAACAAATCCTGACATTTACGAAGGTTTTTCTCTTAGTGTATACACATTAGACCGTCTCAGTTTATATACTTTTTTGGAAAATCCTTCATGAACATCGATTTTCTTTATCTACTGTAAAAACCAAGAATTTTGGTGTACAACACTTAAATATTGGTGAACGGGAAGTGATCTCTCAAATTTTTTTTTTTTTTGGCAAAATGCGTTTTTCCAAAAAATGAAAAAATCTTTATTTAGTAATTTGCTTTAAACTCAAGCAGCTCTGAATAGATTTGAACATCATTACATGCATAAGAAAGCTTATTAAATTTCATAAATGTTTCTTAAAGCAACATTGCCATTTTGTTCGATGGTTTTTTATTCATAGCACTACAAATTCAGATTTTCAAATACAAACTTAACATTTTTTTGAATTTTTGCTAACCTTTTCATATATAAAAATTGAACGAGGAAAAATTTTTATATTCTGTAAATGCAGTATGGTAGGATAAAATAAAGATTTTGGTGTAAATAACTGTAGCATTCTGTTAAGAAAAACTGCAGTCTGAGTTGAAATGAGTAAAGTTGTTCATTTCTAAATATAAAAAAAAAATTATATTTTGGTAATAACTTCATCAATATTAAAAACCAAAATTCTTGGTTTTTATAGTAGATAAAGAAAATCGATGTTCATGAAGGAATTTCGAAAAAAAAATGAAAACTGAGACGGTCTAATACACATACATAAACGATGTTTCAATATTTCTTCCTATTCATAAATTTCATTTTTAATATACGAAATTTTGCTATCAGAATCACTGAATACATCATCAACACTTTGAAGCCCATGTTTTTCTGTAATTATAAAATTTTATAAATCCTGGAGTGATTTTTTTCAATAAAATGATGGGAGACAGTTTTTGTGAACAGGATTCCAAGCAGACCTCAACAAATTATACTGTATACATTAGAGATATGGTTTTCTCGTTAAAATCTTCAGCCACTTTGTCTGCTGCATTTTTAATTCCTTGACGATGGGTTGATGAAATTAGACCCTGCACCCTGACCCTACCTCCTCTAGTTTCTGTCTGAACTTTCATTAAAGATGTTATTAGTCTACCACGGGTTCTGTTTGCTCTTGGATGCTTAATTATTATACTTTTCAATTTAATTGTAAAACATAATTTAATTATGTTTAGTATATAAGCTTTTTAAACAACTGCGAAAAAAATTTTGTAGTTCATCACTGTACTATGACATTTCATATTTTTGCAAAAATTTTGGAGAGCTACTATAGGCCTTATGTTTGTAAATTTGTGTAGGAAAACATACCAAAGAACATTCTGGTTTTGCCAGCCAATCGTGGTTATTTTTCCAAAATATTTCGTTCGTTCGGTGGCTTTTAGCTCACAATCTTTTTGTTTTTGAATTGTTTCAAAACATTTTCTTCGCGTTTTGTTTAATCATTCTGAATCCTTAACGACTTTCAATAATTTCCTTTAACATTCGATTTACATTTCCTTCAGAACTATACTTTATTTGAAGGCAAAAATTAAAGCAATTACGTATTTTCATTTGGAGCTGACAGTAGATCTATGGAATAAATTAATAGCTTAGGCAGTCATAGGCACATAATTTTACTTTTTTTATTGTAATTAATTTAGGCAATGAATTTTGTATAAAATTCTGCGGGACCTAGCCAGAATTTTTTACCGTTTGTCAAAGTTATGATATAAGAAAAAGTATTAGTTTGTTTCGATATAATTTTTTTCGCCATGGTATATTATAATTGCGGATAATATGGCGAACTAGAAGTTGTATAACCGTACTGATAATATATCCCTGCGGAAAATTAGTGTCAATTGCTCTTTAAGCACTTATCCCGTGACCAGTGAACAAAATTTTATAACTAAAAGAGACGAATTGTGATTGGTGAAAACAAGACCTATCACTTAACTGGTGATAAAGTGTTTAGAGAGTAGTTGGTAATTGGAAAGGTAATTGGCATAAAACTATTCATGTGACTGGATTTTGTGCGGGTAGTGGCTGATTCTCTCTAGTTCTATTACTTTATATGAAGGGGATCTATCATATTGACATGGTTCATTCGTGACAATATCTGCGAGAGGCATTATTTTAACCGAAATTGGATGTGTCCATTAATTTATTTCAGTGAAATGTTACAAAGTGTCAAAAAGGTGCCAATTAACCCCTCGAAGGACTCGCCATGTTAAAGTGACTTGTCACGTGACAAGTCTAGTGTTAGTTCCCTTTCCCCTAGGGATTAAACTAAATAGTGTGGAATATTTTTTTTTTTTTTTGCTATAAATCGTTGGAATTTATTTAAATATATAATATAACGTGTAAGCACATGATAATTTTCTATATATTAACAAATCTTTTATTAGTTTGGAAAAAGTCACTTTGTTGCTTCATACCTTTGACAAAAATTCAAATTTTTTCCTTATTTTTCTGCATATTCTTAGTTGTTACATAGTGAAAAAAATCGGATTTCAAACATTTCATATTACTATTTTTCGGCCCGGCCAACACTGTGAGCCGTGAGAACCTGCTTAAGGAACAAAAAAAATGTTTTTGCTTATTGTCAACAAGTTTAGACAATTGTCTCCCAATTTTACCGATGTTATCCGATTATAAGTTTTACTTGAATACAACCATCTGTAAATCAGACTTTTTCCGACTGTAAGTCACTTTCTCAGCACTTCTAATATGATTCGCATTTTTATCCAATTACACACCAGTTGAAAAAAGTCTGACTATAAACAAACGAAGCTAAATTGAAAAGTATGATAAAATTATATGTTTTTGTTGCTATTATAAACACCGACAACGAAAAACTGTAAAGTAAAATGATAAACAGTAAACTTTGACAAATGACTTAGATATTCTTAAGCAGATTTTGTATATGTTTCTCGTTTAGTGTCGCTGTAAAGTACTTTAACAATAAGAAGCGGTTTATTATTTTTCCACTGCAAAGAGGAGTCTTTTTCAAAAACATCACCTTTTTCCATTTTAAAGTTGTTGTTATGTTACCTGTTTGTTGTCAGGCAAGCAAAATTACGACAATTGGCCCCTTGAAGTATGCCATAGAATGTAAAATGTTTTTCTCTTGTCATTCAAGTTTGGGTGTATGCCAGTCTTTGTTTATTTTTAAATTTTTTGTTTGTATTGATTTTTACTTGTTTTTCTTATTTTTCATTTGTTGACAAAAGAAAGTAGAAGGAGAAAAATTATAAAGATCATAGAAAGGGTGGAAAGGAATGTTTGGTATAGACCCAACGTAAGTCAGTTTAAGACATAAGAAAGACATTGTTAAGTTTTGTAAAGATGTTATAGGCCTTGTTGTTAAACTGGCCACTTAAGTTATTAATTTTCATATAACGTTTGTTTAAAGGTCTATGGCCTGCTTATTACAATTGTTTACGAATGTTTTACTTAAACAAATAAAATCAAGCAAAACAGCTTTATTACAAGGACTCAGAATAAATGTAATGATTAAGGACAGTGGTAAGCAAAAGTGGTATTAAACAAGCGAAATTGAACAAGAGAAAAATAAAGTCGGACCATTAGGGTAGGGTATTACCCTACTACCGGGTATATACAGAATGATAGACAAACATAAATGAGAAATATAAGGCGAGAGCAGGAATTTTTGGAAGGGGTCTTTGAATGAGAGATATGGTCAAATATAAAGTGACCTCCATAAATTTGATTCAAATACGAACAAAATACATAAATTGGTATCTGGACACTAAGGCCATATTTTTGGAGAGCCATTTGTGCTGGGGCTAGGTGCCGATGGATGGTGGACCGATTCTCACTTTTGTCATCCGTGGACGAAAATATGCTAAGTAGCTAAATAAAGTTTACATGGACATGGAGAAATCAAGCAGATGATCAGTTGAACGGAATGCCCTAGTAACATATTCATATTCTCAAGAAAAAAACATATTTCAACAATAAATTAATTTGTATCGAATTGTATCTCAATACTATAACTTTCTATGATATAACGATATGGGACTTATATATTGTAAGATCTATGGCTAATTATGGGCGCAACCGAGCAAACCTTTTATTTATAGGACTGTTACTTATACGGGACTTGTAATCAATTATGATTACAATTCCTAAGCAATATGTGGAATTATATAGATTTATAAATATGTAAGTTTGTCAAATTCCGTTTTAATAATAAAGTTTTTAGGGAATTGGTCCGAGTTAGTACTTACTCCGAGAATTAATTTGTATTAGTGTTACGTGATTTTCTCTTGGTGAGCTGTGCCTTCTACTACGGAACTTGACGATAAACACTTTGTTGAGTCTATACATGTGACGTGGCGGTAATTGTCATGAATAAGCACCTGCACACCATGCCCCAATATGTGGAATCTGCATTACAGAGTCTAAGAACCAGTAGTATCTCTTGTGGACTTGGTTTCCCCGCGTGTTGTAGGGATTACTTACGGGTATTTCACCTTTTTTTGGTACTTCATCCTGGGCAAATCAGGTGCAGCCAATACTTGGGACTAGGCCAAAATCCAACATGGAGAGATCTCTTGAGATCGTGGCTAAAAAATATCCTTTCTGGCACCACGGAAGTCAGTAGCCGTCAGTGAAATACCACTGGTCTGACTATTGTTTAATGCTTTCTGACTTTTAGGGAGATTGTCTTTGCGAAAGTTCCAGGTCCGTTGACAGAATACTTTCGGAAATCAGGTGGCAGGTGTGACTTAAGCCCAAAGTCGCATAGTACTGAAAAGCCTACTAAATGGCGGATTTTCACTGCTTGGGGGAGAGTTCGGCCTGGAGGACGACGATCCCTAGGTGATTCTGCTATAAAACAGAAGCTGCTGCCATTTTGTCAACCAGTGGAGGTTAGATAGCTCTAGCTTCGAAACATTGGGCGAGTGTGTAAGTATGCCCGGGTCATACACTCAAATTTTTACCTGTGTATGATGGGGCTTTGCACATTCAGAGGCGATTGGTAAAATCATAGTGTGTCACCAATTTGGATTCGATCCACCATGAAATTAGGCCAAATGGCAGGTACTCATATAAATCGTTTTCACAACCGTAGACTTGCTGTCAATCCACTGAAACCTTATTGGTACTTTTCGCCATGTAGTATAAGGATAATAACTTTAGGCTTCGGAGGCCAAACGGCATAGAGTTGATAATCTCGAACAGTGCCAAATACCTGGGCGTTATTTTCGATAGTAAAGTACCTTGGAAACTCAACGTACACTTCTGGGGCGGGTGCCCTAGGAACGTTGAATGGTTCTTTGAGGCTGTAATAAAACCGATTTTTTTCCTATAGGAACATTGTGTGGTGGCCTGCCAGGGGGAAAGGCAGTACTTCAGGCGGAAAGTCTACAGTTGCATTGATGATCGCATGATCGCTTCGAATAACGCCGCCGAAGCTGCTGTTCACTATGTTGAACTTATTGCCAGTTTACCTCGTGGCGGAACAGCTGGCTCTAAGCTCCGCGGTTAAGGTAGAAGTACATAGCACGTGCTAGTGCAAGAACATTTTGACGGATACTCGGCAGAAAGTTCGTTAACTGTTCTTAATGACGTGTTTAGTGTTAGTTACAACAATGGAGTAGTTTTTCAATAAAACAAGTCGTAGAACTAAATTGAAGAACCAAATTTTAGAAAATCCCAAAAAATGTGTCACACCACCGGTTTACAATGTACTGTCATTAGGGTATTCACACCGATTATTTACTACCCTATTTACTGATCCATTAATTTGAAATTGGCTATTTTCGATTTTTAATTTTTTGCATATATGTTTTGTGTTTTTAATTATTTTTTTCGACTCCTTTATAAAAGGTATGTGTTTCGAAAAACATTTTTAATGTAAACAAAGATGTATGTTTTAAGATGCATTTGTTTAGTTATATTTGGTTCTTGTCATATCTTCTCATATCAATCTATTAACAGAATTAATCGAAACGATTAGAAGTAATAAATAATAGAAATATTTAGAAAATTGAAACAGGACTCTGCCGGCATCATGGAATATTTTATATGCTAAGAGAAATCCAGGAAAAAGACTGAGAAAATAGATATTCTGTATTACGGATTGCTTTCGATTTCTCCAACATCTACGATAAGTGAAAGAATTTTTTGCAAGCCAAGTTTAATCAAATCTAAGGAAAAGAATCGCTTAATTCTTTAACACTTAAACCATATTATTTTTCTAAAAGATTATTTAAAAAGGCCTCCTTAAACTATTGAAATAACAAATAAAATGATTTCACAGTTTATTTTTTAATTAATGAGCAATTCCATATGAAAACGATCAAAATTGGCAAATTTTTGGACGACCCCTCTCCGATTTTAAAATAAATAGTCTCAATCGATTGCCCAGCAAAAAATAATGTACCTACATATTTTTTTTTTTTTATATAGTGACTGGTTTAGTGGTGGTGTACACCACTGTCATGTGACAAAATTGAAGAATACTTCATAAGAGACCTCATTGAAAGTTGTTTTAAAAAAACTACTAAAGCGATCGCAACGAGTGATAGCTCGTTGGAAAGGTATTGAATCAGGCTTTAATTGAAAAATAAAATTTTCCTAATTTTTCTTAGAAATTTACCTTTAAATTTTCCCAAGAAAATTAAATTTTCCGATTTTCCACAGAAGCTCCTAAATTTTCCGGCTAATTTTTTTTTTTTTTGGATTCCTCATAATTTTTGCTTTAAGAATCAGCAATAAAAAAATGGGCCCCGACTCCTTGTTTGGACAGGAGAAGAGCATTTAAGAGACCACCTTGTTAAAAATACATTTTAAAAATTATTTTACAGTTAAAAATACATTTATGAAGAAAAAATCTTTCTTATTTTGCTGCTTATACTTAATTACAATATTTATTAAAAATTTCAATTGTCTTGGCATCATTATTAAATTAAAGTAACTTTAAATTTAGCACGTCGGCAGACGAAGAGTACCGCTTTACATTAATTGACATATCAGAAATATTTGGTATGAAGCAATGAAACTTTTGCGTTCCAGTTATAGTTTTGACATTATTATATCTGTTTTGAATTCGTCGCTCCATGGCATCGTGTTCTTTTTGAGTGCATAAAACTGTGTTAATGGCAATTTCCTTGCTTTGAATCCACGAAAACAAATGTTTTCGTTTTAGGGTTCCCCCTAACGCATCGCATGGGCCCTTACCGTGGGACGTCGCGAAAAAGTGCCACTCGACCTTGCAGTTTTGTTCTTCTTCAATTATGCAAAGATTGTAAAAATTTTTTTTATTCGTGTACTGAGAAGCCGCGCCGTCTGAGAAAAACGTTACTTTGTCGATTGCATCGAATTTTGATCTTAAGAATTCAAACAGTTTCATTTGAAATAAATAAACGGACACATAATTATGAGCTAAACTCTCCGCGACAACAACAAGGCTTACGGTCTGTAGTTCGTTATCTTCGTTTTTGAAATAAATGCAAAAAGGATGCACCGTGCACTGGTCGTTTGCCCAGTGATAAGCCTGAATTTCATCCTGAACGAGAAAAGTGTAATTCTCGGCAAAGTCGCTTATCACAATGAATTCATTTTGGGCTAATTTCTCCTTACTTTCCTTTAGAAATTTCGATTGCATCTCGGATATGAAATGGTGCGCCTTCAGTTCATTCAACTTGAATCCGAATTCCTCGATGAATTCCGGAATCTGCTTTACCACGGTCTCAAGGGAACATCTGCCGCTGCTAATTATCCACTGTTTGAAATGCACCTCCTGAATTAACAGCTGTTCAAACTTTTCCGCCAAATATTGCTCTAGCTCGTCAATCTTCGGACAATTGTCGCATTTGGACAGATGACAATTTTCCGTGGGGTATGCGCACAACGACTTCGACAGGAGGTCCCTATATGTTTCAATTTCACCTTGAAATACTTTCAATTTCTTGCATGGAAAGAAAATTAATTTGATGTTTTGATGAAACATGCAAACGCAGACTGAATGCGTTCCGTACCTGTCTAATGCCAGCACGCATTCTTTTGGTCGTAGGATGGCAAACTTAGAAAATCCCACTTTTTCTGCTGGGTATTTCTCATTGAACTGATGGTATGCTTCGGATAGATTACATAATAATAATCTGCGCTGCTTGTGTACTTTTTCTCCATCTTCACGTGTGATAACATAGTCACGTGTACCTGGGCAGGCGCGGCTGTTGTCATCATTGCAGTAAAAATCTTGAATCAATTTCACCGTTGCTTCGCTGAGGGTCCTTGAGCCAAATTTCTTGGTGGGAGTCGCCAATATGCCCTTCTGTCGAACTAATTCTTTGCTTCATCTCGCGATGTAAAAAGATGTTTGAAACTGTTCAGAAATCTTGCGTATAGACCATGATTGAGGCAGCACAGATAAAATGAGATATTTCTCCGGAAAAGTGGTCGCTAAATTGAATTTTCTTTTCAACTGCTCAATCATTTGTTTGCCGTCATCAACGTCATCTGCTTGACTGCATTCGTTATCAGAGCCTTCATCAAATATTGTCGCGATTGCACTCATAACCTTGCCTTTTTTCTCTTTCCTGTATGTTTCACTTCGCAACTTTCTTTTTCTAATAGGCGTTTCACCTAAAGTGGTAATAGCCTCATTCAAAGGACTCAAAGACATATTGACCATCGGAATGTCTGCCTCACTATCAGATGAAATATTTTGTTCACTTTCACTCATTACCTGGTAATTTAAAAAATTTACAAAACATTTTATGACCTGTAGCCTCAGTCGGGTTTGGTGTGCCATTACATGCCACTGCTGCTATTATCCATGGATTTATGGCCGATCTTGTGAAGGCAGGCAGACCATATTCACTACACACTCAACTTGGGGCTCTTAAAAAAAAAATTGATTTTTTTCTTCATATATGTATTTTTAACTGTAAAATAATTTTTAAAATGTATTTTTAACAAGGTGGTCTCTTAAATGCTCTTCTCCTGTCCAAACAAGGAGTCGGGGCCCATTTTTTTATTGCTGATTCTTAAAGCAAAAATTATGAGGAATCCAAAAAAAAAAAATTAGCCGGAAAATTTAGGAGCTTCTGTGGAAAATCGGAAAATTTAATTTTCTTGGGAAAATTTAAAGGTAAATTTCTAAGAAAAATTAGGAAAATTTTATTTTTCAATTAAAGCCTGATTCAATACCTTTCCAACGAGCTATCACTCGTTGCGATCGCTTTAGTAGTTTTTTTTTAAAACAACTTTCAATGAGGTCCCTTATGAAGAATTCTTCAATTTTGTCACATGACAGTGGTGTACACCACCACTAAACCAGTCACTATAAAAAAAAAAAAAATATGTAGGTACATTATTTTTTGCTGGGCAATCGATTGAGACTATTTATTTTAAAATCGGAGAGGGGTCGCCCAAAAGGTGATCACTTTCATATGGAATTGCTCTAATACATAATATGTATTAAATTATAAATATGAATTTCAAATTTAAGTTTTATTTTTTAGTTTGCTCATTTTAGTTCAAGAATTGTTAAGTTTGTTATGTTATTGTTTTTTTTTTTACTAAAAACTCCAAATATTAAATCATATATGCATTTTTATTTATTAAAATTACTTAATTTATAAAAAAAATTAATTATATTTATATTACTTTGAAGTCTTTCTCTTAAATATTATATTTTCATATATTTTTCTCAAGAGAAATTAAAATAGGTTTTGGGTATTGAATATTTTTAAAAATTTGTTTGGTTTCCTCTTTTTATTTTAAGTTTGTAAATTGAAATTTTAAATTTATTTTTCTATTTATTGTCGCAAACATTTTTGTAATTTTATATTATTTAAAAAAGATTTCCTGAAGAAGAGTTCCAATGGAAATCGAAATATTTAAAAAATAAACAATATTTTAATTAATTAAAAAAAAAGTGACTTAAAGCTTGAGTAACATATATGAAAATATAATACTTAAAAAAATATTATTAATCAATAACAAAATTAACCGATTAATAATCGAGCGATTAAACGATTAAAGCAAGAGCCAGATTAAATGAATACCCTAACTGTCATTCATTACTTTTTCTACTTTTTGTTTCATATACCAGTTAAATGGCTGGTTCTCCTTTCGCCGCTCATGAGTTCTTTCTCTTTGTACTTGTTCTATTTTCACAAATCCCATTAACAGTCTGTTGGAAAAATTGACACAAATTTCCCGCAGGGTACTGATAAGTAAGATCAGTCAAAGGCATGGAAGTCATTTAATTTGTATTAAGCTTTCAGCAGAATTTCAGGTCCCCAAATGATGAAGTCATCATTCAAGAGATGTACAAAAAAACTATGAGAAAATTGGTAGATACAGTTTTTAGTTTTTATTTATTTTTTTAAATTAACATTAATTTTTATATCTTACTTAAAAAAGGAGTTAATATGTCTTTGAAAACACACCTTCTGCATTCGCACTTAAATTTCTTCCCAAATAAACTTAGCGATGAAAGTGACGAGCATGGTGAGCGTTTTGATAAAAATTAAAAAGTTGGATAATTGAATTAATCTGTAACTTTGTCATTTTTGCACCGATCTGGATCCTATTTGGCACAAAATGTTCGTATTAAAATAAACTGGAAAATTTTTAAAGAGTGTACTGTTTTTGTTTCAATCTTTGACTCGCCAGAACAAAATTATATTATAAGGTTAAGATTCAAAAAAGAGTTACTTGTGACGAATATTATCTAGATATCAACATCTTTGTATCAGAAATTGTTCCGGGTAAAAGTGAATTAAGAAAAGGGTATGATCAATTATGCACCTATCATCACAAACTGCTATTATAATAGCATTTTTAATATATATACATATTAAATGCCACTTTTGGTAGTGTGGGTATAATAATATTAATCATAATCAGAGAAGACAAAAAAAAGCAAAAAACAAAGTGTTTACAGCAAAAAAAATATATAAAAAAAGCACAAAAATTAAGAAAAAAAAAGCAGCAAAAAAAGCATTTTTATTTTTTTAATATATACATTTAAATATAAAAAATTACAATTATTCTAGTTCTTCAGACTCGTGGAAACAGTTACAATAACCAATCATGTGGGCCTTTATATTTGTAAACGTCATTTTTCTTCGTCTTTCTGTTAAAAATGAATTGTATAAGGAAAAACTTCTTTCCACGTCGACGGAAGTTGTTGGAGCAAATTTATATTTCAAAATTTCATTTCGTCATCAGGTTTAGCACCAGTTTGAAGAATGCTGTTTATTTGTAAAATTTGTTTGAACCCCGGATTTCTTTGAAATACATACTGCATTAAATTTCTTCATATATATTTTTTCATGTAGATTCTCAAGAGCTTCTCGTACATTTGACACAATATTTACACTTTCGGGATTCATTTGTAAAATTAACTGCTTTCTACGAGGAGCCTATGGAAATTAAAATTTTAGTTTGTATGTGTGTAAATACGAGTTATTGAAAAATTAACTTAACAAAAACGGATTTGGTACAAGATATTAATTTATTTACATGCTGAAAGTATAAGCGATGAAATCAGCAACACGATGAAGTCCATGAGCAAAACATGTCAAATGTATCATTTTAGGATACATTATCCAAAGGGACAAAATTCCACTTAACATGTATGCCGCTGCATTAGTTACCATTAGCAATATTTTGTCGTATTGAATGCCTAGATTAAATTAAAAAAAAAAATATAAAAAAAATTATTAATCAAATATTCACTTACCATCAGGCCATAAAATTTGTAATGAATCGTTGAAGAAAGTTGCAATAGAAGCCCCATTTGCATTTTTGAGAACACCCATGATCAATAAAAAAAGGTTTATTTCCAACATCGTCATTTAAAATACCAAATATAAAGTTGGCCACATATCTTTGTTCACTGTCTGTTGTTTCATCAACAGAAATCCATACATATTTACCTTTAGCCTTTTCACGTATTTTTCCCAAAGCTTCCGTATACATTTGAGGTATGTATTTACCTTGAATAGAACTTTCGCTTGGAACTGACAAATTGGCGTACTTTTAAAAGATGTTTTTGAAACTGGGATGGCTTACTTTTTTTCACTGGTATATTGGTCTCCAACAAAAATTTACATATATCTTCGTGAAATGTATTGGCAGTAATATTAACAGGAAATTCCGTTATAAGTTTTTGTGGACGATTTTCTTGGCAAGCAGCTAATTTGTGTTTTTTTACTCGAACATACATTACAAAAAAGCCAATCTTTTTCAACTTTAAAAACTTCAGGATACAATTTTACCATTTTTATCATAAATAACATATTTGACTTTTCTTTCGGCATTTATTTTTTATTATTTTTTCGTTCACAACGGCCGGTTTATTTATTTTTTTTTTTAAACTCAAATAAGTTACATGGCTGTTTTTTTGGGATGGTAAGTTTATTAATTTTAGTTGTAATAAAGCGTATTGAATTTGGCCAAAAAACGTTGAGTCCACAACTAAAGCCTCTAGTACACGGAATGTAAAAAGCCACATGCGCATGTGTTTTTGACGTAATTTTGACGTCAATGCAAAGCCACAATAAGCATTGCGTGTTGTGTGATGACGTCAAAATTACGTCAGAACCACATGCGCATGTGGCTTTTTACATGCCGTATATTTTTGTTTTAACCCAGAAAAAAGTTGTCAATTATTTTTTTTTTCTCATGTTTTCTCAAAAAAATATTTTTTACGTAAAAATTATGTTAAAAAAGCTATTTTACAGCAAAAACATAGGAAAAAAGCAAAATAAGCACCATAATAACAAAAACAGCAAAAAAAAAGCAAAAATGGGCAAAAACAGCAAAAAAGAAGCAAAACAGCAAAAAAAGCAAATTTGTCTTCTCTGATCATAATATATCGATTTTTATGTTATTTTTCACTGTATTCCCTAATTTGTATTAAAAGGCTTTTTACCAATAAAACAAATTAATATTAGGGCCAGAAAATATTCCTAACATTTATTTAATGTATTAAGTGTATAGATACACATTTAGGCATTAAAACTTTAAGGCTTTTTGGAGGTCGTTTCACTAAACTGAACAAATAATTACTTATTTGTTTTGTTACTTCAAGTATTTCATCTGTTCTATAAAAACTAGGGTGTTCAGTTAATCGGCTTTTTTGTTGGTTCTATTAAACGATTAATCTATTTTTGGCATGTTAGACTTATTCGATGAAACGAATAAAATATTAAAATTAATCAATTAATCGAATAATTTAAAATCCAGAAATATTATAAATTTAGAATTTTATTTGATAATTTTAGAAAAAATTGGTACTTGAGTGAATAAACATTATTAATTACAAGTATTTTAATATTTTATTAACAAAAAAACAGAATAAACGTAACAATTCATACTAATTGATAAACCCTTTACAACCATAAAAAAAATAAAACATGTGTTGAGGTCATAAAATTTTATATGTTCAAACAATTAAACAGGTCTTTTAAAATTATCTTTTAAAAATAAAATGTTGTTTAAATGTTTTGCTTTACTTTGAAGCTACACGATCAAGCTTTGTCTTGCCTTTTAACTCTCTCACTTTTTTGCTAACGCACTCACACTTTTTAAATGGACCACGAGATTGCTCTTAGTTTTACCTTTCCATTTGTTTGCCAATTTTACGTTCAATTTAATAACTGACCACAAATTAACTTTGGCGCTTTGTTTATAAAAAATATATTTCTAAAAAATAAATGTGCTTTATAAAAAAAAATTGTGTTCTAAAAAACTCTTGTGCTTTTTTACAAAATACTTTGAGTCATGCTACTATTTTGAGTTGTTTCTTCGTCGGAGACATTTTGATAATGAAATTGACTATCATATTGAGTGCAGCTTGTGACACAGCTGTCAATTCAAACAATTTTTGACAAGCAGTTTTTGTGAACAACTTGAAAGTGATTTATTGAACGTGTGGCTCCAGGGTTTAAAATATTTATTTACATTTGTTTTAACAATAAGTAAAAATTATCGAATTCAATAATCTGTAAATATTTACGGTCACGGTCACATACATTTGGTTTGTTTATTTGACTTAAAACTTTAAAAAATTATACATTTGAAAGAAAAACCATATATGTATTGTTATTCGATTAATCGGCATAAATTCTTCGATTAATCCTTTAATCGAAATCAGCAATTTTAAATTAATCGAGCAATTATTCGATTAATCGAACAAGAATTAATCGACTGAACACCCTAATAAAAACTATTAAAAAAATTAAGGTTTTGAATGACATTTATTATAATATCAAAATTTTTTTTGCTTTTGATAAGAAAATTTTGTGAAACTGAGAGACAAAGAAAACAATTGAAAAAAAATATTTTAGGTTAAATCCTATTATAGTATTAAAGCAAGGCGAATTCATACAGGTGACATTTTTGAGTCATCTGTTTATTGTTTATATATTTGTGTGTATACTGAATGTCAAGCTTTGTTTACATTTTGTGAAAAAATTAGTTAAAATTCAATAAAAATCTAAATGCTTGAAAAAAACTTATTTAAATTTTATAAAACAAAAAAAAGTAAATATAAAATCAATGAATAAAAAGTGCGTAAGGAATAAGTGGAAGAGCAATAAATGTGCAATACATAAAAAAGATTTACCTTCTAAAGTAATTGTGTATATTTTATAAACAAACAAAAATCCCTTGTTTATGTTTTCAACAAATAATTTTGACATTCACGATAACTTTTTACAAAAACAAAATACAAAGTTTTTTCAAAAAAAAAAAGGAATAGCTAGCATAACTCTATCTCATGATGCGATCACCTGCCTGTATGAATTCGCCTTGGAATTAAGGTTTAATAGATTTTTATTTGTTTAATTTTTTTATGTATTATTTAAAATTTGTCATTATATAAAGATCGGTTCATCCATGTTGTCCGGAAAAATTGCTGGCCTTGTAAAACTAATAAATGTTGTGCTTTGATTTTCCGAAATGACTGAATCGTGCTATCAAAAAAAGTTTTGTTCGGAGTAAATCCACCTCAAATATAATTTGCACCTCATAATATTTATTACGTATTTTAACGCGTAAAAGTGTTTTCCTGGTCCTGGCAAACAAATCAAAATGGTGCTTAAATGAACGTTCCTATAGAGAAGAAATTTCCTGTACAATAGATGTTGAAAATGTATCAAATCGATCAATTCACTCACCTAGACTACATACTCGGTTATCACTTGGTTTAAGGATGATACAAATCAAATAAGAGAGGTAATCTCTAACGTAACTTTAAAATTGTTAAAACAATAATAACAACACTAACAAAAGGAAATCGGGTGAACAAAATGTTTATAAAGATAAATTCAGGGTGGACATTTGTGATAAATGTAACTGTCAAAAGGAACACAAATTATTCTTCTGTAAGAGATAAAAATCGGCATCAAATTAAGAATTCTCGTTTTAATTTTTGCATTGGCCGAGGTGCTCTATTTTGGGTACCTATTTGGGTACCAAAACATAAGCTCCTATACAAGTCCTAAATTGCTAACAAAAACTTTATGTAAATGGCGCAAAAGGGACTCCCTTAATTTACACAAATTTTGAAATGTTGTTTTTGTTTTAAATTTAATTTAAACGAGTCCCTTTTGCGCTCGCGTTCTACAAACAGGCAGTAACTGTTTACAAAATACAGAATTATTCTCATCTTTTTTTTCAAAATCTCCCCCAGTGCATCGCCGCAGTGGATGCGACTGTGCGAGGGGTCCACTGCTTGTAAAATTTTGTGGAGATCAATTGTGTCTGCTCGGTGAAAGGGCTGAGACTGAACCAGATTCTTATCGTCAAATCGTCTTTAGCAATTAGGCTCATTTCTGGCTTAACGAGCATGCAAACAAGCGGAATTATCATCTTTGGAGAGAGCATAATCCTCATGAGACTCATTGCTCCATATTCTTTAAATCCGAAACCGAAATCTGTGATTGGCGAACGTGAATGGCGAATGTCCTCATGTCATTGCAAATCATTTGGAGGAAAAATGGTTTCAACAAAACGTCGCAACATGTCATATAGCACGTGAAACCATCATTTTGTTCAGCATATGGTTTGGTGACCAAATTATCTCAAGAAATTTACCTTTTAATTGTCCACCTCATTCGTGTGACTTGTAACCTTTGAACTTTTTATTGTGGTGGTACGCAAAATCAGTGGTCTATGCTGATAAACCAGCAACGATTAATCATTTAGGGGCTAACATTCATTGCACTATTGGCGGAATAAGACGGGGTATGTTCGAAAAAATTATGCAAGTTCGGACCGACAGGATATCGTTCATAAAGCGCAGTCACCAGGGCCATATGCCAGAAATTATTTTTAAACATAAAATGCCATGACATCTGTAACAAAATTTTGCCTCTAAAAAAAACAACCCTTGCAACCAAATACATCTGTGTACAATCGACGAACCAAGAACAAAGCAACTTTGCAAATACATCAAAATCTCTAGTCATTTCTTTCTCTTTTCCCTTCTCTCTTTCTAACTAAAGACTATGCAAATTACACTTTGTAAATATATACACAAATATATATACGTATATAATACTATATATATATACATTAGTGATGCTACGAATATCCATTGTTATTATTCGCGAATACGAATATCTCTACCAATATTTGCCGAATGCGAATACAAATAGCCAATCTTAAATTTAACGCCACACGATATTTCGAATTCGATTCAAAAAATTTCCCATTCTCGTCCATAATATTAATAATTACTGGCACACTAGTAAATGTATTTAACATTATTATGACATTCCGATGACTAAAGTTTAACAGCCATATTCAAAAAAAAATGTTAATTTTGGTTTAAAGAACATATTAGTTCATAAGCACTTTACGCTTAGTAACCTTTTTTAAAAAATTTGTATACAAAAAATGTATATTAGTTAATACTGACTTTAAGAATTTTTTTAGTTTAAGACTGGCAACACCGTTTCAGGCACTTGTCATTTCAATTCTAGTAATGCAAAAAAATTAATATTATTTTTATCCGTAACCGTATTTGTAAATTATTTTACCTATCAATAGACTAAAAAGAAATATTTTTGAATTAAAAAAAGTTTTTTGCTTTCATTTTATTCGGAAATATAACAAAAGGAAAACAAAAACACGAACTGCGAGTGGATGCAGAAAAAAAAGAATTCGAAATTTAGATAGGGAGTTGGACCTAATCGAATTGAAAATAGCGTCCCATAAAAACAATAATAATAGTAAGTATTTGAATATAAAACAATGTTTGTATATTCTACTTATACATTTAACATATATACATATATTGTCTATTTTTGCAAGTACGTGCATACATATGTACATATGTAAGAATTTTTTTATCTTAAAGGCTTTGCGAAAGACTTTTTTTTAATATTTTATATATTCGTATGTACAATAACCCAATCCACAATCTTGTGCAAATGGTCCTGCATCGTAGCATTTGCCAAATGGTATAGTAAATACTTGCAAATGTGACGATGAAAGACCATTTGTACAAGATTGTGAATTGGGCTAATATATTTCTTTACATTTAATATTGGCCTTTCTTTCAGATAACAAGTAACAAGAATAATTTTTAATAAAATCCAACCAAAATTTTTTTAATGTATTATTAATTTGTTATGTTTTTTTAATAGCTTTATATTTTTGTTACATTTAAATTGTTTATTAATACAAACAAAAGTTTTTTTATGTTGAATGAATTATATTAAACTTGTGTATTTGCTTCAAATAAATCAAAATAAAATAACAACTTTTATTTAAATAAAAAATGTGTATTTCAATAATTTTTTTACATTTATGTGTTAAGGTTATTAGAAATGTTTTTCGATAAAGCTCCTCAATATTAGATTTTCTCTCCTTGCAGACGTCGATATTTCAATTAGGTTGTTTTGTGGTGATTCTTCTAACTCTTCTTCGTCTAAGATTATACCATCTTAAAATAATGTTTTCTTTAGAAATAATATCTAAAAGTTCCATTTAACAAGGTTTACCTGGCACCGAATCTTTTTCTTCTAAAGCGATGTTGTAAATTACAGCCAGGGCAATTATAACTATTTTGATTTTTGTAAAACTTACGGTCATTCCATCAAGCAAGCACCGAAATCTCTGCTTTCAAACACCGAAGCATCTCTCAACTGGATTTCGGGTTGCAATATGGGCGATATTATAGCTTACTTCTTTAGCGTTTTTATGCCGAAGTATGGGAGTAAACAAGTATGGTGTTAGCTTGTAACCAGAATCGCCAAGCAAACGACCTTTAAATTCTCCGTTTTCAAAACGTTCTTTTATTCTGGACTCGTTAAAAATCCGACAGACGTGAGTACTGCCCCTCCATCTTGCTACTATGTCCTGAATTTTTAATTGCGCATCACAAATAACCTGTGTGTACATGAATTAAATAAAATGTTATTATAAATATATTTTCTATTTTATTACCTGTACATTTAGCGAATAAAACCCTTTTCGATTTATGTAATATTGAGCTAAATCACCACCAGTTTTTCTAATTTTGATGTGAGTTCCATCAATTGCCCCAATAACAGTAGGGAGTTGCGAATTTCTTTAAATTGCTTTGCAACTTTCACTTCATCTTGCACGGTAGCAGGAATTTTGATTTTTTCGTTTGCTAGTTTGGCGATAGTTCGAGCCACTTTTTCACAAATTCTGCTGACCGTTGCTTGAGATAGGCCATGTATGTCACCAGCATCATCCTGCACCTAAAAATCGAATTTTTTTTCTATTTAAAATTCACTCTTATAAAATGCAAAACTTACTTCTCTTCTGCCCCAACTGCGCAAGGCTACCAATACCTGCAATTCTGCCGATGTTCCACATCCTCTTCTATACAATGAAATATCATTTTTTTTATTAAATTTGTAATATTTTTCACGGTTTGCTTATTAAACCGATATTTCTTTTTCAATTCGATGTCAGGAAGGGAAAAAGGGTCAGGCCTATGTTTATAAATTCTTTGACGTCTGAAGTTGGATATTTGCGTTAAAAATTCTGTTGAAATAGAAGACAAGTCAAAACGTACTTATTTTATTAAATAATAATAATACTTACCAATTTTTTCTATAAAATTTAGTGTTTCCATTTTAAATACCAAAATAAAATATTGTAAACTTTATATTTATTTATTTTTATTATTTTATAAATTTTCAAAATGTCACAACAAATATGTAATATTTTTAATTTAGGTTTAAAGTAGGGCCAAAGGTACTTTAAAATTCCTACATTTAATATTGAGTTACTAAAGGTGTTTTAGACTAAAAACTGTTTTTGAATAAAACTTTAACGATTTTTACTTAATAAGCCTTGGTAAACCTTAGGTAACTTTTTTTGAATAAGGCTGTAATAAATGATCAAGTTTGCACCTGAATGCCACTACTGAACATTTTTAATTTTTAATACTAACATTTTTTTTATTTAATAAAAGCCATAAGCACCGCGACCCAAAAGGTCTAATGTGCAGTCCAAGTGTTCACTGAAGTAGTTTCTAGGTGACAAGCAATTGATTGTGAAGTTTAATTTATATGAGAATCACTCAGTTTTTTGAGTGCTTTTCGTATAAATTTTACTACACAATCAATTGCCTGGCACCTGGAAACAGCACATAAGGCTACAAATAAAGCCAATTATTTTACACGGTGAGAGATTGTATACTTCACTTGAAGTCATTAATATAACTCCAAGGAACTGTTTGCATACTTATCAGTGTGACCAGATCCTAAAATTAGTTTACAGCTAAATCTGCATTAGACAAGGCCAGAAAATCCTAAAAATGATATTGGAAAATGCTAAATTTTTTCAAGATTTTTGTTAACAATTTATTAACAGTATGAAATTTTATTAAAAACTAAATACATTTTAGGAACGCATTTTAAACAAAATTAAAAAAATTGGGAATACATATTTAAAAATGCAGGAGGCCCGCAAAACCCCTTCTATACCTTCCTCTGATTTAAAATATTCTATTAAAATAAATTTCGTTTCAGTTTATTTCTTAAAGTTTAAGAAAAGCTTAAATTTCAAAATGATTACTTTTTTCAACAGCTTGCAGCAAAAATTTGTTTCAGATGAAATGCCCAAACATTTACAGCCGTATTCATAAAAACTTATTTATGATTTATTAACCGTTTATAAGCAAAAAGTGCTAAAGTTGTATTCAAAAGCGAAAGATAGTCTATTAAACCATTAATAAGCCATTCATAAAGTATGAAAATTTATTGTTGGATTTACGCTTCTTTAAACCAAAAATAAAATGACTTTTTGATAAATGTTTGCATTTAATGATATTATTTTAGAGCAATAGGTTTTAAAATAATGGAAAAATTTCTTATTTATTAACATGGACATATTAAATACATTTAACTAAATTTATTTTAATTTAGACAACCAATTTAAAATTATATTGTTAAATATTTAAAAAAAATGTTATGTGATTTAAATGAGTATGTTCAGGGGCGAAATGTTAAAAAGAATATCATTTTAATTATTTATTACAAACAGATAATAGCTAAGAAGCTGTCAATGTACGTTTATGAATACCAAGTTTTATAAATGACTTAAAAGACAAAAATCGTTTGATAGTTATTACATACTTTAAGCCTAAAATAAGAACTTTTTATGAATATGGCCGTTATATTATAGAATTTTTATTTTGGGAATATTTAATTAAATTTTAACGTTACAATGTAAGATTTCCTTATACTTTCATACGTAATAAAAAAAAAATGGAAAATAACTTTTTATATTAATTCGAATGTGTATTCTAAGTCAAATTACAATACTAAAAAGCTTCTATACTTTAATAGTCTTATTCCTTCAATATTGTCCAGTAATATTTTTATGCCCTATTACAATTTTGTTTGTTTTTTACAAAACTGGTAAGACGTTTGTTAAGAAAAAACTAATCCATTTTTATACGAAATTTATTTTTGAGTGCAACTATTTTTAGTCAAAATTTGTAATAGTTAATAAACAAAAGTTCAGTAAATCAATAAAACTATTTCCTCCAAACATTAAATAAAGCTAAAAAAAAAGCTGAAACTATTTTATAGAAATCCTAAATAAAAGGCCGAAATGCTAAAAGCAAGTTTTGCTTCTAAGTCAATATTTTAAATGTTAAATGTAACTGCAAAAATACTAAAGTGGCCACACTAATATTCAAACTTAAATACTTTTAGATTTCGTTTTTCTCACTCTTTTTGCGCTTTTACTTAGTAATTCGCCGACATATTTTGGTGGTTTTTCACTTATTTAATTTAGTGGGGTTTCTTTATTTTTCTTCACTTTATTTTGCTTAACCTTTGTCTCTCACTTGGTTAAGTAAAGGATTTCAGACTGTTTAGCTTCCCACTCCTAATTATTGTATAATACGCAGAGCGAAAAGATTTCTCTGAGTTTCTTTAAATGTTAAAATCAAATCCACCGAAGTGAACGCATTTCTATTTTGTGTAATGGGATCGGAATTACCTTGATATTTTATTGGCCCATTAAAATTGTCAATAATTTTTGTACGATAATGAGGCAATTGCTGAAAATGATAAAGTTTATCTAGGAATGCTTAAAATCAAACATGAATAAAAATTTGTAAAAGTTAATATTTTTTTTTTCATTTTATGTATTTTTGCACTTATGTTTTTTTAACTTTTTACGAGTACGATTGTCGTAAAATAAGCGAGTATTCGGCATTTCGAATACGAATACGAATATTCGTAACATCGCTTCTAAAACGTATTCGAGTATATACGAGGGTGGATCAATTAGTCCGTGACTTTTTGAATGAAACACAGTGTTTTATTTACAAAAAAAAAAAAAATTATTTTTAAACATTACCTCCTTTTAGCTCAATACACTTAGTCCAACGTTTCTCCAATTTGTGTATCTCTTCCAGAAAATAGGATTTTTCGAGGTTCATAAAATAGGCATTTGTTTGACTAATAATTTTATCGTTGGAGCTAAATCTCTTTGCACCGAGCCATTTCTTTATGTTCGGAAATAGAAAATAGTCACTGGGGGCTAAATCCGGAGAATATGGTGGATGAGGTACCAATTCGTAGCCCAATTCATGTAATTTCGTGAATTTTTTCGACATTTTCGGGTGTAGTGAAAACGTTCAGCGTCATTTGTACTTGTGCGACCACAGCTTTTCCTTGGTTTGATTGACGGTTTTTTTCACAATAAATAATGTTTAATGAGCACTTGAAATTCACTCTTTGCATTTTTAAAAAAATCTACGAGGTTGTATGTTTTGAACAGCTGTTAAAAGCAAAGTAACAAAAGTTCATATTTTTCGGGTTCCTGAGATTAAATAGAAATCCAGTATTTCCAGTATTACTAATCAACAGATTGAGAAGAAGATAAAGATCCTTAAAAAAAAAGCACCAAATATTTTCTTAAACATTCTTCTCTAATATCCTTACTGTAGTACTATTCAAATACACAAAAAGTTTACTAAACAAAAAAAAAGTATGTGGCTTTTTTGTGTTGTTTGACTATAAACATTTTCTAAAGAAAATAAGATTTCCTTTCACATGGTCAAAAATCAACATTTATCAAAAAATGGCCAAGTGTGCGTGTTCTATTTTAACAATTGAACTGAAAATATTCGATTCGTATGTATTTGTGTAGAATATTTCAATACTGAATATAAATTAATTTCATTGAAATGCTTCAATATGTTTTATTTAATTGTTGTGTTTCAAATTTTTTTCTATACCCGAAAACATCGCACGTCCTAACGAGATCTGAAGCAGGACGTTTCAACGGATTAAATCCACAAACATGTATTCTTTATAGTTAATTTACACAATCAATAGTACACCCTATAGAATGTTAATACGGCATTAATTTAAAAGATAGATACATACGCACACACACACACACACACACACAAATACGTATGTCAAAATTTAATTTAATTTGTAGTTAGAAATCGAAGATGATTAAAAATGATGTAATTAAGGCAATAGGAACACAAATGAAGCGCGTTAAAAATAATTTATTTATTTTTGGAGTTGCTTGTGCTTTTTGACATATCGATTAGCGAAAGCAAAATTTTTTTATTATTTTTAATTATTAAATTCTTTATTTAAGATTATGTACATATACAATTTTTCTTATGATAAGCCCGCAAAGCTCTACGCTTGTCTGCTGGAGATAATGCATGCATAAATCAAAATTTTTAAAACACCCGCTAGAGTTTTTAATCGTCTAGGAGTCTACTGGGAATATCATGAAGAGTGTTTTTGATCGTCGACGAGCTCATTTTTAATTGTAGACGATTCCTCGCACGGGAAAAACTGTTACACGTGCTGATTCGTATGAGAGATTCTTCCATAACACAGCGAAAGACTCTAATATTAATCATAAACGGAATCGTTTATGATATATGTAGAGATTATATAACAAGTCTTCCAAAAATCATGCCAAGAGTCGTGTAACTGAGCTACCTAAAGAAGGGCATCAAGAGTTTTTTCATGTCAAAACTTATAATTTTCCTATAATTTAAATGAAACAAACCTTAAAGTCGCGAAAACAATACCATCCTATCGAAAAATCTTATTTAACAGATCCTTAGGTTGGTTGGTTTTGTTTCAATTGTATTGGCAATAGAATTTTAATATTTCAAAAATTTAGGTAGCTCAGTAATTGTTATATGACTCTTACAGAGAGTCTCAAAAGGTTCATTACAAGATTAAAAGACGAGCGTGTCAAAAATTTATAAAAAAAAATTAATAAATAAAAAAATAGTTGTTTTTGTTTTTGTTACTCGTCCGATAATCACCAGAAGATCCTTTTAGGAGTTGTATATTAAACAGTATCGTAACAAACAGCCTATGCTAGCTGGGCATTTTATTTATTTAGAGTTACAAATACAATTACAAATACTCTAACCTAAATATCCGAGCAATAGTAAGTAAGCCCTTCAGCCCGTTGTAGTGAAACAGAGCAGAGTCTGGCGGGAATAGAACCCACAACCACGCACTGATAGACTAGCTCACTACCCACTAGCCTACGGGGCACCCAAATGAATGTGTATGTATGTATTTTATTAAAAACACTTTTAATGTTCTTGTTATTTTTAATTATTGTCCATTTATATCCCCAGGGGTTATATAGGGATACATCACAAGGATAGCTCACCTTATGATGTAATTTTGCTTCATCCCGTTACTCGATATCCTGTCGGTCTAATTTTGCGCTAAATTTTTTAGCAAACCCGGTTTTATTTCGTCAGTAGTGCGTCGAATTTTGGCTTCTTAAATATCCACCGTTGCTGGTTTATCAGCAAAGATCAAAGGCTTGACGTACTCCTACAAAAAGTAGTCCCATGATGGGTGTCAAATCACTCGAATGAGATGGCCAAATTCAATAAGATAATTCGGTCCAAATGGTTTGTAATGAAATGAGGAACGAATCATTTGCCTGTAGCGTTCCATTTAATGTTGGCACCGGTTTCAGATGTAAATACAAATAGGCCGATCACGCCTTCCACATAAAAACCGTACCAAACACTGATTTTTTTTGGGAATGTAATGGAGTCTATAGAGTCTCATGAGAATTGTGCTCTTTCCACAATTCTGCTAGTTTATATGCCAACTAAGCCAGAAATTAGCATCATCGCTGAAAATGATTTGGCGAAAAAAGTCTGCTTCGTGTTGATTCTCAGACCATTTACCGAGCACACGACGCAATTGATGGTCCACTGACTTTAATTATTGCACCAGTTGGATTTTATATGGATGTTGGCAAAGAACTTTCCTCAAATAACATCCAAGTAGTGGACGGGCACAGACTGAGTTGCTGAGAACGGCGTCAGATCTATAAATTCAATTCCTTTGTCACACTCACGTCTACAGCGATGGATTCTTCTGTACGCCCGGCACGTGCTTGATTTTAATCGATCCATAGTTGTAATCACACCGTAAACTTGACGGAGTGCGTTACTAGCCCTGAGACTTGGGTTTTTGGTCTGCCTGTTTTTTAGGACTCTTATGGAATCACGTAGTGGCTGTAGTCAATACCCAAAATTGCGCGATGGGAGGTCCCAGCCTGCTTGCAGATTACCTTTGCAACTTTTATGCTATGGTCACTTTTTCAGAGTTAATCATCGCAAACCTTATTAAACTCTAATCACATCAAAATCGAGAAAAAAAAATTCGGGTCAACGCTTCTAATGGTGGTCAGTTGAAAGAATAAGCCGAATATTAATATTTAAGACTCTTTATACTAAAAACATATCTGCGCCAAATTTGATCCTCTTAGTCCATAAAATATGGGCCCTTCTGTGTCAAAATAATTATTTTAGGAAGAAAAAGGTAATTGTTTGTATATAACACGGTCATTTATGAACTGATTTCGTTAATTTTGCTACGAGTGTTTATTGAGCTATTTCGGTGTGAAAGTAAAATAATGATGTTCACAGATTAAGTATAAGAAGACTTCAAAAAAGAAAGTTTTATGGGTTAAAATTAGGGGCTGTCGTGGTTTTTTGCTCCTATATCTGCGCCTCAAATGAAGTTTACGGACTATATGTTACATAAATATATAAAAGCCAATCATATCTGAGGTCTTCGGAAGCCCATTTCAACAGACACACAGACAGACGGACATGGTTATATACAGGGCTGTGGAGTCATCAACAAAAAGTTCTAACTTCGACTCCGACTCCAACCGCTGAAATTTTCTTAGTCCGACTCCGACTCCAACTCCGACTCCTACTCTTTTTTTTAATGCAGAACCTTTTAAATGGTATAATATAGCAACAAAATTATTCTGTAAAAATTTCAAATCGATATTTAAATATTGCATCGTCAATTTCGAAGAATTTTTATACAAAAAAATCCACTCCGACTCCACAGCCCTGGTTATATTTTTATGTAGGGTCTAAGATCAGTATTGTAGTAATTACAAGCGGAATGACAAACTTATATATACCATTTCCACCTGTGGTGAAGTGTACAAAATCCATTTACCATTATTCCTCTAACCAACGTACTATCTATTTTATGGTCAGCATGGACCGCACTCAGCTCGCATGCGATTTATTTTGTTTTTCTATTGGCTTTTGCCAAGCCATACAATTATTCTTTCCAATGTTACAAAAAAAAAAAAAAAACACACTTTCATATGCATTACTTTTTTCATATTTAAATATATTATCGCTTTTTTGCAACTTCAATAAAACCCCATTATTGCCATATTAAAATTTAAACCAATACAAAAAAAATTAAAGAGAAAGAGAAATAAGGGAAAGAGTGATCCGAGTATCTGCAGATAAAAACGTAAAATGAAATGCATACGAATGTTAAAATTTGTGTGCATGTGTGGAGGCACGTGTTAGCATTTTCTTTGCATTCATCGAAGTGCATCCAAATAAATTTCAACATATTTGAACTTATTTATGTCAAAACCCTGCAGCACAAGTGAATAAGTAGAATGGCAGCCAGTGCCTAAATTGAAGGAAACCAGCAGAGAGATTTATAGAGCATGTGCCAGCATTAATGGGAAATAGTAAAATGGTGCACAAATGTATATCTTATGCAGTTATGTAATTGCACAAATTAGCATGCAAATAAGAAATTATATTATTAGTAACGAAGAATAATTGGTACCCGTAACAATTAAAATTCAATACTCATCACTTTTATGCAGTACTCTACCACAATTCTCTGAAGAATTTTTTACGATAGTAAAATCAATGGACCGATTAGGTTCATTCTAAATACTATGCGAACCACATGCAACAATTAAAATAGTTAAGTTGGAAAAGGTCCGAGCATTTATATGCTACACCGCAAGTAAATATGAACTTACTGCCAGCATCTGGGCAGCTATCTTATTGTTACTGTACCAGTATTGTGTTTTATTTAATTCTTTAATGACGATCAATGGAAAAGCACGAAATCTGATCTCAATGAAGCTGAAACTCGTAGTGGTAAACTACATCTGCAGATACGTTACAACAAGCTCGGCAGAAAATTTGAACGGAGTGCTCGTCTGGACAAAAGAAGATGGTTAGCAGCAGGGTAGGAAAAAATTCTACTCGCGAGCACAATTCGAGTCAACTCTCTCATTTTAAAATTTGTGCTCGCGAGTTTTATTTTTAAACTCGCGAGCACAAATTTTTTACGAGTCATAAGATTTTTGTGCTCGACTCGTAAGCAGATAACAACTCGTTTTAAAATTTGTGCTTACGAGTTTTATTTTTCAACTCGTAAGTACAAATTTTATGCGAGCAGAAAACGAGCGCATACGAGTTGAAATCGAGCAACTCGTTTAAAAAAATTAATGTTTGCTTGTGCGAAGTAAAAATATACATACATATGAATTTTTAGAAACGAAGGGCAGGCAAATGTGTAGGAAGGGGTTATAAAAACATATGCACACATATGAATGCTGGGCATAACCATGTTGATAAGAATGTATGTGTGTTTGTATGTATAAATGTTTTCTTGTTTAAAAATATGTAAACCTGCAAAATGTTTAATGATGTGTAATAAAATGTATGCGTTCTTAAATGACTTAAATAAAAGTGTTTGAGATTGGTAACATATTATTTTCATAAAAGCTGCCTTTAATAATTATGAATAAAATAAACATTTGTCAATCGATTTTCATGGTTTATGGCTCATTTTATTCGCAATATATCTGGCTTTCAGATAAATAATAAAAAAAAATTGTTCTAAATTTGTTAACAAATTTTTGAAAACAAAAAATAGTACTAATTTTGCTTGAAAAAAAAAGTTTATCGCCACTAATTTCTGAAAATGTCCGAAACAGTGGAAAATATAAAAAATGTTATTCGTTTGACTTAAAGGAAATATTATTAATAATCATTTGTTGGTGTTTTTATAAAAATCGGCCCTTATTTCGGGCGGAATATTAGGCAAGCCCATAAAAAAATTTGAAACTGCAAACGGATTTAAATTAACCGCTTCAAAATCTTTATATTTTATATGTTTTTATTTAAAGACTTACATTTCGCACTTAATCAACAAGAGGGTATTATCTCAAAATTTTTATTTTTCCACTTTTTCGAAAAAATCTACACGCTATATTCATATCTGCCCGCTGTAAAAATATCTTGCTATTTTGTATACTTTTTGGTAATGAAACGGTTGGTTTAAAAATTCATTTCCATATGCCTTCAATGTTAAATTAATAATTGTTTTGCTTCTACTGAAAATGTTTAAATTTTGAGTTAATACCCTCTTGTTGATTAAGTGCGATTTGTTTTTGAAGACCAGTGTTATAAATGAATTAAGAGTTTTTTAGGGTAGCAAAAGCCATCACATAATTGTCTTGTGACAACCAAATTAGTTGATTCTTATAGAAAACATCAGCAGGTAGTAAACAATCACGACTATTTATAGAAAATGTGATCATTGATATGTTTGTTTGATCCCTAGTGAGTGTTTAAATGTCAGTGCAATGGGTCTGAAAAACTTATTATATTAATGTTTATGTTAAAATGGCTGGCAAGACGTGTGGAAAAGGGTTGTAAAAGTAATGTTTATACTAAAAAAAATGCACACAAGTGAATGCTGCTCATAAACAGGTAGATAAGTGTGTTTTTTTGAAATATATGTGCAATACGTATAAATGTTAAATTTTGAATGATGTGTAATAAAATGTATGCGTTCATTAGTGACTTACATAGAAGTGTTTACGATTCATAGGAAATTAATGAACTGCCTTTTTTATATTTTCGAAACGTATAACATGATTGCATTCTTTTAAACGAATCCTTTCCTTTGCTATTTCTTCTTCATGGTTAGTTATACTTGTCACAACGTAATATTTGCTGTATCAATAAATACCTTTTCCCACTTTACTTCTGATCCATTTGCTAATGCTGTTCTGTGTTTCGATGAAATATTCATACATACACACATTTATCCACACATACAAACAAATAAACAGGAAAAATATATTTTTAATTTAAAAAAATTCATACGCAAAAATAAAACTCGCGAACAATTCTTTTTAGCTCGACTCGCGAGTTGAGTTTTATTTTTGACTCTTAAAATTTGAATTCTTTTCGCGAGCAATATTTTTCAACTCGCAAAAATAAAACTCGCTCGCGAGTTTTATTTTTTAAACTCGCGAGCAGTAAAGAATAATTCTTTTCAATGTTGAAAATAAAACTCGCTCGAATTGGACTCGCTCGCGAGCGAGTTTAATTCGAGCACTCTCCGTACTCTGGTTAGCAGAAATCGGCAGGAAATCACGAAAAGCAGCGGATAGCCTGTTCCTATTCAGCGATATCAACAGGTCCCTGCGGAAACTCACGAATAGTCATAAAACATCGCAGAGGCCTTTAAAAGGTGTGAACAACGAACCTGCGACAGAGTAACAGGTCAAGGTTTGGGCGACAACTACAACCATCCCTACGGACTGAATGCGTATGTGGGTCACACATGGATGAGCCATACATCGTTTCTGCATGATCCACCATGGAGGAAATCGTGAGTGCAATTGACGGGTATTGACCGGAACATTGCTGAGCTCTGCAAACCCGGTCCGCATACGAGTGCTAGTGCGGACAAAGAGCTGACTAAGGGCGAGATAATAAATATACCGAAAAAGGGCGATCGCACATACCCTAATTACTTGCGGGACATTACTCTGAAATGCGTAGTTAATAAGGTTATAGCACAGATAATTACCTAAATGATATCCGGCAGGGTAAACCCCACCTTAAGGCAGGAACAAGCTGGATTCAAACCCCATCGACTACCCAGCAAAAAATTACACACTACCGAAAGAGCGGCTGGCCATATAATGACTTACTTTTTTCTTTGCCAAGTTTGATCACTCGATTACCAATCGCATTACATTAGATTATCAAAATACGAAGTTGTAAAATAACTAATATTTTAAGAAATATAAAAAAAGACTGAAAATATTTACTGTAAAAGTAAAAATTAATAGGAAAGTACATATACAAATTTCTGTATTACTGACGTTAATATTAGTTTGATGTAATAAATATTCAAGCGCAAGGTCAATTATATAAAAAATATTTTATTTTTTATCCAATATTTCGCTATCTCAATGGATAGCTTCTTTACGGATTCAGATATTTGGTTTTTTTCCATTTTTTCTTTTATAAAATTTTAAACAAATTCTTAAAACAAAATTTCAGTAAAACAACAAAATTGTCAATTATGAAAAATAATAAAAATTAAACACAGGAAACAAAATTTATTCTATTACATTTTTATAAACTTATTGAATTTCCTATCTTATTCTTATAAATTAAACGTCTATAATTTTGAGCTACATTGTCTGTATCTGTTAAAAATAATTAATATGGTAATCCAGTTTAGAAGTCATTCCGCCTATAATGCTTAATTCAAAATTGGATTACCGTTACGTGCTATTGTGGAACAATCTGTAGAGTGGCACTCACAGCTATATCTATGCTTCATAGACTTCGAGAAGGCCTTCGATAAACTAAGCCACGATGTTATTTGGAGTGCATTGACATGTAGGAGAATCCCACTCAAACTCATACTCCTCATTAAGAGCATATACCGGAACGCAGTGCAAGGTGTTGAGTGGAATGATAAGGGTATATTCGACGGGGATGTGTCCTATCACCACTTCTAATTAATATAGTTAGGGTCACGAACCTTGGAAGAGCCCTGGATAACGACAAAGGGATAGTGTGGAGATTGCACGGCCGCATAAACGATATTGATTGTGCATTGTTGTACGTAAAGTATCAATACACACTCCCGGGATTTATTTGTACTTCGTACAACCGAATTAGAAGATGCCAGCCAATTTTTCTATCTCGGGAGCATTATGTTTACGAACGGAGGGTCGATTGAGGATATTGATAATCGCTTGCAGAAAGTACGTCAAATATTTTTCAGCCTAAAATCTTTTTGGAAATCATCCGCTCTGTCTGACAGATTGAGGCCGAAGTAAACAGCAGTGGCAAGAGTTGGGGTGAAGTGAAGGCATAAGCTTAAATCAGCGATTCGTTCAGAAAATTATTGAGGCCCTATGCTCCTTGTAGGAACAACGGGAACTTATATATTTATGACGCAGGCACAATCGTATTATTACATTGTTTACGATCACAAATACTATTTTCATTTTTACCACAAATAACTATTTGTTTGCAAATGTACTTCTTTAATTTGAAACATAATAATGGTCACAATATGATTGGGATAGACTAGAAAGGGATTCACTAAAGACATAATAAAGTTGGGGGGGAAATAATACGATTAAAGAGCCCATTATGTTTTTAAATTTTCTGCAAGCGTATTTAGTGGGTTATCAGCGATCATGGCGAACCATTTGTTTTCTCTGTGTTAGAGGTAGTTTTCTTCTAAGAATGCCTGATATTATTTAAGATTCCCTACCTTAATGCTTAAAGTCAAAGTCTTATTGAGCCCATTGTGCTGTTGAAGTTTTTATAGTGTTAAGATTTTTCAACAAAATGATTACACCTTCAACTTCTCGTAGTTATTATACAAACTGTCAAATGCATAAAATGTATACGTAGCCACTGCATTATGGTTGGAATTATATCATGATTGCTTTGAAACCATTTTAAATTGGTTACGGATTACAGTTTCTTCTTGTCGTATATTTTCATTTTAAAAGGAAAACGTATGAGCAAAAAAAAAGTATAACATGAAATGGAAATCTATTGACAATCAGTATCATGTTCTCGATAAATATTATATTACCATTTAACTTATGGCGAAAATTGCATATTAAGGATGACAAGTTACTGGGTGGCAAATGGGAATTGTCTTAGATAATTTTAAATGAATCTTGATTTTACATTATAAATATACTTTTACCATGAGTTTTTTTTTTTAATTATTTTAAACCAGTTGTTATGTCCCGGCGGTGCCCGGGCTGGAATCTGTATTGACTGTAATAAACAGTCATAAAACTTTTTTCTAACTTTTAAGGCTTTTTCAAAATATTATAGAACAAAAGCTCAATATTTGGAAAATTTTAAATTTTACAGTTACAGTTCGTCAGATATACAGAATTATATTTTGTGCAGAGAATTATTATGTCTTTGTATAAGAGGTGCCACGCCCACTTCTCCAGTAATGCCTATTTTTTAGAGAGGCTGTATATAAACAATCCAGCTATGGCCACCAAATTTGAAAAATGCTTTCTTCTTTCGTTCTGCAGACATAAAGAAATATATTTTGTGCCACGCCCACTTCCCTAATACCGCAAAGATTGTTATGTATTTTTTTTAGATTTTGTGTATTAATAACACAGATATTTGTACTAAACTTGGAAACTTAAGCTCTTGTCGATCTCCAGATATACATAAATGTACATTGTCTTTGTATGATAGGTGCCAAATTAAAATTTCAAAAATACTTATATAGTCTATAGTACTTCCCAGACCATCTATATATATAAAAATTAATTATGTATGTTTGTATGTTTGTATGTTTGTTTGTCGCTTTATAGACTCCGAAACTACTGAACCGATTTTCCTGAAATTTTTACAGTAACATCACGTGAGCCCTAAAAATAAAATAGGCTACTTATTTTTTCGATAGGGGCAGGGGAATTGGTACCCCCCATAGGATGCCAACATTCGATTTTCCTGAAATTTTTACAGTAACATCACGTGAGCCCTAAAAATAAAATAGGCTACTTATTTTTTCGATAGGGGCAGGGGAATTGGTACCCCCCATAGGATGCCAATATTAATTATCGCATATCTTAAGAGCCGCTGCACGCATTTTGCTGAACTTTTTGTAGTAGGATCTTCTGAGCCCCGGAATTGAAATAAAATTGCAGCGGGGGTATAGGAATACCCCATAGGACGCCAATGTTTAACATCGCATATCTTAAGAACTGTAATAGTGAGAATGTTCAAACTTTCTAAAAGTCACTCTTATGGTATACTACGCTTTTGAAAATAAAAATAAAGCGGGTAGGCGCAGGGGGGGAAATACCTCCCATAGGATGCATACATGAAATATCGCTCAACTGAAGAACTATTAAAGGGAGAGTCTTCAAACGTGGTTAAAGCTACTATTATAGTAAACTATAAATTTCAATATAAAAATGTGCGGGGTCAGTGTAGCGAAGCGCACCGGGTTAAGCTAGTCAATAATAAACCTTAACAATTTCATAAATATCGGTTCACCGGCTACGGATATTACCTCCTACAAACAAATATACATTACCCCTTATTTATATTACACAGTACAACACATGATTTTGGGACTCAATTCTGACAATTGCACGTGAAAGTAGCCCCAAAAATAAGAACTTCTGCACCATTAGTTTTGTCGAGTTGACTGCATTCGTAATTTAATTGTCATACGATTTTTTTTTTTTTCTCAAAGTGGATTTTTATCACATTTTCTATCTTTTGACACAGTTATATCTCGGTGTACCGTTCGGAATATCTCTTTGGTGTCTGAAGCAAAGTTGTAGATATTGAATAGGAGAAACAAAAAAGCGAAACGTACCTACCCGAAAAAAGTGCATCCAGTGCTTTAAATATCGCAAAAATACCCATTTTTTTGCAATTTTTCCCCATTTGTTCACTTTTTTGCTCAATAACTGGATTACAGATCCACAAAAATGCTGTTTTTCATCAGTCAATTGGTTTGACTATTTTGTGTTTTGTTTAATTCATTAACTTGAAATAGTGGTTGAAAATTAATATCAGCGTTGCCGTTTTAATTTAATTTTTCTGTGTATGTCTTTTGTTGAGGGCAATAAAAACGAAAATTAATCTGAATTTTTTTCAATCAAAATGTATGGTCCTTTATTGTCTCAGAAGCGTGGGTGTTTCTTACAGGTAACAAACGTGTGAAACACCATCATAAAATATTGCTCCTAGACTCACCTTTAACTGCCCGTTCGCCGATATCGAACGTTAACGTTCGCATAGTAAATAACATTTAAAACAAAAACAAAATTTCAAAACTTGTTTTTGTTTTAAACGTAATTTTCTATGCGAACGTTAACGTTCGATATCAGCGAACGGGCAGTAAGTATTCCGATCGACTGAGAATCACTTTCAGAATCTATCTAACGATGTCCGTCTGGCTGGCTGTCCTTGTTCGTAAAGTGCACGTCGCAATTTTGAATATAATTCAATGAAATTTGGTATATTGGTTCTAATTGGACCAAGTCTAAATGGGGCTAATCGGTCCATTAATTCATATATACCCCATACAAGCTGCTTTCCGGGATAGGGTCTTTGTGCCCACTATCAAACCAATTTTAGTGAAATTTAAAACATAGATAGATCCGTTTTTATATGAACACGTAATTAATGTATTTTTAAACAAATAGGACCACGAGGTGAGATAGGGGACAATTTCTGTCTCCGAAACTACGAGTATCTAACAGATTTTAATGAAATTTTAAACATAGATATATTCTTATTCATATTTTCACATAAGCTATACATTTTTCAAAACTAGGTCCTAAATAGGTACACTTGCAAAAACTTCATCTTATATACTGTGGTGTATGGTCCGGCTTAACCGACTATACTTTCTTACTTGGTTTCAATTGTATTTTAACGATACCAAATAATATGAAAATACTTCGGCAAATTCGTATATTCCAAAGAAAATTTCCAGAATTTAATTTGTTAAAATTGCTCTTTATTCATTCGCACTCACCTCAATATTAAACTTTGGTACTTTTTTTGCTTAAGAGTATCTTATACAGACATACAATTTTAAAATTTGCATACACCCACAAATAAAGTAAATAGTTATTAAATACAAAAATACATCGAAGGTTTAATGTAAAACGACTTATCTTAAATTTTCTTTGCTGTGTAAAATACTGACATGGAATGTGCTCAATTTGCAGAGCCAACTCCAATAAACTAAATTCTGCTCTTTACAATAAATACATTAACAGAATAAAAATAAGCTTTAAGAATAACCCAAAATAGTCTTTTAATTTCTTTAACGCTAAAAGAAAATCTTAAGATTTTCAGTCTGTTATGAAATACCTCAACTGCGAATCTAATGGCATGTCTTGCCAACCCTGTAATAAATCTATTGGTTATTTAATGGAACTAAACACAAGATATCAAAAAGTGAAATGCCCTGCTTCTACCGGCTGACAAAAAGTTTTTTCTTCAAAATTAAAAATAAATAATAATATAAAATTTGTTTATTGCATCAACAAAAAAAATGAATGAAGAAATTCCAGTTCGCTCGAAAACAGTTCAATGTAAGTAAAAATTAGATTAAAAAAAAACGTTGGCAAAACTTAGGAAAACGCTTAGGAAAAAACTTAAATATAATTAACTTTTCATCCTCATTAGATGACGAGGATGAATCCAATAATTGATTTAATGTAATTTCTGCACATATAATGGATGCGGTATTATTTATATTTTAACCTTTTCCTTTAAAATTGTTTAAAAATACTCAACAACTTTCCCTAATTTTTTTTTTCAAAAAATATGTTAACATGAAAATACCGTTGCCAGATTGCCGATTTATCGATACAGAGTTTGAAAGATTTTTTGATTTGCAGACTTTTTATGAGAATAATTTTATAACACCAAATCCACTTATTTAATGTTATTTAACTGACAACCTTCCCTTAACAATGTAATGCTTTCTTATGTTTTTTTATAAAATAATAGAAAAAATAACTTTACCACCTTAAATTTTTTACTGTCCTGATTCGGAGCGATTTTTACCCAATTTCGTCTGGGAGCCCTATTTTGGAATAGAAGTGGTCTGTTTTACAGGGCATTATCAACACTGTCGATTTGTGCAGGGCATAAAGTGCAATGCATTATGCCATTATTAAGGGTGATTTTTTTAGAATAAAACATGCGACCCTTTAACAGAGCAAACCTTTTTAAGAAACTGCACTTTTTAAATAAAATGTCGCCTTTTTTGTAGAAAAGAAAACACCATAATAATGACGCTCTTATTACAAATATGTTTGCGGACTTTTTTGCTACATCACTACAACACTCGCTGCTATCCATATGAAATATCTTCTAAGGTATCAATTAACTTCCTGTTAGTCGATGGAGACGAAATTAAGTTCGAATTCAAGAGGGTAAGGCTTTTAAACTCTGACCTGACGGAATACAAATTTATTAATTAAGACATTGTGCAGCCAGCCTATCCAAGCTCTTGAGTCTACTATTTAATTCATCCAATAGACATGGGCTTGTTTCTAGCCAATGAAAAAGTTCTTATATAATTCCATTATTCAAATCGGGCAGCCAGTCATATGTAAAAACTATAGAGGTTTTGCAAAACTTAATTCTGTTCCTATCGCAATATCAAGATGGCTTAAAAATTAATGCTTAATTATAACGAATCATAGTATACAACTAGTATGCCGACTCTTTGACAGGTACATAACTCAACTGTCAGTGGTACATATTTTATGTTTGTATTAGTAAGATTTTTTTCAAATGTATTGGTGTATAAAACTATTTCCACCACTGAACATAGTTGCATAAAATCGTATAGAATGTGGCAACAATTTTTTTTTCCAAAATAAAATTTTCTTAGTTCAATAAATTTTCAATTTATTGAATGCTGGCTGCATTTATAAACTTTTAAAAGCCATGTTTGCTAAATTTTTATTCTGCAATATCGGATAATATATAAATAATTTATTTGTAATTCGTAAAACCGAACTAGAAGATGCCAGCCAATTTTTCTATCTCGGGAGCATTATGTTTACGAACGGAGGATCGATTCAGGATATTGATAATCGCTTGCAGAAAATACATCAAATATTTTTCAGCCTAAAATCTATTCGGAAATCATCCTCTCTGTCTGTCCGAACGAAAATTGCAATCGTCAATGCGAATGTAAAATCTACCCTTTTGTACTGCTGAAACCCCTGAAAAGCTGCCAGTCGTGACACGCGTCAGATGTAATTTCTTTGGCCGAGAACCATATCGACAAAGCCTATCGATTGAGGTAGGAGAGCTTAATCACGCTGGATCGGCCCCAACCTTAGAATGCACACTAACGACATCACAAGAATTGCCATTGACTAGAACCCGCAAGGGAACAGAAGAAGGGAACGCCCAGCTTACACATGGAGAAGACAGATTGAGGCCGAAGTAAACAGCAGTGGCAAGAGTTGGGGTGAAGTGAAGGCATAAGCTTAAATCAGCGATTTGTTCAGGAAATTATTGAAGCTTCATGCTCCTTGTAGGAACAACGGGAACTTATATATTTATGACGCAGGCACAATCGTATTATTACATTGTTTACGATCATAAATACTATTTTCATTTTTACCACAAATAACTATTTGTTTGCAAATGTACTTCTTTAATTTGAAACATAATAATGGTCACAATATGTTTGGGATAGAAAGGGATTCGCTAAAGACATAATAAAGTTGGGAGGGGGGGGGGGTTGGAAATAATACGATGAAAGAGCCTATTATGTTTTTAAATTTTCTGCAAGCGTATTTAGTGGGTTATCAGCGATCATGGCGAACCATTTGTTTTCTCTGTGTTAGAGGTAGTTTTCTTCTAAGAATGCCTGATATTATTTAAGATTCCCTACCTTAATGCTTAAAGTCAAAGTCTTATTGAGCCCACTGTGCTGTTGAAGTTTTTTATAATGTTAAGATTTTTCTACAAAATGATAAAATGATTACACCTTCAACTTCTCGTAGTTATTATACAAACTGTCAAATGCATAAAATGTATACGTAGCCACTGCATTATGGTTGGAGTTAAATCATGATTGCTTTGAAACCATTTTAAATTGGTTACGGATTACAGTTTCTTCTTGTCGTACATTTTCATTTTAAAAGGAAAACGTATGGGCAAAAAAAAAGTATAACATGAAATGGAAATCTATTGACAATCAGTATCATGTTCTCGATAAATATTATATTACCATTTAACTTATGGCGAAAATTGCATATTAAGGATGACAAGTTATTGGGTGGCAAATGGGAATTGTCTTAGATAATTTTAAATGAATCTTGATTTTACTTTATATATATACTTTTACCATGAGTTTTTTTTAAATTATTTTAAGGCAGTTGTTATGTCCCGGCGGTGCCCGGGGTCGAATCTGTATTGACTGTAATAAACAGTCATAAAACTATTTTCTAACTTTTAAGGCTTTGTCAAAATATTATAGCACAAAAGCCCAATATTTGGAAAATTTTAAATTTTACACTTACAGTTCGTCAGATATACAGAATTATATGTTGTGCCTCGTCCACTTATCTAGTCTCGCCCACTTTTTGAATAATGTTGCGTATTGATAACAAAGATATTTTTACTAAACGTAGAAACTTAAGCTATTGCCGTTGCTCCAGATATACAGAATTATATTTTTTTCAAAGCCCACGCCTCCAATTTAAACCACTTTTTTGGTACCAAGTTCAGACAATTTTTGTGTTACCGTTCTTTTAATATAAATGAATCTATTTTGTACCACGCCCACTACTTCTCCAATCCCGGCCATATCTTTTCGGATGTTGTGCATTGAGAATATATACAGATATACAAAAAATTAGAAAATTATTATGTCTTTGTATGAGAGGTACCACGCCCACTTCTCCAGTCCTGCCCAATTTTTTAGAGAGGCTGTATATAAACAACCCAGCTATGGCCACCAAATTTTAAAAATGCTTTCTTCTTTCGTTCTGCAGACATAAAGAAATATATTTTGTTCCACGCCCACTTCCCCAATCCCGCAAAGATTGTTGTGTATTTTTCAGATTTTGTGTATTAACGTGTATTTAACGATACCAAATAATATGAAAATATTTCGGCAAATTCGTTTATTCCAAAGAAAATTTCCAGAATTTAATTTGTTAAAATTGCTCTTTATTCATTCGCACTCACCTCAATATTAAACTTTGGTTCTTTTATTGCTTAAGAGTATCTTATACAGACATACAATTTTAAAATTTGCATACACCCACAAATAAAGTAAATAGTTATTAAATACAAAAATACATCGAAGGTTTAATGTAAAACGACTTATCTTAAATTTTCTTTGCTGTGTAAAATACTGACTATGGAATGTGCTCAATTTGCAGAGCCAACTACAATAAACTAAATTCTGATCTTTACAATAAATACATTAACAGAATAAAAATAAGCTTTAAGAATAGCCCAAAATAGTCTTTTAATTTCTTTAACCCTAAAATAAAATCTTAGATTTTCAGTCTGTTATGAAATACCTAAACTGCGAATCTAATGGCATGTCTTGCCAACCCTGTAATAAATCTATTGGTTATTTAATGGAACTAAACAAAAGCCATCAAAAAGACAAAAAGTTTGTTCTTCAAAATTAAAAAATAATAATATTATAAAATTTGTTTATTGCATCAACAAAAAAAAAAATGAATGAAGAAATATCAGTTCGCTCGAAAACAGTTCAATGTAAGTAAAAATTAGATTAAAAAAAACGTTGGCAAAACTTAGGAAAACGCTTAGGAAAAAACTTAAATATAATTAACTTTTCATCCTCATTAGATGACGAGGATGAATCCAATAATTGATTTAATGTAATTTCTGCACATATAATGGATGCGGTATTATTCATATTTTAACTTTTTCCTTTAAAATTGTTTAAAAATACTCAACAACTTTCCCTAATTTTTTTTTTCATAAAATATGTTAACATGAAAATACCGTTGCCAGATTGCCGATTTATCGACACAGAGTTTGAAAGAGTTTTTGATTTGCAGACTTTTTATGAGAATAATTTTATAACACCAAATCCACTTATTTAATGTTATTTAACTGACAACCTACCCTTAACAATGGGCACGTTCATAAGGCGTAACTGTTGTGTAACCGTTTAGTGTTTGTCTTAGAAACGCATAGTTGAGCACTTTCGCTCAACATAACAGTTGGGTATTTGAGGCCATTTATTCCATCATAAAATTTTTAGCTACCTAAAGCCAACATGCCGTTTCTAAGACGAAAATGTTCGGCTCAACAGTTTTCTAGCAATTGAGCTCAACAGCTACGTCTTATGAACGTACCCAATGTAATGCTTTCTTATGTCTTTTTATAAAATAATAGAAAAAATATCTTTAACAGCTTATCTTTTTTTACTGCCCTGATTCGAAGCGATTTTATTAAAATAGAAGTGGCCTGTTTTACAGGGTATTCTCAACACTGTCGATTTATAGGGGACGTAAAGCGCAAGGCATTATGCCATTATTAAGGGTGATTTTTTTAGAATAAAACATGCGACACTTTAAGAGAGCAAACATTTTTAAGAAATAAACACCAAATTGCACTTTTTAATTAAAATGTCACCTTTTTTGTAGAAAAGAAAACACCATAATAATGACGCTCTTATTACAAATATGTTTGCGGACTTTTTTGCTACATCACTACAACACTCGCTGCTATTCATATGAAATATCTTCTAAGGTATCAATTAACTTCCTGTTAGTCGATGGAGACGAAATTAAGTTCGAATTCAAGAGGCTAAGGCTTTTAAACTCTGACCTGACGGAATACAAAATTTATTAATTAAGACATTGTGCAGCCAGTCTATCCAAGCTCTTG
Organism: Pollenia amentaria; assembly: GCA_943735925.1. Lineage (NCBI taxonomy): Eukaryota > Metazoa > Arthropoda > Insecta > Diptera > Polleniidae > Pollenia > Pollenia amentaria. The sequence continues at coordinate 58,357,350 of OX031010.1, read as the reverse complement.
AGTCTACTATTTAATTCATCCAATAGACATGGGCTTGTTTCTAGCCAATGAAAAAGTTCTTATATAATTCCATTATTCAAATCGGGCAGCCAGTCACATGTAAAAACTATAGAGGTTTTGCAAAACTTAATTCTGTTCCCATCACAATATCAATATGGCTTAAAAATTAATGCTCAATTATAACGAATGTTTTTTATTTTTCGACTATAATTAACCATTGTTTTGCGAAGAATCAATCAATATACCGATTTCAGCAAACCGTTTGTTACAGCTAACCACAAACTTCTCCTAAAAAATATATATTTTCTTGGCTATTGGTCAATTAAGGTTTAATCCATCGGACCTAAGTGATATACAACAAGATTTTCTTTTCAAAATTGCTCATCCAAACCCAAAAAAGTTACTTTTGCTGTATCGCAAGGGAGCGAATGCATTAAAGTATTACAATATACTTCATGTTTGCCGATAATATAAAAATGTTTGTCTTAAAATTCGGAATATATATATTTACAACATGATATCGATAGTTTATACGTGGTGCAAAATTAACTTCGAATAAATGCAAACATATGAGATATTACAGAGGCAGCCGCATTGATGTCAACTTTACATTGGGTGAAGAATATTTAGTACTAGTAACGTCTATCCAGGATTTGAGCATTATGTAAGATACTAATCTTCATTTCATCCCACATATAAATATGATGATCAATAAGGCTAGACGTGGTCTTGCTTTTTTTAAAAGATGGAGGAAAGAATTTGTTGGTTCATACATTACCAAGCTGTTATATACATCTTTAGTTAGACCTATATTTGAATATGGGCCAGTTGTTTGGGATCCTTGGTACAATGTGCATATTTATAATATTGACTGTATACAAAAACGATTTCTTTTGTTTTGCTTTAGAAGCTTGCGTTGGAGTTCATCAACAAATCTCCTTCTTATCATCACAGATTAGTGCTAATAAAATTACCAACCCTGCAAAATCGGAGGACTATTTTAAATGCTTAATTCTTGCTGTATATCGTTAATGGTGATGTACACTAAAAAAATAACTAAATTAGAACATATTTTTCTCAATATATAATGTCATTGTACGGGACGTGCCACGCCCACTTCCCTTATCCCACCCACATTTTTAGAAAGATTGTGTATTGATAATCCAGCTATATGTACCAAATTTGGACAATTCTTCTTTTACCGTTCTTTAGATATAAATTAATCTATTGTGTGCCACGCCCACTTATTAACATTTTATCGGATGGTGTCTATTGATTACCAAAATTCTTGTACGTTATATGGAAACTTTTGCTCTTTACATTCTCCAGATATAAAGCAAAACAGACGGACATCGTTAAATCAACTTCGCTGTACATGTACGTTCTAATGAGATATCTATAAAAGACAAAATTATTGTTAATTGGGGTTTTTGCTGTTTGGACAAACATTTGAAGCAATGTTTGTAGAAATATTAAAAAAGTTTTAATATTTGGCAGACATGTTGGATATTTGTCAAACTTTTTGTGGTGTCTAGTGCTAAAAGGGATCATTTAAGCGAAAACTTTGCAGAGTAAAGACGTAGAAAAAGAAGCAATAAAATCATTTTCAGCCGTAAATTCAAATTTTTTGGCAGCATTGTTTATCAAAAACAGCTTTTTGTTTAGAGCACTCTTTACTACAAATTATGTTTCTTTATTTTATATTTATTCTGCGTTTTAACCAAATAGCGAGCAAAATTGCTGCAGCACAATCGTCGTCAGTATTCATTGAAAGCAAAACAAAAATGAAAAATTAATGTTTGTACGAAATATGATTGTGCTCATAGTATATAACTAGTATGCCGACTCTTTGACAGGTACATAATTCAACTGTCAGTGGTACATTTTTATGTTTGTATTAGTAAGATTTTTTTCAAATGTATTGGTGTATAAAACTATTTCCACCACTGAACATAGTTGCATAAAATCGTATAGAATGTGGCAACAATTTTTTTTTCCAAAATAAAATTTTCTTAGTTCAATAAATTTTCAATTTATTGAATGCTGGCTGCATTTATAAACTTTTAAAAGCCATGTTTGCTAAATTTTTATTCTGCAATATCGGATAATATATAAATAATTAATGATTTCAAATATTATTTTTATACCACAAAATGCTACTCTGCTGGCTTTAATAATATTAACAACAGAAAAAATTTAGTGTCAAAAAAATTTATTTAAAAATTTTTAGTTTGTGAAAAATAAAAACATTTTGTAAAAGCAAATTAGCAAAATGTATTGAAAAAAATTATTAATTATGTGTTTAAGTCATAAAATTAAACATGAAGTGTTATATTGTGAAAAATTTTAAATTAAAAAATTTCAAATTTTGTTTTGTTTTTGTTGTTCTTATGTGTGTTGAATTCACACAGAACCTATATGTGTGATGAGAGTTATAAAAAAAAGAGAACATTCTCACCAGTCGGCATACTAGTTATATACTATGATTGTGCTGTTTATTGGCAAACAGAAGCAAAAACAGAGTGCCAAACAATTTGTGTAGTTTATTATGCCCTTAAATGTCAATGTGATAATCAAAAAATTCAGAAATTTGTTAAACAAAATTTTTAAAAATTTGAAAAAAATGGAGTTTTGAAACTGCCGTTAAAAAAATTCTTTTTTTTTTGGTCAGTCGGAGCAGATGTGACAAAAATAAATAACAACTTAGTCCCCATCACAATTGTGAGACTAGTGTTAACAAACGGCTTTGAGGTATGGAGCTTCAAAATAAATGACTGCAGGCAATTGGAACGAAAAAATTTAAGAGCCTGCTGGCTACAAGACGATAGCAAGGCTTATGAAAGCACAACGCTTGAGATGGCTTAAGCATGTTATCCGCATGCCAAAAGAAGCCCTAAATAGAAAACTATTGATGCTGATGAGCATGGTACAATAACACGAGGACGACCAAGAGCAAGATATATAGATTGTGTACTGAAAGATATAAATGTTTTGAAAATTCAGAACTATGAGTCATTACCAAAAGATCGTGTTACTTTGAGGCGAATCGTAGAAGAATCTTGACCCACACCTGGCTGTGATGCTAAGAAAGAAAGTCACTATCATATCTGGGGTTTCAGGAAAAATCCATTTCAATCAGACAGACGCACAGAGGAGTATTTGGCCTGAAAAGCTGGCCAAAATTATTAAACGTGTTTTTTGAATTAAAAGTTAGTTTTTTGATAGTTTTAGGTGTAGTATGATATAAAAAGTCTAGTGGCAGATTTTGAAAAAATTACACTGCGCAACAAAAGTACACTGCGCAACAAAAAAATTTTTCTCTACCCCAGAAATAAAAGTATGTGGACTATATGGATTTTGATGCCCTTAATTCAAATCTGTTTTCCGTTTTTCTCTAGTACGTAAGGATTTTCTTTTAAAGGCGTGGCATACTTCACCCCCTAAATCGTTGGGTTGCCTTATATATTTTGCCATAACTTGAAAACGTGTTATCCGATTTTAATAGCAGGAGGATCAGAAGATACACCGGAAAATTCTGCTTAAACTAACTATACACATTTATTTTATATCTATTAATATTTTGGAGTTATTAAAAATTTAATGGCGAAAAAAAAAATTTACATGCAAAATGCGTCAAATTTTTAGTTTTCAAAATGCAATAAAAAAATTTAAGAACCAAAAAGTGTAAATTTTTAAGATTTTTCTAAAAGCCACATTCCTAAGGAAAAAAAGTTGGTATAATTCGCAAAACTCAATTAACAAATGTTGATTTTAAAGGTTTTAACTCATTCTTGACAGACTGTATGTACATACATACATATGATTTACAGTCTAATTAAAAAAAATTTTTTTAAAATTGTAAGGCTCTTATAAAACAGTATTTTTTTTTATGAAAAAAAGGCTTTTTTATATTTATTTTATATTATTTAATACTTTATAAACGGAAAAGTTAAACTAATAAAAATTCCTTACTAATTATTATGTCGTATGTGTATCCTCATTAGCTGCATCATCGGTGTCAGGAAGAAGAAGTGTGATGGTTTCTGATGAAAAAGCTTTTTTATTATTCCGTTCTCTTTGCGTACTGCAGCTTACAAAAGGGTCACTGCTCAGACTGACAATTGTCCAATTGGCAAGATTGCTTGCTTTATAACACTACCGCCATGAATAAGAATCTTGTGCATCGTAGGACTCATTGGGTGCCAGTTGTAAAGTTGCACATATATTTCGGCAGTTTTATGTGCATATTCCACAAATTTCTCAATATTAATTCGGTGTCCGCTAGTTATTTGCTTTGTATTGCTATGTATGAAATTGTTCATTCATATATTTATTTTTTTAACAAATAATGTTTTGTAGAGCAGGTATATAAAAATATCTTTTATGGGGATTTGTGGGACATTCCCTTAAAACTATTATGGATAATTAAGATTTTTTGCAATTTATAATTACATATAGGCAGGTATTAATATTGTGAAGTGTTAAAAGTGATGTGAATATCAATAATTCAAAATACATAAAAGCTTATGACAATACAAAGGTATAACAAAAAGTGTCCGATGAGCAAAAATAGACGAAATGTGAAAATTTAAAAAAATCGTCAAAAATAATGGCGCAAACTTGCGCACACTTTTTTTTGGTTTCTAAAATTAGAGATTCCAAATTTTTTTGTGGTATCAAACATAATTCGTAGACATGCATACCTCACTTTTAAAAACCTCTTCTTTTCCGTTTTTTGCAAAAAAAAAAAAGTGTATAATTTGTTTTTTTTTTAGCTTTTGAACGAATTGTTTCAACATGAATATTCAACATATTTAAAATTTTTTTTTCTTTTTTAAATAACTTTTGATCAAACCTTTCAGCGAAAAAAATAATCTTTGTTAAACCTTTATTCGTTTAGCCGCAAAAAAAAATATCATATAAACATCCAGAAACCGAAAAAAACATTTAAATCTCATATAATTTTCTTCACTTTCCTGACTTAAGCAGGGTCTCAGAGCTACAAATCGCAACTAAAAGTCTTCAAAATTTACAATATAATGTAAAATATTGTTGTCTGTCGAGGTGCGTACTTAGTTCTTAAGATTTCTTAAAATTCAGTTTTGCCTTTTTTGCCAGCTTTTCAGGCCAAATACTCCTCTGTGAGACGGTCAGACGCACATCGTTAAATCAACTTTGCTACTCATAAGGACCCAGAATATATGTATATGCTCATATTGTAGAAATTAAAAACGGAATTACAAACTTATATATTTTTATTTTCTTTCATTTTTCTTTCTTTTATTATTGAATAATAAACTTTGTAGATAGATCTTTTTTACATTAAGTCAACAATATGCATTCATTTTATAAAAGTATGTGAGCATATTTTAAATTGTTGAAAATTTTACAATGAAAATTTAAATGAAAAAATCATTTATTTCTAAAGGATAAGAATCATGAGAAAGTGATGGATGGATGATACAGAAAATTATTTGATTTACAACATTTAAGTAATCTTATCTTTTAAAAAGTAATATTTATAAATTGCTTGAAGCTTTTGTATTTTAAGGAAAAACTAATATTGAACTAAATATAAAATGTTTTAAAAGCTTATTTAATAGATATTTAGTATACTTCTCATTTTAAATAAATATGAAAAAAATTGTATTATTAAATAAATTTAAATGAAGATATTTTGATAGTATTTTTAAGCAAGAAACATTTTTTACAAGCAAATAAGACTTGAGGCAACTGTAGTTTTTCCTACTAAATTACTAACTTGGTGGAAAAGCCGTGTTAGCTGCTCCAGTAGGACATCCCAGTGGTATCGAAAAAAAATATATAAAATCTGACTGATAAATGCACGTTAAGACAATCATAAGAAAAGTTTTTATTTTTCGACTACCAGCCGTCGTTAATGGCGGTGAGTGTTAAACGGGTTAAACTATCGAAACATGCCAAATCAACCTGCCCGTGAATGTGGGTTCGATCCCTCCTACAGTCAAGAACTAAAAATTATCAACCAATTTTAATTCATTGGATGTTGTAAAATTCCTTTCTTAGTTTAAATAATTTAATGAAAATTTAATTTGATGAACGTTAGCCTGATTAAAAAAATAATAATTTGAATTAAAACCCATAAACAGTTTAATAAAATAACCACAATTCTAATTTTCGACTTAATTTAAACTAAAAATTCTAAAAAAATATTGGAAATTTGCTGCATCTGGTGGAACAATTGACATTACCAATTGTCTAGTAAAATTGGATAAACTTTAGCTGAGAGGATTTAGCATGTCAGACTTGTCGCTTCAGTGCTACACAAAGAAGGGATTTTTGCATTCGATTATGACTTGTGTATTTTGAGAATCTAAAGAATACAACGAGTTGGGCAGGCTGCAAGTTTTATTTCAGATAAATTTGTCCGACATCGGACCTCAACACTCCATCGGACTCTTATTATTTTTATAAAACTTAGACTTTATTGAACCAATTGCGGTTATTTGTACTATTAGTTTTTCGCAAAGCTTATTTAAGATAAGAGTGAAAAAATAAACTAAAATTATAAAGAGAATTTTAAAAGTGATGTTAATATGTGAAATAAGTGACACTTGTATTCCTGGATCAAACAGGCATCTGTTACAGACTTTATGTTATAAATATAAAAATGGGGGATTTTACGAATACCATACATCAGCGATACTTCAGGTTTGTCGATACATCGGTATCGGCGATATTTTACTATCGATACTTTTTTATAGTTTTTTCTGAAAGAAAACAATTTAATAAATACATATTGGGAATTATTTCTTTTCATAAGCAACTTTATTATATTCAACATTTTTTATTTTTCGAATTTATTCTATGAGTTATATTTCAGTTATGTATTTTATAAAGCTTTTTGTAATAGTTCTATTCCTTAAATCTTTAGAAATGACTTTATACACTACCAGACTATTATCTTGTATCTTCTTGTAACATTTTACCTTAGCTTTCCGTTGGTAAAACGTAACAAGAAGATACAAGATAATAGTCTGGTAGTGTATAAAAGTCATTCCTAAAAAATTTTAGGAATAGAACTATTACAAAAAGCTTTATAAAATACATAACTGAAATTTAACTCATAGAATAAATTCGAAAATAAAAAATGTTGAAAACAATTTAATTTTCAATGCCTATTTTTTTCATAACAACTCAATGAAATAACACATTTAAAAGCAGAACAGAAAATTAAAACAGAATAAAAAATTGTTTCTTTTAATCATTTAGCTAGAGGTCCACACCACGCGTTCTATGCGTTTGATACTTTCCTGCCCTTTTTTCAAGACGCATGCAAATGTGGAATATATGCAATATATGCGTTTGCTGTGTAACTTGTCAATAAAATCTTACACTGTTGCTACTTTTTTGACAGCAGCTTAAGCGCATCAACGAATTGAACGCGTAGTGTGGACCTCCAGCTTTAGCGGTTTTGCTTTGTACCCTTAAATGCTCTCTCACTGCTAAATCTTTTATGTATTTTTAGTACAAAAACCTTAGAAATTTGTACAATTTTAGATTTGTACGCTTATTTTTTATTAAAGTGATGTTTGTGAGAACATATTGAGGGTGCATTGTGAAATTGTAGAAGACACGCTTACCCCTACACTTAGTTAAGATTCTGATAAGTCTAAAAATGCACGCAGAGAAAAAACATGTTTAAATAGGGTCACCTCCAACAAAACATGGCCTTTGGAGTATGTGTGAATAAATTATAAGAAAATCCGAGGAGAATGAGCCTCCGTCTATCCTCAGGTTTGGTTCTCTGCTAAAGAAGAAGTTGGGATATACCTTAGATCTTCTAATATTTTCAGAGACGTAGGGGTTGGTCCAGCAATTCTTAAGTTTTCGAATGAGTTCTGTCGCATCTGAAAGACTATTTGCCACTGCAGGTCTGCTTCGAACGGATTTGCGATCCCCGCAAAAGTTGAGAATACCGTCTATTACAAAAATCTTTTTATGATTTTAATATATGTTTCGACCTTTTTCAATTGAATTTTGTGTTATTTTTAGAATTGTTCTAATCAGGCTTTCAAGATCATTAATTTTCTAAACGTAAATAAAATACTTTTTTATTTCATTTTTTCGCATTCCTACGTTTCGTCGGTATTTTCCGACCTCATCAGGGATTCCGTTTTATTAAATAATTAGTCTTCTCGTCAAATTTACATCACTTTTAAAAAATTAACATCACAGGTTTTATACGACATTTAATGAACGACACAAAACAGATTTAATTAATAAAAAATAAATGCAAAAATAAATCACGAAAAATTCAAATATCACAGTTGAATTATTCTTATAGGTAGGATCACAGTTGGAGTAAAACTCCAACCATATTTATAAAAAATATTTTTGATTAAAAAAGGTTTATTAAACAAATTTTCATAGGAAATTCAAAAAAGGCAAAATGGCGCATCGTTACTTTCCTAATAAAAAAAACACATATCGCACTTAATCAACAATTAACTCAATTTTTTTTTTTCTGTAAAAATGTTCAATGCAAGTTTTTTCAATTGTTTACTAAGCCACACATATTAAATACTCTAGATAAATATGGAGATGAGCCCTTTTCGAAATTCATTTTAAACAGACACCTGTTTTTCACCGCTATGGAAGGGGTATATAACCTTTCATTCTCACAGCATATCGGTCTATATGTATACCTCCAAAAACAGCAAAAGCCAAAGAAATTGAGTTTCCAAAAATTTGTACCTGAACACTTTTTGAAATAAATGATTCAATTATATTAATAAAAAATAAGATAAAAAATAAATGTTATAAATTATAATTATTAATTGCCTTGAAAGATTCAAATTAGAAATTCATAAAGTTTTCCAGCTGATAGTTAATGCAACTGATTTGCAAATGGCAGTCATTAAATACTGATAAACACGTTATGAAAAGTTTTAGGAGTTTAAATAAAGTGAAGTAAGTGGTTGATGTAGTTATTGCGTTTACAATTCATTAAGATTTAGAATAATGAACGAGAAAGTATTTGCCAGCACGAATATGTCATTTAATCGCTTTCTCTCGTTCTGTTCTGCTGAAATTATTTCAAACTTCATTATAAGTTTTATTTTATTCTGATGAACTTGTTAAAATAACAAACTGATTATCAACAAATCCTTGTAATAGAAAGGAAATATAAATTTTTATAACCTAATGGAATGCAAAACAGTGCCATTTTACGGTAACTACAATATTCAATCTGTGTATGTGTATGTGTGTGTATGTATATGAATATGTGTAAAGGATAAGGATGTACTATTTATTCATACAGAGTGAAGAATACGTGTGTCTGAATATAAAAAGAACTTCTCATTTTAATTTTCTTGTTTATGACAACCATGTCATTAGTTGTGCTATAAAGAAGTTTTGCAATATTTTTTTTATTATTATTATTCCATAAAACTTTTATTTATCTCTTATGAACCAAGTTGGAAATCTGCGGAGTATTTTTATAATGAAATATTTTATTGCATTTTATTGCCTACAATGCGAGTGGTTAACGAAAGCAAACTAAGTTTATCATTCTGTATGTAACACCAAGAAATATTCAAATAATGTATGTAAATGTGCTCTAGTTTTCTTAAAAAAGATATTATAAATTAATTGATTTTCACTTTTTCTACACTTTATGTTTTCATAATGAAGTAGCAAAGGTTGTAAGGAAGAGGTACAAGAACATTCCAATCTTAAAATACAATCATTTCCGCTTTTCTTTGACAGAAGAAAAACGTAAATTATTAGCTGTCATATTTTGAGATAGTCCCTCTCACTCCTCAAGTAAAGGTGACCTGTCAACTGAAAACCGAGTAGCGGAATGTATTAATGAGTTTAATTCAAATGTTTCCCCAAAAAAATATTTTCAGGGTTATAAATCTACACAAAAATTTCTTTGTTTCCAAAAGAGTCACATTAGTGAATATATTTATGTAAATCTGCTCCAGTTTTCTTAAAAAAGATGTTATAAATTAATTGATTTTCATCGTTTTCTACACTTTATGTTCTCATCTTCCTAAACAATAAGAAGAACAACTGGGGCTAATTCAAGCAGTCGTGATCGAATACTTTCTCGATTCGAAAACAATTTTATTACTAATTCTTTCAGTCGATACTGAACGAATCGAATTTTTTTCAGTGTTGCAAGACATTTATTTGAGTTTTCACAGCGCTGAAAAACTAACTTCGATTTGTTCAGTATCGACTTAAAGAAATAGAAATAAAATTACTTTCGAATCGAGTGAGTGTTCGATCACGACTGCCAGAATTAGTCCATTGACTTTTCTAATATTAACTGTTAAATATATTTGGGGCCATTTTTAATATTTGCTTTTACTAAAGGACACTTTACACCACCGCACAAGTCTTAAGACCCAACCATTATATGCATAAGGTCGCTAACTAAACTTAAGCAACTGTGCGAGTACATATAAAACATATGTGGCCAACTGTAATGTAATTAATGAAACCTTTCGTTAAGTTTCGTCAAATGTCATTTGCTTAAGCAAAGTGCCAAACGGAACGCACTCCGTACGGTATCAGCTGCTTGTGCATTGCTAAAAAATAAAATAAATTTTAATGGCTAAATAAAAATAAGAATAAAGAAAACAAGGAATTTAACATATTTTAATTCTGTATGCACTTCTTATTAATAAGTGTGTACAACAATCACCAATTTTTGTCTTTTTAAAACGTTGCTTGCAAATTAAATAAACCATAACATAAACAAATACAGGGCTGTAATTTTTGTACTTTTTAATTTTAAGTACTCGCAAGAAAGCAGACTATTGCACAAATATGCAACGTGAATCTGAATTTTATATAAATACGTTAGGGCCACCTAAAAGCATTTTTTAATTCGCTTATGCATTTGACAGACATTTCCTTCATTTTTGACAGTACATTAAGCTAATTTATGCATATTATGTTTTGGCCTTTACGTGTTTTGATGAAAATACATCACTGTCATGATAAGTTGTTATTATTTTTTGAAAAGTTTTAAACAATAATTAGATGAGAGATGCATTTTCGTCAAAATACGTAAGACTTATGTAAAATGTAAAACGGCCTAAAATTACACTAAATGAATTTTATGGAAAATGAGGAAAAAGCGACGTTTTTTGAATTAACGGCACTTTTATCATTTATATTTTGATTTGTCCGATTATGTGTTGGTTACAAAAAGTTGGTTTAAATTTTCTCTTTATAGGGATTCTCAAATAATGCAACAAATTAATCGTCACCAGAAGTTATTAACGATTTAAGCTCCAAGACTTTGAAAAGTGATTATCAGAATATAAATTTTAATTATTATGATTTCCAAAAGGCAAACTAGAATTGTTTAAACTTATAAATAGACATCATACTTTACCGAGAGATTGTCGACTCTGCACTTTGTCACTTTATTCGTTCTTTAAATAATGCAATTTCTGATAGTGTTTCTAAAAAAAATAGGGGAAATGTCAGGAAAACGTCTCAGATGAACATACAATTTTTAATTTGTAAGCGAAATCACTATCGTAAGATACCCAGCAAAAACTTGGTAATGACTTGCAATTACTGAACAACTTACTTTTCAATGACTACTTCATACCATCTGCATTACATAGAAGTAGTTGAGTAATGGCTGACATATAATCTGTTACATAAGTACTTGTTTATAAGTTGATTATGGAAATTTATAATTCATTCATAATAAATTGCATCTACGGTTTAATTTTTTTCAAATCTAATACAAATTGATTTTAAATATTTATTCTTACAATTTGTTTTTTTTTTTTTATTACACTGAAAGAAAAATGCTTCATATATTTAATGAATAATTTTCATAAAAAAATTTTCCTTGGGTAAATGAAAATTTTCATAGTCTAAATGGAATTTCATAGTTAGAATGAAGTATTTTCGTTAAAATCGCTTCATTGGATCTCGTAATTACGTTAAAAATTTTCATTGGATATATGAAAACTTAAGTTTGTCCAAGTTAAACAAAAAATTTTAATTGGGAACATAAAAAAACAATATACAAACATAACTATATTCATAAATTAATACAAAATTATAGTTTCCTTAAAAAAATGTTTAATTGTTAATTAAAAAAATGTAAGATTTAATTATTTCATACATCTAATGTTACATGTTTGCCATTAATTTTATGAAATCAAAAAATTTTTTTTATAAAAGCAACATATTTCAATAATTGCCTTCATAAATTTAAATTTTCATTATGACAATAAAAATGTCATTTTAGTAATGAAACAAAAACTTTCAATCCACTTTCAATCAGCGTTTTTATTGTTATTATGGATAATTAATATTAATTATTAATAATAATTAATAACATAGTTTTTTTATGCAAAAACTACAATGCCCCAGTAGACAAGCTGGTAGTGAGCTAGTCTATCAGCACCGAGGTTGCGCGATCGAATCCCGCCAGAGGCAGAAAAAAAAAACAAAGTAAAATAAAATAAGAAAAAATAGAAAAACAAATAAAAATAAAATAAGGTAAAATAAATAAAATAAGAAAAAAAAAAAATAATTAAAAAAAAATAATAAAAAAAATTTTTTTTTAAGTCATTATTTAAGTCCCTATTTGTAAGCGAATGTGGTAATGACTTATTTAACTCCCTATTTGTAAGCGAATGTGGTAATGACTTATTTAACTCCCTATTTGTAAGCGAGGGTGGTAAGTACTTGCCTCCAATGACATCACCGTGTTAAAATAATGAGTTAAAATGCCAATGTATAAGTAGTGATGAGTCGTTATATTAGCTTTTTAACCCATTACTTTGCAATGTAAGTTTTTGCTGGGTATGGCTTCGCTACAGGGATGTGCATGACTACTATGAATTCAAAATTGTTTTAATGATTTCTTTAAATACATCAAATTTCAAAAGTATAATGACTACGAAAACTACATCGGGCATGCTGCTGGGCATGCTGTGTTATAATTGAGAGTTCTTCTTTAAATACATGGCGGAGTACAACAAAATGTTAAGTTGAGAGTGCTGATTACGGTGTCATCATTAGTTTTTTTTCTAGCAGCTCTATTTTCAACGATACAATGGCATTTAATATTTGCATAATTTAAACCATTTTTTTGTTAGTTCGCTTAATATTTCACGAAGGGCCCTCCAAACCTTAAAATATTTTCAGAGTTATTAATCTACACAAAAATTTCTTTTCTTTCAGAAGAGTCACATTGTTGTATCTATATTGGTATATCCTTGTATTGCAAGGATATTTAAAATTATGGCCTTTAAAACTTTGATAAATCACATTTTCCCCCATTTTTCAATGCACAAACTAGACATTCCAACGAACCCATTTAAGTGAAAAAATTTAAGTCTATCACATCTTATCTTATTTTATATATAAAGCCATCAACTTTTTTTTTTTTTTTGGTCCGCCATCTAACGTTTTTTTTTCAACTAGTGCTTATTTCGTGAATGGTAACACTTAGCTCATGTCTGATTTGACAGATAATTAGTTTTATCCTTCCGCTGAACGAATATGGTTGTGTATACGCTTCAGCAACGCTGGGAAATATTGCGACATTACTTTGAAAATCATGGTAATGTTGCAGAATGTGTGCGAAAATTGCGTACGGATCTTAGAAGAAGAGAAGCACCGTCAGCTCCGTACGTTCGTTATCTTGTGAAAAAGGTGAAAGAAACTGGCATCCTCATCGATAAACCAAGGCGTGAAAAGCCAAAAACAGTGCGTACACCCGAGAATATTACTGCTGTGGCAGAAAGTCAATTCACCCTCGTTCTCAACAATTGAACATTTCGGAGACATCATTGAGACGAATTTTGCATAAAGACCTTGGTATGACGCCATTTGGATGAAATTATTTTCCATTATTAACCGGAAGGATTGTACTTTCAAATAAAAAAAGAAATTTCAGAAAATATTCAGTAGTTTTTTTTTATAGCATTTTCAAAAAAAAAAAGTTATTTTAAATAGTTCCAGTTATAACAATTATGATGATTTAAAATTGGATTTCCCCCTTGACCATGACCATTAAGCTAAAGCCCAGTTTCAACAAACACTATTTAGACCCCATATTGCTTGACTTGATTGGAAATATTAATTTTAAAATATTTGAATTATGCCGTTTTGATGAAGTCTAAAGGTTGACGATACTGTGCAAGGATATTTAGACCACAAAAAAATACAAAATACAAAAATATTTGCACAATCTTTTCTTAGTAGCCATTATGTAATTAATGATAAATTTTACATAAAAACCGAATTATTTTGGATTTGTATTTATTGGAGTTACAAAAGGAAAATTTAAAGTATTTTTTTACTAATGTGCAATATCTCTGAGACAAGTAGTGGTAACAAAAAGTAATCTGCTGCTTCCAAAGGACCTGCGATTGATTGTGTAGTAAAATTTATATCAAAAGCACTCAGTTTTTTTTAGTGCTGCTCATATAAATTTTACCACGCAATAAATTGTCTGGTATTTGGAAGCATAATTTAAGATAATATTCGTTTTTAGTGGACGAAAATACATAAGGATCAGTTATTTTGATTTCAGAAATTGTTTATAAAAAAAGTTTTAGGAACTAAACCAAAAATACTAGAACTTTAATATCCTTGCAACAACAGGAATATATCCTAATATATTCAATAATATAGCTCTATTCAACTCAAAGAGATTTGTGTGTAGATTAATAATCCAGTAGGTATTTTAAGGTTCGCGAGCGAAATACTGACCGAATTGTACAAAAAATGGTGTAAATTATGAAAATCGTAAATGTCGCTATATCTTTAAAACTGGTAACTAAAAAACCAATAACGCCATCATCATCAGCAGATGAAAATACTTAAGGATCAGATATTTTTATTTCACTAAAAGATTTTGCTTATTGTGCTTAATTACCTTTTTTTATTAATTAATAAAAAAAAAATACTGAAATTTATTGTTGGTGGATAAGCTGTTCCTATGCGCATTTCACTGGTTGCTTAGGCCAGATCATCAGGAAACGTTCTCCTAAATAATTTTAGAAAAGCCAAAGCTATCAGCAAACAACACTACAGAGGGAATGGAATTACCTACAAACACTCAAAAACTCTTCTTTGCAACGATATCAAAGCTTAAACAAAATACCAAACAATAAATCAGTGATGAGTTTTATCTTTTCTTACATTCCCCACTACAACTATTTGGAATTCTCCCAACATTAATTGTAGTTTCAGAAAATTTCAAAAAGTTGCATGGGAGTTTTTTCCCTGTACCCATTTTTACAATATAATTTAAATAGGAAAAATGGGAGAAGGGAAAAAACTCCCGGGGAATTTAAGTCATAATTGAGGTGAATATATTTTTGTTATCAGAATACTAGTAGGGATATCAATCTAATGTTAACTATTTTTTTTTGAAGAACATAATCAGGCGTGTCACAGAAACTGTTCGGAATAATTTTGAACGATTTTCGTAATTCCGACAAATTTTAATTTTGTTATTTCTTAAGTTAAATGTGACAATATTGTGAAAACCAAACAAATACTTTTTCGATCGAAAAATTAAAAGTGATTTCATTCCGAGAAATTGTATCGGTTTTCTTTTTCTGAAGAAGCTTTCTCGGAATTAAAAAAATTTCGATCGAAATTGATTTCTGTAACAGGCCCGTATATTTACATATATTAAGACACACATTGTTATTACAGAGTAAATGATGAAACAGAACTGGGGCTGAACGTTGTTTTCCATACAATTTGACATAAAATTATGCCAGAGAATGCGGTCGAGAAATAAAATCAATTTTATTTTGAAGACGTTTTTTCTCATGCTCTCACATAGAGACAATTATTCTCCAACAATGCTACCATACTTTCGTTCAATTTCATACATTTTGTAAACAAAGAAAAAAAGAACAAAAGAAAACGAAAGAAATGAGAGAAAATTGCAGTTACGGTCGACGTTTTAATTATGGGCTTAAAAATGTTTGCCTGAAGTTGAAGACTCAATTCTGTTTCATCATTTAGAGCTATAAATGATTTTGTGCAGCAAAAGCACTCTTTATTAAATATTTTCTTACATTTCGAAAAATTCATTTTGTGAACACTTTTTCAACAAAAATTCCATAAGATTTTAGAGCAATTTTAATTAGTGTGTTTTAACCTTTTTGAAAGTTAATTTTAAAGTACTTATTTCTTGTCTCTTTTTGTAACTACTTATTTTTATACAACTTTTATGCTTTAAACACATTCGAGACAGCAGACTACCGACTTCAATATGTCAACAATAGAATACATGTGTGTATGTGGAAATGATTATTTTAACGACGACACGGCAAAATGGCTGCAGGTTGTTGTCTATGCTAATTTTGTCGTTGTAGTCAAATTAAACTAATTTCTATTTTTGTACGCTACTAAACAGAAACAGTGCTGCTAATATAATCAAAAATTAGAAGAATTAGTGCTTATAATATAAATAAAACAACTTTTTTTGAGCTCGAGGTCTTTTTTAATTATTTTTATTTTATAATAATTTATTAAATTTTGCCGATATTTCGTTTTTCATTGAAAAACATCTTCTGGGCTATAATATTGAAAAAATTATTAAACAGAAATAAAAACTTAACTATTATTATGTTGTGTTAACATCGTCTAATTGTGAACTCCTTGCTTATAATATATAATAATAATTTTTTGGTTAAACAGCAAAGAACCGGATTGAAACAAGAATATAAGCGCGGCTCACCACCAAATCTATATTATTATTACTTTTTAGTATCCTTAAAAGAAATTATATAGGAAGATGTTTGTCACACCAACGCTCTTAGTTTTAGCAGTATGGGTATCATTGAAAAATTGAAAGTGCTTTTCACATGGTGTTTAAAGCACACCGATTTATTAACCCATTAAGAGCCCATTTCAAATGCGCATACTTCTTGACTGACTTTTTTTACTAAATTTGCTTTATCTTTAAATTATGTCGATATAACAATAATTATTTAACAATAATATACACATGTTACCAAAGTTATAAGAACTTTGATTAATAAAGTTTTTCTGTATTGCGGGTTTTCAGCCTTCCGGAACACTTTTCAAATATTTACATATTACTATATTTCAATATGTAACAGGTGCATAAACTATTACCACTATATATTTTAACTCAAACTTATAAATAAATTGTGAAGTTTTCCAAAATAAAATTTTTTTAACCCTAATTACTTTAAAATTTTATATGATGGAGTTTTTAAAAATATAGCATACAAAAACTTGGGGTGTACTCTATAACATATTATATTTGAGGAAATATTATTATACATATCGACAAAATTTTAAGATAAATTCTCTTAAGGGGATATTAAATCGGTATATTTAATACATCATATGAAATGTGTTTCGAAAGACTTTATTATGATACCAATACTTTTTTTTCTTCCTATACTATTGATAAAGTGCTCTGAAACCTTTAAGACCTATAATTCATAAACTTAGTGCGTTGAACCAAAAAATGACAGTGGAATCGCGATACAATAATCTTGCGGTCAAGTTAACCAAATTTTAGCGCTTCTGTGCCGCTCTTAACGTTAACTCTAAGTTAACTTTTCAGATCGTATTAGTAAAAGTACTGATTTGTACAAATGATAACAAATTAGATTAAATTTTTAGCTGAAAGTTGAGAATTTAAACAAAATTGAGAAATACATTAAAGAAAAACTATCGGCGTTGTATTATTGTATATCTGAAGTTGCCATCTCAAAAATAAAAACGAAACGTCACAAAATTTTCGAGGCTTTGAAGAATACATAGGAAAAAGCATACAGGAAAACACTACATAGACCAAAATATTCCGATCTTAAAGCAAGTTTGTACAAATGTTTTCTTGAAGCATCGAAAACGCTCAATAGCTAAGCACGAGTTCGTGTAACTGCAACCTGAAAAGACAATAATGTCAGTAATGGATGGCTGGCAAATGTTTAGAAAATACCCAGAATTTGCTATCTGAAAATTTTTGAAGAACTAATTTTCTGACAAACGTCATATGTAGCACCTAACACATAATACATGACTGGTTGTATAATTATTAATTATAAATTGTAGCCGGTACAAATTAGATCTAAGTTTATTTTTTGTACAGATGAAAACTAAGTCATTAAAAAAAATATAGGTACATATGTTTATTATTGCGTTTTTTTTCTTACAATTTAGAAAAGTTAATAAATAAGACGAAAAAGTTTACAACCCTTAGGACATTTCAGTTTACTTCTTCGCGATTATACTGCATATTAGGATTTTTTTATTCAACCTGCCATGAAGATATGAGTTCCAAAAACAATAAAATTAAAATATTTTAAATGTTTTTTAATAAATTCATTTGTTTTTACGTTAAAAAGTTTATCATAAATAAGTATTTATATTTTTGTAGGCTTAAATTAAGTTTGTGTACGAGTCTGCAATTATGCATGTTTAAAAATTAAAAATGAAAGTGGCACCACTGAAATGTAAATACATAATAAAAAACACAGCTCTTTATATTTTTTCAATTCAGTAGCTGATTACGCGACTACAATTGCAACCTGCAGCATTTGTAGTCGTGCCTTCGTGTTGCCTGCTGTCTCGAATGTGTTTAATGCATTAAGTATAAAATAAAGGTATTATTTTTTAGGTTGTCATTGGCCAAATTATAAAGGATTACTTTTGGGACATCGCGAACAAAAATAAGTACTTTTTCTAGTAGAAAAATAAGTACTCTTTTCCTCAAGTACTCATTATTTTTCTGCATATTTTGTAAGCAAAGTTTTTGCTGGGATGCTTTAGCTTATTATAATATAATAGTATAATAGCTCAATTTAAATTCAGCCATAGTGTAAATGCATAATTATATTAACAATTCAGATCAGTGATGCAAAATGTGGCACAATTGTGCCAATTGTGGCACTTTTGATTGTTCGATGGCCCCGTGAAAATCTATTTTGGCCCTTTCACGTCAAAGTTGAACTAACTACTTTTATTCGTTCTATAAATTTTTTAAAGTTATTTTTTACTGTTTCGAACATATTTTTATTTACGAAGTTCTTTTGATTGTTCAGGGCCAAATAAACCACACGAGCGGTTTGATATAAAAAACATCTAAAGAATGTTTGTATAAAATCGACGTTTCTTGTAGATATCTTGAAGACGTCGGACTGTTATACTGGCTGGTTTTAAATGAAAGGGGCCTATGGTAAATTATGGATCGATCTTCATGAAATTTTGTGGTATAGTATGTATAAACGAATTTGTGCAAAATCTTACATCAATGTGTGCATTCCTCCGCTATTTGTGCTAGATTTTTAAAAAAAAATTATAAAATTGTTTTGCTACTGAACCGATTTTGCTGAATTTCAATCCCAAACTGCGTAGGAGAACTAGAAACCATTTGGTTTCAATATTGTTCTTTTCTTTGAAGTTGTGAACGTGATTTCAACAGACGGACTCCCAAACGAACATGGTATCACAACTACAAAATTTAGAACATTTTAAATTATTGTCAATATCCATCCTCGTAGAAGTTGACGCTTGTGGTTCTGATGATCATGTTTTCTTTGTAGGTTGTTTATATTCATGTTCTGAGAGTGCATCATCATCCGAGTTAAACATAATCTACAACTTTGCTTATGGCCATTAAATTAAATGCAGCCAACTTTACAAAACTAATGATGCAGAAGTTCTTATTTTGGGGGCTACTTTCACGGCCAATTGTCAGAATTGAGTCCCAAAATCATATGTTGTTCTGTGTAATTATCAAGAATATTAAAATTTTTTTGGCCCTATTAAATATATTTTGGCCCTTTCAATTCGTTAATTTGTCCCAAAACAAAAAAACTCAATATGCATCACTGATTAAGATAATAAAGGCTCGAATGGTCCAGACAGTTCGAAAAAGTCGAATGTTCTAGAGCCACTGAAGTCTAGCGCTCGAACAGATTATAAATACTCGTGCAGGTGGGCATCGTTAGTGAGTATTAGTACAAACATTTAAGTGTGTAGATCGCAATAAAGGTCGCAATTATAAGTTGTTAAAGTGAGTAAGTTCTTAATAAAGTTGTGGGAATAGTTTATAGTATCAGCTATAAATATTAAAGTTGCAATAAAAGAACTCAAGGGGTTTATTATAAAGAAAATAAACCAAAAACGTTATTGAAAATGCAGTAACGTAACAATATCACTGAATCATATATGAATCCATCTTCGATCGCTCAAGTGATAAATCAGTTTTTAATCATCAAGTGTGATCTGAGAAGACTCATTTAGGTGATTTTTACAAAAGATTATCACCCAAATGCACGCTGCGAACAACTTTAAATAAAATTTCTATGCATTTATACAAATGGTTTTATTTTTATTTACATATATATTATCATTTAAAAGTTGTACGAATTTTTGTAGAGAAAATTGTTTTAACTTGTAGGGAAAATAGGGATTTTTTGGGCTGCGTAAGGACTTTTCAAAGAAGCCTATAACATTACTGGTCCTACCCAACTTTAAAGATACCGATCTATTCAGAGTCATGCTTCTCTTATCACTCTTTAGGCATTTTAATGATTTCCGTTCGTCATGCTCTCAGGCAGACGCGTTCAATTGTTCCATTGCCATTAAAACCTTGTGTACTTAATACAGTCCGCAATTTTAAAAATAAATAAATGATATCTGATCCATAAGCTTTTATGGGTCAAAGGAACATAACGTTATCGAATGGTTAGAAACGGTTAATTTACCTTGCCGCATACAAATGTCTTTCTGGTAAAAAGCTTCAAATAACTTATAAAATTTTATTTTGATAGATCCCTGGTTGCCCACATGTGCCAGATATGGTCTACTCTCAAAAATGTTGCTCTTTTAAACTTAGAAGTGATGCCACGTATTCTGATTTGCCCGATTCTACTTTAAATGTATGTATGTGTGTACTCTCTTAAGGCCATGTGTTGCAAGTTAAAGTGAATGACTTTTTTTTGCATGAAAAAATAAATTCCATACCGAAAGCATTTCCATTTGGGGTCTCCTCTGCATCTGTTGTACGTGCATTTTGTGTTTGGAGTTTCGAAAGTGAAACAGAAACAGAAAAATAACAAAAGTTTTATCAATATTTCCGCTTCACTTCTTGGCTTATGTTTGTTATTTACATGTAACTATAGTTTTTAGCACTGAGTTTCTTTCTGACTACAAAGAAGGATTTGTATTTTTTCTTTTCTTTATTGTTTGTCCTTTAACAATAGATGTTAGTGTATGTGAGTTGTGAAGCGTTATTTTGTTCAGGAAACTTTTATTTTAACTACCTGGTTACATGTAACATGTTCAGGGATGTTTATGTTTGCAGTTACTGCTTTGTTTTAGTTCAAAGAAAAAAATTTTAACAAACTTAAAAGGATACCTAATGTACATACTATGAATATTTAACCCATTTAGGAATATTTATATATTTTCAATAAGCAAAATAGGATTGGTCAACTATTTGATTTCGCCCTTTACAAATATCCTGCCAAAATGGAGAATTTTATGGGTTATGGTATACACATTAAAAGCTAAAGGCATTAACATTGTAACAAACATTTCATCAACCCTCCAATATTCCGTCTTACGCGTGGCCAGACTCATAACTAAGACGAAGGGTTTAACGTTTCGCTTATGTTCTCTTTCTTGCTTTTGACACAGTTCTGCTCCGTATTAATAAAGAAATCTCACCTTAATTTTTCCAACCAAAATTTGTTCAATAGCGTTACTGATACATTGTTATATCTACTTGAGAATTTTGGCCATAACAGCGTATATATTTAATTAAATTCTAACCAAATCCTTATCAAATGTCATGCGAATGTCCGCCGTGGCTCCGTAGGATGGCGCGAATCTTTCAATTCTCCATGACTCTGGTGAAAAAATAAGGCTAAATTTGACCGACGGCATGGGTTATGTTGGCATTGAGGGTCACTTTGATTTGTGGCTTAATCGGATAGATCTGTGACTTAGAAAACTCCACAAATAAAAAGTCAAACGGGGTTAAATTTCATGGCTTCGGTGGCCAGTTCACTTCACCCTCACGTGAGACAACCTGCCCTCAAGTAGTTTGTGCAGAATGTACAAGCGATGTGGATAATACAATGGAACAAGATTTTTGGTGATTAAGAACTGAATGCCGCTTGCAAGGTTATTTGGGACGCTTTATCCAAATCTGCCCTTGGTTTTTTTCTATCAGTTCGACTTTTCGCGATATACCGTTATGTCCAAAATAAAGGCCGTTTCATATGTATATTGGAATAATTTCAAAACTGTTTACCACATTCTTTAAAAAAAAATCCAAAATTCGTCAACAATATTATCTTTAAGCCGTGCTTACATTGCTTTTAAATTTGCCCAGTAGTTCCTGAGATATCGTTTAAGTTTTGAAAAAAAAAAAATAATTGAAAATAAAAAAAAATTTTTTATTCATTAAAAATTCATAAAAAATAAACAAATCACCGTTTTGATATAAAACATTTAGTTAAATAAAGTTCGAATTAAATGAGCTTTATTTCATTGCAATCGGTGCACAACTTTTGATTTTATTCACAATTTATTGAAAAAACTGAATTCATAAAAATCGTGATTTCCATACAAAAATAAAATGTTGTAGTGTGTGTCTGTGTGTTTGCTGGTGTTCTATTTAAAGAATTGTTTCCTTCACTTAAAAATGAGATGCCTTCACTTAACTGTGAATAAAAGCGAATCGCGTTCATCGATTTTTATGATCTACGTCTCATTTTGTTCATAGGTTATGTGGCGTTACGCGAAAGTAATAAAGCCCTAATTTTTTCCCGTTTTTGATTTTTCATGATTTTCCAAAGTACAAAACTTTTAATTTTTGTTACGTAAACGACCATTATCTTTTTGGTAATTTTAAAAAGTTTAACGGTTTTTTTAAGCTTACTATTACATCTTTTAAAAAAATGTTGAAAATCGTTTAATGAAGAGTAAAGTTATGGTTTTTTATTTTGAACTTTCAATTTTTGGAAAAAAAGTCAAAAATACATAACTTAAAAATGCGAGATGCTAGAGAAAAACGGAGATTAGATTTGAAGTCAGCGTCCTCAAATTAGTAAAAAAAATTGCATCAAACTTTCAATCAACAAAAAAAAGTTAAATTTTGTTCCCTTGTGTAATCATTGACTTATAGCACTTGTTGTTGACAAAAATGGCTTTGCAAACATCGGTGGCAAATAAATATGGACCTTGACGTCTTCGAAATATATTGGACGCTCATCGAGACATATGCCTCATCGCTAAAGTTGATTTTTCGATGCAAATAATAGTCAGTATTAACAGACATTTTGGGATAACAATTTAATTGTTTTTACTTGTTGTTAAACGCTTTATCCGTGGTGCTTTGGCAAAACTGACATAGTAAATAAGAGCCCATTAAAAGGATGTAGTTTCAACCAAATATCCGCAATAAATGTCAAAGTTTGAAAGTCCCCACTGTAGAATCTCTAATCTGGATTCTTAACTTAGATCCTAAATTTGCAATAAATCTGTAACAAACTTCGCTCTGCGATCTTAAAAAATATTGGAAATATTAATTAAAATTTCAGCTGAGAAAAATTTTAAGAATTAATCATGCAGCCATAATTTAGTTCTTCATATTGGGTATCTTGATAGGCTTGTTGGTAGGTGTTAGTCTATCAGTGCGAAGGTTTCTGGTTCAATTCCCGCAATAAACCATGGTTTTTTTCACTACAGAGAAGGAAAGGTCTAAGTTAGTGCTCGGTTAATTATGTTAAAATAAATAAATAAATACTTTTTCGTGTTATTCTGAAATCCTTCTTGAGTCCGCCGAGGCCAGAGGAAATAGTTAAGTAGTAATTTCCGTTCTCTTTTTCGACATTTCAAAACGACTTACGAATAATTTCCAATTTATTTAAAAAATAAGCCAATAACTACTCAGCCAGCATAATACTACGACGTTGTCTGAATTAGATATTTCTTGCAAATGTCTGAATTGATTCTTAGAGACTTCGTTCAGATTTCTGTCAGACATTGATTATACGTACTGCCTGGCCGCTTTCTGATCGATTTCGCATTGATATATCGGAGGGAATTTATGTACCGATATTTCTAATAAATTTCTTATTGAATTTATATATAAGTGTCAAAGTTGTTATGTAATAATTACAATTCTCATTAAGATAAAAATATTTTTATTTTATTCAAAATTTTTTATTTTTCGAATTTATTCTATGAGCTAAATTTCAGTTATCCATTTTATAAAGCTTTTTGTAATAGTTGAAATACTGAAAGAATAGAGCCATTCCAAAAAGCGTTATAAAATACATAACGGAAATTTAGCTCATAGAATAAATTCGAAAAATAAAAAATGTTGAATATAATAAAGTAACTTATGAAAAAGAAATAATTCCCAGATTCTATTTTTATTTTATTTATTGTTTATTGTTTAAAAAAAGATTAAAAAATGTTACGTATGTATGTAAGATTTTAAATTATAAACTTTTACTTTCCAATAAAATAAGAGACTTCTTAAAGAAATCTGTGCGGTTATTAGATTAGAATTTTTTCCATATTCTTTCAGCTGTCAGAATGTCGGCTAGCACATCAGAATTTTTCATGCCTCTTTCATTCGTCATCAGTGTGGCCAGGTCTAAAAAAATTTTACAGCTAAAGGCAGAATTAGTTTGTACGTTCTTTTCTGTTACGAATCAGCTGTTTTGTTTCTGTTCAATTGAAAGTCTGTATGTGTGGTTTGTTTTGTACTTTTTCGTTCTGTTCTGTTGCGGACAAATCTGTGTATGCATTTGTTTGTTGTGATATGTAATATCTGTAATTTTTTGTTTAAAGCTAGAAAAATTGGTTTTAATTAATGATTTATTAAAAATTTACGTATTTTTGACCCAAAATATTAGTTTTTTATTTTTACAAAAAGTTTTTTTTTACAATTTCAATGGTATTCTTTTTAAAAGCAGATGATTCCTTTCACAGAAAAAGTAAAAAGGAACGAAACAGAACGGCAACGGAAAGTAACAACAAATGAGACCCTAAATCTGGCATTAGACATGGCCAAAAAATGCAAGTAATTTTTTAAAGTTTTTTGTAAAAAATGTATTATCAGTATAAAATCTTATTTGATAATAAATAAATTTCATTGACTTTTTTTTGTAACGAAATTGAAATAAATGGTTATGTTTAGGCAAGTGGCTAGATTTTGGTAAAGCATCTGATACATATAAATATGTAGCACAGGTTGTTGAGACTTAGTTTTAACTTTGGGTGGCCTGCAAACCTCGGTTACATGCAAAATTTAAACGATTTATTTCTATGATATACAAAATTTTTTTGAGCATTTTATTTTTTATGGATTAAGAAAAGTTGACGCTTTAAATTAATTATTTTTTCAGCAGTTAAAAGCAAACAATTTTTTAAAAAATTTACACCATTGAATTTTATCTAAATACAAAGTGAAATAGCCTTGTACTTTTATATCGTAATATCAAAGGATAAGTAATATTTACAATCGACATGATAAGGGTATTTCTAATATTCCCTGAATATTCAATTTTTTTTTAACAAAACAGGTTTCTTAACATAAGAATTATCCATTTTCATACGAAATTTCATTTTGGGTACAACTATTTCTAGTCAAAACTTACTTTAACATATAGAACATTTTTAGTTAAATCAATAAAACTATTTGTCCAAATGTTTAAAATAAATAAGGCTAAAAAAGCTTAAAACATTTTCCAAAAATGCTAAATAAAATGCCAAGTGCTAAATGAAAATTTTGCAGCTAAATATAAAATTTTAATGCTAAATTTAGCTGCAAAAATTCCAAAATGGCCACACTGTTCATCATATATCTATGAGAAATGCCGGCAAAAACAACAGAATTTCACACGACGTGACTGCCAGATTTCGTATCAATCACGTCATACATTTTTGGGTCAGAAATCTGACAGAATTTGTATACGATTCCGACTTTTTGTCGACGTTTATCTCAGATATCTGGAAGATGTCGGATTATTTTGCTGGCTCGATAAATAATCTCAAGCCAAATTTTCGTATGCTGGTCTGCATTGGGTTAAACAAAAATACACGTAAACGAATTATTTTCTATATTGCATTTTATTGTTTATTTTTCGCCCCTTCGTTCATTTTTAATTTCAATATAACAAAAATTTAAAAAAAAAGCAACAAAAAAAATGACAAGAATGAAAACAACAAAGAGCTTTTCATGCAACGCTCATTCGTATCCTTGAAACATATTTTTATTGTTTAAAATTACATACAACGAATATGTCGACAATAAACAAACAACTTTTTTTCATCGATGTTGCATACGGTTCAATCTATACCATGACTTTTAATAAAGTCTCTATTGATACACTTTTCGAATGTAGGAAATTGTATTTTGAATGAGAAAAAAAGACCTTTGATGATCTGTTATCAATGAAAATGTATGTAATTTGATTTGTGTTTATTAAACAAATTATAAATTTTTCAGAGAATATCTGTTAAAATGCATTTCATGTTAAGCTGATTAGAAAAATTTTATTTTGTTAGAAGTTAAAAGGATTTTATGCATACGTGAACATACAAAAAAAAATAAAAATTTGTTTAAAAAGTCTTTTGTGCATAAACAAATATTGAAAAATTTATATAAGGCACCGGTTCTTCTAAAGGAGGTTAACTCAATATTTATAAATTGTCAGTAGAAGCAAAAAAAAAATGGTATTTTTTTATTTCACAGAAAAATTTAAAAATTATCTCTATCACCAAAATTTTGAATATTTTATTCAATATATGATATTTTTAACTGCAATTAAAAAAATTATTCAAAAATTTTACGGTTTCAAGCAACATATTAATTGATTTAATCAAATAAAGATCGGGCTTTGACAATTCCCAACAACAATTCTACAAGCTTAAATTATTTTTTTTTTTTTTTGTAAACAAAAAAATCAGTTAAGACAATTTTTTGTTTAATTTATATTTTAATTAAAAATTTATTCAAAAACAACTAAAATGTTAATTTAATCAAAATTATATTTTTAATTTTCTTTCAACTAAAAAAATTATTGATTCAATTATCATAGAAATTAAATTGAAATCCTTTTTAAAAAATTAGTTTTTTATTAAAACAGAAACTACGGATAATTTTTTTCTGTGAATTTGAAACCATCGATTAAGAACTTTGGTATGGAAAAAACCTTGATTTTTTGAGCAAACGGCGCAAATTGTGTGCGAATGGCGTCTATATTATGCACGCAGACAACTCCATTCCCCACCATAAACACTGTATTGAAATCCTGAAAAACCTCTTAGATATCTTAGAAAAAAAAAATTAAAAAAATATGAAATCAGCAGCAGTGAAAGTCTGAAAACTGCTTTAAACAGAGCTTGGACAAAAACAACTCGGGAAATCACAGAAAATTATGTAAATTCTATTCCTCGATATTTATAAGCTTTTGGTTGTTGCTCAGGGTAGACTAGGGATGCCAATCCCGAAATCCCGATCAGGGATTTTCGGGATTTAGTCAATTTCGAAATCGTTAACTTATTTTTTCTGATTTACCGTTTATTATTAAAAGAAATTCGTCATGAGATTCTCCCTGGAGAGGATAGAAAACACTTTATTGATCTTTCATATTTATTTGATTAACTTCGTTAATACTGTCATTGAAAACGAAAGAAAAAGGTTAAACTTTGTTATTCTTTTCAAGCATATCCAACAATTATAAAGAAATTTGAATCTGAGAAGTGCTGCAAATAATTTAAGAAGAAAGTTAATTTAAGAAATAAATGGCTTTTGAAATGCACAAAACAAAAAGGAAACCCAAAAGTTCCGTGAGGTTTTATTATCTAATTGATTCCACTGGTTTACCAAAAGCAAAATTAAAACTTTCCTCTTAACAGGTTTAGGCTTATTAAAGTGTTTTCCGAGAGTGGGCATGGGACCTACGGTAATTTATGAAGCGATTTTACGAAATTAATTTATACACTACATAATTCCTTCCACCAGGGGGGGTGGGTATAAAAATGTATTTTTTCTTAAAATAAAATTTTTATGGTTAACTAAAAAACTTTGTTTTGTTAATTAATTTCGAATTCAAATTTCAATTATTCATATTGATTCATTTAAAAATTTTAATAGAATCTTACAAATAAATCAATTACTAGTTTGATCTATTCAATTACTATAAAATTTATTTTTTTA
Source organism: Pollenia amentaria (assembly GCA_943735925.1). Lineage (NCBI taxonomy): Eukaryota > Metazoa > Arthropoda > Insecta > Diptera > Polleniidae > Pollenia > Pollenia amentaria. Next base: position 58,329,122 of record OX031010.1, on the reverse strand, counting down.
TAAAGTTTGAAGCAACTGAGGTAATTGAGTGAAATTTTGATTTTATGTTAATTAATTACATATTGTTGGAAATCCTACGTTGTTTTTTTATCATATTTTTGTTTAAATAAATCATTAATTCAGACAAAATTACACTTTTCCATTTTTACAAATTTTAGTAATCAACATAATCATTAAACAACTTTGCAATATTTACTGCCTGGCCCACAATATCGACAAGAACATTTCTTTCTTTTATTTATTTTGAAAACAACAACAAAGTTTAGTTTTTTGTTATTGTTTTCTATATAAATATGCGAAAGAAATGTTCTTGTCGACATTGTGGGCCTGGTAGTTAATGAATTATAAAACTTTTGTTTCTAAAAATCTTTTAAAGACGTTTTTTTAAATAAATATCTATAAAAATTATTTATCTTTTGACTTTCGAAAATCCCGAATCCTAAAAAATCCCGATATTCCGAAAAATCCCGGGATTTGATCTTTTGATATCCCGAATCCCGGGATTTGGCATCTCTAGCGTAGACCAACTAAATATTAGGTCTTAAAAAATTTAATTTTTTTTTTGCAATTTTCAATTTAATTTTATTTTTTGTACTGTATGTACACTTTTGTCCTTTAAAGGTTTTGTTGTTATTGCTTTTGTTAAGTTTATGAATAATATTTTTTTGTATTAATGCCTTAAATATTGGCATGCAAGTTTTTTTTCAATATCCTAGGTTGCATGTAGACTTTAGTCCTTCACTGTATACTAGGGTATTCATTTAATCGGGCTTTTGCTTTAATCGGTTAATCGTTCGATTAATTAACCGAGGTTTTGGTTTAATCGGTTAATAATCGGTTAATTTTGTAATCGGTCGGCTAACCGTTTAATACAGTTTTTTTTATAAATTAAGTCCTTTCAATACATAAAAATGCATAAATTATTTATTATTTGGAGTTTATTTAAAAAAAAAGCAATGACATAACAAACATAACAATTCTTGAACTAGCACGAGCAAATAAAAAATAATTCATATTTATGTAATACATATTTTTTAATTAAAACATAAATATTATGTAGTAATTAAAAAATAAACTGTTTCATAAAGTTATTTCAATAGTTTAAGAAGACCTTAAAAATAATCTTTTAGAAATATGATTAGGACTTAAGCGATTCTTTTCTTTAGTTTTGATAAATCTTTCACTTATCGTTGATGTTGGAGGCATTGAACGCAATCCATAATACAGAATATCTAATATCCCAGTCCTTTACCTGGATTCTCTAAACATATAAAAACTTCCATTATGTCATTATAGTCCTGTTTTAATTTTTTTTAATTTTCAACTCTTCTAATTGTTTAGGTTACTTCTGTTAAAGGTTTGATATGAGAAAATATGAGAAAAAACAAATAACTTAACACATACATTCATACATATGGAAAGATCCTGCGAAAAGTCTCCTTTTTTGTATCTTAACGCCAGAAGTAATTTAAATTGTTTATCAAAAATTGTATTTGTATAATTTCCCTTTTTATATGGTGTGTAAAGCGCAACAAGCTCTACATTAAGTTACGAAAGGGATAACTTTTGAAAAACATGGCCCTAAAATACAAGCTTATTTGCTTTCTGGCGTTACATTACAAAAATCGCTGGAAATTTCCATATGTACCTAAAACGATGAACGATTTTTAGATTTGATAACTTGGAAAATAAATCTTTATAAGTCCAAAGCTTTTTAAGAAAGGTTTTATACAAAAAGTTTTGTTTACTGCGCATGTAGGAACTCTGACGTCACACAACTTGCGTTCCCATTGGATAATAATTTTTAGCTTTGAAATGTTTATATGTAAACATGACAGTGGGAAGATTTATTATTTTGCTATTTAAATTATTTGAAAACAGAAAATTTTTTATTAGAAGTTATTTTTTCCTTCATAATTTATTTTTTTACATACATATGTATGTAAATATATTTATCTCCATATTAGCCATAGCTAAAAATATAAATATTTAATTAAATGCATGCAAACACGTTAGTTTTTCACACAATTTCAAACTTAATTTTTTTCGGTTACTTTGTTGGCATTTGCCCACTGCACACTTCATTTTTGTATCTTTGCTGCTGTCTTCTATATTAAATTTTTTTTTTGAATTTTTCTTTATAATTTTTAACACACGTTTCAAAATTTTTTAAAATTGTAATTATTGTAATAATATTTTTAATAAAAAATATTAATTGAAATTCGTAGTTTTTTTGACAATCGATATATTTTTTATTGAACTCTCTGAGTCAAGGCGAATTCAAAAACAGGTGGTGTCGAAACGGCATCTGATTTTGACTGTTCGAGCCAATTTGTTTTGATTTGTTAGTGTTTTGTTAGGAATGGTTGACATTTTGGACCGTAAACACTAACAATGCAATGCAAAATACCCTATTTTTTTGTCTGTTGTTTTTGAATTGTTGTAGTTTCGACACCACCCGTAGTTGAATTCGCCTTGCTCTGAGTAAATTAATTGCAGTGTTGCCAACTATCACGTAATACATAAATTTAATTTTTTGTATGAAATTACGAATTTCGCTTATGAAACAGACTTAGTATTCCTTACAAGGGAAATACTATGTCATCAAACGGCAAAACATGCGCAAGGCGTAATCTTTATTTCTATCATTCTTGTATAATACTACAAAAAATTAAAAATTTTGTTACGTCGGTTAATCGACTGAAATTAACCCTTTTAATCGTTAATCGAATATAGCCTATTTTAAATTAACCGATCAGTTAATCGGGGTAGTAATTAATCGGTTAACCGATTAAGGGTTAACCGAATGAATACCCTACGGTATACTGTAGTGAAATTCGGTTGGATAAAACAACTGAAGAGACGAGTCACACATGGATTAACTAAAATTTTTCTTCCAAATTTACGGGGAAACCCCTGTGAAAAACCTCTAGTTGTACTGTATTTATAACTAAGAGGCCCCAAATAAGGCCAAGATTCCTAAAATAGTTATGGGTATTGTATTAAATTTAATGCAGTAAAGAAAAGCTTAAGGCCTATAACTCGTAGAGCCCAGTTTTAAAAAGTATTCAACACAGATAAACTAAAAACATTTAACAGGAAATAACTTCAACTTTAATAAATCGTTTTAATGATTCGTTAGAGAAAAATAAACTTTTTAAATTCTAAAAATTAAAATAAAACTTTCTTTAATAATGGGTCAAAGAAGTGGAGCAAAAAAGAAGAATATTCAATATTTGTATAAATTTGTAAATTAAAATGAAAATAAAAGAAACTGTTTAAATATTTATAAAGGAGTAATAATTAGCATTATTTTTCCACATTTAAATAAAATTGAAAATTTATTTATGCGGACTGCAAACAGTTCAACGCGCAAAAGCTTTTTTTCGTTTTGTGGCAAATTTTTTTTTTTTCTTTACTTGAAAGTTGCTGCAAATGTGTTTTTGAAAAGTAAATAACTTTTGCACGCAAATCAAAATATAAAGTTGCACCCACAAAGAATTTCAATTTGGCTTGAATGTTCTTAATTATTGATATTTTTCAATTTAAAAGAAACAAAGAATTTAAAAGCCAAATTGGAAAAAAAAATTAATTAACCGTTATGCGGAATTTGTTTAAAAAAAAAGAAACTTTTTTCGTTTCACTTTTTGCTGCAGTTTGCAATTTTTTTATTTCTGTTTGAAATAATTTCTTATTTGAGTGAGTGATACCCGGAACGAATTGATCTATATTTTCATGAAGTTGCTTCAGTTGGTTTCTTTGTTTTTGTATGTTGTTGCAACACAACAGCCAGAGCTAAAAACTTTGCCAGAAATAATAACCACTGATATATTTTGGTTTAAAGTGTTACGTTCGATTACTGGTCCAGAGTACTTGAGTTTTTGTTTAGAGGTATGAAAGAGGGAATTATGTGTAAAGGAGTAAAAGAAAAGAACTTTTTGATGCATAAAATGCTGCAGAATGAAAGTAGAACTCATGTTGGAAATGTTTGTAGAATAAAAAGTTTTTTAATTTCAAATAAATAATAAAACTATTTGTTGGTTTCTTTTGATTGATTTATGCAACGTATAAAAAATGGAAGGAAACTAAATACAGGTTTCATACATAATTTTCATACAAAAATTTTTAAGGAAATATTTAAAAAATTTGCTATTTATAGGAAATAATTTAAAAATATGTTATTCATAGGAAATTAGTTGGTTTTTAGAACATTTTTCGAAAATTTACTATTTATGAGAAATTTTCTCAATTTATTTTCTATAAATGCTATTTATTGAAAATTTTTCAAATATTTTCCATGTATAGGAAATTTTTTTAAAATTTGTATTTATAAGAAATTATTTCAAAAAGTTACGGTCTATGTTATAAAAAATAAAACAGGTTAATAAAGGGCTTATAAAACGGATTTTTCTTTATTTTTTTAAAAAATTCGCTATTCAGAAGAAACTATTTAAACGAAATTATCAGAAAATATTGATTGGATTTATTGGCCTCTATTTAAAGTATTTATAGGAAATTTTTTTGATTTAAAGGAAAGTAAATCAAAATTGGTCGAGAAATGTTGGAAATTTTTTTTTAAAATCATCTATTCATTAGAAATTTTTCAAAGATTTGCTATTAAAGGAAACTTTTAAAAAAAATTGGTTATATAGAATAAATGTTTAAAAGAATTTGTTATTTAGAAGAAATTGTTCAAAAATCTGCTCTTAATGAAAAATCTTCTATTAATGGAAAATTTTCTAAAAATTTCCTTAAAAAAAAATATGTTTTAAAATATTTTTTTTTAAAGGAAATTTACTGTATTTATTATATCTCTATGTAGGAAATTTTTTCCATTTAAAGCAGGCTGAAAGTCGGAATTGTAGAGTCAGAGTTGAGGTTTTTGTTTAGAAATCATAGTCGGAGTCGAAGTACCCACAAAAACTTCAGACTCCGACTCCAAAAATGGTTTTACTTTAAGGATATTAAAGCTCAATGCGGCATGTGTTAGAATTAAAATTTCGATTTGAAATGTGGACATAATAATGTTCTTGCTATTTTTAACCATTTAAAAGGAACTGCATTAAAAAAAATCGTTTAAAGGGCTAAATAATTTCAGCGGTTGAGTCGGAGTCAGAGTTAGAACTATTTTTTGACGACTCCACAGCCCTGATTTAAATCAAAATGTTTCGATTTAAGAGAAATAATTTAAAAAAAAAAGTTTATTTATAGTAATTTTTTAAAAATTTTCTATTCATTATATATTTTTCGAAGATTTGCTACTAAAAGGAAATTTTTCAAAAATGTTTTATTTAGAAGAACTTATTCAAAAATCTTCTTCTGATAGAAAATTTTCTATTTATGGGAAATTTCCTAAAAATTTGCCAATTATAGAAAATCTTTTAAAAATATACTATTTAAAGGAAATTTATTGGTCTGTATTTATAAGAAATTTTTTCGAAACTTTTTTGATTTAAAGGAAAGTTAATCAAAAGTTTTCGATTTGAAAAAATTTTTATTTATAGAAATTTATTATCAAAGTTGTTTTTGGGAATACTATTATTTATTTAAAGATTTCGATTGTTGTGCTTAATTCCCTTTTTTTAATAATTGATCAAAAAAAATACCTAAGCAACCAGTGAAATGCGCATAGGAACAGCTTATCCTCCAACAATAAATTTCAGTATTTTTTTTATCAATTATTAAAAAAAAGGGAGTTAAGAACAACAATTAAAATCTTTTCATTTATAGAAATTATACAAAAATCTTCTATTCACTAGAACTTTTTCAAAAAAATTTGCCAATTTTATATATAGGAAACCTTAAAAAACTTTTCTGTTTATATGAAATTGTTTAAAAATGTTCTTTTTATATAAAAAGTCGTGAATATTTCTAAAAACGAGAAGCCTTCTCCCTTGTCTGTTTTCTTTACATTAACAAAAACGATTCTTAAATATTTTAAATTAAATAAAGAGCTCTTAAATTAATAATAAAACATTTATCTAAGATCTTAAACACATTTCGGCATTTAACATCGTTCTTTGGAACAAAAAGATTCAAAGTCACGGTAGCGTATGAGCAATTCCCCAATTCCATATTGTTTAAATAAAAATCACTCATACGTTAAGTGTTTTTTTCTGTTTCCATTTTTTTTTTTTTTTTGCAACTGTGTGTGCATATGTTTCTTTCTATTATATATTAATGCTGATTTTTGTTCTGTTCGTTTTATTTTTTTTTTTTATTCAACAAAAAATACTAAGTGAACCTTTAAATTGACACACATTTATTCTAGCACACGTTCACATTTGAACTGTGACTTTTTTACGCTTGTAATTTTCAACACTACTCTCAGCAAATTTTATGCGAGGTGGAAATTAAATTTTTGTGCTTCCGGGTAAAGTATTAAGGGAGTTAGTATTATTGATATTTAAAAGGGGCAATATATCAAATAAGGAATCCTTTAGAGAAATAGACTAGCCGTGAAAAGAATATAGAGGAAATTATGTTCTTAAGCAGGTATTAAATCTGGTTTGGGCTTATCAATAGGGAAAACTCTTTCTTTAGAGCTTACAACATGGCAAATTGGTGTATACCCCTACTTAACACATTTCTTTTAACTCTTAAAAGAAAATTTTAAATTTTTTGTAGTCGTGAAATAAGTAACATCCCAAATTGGCATAGATGAATACTCCAATGTTTATGGGTGATGCAGCATCCCACAATGTTTAACATTATCTTACATATTGAGTTTTAAATAAAAATTTCTTTTGAAAATAATTGACAGAACTTCAAAAAATGTCACGTAAATTTCTAAAAAGAAAATTTTAAATTTTTTGTAGTCGAGAAATGAGTTCTTCCCTAATCACAAGTCATAAAACCCATCCAAATATATATCTTTTTTTTTTGTCAAGAACGAACAACAAATTTAAAGACAACTACCGAAAAATTGTGTTACCTAAAGGCACTGTAATGAGAAATACTCCTGCATGTTTTTCGTTTTTTGTCCAATTAATAAAGGGTGTCCCAGTAAAGCCTCGCACACAATGCTAGCAATAATTTTGCTTTTTCTTCTATATTATTTCTTCCCAAAGTATTTCATATATTTTCCTTTTCGAACAAAAATGTAACTAAATTTTTTTTAAAAAGTTCAGTCTACTTCTACTTCAGCAACGATTTGTATAAAAATGTATATTACGTTTATAATAATTTTCTTTAGTTTTGAATGAAAATTTCAACAAAATGTTTTAAAAAATAATAATAAATACGTTATATTGTTGTGGGCAAAATTTGAAATCGGTTTCTTAATAAAAAATGTGTGTGGTTGTGAATAAAATTGTTGCTCTATTATGAACACCAGTGAAAATGTTGCTGCCTATTGTGTACGAGTCTTAAGTATGCACTTTTTAATTTTTAAATAAAAACACGTCTTTTTCACAATTATCGAGAAATTTAATAGTATCGCGCTTTTTCGTAGAAAAAGTCCCCGTTACTGAACGGATGGTCTCATTTTGATGGTACGACCTTTTGAATTTCACATTAGGTCCGCAAATGTGAAATTTATTAAACGTCGGTCGATCCGTTTAGAAACTGCAGATTTACAAATTTTTTCCTAAAGAACGATTTTCAAAAACATGGGCTTAATTTTGTAATCCACTGTAAAGAAAACCCGCTTAGAAGAAAGTTTACAAATGTATATCCTTCATCGCCTTCGTTTGTAATTTGTACAATATTAATCAAAGACCCTAGAAAGTATTTATATTCAGAAGCCCGTTTCTGTATTTCTCGCATCGTAAAACACAAGTATTTCTGTATCTGTACTTTGCGAGAATTATTTTTCATTTAAATAATTTTCCAGTAAAAACAGAATCAGTTTGTCCTCTTTCGCATTCAAATGCAGAAACATTTTTTCTCACAAATCATTTTTAGTTTCACACTTCATGTGAGAAATTTTACGATGCGAGAAATACAGAAACGAGCTACAGGGTCCTTATGAGAAGCGAAGTTGATTTAGCGTTGGCCGTCTGTCGGTGGTCGATTGAAATGGGTTTTTGAACATAGGGACCAAGTAGCTATATATTTATATCACAGATAGTCCGGAATTGTTTGCTAGTGAAATTCAGCCCAAAGTTCCCAAATAAGGTTTAAGCATCTTGATTTTTCATTACACAACGTCCGAAAAAATGTGGGCGGAATTGTAGAAGTGGGCGTTCCATATAAAGGCATTATTGATTTATATTTATCTGGAGAACGGCAAGAGCCAAAGTTTATAAATAAGCGTTAAGCATTTTAGTTATCAACGGACAATATCCGACAAAATGTAGGCGGGAGAGGAGAAGCGGGCATGGCGAAAAATGGATTTATGTATATCTAAAGAAAGGTAAGGAATAAATAGCTGGGTTAACCTCACCAAAACAAAACAAAATTGGACGGGAATGGGGAATAAGCGTGGCACCTCCAGCATAAAGAATTTATTTCGAGAACGGCAAGAGCTAAAGTCAAATAAGATACAAGCATCTTGGTTATCAATACACAACATCCGACAAAATGTGGGCGAGGTTGCACATATGGGCGTGGCACAAAATAGATTTATTTATATTTACAAACTGTATTTATATAACTTCCTGTTCTTATCGCACCATTGTGAAGGGTTTATAAGATTAAACAGTTGCGAATATAGCACTCTTAACTACGGTTACACTTATTAAATATTTGACCAAATAAGCATAACCACTATATTGGTTAATAATTAGTGAGACTTAACATTGTCTTAATATTACAAAATAAAATTAATTATAGTGCTAGACATAGCAAAAAACTGTTTTATGTAAGATGTGGTATAATAAACAAAATTAATATAATAATCAAAGGAAATTATACTTAAGTTTGCCTTTTGGTCGCGTTTTTTTTCCCACAAATCTTTGACAAGTATGACCGTAGCTTTAGTGTTCAAACAAAATTGAATATTCAACTTTAGTCAACAATTCTATAATTAAATTCTATCCCATAATTAAACCATCAGCCGTAACTTTAAATTCTCTCTCATTTTATTATTTTAGTTTTCTTTTTTTTCCATTTTATGTTCATAAAATTAATGAATTTTAATGAATGGCAGCATTATTGGGGGAATAAGTTTCTATATGTGAGAGCATTAGAAAAACCGTTCTCAAAATAAATAATGAAACAGAATTGAGTCTTCAGCTTCAGGCAAAAATTCTAAAGCCCATAATTAAAACGTCGTCAGTTACTTAAAATTCTCTCTCATTTCTTTCTTCTTCTTTTGCTCTTGTTCTTCTTTGTTAACAAAATGTATGAAATTTAATGAAAGTATGGTTTTAAGAGATTAAGTGTCTATATGTGAGAGCATTAGAAAAATCAATTTTATTTTGAATATTTAAGCTTTTTTGTCAAATTGTATGGAAAATGTAGTCACTACGCAGTTCTGTTTGAGCACTTACTTGTTTTTTTTTTTTTAATTTTGTGCTGTCATTTTGGAACCAAGAGGTAATTTAGTCCCTTTCGTCTTTTGGCACCACAAAACTTAACTTTTTTCATTAATAGCGTCACAACGCGAAATAATACTATTTAGGAAAAAAAGAAAACTACTCAGTTAGTCATAAGCGCCCTACCACAACTGAAAACCGTGCTCGTTAGTTGATTATGTAGAAGCCGCACAAGAAACTTAAAAATAGACAAACCGGTGTTTTTCCAGTTAAAGATCAGTTAAAACTTCGCTTACTTTTTTAAATGAATAGCTTCTCTCACTCATTAGTTAGAAGCTTCGTTTGCTACTGTTTGTGCTAATTAGCAGCTATTAAATAACTACTTCTTATAACGTATTATAAAAATCATTATTGTAGGGAAAATAATTCTTGGGGTATCTTACTGGCTTCCCTGATTCTCGGTATAGGCGTAGCACGTTACCTGAAATTCCTACGGCTTGGACTTACAACGTAATGATTTACAAAAGTGGTACCACAAAAAGAAATTTTTGAATGAAAATGGATTTTTGGCAAGTAATGTAATGTAATGTAAACTGTGTGTGTACTTCTTTGGCAAGTACACGCAAATAAAAAACATGGTTATGGTAAAAATATTCTAAAAGCAATATATTATGATAAGATTCATGATTGTAGTCAACAAATTACGATTATTATTGAATCGTGTTATGACCAAATATATTCCTAATATTAATTTGTTTTTATTACATCATATTATAATTTAATGTAATAATATTATTATCATGTTAATCATAATCAGTTAAGGAGTAATCATATTATTATCATGTTAATCATAAGCAGCTAAGAAGTAATCATATGGTTGTCATGTTAATCATAATAATATGTAGATTAAATCTAAACCGAAAAATATTTTTAATACATATTTATGCTTATTTACTAACTGGCAACCTTAACGTAAAACTGTTACAGATATTTCACATCATAATATGATGTAACTTTAAACATAATATTTTTAACCTATTTTTGTCGTAGGTCGCAATTATTTATAAATTATTTTATAGAATTTTCACTCTTTTTCTCTAAAATAATACAGAACAATGGTCAATATTTTTGCACCATTTTCAAACATTTTATTTTGTGACACTTTACAATTTTTAATGGGTATTTTTTTAAATCGTTTAATCACTGAATAACAAATAATTCGATAGGCATATGTAAAACAAATGACACCACAGATGCAAAATTATTTTACAAATGGCGATAACAAAATATTCTTAGCATAAAGATATTTTGTTTGCATTTTAAACATATTATGAGTACACGTATAGAAAGTGATCATGTTATGGCTATTAAATAGCATTAAATGGTTGTGAGGAATATAACATGTTTTCAAAGTTATCATTATTCAGTTGTTATAAAAATAATTATTTTTCAGTGAACCTTCCTAAAATTTATAATTGCGATAAACATTGACATGTTTACAGTAACTATAATATTGTTGATATTAAATAATAAAAAAACAATATTTTTTGTACGACAACAATATATTGTTACAATAAACATAGTGTAGTTGCCGTAACCATGCCCAACCATATTTTTTCTCTGCGTGTAATTTTCTTCGTATTTACACTCTGGTAACTTGTTACTAGAGTTTTTTTATTCCCACACTTTTTGGATTCCCGGGAAATCGGGAAATAAAAATCGAATTCTCGGGATCCCGGGATTCCCTCCTAAAATTTTGTATTTATATAAATTAAATAATTTTTTTTTTTTTTTTTTCTTTTATTTTTTCAAGCTCGAGGTCTGTTTTATTCTTTAAATTCTTTATTTTTCAATATTTCGACATCCTTTGGATGTCATCTTCAGGAATAACGGGCTTGAAAAAAGAAAAAAATTATTTAATTTATAAATTATAATCATAAAGGTCGAATAACTAAAAACTTAATAGAGAATTTTGTATTTATTTAATAACTTATTTTATTTCTTATTGGCTTTTACGCTTAAAAGAATTAAATCTAGTAACTATTATATAACAAAAACGTAAAAAATTTAAGATTCAAATTATTTTAAAACACTTAAGGGGTTATATTGATGCCAATAGGATAATAGAAATCAATATACGTATAAATATATACATTGTCAAATTCAGAGCTTATTTGCATAATTAGAATGAAAGTATTTGTCTTACGCGAATAAAAATTCTGGAAGGGTGATTAGGAACTGAAAGCATAACATTACGAAGTAGGAATTCTGGAACAATTTGACCGTTTAACAAATTCAGCAGAAAGGAGAAATTTTATTTACTACATTTATTTAATAACATATTTTTTACAATTTTATAACCCTTAATCAGCAGTGGGGTATGAAGGTATACTAAGTTTGTCATTCCATGTGAATATTTTTTCTTCTAAGGTCCCATAAAGTATTTTTATTATAAGTCCCTTCTTAATTCTAAGCCGATTTTGCCATTTGGGTGTCAAATTGTTTCTAGATCTTCTAGGCTGTTTGGGATTGAATTCCAGCTCAATCGCTTCAGTAGGAAAAGAGTTATGCACCCAAATGTGGAATTACCTCCCTAAAAACTCAACTAAAACAAACATGAATTTTTGGCGAAATGTACACAAATTTCTACTTTCTACCTTTATGATACTCAAAATCACTTTAAATGCAGCATATGAAACACAATCTAGGAAAACAATTTAATACGCCCTTAACCGCAAAGCTTTATAATAATGTTGTAAAATTTACACTTAAATTTGCTAGGACAATAAATAACATTTCGTGATGATGGGTCTATAATTTACAATAGGCCCAATATAAAGCCCATTCTCAAAAATTAGTTTAAAAGCCTTAAACTGTAGAAAATTTAAATATTGTGGTGAAATTAAGTTTGATAAAACAACTAAAGACACAAGTCTGACATAAATTTACTAAAGTTTTAAAAAAAGATTTCCTTCAAAATTTCCCGGGAATCCCGCAATAAATTCCCGGGAAAGCGGGAATTGAAAACTACTCAAAATCCTGGGAATTCCCTAGACGAGAAATCGCGGGAACAAACTCTACTTGTTACCCTTAAATTGCTTTATAGATAAATTGTAACTGTCGACATTTTACCTTTTTAGTAGCTAATGTGTAAGCACTAATTTTTTGGACTTACTTTTCGGGGATGTATATCTTTCAGTAGAATTGTTGCTTTGTGCTGATTATTCAACACATTCTTTTGAAGGCGAATTTTTTTCTGAGGAAGACAGTTACGCAAACGAAATTTTCGTGATAGTTAGAGGTTTGATTTGTGAACTGTTTTATTGAAAAAACGATAAAATTTTGACTTGTTATGATTTAGTGTGTGAGACATGTTGTCAAAAAATAAAATCTTCATACACAATTTAACCTGTTCAACATTTGACTCTATTTCAATTTAAAACAATGTCAAAATAGAAATCAAACTGTTTGAAAAATTACCATTTAAATTGGTCCAACAAACGCTAAATACCATTTTAATTTTCATTATTTTGCAAAAAAAAAAAAAAAAGCAAATCAATTATTAAACCCCAACATTTAACAAATTCAAAAAATTCATTTATTTCAACTTTTTTTACTTACAACTTTTTTGTTTATATTTAATTACTGTCATTAGTGTATAAACACATGTGCTATAAAGTTCAATTATATTTTTTTTTAATTAAAAAATCTACAGTTTTAATTTAAATTCATGTCGTTTTTTCCATTTATTTCATTTCAGGTAGGAAACTGGTTAAAATATACTAATTTAGGCATTTAATTGTTTTCCACAGGTAAATTACAACTGCACATTTTTACATTTTATGGACGAATTTTTAATGGAAAAAATTCAAAAGTTTTATATTGAATTTTGTTGTGATGTTTAATTAAGTTATGAAATTTTATTCGAAGCAAATAAAATTTTTATTTGAATCTAAAAATATTAAAAAAATTTAACATTTTTGTTTTTCGAATGTATTCAATGAATTTCAATTTAAATTCAACTAGAGATTGGCTCAAGCAAAAGGTATGTGAAAGGTTGAAGGACTAGGACTATTGCAAAAAAGGTTTTTTAATTGAAATTTGATTTATTGAACACATTCGAAAAATAAAAATGGTTAATAAAATAAAAATAACTTATAAAAAGGAATAATTCTCAGATTCGAAAAAATATGTATATTTAAAGGCCAATGAGCCTAAAGAATTAAAAGGCTAATTCGAATTTTATAAAGCGTGTCTTTTCTAATACGATAGAAATTACGAAAAAGTCAGCTGTTAAAAAAATTATCATACTCTGCTCTCTTTTAGGCATTTATTATCAGTTTACTCTGGCAGATCGTCATAAATAAATGAATTCTATCAAATTACCCAATTTTACTTCGCAAATCAATTCAACAAAATTGGGTTCAACGATGAGGCTAATTTTTGGCCTAACGGGTTGTTTAGCAAACAAAATTAAGGCATATGGACTGAAACTTTTCAAAAATAGATCCTAAAGACTCTATTATATCCAGAAAAATAACCAGTTTGTTTAGGACCTTACCTATTCAAAATTGTCGCCGGAGCTCACGTTACGGTCAAAGGAGCAGATCGTTAACGCACCAAGATTAATGATTTTTTTTTTGTCTTAAAATATATAAATAGACCTATAAGTTGGCCACTAAGAGGTCTTGCAATTTTACATCTTCCTCAAATATTTTTCGTAAGGCTACGTGAAGTCACTGGTTTATGATGAAAAGCCAGCAACAGTTGGTGCGTTAAAGGCCAACATTGTTCGTGTCATTCCTGACATATGGCCAGCAATACTCTAAAAAGCGGCCCAAAATTGCATGTCCAGAATTTTCAGATCAGAGTTATATAATTTTGAAAATTGAATATGGTTAAATTTTAGTAGGTACATATTTAAAATTGGTGAAAAATGGGTGAAATTTAAATTATGGGCGGATTCGCCCTAAAAGACTGAAAGGCCAAGGACTTAAAGTGCTCATATGCCCGTAATTAATTTGAAATACTAATACCATGTATTTACCAAGGCAAATTTATACAGGTTAAGCTTTCACCCCATACAAATTGCCTGCCATCTTCAAAAATCTAAACAAAATTGAAATTTAATTAAAAGCAACAAATACAGGCAACAAAATATATCAACCATACAAATAAATAAACTAATCAAACAAAGTGTTAAAGAAAGTTAAATTAGTGCCAAGTGAAATAAATAAACAAACACAATAAAAAATGGATATGTTGACGGTCGCCGTGCATTTTGTGGTTGCTGGCGGAAGGAAGATGATGGTGGTGTGTCTTTCAATCGCAGACAATTACGAGATGCATTTAATCTACGGCCCGTTCTTCTTGTGATGAGATTGAAGCAGACCTGAAGTTGCTCAAAATTGCCAAAGCAGCCGGTTCCGCTAACATCCCTGCGGCACTACTCTGACATGTATCATATAAAACAATTGTAAAAAGTTCAAAATGAACATACCCAGTAAATGATAACGAATAAAATATAGCAAACAAGCTGCTATTTTAGTACTGACAACGAAGAAGGTTTAAACGCAAAAAAAATTAAAATATATTATGGTTTACGAAAATGCTTTAAAAAATGCATTTAAACCAGTAAAAGCCAAATATTAATGAATATGTTAATATAGTTAGCCCTTAATAAAGCACTTTAGGAGTGCTTTATTTGCATGTTTTATTATGTTTAAAGAAGCGCTTATTGTCAGCAGAAAATAGTCCTCCAAACCGGGAACATCCCATACAAAAATCAGGCATCTCATCAGTAGGTTTGAAGCGATTTGAGGTATGAATTCATACATAAAACCTGCTCCTTTTGGAGCACATTTTTACTGGGTAGGGCATCGAAAAGCTCTCTCCATCTAATTCATCGTTGTTCAATGGTTTTGCGTTATTCCAGGATATTTGATTCTAGTACTCTTTTAGTACAGCGTATCCAGGTGTTTCTCGAACGGTCTCTTCTACGTTGCCCTCTAAGAAAGGGGTTTCCACTCTAAGAAAGCTCTAGCGATATCATCGTGTGGGCGGCGTAGGATGTGGCCTAACCAGGTACATTTCCTTCTTCGAACTTCTATTTCGACATAACTAGTATTTGTTCTTAGTAGCAGTTCTTTATTTGAAATTCGGTTTGGCCAGCAAATTCTCAATAATTGGCGTAGACAGCGGTTGATAAAAACTTGAATTTTGCGAATTGTCGCCTGTGTCAAACTCCAAGTTGTGCAGCCATATACTAAAATCGATTTGACTCTGCAGTTGAAAATTCTCATTTTTGTTTTGCGCGAGATGTTGTTGCATCTCCAAATTTTATTCAGTGTAAGAAAAGAACTGCTAGCCTTGTTTATATGATCGCGGATGTCTGCCTCTGATCCCCCGTTTTTGGTTATTTTACTGCCGAGTTAGCAAAAGCTGTCGACGTCTTCAATGGCCTGCCCGCGTATAGTCAGCGGACTTACATTTGTTGTGCCTATTTTCATAAGCTTGATTTTTCTAATATATATTTTCCGACCGATAGCATTTTCTGTCAGGCATTTCAGCTTGGCTTTAATGTGTTTAAAACTGTGCGCGAAAAAACAGATGTCGTCAGCGTAGTCGATGTCACCAACGAGGTCATTGGCGTTCCACCGAATGCCATAAGGTGTCTGACTATTTGTTTATTCTAAAGCAGAATCCAGAAGGATTAGGAAGAGGGTGGGTGAAAGGATGCAGCCTTGTTTAACACCTTTACGGTTCTCGAAGGGTCCAATTTGCCTACCGTTAAAGCGAACTGTAATTTCGGCATTTCTCACTAACCAGTGTGACAATTTTTGTTGGAATGCCTTTGTTTATAAGAGCGTTCCACATAGAGTTGCGAGAAATAGTATCAAAAGCTCTCTCAATACCGAAGAATAAAAGATATAAGTAAATGTTAAGTTCTACCGACTGTTCAAGGATTATGCTCAAAGAGTTAATGTGGTAGGCACAAGATCGCCCTGGTCGGAATCCAGCTTGTTCCTTGCGAAAAATGGAATCCAGCGCAAGGAATATGCGTAGGAGTAGCAAACTTGTCATTACTTAGCTAATTACATTTAATAATGTTTTTTCCCGCCAGTTTTTGCATTGGGTGAGTTCCCCCTTTTTGGAATTGTTATCATTATTTCTTTTTTCCATACCGTGGGAAAGGCGTTTGTATCCGAGGCTTCTCTGATAATTGGGGTAATAGCTCTTTGTAATTTAAATCAGTTGTAAATCAAGTGCATATACATATATATATATATATATATATATATATATATATATATATACATTTATATATATACATATATATATAATTATTGTTTTGGAAATGCCCACAAGCCCACAAGTTTATTAAGAAATTAAGTTATGGATTATTGCAAGCGTTTACTTGATGGTTTTATTAGATTTATTGCTAATTTTTGAGTCTCCAAACAACTGTTTCGAAATAATGTGGAAAAATCTAAAGCACAAAGGGCCTCGTCATTTCGAAGTAAACGTATTCGTGGGGATATAAAGATTGCAACCGCGAAAGTGCCCTAATGGCGTGCGGTTCTTGGCTAATACCTTTCCATTTCTCGTTTGTAGAAAATGTATTTGCTCCAAGCCAGGGATGTTAAATGGGGTTTTAAATTTTGTACCAACTTCCAAAAAAAAAAACAGAAAAAGTGCATAAAAATTCAATTGTCCACAAAAAAACATAAAAGGTAAAATAACGAACATTGAAAACAATGAAAAATGGAGAAATTTTATAAATGAATTTAAAATTTTTAAAGGACTATGGGACGTTAAATGTGAAAGTTATAAAAAAAAAACAAAAAAAAAACATAATATGAAAAATTTCTTTCGCATATATTTTTTAAGTTAAGTAGTACTATCCAAAAAAAAAACACAATACTGATGTTTTGCTTTAAGTGTCATCGGCTGTGGTAAAAAGGAAACAAAAGTAGTAACACAAGTTTCGACTAATGTTGCCTCGTCTGTGGGTACCATAAGTCCCCTTTTACAATGTGGCAAATTAAAGGCAGATTATGATGGTTTTGCTTAATAAAGCGTTTTTTCTGTATTGCGGGTTTTTGGCGTTCCGGGACATTTTAAAATATGTACAATTTCAATAATAAAATATGTAACAAGTGCATAAACAATATAAATTTATTAATTAATTCATTTATTAATGATGTGCTAATAATCCCAATTTCTGAATGAAAACACTGAAATTTATTGTTGTGGGAAAGCTCGTTTCTATGCGCATTTCGCTGGTTGCTTAGGCCAGCTCGTCAGGAAACTTTTTCCAAATACTTTAGAAAAGCTAAAAATATTATACAACTAAGACCATAAAGAGAATAAGAATTTTAAAATACTCAGGTCCTACATGTACCAATATCAAAGCTTCAACAAAGAAGCTTAATTTTGTTTTTTTTTTCTTTCTATCCTCTTACAACTACAATTCGTGTTGGAAAAAAACAAGCCAATTGTAGGGGAATGTAAGAAAGAAAAATTGACGGTTTATTGTTGTGTCTTTGTTGAAGCTTTGATATTGTTACATGCAAGACCCGAGTGTTTTAAAATTCTTATTCCCTTTATGGTCTTACTTGTATAATATTTTTAGCTTTTCTAAAGTATTTGGAAAAAGTTTCCTGACGAGCAAGCCTAAGCAACCAGCGAAATGCGCAACGAGCTTTCCCACAACAATAAATTTCAGTGTTTTCATTCAGAAATTGGGATTATTAGCACATCATTAATAAATGAATTAATTAATAAAATATTTCATTCCCGAAAATAATTTTTAATAATAAATTTAAATAAATAAATTTATTATTTTACTGGCTTAAATTAAGTTTATGTACGAGCCTGTACATAATGCATGTTGTTCCATTTTATAAAAAAAAAATTTATAGTGGCACCACTGTTACAAGTAACAAGTAAACAAAAGCAGCTGTTTTTCCATTTTTATACCCTGCACCACCACTGTGGTGAATGAGGGTATACTAAGTTTGTCATTCCGTGTGAAACTTTTTTATAATACATCTAAGACCCCATAAAGTATATATATTCTCGCTGCTTGAGTAATTCTAAGTCGATTTAACCATGTCCGTCTGTCTGTCCGTATGTCCGTCTGCTGAAAACACGCTCACGAAAAACGCAAAAACAAAGAACAAACTTGGTCTCAAATTGCTTGTAGTTATCCAAAGCAGCTTGAGATTGAAATCCAGCAATATCGGTTCAGTAGGATCAGAACTATGAATCAAAATGTGGAACCACCACTCTAAAAAAATTGATAATTTTGATGCAAAAACTACAATAAATGGTGGAATAATGCACGGAATTACATACAATTGTGCACGAATTCGCTTTATACGACTGCAAATCATATTGTTAAATTTCGTGAAGATCGGTCCATAGCTGACCGTAGGCCCCATATAAATCCTAGTCCCTACTCCCTAGCATACTAAAATTTGGTACGTCACAGTTTTATAGGACGAGAAATCACACTGCCAAATTTCGTGAAGATTGGTCAATAATTATTTACCCTAGGCCCCATATAAACCCTACTCTCGCAAAACAGTTTATTGCGCCTTAAACCAAATATAGCACACTTTGGGAAAATAATTAAATTCGCCTAAAAGCATAACAGATATAGATATTGCGGTAAAATTTTTTATAATACCAGAAATCTGGCCTCAGCTTTTTGGGATGATTGGTTCTAATTTACCATAGGTCCAATACGAATTACGCTCATAAAAATTATTTTAGTTCGGCTAAAACTTACGAATCATGATGTTTTACGCAAGGCAGTTCAAAGTTCTAACAAGAAACGCATACAACTTTCTTATTGTCGGTTAATAATTTAATGCATGTTTAACCGCAACCAATTTTAATGCTGACGTTCGTTTTTGTGAAGCTTAGTTAATAATATATATGGATTTATCATATAGAGCTCACTCCTGTCGGTGGAGGGAATCAAAGATTCGGCACAGCCGAATATAGCACTCGAACTTGTTTCAATTGTAACTGTCATCTTCAAAATAATGTCAGCCAGCAGTATTAGTAGTCGTGTGCTCGTGTAGCCTGCTGTGGTGAATGTGTTTAAATGCATAACTCTCCTGTAGCACCTCGATAAAAAAAACTGTGCAGTTATCCAGTAAAAATTTGAATAAAAGTACAAAACATTCCACGAGATTTAAAAACTCTACACATAAATTAAACTCGCGATTCGAAACAAAACTGTTTCAAGTATTTGGCATGAAGAAAAAATTGCGAATGCGGTAAAGTGGCATATATCACTTGAAAACAGGAACAAAATTAAAAAAGCACTTAGCCAAAATAAATAAAGCAAAAAAAGTCATTTATGGCTCAAACTATCTGGCATTCTTTTAAGATAAAAAAAATTGTTATTATTAACACTTTGGAAAAACACAATTCATTTTGTTTTTCTTGAAATACTTCATCATGTCACACACATTTGTTCATGCCACAAACCAAAAAAAAAACAAAAAGTTACTTTACAATAGTCGCAAAAATTACCAATTGTAAAAAGATGTTTAAAAGTTGCATATTTTTATGGTTTTTGTTGTTTGCATTAACACAAAAGGACATAAAACTAAACATAAACGTTTTGTTGCCCAAGATAACAAAGTATGATCTTCCGCCACCTTTTGCAACAAAAGCTACAAGGCTGGGAAATTTTGGAGCAAATGAAAAAGTAGAAAAGTTGGAACGCTATGTTCGCTATGTACGCCTGTGCCGAGTCCTTGATGACGGCATTTTTTCATAATTTAGTTAAAAGAGCATTTTTACAGCATTTTTAAGTTTATAGTGCATATTTTTCCCTTTTGAGGCATATTTTATATATATGTATATACATATATATATAAATACTAGGGTGGGTTAATTTTTTTTTTTTTTTTGATGAAGCGTACATAAAACGTAATCTATAGGTGATTCTGAGAAATTTTGCTCAAGAGACCACAGCTCTAAGTCGGATTTGGAGCCCCCCAAAATTGTTCTATGTATATATGGAAAATTTCTATTTTGAAATTTTGGGGGGCTCCAAATCCGACTTACAGCTATGAATCACCTATAGATTACGGTTTTGCTATACGCTTCATCAAAAAAACAAATCGGTCCATACAATTTGACCCGCCCAAATAAATACATATGTGCCCATCGTTCCTGTAAGGAGCATAGGGCCTCAACAAAATCTTTCCATCTTGATCTGTTCATAGCGATATTTTTACTTCGTTCCAGCTCGTTTTTATATTTGACGCCTCGGTTTCTATTTGTCTTCGCCATGTATGAGCTGGCCGACCTCTTTTACGGTTACCTTGAGGATTTGATACATGTTGAATTTTGTTAGATGCTTACAAGAGTTTTCGCAGTAAATATTTTTTTTTTTCAAGATTCTTGTTTTTCTATTTTAAATATGGATCTGTATTCCCAACGTGTTGCTTCAATTTTCATCTACATTTCTTTTTTTTTACTCTAAAATTGTAAGCCAAAGCTGGTTGTCATTAAAGATAAATGTAACTTTAAACTTTAAAATTGTATATCTATACATATAAGCAACATTTAAGGAAAACGCAATTATATAATTATAGTTATGGACCAACGTTTTAGTATACCTACCGACTAAGAATCACTGTTTAAATTGATCTAATGATGTTTATCCGTCCGTCTAGACTCGTGACTTCGAGAAACCCTTAAAAGAAGTCGAAAATGGTTTAATTGGGCGACTTTGCCGACCAGTGCAAGTCACCAAACAGAGAGATTGGGCGACCCGGAAATGTGGCCCTCAGAATTGCGGTTGTAGGTTGTGAAGTGTACACTATTGCGCCATTCTGTTGTAAATATATGTTTTCCAGTCGCATATTGGTCAACTCGTGCTTATTCGCGTATCCAGAGAGTTGGAAATTGATCTTGCACATTCTTGAGAAGTATAGCGCTCCATTTCTTTTTGACGTGTATTTTATTTTTTTTTTTTTTTCGAGATATTTTCCTAATTTACCAGCGAGAAAGAAAAATTGCAATAATGTCCAGCAATGAAACCAAAGTCAGATGAATTTGAAATGAATTAGTTTTAACTTTTTAATTAAATACAGTACAAATGCAGAATAATAAATAAAATAAAGAACGGTCTTAGGTTTTCTATAACCAAATCATTGACACAAATCATATACACGCGCCACGTGCACACACACACACACACACACCCATATATATATATATATATATGGGCATTTCGTCCGAATGGTCAACCAGGATGGGTGGAAAATTTTGATAATCATCGTGTCTTATTGTTTATAATTATAAAAAAGAAGTCTATGTTTTTATAATTTCATAGCATATCTCAGCTGTTTCACTTGAGGAAATTGGGCTGGAAACTTCAAAATTTTTATATTTTCTATTTAAACTACTTCTAAAGACATTTTTATATATACTTTTATATATATTTTAAATGACAAAAATATCTTGCACCCTTTCTTCACAATCTCTCTCTATTACAATCAATTAAGAAGAAAAAGTGTAAGGAGAACAAAAAAGTTCCATTAAAGGTTATTTAACGGTTAAAGCATATGGGCAATTCGTACGTTCGCGACCGGTACTTAAGCCAATTAAACAAAAACCAATAGAGATAGGCTGACTTCCAAAACGTCAATTGCTTTTTATTAGAACAGAGTATTATGATTCATAACGCCGCAGTACAAAATATATACGATGCAAGCCCTTCCAAAACATCACTGTTAAGTATTAGTAACGCAAAAAGCAGCAATCAGGGTATCGGTTTTAAAAATGATGCTTTGTGACATTTCACATTTCATTTGCAAACACTACATGTTTATTTTTAATATTATCCATTGCATCACATACATTTCAAAACGTTTAAATAAACAAAACACATAGTTGCATTGTTTCGGCACTTTGTACATGTACATGGTTAAAATGCGGTAGTAAAACTGAATACAAACTTTGTATTAGTACGTTTTGGAAGTCAGCAATATTTCATTGTGTAAATACTGGATAGAGACCTACATTAGTACACTTTTAAAATAAATTAATATGTTTTAAATATTTCATTCCATTTCGCAGATTTTTACAATTCAGCCAAAGTTGACTTCTATTTTGCGTACGTTCGTGACCACATGTTTATAACTATCATGATGAAATCTTAAAGTCGATTAAATCCATCTTTTGCACTAACATAGAGCTACCAAAATGCTATCGAATCGCAAAAAATATGCTAGGAAAAGTTTTGTTTTCTATATTTTTTTTTACATCAAAAGCGGAAATGCCCATATAATATATAACATATTTATAAAAGTCATGCATAAAAAGTATGCTCTTCTTTTATTTTTATGCACTCAAAAGAATTAAACTAATAAATTTTGCTACAAATATTTTTTTCATTTCATTTTAATATTCTGTAAATAGCGTTGCCCCATATTCAACAAATTATGTTAAATTATTTGTTAGCGACAACACTTTCATATTTATTTATACCATCAAAATTATTTCCAACTTGTATGTTCCATTAAATTTTACGCTTTTACTATTATTTTTCATGCTTTGAATACTTTGACAAGAGACAAAAAATAAAGTGCTTTTGCTCGCATTCACGCGAACAAACATGCTCAAACTTCAATCAGGATATAAGCCCGATAGTTCATTTTGTAAAAAAATTTAACTTTATTCCTTTAAATGAGCTTAATAACAAAATTCGTCTACATTCTGTAGACTTTTGAAAACATAGTCTCTATGTTCAGGGTTGTCAAATTTTGTGTCACCTTCATCGACAAATAGTAAATCGAAAATATTCTATTAGTGTGCTTATATTTTAGTAATTTTAACGCTTAAAATAAATCGGGAATGTTCTGACAATCGCAAAACGCTTAACACCCGCGATTAAGACTTGAAATTGCACTATAGGTGTTTTTTAAATCGCAATCGCAAGAAGCTTGGCGACTTCAAATTGCAAAAGTATGCTGAAGGGAACTATTATACGAGTATTTTTAAGAAATGATGGCAGATTGCAAGCAAAACGCACGAGTTGCAGAACACCGTAAAATAAATCAGGCCTTTTGCAATTTTAAATCGTGCAAGTGTCATAACAAGACTAAATATCTTCAAACCTAAAACTGGTGAGATAAGTTATTTGAATTTTACAGAAATTTTAATTTTATCAAGTATGCAAATGAGTAGAGTTTGAGGCAAAAAAATCAGTTTTTATAAGCGCGATTTTCTATGTGAAAATAAGTCAGAATATGGTAAAATTTTGTATTCGATTTTCATTGAAACATAATGTTACTTTGATAAGAAATGAAGCAAAGGATAAATGTCTTAAAAGTTGTATTCAATTTGGATATTTGGAATTGGATTGAAATAATAAAGGCAATTATATCTGTCTTCTAAGCAATTTTAGAACATGAATTATTTTAGAAAATTAACTTCTTACCCAGATTCGTTTTCGATTCTATATAAAATCAAAGTTTTAAATAATTTTAAGTGAATCAATTTTTTAATTTTCTAATTAATGTTTATAAGAAATTTTTGCTTATATTTCGTGAAAAATCGAGTCAAAATATATCGAAAAACAGTGACTTTTTTGCTCTGCACCCCACATTGAAAAATACGCTTGATAATATTATATAAAACTTGATATCAATTCAAACTTTTTTTAAAAGTGATTTACTTTCGCTATTAATTTAATTATTTTTTAATACTACCCAGTCTACATTATTATTGTTAAAAGTTTACACATTCAACAAACGATTCAATTTTTAGGAATTATTTTCCAAATTAAATTGAAAATTGACTTGTTCTTCGGTGGTGACCCAATAATTGATAACTTCTGATAAGGGAAATGCCTGAAAATCTTATAAAGCTTAAGCTTTATTCCAAATTTCTATAGCAAACGTTTTTTAATGTTTTCAATGTAATTATCTGACAATATTATCAATTTAACATCAAAAGCAAACGCATTTGTATTGCGATTTAAAAATTTGTTAGAAATTCCAAGAAAAAACTTAACCCGTACTCATAATTTTTTTCATATAAGTAAGAAAAAACAGTAAAATGCGTTTTAGAAATCGCCAAAATAATCTCCAACTTTCTATAATTTCGCCAAAAACGCCATGTCACCAAACACAAATTTTTATTGCCCAATAGGTTTATAAGTCGAATTTCGGATCAAAACAGGGCTGCCGTTGGGAATTTTTAAAAAAGTGGCACAAAAGGCCACTTTATAAAAGTAAAGACGCACAAAAAAGTCGTTGAAGAAAATAATAGTCGCAAACATTGACTTTTATTTATAAAAAACATAACATAACAAACATAAAACCAAACAAACCAATCAACAGAAAAACTTTAATGTTGTTGACATTTCTGACCAAATTAAAGGATAAATTGTCTAAATATATCAGTATTTATATTTGTAGAAATCTCTAAAAAGACCTAAAATAAATTACCCATGTCAATGTATTAAAAAATGGTTTAAATAAAACGATGTTGCCAAGCGAAGAATAATTTGTTGATTGCTTTTAGTTTTGACGACGATTGCAAACTTGATCGATGCCCTTTATTTTAACGGGTTAATAAAAGGGAACAAAATTAGAAAAAGTCGCAAAAGTAGAAGAAATTAAAAAGTCGCAGAACGTTAAGAAATAGTCAAATTGCGACTTTAGTCGATGAGCGGCAACCCTGGTTCAAAAGCTACAACCTATAACTGATATTGGTATACATATTAAATATAACTTCATTCATAAACATACTGAAATGTTTATCCAATGAAGTTCGTATTCAAATTAAATTCAGATTACTGAACAAACTGTAGTTTTATTCATGCTACTAGCCAAGGCGAATTTATTTATCAGGTGGCGTTGAATGTACTTCTTTTCATACTTAAGGCCGTGTCAGATACAACTTTGTCGCTTTGCGTGACGTTTCTACCTTCGGCAGAAAAACGCAAAGCAAAAGGTGTATGCCACAATGAAAACTTTGACAACACTCACGCATTGTTTGTTTACTTATAAAAGCGGTTGGTAATTTGTACATTTAATTATTTGTTACAAAAATAAAAGTTAAAAATTTAATTGGACGGTTTTTTGGAATTGAATTTGGCAAAAAATATTAAAAAAAAAAGAAAATTATACTAGCCAATTGTCAAAGCGCGCAAAAAGATGAGAGTTGGCTAACTTTTTGCTTCGCTCCGCTTTGAAAGTACTTTATGTGACATAATTCGTATAAATATGTATATTTTATCTTAGATGTCAAAGCGAATCGGTAACGCAACGCGAAGCAAAAGTTTTATCTGACATGGCCTTTAGAGAGAGAAATGTCAAAAACTGCTTGTGTTTCTGCCATAACGATCCACGAAAGCAACAAAAAATACATTGCTGTGTTTTTGGTGTTGTTACTTGTTGTAGTATGGACACCACTGTCTACATGAATTCGCCTTGCTACTAGCGAACACATTTCGTTACATATGGCAAACACAAAGACTTTGTTCAATAACACGACTTTTGTTTTACAGTTTTCACTCTCTCTCATTTTTTTTTTTTATATAAATACTCAATAGCAATAGCTTGGGGCTATTGTTTCATGCAGATGTTTAATACATATAACTTGTCCTTACGACTTTTTTTCACACATCGCTTGAACTACAGGGTTATCACGGAATTTATATATGCAGAGATAAAAACTCACTTCTACTAAGTGAAAAACTATGTATTTCTATTGCCTTTGAGAGTAGAAAAATTAATAAGGAAAAAATCTCTCTAAATTTAACCCAAATTTGTCGCTTTGTCAAAAGTATTTTAAATTTGTCATTTTATTTGTGGTTTTGTAACGTTTAGTTTTCTTTTTTTTTTTTTTTTGGTAATTCATATACAGAACTAATGAGAATACTCTGACCTGGGGGTGGTTTGTGCATGAATATCTAACCGTTTGTGTGTTTTTTTTTTCAGTTATAAAAAGTACTTAAGTACCTCCATATGTTTTATCAAACTCTTTCTAATTATGTAAATATTTTCGAAGAAATAAAAAAAATTTAAGCTGAACAAAATGTAAATTACAGAAAAGAACCTAATGCCGAATATATTAGAATTAACCGCAATATTCTGTAATAGTTTTACCCACAGATCAATTCGAACAAAGGCTATATGTGTTAACACTGCAAATATTTTAGGTTGGAAAGATAACACTTTGTTAGTTGAAAAAACAGACAAGCCAGGGACCTGGCGTTTAAGCATAATTTGGCTATGCTGAATCCAGTGGTGCTAACCGTTTTTTAGGTTAGCTCCGGTTTTCGAGATATACCGTTATTTCGAAAATTAGGGAGGTTGCACAACACTTTTTCGCGTAACTCAAAAACGGTTAAGTGTATTGAACAAACTCAAAAAACCGAGATTCCACAAAAAAATTTCCTTTAAACTTAAACTTTTTTCTCATATACGCAGTCGTGTTAGAAACAAAAATTTTTTTGGCGAAAAAAAAAATAATTTTTTGCAACATTTTGAAATTTTTGTTTTTAAAAATTCATCAAAAATGGGAAAGTGCAGCTGTGCTTTTAATTTTTTCCAGTCATATAAAAAACGAAGTTGCAAACAAAACAAGCCATAAACGATTAAAATCTGTTAACAACTTTTGATTTTATTCACGAAGAAGAATTTTAATTTATTTAAGCATTTCATAAAACGCTATTTGTATGGGAGCTCCCTTAAGAAGTGGAGATAAAGGGCAAGTATGTAAGAAAATGTTAAGGGCAAAAAACTAATTGAGGTCGGTCATACATTTTATTCCGCTAAGGGCGACTCCTTGGCAGTTATCGGGCTTTTTCTTCCATATATTTCTAGACCCCCTTAAGGAATTAATATAGCTGGTAGGTATGTTAGAAATAAATGCGATGGAAAATAAAGTGGGGTGAAATTTTTTTTGAGACGAGCTGGGCACCTGACGTTTTAACCTATTTCGGGTATGCTGAATCCATTGGTGCTAAAGTTAGCTCTTGTTTTCGAGATATTTATTACGTTAATTACGAAAATAGAGGTGGTTGCACAACACATATTCGCGTAACTCAAAAACGGTTTAGAGTGTTCAATAAACTTAACCGAAATTCCGCAATAAAATTTCCTTTAAGTAAGGGTAAACTTTTATCTACCAGCGCAGTCGTTTTAGAAACATAATTAATTTTTTTTTTTTTTTTGTGTTTTTGACAAAAAAAAAATAATTTTTTTTTAGCAAAATTTCGAAATTTTTGTCTGTTAAAAATTTACAAGAAATTGGAAAATGCAGCTATGCATCTAATTCTAGGCATATAAAAAACGATGTTGCAAGCAAAACAAGCCATAAATGATTAAAATCTGTTTAAAACTTTTGATTTTATTCACAAAAGACGAAAAATATTAATTAAATTTAAGAATTTCATAAAATAAAGGGCAGCTATGTTTTGGGAAAATGTTAAGGACAAAAAATGAATTGAGATCGGTCATACACTTTTTGCCCTTAGGGACGACTCCTGGCAGTTATGGGACTTTTTCTTCAATATATTTCTAGTCTGTATTGAAAATTTTGTATGGGAGTCCATTAAGGAATGGAGATAGCAGGTAGGTATGTTAGAAATAAATGATTGAGATGAAAAATTTAATGGGGTTGACCATACACTCGACCCATCTAGGGGCATCCTAGGCACTGCAGGGGCGGCCAAATTTAAGAATTTCAACTATACACATATAGCGGTTTAATAAAATTCTTAAATGCCCACTTTATATTTTGTTTTTGAACTAAGCCGTTTTTGAGTGACGCTAGCATATGTTGTGCAACCTCCTCCATTTTCGAAATAACGGTATTTCTCGAAAACCAGAGATAACCTAAAAAAACGGTTAGCAACACTGGATGCAGCGTACCCGAATTATGTTAAAACGCCAGGTGCCCGGCTTGTCTCAAATTGGTCTCAGTTTCTACATCTGTTTCTATAATCTGTTTTGGAAATGAAGTCAAACACTTTATCTTACAAATTAATTATAAATAGAAGATTTCAAATCAATTATGATTATATGTATTACCAATAAATTTGTGTCCGGCACTTGATGGACTAAATGTTTAAGTATTAGATTTCAGAGTTGATTTGATTAATTATTGCTAGTTCACAAATATCAAGTGAAGATTCAATTAATAAATATAGGGAAAAAAATCAATTGCCGTTAAGGGCAATTTTTCCTTCGATTTGCTGAAATCATATTGATTTTTATTATTGATTCCTTTTACTCCTGTGAGGAGAAACATCTTTAATATTTTCGTATAAACTTATGTCGTATTTAAATACAGTCGGATTTTTTCAGTTTTATTTAAAAAATATCATAAACCAGGGGGTGTCAAAAAATAGCTGACTGTTATTGCTTCGCCTGTTGATGTTGTATGGTTGGGATATCGAGGCCGCCTTGTTAATTTATGTATATACTATGGAAAATGTAATTGAATTTAAATGCACCAGCTTGGAGAATTAAGTTTCATTTAAGTATTTAGGGAAGAACAGAATTTTGTATTTAAAACGATTTTAAATATTTATGTGATTTAACATCAAACCTTAAAATTGGCCATACAGATCTGATACAAATGAAAAAATTTCATTACAAATAACTTCGGTGCGACATTTTCGTTCACTAAATACCGGCCACTGCAGTCAAAATTGTTATCGCAGAGACGTTTTTCTTTTTTTTTCTTAGTTAATCAGTTGTGCGCTAAAAACAAGACTCAAAAATTATTCCCAGAGATACTTAGAATGTAACTTGTTAAGAAAAGAAAACACAATCATAAATTGACCATGCAGATGATCGAAATGTGAACTTAATCGAAACTGAGTCGTAATTGATCAGAAATTCGCCTCATAAAAGACTCTTTCTGAAGAGTCGCAGCTATGGCTCATTTTTCTCCCGACAAAACATTTTTGTATTTTTTTTTAAGGGGGTACTTTTTTTTTTTTTTTTTTTTTTTTTTGCTCAAAATAAAGCTTAGGTCGTTTTCTTAAAGGTAGTTCTGGTCTCTTTTTGGGACGCGAGTCCCTAAAAAATCCTCGCCTAAGTCAAGGCGATTAAGATACATTTCAAGGATTTTAAGATACATTTGAAGGGAATTCGTTATTTCGTTTGATTTCGCAGAGAACTATAAATATGTTCTTCAGGATGCCATACAGTCATTCTACTTCAATAACGACCATGCAACTATATTTACAGTAGTTATTTAATACATGAAAGATGAAAAACTGGACCACAGAAGTATGGCAACAATATCAGACGATTTAAGACAGGATGCTGTTGCAATTTATGAATACGAGAAGATAAAACTAAATTATCTAAAATCTAAATATGCAGTAGAGAAGGTACACTACGTTTCGGACGAAGCTCGTGAACATTTTAAAAACAAAATTAGCTTCGCAAATCTGATAGCTCATGAAAAAGATTTTGGAATGCCAGCTGAGTGGCATTTTCATCATACTGCTCATGGTAAAGGATCATGTGATGGTGTTGGAGCAAACCTCAAAAGAAATGCTGCGAAGTAAAGCCTCCAGTGTTCTCATCAAGATCGCATCTGAGATGCGATTGTTTATTCCATTGGGCAAAGAAATATTGTAAAGAAACTAAAATAGTTTCTTTATAGTGCTGCGGAAACAATCGATGGCACCGCTCAACACCATGCTTTTATACCGCTTGGCGATGGAAGACACAATTTATACATAACCCACTCGCGGCGCAAAAAGCGACCAACACTGCCTTAAAGGAAAAGACCTAAGCTTTCTTTTGAGCAAAAAAAAAAAAAAAAAAAGTACCCCTTAAAAAACATTAAAAAAAAGTTTTTAAAAATTAAAAAAAAAAACAAAAAAAAATTTTATAAAAGGACTTTTTTTATTATTATTTTTTTTATATTAATTTAATTATGATTACAAATAAATAAAAAAAATATAGAATAAAAAGTGATTTTATACCTTGGATTTACATATTGTGGGTAGTACAGTATCGAGGGT